>CM066736.1:67730851-68980851 GCA_033961575.1 Aselliscus stoliczkanus
ATAATTTATATCTTTCGTTTCTTCAATATATTTGGTGGTGATTATCTACATTGGATGCCAAAACTCAAGATATTGCATAAAGATAACCTATTTTTGGTCTTTTTCTGCTTTAAATCTCTTTTAGTATTTTAATTTTATAGAATTTATTTGGTGACTATATTCTATTATCTCCATCTGCCCAAATTAATATCTATGTCTTGTCAATCATTGTTCAATCTTCTTGCTGTATAAGGCCAACAGCATGCAAATTTTTGTGATTTACAACCCTTATCTTATTCCATTAATTTTTGCGTCTTCAATTTCAGTCCCTGGCTGCCTCCCAACTCTGTCTTACTAAATTGTTTTAAGATGACTATCGGATATCTAGGTACTCATTATTTCTGGAACCTGTCTCCTACCTTTCAACCTTTATATGATATATACAGCTGTCAAAAGCCTGGACATAATCCCAGGCACTGAGCTTTCTACTAAGAAACATATTAAGGCTGTCACTAGGATATTTCTTGAGAAAAGAATTGAGAGATGCTTCATAATGGTCACAATCTTAATCAAATATTCTAACTTTTGTTATATTTATCAATAAAAGGAAAGAATGCTATGTTTACATTCTAAGGTCAATGAGAGTAAATTGTTTTTTCATAACCTATTAACAGATATTGTCACTCTTGTTCATCTAGAGTAAAATTTTAACTGATATTGTCAATAAGAATACAGAATGAAAATTTTGAAAGAATTTGGAATCGTCTAAAGATACCAAAAATATGTCAAAAAGATGTGTCAAGTTCATTTACGTTCTTGAAGGTTTTATTCTTTTGTTTGCAATCTGATAAGGGCAATAAGAGCCATGTAAACATAAAATGGTATGTTTATTCAGAGTTGATTGTGTATTCCGTATTAATATCTCCATTTCAGATATCTAATAATACCTAATTCTCTCTTTTTCTTTTGAATTATTTGATTTTTAATTGCCTTATTGACCTATAATATTTGAAGCTGTTTGAATGGCAATAAGTAAGTCCAACCCTGCAGTAAATATCCATTCATATTCTCAACCATTTTATCTACTGGAGAGATTTTTTTAATTAGTCAAAAAATTACTTGATTTATGAAAACACAGAACACCTAAAATTATATTTTGCATATTTTAAGTTAAACTCTGATGATATTTTTTAAAATACATTTAAATTATATGCTCTAAAAATTAAAATAAGAAGTTACACTAAATGCCATCGATTAATAAAATGGAGTTCTCAGAATAATGAAGTCAAATTGATTTAAGGCATGTTTTTCCAACCATTTTACAATACTTGTGCATAAATCTTCACCCTTATTTCACTTGTCATTTCCTCAATTGCTTCTAGATTTATTTGAAAGTACTATTTATAAAATGTTAGTCCAATTCAAAAAAGATAATAACACTGTGAAGCTAAAGGGGCTTGACAGACCTAGTAGCCTAAAGCTTTAAGTCACAGATAAGGAAAGCGACTCCTAAAAGTGAGATTTTCTTAATGTTCCAGAGTGATTTTAGATCAAAACCAGAAGTAAGACGCAGGTATTTTTATTTTTCATCCCAGTGCTATTCCTACAACTCCACCGAGTATAGAGTTAAAAATTATAATAAAGTATTTATTTAGGTATTTGAACACTCATCTGTAACAAACTGATTTTTAAGATGTATATATTTGTTCATCATTATTATTTTATAGAGGCATCCATATGATATATGACACATGTATGTGTCATATGTAATTTTGAAACATGCATATTTATAAATGTATGTGTTACATATAATTTTGTAATATTTAGTGAAACTATTTACTACACAAATGTTTGCATAATGTCATTACTGGCATACAAAATTGAAGGTATTATCAGCTACGTTCTTTTTAAATAAATAGTTTGTTCTAAAAAATAAGTCTTTGAGATTGGTAACATTATTAGTACATGGAAGTGGCTCTGGAATCAATCCTCCATAATAAAAAATAAATACCAAGCAGTGAATAATTGGATAAAATGTAACAATATAAAGGGTCATCCAGTCATTTACTCATTCTTTCAATGAACAGATACTTTTAAGTGCCCATTTACCCATCACTATTGCCACATCATGAAAAAACAATAAAAAGCAACGCTGATCCCAAGGATTACAGTGGGGGTATTAAATATTAAACACTAAAATAAATATTTTCAAACTGACAAATTCAATGAAGGTAAAGCACAACACACTAACAGATAATGTAACAGAGTTCTGGCCTTGTCTTGGGGATAAGAAAATCTTTTCCCAAGAAAGCGCTGCTTAAGCTGAGATCTATCTGAAGGGTAGGCAGAAGAGGTGCATTTTAAGTAGGAGTTGGGGGCTTCGGCAGCAGGAGTGGCAGCAGAGTGAGTTCCAGACACACAAATCAGATGGAAAAGGCACGGGGCTTGGAGTGGGAGAAGCATGGTGCAGTCTCACCTGAATGAGATAGACAAAGCTTCAAGATAAGCATTGCAGAGACCAGACCCTGCAAAACCATGTGGGCATGTTAAAGATTTAAAAAAAAAAAAAAAGTCCTAAAAGAAAACAGATAGTCAGGGCAGTGCTTTTAGTTGAAACGTGTTAATGGCACTATTTCTGTTGTGAGATCACCTCAATTGTGCAGACAGCAGACTAGAGAAAGGACACAGTGGCTGTAAAGACATCAGTTAGGGAGTTATTATAACAATATATGAGAGAAATGTCAGTAGTGTGGACTTAGGTAGTGTCAGAGGAGATGATGTGGAGCAGACAGAATCAAAAGATATTTTGAAAGAAAATATCATGAATTTAATGGACAGGATTTTGTGATGGGTTAGATAAAAACTGAAGATGAATCAAAGTGGTTTAAGGATTACACCTAAGTTTTTGACCTGTTAAATGGAATGAGGTATGATATCCTTCACTGAGATAAGGAAACTTGGAGAACAATCACTTAGAGATAGGAGAGAGTATATATAATGACCTTGATTTTGGAAGTATAAAGATAGGGAGAAGGAATATTTCCTCTCTCTTCCTATTGCCTAAGAGACAACTTTTTATTATATGTATTTCACTTTTTGATGTGCAAAAGCTTAAGAATGATGTTCTTGCATGTGTGAAACCTTAAGTAAATTATTTAATTGCTCTGAACTTCAGTTGTCTTATCAGTAAAATGGGGAAAACAATGAAATCATATTATCTACATCACAGGATTGTTAAAGAGTCAAAAATTCGTGGATGTGCAGGACCCTTGTAAAATCACAATCATTATAATGATACATACTTTTATACTGTTTCTACTTATCTGAGAAGTGTGAGGTATACTGCCTCTGAAAGGTGAGCCAGGTACATTCCTGGGCATTAATTCCTTAACATGAATTTCTAGAATTAAAAGCCCATATTATAACATACCCAACATAAAAATAAATGTAAGTCATTAAAACAAACAAACAAACATATATTTATCCTCAGATCCTTGTCACGTCCTGCGTGGCAAGGGCGAGTGGGACACGAGAGGGGCGACGCAGATTAAGGAAAAACAAGAGACAGAAGAAAGATAGGAGCGAGACCAAGGGACTCAGCCAAAGACGACTGAGCCCCGAATCGGGTCAGCGCATAGCTTTTATTGAGGATGCAAACTGCAACAAATCATTAACGGTGGTTTGTAGTTCTCAGGATTTACACAGTCCTCTACTCCCCTGAAAGTGCTCTTTCCAGGGTGTACTGTGACTTACTCTTCCGTTAAAGGATTACCTTGTCTTTATTATGATAATTGCTATGAAACCCAGACTTGGTTTCTGTAAGTCACCTAAAGAATGTTTACTAAAGCTATCTTGACTATCTAGAAATCATCCTAAATTCTAGCAGTTAAACACAATCATAAAACTCACAGTATACTTGAGCTATACCAAAAGACTAGGAGTGGCTGTGTTTAAGGTAAAAGCATCTAAAATCTATTCGTTTGTAAATAACAATACCTAGCAACCAAAAGGGTTTCACACCTCTCTTATCCTACAGAGGGCTGCATCCGTTTCTCAAAGCTTCAGTATCTGCTGCTGCAACAAGGCACTGGGCAAAGGAATTTACACAAGGCTGATTAACAAATCCATGGTCAGCGGATGTCTTAGAGCTGCCTCTTACCTGGAACTCTCATGGCCTGAAGACTTAATCTTCCAGGAGACTATTCACAGTAGGGCCCTGAGGCAAATGCATCAGCTTCTCACAGGCCTGAGTTTTCTGGCCTGAGTTTGTCAGAGGTCTGTGCCTCAGTTTCCAAGGGGCTTGAGTCCCCAATATCTCAGTTCAGGGGTTCCCCACGGAACTACCGCCTGGCTTGGGTTGTCTCCCCTCTTTTAGGAGATCTTACCCGTCATTGGCTGCGTAGTTAGCTCATTGGGGTACCACAGGAACATGTCACAAGTGTAGTGAATATATTGTCTCCTATAGAAGAAAAGGCACATGGGTTCACAGAGGCAGGAGATATTACATGACCAACCATAAGGCAGCATCCCTAATATCCAGTGCTGAGCAGGGCAATGTGGCCTTGTCAGACACTGGGGTGCTATCAACTTCCCACAGATCCTAAATATCCTCATAAAGGAAATACCTAAAGGACACCTTTGGGGCACACTTTTGTGAAAATATATTACCAATTTTTCTCCATATTAATTATTACTAATATTTATTAAGGTGCTTTAACTGTATCAGGAATTATTTAAATGAGTTTACATACATTGATCCATTTAATTCTCAAAATAACCATCGGAGATTTGCTATTTAATCCCCAATTTACTTGAGCATACAGAGGTTATATGCCAGGTTTAAAGTTAAAGAGTTAAACATCAGATCACACCCAGGAAGTTGGCTACAGAGATAATATTTGTATTCTATGCTAAGTTCCAAGTTATATTCTACTACAACACTTCAGGGCAATAGATTCTACAGTATTTTACATACCTGAAATAAGTCAAATCTACCATGAAGTCCCATTATTAACATGAGAAAGTAAATAAATATTTTCAACCACCTTAAGCATTATGACTACCACAGCACTGTCAGGAAATGAGTCCTATCCATGTGAAAGAAACTAAAATAAAAAAGTAGGATTAAATGTGTTATATAGCTCATTTTCAATAAAAATACACAATTTTACCTTTTTTTTTTTTAAAGATTTTATTGGGGAATTGAGGGAGGGGAACAGACAAGTTGCTGTCCTTTTGTTCTTCAGTCCAGTTGTGGAGGACATCGCTTCACTGGCCCATATTGATATTGTAATCATTGTGCTCTTTCCTGGCTGAGGCAGTTGGTCTTCAGCCATTGGACGACAGCTCACAGTGGCTCATGGCAGCTCACACTGGCTGCCGGCCACACAAGGTAGTGATGGCATCCCACTGCAGCTCCACTGCAGCCTACTCTGTCCCTGGTGACTCATAGCAGCCCAGCTCCAAGTCGAGCTGTTGTTCACCATCTTAGATGTAGAGGGTGCAGCATCACTGGCCCAGGTGGGATCGGAAGCAGCAGCCCTGCTGCTCAGAGCTCCCACTTCCAAGCCAACTCTTAACCAATGAGCCACTCAGCCGGCCACCATTTTACTTTTAACAATGTTAAAAATATCATCAGTTTTCTTTACATATGTCAGGGTTTTAAAAGAGTATTATATATGACATATTTGGATGCTAAAAAAATATCTATTTTTAGTTTATGAGATAGTTGAGTTAATAAATAGGAAAGGCTTGTTCTTCTAATTATCTCATAACAATAGTGACATTGCTCTGTGGATTATGCTAGCATATAGAATAAAAAGAAACAAGGGATTAAGAACTCTCAGTTGATATTGCTCAAGGAAGTCTTCTATTATGAAACAAGAGAACCTAATAAAATTCCAATTGTCATGCAATTATATGCAATTATAAATTTATTATTTTGACCAATTATTCTTTACTCTGTAATAAATGCACTTCCACTTACAATTATTGGATGGATAATTGAACTTCTCAAAAGAAGATGTTATTCTTAGCAATTTCGTGCTTTGACAGAACCAAAGTTGACATTCATGTACTTTTTGGTTAAAAAAAAATGTAATGTCTGAAATATAGCCAGAACTACTATATTTTCTTGCTTTCTATTTTTATCTTAATGAGATGAAAGGTTTAAGAAGGTCAAGTGAGGGAGGGTACTGCCAGACAAAGTATATTAGAGCCCCTTTTAAGAAAGAATCACCAGGGGCTGGCTGAGTGGCGCGGTGGTTAAGCACTGGCATGGGAAGTCAGCAGCCCCAGTTCGGGTCCCACATATGAGGGCTAATGACATTGCCCTCAAAACACACACACACACACACACACACACACACACACACACACACTCACACACACAAAAGAATGAATCACCAATCATTAATTATGAAGGACAGGTGAGTTCTTATACTTTGACCTTGTTTTGATTTACAGGTAGAATAAAATTCTGATAAAATACCCAAAGGCCAAAGTAAAAATAAAAGAAATCACAGAGGGAGAGAGTTGGGGGGAGAGAGAAAGTGGAGAAAATAACTGTACATAAATATGTTAGCAAAAGAAAAATTTATGGAGGTGAGGGAAGAAAAGAAAATGAAAAAAGAAATCAAATTACTATGTAATGTGTTCTAACTGTGCATATAGTTTGGTAGACTTAATAATTTGTGCTTATGGAACAATTTTAAATACTATAAACATCTAGAATATTTAATGACATGCTTGAAGGATTTACAAAGTCAATATTACATTAAATAAGTCAGCCATATTTCCAATCTTAATATTACTACACCATAAAAACATCTCACAATATCTGTAAATACATTTGTAGCTATCACAGGTTCACCCTTCAGTTATATGTTGCCATGTTTGCGTTGTTATTCACTGCCCATATAGTTCTTTTAAAATAATTACAAGGTAAATGTCTCACATGTTTCAGTTAACATCTAATATTATTTTGATATATGCTTGCGTTTAGGCCATGCCCCTTCCTTTCTAGAGCAACTAAGACACCCTACTATGCATCAAACTTCATGACCTGCTTTACTGAACATTTTAATTGCAAATATTATTGCATTGTATGACATCTTAGTTGTAAGGATAAAAATAAATGCTGTACATTGATCAAAATTTACTGGTACATTTATGAAGTGTTCACAGTATTTCAGGGGTCCATGATAACTCATCAAGAAGTAATATTCTGTTTCATCTCAAAACAAAAGATTTAATACACCAACAAAGCATCGAGGAATTATTATCTTCAACATTTTTACAGATGGGGGAATTGTGGTTTTGGGAGGCTAAATAAAAGTCCAACATCATGGGAGGTAAGATAAATCATGTGGAAACAAGATGGTGGAAAACTTAGGCCTTACTGTGTGATTTTTTCTCCCTAAGAAATTAGGAAAACAAATTAGAAACACAAGCACGTGTACACACACACACACACACACACTACATCTAAAGATTAAAGGGAGTGGAAACATGAACATACACAAAAGCAAATCTGACAAGGGGTAAATATATAATTTTTCCTTACAGAACCATTTTAAAGTTTTTGCATGAAAGGAAACTGCTTCAGTCTTTTTCCTCTCTTACAGAAATTAACAGGTTTAATTTCAATATGAAACATTTTCCCATCAATATAACAAAAGATAGTTTCATAATATCCAAGCATAATATGGAAGTCTTCTTATGTGTTGAAATATGAACACAGAACTACTGTCCTCTTGCATAACTAATACAGTAGTTGGTCTCATTTGGCTATCCCAGGGAGTGTAAAATGAAATACATATTCATATATTCTCTATTCACTAATTTATAAGGCAGGATTTTAATATGTAATATCCATATAAATTAATAGAAAAGCTATAATGCGGGGCCGGCCGAGTGGCTCAGTTGGTTAAGAGCTCGCTCAAGAGTGTGAGCTGAGCTCTAAGCAACAGCAGTTCGATGCCAGCCCAAGCTGAGTTGCCGTTGAGCTGCCAACAGGTGGCAGCATGGCTCAGCTAAAAAAAACAACAAGAAAAGCTATAATGCCAAAAAAATGGATAGGCTATGCTTGAACTACTCTTCATGTGCCTACCTCTCTCACAGCTATCTGTCTGCAAGAGATGCAATAGATAAGGTCTGGGATTTTTGGAAGGCCTTACATTTTCTTCAGTTCAAGAGCTGCTAATAAAAAGCATCTGTCTGGTATTCAAAATCTCCATGACATAGCATTATCCAAAATGGTGAATGACTTGCTGGGGAACCAATACAAAGAGGTGATACCATATTTTAAAACCAAATGCCATCTAATTTCAACCTAAAAGAAATTCTAATATAAAGTTCTTCAACTGTAATTGAAAAATAATATATCTATATCTAATCTATATCTATAGGTAGATATAGATAGATAGATACCGATAGATTTTTTTTTTTAAAGTTCAGATGTCTCACCAATTTAATTAGAGCTCCTCTTTTTGTTAAATCTCTAACATTGCCTACTGGGCTGACAAATGATATGGGCACATTCATGAGGAGTTTTGCTTGCAGAAAGTGGGAAATAACCTTGGTTAAAGCTGCAAAGGACAACAAGTAGAGAACAGAAACCATATGCTTGATACACATTTTTTTTTTTTTTGTAAATGCCAAAGATTTAAACCAAAATGAGAAGGCTGCAGCTGAATATTTCACATTGTGCCTCTCAGTGTGGCATCTGTGTGCCGAAGGCTTCCACTCCAGACCATAGATTTATTTGTCATGTTTGAATCTCTAAAGATTCCTCTTTGTGATTCATTTCCCCCTCAACCACTCTGAAGAAAACTAAATTCTCTTTCATTTGCTACAGAAAGTTTTTATCAACAATAACACCACAGTACAGAGATTATTGCTTTCAGCTGCATGGGCAGATGTAGGCACACTCATGTCTAACTTGCTAATTGAATAGATCTATAAATTGTCTGTGAGTCACAAATAGACATCCTGCAAAAGTAGTAAATGGTGTGCTTGAATTAACTTTCCTATTCTCCTCAATCTCTTACACTTTTAAACTTTTCTTCACATTCTAGCAGCACATAAAGTTGCTGTTACTTGTTTTTTTTTTCTTCTTTACTTTCCCCTCCTCAGTTTCTTTTAAACTTATTTCTCTTCAGTTTTTAATTTTATCTTAAAATTTGAAACTACTGTACTTTACTTTAAAATCAATGTCACATAAAATACTGAATATCGCTACATTTCAATTCTCTGTTAGTAATTCTATTATTGCTTGTAAGTATTCTCAAAATATTCTGTAAGGCAAATACCTTGCCCTCATGGACATTCAACTTACATTTTTACTATATAGGCAATTATCCTATGATGTTTTGAGAAACTTTCTCAGATAAATTCCAATATTGTTTGAAATTCAGGAAGCCATATTGGAATTTTACTTTTGAGAAACTGAGGTACAGAAATAGATTTGGGCTACAATCTCAAGCTTTTATATAGTTAGCTAGAAATCCTAGCTAGAAATCCATACACCAGGCATATAAATTTCTAAGCTTCAGTGTTTGAATCTATTGCCTGTGAAGCATAATTTGATAGGAGGTTTTTAAAAAGAAGGGGTATAGGAAGGGTTGATTGGTTCGCTTATCTGTTACCAAATGCCAGTCTTGACCTTTTCCGTTATGGAATTTTATCACCTAAAAATCAGATATCTTTAACACTGAACTACTATGTCTTACTTAGGAGAAATAATAGTTTATGTACAGAAGCAAGGTAATTACAGTTAGAAAATTTATATTTGAGATACATATTTATTCAGTAATTGCCAAGCAAGTTATAAATGAGTTATTTAACCTCCCTGGGCATTACTTTTTGTATCTATAAAAAAAACACAAATACTGGTCAGTTCCTAGTTCAATTCCTGGGACTTAGTATGCATGTCACAAATGTTTTCTCACAGATTTCCTTCAAGGAAACATTGTTAGTAAAAAAAAAAAAAAAAAATGACATACTGTAGATTAATGCATTTGGTACAATATAGGGTATGTGAATATAACAAAATTTTGGAAATTTTATTAACATCTGATAAACATTATAATATTTGACAGTTAGAATAGGATTATTTTGATGGAGGAAGACTTAAAAGGCACCCAGCCATTTTTCATACAATCTTCCATGTAATCTTCCAATAATCCTTTAATGAATACAATATTATTTTTCACATTTTATAAGTGAAAAAGCAAGAGTCACTCACATTTTCATAGTTACAAAATAGTCATAGATTTAGATTTAAAATGCAGGTCTGTTTGACTCTAAAAATTATGTTTTTATCCACCACATTATAACGGGCTATAAATAAACACAAATAAAACATTCCAAAGAAAGTATCTTCAAGGGTATATGGCTCTAGGAGAAGGTTAAATATACCAGAGCACAATATCATAGCAGGGAGATGAAATTGGCAGAACGGAGAAAGCAAAAATGGGGAGAAAGTAGGAACAAGGATATAGAGAGCTTATGGACACAGCAAGCAAGCTTCAGGACAGATGGAACTCCATTTAAAATCTAAAACCAAAGCAAAACAAAACAGACTCATAGAAACAGAAGCCAAAAGGATGGTTATCAGAGGGAGAAGGTAGAGGGATGGGTGAAAAGGGAAGGGGAATGTAGTCAATAATATTGAGATAAGTTTGCACGGTAACAAATTACTAGAATTAGTGAGATGATCACATTGTAAGGTATAAAAATTTACATTACCTTTAGAATATAATTAATCATATGTGTATTTTTTGGTTAACAAAATATAGATTGTCACCAATTTAGTATCAGGTTAGGATAAATGCAGATTTTACTCAAAAAAAAAAAAAAAAAAAGAGCTTCAAAGATGAAAGCCAGAAAGGAGGTTGTCAGTGTTGAGGATAAAAGTGAGGTGAAGCCACAAAACAGGAAGATAAATGAGATCAGAGATCACATAGGTAAGTAAGGTTGTTTTGCAAAAAAACTCAGGAATGAATGAATAATTTTAAGGTCTGACTAATGTGGTAACCTATATAAAGTTTATAGAAATTATGCAGGACTAAGTTCCTCTTGAAACCTGAACTAAAACTCTTAAGATAATTGGGACAGTTTACATGGGATCCATTGTGTCTGGGATGAGAACTCCAGCCCATCCTTCTAATAACAGACCAGACACAAGAGTAATCTTTGGAGTCCCAGATCTCCCATATACTATAACCTTAATATAGGTCATTGACAATTGCCACCTATTGCTTTATGGATTCTATAAAAGACCAAATCAAGCTAAATAGGTATCATATTATGTTCGGCTATGTCCTCCAGAAATCAGATGCCTGCATGGAGTTAGAAATACAAGAAATATCTGAAATAATGTCTAAAGAAGATAAATGGGAGTGGAAGAAGGAGTAGGTAGGGTAAACATTCGAATTTCAATGCTGGTCTGACATGTGAATGAAGATGGGATGAGAAGAGGATTGGGTAGGAAGCATTTTGCTCTCTGATGCAGCTGAGAAAGGCCCGTCTAGCCCAACAGGGAGCTCAGGTGCAGAAATTGCCTACAGAGGAGTCCTGCATTTGGCAAAAATGGCCAGGCCCCAGTAAGTTCAGTCATTAGCTAAGGCTGAGAAGAACTTGGATTCAGCTCAAGTTCTGCAGCGGGTCTCAAAGTTGCTGTAGTTGTGACTGTCAAATTAGTTTACTTCTCACAGCTGATTGGCAGGTTCTTTCTTTAAAGGAGAACCAAGTGACAAATTTCCATGACATCCCCATATACCTACAATGCTCTGTAGTGCTGGATCAAATTCTTATCACTACATTTTACACAAAGTGTAAACAAATGAGAATGGCTACATAGAATTGGAGTCAAAGTAGAGAAAGGAATAAAGAAATCAGTGATATTTAATCAAGATAAGAGAATTAAGAAATGTCTGATAGTGCCCTGAAATAGAAGTATGTTAGGTAGTGGATAAAACATATTCATCATAGGTTGTAAGCAAGACCAGCTGTATCAATGTAAGCAAGATCCAGTGTCTAACAATGGAAGTTTTTAAAGTATGTGAGGTCCTAATCCCTATAAATACTTAGAGGTTAATTTACCACCTGCCAGAAATGATATAAGGGATACCTGTGCAAAGAGACACTGGTCTGAGTGCCTTCCACTCTAAATATACAATGTTGTTCTATGAATTTTCTAGGTCTAGTTATTGCAGAATTTAGAGAAAGCCTCTTCATTTCCTCCCCAGTATTATTCTCTGTATAAAAACTGAATGTCTATGAAGCAGAGCAGTTTTTTGTTTTGTTTTGTTTTGTTTTAAAGATTTTATTGGGGAATTGTGGGAGGGGAACAGCGTTGGGGAATTGGGGAAGGGGAACGGAGAAGTTGCTGTCCTTTTGTTCTTCAGTCTAGTTGCGGAGGATGTTGCTTCACTGGCCCATGTTGGTATCCTCATTGCGCTCTTCCCAGATGAGGCAGATGGGTCGCCGGCCTCTGGATGTCGCTCACCGCGGCTATTGGCAGCTCAAGCTGGCTGCCAGCTGCTCACGCTGGTTGCCGGCCACTCTCTGTAGCCTATGGCAGCCCACTGCAGCAGGGGCTGCAGCCTACACCGTCGCTGGGGCTCGCACAGCCCAGCTCCAGGTGGAGCTGTTGTTAGCTGTAGAGGGCAGTGTCACTGGCCCTCATATGTAGGATCCGAACCGGGGCCGCTGGCATCCCAAAACCAGCTCTTAACCAATGCGCCACTCGGTCGGCCCCAGAGAAGCTTTTTTTAAGTTGTCACCAAACACCCCAAACTGCAGTGGACTGCCACCTTATACAGTCATGAATTACATCTCATGAGATTAATAGGAAGACAGAAATGGTGTCATTCTTTGTGCCCCCAGTGCTTTTTGCATGTGATCTCATTAGTCCTCAGGACATTCCTGTAAAGCAAGTTGGAGGTCAACAACCTTATCCTCATTATAAACACAGCAAAGTGAGCAGGCAGAAGATTTGATTGGTTCAGAATTCTCTGTAATTCAGGGGTATAGCTAGACATAGAAATCAGGATTTCTGGCCCAAGATATTGAAAATGGTCAGTTCTAAAGCTTCTCCTCAAGATTTGTAACTTAAAATACAAATAAACAAACACAGTCCAATAATGATGTGAAAAAGGAGTAGTCTTCAGCCTGTGGGCCCTAGGCTTCTCTCAGGATGAACTTCCAGTAGCCTCTTGGTGATATATAACTGCATGAAAGCTGAAGTTGTGATGTGACTCTAGAGTTTGAATAGAAATGTTCACTAGATCCCAGACTGTAAAGCAATACAGTCATAGTTTCTCCTTTCAGTCAGGATGGTAGAATAAATTAAATGGTGAGCCAGATAAATAGCTTGCCCTACAACTAACTCCACCTGGCAAAAATGCAGAGGCAATTATTATCACTGATTAATAGGTGATCACCCACTATGTATTAGATGTTGCTCTGTTCAACCAAAAAGAAAAGAACAGAACTGACCAGACAGAAGACAACGGACCTTGGTGGGGGGTAAAAAGAAAAATAAAACATGAGGGAAGAAAGTATTCAATTATAAGTGGGAAGACCTGGATTTTTGTCATTGCTTTGCCACTACTATTCTCTGTGACTTAAAGCAGCTTACTTAATAGCCTTTCATAGAAATTTCCTATTTTGTAAAACAAAGCATGAATTAATAAATGATTCTGATTCCTATCTAGGTCTAAGATTCTATTAATGGTATTTTGTACTCTTATACTTGTATATTTTAAAGACTCATATCCTGAACTATTTTACCTTGACTGACAGACTACTGAGGATGTCATTTACAGTGTCTCTCCTACCTAAGCTCCTTCCATAGTACAGCATTCCTGTAATTTAATTAACAGAGGAAATCCTTAAATCTCAATATAAAACAAAGAGATTTTTAAAGGTATACTTTGGTATAAGTTGTTCTTGCTTAACAGACATTATTTAAGTGATGCAGCCACACGAAGTGACTAATAAAAAAGTAGGCATCAAGCAAAAATGGAGGTAGGTAAAAGAATCAGAGATTGAAGGATGCATTCATTTCTCTTTCAGGAATATATTTCAGGAACTGAAAATCAGAATCATAACCAAATTCTGGTAAGCTATCACAGAAATATAAATAACTATGATATTTATGATAGCATATAATATATAACTAAACATTTATTATGTATTATTATCATAAACACAGTATGTCAAGTGAAATGGGTTTCAGTCTCACTACTGTAACTTACTTATGAGTCATCAGGCAATTTTTTATTCATCCATCACGTATGTTACAAAATTATTGCATACCTACTATAAGCCAGGTTAGGGAATGGGATATGGTGAAAAACAATGATAAAAAAAAGTTTTTGCTTAATGTTTGGAAGATAAGTGTGTCTTGGTTTCTTTCCCTTTAAAAGTATAGACCACTTCTGATTTCCCCTTTGACATATAAATAGCTTGGAAATTCTTGCTCCTGTTCTAACAAGAATAAAGCTGAACAAACTGAAGAGCAAAATCTTTTCTTATATCCATCAGAGAATTGAGGTCACAGCGTTAGCCACAACTCCCAAAACTGGAGAAAGAGGTAGATAGAGAGCATCACAACTTACCTGGAGCCCAGGAGCACAAACTTGCTGCTGGAGTCAGAACCAGCAGAAATACTTCAACTATAATTAGCAAATTGCTGAAAGCTTACTGTAACTAGCTTAAGAGTTAAAAAGTCACTGTAATGATTAATATATTATTGTTAGAAGAGAGTAAGTAGGTGGGAATTCAGCATAAGATCTCTCTTGGTTTTGTCTCCCCCATTTCAAAAACAAAAATTTAGCATCCATCCACAAGCAAAGATGCCTCTGTGGGAATTGTGGAATCCAGAACCATAGCCAAGGGACCTGGGAGGAATCTGGCCCATCTTTGCATCAGAACTCTGTACTGGCTATGGACTCTGTAGTGGCCTAAGAATAGTTCCAGCCCTTCTCAGTTGTGATCCAGGAGCTCCTGGAGAACACCGACTTGGGCCATAACGTACAGACAAGAAAGCCTTTGTGGGAGTCAGGTTTACAAAAGAGAAGTTTCAGCACTGCATTGGAACAAAGATATAAAAGTCTGGATGGATACATTGGAATGGGTAAGAGGAACACCTTGATTTTGCCTGTGTCCTCCCCCCCCCCCCCAAAGCAGCATAGCTTAGGGCTAAGTGAGACCTTCTGGGCTATGATTTCTTTTACAGAGAAAGGGAAATCAGGTGAGTGATTGCCCGGCTTCCCAAATAGTACTGGATGCTGTCAAAGATTTATTTCTTTCATAGCATCTCGACTTCTAACTCAGAAGCTCCATGACCTGGCAGAGTGAGAGAGCAGCAGATAAGATTCTCTGGGGACATTAAACAGGACATGGTTCCTATTGACTGCATTGTGGATTCTATCAGGAAGCCCACCCAAAAGCCTCTCATAAAGCCTCACCCACAAACCCCAACAAATGGCCCACAGGCACCCCTAGAACCCGATGTGCATTTCTCACACTTCCCCTGGTCTACAGCCTGCTCCATGTGCATATTCCCAGAGGCAATGGTAGATGGTTATGGGGCATGCACAGAAAAAAGGTCAGGGTCTGTGAGTCAGGAAAAAGCCATAAACTTGAGCTGCAGTACCACCTTCGGGAAAAGAAAAGGGAAGCTATCAGTAGTGGTGTGGTGCCATGTAGGATTGAAAGAAGACATACAAGCTTAAGAATTCTGCCACAAGATGGGGCAAGAAATATGGAGCAGGTGTATTCATGCAAGAAAGCCTCAGAATCACTACAGAAATTCTCCCACCAAGGCAGTTAGTAAAGATTGGAGGAGGTTACTGCAACTCCAAATGTAAAAACAGCTATGCAAAACTCAATAAAATCAGGAGAACAAACAAAATATATAAATGACATAGAGTCAGAGTAGGTAAATGCTGTGCTTTCCTCTTCCCAAGACCACATCAAAATTACAACTAAATTATAAAACAACTATCATTGAGAACCACCTGGAAAATAGCTGAACAGAAGTCCTGTAACTAAGAATATAAAGAACAAGCCATGACGAGACTGGGCAGAGATGCAAAATGGGCAGGTCCTACACCCACAGTGTGGTGATTAGGAATTGGAGGGTTATCTCAGCTGAAGAGATCATCCCCATGAGGAGTAAGGGGTCCCAATCCCACACCTGGAACCCCAGCCCAGGCCACCAATGCTGGGAAGAGGAGTCCGCATACATCTGACTGTAAAAATCATCAGGGATCACATCCAAGTAAGAAAGAGGGCTGCTGGAGTCCCATGTGCTCCTTCTGAGGGGCTGTACATGGACTTGCTCCCTCAGACTCACTCCTCTGGGATCCAATGTACAGGCAGCAGCTTAAACAGCACCAGGGACATACGGGGAGGTGCGGGGGACCTGCCTCCGCTGACCAGGGTGCGAGAAGGTGTACACGGCGTCGGCGGTCGATAAAAGACAGAAACTGTTTGTTGCAGTAAAAGACAGAAAATGGAGAGAGATAGCTCTCCAGTTTATTTGTTGCAGGCTTTATATACAGTTTGTAGGTAGGGGATACATGCAGCATAGCAGGAAACAATGTGCATTACCTCAGTAACAAGTTGATCATTAACCTTTTACCAGAAACCTACAGGCCAGTGAAATCCAGGGGAGTCAGCTTCTCAGGACAGTTCTTTTTCCATTAATCTTGGCAATCATCTTTCTTTTGTGTCCCTAGAAACTGGCTGTCCTCACCACATGCCTCGACAAGCAGTAAGCACCCTCCAGGTGCAGGCAGAAACAATGAAAGCAGAAACACAAGTTTATGCCTCACCAAGCATTTCACCAAGCCCACTAAAGCCAGCTTGCAAGCCCCTCAATATTGGGGACCATGGCCCTCAACATCTCCCCCTTTTTTATTATTTAAAAAGCACGCCTGTGACCCCAGGCGGCTGCGAGTGACAGTGCCTGTCTTAGGTGTCCTCCAATGAAATAACAACCCGTCATCGGCACTCGATCCTCTGGCGATCAAGCCCTGTCTTAGGTTAGTTACATTCAAGGAGGTCCTTACCCGTCTTTGGCTAGCCTGTCCTCGCTGAAGCTTAGGGGTAGTGAGGCTAATAAGCAAGTGGCTAAACTGGAGGCCTTGCCTTCAGTTTGATCTCATGGATGTTGGCTTGGACGTCCAATATCTGCTTGAGGAAGCATTTAATGAGGATGGGGAGTAGACACAGAACCAAACAAACACAAATGGCTAATGTAAGGAACGTCACAATGGAATGTCCAATATTGGGCCAAGACGGGAGGACATTTTTTACGACATCGACAAACTCAGAAGCAGCTTGAGCTGCATCAAATTTTAAGGGTTCAGCTTCTCTCATGTTTTGAATTTCATCATGAAGCCGAAACATGTCCAGAGACAAATTAGTATTATGCCAAATTCCTTGAAGATGAAGACGAACTTTATCCCAATCATGTTGACTACTATTATACATTTTTGGGGTTACACAAATCCAATGATAATCTGAATGACATTGCAAATGAGACCTAACTTTTAAACTGTGAATTTCATCACCTAAATATTGAACCATATCATACAAAGCATTTACCTTTTGTTCTAATTTTTTATCTATATCCTCTTGAGTTCCTAAGGCTAAAGTGACATTTTTTTGAAAGGGTATTAACATAATGAGCATTTTGAACAGTCTGTGAAAGAGCCACAGCGGCAGTAGCAGCAGTTGCAATTAAAGTAACTAAAGCCATAATTCCAGCAATCAAAAGCCCTATAAATCTTTTTGGTCTACTTAAAGCATATTCGATTTCTTTAAAAATTTGTAAACCTTTTTCATCATACCAAGGTCCAGAAACATTAACAGGAAGCATAATAAAAGATGGTTGATTAAGTATCATAACACGGGTTCCCAATGGTACCCAAGAAACACAATTTGTTAAAGTACAATTATAGCAAGATACATTAAACATATGTTTGTCAAAGTGAATAGTAATATTTCCAATCAAAAGTGCATAAGGAGAAGGAACACAGGCAGATACATTAACAGAGCGACTAGTCGAAGTACAGGGAGTAGCCGGTCTACAAACAGTCACTGTTTGAAGGGTCTCACCCATTGTTCCTACAAGTTTCCAAAGAGAGTTTTGTTGGTAATGAGTGTCAGATTTCCATATTCCAGCAGCCAGTCCCCTTGTCCAACTCGTTTTGTTACTTTGAGACCAGTCCAGAATATACCGATCCAATCCAGGAATATTGTATCTCACTGGCATGTTACCGTGGCACCTTTTCCAGGGGACAGCTTTGGTGTTCATAGACCGGGATTTTTAGGCTCTCCCAGACGGACGGATGGAGGATGAGAACTGGGTGGCCCAGCAGAAAGCCTACTCCGGAGCAGTGGAGAAGGGAGGGGCATCAGTGGCTGGTGGACTGTAAGGGTTGCGGTGGCCTGGGCACAGCAGCTGCGGTGGGCAGATCAAACGATCTGGAATCCAAACTGGAGTGTCTGTGTCCTGAGGAAACACTCAAGCATACCCTCTTCCCCTGGGTTAACAGTATGTTTGGTCCCCTTCAGGTACCAGTTAACAGGTCCTTTTATTTTACTAAAGCCCTAGGCTGACACAGGTCAGAGTTTTAATGTTTATACATAGATGAGTGTTTTGATGTATCTATATTTAAAATACGACCGGAGAGTCAGGGGTTAACATTGCAAGGGCAGTGGAGCTGAAGTCCAACCCTGTGCTTCCTGGGGTTACTCTGAAGAGCTCAGGGACTGATTTAAATTGTTAAATAAGTTGTTGCTGTTAAATGGGTTGCAAATGGATGTCTCTATTGTTGCCTGGGCCCAAGGCTGGGGCCCTGGAGCGCTTCCCAACTAAGGGTCAACCAGTTGGTTGAAAAGGAAGGACTTTAGAGATAAGATTGTTCAGTGGCAATAACTGTCCATTTTTACGATATTTGGAATGGCAGTCTATCAGCCAGTGAAATCCCTTGTTGTATTGTGGACATATAGTCTGTGGCATCAAGGATGAAGTTTGTTGTGAGACATTAGGAACACTTTGTGGCTGTATATCTTGTGATTGGGGAGCTCGTCTAGGCTTAGGACACTGTCTGTTAAAGTGTCCCGATTCCCACAATTATAGCAATTGTAGCCACCGTTTCTGTTATTACTATTGGGAGTGGCCTGCATTGACTGAGTTACTGTCTTAACATCCCCTTTAAGGGTGGCAGTTATTGCTACTCCTTGAATAAAAAGCTGGAGAGATATCAGCACATTGTTCTACATAATCATTAATAGTGTCAGATTTACTGATAGGCTGGAGTAGATTTTGACATGTAGAATTTGTGTTTTCAAATGCCAACTGTTTGATTAAAATATCTGTGGCTTCATCGTTGGTAATTACTCTACGAACTGCTTCAATGAGCTGAGACAAAAGGTTTTGAAAATGCTCCTCACCTCTTTGTATTACGGTAGTTAATGTAGTTGGCTTTCCCGTGGAGGCGGGGAGTGCTCTCCAGGCATTAACAGCACAATCAGTGACTTTTTCTAGGACCTTTTTAGATAGATACATCAGGTCTTGTGTATGAGAATATTCACCTCTTTCCATAAGCATATCTGTAGTAATTGAATCACGTTTACTGACAAATTTTTCTGTCTTATCATCATATTTAGTCCTCCAAAGGAGATAAACTCCACCTGTTAAGCAGGCTTTACTAACTTGAGTCCAATAATGGGGAGTCATCCATTTCCCTGCCAATGTATCAATTAAAGAAAGAGTATAAGGTGCTACAGGTTCATACTCTGCGCACGCAGATTTCAGCTCTTTTAAGATTTTATAGGGCAGGGGCTCCCAGGAAGGCCATTCATCTCCTTTTTGATCCATATCAAAGGCCACTGGGCAACAAAGAGTAAAATCAAATTTTTTGTTTGCCTCTGCCTCCACAATGGCTCTAGGAAACCGAGATGTGTGTTTAGAATTACATGGAGACATAGGCATTACAGGATGTTTTAAAGGAGGTTGGGGTTTTGCATATTCTTCATTTTTAGCTGAATATTTTGGGGGACCTGGCCCCTTATCCTCCTTTTTAGTAATGGGAAAGTTCCATAGATCTTGTTCATTATAGTTGGTTGCCTCCATTTCCAATTTGGCAGCATCTGGGGGAGGGAGGTTTTCTCCCTTATCAAGTAAATCATCATTAGAATCAGTATATTTTTTAACTGAACTGGCCAAATTAGTTTTAGAGCGAGAGGGGGATAGTAACGGCGTATGTTTTTCAGATAGTGTCGTTGGCACAGAAATAGTCTCTGGAACGAGTGTATCTTTAATTAAGTTCCAGAAGGCAACAAAAAGTAGAAATTTAGCTATCTGAAAAGTTCCAACCTTTAAATCTCTGGCTGCAAGAGAGCAGCTAATTAAGTTAATAAAGAGTTTAAGTTTCTTAGATCCGGTTTGACCCATATTTAATGTTAGTAAGAATAAAGGATAGAAAGAAACAATCACTCGATGTCCACTCTGATGCTCGTCTGGCACGCGCCTCGCGGGACTTAGTCTGTCTTGGCAAAAGCTCTGCGGTATAAGCCCCGCACAGGTGAACGAGTCAGTCGCCGTTTAGCCTTACGACAGAGAACGGAACCGCAGATTAGAGCCCACTCAAGTTCCGTAGCGAAGAGCCGTGGAACTATATACATTCACTCACACAATCACACCCTTGCACACGAAACAGTTAGTAAGATATATGTTTTCTAGGACGTAGATCACACACCTCAAATCTTTGATTACCACTTATACTCACCTGACGTTACTAGCCAGGGGTCTCGAGCACCCTCAGTGGAAGCCTATCCGTGTCGGGAAAATAGAGAAGACTAACCTTCAGGTCCCTGTTCGGGCGCCACTTATGGGGACCTGCCTCCGCTGACCAGGGTGCGAGAAGGTGTACACGGCGTCGGCGGTCGATAAAAGACAGAAACTGTTTGTTGCAGTAAAAGACAGAAAATGGAGAGAGATAGCTCTCCAGTTTATTTGTTGCAGGCTTTATATACAGTTTGTAGGTAGGGGATACATGCAGCATAGCAGGAAACAATGTGCATTACCTCAGTAACAAGTTGATCATTAACCTTTTACCAGAAACCTACAGGCCAGTGAAATCCAGGGGAGTCAGCTTCTCAGGACAGTTCTTTTTCCATTAATCTTGGCAATCATCTTTCTTTTGTGTCCCTAGAAACTGGCTGTCCTCACCACATGCCTCGACAAGCAGTAAGCACCCTCCAGGTGCAGGCAGAAACAATGAAAGCAGAAACACAAGTTTATGCCTCACCAAGCATTTCACCAAGCCCACTAAAGCCAGCTTGCAAGCCCCTCAATATTGGGGACCATGGCCCTCAACAGGGAGGAACTGAATTGACTACCTCAAGGTGAGGGCTAGATGGGCAGAACTCAGAGCAGCTCTCTCTAGGGATGGAGACACTGAAAGGCACCATTGCTCCATTGTTGAGCCCTCTCCAACCCAGTCAGTAGGCACAGGTGGGTGCCAAATCTGAGCTCTCCATTAACCTAACACCATTTGCCCTGCACTGTTGATTCTCTGAGACCCCACCCCACCCAACTCAACTCACGTACCCAGCCAGAACCACTTTCACAATGGCTTTTCCCCACAAGTGGACTGCCTCAGCGCATGCTGCAGAATTTCCTAAAACCTCTCAAAAGTCCACAAACACCAAATAAGCAGTGGCTAGCCTCAGCTTGCTCTGTACCTCTTGTTAAGGGACCACAAGTCCAAACAAGCAAGAACCACTCTAAAGTTGCATTGTAACTCCCAAAATGTAACCCCAAGCCTGGCATAAGCTACAGCCAGTTTTGGCTTGATATGTCCCTTTACCTAAGTGGCCACAACTTGGCACAAGTGGTACCTGGTCTCAGCTCATATTGTAGTTCCCACCAAAGGATCCCAAGCCTGGCATTGATGGCAACTGGCCTCGCAGTAAAACCTTTCCCAAGTGCCACCAAGCTGAACACAAGTGACAAACAACTATAGATAACATCAAGCAGTCACAAGCCAGGCACAAGTGGCACATGACCTTGGTCTGCACTTGTGTCACTCTCAAGAGGCTACAGAACTAGCACATCTTGTGGCCAGCTTCACACCACAACAGAGCATCAACCAACCAGCTCCACAAACAACACACCCAAAGGGAAGACTCAGGTGGCACCAGAGACCTGCTAAAGCCACCCTGCTTCATGGGGTCAGCCCCTGCCAACAGCTTGTCCACTGTAGTCATAGCCAGTTCTCACAGCCAGTCAGCATGGTCAGTCCCATCCTTTGACATGCCAACAGCAATCAAGGCTCAATTGCAACAGGAGGGCACACACAACCCTCAAAAGGGATGCCCCTAGAGCACCTGCCTCAGATGAACAGAGAGACTATGTCACTAAGCCCCACAGGACACCTACTATATAAGGTCACTATACCAAGAGTGAGAGACATAGGAGATCTACCTAATACATAGAAAGAAACTCAAGGAGTCAGCCAAAATGAGAACACACAGAAAAAATGTCCCAATTGAAAGTACAGGACAAAAATCCAGAAAAAGAAACAAACAAAATGGAGACAAGGAATCTACTATATACTGAGTTAAAAATACTGGCTATAAGGATTCTCAGTGAGCTTAAGGGGGAAATAGATGAATTCAGTGAGAACTTCAACAAAGAGATATAGACCATAAAAAAGAACCAGTCAGAAAGGAAGAATACAATAACTGAAATGAAGAACACACTAGAGGGAATCAGCAGCAGATGAAGCAAAGGACAGAATCAGTGGTCTGGAAGACAAGGTAGCAGAAAACACCCGATTAGAACACCAAAACAGAAAAAAAAAAATAAAAAAAAAAATAATGTGTATAGTTTAAGAGACCTTAAGTGTACCAACATTCACATCATAGGGGTACCAGGAGGAGAAAAGTGACAGCAAGGGAATAAAAACCTATTTGAAGAAATAATTACTTAAAATCTTCTGAAACTGCCATAGGAAATACAGATACAAGTCCAGGAAGTGCAGCGAATCCCAAACAAGAAGAACCCAAAGAGGGCTACATGAAAAAGACACATGATAATTAAAATGCCAAGGGTTGAAGACAAAGAGAATTTTAAAAGGAGCAAGAGGAAAGCTGTTAGTTATGTACCAGGGGCACTCTTAAGACTATCAGTTTACTTTTTTTGACAGGAATTTGCTGGCCAGAAGGGAATGGCATAAAATAGTCAATGTGGTGAAAAATGAAGACCTACAATCAAGATTACTTTACTCAGCAAGGCTACCATTTAATATAGAAGGAGATATAAAGATTTTCCCAGAAAAGAGAAAGCTAAAGCAGTTCATCATCACTAAACCAGCATGAAAAGAAATGTTAAAGAGATTTTTAAGTACAAAAGATTTTTTAAAAATTAATAAGAAAACATAGGAAAAAAATAACTTTCACTGACAAAAACAATATCTTACTAAAAGCAGTGTATCAAGCTAATACAAAGAATAAAGACAAAAGTAGAATATCATGAGTAACTACAACAATAAATTAAGGGATACAAACAAAATAAAAATAATGATCAAAATATATACATAGAGGAGGTGAATAGAGAAGAGAGCAAGAGAAAAAGAAAGGAACAAAGAACTACCAAAAATTCAGAAAACAATTAATAAAATGGCAATAACTACACACCTATTAATAATCACTTTAAGTGTAAATGGACTGCATGCTGCAACAAAAGATATAAGGTGGTGAATGGATAAAAAAAGCAAGATCCATACATGTGTTGCCCACAAGAAATCCACTTAAGACTGAAAGGTACACACAGACTGAATGTAAATGCATAGAAAAAGTGTTTCATGCAAATGGAAATGAAAAATAGCTGGGCTAGCAATACTAGTGTCAGGCAAAACAGACTTTAAAACAAGGGTTGTAACAAGAGACAAAGAAGAGCAGTTCATAATAATTAAGTGATCACTGTAAAAAGGATATAATTATGGTAAACATCTATATACTAGCATAGGAGCTCCTAAACATACAAAGTAAATATTGACGGACATAAGGGAGTGGTTGACAATAAAACAGTCATTCTAGGGAACTTTGACACTACATTGACATCAATGAATATATCATCCAGATAGAAAAATAAAAAGGAAACAGTGCCTTAAATGACATTAAACCACATGGATTTAGTTGATATTTATAGGACATTTAATGCCAAAGCAACAGACTATACATTCTTTTCAAACACACATGGAACATTTTCCAAAATAGACCATATACTAGACCAAAAAACTAGTATCAATGTATTTAAGAAGATTTAAATTATATCAAGCAGCTTCTCTAATCATGATGGTATGATTAGAAATGAATTACAAGAAGAAAACTGAAAAACACACAAATACGTGGAGGTTAAATAACATGCTACTTAACAATGAATGTGTTAACAATGAAATCAAGGTAGAAATCAAAAGATACTTTGAGAAAAATAAAAATGAAAACATGACCCCACTAAAACAATACATCTGGGAGATACGGCCAAAGCAGTTCTAGGAGGAAAATTCATAGCAACACAGGCTTACCTCAAGAAACAAACAAACATTCAAATAAATAATAAAATCTTACATCTAAAGGAACTAGAAAAAGAAGAACAAACAAACCCCCAAGTGATTAGAAGCAAGGAAATAATAAAGATCTGAGGAGAAATAAATGAAATAGGGTCTAAAACAATAATAGAAAAGATCAATGAAACCAACAGCTGGTTCTCTGAAGAGATAAATAAAATTGATAAACCTTTAGCCAGACTTACCGAGAAACAAAACAAAACAAAAACAAGACAGAGGGCCCAAATAAAATCAGAAATGAAAGAGAAGTGGCAAATGACACCACAGAAATACAAAGGATTATAAGGAAATACTACGAACAATTACAATCCCACAATTACAAATGGTCTCTTGGGGGAAAGGGAACCAAAAGAAAAAATAAACAAATGAGACTACATCAAACTAAACAGTTTCTGCAGAGCAAAGGAAACTATCAACAAAACAAAAAGGCAAACTATGAATAAGAGAAGATTTTCACCAATGATACATCCAATAAGGCATAAACATATTTAAAATATATAAGGAACTCATACATCTTAACACCAACAACAAACAATCCATTAAACTGGGCAAAGGACCTGAATAGACATTTTTTCCAAGAAAGATATACAGATGAACAAGAGACTTATGAAAAGATGCTCAACATCACCAATCATCAGGGAAATGCACATTAAAACCACAATGAAATATCACCTCACTGTCAGAATGGCTATCACCAATACATTAACAAACAAGTGTTGGCGAGGATGTGAAGAACCCTCATGAATTGTATGCAGGATTGTAAATTGGTACAGTCAATTTGGAAAACGGTACAGAGGTCCCTCATAAAATTAAATATGGAGCTACCATGACACTGTAATTCCACTTTTGAGGGCCGGCCGAGTGGCACATTGGTTAAGAGCTGGCTTGGGATGCCAGCGGCCCCGGTTTGGATCCCACATATGAGGGCCAGTGACATTGCCCTCTAAAAGAAAAAAAAAGTTCCACTTTTGAGTATTTATATGAAAAAATCCAAGAGACTAATTTGAAAAGACACATACATGCCTATGTTCATTGCAGCATTTCTTACAACAGCCTGTGTCCAATGATTGATAGATGAATGGATAAAGAAGAAGTGGTACATATATAATGGAACATAACTCAGCCATAAAAAATGAATAAAATCTTGCTATTTGCAACAACATAGACAGACCTAGAGGGTATTATGCTAAGTATGGTAAATCAGACAAAGAAGACACATACCATATGATTTCACTTACATGTGGAATCTGAAAAACAAAATAAGCGTGCATCTGCATGCTTGGAAAGGAGAGGGCGCAACAAAGAAACAATGGCTTCTTCCAGCTCCTCCTTCTGGGAGAAAGCTGCCATTCCAGCCCTCATCTTGAGGTCAGAAAACTCAGTTCTTCCACCTTGCCCCCATATAATAATCACCTCTCCAGATGCTGCCCTAGCACTGGAGCAGGACCAGTGATTTCATCAGCAGCACTGAAAAATGCTGGAATCTTTGTGGCTCCTGCCATGAGGAATGTGTCAAGAATGAAAAGTTCTATATTTCCTGCTTTAGTGGTAAACTGTGCTGTGTGAAGCCAAATATGTCAACAAAGTCAATTACAGCTTGAAGCCCAAAGGAACAATAATGAAGATAACCCTGTCCTGAGTCTGACCTCCATAGATTACTGAGCTTTATTAAAAGACTTTTGGCTGTAAAAATAAATAGGCAAAATAATAATAAAAACAAACACAACAAAACAAATCTCGTAGATACAGAGAATAAATTCATGGTTGTGAGAGGGAGGTGGTGGGGAGAATAGGTGAAAAAGGCGAAAGGATTAAAGAGTACAAATTTCTGGTTATAAAAACAGTTATGGCAATGTACAGTACAGCATAGTGAATATAGTCAATGATATTGTAATAACTTTGTATGGTGTCAGGTGGTTTCCAGACTTATCAGATGATAATTTTGTAAGTTAAATAAGTGTCTAATCCCTATGTGTACACCTGAAACTAATATAACATTATATGTCAACTGTAATTGAAATATTTTTAAATAAAAAAATTCATGAACAAAATAAGAAATTTAACAAAGAGTTAGAAATAATAAAATAAAAATAGTGAAACCGAGCAGAAATTCTGGAGCTAAAAAAAAAATGCAATAAATGAAAAATTTTTAAAAAGCAAATGAAAGAATCACCAGCAGAATGGATCATACAGAATAAAGATTCTGTGAGTTAGAAGAGAGGAACTATGAAATTGCTCAGTAAGGGGAGAACAAAGAAAAAATAATAAAAAAGTGTAAAGAAAACCTAGGTTATCTATGGGATACCATCAAAAAACCAATATGCAAATTAATAGAGTTCCAGAGGATAAGAGAGGGAGATAGAGTTAGAAGCTTATTTAAAATAATAATGGCAGAGAACTTCCTAAACCTGTGGAGAGATTTGAACATCTAAATCCATTAAGCTAATAGATCACCCCATAATTACAATCTGAAAAGATCATCTCCAAGATACATTATAATAAAACTGTCAAAAATCAAAGACAAAAAGAGAATCTTAAATGTAGAAAGAGAAAAAAAAATTATGTAACCTACAAAGGAATCCCATTAGTCTATTAGTGAATTTCTCAGCAGAAAATTTACAGGCCATGAGAGAGTGAGATGATATATTCAAAGTACTGAAAGAAAAAAACCCCACAAAAACCTGCTACCCAATAATACTCTATCTGGCCAAGTTAACCTTCAGAAATGAAGAAGTAGATATTCTCAGACAAACAACAGCTCAGGGAAATTTTTACAAGTAGAACTTCTGTACAAGGAATGCTGATAGGAGTTCTTTAGGCTGAAATGAAAGGACTCTAATTTGTGACATGAAAACGTGGAAATATACAATACACTAATAAAGACATAGTCAAATTTAGAATATTTTAATACTGTAACATGGTAATGTTTAACCACTTAACTATAATGTAAGGTTATAAAGAATAATATTTAAAATATCTATAGGTACTATATTAATGAATACAAAATATAAAAAGAGGTAAATTGTGGCATTAAAATATAAAAGGAGATAAAAGTTAGTTTAAGTGTTCAATGGATGTCATTATCAACATAAAATAGACTGTCATATCTATAAGATGTCTTGCCTAATCTCAGAGTAACCAGAAAGCAAACACCTGTAGTAGATTCACAAAGGATAAAATGAAGGACATCAGAGCATACTACTATAAAAAAGTAATTCATAAATGAAGGCTTCAAGAGGTACAAAGGAACAATGAAGCTACAAAACAGCCAGAAAAAAAACATAAAAAGTAGATCTAGTAAGAAGATTAAACTGGTAATCTAAACCGCCTAACAAAGAAAGACCCAGGACCACATGGTTTCATATTTGCACCAAATATTTTAAAAAGAATTAACATCAATTCTTCTCAAATCTTCAAAAAAGCTGAAGAGGAAGGAGCATTCCCAAACTCATTTTTGAAGGACAGCATTACCCTAATGCCAAAGCCAGATATATACACTATAAGAAAACTATAGACGAATTCCTTGATTAACAAGATGCAAAACTTCTCAAGAAAATATGAGCAATTAAATTCAACAGCACATTGAAAGGATCATATACCATGAACAAGCAGGATTTATCCTGAGAATTCAAAAATGATATAACATATGCAAATCAACAAATATGATACTTACATAGAACATTAATAGAATGAATGATAAAAGTTATATGGTCAACTTAATAAATACTGGGGGACAACTAACAAAATACAACATTGTTTCATGATAAAACAATCAAGAAATTTGGTACAGAAGGGACATACCACAACATGATAAAGGCCATGTATGAGAAGCCCACAACTAATGTTACAGTCAATGGTGAAAAGTTGAAAACTCTTCCTCCAAGGTCAGGAACAAGACAAGGGTGCTCACCCTCATAATTTTTATTCAATATAGTAGTAGAGTCCTAGCCAGAATATTCAGTAAAGTTAAGGAAATAAAAGACATCCAAATCAGAAAGAAAGAAGTACAATTGTTTTTGTTTGCAAGTGATAGATATTAAAAATCTTAGGCCCGGCCAAGAAGCACGTTGGTTAAGAGTTGGTTTGGGATGCCAGCTCTGAGCAGCATGGGCTTGGTTCAGATCCCATATATGAGGGCCAGTAACACTGCACCCTCTACAGCTAAGATGGTGAACAAAAGCTCAACCAGGAGCTGGGCTCCCGTGAGTCCCCAGCAACAGTGTAGGCTGCAGTGGGTCTACAGTGTGCTGCTGTAAGCTACTGTGAGTGGCAGGCAGCTGGCGTGAGCTGCCGTGAGCAGCTGTGAGCGGCTATCCAATGGCTGGTGACCGACTGCCTCACTGGGGAAGAGTGCAATGGTCACACTACCAACGCAGGCCAGTGACTAGAATGAAGAACAAAAGGACAACAACGTTTGTCCCCTCCCCAAACTTCCCAATAAAATCTTAAAAATATATATATTAAAGACTCTACCCAAGTACTGTTAGAACTAATCTGTGAATTCAGTGAAACTAGAGCATGCAAAATTAACATACAGAAATTGGTTGCAATTTGATATACTAACAATGAAGTATCTAAAGAAGAAATACAGAAAATAATCCCATTCATAACATGAAAAACAATAAAATACTTGGGAATAAATTTAACTAGGAAGTCAAAGCTCTGTATACTGAAAACTGCAAGATACTAATGAAAGAAATTTAAAAAGACACAAATAAATGGGAAGACACCCCATGATCATGGATTAGAAAAATTAATATTGTATAATGTCCACACTACCTTAAGGCATCTATAGGTTCAATACAATGTCTATAAAAATTCCAATGGAATTTTTCACAGAGATAAAAAAAAAAAATCCTAAAATTTGTATGGAACCACAAAAGACCTTGATAGGCAAAACAATCCTGAGAAAAAAACACAAAGCTGAAAGCATCACACTTGCTGATTTTAATCTATAATACAAAACTATAATAATCCAAACAGGATGGTACTGGCATAAAAATAGACACATGGGTCAAAGGAACAGAATCAAAAACTAGAAATAAGCCCTCTGCATATACAATCATTTAATGTGTGTGTGTATCTACCTATCTATCTATCTATCTATCTATCTATCTATCTATCTATCTATCTATCTATCTATCTAGTAAAACCTTGGATTGCAAAAAACTTGGTTTGTGCATGTTCCGCAAGACGGGCAAACATTTCTAATACATTTTAACGTGGTAAACGAATGATGTCTTGCAATACAAGCAGTTTGTTTCTGAAACAAATTATGCTCGCAAACCAAGGTATTACTGTATATATATATATATATACATAAAATTTGTATATGTATACGATTAAGTTTGTGAACTCATCCTACAAAAAGTGATACATACCTCATTGCTGAATATCACTATAGTCACCTTCAAAGTACTCCCCTTGGGAAGCTATGCACCAATGCCAGTGCCTAGCCCACCATTCAAAGCAATTTTGGAACTCTTTTTATGGAATGGACATCAGAGCTGTCGTCGTATTACCCTTGATGTCCTGAATGTCATATAAATGTCTTGCTTTCAATATTTCCTTTGTCTTAAGGTAAAGAAAGAAGTCATTGGGGGCCAGATCAGGTGAGTAGGGAGGGTGTTCCAATACAGTTATTTGTTTACTGGCTCAAAAGTCCCTCAAAGACAGTGCCATGTGAGCTGGTGCATTGTTGTGATGCAAGAGCCACGAATTGTTGGTGAAAACTTCAGGTCATCTAACTTTTTCATGCAGCATTTTTAGCAGTTCCAAATAGTGAACTTGGTTAACTGTTGGTCTAGTTGCTACAAATTCATAATGAATAATTCCTCTGATATCAAAAAAGGTTAGCAACATTGCTGCAACAAGTTCACGAACTTAATTGTCAGACCTCGTACACATGCACACAACAATGGGATATTAATTAATATTAGTCAGCCATGAGAAAGAAGGAAATCCTACTATTTGTGACAACATGGATAGACCTTGAGAGTATTATGCTAAGTGAAATAAGTCAGCGAAAGACAAATACTGTATGATCATATATATATATATATATATATATATATATAAATCTAAAAAAGCCAAATACATGGAAACATTAAAATGGTGGTTACCAGGGCCTGAGTAGCAGTGGTGAGGGCATGTGGAGGTATTGGTCAAAGGGCACAAACTTCTAGTTAAAAGATAAGTATGTTCAGGAGAACTAATGTACAATATGGTCATATCATCAACAATATTATACATACACTTGAAAGTTGCTCAGAGTAGATTATAAATATTCTCATCACAAAGAAAAGGTAATTATGTGACAGTAGAACACTACACAATATCCAGGCCTGACATACAAGATCACCAGTGTATGATCCTCCATCTCTTTTTTTCCTCTGTCAATAAAGTGGAGAGTACTATAAAGACTTGAGGATGCTGGTGTCATCAAACCAAGAGATCTTATTTCCCTACTGACCTGAAACCTACAGTTAAACTTAGCTGAGTGATAAATGAACTTCATGTTTGTTAAACTACTAAGATTTGAGGTTTATCTGTTACAGCAAATAGTATCACTGATGCTAGCTAGTATAGTCTTCAAAGACAAATTATATTCCCATGTGTCAGTCACTTGTTTGTTTTCTCTCACATCCATACTCTGCTCTTTTGGAAGAGGAACTGACTCTTGAAAGTTTTTTTGTTTTTGTTATTGTTGTTTTGTTTGTTTGTTTTCAGGCCGCTTTGCCTATTGCTTTGATTAAAGGAAGCTACTGGCAGGAGATTGGCAGGTGAAAGGAAGAAAGAAGCCCAAATGGTTTTCCCCTCCCTTTATCCCTACCTTTGACAAAGCGGCAGTGACTACTTCTTTCCATGGTTGAGCTTCTGCAAGTAGGATTTACTCTGATTACCATTTCTGGTGTGCGGCCTTGGCTCCTACACTGTGGTGGCACAATTTCCTCCTTTGGTCATTCCAGAACCTGGAATTGAGAGCAGCTTCTGCTCTGTCTCAGAGTTACATCATACCTCCTGATTGCTCTCACAGCATTTCTCACAGTTTCATTATTGCAATTCTGTATTAAAGTCCTTTTATTTAGTTACCCAGTGTACATTTTGTTCTCCTGGCTGGATACTAAAATGCTATACTCCATTTGCTAGCAATGATATATATGACACTGAAATATAGGTAAACTTCTGAATTAGATGATATCCCAGGCCACAAAATTTTATTCAAGCTCTCATTATAAAGCTCAATAAATAACTTCATTTCTAAGATTGAGTAGATAAGCTAAAATAAAATATTACTTAGGATGTTTTCAGCTTTAAAAGAAAACTAAACTCAAGATAGTTTAAACAATAATAATTCAACTACTTTTATAACTGACAATATAGGAATAGCAGGGGTACCAGGTACAGTAATATTCGGGCCATAGTTCCACATTCCTCTGAGTTTCAATTCTCCCCCTCCTCCATAAAAAGTCTTCATCTGAAGATTGCATAGGAAATCTGGTTGTGGTTATAATTGGAACCTGGTGCTCAGTGGTACCTACGTCTAAATGTGTCCTTGCTTATATTCCTCAAACACTTCCTTCACCGTCACCCAAATGTTTCAGGAGTCTTTAGGTTTGCTCTGTTTGTACTACCACTGAACAAATATGTACACTCAGTGAAATGCCATGGTCTGACTGGCTTAGTTTTGTATCACTAGCCCCAGTATCTCTCATGGTGTTTGCTTATATTCATCATTGCCAGCCCTAGAACTGGACACAGTGTATGAGTATATTCTGTCCAAATTATATAGCTGTAACACTTCCAGGAAGTAATGGCTTTTCCCAAAGGGAAAGCATGTGTTTGGAAAAAAGGAAGAAGGAAAATGCATGCCATGTAAATATTCAAAAAGTGTCTACTAAAGTGAGTGTTTGGAATTTCAATTTTTGTTTTTCAATGGAACTTCTTTTTATGTAACTCTGACCTTTACACAGATCTGAAATTAGGTTAATCTTAATGGAATACATCTGGCCATCATTTGCTATTTCATAGGTTCTAATAGAATCTTCAGGAAAGGAGTTTTCACAGAGGTAAAAGATAAAATGTAATAAAAAGTTGGATCAATGTTACACTTTTAAAATCCTTTTGTAAAAGTAATTACTAAAACTTACTGTGAATTCAAATATAAGTGCATTTCCTTCAAAATGCACATGACCAATTAGGAAACACATCTGTAGATTGTTTTCCTTTAGGAACCTAAGACACATTGAGAGTGATAAATATAATGATTAATGACAATAAAATACTATAGCCAAGATCTGTGTGTTTTTTCCTGAGATACTCTTTTTAGAGTTTATGATCTATGACAGGCAATTACACTTTCACCAAGGTGCTATTTGATGTACACATATTAATAGGTATCATGAATGCATGTGAGTGTATAATCTGGCCTGAATGCTGTGCTAATATTGCATTTAGTTCTCAGTACAGTTTTATTAATTAATACTATTATCTCCATTTATAAATAAGCAAGATGAGTTTAATAGAAACAAGTACTCTCAATCTGCTCAAGTACAACAAATAATTGTGTGCCACTGTAACACCCTTGAACTTTTCTTGATATTAATTGATTCTTCAGTATTGTAGCCTGATTTCAGCTAAGTAAATAACTTTAAATAAAGTGGGAAGCAGCATTAATTTAGAGCAGAGAATATTAATATCCTCTCTGATAACAGTAACCATAATAATACAATCACATCTACTGTAGTTTAAAAATTCTTAATGAACAAAAGCAGAAAAGAACAAGTCATCCAAAAGAAGAAGAAACAAGAAGAGAAGAAGAAGTGGAAGAAGTGGAAGAAGAGGAAGAAGAGGAAGAGGAAGAGGAAGAGGAAGAGGAAGAAGAAGAAGAAGAAGAAGAAGAAGAGCGAGAAGAAGCAGCAGCAAGAAGTAACCCCAAGCTCCTCATAATCCAACAAAGTTGCTCCTTTTCCAGCTTCACATTGACACTGGCAAAATTCAAGACAAAAGTCAAGAATCACAAAAGGAAGAGGAGCGTGGAGATGGAGCAGAGAGCTGGGGGCAAAGGACATGGCCCACTACCACATTGACAGTTGTGAAAAGAGGTCAGAATTCTACATGCTTTTGGCAAGGAATCTATTATAGCCTTCTTTTCTCTCCATGCATATAGCTTCACTTCCACTCTTTTATTTCTTTTCACCTGATATCACAAAAATCAATAACTGCCATATCATCCATTTCATTTCCCCAATACAATCCATAGGCAGGTCTATACATTCCCAACTCTTACCCATTTCCTAAGTCCTCCCCAACTTCTGAAAACTTTTCACTGTACCACTCAAACTTACAGACACTAATCAGCATAGCCCACCACAGTCCTAACACTACTGAATGTTCCCTTCACTTTGATCTATCAGAAACTTGATCTCCTCTGAAGATACTACTCCTGCAGCCTACTTAAATCTGTCTTTATAATACCCCCAGAAGTTAGAGTGCTTGTTCCTCTCATGGCTGACACTTTCAATCACTTTGTTTCTCTTTTTCCTGAAAATCTCTACTATAAATCACCTACCAAATTACCTTCCACAACCCTCACTTAGATCACCCATTTTGTCTTTTAAATAGAATTTTTGTCACTACCTTCACCATTTCTGTCATGCTTTGTTGACTTCACTATCCATGTAGATTATTATAGCATTACCGTTGATCCTTGAGATCTTTACCTCCACTTATGTTGACTTTAATTACTTCAACCATTCACTTCCTTGGCCTACCCTAGATCCAGTCATTACCAATTGCTGTAACCCTATCATAATCTTAGTTTTAAGCACCATGATCTCTAATACCTCAAATATCCAACTCATACATTCTAGAGCATTAGTAGCATCAACAATCCATATATTTACCAATTTTTATTTACTCTCAATCACATAATGTCTCCTTTTTTTTCCTTACCCTAGATAAGTCCCATCATCCAATCGAAATAATTATTTTCATCTTAAACTTTTCTTCCCTGCTTTCACTTAATCTCTTTAAGTTTTTAAATACCACATTTTGCCTATTCTGATTCTATATCAGTATAACTGAATGAGACTGGAAACAAACACATACTTGACTGCCCCTGTTTGGGCACCACTTGCAGGGGACCAGCCTCCGCGAGTTCAGGTGTTCCCTCAGGTGGGGACAGTGTCGGTGAGAAGAAAGAAGAAAAGAGTGGAGACACCGGGGAGAGTTTCAGAGTAGTGTCACACTTTATTGTTACAGCATGTCCCTTTTATAGGGACTCTTGACTAGTACCTCAATCACAAGTGAAGTTTTTTCTTTCTCAGAACTCCTACAGTCTCTACTTCCCTGTAAGTGTTCTCTCCAGGGTGCACTGTGATTTACTCTTCCGTTAAAGGATTATCTTGTCTTTTACTATGATAATCTCTATGAAGCCCAGACTTAGTTTCTGCATATCACCTAAAGAATGTTTATCATGACTTTTTTGACTATCTAATAATTATCCTAAATTCTAGCAGCTAAACACACTCATAAGACTCACAGGGCATATACTTGAGCTATTACTAAGAGACTAGCAGTGGCTGTGTTTAGGGTAAAAGTATCTAAAGTCTATTCCTATGTAAATACAATACTAGCAACTAAGGGGGGTCTCACACCTCTTTTATCCTGGGGAGCACATCTGTTTCTCAGTCAAAGCTTCAGTATCTGTTGCTGCAACAAGGTACAAGGCAAAGAATTCAAATAAGACTGTTGATTAACATGCCCCATGGTCAGTAAGCAGCCTCTTACCGGAACTCTCATGGCCTGGAGACCTTAGTCTCCAAGGAGATCTCTCACAGCAGTGGCCATAGGCAAGTGAGATCAAGGACTGATTTATCATCAGTTTCTCACAGGCAGGCTGTCAATTCCTCACAGACAGGCTGTTGGCCTACTTGGCCAGATGTCTGACCCTCTGTTTCCAAGGGGTTTGAGTCCCATTTTTCTCAGTCCTGGGGTCCCCAGGAGGGCTACAGCCGGACTTGGGTTGTTTCCTCCTTGGGAAATCTTACCCGTCATTGGCTTACATAGCCATCTCTCACTGGGGTACCACAGGCACTTGCCATAAATGCAGTGAAAGTGCTGTCTCCTATAGGATCTGATGTAGAGGAAAGGCACATGGGTTCATAGAGGCAGGAGATTTACATGACCAACCGTAAGGCAGCACCCCAAACATCCAGTGCTGAGCGTGGATCTTTATTTCAATGTGACCTAGTCAGATGCTGGGGTGCTGTGACCTTGTCAAATGCTGGGGTGCTGTTGGTTCCCAGCAAAGTCCCATCATCTAATCAAAATAATTATTTTCATCTTAAACTTTTCTCCCCTGCTTTCACTTAATCTCTTTAACTTTTTAAATACCACATTTTGCCTATTCTGATTCTATATCTGTATAATTGAATGAGACTGGAAACATACACATACTTGACTAATACTTGAATATGATGAATTTATGACAAATTTTAGATATTCTCTTCATGCTGCCCAGAAATCATATAATCTTTCCCTAGTCCAGCTACTCACTCTCTTGGATTACTGTTTCAAGCTTTTTCATATCTCCTGTAAATACTAATGGCTGCTGTATCATTTTCATTCTAATAGCACTTCCCATCTCATTGAGAATAAAGCAAACATGAAAAATGTTGACTCCATATCTATTTAACTACTTTCCTTGTTTCCTCCCATTATCATGGGCATGCTGTGTACATATGAATGACAATCCTCCCACTCTCTTCTAGATTCCATTGCCATTTGCCTATTCAAGGACTTTGACTGCAGCAGTTTAACTCTCTCCATCTCCTGTCCATCTAAGCTCATCTAAATCATTACTATCAGCATATAGTATTATGCTGATATATATGTGATGCACAGGCATGTAAATTATACATTATTTGTCCCTTTAAAAATTTAACTCTTGGGCCAGCTGAGTGGCTTAGTTAGTTAAGAGCTGGCTTGGCAGCTTGAGCTCTGAGCAGTAGGGCTGCCGGTTTGAATCCAGCATGGGGGCCAGTGACACTGCACCCTCTACAATGAAGATGGTGAACAACAGTTCAACCTGGATCTGGGCTGCTGAGTTGCTGGCCATGGGTGTAGGCTGCAGTGGGGCTACAGTGGGCTGCTGTAAGCTACCATGAGTGGCCAGCAGCCAGTGTGAGCAGCTGGCAGCAGGTGGGAGCTGCCATGAACCACTGTGAGCGGCTGTCCAATGGCCAGCAACCGACTGCCTCAGCCCTGATCATAATACCAATATGGGCCAGCAAAGCGGTGTCCTCCACAACTAGAATGAAGAACAAAATAAAAAGGACAGCAACTTGCCTGTTCCCCTTCCCCCAATTGTCCAACGCTGTTCCCCTCCCCCATTTGTCTGTTCCCCTTCCTGATTCCCCAGTGCTGTTCCCCTTAGCCAATTTCCCAATAATATCTTTAAAAATAAATAAATATATAAAATTGTTCTCTAATGACTACTATTTTCCCCTTTATCTGTCACACATGATAAAGTTGTTCATACTAGTTCCCTAAAATTCTCTCTACATACACTCTCTTGAATTCACTCAAAACACTTTTGAACCTAAATTTCTACCCAAGTTCCTTTATTAAGTTCAATGGTTATTTTCCAGTTCTCACCTTACTTGGCTTATCAATAGACACTTGGCATAGTTATGCATCTCTCTTGCTTTAAGCATGCTTTAAGCACTTGAATTTCAAGACAACACATAGCCTGGTATTAATTGTACCTCTCTGGTTAATTCATTGTTGTGATAGGCAGAATAATGACTCTACTAAAGATGTCCATGTCCTATTTCCCATAACTTGTCAATATGTTTGCCTTACATAGAAAAGGGGACTTTATGGATATGATTAAGTTAAAAATCTTGGAGTGGGTATATTATCCTGGATTATCCAGGTGAGCCCAGTGTGATTACCAGGATCCTTATAAGAAGTGCAGACATAAGAGTCAGATCACAGAAGATGTGATGGCAGAAACACAGGTCAGCGTTGTTAACGAAAAACATCCAGTCTAAGAGAAAATTTGTAAGAGTTTATTTGAGCCAAACTGTTGCAATTGTCAGGAAGCAAAATCTCAATGGATTGAGAAAATTCTCCACAAATGTCAGTTTGCAGCTTATTTTATACATAAAATTTAAGGAGGAAAATTATATGAAATCCATTGGTGATAGATTAAGGAAGTGGGAGAAAACAAAGCGGGGAAATCTCTGGGATTGGAGATACAGGTACTTCTTTTACATAGGTGGGTATAGGATGACTAACAGTTCACTTTTTACAGCACATAGAGATGGTAATCAGGAAACAAGCATAATAATGAGGAATTTTCCAGTTTCCAGCTTTGGTCCAGAAAAAGGATTAAAGATGTTATCTTAGGTACAAAAAGACAACAAACAGGCCCACTGAAAAGGTATAGATTAACTTAATGAAGCAAGTTAATATGTGACTTCCAGCCAAGACTACTTAGTTATAAATTTTTTTTCTTTTTATGCTCACGCCATCTTATGTGGTTATTTTCAGTCTCCTGAGCTTGTCAGGTTTAACCTGTGGCCCCTTTTCTATACACAGAGTGATTGAATGGCTAGCGTTCAGAAATGGAGGAAAGAGCCATGAGCCAAGGAATGCAAGTGGCCTCTACAAGTTGCAAAAGGCAGGACTAAGTTCTTACCTAAATGCTCCAAAAGGAATGTAATTTTGATCAGTTTGATTTTAGCTGAATAAAGCCTGTTTTTTTGGCTTCTGACTTTCATAACTCTAAGAAAATTAATTTGTTATTTTAACCACTAAAAAATTTGTAGTATCTTGTTATAACAGCAATAGAAAATTAATATGATATATTCTCCTTTCTTTGTCTTTTTGTTTTTTAATTTTGGAACAGTCCAGAAATTAGTTTTTAATTTTTCTTACCTTCTCTTTTTTTCTCTCCTCTCTGCTCCCCCTTCACTTTCCATCTCTTCCCTTCCTTTCCTCCTCCTCCCCTTGCCCTCTCTCTATTATCTTAATTCTCTTGGTGACTTCCTTTAGGTACTTGGCTTTAAAAAAATACATAAATGTTAACGATTCCTAATTTTTTCTTCATTTCCAGGCGTAGTGCCTCTCCTGCTCTTCAGACTTCACTAATTAACATCTCCATTTAGGGCTAATGAACAACTTGAAAATAGCAAATTAAAAAAAAAAAGTTTAAAAACAACCGCCCATTAATGACAATTCCATTCTTTCAGTTCCTCAATACAAACACTTTGTAGTCATCCCAATATCTTTTCTTTTTCTCTCAAATCCCAGATCTAACTTATTAGAAACTCCTGTTTGTTCTACCTTTAAAATATATCTAAAATCACACAATTTTCACTACCTACGCTGCTACTCTCTTCACCCAGTATACCATCATGCCTCAGCCAGATTTCTGCAAGTCTTCTACATTGATCTTCTTATTAATGCTCTTCCTTATCTGCAGTCTAATTCCTACATGGAAGCCGGAGTAATCCTATGAAAACAAGCTTTCAGTGGCTTCCCCTTGCTCAAAGCAAAAGTCAGTGTCCTCACAATGGTGTACACATCTATGTATCTGACCTCTCAATTGCTTCTCAGATGTCTTCTTCTACTCATCCATTTGCTTTGTTAATTATGGGGAAATCGGCACTCTTGCTGTTCCATGCTCACTGGAGGACTTATACTGCATAAGAATACTCTGTCTAGATTGCTCTTCTGTCAAATATCTATGTGACTCACTCCCTTACTCTCCATTAGGTCTTTATTCAAGTGTCTATCTAGTGATGTCTTTCCTTACCACCCTATTTTCAGTCATAATGTTCCCAACCTGTCATTCCCTACCTGCCTGTCTTACTTTATTTTCCCCAATAGCTCCTATCACCACCTCACATACTATATAGTTTATTTGTATATTTGTACCTTGTCTATTGCTACCAACTAAGATGTAAGCTCCATTAAGTTACAGGATTGTTTCGTTTACTGCTGCATCCTCAGTGTCAAAAACAGTGACCAGAACATAGTAAGGGCTTGATAAATATTACTTATATTTAAATAAATATACTTTCTCCAAGTAGCTCTCAGAGAACAGGTATAATAAGATCAGGGGTTAGATCTCCTTGTAGATCAATATTATATCTTTCAGTATTGAATACATTTATTCATTTATCTTTATTTAAGAAGCATTTATTCATTGTTATCTATGAACTAGTCATAGTAAACTGATAGGCATCATGAGAGATACAGCAAAGAGCAAGAAAGTTCGGATTTTGAATGATACCCCTCAGGTAGGGAATTTTTTAAAAATCACAAAATAAATATAATTCAGAGAAGACTATGGTAAGAACCACTATAAAAGCAAAGGTGAGGAAGCTTTATATGTAGAGACTATTCATTGATAAAATATCTTAATCATGGTAATTCCAGAAAAGTAATGTTAGATCTTTCTCTCTCTGACTCTTCAATCAATCTCTAATTCAGGGGGTATATTTTTTCTCCACTTCCTCCCAAGCATACTGTCTTGGATAATATATTAACTACTATTAGCTCCAGAAAAAATTAAGTTGCTCATGATTATAAGAGAAGGTGTGCCAATTCATTTATATTTAACCATGATGCATGGCAATCTTATTCCTCATAGAAAGACAAGATGTGTCAAACACTATACAACATCATGGTATTGCTATGTAAGACTAAAAGTACTTTCTTTCCCCAAATGGATTAAATTATTTCTGCATAATATTTCCTGAGGTTCTAAAATGGATAGGGGCTGCTAGGATCATAGATTTATGTTTTGTTTTTGTTTTGTTTTAAACTCACCATGACTAAAAATAATAATGCTAACTTAGGCCATCCTTCTTGCAAATATTCATCATCATATTACAGGTTAGATTGAGAAACAGAGGAGATGGACTGGGACCAGTCTATCATTTTTATTCAAAGGAGCATATATTCTGTGGACTGCAAGTAGCAGCATTTTGTTTAGATATGGAGATTGGTATTAGCATTATTGAAACTTTCAGTATTATTGGGAGCATAATTTAATGTGGTTTATGTAGACTTCCTTTATAGTTTCTATGCCCCAAACTTCTAAATATCACATAAAATATATGGATAATAGGAAAACATGCATTAAGTTAATAGTGAGAGTCTATAACTGCTAGTAAAAGCAAATCAGTTAGATTAAATGGTTACATTATAGTCATATAGAAAATTAATTCCAACAGTGATAATCATTATTACCCGAAATCCATCATCAGGAGAGAGACATGTTGTAATATTAAAAAATAACAACCACAAACTCTGCACATGCTCAAACTCATGGTATTCCCTACTTACACGTCCATTAGCGCAGTCCACTCTTAATGTGCTTCATCTACCAGGGTGAAAGGAGTAATTGTCATATTTCTCATGATTAGATGAGTGCCCAGAGTAGAAAAAAATTATCTTGTATTAGGCTATATAGTAAAAACCACATTTAGATAGGAATCTGACTTAGGTATCTTTTCCATTTCTGTCATTTCCTATTGGGTTGTAGGAAAAGTCATGACGTATTTTTTCTGTTTTTCGTTGCAAAATGCATCATGACTTTTCCAATAACCCAATCGATGTATGATCTCAGGAAAATCATTCCGTTTGATAGAGATTTTATTTCCTTATCTGGAAAATGGGACTAAATATATCACCCACCTTAAAAGATTATAACAATCTGATGAAATAGTATATTTGAAATTTTTGTTTTTACAACAGTAAAACTGTTCAGCACTTTTTATTTCATCATTCCAAGCTTCATTACTGTCATTATTTTTCAGGGTAATGCAATGTAGTTTAAATCATGCTGCCCCAAACCAACTTAACAAGTAACTTGATTCATAATCACATCTGAGCACCATGAATATACCAAGCTCTTATAGCCTAATAGCTACCATGGTGACTTCAATCTCATCTTGACCCTTTAATTAAGAATACCACTTTAATTTTTATTTTTTTTAAAGATTTTATTGGGGAATTGGCAGAGGGGAACAGCGTTGGGGAATCGGGGAAGGGGAACAGACAAGTTGCTGTCATTTTGTTCTTCAGTTTTTAGTTGCGGAGGATGTTGCTTCACTGTTGGTATCATCATTGCGCTCTTCCCGGATGAGGCAGATCGGTCGCTGGCCTCTGGATGTCGCTCACCGCGGCTATTGGCAGCTCACGCTTGGCTGCCAGCCGCTCACGCTGGCTGCGGGCCACTCACTGTAGCCTATGGCAGCCCACTGCAGCAGGGGCTGCAGCCCACACCATCACCGGGGCTCGCACAGCCCAGCTCCAGGTGGAGCTGTTGTTAGCTGTAGAGGGCAGTGTCACTGGCCCTCATATGTGGGATCCGAACCGGGGCCGCTGGCATCCCAAAACCAGCGCTTAACCAATGCGCCACTCGGCCGGCCCCGAATACCACTTTAATTTTGACTTTTAATACTCTAACTTCTCTTATTCCTTTTCTAATACGCTTCCTGGTGATTTCACAGCCTGTATCTTCCACTATCAACTCCTGAGGGCTCATTAGATTATCTTCCCAGGGTAATACTCTGATTACCAATGTTTAACCTTGGCAAAACTAAATTCATTATTTCACCCAAACCTTATACTTCTTTTTGCTTTTCTTAGGCTCAACATCATGTCATGGAGTTTTTTTTTGGTGAGTCTTTCTCCCTCTCCTCTTCTTCCCATTATATCTCTATACCCCTTGTTCAGGTTATACTCTTGCTGTGGAAAACATTGGCAAACACTTTAGGATTACCTTTACTAGCAAAATATGTTATCCAATTCCACATACAGGGCTATACTTGCCTATCTACTGAATTTTCCTAAAACTGCAGAGACCTTTATATTTTCTGATTCTAGCACAGGTTTGGTACAAAGTATCACTCAGTAAATACCTGATGAATTAATGCATTATTTCTTTCTAGATTCTTGCTTTAACTCTTGCATTCATCCTTCCTTATTTTGTTTTGTTTTGATTAAGGTTTTCTCAGCCAAACTTTAGTTTAAATCTAGCACAACTACATAAACTCTTTGTGAATTAGACAAAGTGTGTTCTGATGGTATTGGGGGAGGGCAGAAGACATATACGTGTAGGGACACAGCACTAGATTGCAATGTTGGGTAAGTGTTAGCCGAAGGCAGTTGACAACTGCTCAAGGATTGAGACAGGAAAGGGACATGCTGAGGACATATAAGTAGAGATTAAGACAGAACAAGAAAGCTCTCTGTAGACTGATTGCTTACCCCCCACATCCGCTTGTGACACAAATCCAAAATAGAGCTTTGTTTGTCTCCCTCAATAAAAGGAAGATGTGCATGACCTTTGAGGTATTTGCATCAGGCAAAGTCCCTAAACCCACACATCTCTGTGTACTTCTTTTCAACGTTGTTCTCATTGTGGGTAACATCCCTAAATATATGTCCAAGAACTTTGTCAAATTTACAGTTAGCTGTGAATGAAATTCATATTTTCTGAAACACATACCAAAATTCCATTCACATGTCCACATATTAAATATTTTAAAAGGCCTTTGTTCGGATATTATTTACCAAAAATGAAATGCATATAACAGGTGAAGAATATGATAAGTTTTGACAATTTTACACATCCATATCACCAAACCCAAAATGAAAATATAGAACATTTTGTCAACTCATTTTTGCCTCCTGCCACTTTGCAGTCAGTCCTACCTCATTCTTGGCACCAGGAAACCAGTGATCTGTGGACCCTCACCTCCATTCTAGGACCAAGTGGAAAATATCAGGAAGCATAAGCTCCTGAAATGTCCTTCCAGCACTTTCTCTTGAAAGCTTAGCACTGTGCTGACATTAAAAGTAAAATACTTAACGGAATCCTGTTGTTTAGTACAGAGCATAATCTGAAAGGTACATTCAGAGTTAAGAGATAATGAATTGATCAATAGCATATATGATGTTTCTATTTAAATTTATAAGAAACTTCCAAACTCTTTTGAATGTGGCTGTACCGTTTTACTCTCCTATCAGCAATATATGAGAAATGCCATTGCAATACATTTCTGTAGTAGCCGGGGGTTTGCGGGAGAGGTTTCAGCAGTGAGATCCCAACACAAAAAAGTCACGTGGAACCAACATGAGGAGGGGCCAGCATCTTTAATCACCAATAATAACCATTATATAGAGTTTTTTGGGGAGGAGAGTGTATGGAGTGCGCCTGTTCCCTCCAGCAGGTGTAAGTCATGCTTACATAAAGGGCTTATGTAACCAGAGCCTGGAGCCTGCGCAGCAGGCTCTGGAGTCAAGGTCCCCACGTCCAAGATCAGGGTCCATATGTCAGCCTGCACACATCTGGACATTCCTGGGCCCCATGCCCCGGGCCTCTGCTCGTGTGTGCCTGAAAGTGCCCGGGCCCTGACAATTCCCTCCAACACTTGGTACCGGCAGTCTGTATAATGCAAGCCATTCTCATAGGTGTGTAGTAGTACCTTACATGTTTTTTTAAAGACTATTTTTTTAGTGCAGTTTTAGATTCACAGCAAAAATAAGAAGGTATGGAGATATTCCATCTATACCTTCCCGTGCCCATCATAGCCGCCCCCATTAACCACATCACCTATGAGAGGGGTACATTTGTTACAATTTAACCCACGTTGACACATTATAATCACCCAGAATCCATAGCTTACATTAAAGTTCACTCTTGATGTCGTACAGTCTATACCTTTGGCTAAACATGTGATGACATCTATCTATCATTATAGTATTATACTGAGTATTTTCACTGTGCTAAAAATCCTCTATGCTCTATTCATCCCTAGTCAATTTCAACCCTAGCTACCACTGATCTTTCTACTGTCTTCACAGTTTTGCCTTTTCCAGAATGTTATATAGTTGGAATCATACAATCATACAATATGAAGCTTTTCCAGATGGCTTTTTTCACTTAGTAATCTGCATTTAAGTTTTCTCCATGTTTTTTTAAGGCTAGATAGCTGTTTTTATTTTTTCTGTTTTTCTTCCACCGAAAATTACTCCATTGTCCGGATGTAACAATTTATTTATCCATTCACCTACTGAAGGACATCTTGGTTGCTTCCGAGTTTGGGCAATTATGAATAAAGCTGCCATAAACATTAGCATGCCAGTTTTTGTGTGAACATATATTTTCAACCTCTTTGGGTTAATACCTAGGAGCACAATTGCTGGATTGCATAGAAAGAGTATATTCAGCTTTGCAAGAAACTGGCAAACTGTCTTCCAAAGTGGCTGCACCATTTTGCATTCCCATGAGCAATGAAAGAAAGTTTCTGTTGTTGCATATCCTCTCCGTGTTTTGGATTTGGTCATTTTAATAAGTATGTAGTGGTATCTTATTAGTGTTTCATCTCATTAGGTTTTTAATTTGCATTTCTCTCATGGCTAATAATGTTAAGCATCTTTTCATGTTTTGATTGGCCATTTGTGAATCTTTTTCTGTGAAACATCTGTTGAAATATTTTGCCCAATTTTTAATTGGTTATTTTTCTTATTGAGTTTTGAGTGTATTTAGATGGTCTGGAACCATCTTTTGTTCAACATATTGCAAGTATTTCCTCGGCTTATGTTTTATTTTGTTTTTATATTATGTTCCATAGAGAACTTTTTTTTTACATTGAGAAAGTCCAATTTATTGTTTAAATAGTGTGCTTTGGGCCCTAAGAAATAATTGTACACCCAAGTACATAACAATTTTTAGATATTTTATCCCTAGAGGTTATATAGTTTTAACTTTTATGTTTAGGGCTTTAACACTGTTACAGTACTATATTAAAACAATACTGTTTCAGGTTAATTTTTGTGTATGGTTCAAGGTTAGGGCTGATATCTTTTATTCCATGTCTGGATATGCAATTATTCTAGTTTGTTTTTATTGAAAATGTTATTCTTCTCTGTTGAATTACCTCAACACCTTTGTTAAAATTCATTGATTGTGCATGCAGTAGTCTATTTCTGAGCTCTCTATCACGTTCTATTGATTTATGTCTATTCTTATGCCAACACCACACTGTTTTGATTACTTTAGCTTTATAAGAAGCATTGAAATCACAAATTATTTCTTCTCTTTCAAAATTATTTTAGGTTTCCAAGACTGTGGCCTCACAGCAGCTGTGCCCTCTACCTCCCTGCATTTGCCCATAACAGCAGGGACAGGATTTTCATTATGTTTATGGCAAAACCCCATGGGACCCTAAGAGAGAGAGCGGGTCAGTCAATGATGGGCAAGACCCTAGATATGTGCAGGATTCTAAAATAGGTGCAAGATCCTAAATAAAACATGTGCATTATGGCTGCCTAAGCCAAGCGCTGTCCTTGGGTACCCTGGGAGGAATCAAGGAGGTGAATCATATGGGGACTAAGGGCCTGTAAACCCTTATCTGTAGAGCTAACAACCTGCCAGAGAAGAGAGAAATCTTCCCAAAAAGATAACAGCAGTCCTCCTTGCATTCTTGCCTCTAAGTGTCATAGTGAATCATTAACTGTTCCCATAGGAGGCAATATTGTATTGATCAAAAGGCCTTTCAGCTGAGGTGGTCTGTGAGGCATAGGGAGATTTGGCTAAATTCTTGGGTGCATGTGATTTACAGACCTCGGAAAGAACAAAGCCCCTTCCCTGTGAATACTCAATAAAAGCTGCAGTCTTACCAGATTCAGGGCTCCTGTGCATCAGACAGAGTCCCCTGGCTCATCGCTTTTTAAACTATCCCTTGTCTCTTGCTCTTTATTTCTGTTTCTGAGTCCCCGCTGGTCCTCTTGAGGAAGCCAGAACCAGCCGCACAGAGACGTGACACAAGACCATTTGCATTTTCATATGAATTTTTAAATGTTTGTCATTTTCTAAAAGAAGAAGAAGCAGCAGCAGCAGCAGCAGAAGCAGAAGCAGAAGGAGAAAGAGAAAGAGAAGGAGAAGAAGGAGAAGAAGGAGAAGAAGAAAATGCCCAGTGACATTGAATCTATAGATTAGTTTGAGGAGAATTGCTTCTTAACTGCATATATATAGGATGAGGTCAGTTGACAGGGGGAGGGCAAAGTAACGGTTGTGACATTTTGATGCGATGGAGACAATGCTAATTATAATTTATAGGAATCGTGGATTTACTACTGCTATTGGTTTGAAATTCTTTAAAAATATGAACTAGTTAGCCCAGCAAGCTGCCAATTTAAGACATGTTCAGAATGTAAGAGGATTCCTAGAACAGCTTTTAGGAAAACTCTAATTTTCTGTAGACTTCATGGAAAATCAGACCAAGTATCTAACAGAGCTGAAAGGAGATGCAATATTTATATTCAACGGGTCTCTGATACCAAAATCTAGGCCCTGATGAAGAAAAGGAGAGGTAATGAGATCTAGAATATAGATATTTTGATGGGTAAGCAAGAATCTTAAAACTATAAATCCTTCTAAACATTACAGACTTACAGAAGGAGCTGCTGACAATTCTAGAAGAGTCTACACTTGCTAGAGACTATAATGGATACTGACACAAGTGTCTTAGATAATGCTTGTTATATAGAGCTGTATTTGCCCCCATCATTGTTGTTCAGGCCAATTCTAGCTTCAAAGCCCAGAACAGCCCAAGCAAAGAAGTGTGGGCTTTCTAGAAGGAAATAATGTACACAGCCCCTAAATGTAGAAACTGATTAATACGTATTGGGAGAAATGGAAGAAGAATATGCGAAAATGGATCTTATTTGTTAGACTGGGCTGAAGGAGTGGTTGCAGGATACAGGGCTGGAGAGGGAGGACTTTAATGATGTGGAGTATAGTTACAATGAAACTTCATCCCATCCTAAGAGTCAACTGGGGTGACTTAAAAAGCATGATCACACAAAATTACTTACAGAAAAAAAAAGGAAAACTGTTATGACACAGTACTGCAAAAAGCATTAGAAAACTCAGAAAAGTGGGAATATTAAAATGTATACTGTGCAAGAACTGAGAAAGCACTACCTGAACAGGTTTTTAAGTACTACCTGAACATGACCCTTTACTAGGCCAATATGGAATTAACTGATGAAGAAGACAGTGGAATCTTCGGCAAGTTCAAAGTAGCTATGCTCTGCAGGACAGGTTGACAGTAGGAGATGCTTCTGTAAAAACAGTCTTCTTAATGTCATTGGGAATGAGGAGATCTCACAATGTCAGAAACTAGGTGACAACACAATCCGTATAGGCAAGGTAGATGTGATTAACATCAAAGGCAGTCAGTCTGGAGTGACATTAAAGATGCCTTGACTCACAGGCATCTGTTGGAATAGTTAATAATGTTTCTCAAGTTGAGATAAGTGGGAAAACAAGTTGTTGATCATCTTGCAAAACATAATAAGTTTAGTTAACATCCAAGCATCTTCTAAATTTCTCAAAAAATTAAAAACAGAGCTACCATATGACTCAGCAATTCCACTTTTGAGTATTTATCTGAAGAAAATGAAAACTAATTTGAAAAGGTTATGTTCACTGCAGTATTATTTACAATATCCAAGATATTGAAACAACTTAAGTGTCCACCAACAGATGAATGAATAAAAAAGATGTGGTATACACTGTGTTTTCCTGAAAATAAGACCCAGCCAGAGAAGAAGCTGTAGCATCATTCCTCCAGGATATGGAGGGCACGCACCCCTTACATGAAGGTTTAATGACCGGTTTCAAGGAGAAGGGTTCCCTTTTCACAAACTCCTTCAGTTTAAACTACTCAGTATGGCAAGATGCCATATTTTGGCACCTAAAATCCTGCAAGGGTTTATTTTCCAGGAAAACAGGGCATATATATAATGGAATGTTATTCAGGCATGAGAATGGAGGCCATCTTGCCATTTGTGATAACATAGATGGACCTTGAACACATTATGCTAGGTAAGATAATCAGACAAGGAATGATAAGTACTATATGAAACCACTTACATGTGGAATTTAAAAAAAACAAACATGGAAAAAAAAAAAGGTAAAAATAGTGGTTGTCAGAGTATGGGGTGGGGAGATAGGGCAAACATATTTTAAGAGTACAAACTTACAAGGGAGAGTAAATAAGCCCTAAAGATCTAATGCACAGTATAGTAAATATATAGACAACAGTATTGTATTCTAATCAAAACACTTGGTAAAAGACTAGAATTATTCTAGCCTCTAAGAAAGGATAATTATGTAATGTGATGGAGGTGCTAATTATTGCTACAATGGAATCGTATTACAATATGTAAATATATCAAATTAACAATGACATACAACTTAAATTTATGAAATGTTATGTATTTCAACAAAAAAAAACATGAATGAACTAATGAAGTTGCACAGAAATCATACAAATAGTTTTGTCCAGCATTAATGCCCTCAGAAAGCATCCACCACAGAGGTAATTCTCTAAAACCAAATGGTTAGGATCACAGGTTCTGTGGATGTCGGTCAGACTCTCTTCTTGGCCCTATCAGTTCTGGCTCAATAGGCCAATGAATATAGTCGGCATTGTGACAGAGATGGAGACTATACACTAACTCAAGAGCATGGGTTCCATCTTATTAAAACTGATCTAGCTACAGCCACTGACAGCAACCGAGACAAATACTGAACCCTAGACATGACATAATTCATTAAGACGACCTATAATCTACCTGAAGATATGATTAATCAGATCTCTTCCAACCTGGAGAATGTAGCAATTCACCCTTACCAAGAAGTGATACCTACTACAAAATGAATTTGCCTTCCACCAACAGTTCTAACATATAAATTTATATAATAATTCATGCACTGATATCTTATCCTATGAAATATGTCCTCAGCTCAAAGAACCATTTCATGACAAGGAAGATCACTTCAATAGGCACATGTGTCTTATCATATGCCCCATATTAAAGAAGCATCAGGACTAATGATATTGTGCAGTTATCTATTAAGGCTCAGTCAAGATGTCAACTTTGAGACAGCAATATGGAAGGGTTAGGATATTATCCTTTAAGGTATGATAAATATGCCAAACTATTAGCTAATATATGATGTTATGTCTCTAAGAGCAAGATTTCATAGGTTATCAAATAAGAGGTAAAATTTGGATTGTTCTTCTCTAGTAGTTGCTGTTGGTACATGTATAATAATAAAGAGTCTGACTCTTTTTCTAATGTTTTATTCTTGAAAGCAACTTTGCCCAGGACTGCCTGGAAGGTTACCCCCTATTCCTGGACTATCTATCCCACAGCCAATGACTGAATGGAATGAGGTACAAAAGCCCACCCTTATTTCCTCTCAGTCTGACAACTCTGTGGTACCATTCATGCTTCAGAATTTTTTATGGGGTCAGGTTGAGGCTAGACATAAGCTGAGTGAATCCATATCTTTGCCAAGCTTCTTTCTCTGCCCTATTTTGCTTCCCTCACTCCTTTACAGGTTTCGCCTTATAAGCATACATTCAATGAAACCATTGCACAGTAGTCTCATCTCTGGCTCTGCTTTTCAGGGACCTGAGCTAAAATAGTTCTTATCACAAAGGGTCCTAGGAAATCGACTCTAAGAATAGGATTCTAGAGTTGCTTTACTCTCTGGCCATATAACAATGGAGACCCCATAACATATGAAATATTGACAGCACCTGGAATATTGAAGAAGTACAGTTGCTAAAATTTCCTCATTTAGTGAACTGGAAGGGGATGCTAGTGAAAGGGATGTACCATTTGGTGCCCTAGAAGGATATTTATAAAGACTGTGGCTATTGCTGAGCATAATACATGCTTTGAATAGAGAAAATGATTTGCTCCAATGAACTAATGTCCTATATAATGCAAAGTATAAGCCCCAAATGTCTGCTTTGGTAGTATTTGAAGAGATTCTCATCTCCTGTAGCCAGATGACAGATTGAGCTGAAGACTGGGCACATAATTAATTGCAAGAACTGAATGGCTGAACTTAAGGCGAGGCAGAATTTTCACCCAACATTAAGCCTTCTATGCTTAAGTCATAGCCTGCTATTGTAACTGAGTTATCTGGGTAGACTCAGGAATCCTGAAGTCTCCAATTACACTGAACCCTCTGGCGTTTCAGGAATTGTCCACTTACACTGTCAGATGATAGAAGCCCCTGCTTTGATTGAAGACTGGAAAGGTGCCTCATGGCACAATGCTTTTTTCCCTCAGGTTCTGTAGCTATCTCTCCTACTGGCCAGCAGACAAATAAATAAAATCAAATCTAAGCATGACCAACTGGGAGCACTAGGACTTTTAAGGGAGGAGAATGATTACATTCCAAATGTGCTGCAAGGTCCGGCTTACATTTACTGGTAAGAACTGGGAGAGTTTCCCAGGGAGTAAACCCTGAGGATGCTGGATCAAGAAGGGCAAAACGTAAAGCTGGACGAGGGAGATTTTGTCAATATGGGGGAACTCCCCCTTGACACAAGATTTAATGTCTTGTCAAAGGCCCCAGGATACAGCTCTAATGCCCTCTGGGATGACTAAGATTATGGACCTTATTAAATTGGCATGGATGCCAAAATTTCCATGGTAACCCATGAAAACTGGGAATCAGGGCTCAGAGAGATGACCATGCTAAAAGGGACTTAACATAAAATCAAGATACCAGGGGCTACAGGCATTCTTCAAGAGGGCTGGAGGATTCCATTCGTTTACCAAATGGTAAGGAATGTGCTGATAAGCGCTGGCACCAGCACCTTTGAGAAAACCAGTAGTGGCTGTCCTCTGTAGCTAGCCAATTGAATATGACCTCTTCCTCTTTTTGAATTGCCATAGCATTTGATCATGCTTTTTATGGGAAGCTGACTAAATCAAACATGATATTGCTATTTATGTTCTTGTATTCTTTATCCTCCCATTAATGCCTGTTTGACTCTGAATACTTAGCATCCTACCTGTTACACATAGTAACAATTAAACACATCCTGTTTAAACTTTTAAACATGAAGACAAATTATGTCACTTGAAACACCAAGCAGGATATCATGAGAATAGTTGGTACTCAATAAACAATTGTTAGAATAAACTAAGGTTACACTACCAAACTGATCTTCCTACATTATCATTATCATAACATTAGTTCTCTACACAAATGTCTAAAACAATTTTCTATTAAGTTAGCTCATAAAAATAAATTTTTGTGTTATAGTTAGAGCTTTTCAACATCTGTTCCTAACTTTTGCATCTGCTCACAAACATTATAACGAGTCTCATTGTTTACATCTAGTCTACATTAACCTGTGCTTTTCTGAAGAAACTTTTTTCATTCTACCCCAATATTCTCTGCAATGTCCTCCATCTTAAATTTTGTGCATAACCCATATCTAACCAGTCTGGAAAAAATAGTCAGGTGGTAAATAATTAACAAATTATTTTATGCCTCACAACAAGTAAATTCAATTCTATGGCTCCCATGTATGCGTGTGGTGTGTAGTGTGTGTGTGTGTGTGTGCGTGTGTGTGTTGTGCTGTGTTGCAAACAGCAGGTGACAAGAGCAGGGTTCAATAATTATTACAGCGTTTTATAGGTATCATCTTTCTCCTTCCTTTTATTCCTACTTGTTCTCTGGAGCCTGAGCTGCTGAGATGCTCACTTGTCTCACTGTTCAATCATTGGCTAAAGTATCCAAAAGCCACTATAAGAAATATCTGAAGCACCTGTACTTTTGTTACATTATACACTGGCAATTTTTGTCTGAGTAAAATTCTGCAATTCTAGTGTTTAACATAGAAACAGTCAACTACAAAATTCATAATTCATCAAATGAATTAAAACTATTCCAGTGAAGTATTATTCTTAGAACACTAATCAGACAAGGATTTCTCCTAGATGCCCTTATAATGAAGATACCACGTGATGTAAGAAAGTTGTCCTGAATGTTATTCTTAAAAAATAAACAATGAGCTTGCTAGAGGTGCTAATGTCAATAAAGCTCAATATATTAAACTAACAATATCTGTGGACAAAAAAGGGGTTCTGTAATAAATTTTAAAATTCAGTGGCCAAAAGTAACCTCACAGAGTGACCCAGTCTTAAGTCCCTCAATTGGCAGGTCATGGTGGAAATTCTCACCCCAGACATATAACTTCTTTAGTAAAAGGTTTATCTTTGCCTTAAGCAAGCCCTGCCCATTGTTCTTGTGCATCCAGGTTAATACACCTTTGAAATGCCAGAGTGATCCTTATTTTCAGACCCTCCAAGTCATAACCACCCTCAAGGGAGCACGTAATACTGTGAACTATATCTTCCTTATGTTCCCTCCTTAATTCCAAATGTATAAAAGAAGTTGCAAAACTGTTATTCTCTGGAGCATTTTCTCAGTCTGTTGAGCTCTTGCTTCCAGATATGTCCTCTGTTTGGCTCAAATAAATTCATAAAAATTCTCTATAGGTATTGACACTTCTTACATTGCAGTCACACCAAAGTATAGTTCAGAACAAATAGCTCTGTGGGGGCTCATTGACATATAAATCAGTTACCAGCTCTCTGCTGATCTATTTTCACTTGGTTTCAAACTTTTGTCAGATACTCCTTATTATCTTATGTTATAGCATCTTTGATTACTGTCCATCCACCTAGATGTCTTTAATTTCCATAAACATTTTTGGTTGAGTTTGGTAACTGCTCTTTCAATGAACTCTCTTCAGATGTGACTCCAATCATCCACCTAAATCCAATTTACTCAGGGTTGTTTTTTTTATTTTCCAGCTTTGCTAATCCAATTAAAAAATTGTAAATATCATTGACAACAGGTCTTTCCTTGTCCAGACTGTAGACAGACTCCTCTGAATCCTCTCTTCAACTAGGCCCAACTTTTTGTTCATCTTTGCATTGCCCAGTTTTATCAAGAATCTTGTTAAGTGGGTTTAGTCAGTATCCCACATCCTAAATATCTTATAACCCTTGCTTGATACCTGACCAAATCTCTCATCCTTCCAACATCTCCCAAGTGATATCTGACTACCCTGGCCTGCCTTCAGCAAGAATTCTGTCACCTCAGCAAAGAATTGCCTCTTAGTAAATTTTTATCCACTGACCTTCCCCTCCCCCATTTCTTGACTACAAATACATACCCACTTTTTCTTATATTCAGAATTGAGCCCAGTTTCATACTGAGGTTTCTTTTCCTTGAAAATTTATTTTCCTTATCAGATGTATTTATCTCAATTTTTAAAGTAGGTTGTAATCATTCACAGAAGTAGACATTAATTAATACCTTTCTTATTGATTGGTTAGGGACAGTTCTGCATTCCTCTAAAACCAACATATGTCTTAGGAAAATTGCCTCCCAATTATTATGCCTTTGGTTTTCCAAATATCTTTGTAAAGGCTTTCAAGAGCCTTTTTCTACATCAATAATACTGTCAACAATAATAGCATTTTAACAACACCTGTGTTTAATAATGGCAAAATAAATATCAGCACTATACTAAGAACTCTACACACATTATCACGTTTAATACTTCAATAACCCTGTCACTTTGTTATTCTTATTTCATTTTTAATGCACTGCTTTATAACAGTGCAATCTATCCATATAGAAAGAAATCAGCACCAAAATCTATTAGTCAGGTTGACTACATGTTCATGTTTTATTTTCTATTTGACTGAAAGAAAGCTAAAATATACTAAATATTTATCTACTTTCATGTATATCCTTTATTTTGTCTGAAGGGGAAATAAATCACAGCTGGTACACAATGGAAAAATGGAAAACGATTGCTTTTCTTCTTTCCTTCTTTCTTTCCTTCCTTCCTCCCTCCCTTCCTCCCTTCCTTCCTTCCTCCCTTCCTTCCTTCCTTCCTTCCTTCCTTCCTTCCTTCCTTCCTTCCTTCCTTCCTTCCTTCTCTCCCTCCATGCTTCCTCTATTCCTTCTTTCCTTTCCTGCTTTTAAGGAAAACACATGCTATCCCATTACTCACAAAAATCCTATTTAAGTGGAATCTAAAAGGTGTATAATAGTTCAGGTCTATTTTGAATCATAGTTGAGACACTTTTTTTTTCTATTCTATTTGGCGTAAGATTTTACCCAGGCAATTTTAAAACTAATCATGTAACAAAGAGCTTGTGAGAACTAACACTATTTGTTTATAGATGCCATATTTCCCCCTAAAATTTCCTACTTTTTTGGCAAGTTCGTTTGAACATATCCAATTTTAGATATTTAGCATCAGCCAGTTTAGTATGAGAGGAGACATGCAATAAAAATAATTTTTTCAGATGTGCCCTGATTGACCAAAAGAGTAACATTCCATATGGGGAAAAATGCAATAGACCATTCTCAAAGTTCTGGAATCCTCATCCTTTTTTTTTCCAGAAAAATATGTTATTATTATTATGTAATGTACTGGCATACTTTGTTTTAGTACGCTTAGTTTTATTGAGTTCACAGGTTTTGTATTTTTTAAACACTGGAGACAAAACTCTCCACCAGCAAAAAGATTACAACTTGCTTTATTGCAATCCTTGTTTTATTTCAGTGGTCTGGAACCAATCCCACAGTATCTCTGAGGTATGCCTGTACAAGTGTAGAGTTTTGAAATTATTGCCTATAGTTTCCAAGGTGACTATATAGTTACATTACATGGGGAAATACATACAGTAAAATTAGAGTCATGTTTACAATTCATGGGAAATTATCTGATAATAATAAGAGAAGTAAGTCTAAGCTCCAGGCTGCATGATATAAAAGTATATTTAATAAGCAAAGAAAGATGAGGAAATGATAAGGCTTTTATAGTAAGAAAAGCATGATGCTGTATCACCATTATTTTCTGCCTACAATTTAATTTATTCTATTTAAATCTTTAAGATGAAAGAATAAATAATTCAGCCCAGTGTTAATCATCAGTGATTTCATCAAGTACATGGACTTCAAGACAGAATCTGGATCAAAAGGCAAATCACATATTAAATGCAATTTTGTTACTTTTTAAAATTTAACACCCATTGATGGAGTAAGTGTAAGATAGAAAAAGCCCTCTTTGGAGTAATGTCTGGTTTCTAATCAGCATTTTGCCTTTCTGAGGCTGGAACTCCAAAATTCAGTCATCCAAACATCAAATGAAAAGTTTCTCATCATGTGCACAAAGGTTTTGATGTGAAATGTTTCAATACCTTTAGAAGGAAAATGGAGTAAAACTAATGCTTATAAAACTCCTTCCTAGAGTCAAAAAAACAAAATTCAGTATGCTCTACATATGCTCTCTCGCAAAAAACAGAAAGTAATTGCTAGGATTATTACCTCCATTTTACAATTGAGGAAGACAAGTCCTGGAGAGGCTAAGTAGCTTGCCCAGTCACACAGAAATGCAAATATCTGAAATCTATACCCAGGCAGTCAGCCTTTAAAGTCTGTGCTCTTAAAATATGCAGTACTATCCCTCCCTGACTACAGTTGGCTGAAGTATTTCACAAAGATAATAAATAGTAAATATTATTAGTTTATATGCCCAAAGGTCATGGCAAGCATCAGTAGTCTATTTGTCTGAGTCTGGTTTCATGTTACAAGGAGATTAGGCAAAGTCATCTAATTGTATCTGCTGCTTGGTAATGGAGTTACATTCACATTTAGCCCTAATATGTTAAATGGAATAAAGTTATGTATGACCTATACTCAGTACAATTAAACAGTACTCCCCAATACCCCCCGCCCCCTCGCCACACACACACACACACACACACACACACACACACACACACACACACACACTGTTAAATTCAGAGCTATCAAAATTGTGTTGGGAGAATTGATATCACTTTTCTTGGGCATAGTAAATTTAAACCTAGCCTGGAAACTGATCATTATTATACAAACACTTCCAGAGAGTAAAAAAGATAATCTCCGACTTATTTTTTGAAACTAGTATGTCTTGTATACAAAAATTAGATAGGTACAGCATAACAAAGGAATATTATAGGTCAACCTCACACATAAATATAGATATAAAAAGCCTAAATAAACATTAGCAAACCACATCAAGTAATGTATTAAAAAGATAATACATCATGCTCAAGTTGAGTTTATCCTAGGAAAACAAATATAACTCATCTTAACAAAATACTTGTGTGTCTGCAATTTGTGTTATTAATAGATAAAAAGAGAAAAAAAATTAATGCAGGAAATTATTTTATTTAATTCATCAACCATTTATTATAAAAACGTTTGGCACACTAAAAATAAGCCCTACATCCTTAACCTCATACTGGGCATCTAATTAAAACTGTAGCAAACATTATTCTAAATAGGAGTAGAAAATAGGAATTAAGAAATTAAGTTTCCTGTGGCTGTTGTAAAAAGTTAACATAAATTGGATTGTTTAAAACAACAGATAATTTGTTGTTTCATATTACTGGAGGCCAGAAGTCTGCACTTATTATTAATAGGCTGAAAGCATGGTGTCAACAGGACTCTGCTCCCTCCAGAGGCTTTAGGGGAGAATCTGTTCCTTACCTATTCCAGCCCCTTGTGGCTGTTGGCATCTCTGGTCTTATGGCTACCATGACTCTTATCTCTCCCACATTGATCACACTGCCTTCTCTTCATCTATACGTTCAGTCTCTCTCTGCTGTCTCTTACAAGGACATCTGTAATTGCAATTAGGGCCCACATTGATAATACTGGATTCTTTCCCCATCTTAAAATCCTTAACTTATTCCCATTTGCAAAAAAAATCATTCTTTCCATTCAAAATAATATTCATTGGTTGCAGGAATTAGGATACAGATGTGTTTTCAGGTACCATTTTTCAGCCTACCAGAAGAAATACATAATTACCTTAAACAAGAACAAAGATTTATTCCTAAGTATCTTCTTTTGGTAATTAATAAGCTGTTGTTTTTCTTATTACTTTATATGTTGTAACTCTTTGATACCAGCTACCACCTTCTATTGTACTTTGTTTTGGATATTCTAATAAGTATTGTAAGACCAGAGAAATAAATACATTCTATAAGGATTTTAATGGAAGAAACAAAACTGTATCTCTCACAGCTGATATGTCTGTTTGCATTGAAAATACCTAAGAATCTAGGAACATATTTTTTAAATTAATTGAGTTTTACTAAATGTTTGGATTAAGAACCATATGCAAAAAACAATTACATCTTTCCACACAAGGATCAAACAATTAAAAAGCATAACAATAACAACAAATACAATTACAAAAAATAAGAAGAAACTTAGGAGTAAATCTAATTATAGATATGAAACTCTTTTATGAAAAAAATGTTAATATATATTGAAACATATTTCAGAAGTCCCTAAATAAATTACGCTATACTAAAAGAATGGACAAAGACTCATACCTTAGAATCTCATTGCAAAATTCATCCTTTGATTAAATCTAGTTCCAATCAGAATTCCAGCAATATTTCTTAAAGAATTTTAGCAAACTCCTAATTGTGGTGGAAAATCCCATAAACCAAGAATAACTAAGAAATCTCTCATGAAGAACAATAAGATGTGGACATTTACCCAACCAAATACAAGACTTACAATAACATTAATTAAAACTGTAATATTTGTGAAGGAACAATGAAATAGACTAGAGAGAACAGAAAAAGAACTATTCCTATATAGATATTTGACAGTTATTAGAAGTCATCATACACTGTTTGATACACTATGCTTACACAGCTGCTTATCTTAGTGTAAAAAATAAAACTAAATCACTAATTTACATTACACACAAATTATTTCAGTGCATATTATTTAAATGTGAAAGAAAAACTCAAAACTTTTCAAAGACATGTGAGAGAATATCTCTGAAGAATAGGACAGCATTTCTTAAAATCCAAAATAGTAAACAAAAATGAGAGACTGTAAAATTCAAAATTCAAATAATGGGGGTCCCAAAACAATGTATAAAAGTGGACACTTCGATCAACGTTGCTCAAGCAATAGTTTGCCATAATCAGAAGTGTCTGGACGCTGATGGTAACTACTTAGAGCACCTACTGTAATTGCTGAAGTCAAACGTGACTTATATTCATCTTCTGTTATCAGTATATATTGAGTTTTACAGTTTTAATACAGTTTTCCTTTCTTAAAATGTGTATACATTTTTTGGCATCCTCTGTATATATATATAATAAACTTTTGTTCATTAAATATTCCATAAGGGCCGGCCGAGTGGCGTGGTGGTTAAGTGCTGGCTTGGGAAGCCAGCGGCCCTGGTTCGGGTCCCACATATGAGGGCCAGTGACACTGCCCTTAAAAAAAAAAAAAAAAGATAGCATAAAATGGTGAACAAGCAAAGCAGAAACTGGGCATTATCTGCAAACAAATAGAAACATGGCATTGCTTCTCAGCCTTTTGGTTAAGATCAAGTATAGAAACAAGGCTAATGGCTACAAAAAATGGTTAATAAATATATAAAATGGTACATAACCTTTTGAATAATAGGGAAATTCAAATTAAGATTCCAATGGGATACTATTTTATACCCATTCCATCAGAAAAGTAAAAATGAAATGTTTAATAACACTAAATGTTGTCAAGAATTTGGCGCAAGCGGAAATTGGAATGCTGCTGTTTGAAATTGATACTGGTATAATCCTTTGGGGGAAGAAAATGATGTTATCCTAGAAAGGTGAATACGCCCACACACCATGACCCAAGAAGTACACTCCAAGAAAGAGAACATTTGAATTTATGGAGGCTTTAGCTCAATATTCATATACATAAGGTATGACAATTTAGTTTGTGAACTTGTTGTAATGATGTTCCTAACCTTTTGCAATATCAGAGAGATTATTCATTTTGAATTTGTACCAACTGGACAAGCAGTTAACCCAGTTTACTATTTAGAAGTGCTGAAAAGGCTGTATGAAAAATTTAGATGACCTGAACTTTTTGCCAACAATTCATGGCTCTTTCATCACCACAATGTACCAGCTCACACAGTACTGTCTGTGAGGGAGTTTTTAGACAGTCAACAAGTAACAGGATTAGAACACCCTCCCTACTCACTGATCTGGCCCCCAATGACTTCTTTCTTTACCCAAAGACAAATAAAATATTGAAAGAAAGACATTTTGATGACATTCAGGACATCAAGGGTAAATCGACGACAGCTCGGATGGCTGTTACAGAAAAAGAGTTCCAAAATTGCTTTAAAGGGTCGACTAGGCACTGGCGTCAGTGCATAGCTTACCAAGGAGAGTATGTCATAGGTGACCATAGTGATATTCAGCAATGAGCTATGTATCACTCTTTCTAGTATGCATTAGCAAAAGAATTGTCAGACCTCATATTTCAAAATAATCATTTCAGAATTTCAGACTCATCCCAGACATCTCTTTCTTCTGTAGCATCTAAATACACAACCCATTAAGCACCATCAATTCTCCCTTCTCTCTACTATCAAGATTCTGGTAGGAGCCATTATTTGTCATCAAAATACAGAAATAACCTGTGTTCTAGACACCATCACCCTTTCCTTCCACTCTTCATGTAGCACTCAAGTATTTTTTTTTTTAATATGTAAACCTAATCACTTTACTACCTTGCCTAAAACGTTTTAATGTTTCTTTGGATCAAGGTAAAATAACTTAAAAGGTCTGCATTGTATGCAAAGCCACCCACCTATATTTCCAATTTTATCTGGTACCTTTATCTTGCTCTTCAGACTTTAAGTAGATATTTCTTCTTTCATTTTATGTAATATACCAAATACTTTCCTACTTCAGGATCATTATATAACACACTTCCTTATTATTCCTGGAAAACACTTTTCATATATCTTCACTTAACTTAATTCTACCTTATTTTCATGTTGCAAATCCAATGCCCTGCCTCAAGGAAGCTTTCCCTTCCCACCTCCTGGCATCTCCCTGTCCTTCACACTCTATAAACTACATTTATCTTTTCATCATAGCATTTAAGTCCACTCCCATTAATTATTGGATGATTCTCTGTTGGTTTTGCTTATCCCAAAATGGTAAGCTCACTTATAGATCATGCCTTAATTTTCACTATATATCCCCATATTCTAACACAATGCTCCACATTGAATGGGCAGCATTAAATACTAGTTGAATGAATAAAAGTAAGTGTTACTAAAGATTCAATAAAATTAGCACTCCACTTCTAGCACAGAATCTTTTACCAATTGTATAGTAAAAAACCCATTGAATGGAAGTTTTAAAAACTATTCATTATTAAAATTTATAATTTAAATATTTCCAATGAGAAAATGATAAGCAAAAAAAGGCCAAGAAAATTTAGTTTGGTTAACATATATTGGGTTGTCAGAAAAATCACGATGCATTTTTGCAACGAAAAACATAGAAAAATTATGTCATGACTTTTTCGACAACCCAGTATTTATTGAGCATCTACTATGCCCAAGCACTGTGCCAATTTCTAGGGATTCCGTGGTAAAACAGACAGATAGCCCCTGCCGTCTAACTGCTAGATGATGAGGCTGTGTTTTAAGTACTGATAGAAACATCTTTCTCTCTAGTAGGTCATGAGGCCACGAAAGCAGAATTGCTCCCTAGGGGCACTTTTGAGCTGTTTCCTGGAAATCTTTGAAAGGAGACTTCACAAAGGAGCGCCCTACACTTCCTTGACAGCTTATCTCAGCCTAAGCACATCTCACAGTTCAGATGCTTTCAGGATGTCAAAGCTAATTTTTTCTACACAAACTCTTCTGAAGAGATTGCTGTCCAAAGGAGTTGCAATGAAATGCAGATGTATTACATTATAACAAGCTGTCAGTTACTTTAATGTTGATATATGTTGATAGTGTGTATTAATTTAAGTATCTTGAGAAATGTTAGCATTTTAAAACAGAATAAACAATATACAAGCTCTATGAAGTCAGAAATTTTATCTTTTATGTTCAATGCTATGCTTGGGTGCCTAGAAATGTACCTGGCTTCATAACTCTTCATTGAAGGAAGGAAATAAACACACACTAATATTGTCCAATTATTGAAGTATGAATTATCAAAAACAAAGGGAAAATTATACTTATGTTAAGGCCACATGAATAGTAGCACAAATGATTAATATTGAAATTTGGAACAACCTCTGAAATCTGAACCGAGAGAAAAAGATTTATGGGAGATATTGGAATTGAGCTGATTGCATAAGAGGATGTCAGATTAAAACTGTTAGATAGTGTAAAGGCATCCAAGTAGAAAGAACAGCATGAGCAATGATGAGAAGGAAAAAAGTAAAGGCTTGCTCAGGAATGGCTAAGTTACTTAGTCTGACAGAGGTAGAGATTTCATGGAAGTAATTGTGAGAAAGTAACATTGATACACAAGATAATTAATGGCGAGCAAGACAGTAGATATCATGGGATTTTGAATAGCCATGGAATAATTTAGAATTTATGTAAAATTCCTAGAACATTACACTGATTTTACTATTGCTTTTAATGAATATGTGCTTTGTTTCCTAAACTTAATTTAAGTTTTTTTCTTTTTTGGTGTTTTGAGAGCAAGTCTATATATCCCATGTACTTTAGAGATGGTTTTGCATTGATAGCCCCTCTTTTTGGATCCAGTGTTCATGAAGCCAGCATTCATTTACTTATTCACTCCCCAAGTATGAATTGGGAGACTGCACAATGTCTGGCACCACTCTGAAACTGGTCAAATGTTCAACAGACAGAGGTTATAAGGAAGGGATTATCTGTGGTCTTGAACCATGGGCACACTTTTATAGCCTAACATAGGGTTTAGACCCTCTACTGATGGATAATTAGTCAAAATAGCAAATCAGTCTTTTAGCCATAACATCTTAATTCCATGAGAACTCTACAATTAATCCAAAATATGCAATATTGCCTGTTTTTTAATTAAATAGGTGTTTATCATGTTCTATTGCAGTGAAAAATCTAGTATAGCTGTTTACGGCCTATCATATTAGGTCTGAATTCTAATTCGCATTCAATCCTTTCAAACTTTTATCACCCAATAGGATTTCTCTCTCCAACAAGGTTAGTTTCTACTTATTTTCATTGAAGCTAAGTAACCGGGTCATAAACCTCAGAGTCCTAAAAACGGGGTCTGCCCTCGGAAATCTAGGGCGTTGAGTCCTTAGGTGATAAAACTGTGCAGACCAGGCAGTCATTTTTCAGCTCAGCACCCTCTGCGATAGGAAACAGTTGGCTCCATTTAAATAAGTTAAAAATAGACTAACCAGCAGTTAAAATTTTCAACACAGCAAAAAGCAGTGAGGACAAGGGTTATTCTTTGATCTTTAAAAGTATGCTTCATTGAGTCTGATAATGGTGCATGACGTGAAGAATGTTATCTGTATGTACTCTAGTCTCACATTACCTGGGTTTTACTTAGTCATCAGTGTAATTTATCTAAGGGCAACTTGCAGCTTAAAAAAAAAAAAGAGCTCAGCTTGAAGCCTTCTAGCTTACACAGCAGGAGTTTTCCAGAAATTTTACTGCTAGTAAGGGATTTCTTATTTATAGAATCAGGGATCTATGTTAACATTTGGACTACATTGGCTTGTAGGCAGAACACTATATTTATTTTTTTCCATTGCCAGATTAGTCCTATTTTCAGGGGAATATATGCAGAATCAAGCATTGGCCCTATATGCAGGAAACAAAGAAAATCAGAATGGCAATAAAAATTATTTAAAAATAAAATGTCTTTTTTGTTGATTTAAAAGCATTAGGTGCTTTGGGGGAGGGGGAGATTCGTAAGTAACAGTTATGACTAAACCCTACTAAGGTTTGTGAGGGTGCCTATGCTGGAATAGTTGAATCTTGGTAATTATATTCAGGTAGATTTTTGCACTGTCTAGATAAAAATTTTTACTGATTTCCCAAAAGAGTGTGTAAATGCATATCACAAATAAGAACACTTATTTTTAATTACATAGAAGTGAGAAAAAAAGTAAATTCCAATATCAAATAGTAGTATTTCTGTTGAATATTCCACCATAAACACTGAGTGGGTTATTCTCAGATATTTTTTATAAGAGCTCCAGGTTTTCCTTGGTCCTGCCTGATAAGGATGGAGAAGAAATTGATTGAGCTACCCCTACTGCATGGTAGATGCACAAACAATAGTTGTCTTGATCAGTGAAAAACAGACACTAAAGGCAGAGAATGTATTAGTTAAACAAGAGATGTACAAATAAGAGAACTGAACTGAGAATGGAACTACTTTCTTGGACCTAAGCTTGTAATTTCACTTTTTTCCCATCCACCCACCCATTCATCCATCCATCCATCCATCCATCCATTTGTCATCAATTAAGTTTTAGGTATTAAACATAAGTTGTGAGCCAAGCACTACCTCTGACAAAGGAGCTCACAATTAAGTGAGAAAGAAAATAATCTAAACAGAGCAATTACAACACAACTCTAGAAAATGCTATTATAGTTATTAACAGAGAATAGAAGTGTTGTGGAATTAGAGAAAGCCTGTCTGTGGATGAGCTATTTGAGCTGGATCTTAAAGAAGAGTAGGAATTTGCCAGGAGTAAAAAAAGGGAGGAAATATTCTAGGTAATCATAGCAACATGTAAAAAAGTTCAAAGTGGTGGATTAAACCACCAACAACAACACCGGTGCACCCATGTAAAGGTGAAAAATTAAATTGGAAGTTTAGGGGCATTGATGAGAAATAATTTATGGCTGGATTTTGTGTACCAGAAAAGGAGTTTTTTGTTTATTTTTGTTTTGTTTTTAATATAGGCAACATGCAATTGAAGATATATTCAAATGAGAAATAGGATGTTCTCATTTTTTGTTAAAGGTGTTAACTTGGGGAGAAAAACTGATAATGACTAAAATGGAGACTTACAATAACAGTGTAAACAAGACATAATGAGCACCTTAATGAAAGGATCACGTGAAGTGTTCTGTTTGTAAAATACTTCACACATTTGGGTGCTCAATAGTTGTAAAATACAATAACAATTACCAAATAGGCATCAGTGTTGGAAGAAGTATTTGTACTAGAAACCTGAAGTTTTTGTATTACATACACTCCATTGAAAAGTCTGAAATTTGTTATGCTTGAGGATATAAAATTCCTGTATAGTGCAGCATTTAGCAGACAGTGATCAGCTTAACTTAAAAACCATATTCATTGGTATAAAATTATCTTGAATCAATTAGTGCCCTATACTGAGGCATGCTGATCAATGGCCAATGAATCAACTCTGTCTTTCAAATAATTCTTAGAACCTCTAAAAATTTCCCATTGAAGGCATATGACCAAGTTGGCAGGACTATCATTCCCATGGCCTTCATCTATCTTCCATTTGATTTGTATAGTCTTCCAGAATTTGATTTTTTTACTTTGATTTTTAAATTGGGTTGTCAGAAAAGCCATGATGTATTTTTGCAACAAAAAACATAGAAAAAATATGTCATGGCTTTTCTGACAACCCAATAGATAATATTAACCATACTGGGGACAAGACAATTCCCAGTGAAAACTCTGGCCAAAGTATGAACCAAAAACTCCCATTTCCTTAGATCTCTATTTTAATATAGCTGAGGTATGCCAGAATTCTAAAACAAAATAAAACAGAAAACAAAAAAACTTCTGTAATGTAGAAAACATTATTGCCATATTTTTTTCTATCAAAAAATTTTAAACTATTTTCTTCAGTTATTGTCTCTAATTATTTACTTCCCAATAGAGTACATACAATCTAGTGTCATTAAGTCAATCATTCCACTGAAAAGACATTTTCATTGAAAAATGCAAAAGTCACTTCTTAGTCTCAAATTAAAGCTTGATATCACTGAATACTGAGAAACATTTCTATCTTTAAATATTTTTCTTCCTCATCTTCACTATATTCAGCAGGGATTTTCAAAGTGTAATGAGTTTCATAATCTGTTGTGTAGCTTTCTAAAAGTTCAGGTTTCAAAACTGTCAATCCATTTACTATTCTGTTGAATCCCACAACACAAAACAGTTTAAGGTAGAGAGGGTAAATTTCTACAAAGAGGTCCAGTATTTTATTGTGTATTTTCACACAAGATATATATATCTTCTTTCATTTGGGAAAAGTTGACACATTAGTATTGGTGGTCATCTTTGCATTCATATCAACATTTAATTTAATCTTTTATTATTTTGTCTGTCAATATTAAATGGTATTCTTTGATTCCCATACATTACCTGTCTAGAAATCATTGATTTAAATCAGTTTTCAGTCCTTTCTTCCTTCTTCTGATATGTTAAGCACCACTTTTTTCTATTTGTCAAATAATATAATCTTTATGTATTTGTTTTGTCTATGTTATTACCTTTGCTAGAGTCTCAGCTCTACAATTTAAAATAAATGATCAAACGTCTTTTGTTTAAAATTTCTCCAGACATCTATGGTTAGATGACATTCATCCTCCAATGAAGTTCTCAGGAACAACACACATGCACAGTAAACTCTGGAGTTCTTAAATGTCGCAAACTGGTTTTCTATGTCCCTAATATTTGAAGGACAGCTTGCTTAATATAAAATCCCTGGCTCATCTTTATTTAAATTTCTTGAAAATGTTGTTTCCATTTACCCTTTTCTGTCTATTTTGTACATTTTTTTAAAGCAAAATAGTCTTTTTTTTTCTTTTACTTGATATTATTGTCTAGAAGCACCAAAGATTACTTTTTTAAAACTTTTAATGCTAATAGCTGTATTAGGATATATTGCAGAATTGATTGTTCTGGTCAGTAATACCAGGTAGCCTGTGAGCCCTATCAATGCATACTTCCAGGTTCTTTTAGTTCCAGAAAGTTTTGTTGGATTATATTTTAAATATTTTTCCATTGTTCTGTTTGCTTAGTTTTTATTTTCTCTTTAGGCACTCCCATATTCATATGTTAGATCTTTTTCACATGTATCTCATTTACTCCTTCCTTGAATTATTTTTATTCCTGTGATAACTTTCCTATTTTTCTTTAACATTCTTATTAATTTTTAAAATATATTCCTTCTAGGTGTCTTGCAATTTATTCTTTCTGATATGAATTTGTCCCTTTTCTTATTATGTATTTCATTCCTTAGTTTAATCAATTATCATTCAATTTCTTTACGTTTTTACCCTCTACTGTTTTAATTTTACAATTTCTGACTCAGAGTATATTTTCATATCCAAAAAGTCTTCAAAGAGAAGATGTAATTTCATTTGAAGTGTTGTATTACTATTTTCTTCTGAGTAATAGTTATTTTCGAGCAAAAAATTATCAAAAGCAATGTTTTGATTCACATTTTCTGTTTTCTGAAACAAACAAGTTGATCCTAAAATCCACATGGAAATTTAAGGGACTCAGAATTGTCAAAATAATCTTAAAAAAAAACACAACAAGATTCTTTTTCATATCTCCTTATGGCAAAATAACACTCCATTAAGTATATATACCAAATCTTCCTTATCCAATCATCTATTGAAGGACACTTTGGTTGTCTCAATGTCTTGGCTACTATAAATAATGCTGCAATGAACATTGAAGTTCATATATCTTTATTGATAAATATTTTCAGAAGTTTTTGATAGATACCCAGGAGAGGGATTGCAGGGTCATATGGTAATTCTATATTTAATTTTTTTGAGGAACCTCCATACTGTTTTCCATAGCAGTTGTACCAATTTCCAATCCCACCAACAGTATATGAGAGTTCCTTTTTCTCCACAAAGCCTCTCCAACACTTATTATTTATCTTGTTGATTATAGCCATTCTAACTGGCGTGAGGTGATATTTCATTGTGGTTTTTATTTGTATTTCTCTGATGATTAGTGATGTTGAGCATCTTTTCATATGTCTTTTGGCCATCTGTCTGTCCTCTTTGGAAAGATATCTATTCAGATGAAATAGTACCATGTGTGACATAGATGGATCTTGAGATTATTATGCTAAACGAAGTAAGTCAGACAGAAGAAGTTGAGAACAATATGATTTCACTAATATGTGTGATATAAAACTGAAAACAACAAAGGAACAAGACAAATAAAGACACAAAACCTCATAGGCATAGACAATAGTTCAGTGGTTACCAGAGGATAAGGGGGGAGAGGGTGTAGATGAGGGTAAAAGGGATTAAATATATGGTGGTGGAAGGAGGACTGACTCTGGGTGGTGAGCACATAATGTGATATATAGATGATGTATTACAGAATTGTACACTTGAAGCCTATGTAACTTTACTAATCATTGTCACCCCAACAAACTTTAATTTAAAAAAACAACAAAATCAAAAAAACAAGTATGTAGGATCCATACTTTCATATTTCAAAACTTTCTACAAAGCTAACTAAGCTACTATGTATCAAGACATGAGATACTTGGCAAAAGGATAGACATACAGATCAATGGAAAAGATTTGAAATTCCCAAAATAAACCCTAACATTTACAGTTAATTGATTTTTGACAAAGGTGTCAAACAACTCAAATGGATAAAATTAATCTTTTCAAAAAGTGGTGCTCATTTGACTGGATATCCAAATATAAAAGAATGAAGTTGGGCCTGTATTTTATACCATATATAAAGATTAACGCAATGAATCACAATCCTAATTACAAAAGCTAAAGTTATAAAACTGTTAGAAAAAAGTAAATTTTTATGACTTGGACTAAAACTTTTGGGGTTTGTTTTGTTTTACTTATGACGCCAAAAGCACAGGCAAAAAAAAAAACAAAAATATTGGGTTGTTGGAAAATTCATGACTCATTTTTTTCTATGTTTTTTGTCGCAAAAATGCGTCATGACTTTTCCAACAATACAATGTATAAACTGGACTTAACATTAAAAGTGTGCTTCAAAGAACATTATCAAGACAGTAAAAATACAAACTGGATGGGAGAAATTATTTGTAAATTTATACCTATAAGAGACTTTTATCTAGAATACATAAAAACATTTAGAACTCAATAATAAACCTTCAGATTATCCAATAAGAAATGAATGATGGAATAAACAGACATTTCTACAAAGAAGATGTATAAATGGTCAATAAGTACATGCAAAGGTGTTCAACACCATTAGACACTGAGACACTGCAAATAAAAGTCACAATAAGGTACTATTGGGTTGTTGGAAAAGTCATGACATATTTTTTCTATATTTTTCACTGCAAAAGTGCATCATGACTTTTCCAACAACACAATACTTTATACACTCTAGGATGCTATGAATGAAAAGACAAGTGATAACAAATGTTGGCAAGGATGTGGAGAAATTGGAACATTCATATGCTGCTAATGGGAATATAAAGTGGTGCAGCTACTTTAGTAAACAGTCTGAGACTGCCTCAAAGGTTTAAACATAAAGTTAGTACCCCAAAGAGAAATGAAAACATGTTCACACAAAAACCTGTAGATGAATGTTCATAGTACCATTATTCATAAAAGCCAAAAAGTAGAAACACCCAAATGTCTGTTAACTGATGAATGGATATACAAAGTGTGGCCTCACAGCAGCCTCGCTGTCTGCCTGTCTGCATTTGCCCATAACAGCAGGGCCTCACCGGGACAGGATATTCACTATGTCTATGGCAAAACCCCATGGGACCCTAAGGAGACGGTCAGCCAATGACGGGCAAGACCCTAGATGTGCTCAGGATGCCAATATAGGTGTGAGATCCTATATCAAATATGCACATCAGGGCGGCCTAAGCCAGGCACTGTTGGAGGGTCCTTGGGAGGAATCAAGGAGGTGAAGCCTGTGGGGCCTAAGGGCCTGTTAATCCTTTTCTGCAGAGTTTACAGCCTGCAACAGAAAAGAGAAATCTTCCTAAGAAGCTAACAGCAGTCCTCCTTGCATTCTTGCCTCCAGGTGTCATAGTGAACCATTATCTGTCCCCACAGGGGGCAGGGCTGCAAAGATCAAAGGGTCTTTCGGCTGAGGTGGTCTGTGAGGCATAGGGAAATTTGGCTGAATCTTGGGTGACGCATGTGATTTACAGACCTCGGAAAGAACAAAGCCCCTTCCCTGTTGGTACTCAATAAAAGCTGCAAGCTGACCAGATTCGGGGCTCTTGTCCATCAGACAGAGACCCCTGGCTCACATTGCTTTTTAAACTATCCCTGTCTCTTGCTTTTTATTTCTTTTTCTGAGTCCCCACCAGTCCTCTTGAGGAAGCTAGACCCAGCCGCGCAGAGACGCGACACAAAGTATAGTCTATACATACAGTAGAAATTATTTTTCAATAAAGGAATGAAATACTGATATAAGCCACAGCATGGATGAATCTTGAAAACATTTTGATACGTGAAAGAAACCAGTAAACGATGACTATATATCATATAATTAAATTTATATTAAACGTCTAGGTTAGGCAAATTAGTGGTTCACTACAGTTGAACAGAATGAGAGGATATAGTAGCTGACCACTTTAGGGTATGGTTTTCTTAGGGGATGATGAAAATGTTCTAAAATTGGATGTGGTGATGATTGCACAACTCTGAGTATACTAAAAATCATTCAATTGTAACTTTAAATAGGTGAATTTTATGGTATGTGAATTATATTTCATTAAGCTATTACAAAAAAAAAAGTCACTTATTTTCTTCAGACATCATGCTTTTTTGTTGTTGTTATCGTTGTTCTTTTGAAATCAGGGTATAGACTCCCTCATTGTACCCCGAATTATGTAAAGTTCAATGTAAATATAAACAGGAACTTTTATCATTTTTCTGTCTTCACAAGAAATAGGAGAAATCAATCAATCACATTTAATAGGGAACCCAGAAACAATAGGTAACTTGTTTTCCAGAGAATTATGAATGCTGTGAACCTTCTCAAAGGTTGTTCAGAATACTAAGTGGCTTGAAAATCCAGGTTATCTTGCCATCCCTTTTGCAATTGAATTTACTTCAGGTCTTAGCATTTTTGTGCATTTTCCATGTATATCATTTTTTTGTTTGTTTCCAGTTTCAATAAAGTATTCCTCGTTCTCTGGATTTCCTTTTCAAATTCCAGACAGGAAAAAAAAAATCTGATTAAATTTTAATTAGTTACAAGCATTTTTTGCTGGTCTAAAACTTGACATGTAATTTTTATGAGTAAGCGTGAAGCTCTGTGGTTCTGTATTTTATGGGAAGGGATGGACCCACTGTAAAAATTAACACAAATATTTATATCATAACCATAAAATAATGTATATCAGTCAAATTAAAACTGCCTCAGGAAACAGAAGAAAAACTCATTAAGTACAATAACACTCAATTGAAACAGTTGGGTTTTTCTTTATCAGAGGAAACTGCATCAACTAGTATTTTAGCATTGAAAGAACAGGTTTCTTCAGTTAAAAAAAATACAAAGTGCAATATTGTTAGTAACTAGTTGTATTCTGGAGATAAAATATGAACTGGATACAGTTTTCTTTTCAGAGTTTAAGGCTAGAGAAAATAACATCCATTGCAAATGTGTATGAGGAATTCTTTGAGCTGACATATGGCATCAAACCCTTCCACAGTCCTTGATCTATCACTAGCCTTTTTTTTATAGTCAAAGATCAATGCCATCATTTATACTGGTAAAACTGTATTTTGCAATCATAGCAAATATTCCCAATGCTAATATTCTAGAAGTATAACTAAAGATTATTTGGAGTCATTAATGTGGTCATTTCTGTCCCTGGCCCTTATTTTTAATGTACTGAAATGCAATTTCTGTTTTGAATACAAGCCTAAAATGTCCATGTTGTATCATTGAAACAGCAGATGTCAATTTGGTAAAAACATTTTTTAATCCATCAAAGAACTATGCCTAGAGAAGCCATAACGTCAAACATGACTGCCTTGATTACTTTGAGAGGAGGCTTTCAGGGCCCTTTCAAATATGAGGCCATGCAATAAACTATCTTTAAAATGGTCTTCTGCCTTCCGGTTTTCTAATTCCTAAGTGAAATTGCTTAGCACCTTGAGGGGGTGGGGGATAACCATTAAAATAGACATTCAAAAAATAATTTATTTTGAAGGGAGAGCTCAGATGATAGTAGAAGGAAATGAAAAGATCTATGTTAACTGTCAAGGGATATGGCTTTGGACATATGCTCTTATGAACCAGAAGGTCTTCAGAGTCTCAGCAATTATAAGACAAGAGCTCATCCTGTAGATTATGAAGAAAGAGCTTCAAATTCTCATATGAATACTGTCAGCTTCCTCAACATTCATCCATTCCTTTGCATACTAGCACTCCAGCTACTCGCAGAAAAAGGAGTCAAATATCAGTGATTAGATTCTCACAATGACCAGGCTAAATGAATTTTTACTACTATGACTTTACCCTTCAGTGCTTGAATTACTTTGAAAATAGATTACATAAAATAATGTTAAATATCTGGCATGATAAAAGAAAAAAAATAATAAAGCGAAAGCATAAATGTGTTGTGATCAGTAAAAATGGTTCATTATTTCTTTACAAAAAGCACTGTGTAGGAGCAGAGCAAAATACATTTTAATTCAACAAAATAGTTAAATTTAAAAAATAGTTTCTAGAAGAGAACATACGGACAGAAGTGAAAAGTGAAAATGGGTAGCCTACCAGTGAGGAAAAAGATAGAAACTTACAAACACACAAAAAAGAAATAAATAACAGAATTCTCTGGGACCATTCAGGGTATTAGCACATGGAGAAGCAACAGAGGACACCAATTATAGCATATTACGAGTATGTCAAATTATGTATTAAAATAGTTGTGTCATTGAAATACATTAAAAGTTCAATTTAGTGTTTGAGAAGATAAAGAATGGTGATAGAGTCTGGAAAGAGCTTTTAAGAACATTTAAATTATTTCTTGAAATTCACATATAAAGAAATATCCTTTCTCTAATGCTTCAAAGCTCATGAGGTATTTATTACTGTGTGTATGTCTCTGAGTGTGCATGTACACAATATTTATGCAGTTACATTTTACTCAGACATAGCCAAAACATTATGCTCTATTCTGATACAGAGGTCTAAAGTAGATGGGGTGGCCTATATGGTTCCTTGAAATAAATGATGGTATATGCATAACCAAAATACTTCTCACATATTTAGCTGCACTGAAGTAAATAAAAATCAAAATATCCAATTTTAAGAACACGCCATGATTTTTACCTCGGGATGTTGACCCTTTTTTGAAGGTTGTGTACGAATAGGGTCAACCTCACAATATGAAGCCAACTCTAAAGCAAAAGTCGAGGGTAGATGGAGAGTTTCTAAGGCCTCAAAATACATCCCTTATTGCCAATGACAAAATTAGTTCCTTTTCATATTAATTCTTTGGGGTTTAAAATGGTTTGATCTAATAAGACACTACTTATTAGAATGAAAATACCCAAGGGACTGGAACACTTCTTAAACTCTTATCAGTGTCCTCATTACTGGTGTTTAATTGACAGCTAGCAGAGGTGCCTGAGGGGAGACAGGGCCTGGAAGGCAAGGTATCCCCACAAATGGGCAACCTTGGAGTCAGCTTGAGCCCCATATTGGCCTTAGCGATTCTATACTTAGAATAATACTAAGATTTCTCCTCTTTATTTCATTTGACTGTTTCAGGTTAATAGCCTCACTTTGTTGGTCATTAACTTCAAGGTTTCTTAGAATCAAGCCATGATATATTTGAATGTACCAATTTAAAGATAAGTTGAAGCAACTGGCTTTTCTTCCACCATTTTATAGTGTATTTAGCTTCCTGTAAGTTCAGTTTATATAGCAGTTTGGAGTTGGAAAAAAATCTAAAACAATAAGCTGCTTTCATATATTCATTTTATTTTGGAAGTAATACATCCATAAAATTTTTAAAGTAATATAGTATTAAAAGGCTTATTATAAAAAACATTGATTCCTTGATTACCCCTTTTCCCCTAGGCCCGCTCTAAGAATAAATCAGCTCAATATTTTGACTGTTTAACTATTTCTTCTTGTATTTGCTTCCATGTTTCAGAACGGAAGGTAAACATAATTCTAGCTCCAGGAAAGTGGCCTGACATCAATCAGATCACTCTTTCTTGGACAACGCAAATATTTCTTTTCTGGAATCTTGTAAGATTGAAGTGTCAAGAGCTTGCTGATTTGGGGCGATTCATTTATGTCAGACACAGGACAAGTTCTGACCCTAGAGTACCAGCTCTCCACTGTTGACCCTTTGTCTAGAGCACTATATATGTTCCTGTACAATGAGTCTCACCCATCTATGTCCCAGTCATCCCACCACTTCAGGTCTACAGCTGCCAAATATGGGGTGTGCGGTGGTGGTGGCAGGAGGAATTCGTTACCCTGTATGTCCCTTGTCATTGGCACTCTCCACTGTCAGGCAATCCTGCAGGAGTGGCTGTGCCATCTCCTTCAGGGGTTCTTACAACTATTGCCCCATAATACTAATATGCCCTTCTCATCTATTTTATCTAACTGCCTCCAGTGGATATGTGTGCCAGGAACAGTCTTCAGCTGTGCTAGAAAAGAGAGACAGTCCTTCTGTGAAGGAGACTACTCTTTGTCTATCCAACAACCCTCATTTACCTTTTGCTGGGGGTGGTGGATAGAAGGCAAAGGTGTGACTAACATCAAAAAGAGATTACATCCTAGGAATGCAGAGATTATAGTCTCAAAGACTTAAAAGCATTCCAGAGAAGACAAGTGGGAGGATGTTGTTAAACACACTTACACTATACAACTCTGAATGGTTAATTTAAAAAAACAGAAAACTAATTTTCATTCACATACTCCAATGTACTCTAGATATGACTTCCATTTGTGAACATTAACAACGTAACACACTAGCAGATTTTTCAGTCATTGAAAACCAGTATTCACAGAAAGTAATGGTATAACCAGCATTAAATAAATGGAATTAGGGAACTGTAGAGCAAGAACTATATTGTTTCAATACAGTTTCTGAAGGAATATTGCATAATAAATAATAACAGTATTGCTATCTTTTTTACTCATGGGGATGGGAAGATATGAAATTAGCCAGGAACAGCACTTTTGACAATAAAGAATACAATGCTTTGGTTTCTGTACCTGAACAAGAAGAGATGAAACCTGGACACTGTTACACTTACAAGCATGTAAATATGTCTTCTCTACATTTATAATAAATCAAATCTTGATGTCTTGCATGGGCCCATAAACTTTGTCACACATTTTAAATCAAATTGTTTATGCAAAAAGGACACCACAAAAGCATTATCTTATGTTCCACATGCCGTAGGGAAGGCCCTATTTATAATTTAAAGTGGTGCTATTTCCTGATTTTACAAATTTAGACAATATCTATTGAGTTCCTTCTGTAGAAGATCAGAAAGGAGCTTTCTTATATTTCTTAAATATCATGCCCTGTCCTCACACAGAAATGCTTCTTCTACCTCCATCCTAGCAATTTCATAATTTTTGTTAAATAGTTCATACTTGCATTTTATAATTACATAAGTATTACTAATAGCTAAACCACATATTGTAACATAATTGTATTTATTCTATAGCATGTTTTTTATAGAATTTGCTCATTTATAAAATAAGGATAATAAATTTGCCAAATTTATAAGATCGCTATGATATTTATTGTCGCATCCTGCACGACAGGGCCATAGCGGGTTGAGAGGGCCAATGGGGATTGAGAAACAGAAAATAGAGACAAGTGACAAAGGATAGTTCAAAAGCACTGCTACCCAGGGCACTCAGTGCCTCTAGGACAAAGGGCTCTGGCTTGACCTTGACTGTGGCTTTTATTGGGAAACACACAGGGAAGTGGCATTGTTTTTTCCACTGTCTGTAAGTCACATACATCATACCAGAGAACTTAGCTCAGTCAAATCTGGCCTGCAGGCTGCCTTTACCAAAAGTCCCATGACCTGTGTACGTGCACCTCCTGGAAGACAGAAACTGCTCACGCTGAGGCTTAGAGACAAGAATGCAGGGAGGACAGATGTTATTCACCTGGTTAGGTTTCATTCTCAGGCAGACTGTCAGCACTGAAGACAAGGGATCTTTGGCCCGTGCTCTTCACCTCCATGCTTCCTTCCATGGTACCCCCTGGACTGTGCCTGGCTTGAGTTGCCCTATCAGCCACTAGGGTCGTATCCGTCTTTGACTAACCAGCACTCTTTCTGGGGTCCCATGGGGATTTGCCATAAGCATTGTGAAAGTACTGTCTCCATGAGGATCTGATGTTATGAAAAGGTGCATGGGGGCAGACGGGTAGGCTGCTGTGTGACCACAATTTATGGTAAGTCAATGTGTACAAAACACAACAGTTATTTGGTACAAGATAGCACACCATATTTTTTTCTACCATTATATTAACAGTTTACTTAGCATTTTTCTCTCTCCAAATTCTCTGAACATCTCTTAATATTATCAGATAATCAAGCATTTATAGATTTCCTCCCCTTGTTAGACAGTATCTCTGTTAAAGCTCTCCATCTTCCTCAAATGGCCTCTGTTGGGGACTTTCCAGACTATTCCCCAGTCATCATCCCGGTATTTCCCTTTGAACCTCTGAAGTATTAGCATCTTTGTGTGTTGAGTTATGTAAATTTCTGTTTCTTAATTCACACTCTCATTTTGATGAAACATACTATTACAATAAACTCTCTGAAATGAGCATTGGAAATAAAATTTACATGTTTTATATATCTGATAATATCTTCATTTTGTATTGCTTTGGAATAATTTGTCTCAGTATGAAATTTTAAGTTGGGAAATAGTGCTGTCTTATTCTGATTTCCAAACCTTTTATTTGATTTTGATGTTAGATAGACAGATAGATAAATGATAGAGAGATATAGATATTCCCCTCAAAATATGTCTTTGAGAGTTCAAAAATTGCACAGTGATATGCCTTGTCTTGGGTAATTTCTTATTAATTTCTTTGGGTCCTTAGTGGTGGTCCTTTCAATCTGGAACCTCATGTCACCTCTACTAAGGGAAAATTTATTGTAATTTTTTTGGTAGTTTAAAAAATATTTTCATATTTTGAAACTCCTAATTTAAATCTCTAATTTACTTGGCTTTACTCAAGTTTTCTTTTTTCTATGTTCTTCTTACATTTGTGTCATAGCCCCAACTATTTCAAATAACTTTTCACATAAAATTTTATTTCTTTTAAAATATACTGTTTTCAAATGTTTAATACTTGTTTTAATTCTCTGAATATTCCATTTTACAAATTACAAAAGATCCTATTCTTCTATATTATGATGCCATATCTTCTCTTGATATTATCGTACTGTTAATATTGTATTTGTTGTTTTTGAAGTTTTCTTCTCTCTAAATTGAGCACATTTTCTTAGAATGTTTTTGTTGTGTGTATGTGTGTGTTGTGTGTGTGCATTTATCTTCATGTCTGTCTTTAAATTTCGATGATTTCCTCAAATGTGCTAGTTGTCCATTCTTATTGAAAATTGAGGAACTAACAATTGATTGGAATATATGCACATGTGGTATAAAAAAAGCCTTCATTGTAGTTTTATTTATTTGGTGGAGGCCAATTTGTTTCATTTGATGATCCATAAATATGAGCATTGATGTACATATTGTTTTGGTCCTGAATTCTTCTTCAATTCTTGAATTGGTACTGTACGCCTGGCTTTCAGGGTTTAGAAGCTGAGAGTGAGAGAGAAGGAAGTTGAGATCTCAAGATTCATTAAGAAGATATTTACCTAATTCTGTTTTAATATCCTTATCCTCAATCTCTCTTCATTTCACTCAATATTTTCAAGTCTAGAGCTCATTAGTTTTAATTTTCTATAGAATAGACTTCCTTTTCCTACCTTACTAGAAAAGGGATAGTCACCTTGTTGTGTGAGGTAAAAAAGGGGATCTTGAACAAAACGTGTTTTTAAACAGTTTAAAACATTCTTCCTGTTTTCATTCCCACCCCTTATCCCTGCCTACATTGAACTGGTGTGGTATCTCCATTTCCTGAGACTCTGTGGTTTAGCACCATAAATAAGTTTGCTTATTGTTGCCTTCTAATTCTGCCATTTTATAGATTTTCAGCTTTCTTTCCTGTGCTAACTTAGCCACTTTTCATCATTTTTCAAAATTTGAATGTCATCTCTCAACTGATGCTATCTCCTCAATTTTTTTCTTAGGTATCTTAGGTAATAAAAAAAAGTTCCTCTACATTCCATAGTGGTTTGGGACAGTACATCAAAAAATGAAGGTATTCTGTCTCCCATGTTTAATAATAAATCAAATTTATTAATTTTATATTTGAATAACTGTCTAGGAAGTTTATAGGCTTGATAGATTTTGACGCACATAGTACAAATTCTAATCCATCTGTTATAATTATTGTTGATGATGGCATTAATGCACTTGTTGTTACTAGGAATTTGCTGTTGTTTTTGCAGTTGCTTACCTAGACATAGTGGCAGTTGGAACTTAAAACCTACCCTTTTAGATTCCCTCCTTCATTCTTTTTAGAAACAGGGCCTAATCAAAACTTCTGACCTGCTGTTTGACAAAAAAATCTGAAAGAGGGCAAGACATATGGAGACATCGGTATGTAAAGACATTGTAACCTGGAATCAGAGTTTACTTTGAGATGTTTAATGTGCTTCTCCCTTTGCCTTGGAGTGGATCTACATGGATTCCTGATCCCAGTTTGAAATGATTACCCCTTAAACAATTCTGAGCATGCACAGGAGGTAAGCTATTTATTTAGGTGCCAAGACTATAGAAATTAATTTTAGATCTACCCTAAAAAAGTTCACTTACTAGAGCTTAAACAGATTAGTCATAAAATAGTCAGATGTCTGAGCTAATAAAGTCATGAAGAAATAATTGAGAGATCAGAGAAGAGAACAGTTGGGGAGTTGAGATTTTCCAAAAAAGGGGTGACTTGAGTATGTATGGGGGGTGAGGAGTAGGCAATAGAATCAATCTGAGCAAAGGAAATTGGAACAAGGCAAAACCAATCTGAGCAAAGGAAATTGGAACAAGGCAAAAGTTGTGAAGTTAAATGGTGTGCTGTGCCCAGAGTCTGTTCACTGTGGCAACAGGCAACATTTTTGGTCAAGTTCTCACATATTCCAGTGAATTCTGACGTGTCTTTGGCTCTTGGACTAAACCTTTGCATGCTGAAAAACAAACAGTGATTTATATATATCACATAAGAAATTCAGCTCAACATGTTGCTTGAAACAATAAAAAATTACATGTTTGTCAAAATACTGAAACTTTTAAGATATATCATAGTAGTAACGGGAAACCACACATATGAGGAAAGGAATGTTGGTAGATAAGATGAGAGAGCTAGGGTGGGGCTTCAACTTGATTTTATTGGCAATGAGAAGTCCTAAAAAAGGCATATTTAAAGATGATGATTTTAAGAAAATTAGAGGCATAATTAGATTTGCTTCATATGATGTTATATCTACTAAAAAGACTTGGGAAATGAAAATCAGTTTATTTGACCGGTGAGTATATTTTATCTTATCTGTATCAATTAACCTCCTGTTGTTTTTATGTCAAGTTTATGCCTGACTTTAAGAATGACAAACTTGTTGGCCTTACACCTGATTACCATTCTTCCCAATGCTGTGAAATCTGACTTATTCCATATGAGATAGTCTTTGTGTCTCTGCCTATCCCTCACCCAGATTAATGCCTTGTTCTCTCTGCCATCCACACACTTAAATAGCATCATTCACTTGACCTGTTTGGCAAAAGAATGTTTAGAAATTGTTAGAAATCACCATTCTGAAAGTTGAGATGAAATAATGAGCACACCAAGCAAACAGTTTTCAGAATATATGCTCTGCCAGCACAATCTATTTTAGACAAACAATGGGAGACTTAAAATAGCCATAGTTTCATGGTGCCCATTTTGAAATGAATAAAATATTTTAGGTGACGAGAAGACATGTGTGCTCTCCTTTACAAGGTCACAAGGAAGATTAAATGAGTTTCTATAATGTGCTATTGTAAAAAGGGAAAAAAATAGCATGACCATAACTTCATGGGTATGAAAGTCATATTTGTACTTTCTAGAGGTGTTTGATTGTTATTTTATTAAACTAATGATAAATTCTCCTTACAACTTAGCAACAGTTCCACATAATTATTCCTCCTTTTAAAAAATGTATCTCTTTTTATAAGGTTATTACTTTGTGTGTCTCAGTATAAAATAAATCTAAATACTATATATGTACAAAAGAGTACCCTATTTAGCTGTAGCATCATAAGGGATGGCATTTTAAAATCAATAGTGTGGGGCATAGAATTAATTAAATTGTGCTATATAAATTTCAAAACCTCATTATATTTTATATCCACACTGTATGAAAATTATCTCTTGCTTGTAGAAACTTAAAATATAAATATAAGAGAGTTGGAATAAATTATAAGGATCTTTATATTGTTATGGTACTGGCATAAATCAATGGCACACTTAAGGAATATACATGAGCAGAATTTAATAAAGGGACTTTTCAGAGAGCTTGAATAGATTAAGGAATTCACTATAGAGGGTGAAGTACCCAAGGATTGTCAACAATGGTAAGACACTACCACCATGATTACCACTGGCCTGATGGGACAAAGGCTAAAGCAGAACCTGTTAAGAGTATGAGCTAAAGAAAAGAAGCTGACCAACATGACTCAGAGGCATTCAGCCATTGCCCAAACTATGTCCAAACCATGAAGCATGAGAGAGCAAAGGACAATCATATCGTACTTTGATCTTGCTCTCCTTTTACATCTTTTTGATTACTGTTAGTTCTTTCCCAGAATCAAGGGAAAGAGGGGTTCACATATTGCAGTCTATAGAGGTTGGTTAATCTCTCTAGTCACAGAGCTGAAAAGAGTAAGGTATGAAATTTGTGTGTATACCACTGCTTTTGCCATTCCACATTCATTTGCCATGCAGCAATCATTATAATTCATTTAGAAGAAGAAACTTTCATTCCCTCAGTGAAGGAAAAATGCAGTATCTCGTCAGCCGCCATATAAAATCAGAGTATGGTTAAATCAGTGAAAATTAGCCACCAATTGTACTGGTGTATACAGAATGAAAGAAGAGAGTGTGAATAATTAACAACAGATCTGCTACAGTTCCTGTTTTGTAGCTGGTAATAAATCCTAAATCAGTAACCATGGCTTTCTTTATGCACATTCTATCTTCCCTTGCCCTCTGCCAACACTTCACATCTTTTATTTGTTTGTTTCTCTTTTCTAGAGGGATGATTCAAACTTCTATTACTATATTTTTGAGTCCTCATGAAGGTCCTACCTTTATGAAACTATTGCAGTTGCTCATTAGTCATTATTATTGAATATGGGAAAACTGAGTTGCATCCAAGTAAGTCTCTGGATTCTAGACATTGTCCCACTTGCCACGTTGCATAGCCATATCCAGTTTACCTAGGTTATGAAGATCAAGCATACTGGCCAGTATAATGATTCACAAGCATGCTGATTCAATAACATAAAGAATGCAACATTGTGTACGAGCAATCACAGTTTCTAATTAAGAACAATTTGCACTGTTCCCTAGAGCAATTATTTTTCTCTTGAGCACTAGTACATCCAAATCTTCCAAGCCCAAGACTGTGGTTACAGGAAGAAAAAATAATTTTAGTAATGTGTAGGTACAATCATTAGCGGAGCCAGTTTCAACTTCGCCTCTTGGTTTCTGGACCCTCAAAAACTGAAAAATTGGAAAGTGATCACCCTACATTGGCCTTTGTTTTAAGGTATATATTATACACTGTAAGATGACACTGACTTAATTAAATGTTTTGCAGTAGGCTCAGCAAATGACACTTTAACAGGCCTTTCTGCAGTTCTATCACATGATACAACTAGTGAATGTCATCAATGGAGGGACACTGCTGCATTTTTTTTTCACCATAAAATTCATTCTCTGGACAGAGATAATGTTCTTTAGGTATCTTAGAGATGAATAAAGCATCTTGAAGTGATGCTGCAAAACTTCTGCAGGAGGAAAAAGCAAACATGTGTACAGATTTGTGTATCCATTCTGATAAGGCCATGTTACTGTCCCTCCCTGATGGAAGTAATTCAATGTAATCAACCCACTGCCAGGTAATCAACCCAAACTACTCATATTGTACGACACTGTTCATTTACCAAGTAAAAATATATTAGAAATGTTTGTTTGTCTTGCAGAACACTCGCAAACCACGTTACTCACAATCCAAGGTATTACTGTATTTAGCAAGACCATTAGTAGAGGACACAAAAGGGTGCCATAGACGATGCTGGTCTGTTGCTCTCAACAGCTGCAGTAACCAGATCAGCCATGGTGAGAAAAGCACTTGTGGTTAAGTGCTTGCATAGCTTTTGTCCCTATGCTATCTCCAGATTATACACAGGCACATTGAACCAGCACAGGAGCACCTGTGGAAAGAGGCTTTTACTGACATCTACAGAATGAGTCATCTTGTCCACCTGATCATTGATAAGCTCCTTTATCCAGCAACACTCTACTGAAACTGTAGATGTGCACAGACATGGTCACACTGTTCTTGTTCTCTAAATACTTCTCCTTAATACCCCCTTATAACCAATCTTCATCTTGTCCTTTTCAAGTCTTTGGCAAATTGCCCAATCCATTAAACACTCTCAATGAATCTAATCCATGAGGATCTTTGCTTCAAGCCACCTCTCATTCTAGACAAAGTAGACAATGAGATTTGCTGCCCAAAGTTCTTCCCAGTGGTAAGTTTCCTTTTCACATTACAGTAATACCTTGGCTTGCAAGCATAATTCGTTCTAAAACAAACTACTTATATTGCACGACATTGGTCATTTACCAAGTAAAAATACAGTAGAAATGTTTGTTTGTCTTGCAGAACACTCGCAAACCACGTTACTCACAATCCAAGGTATTACTGTATTTATCAAGACCATTAGTAGGATAGGTTATAGTACATGATGCTAGTATATTTCCAGTGGTGCCAAAACCATGCAGATCCATCTATTACATATGCCAGGCCCAGACTTGGTTAACTGGGTATCCTGTTAATTATACATAGGAAACTCCATGCAAGGCCATAGTTTTAGGTTCAGAGAAAGATAGTAAATGTTTAGGTACCATTGGAAAAAGATCCGTATTTGCATGCAATTCACTTGTGCCCTCAAGACGTCCTTGGATACATTCAAAATATACAATTTTCATTTAAAAATAGAATCCTTTCTCATGTGTCCAGTTTCTGATTGAGTCTATCAGATAATGTATATTTCATAATGGACACCTTGGGTTTCATAGTCACTTAGTGTCCCATGATCCAGCATTCTGCCTCTACATGGGTCCAACAGCAAGATAGGGACTATTTACTAAAGGTAAACTTTTTGTCAGCAGAGTAATGTATGGCCTTATTTCAATATTCAGGAATCTTTGCTGTGATTCTCTTACTGGGAATATCTGAAGGCCTTAGACAAGTACAATTTAGTTTGCTGAGTCATACAATCCAAGTAGCAGGGCTGCTTTTACCATAGCCTGGATGTGATGCAGAGCCCTTTCTTGCTCTTTGTAGTAATGAAAGTGGCAACATTACAGATTATCTGGTAAATGGACTAGAGAATCACACCTTTTTCTTGTCCCCTGTAAAAAAGGATCTCTCACTAAGTATTCTTTCAACTTAATTGGTGGTTCAAAGAATAGCAACTTGTTTTTCACTGTAAAAGGGGTCTCTTGACATGCCCATAAAACTGGACTGGTAGAAGATGTGGCAACCGCTCCCCTCCCCATCCCGAACTTTCTCTTAAATTCTGGTACTCTTGTATCAAAGGTATCTAGGATGTTTTTAATGTTCTGCTCACCAGGTTCAATCAGCACAATGGCATCAGTGTATTTAGCAAAGGCGATATTCTGAGGTATATCCAAATGATCAAATTTCCTGCAGACTATACCACAACAGAGAACATAATTGCTGACATAATCCTGAGCTAAGAGAATAATGGTATACTGTTTTCCCTGAGAGATAAAGGTGAACTATTTCTGATGTCTTTACTGATTGCACTGAATATAAATCATTTCTTAAATCAATAGCTGCATACCAGTATTTTGTTGATATCATATGGGTTAGTTATGACAAGAATCACCATTAGAAAAATTTGCAATTGTCTAGTCATTTATAAGACTTACTTGACTTTTTCACTAGCCCCAGAAGTGAGTTATGTGGGGATGTATAAAGAATCACCACCAATGCAGCTTTGACATTGAATAATGAAAGGAGTCTCTGAAATTCCCACAGGGATGCATTATTGCCTTTGATTACTATTTGGCTGAGGCAAGAGATGAGGTATGGCAAGTGATAATTCAAGGGATCCTTTCCACCATGGTATTCCACAGATATGTTAGGGAACCAACTGAGAATTCTGCATGGTAATAGGTTTATCTATTCCCATTCTACATTCTGAAACAGAGAAAATAATTACAGAATAGGTCCATGGATCCACTGACTCACTCTGAGATTGACTTGGACCAAAACTCCATTTATCCCCTGACTAGCAAAATCACAGATGTAATTAAACACTAAATAACTTTGTATATATAAACAACAATTGAAGACCAATCCTGTGCATGTTCACATATCTCTGGCAAACATTAGCCTAATCTTCCCAACTTCCATTTTTCTCCACTTTTGGTTTTAAATAATTAAGCATGTCAGGAGAAGATATTACCTTATTGTGATATCAACCTTCTTACCTGTAGGCTGGTCTTTTCATCAAAGAAAAAAAGAACAATGACTATTGCTTTATAAAATTATGCCTCCCTCATTGATTAATTAACATTTTTATTGAGCACATACTAAGACCTAAAGATACCGCCAGTCCTTAAGGATAGAAATACAATGACATCTTATCTCACTCCAGTGAAACTTACATTCTTAGTTGGAAACAGGTGTATATAAATATTTAGTTACAGTATTAAAATCAAAAGAAAAGAAAAGTAGAGAAGAGATAACATATGTAAAGGAGATATTATTGGCTTAACAGTCATCTTCCTAAGAAGCAGATATTTGGGTTGAAATCTGAAGAATATATAAGGTATTAATCAAGTAAAAGGAAGTAGGGGGACATATGAATAAATCCAAAATTCTAGGGAGATGGTAAAGTACAATAACAGTCTTGAAGAAAGCAGATGTAATGGAAGGTCCTGAAAATTGTACATCAATGATCAGGCTCATAGAAGTTTCATTTTATCAATGAGGATTATTTACTTAAAATGAATAAGTTTTACATATGTCAAACATATTGTAGATTATAGCAGGAAGTGAAAATCAATGCCTGGAAAAGCTCTCCTATTATGCATTGACACATCCAAATTTCAGCAGTTAAAACAAGTTAGGTTTTGTGAAATCCAAGGAACTGGACAAAGGAGCTTATCAATGATCAGGTGGACAAGATGACTCATTCTGTAGATGTCAGTAAAAGCCTCTTTCCACAGGTGCTCCTGTGCTGGTTCAATGTGCCTGTGTATAATCTGGAGATAGCATAGGGACAAAAGCTATGCAAGCACTTAACCACAAGTGCTTTTCTCACCATGGCTGATCTGGTTACTGCAGCTGTTGAGAGCAACAGACCAGCATCGTCTATGGCACCCTTTTGTGTCCTCTACTAATGGTCTTGCTAAATACAGTAATACCTTGGATTGTGAGTAACGTGGTTTGCGAGTGTTCTGCAAGACAAACAAACATTTCTAATATATTTTTACTTGGTAAATGAACAATGTCGTACAATATGAGTAGTTTGGGTTGATTACCTGGCAGTGGGTTGATTTCATTGAATTACTTCCATCAGGGAGGGGCAGTAACATGGTCTTCAGTCCATGAGTTCTGGTAAAAGGCAGCTCAAAGGCAGCTTGCTGACCATGGGGTATGTTAATCAGCCTTGTGTGAATTCCTTTGCCTAGTGCCTTGTTGCAGCAACAGATACTGAAGCTTTGACTGAGAAACAGACGCAGCCCTCTGTAGGATAAGAGAGGTGTGACACCCTTTTGATTGCTAGGTATTGTATTTACATAGAAATAGATTTAGATGCTTTTACCCTAAACACAGCCACTCCTAGTCTTTTAGTATAGCGCAAGTATACTGTCCTGTGAGTTTTATGATTGTGTTTAACTGCTAGGATTTAGGATAATTTCTAGATAGTCAAGATAGCTATAGTAAACATTTTTTAGGCAATATGTAAAAATATGTCAATCCTTAACATAAGATAGTCATGATAAACATTCTTTAGGTGATATACAGAAACTAAGTCTGGGTTTCATGGTAATTATCATAATAAAGACAAGGTAATCCTTTAATGGAAGAGTAAATCACAGTACACCCTGGAGAGAGCAATTGCAGGGGAGAAAAGACTGTGAAAATCCTGGGAACTACAAACCACCAAACCTATGTACATGAGTCCCTATAAAACGGACATGTTATTGCATTAAAATGTGACACTCCTGAGAAACTGCTTCCGGTGTCTCCGCTCTCTTCTTTCTCTTTCTTTCTTTTTTTCCTCGCCAACTCCGTTCCACCTGAGGGAATCCCTGGATTCCGCAGGGCCCAGCTGCTCAGAGCTGGTGTCCCAAGCCAGCTCCTAACCAACGCGTCACTCAGCCGGCCTGGCAGTAAAGTTTTGACATTGTTCTGAGTAATAATCTTTTGGTTATATCTCGTTGAGCAAGGGAAACAAAAGAAAAAAATAAACAAGTGGGACTACATCAAAGTTAAAATTTTTGCACAGCAAAGGAAAATCAACAAAACAAGACAACTACCAAATGGAGATATTTGCCAATGATACATCCAATAAGGGGTTAATATCCAAAATTTATAAAAAAATTCATACAACTCAACACCAAGAAAACAAACAATCAAATTTAAAAATGGGCAGAGGACCTAACTAGACATTTCTCCAAAGAAGGCATACACATGGCCAACATGAGGTTTGACAATTAAGTTAGAGAACTTTTTGCAAAGATGTTGCTAATCTTTTTTTGATATCAGAAGGATTATTCATTATAAATTTGTACCAAGACGAACAGTTAACCAATTTTACTACTTGGAAGTGCTAAAAAGGCTGCGTGAAAAAGTTAGTCCACCTGAACTTTTCGCCAACGATTCATGGATCTTGCATCATGACAATGCACCAACTCATATGGCACTGTCGATGAGGAAGTTTTTAGCTAGTAAACAAATAACTGTATTGGAATGCTGTCCCTACTCACTTAATCTGGCCCCCAATGACTTCTTTCTTTACCAAAAGATAAAGGAAATATTGAAAGAAGACATTTAGATGACATTCAGGACATCAAGAGTAATACGATGACAGCCTTGATGGCCATTCCAAAAAAAGAGTTCCAAATTGCTTTGAAGGATGGACTAGGCACTGACACTGGTGCATAGGTTCCCAAGGGGAGTACTTCGAAGGTGAGCAAAGTGATATTCAGCAATAAGATATGTAGCACTTTTTCTAGGATGAGTTTACAAACTTAATTGTCCGACCCCATATAATGGAACATTATTTAACCATAAAACAGAATGAAACCTTAACATTTCCAACATGGATGGACCTAGAGGGTATTATGCTAAGTGAAATAAATCAGACACAGAAAGACCATACCCTATGATTTCATTTATATGTAGAATCTAATAAACAAACAAACAAACAAACAAACAAACAAAACAGAAGAACTCATTGATACAAAGAACTGATGGTTGCTAGATAGGAAGGGGATAAGGGGCCTGGATAAAAAAGATGAAGGGATTATGAAGTATACATTATCAGTTATAAAACAGACATAAAAATGTAAAGTACAACATAGGGAATATAGTCAATAATATTGTAATAACTGTGTATGGTATCAAATGTGTATTAGACATATCAGGGGGATTATTTCATAAGTTATATAAATGTCTAATAACTATACTGTATACCCAAAACTAATATAATACTGAATGTCAAGTTTAATTAAAAAGTAAATAAATTTTTTAAAATGCAGTATGTCATAAACTGAAAGGTATGATTAATTCAATATTTGCCCCTTACTCAATAGGATACATAAGTATTCACATAATTATGAAATGTATTTGTAATATCAGATTATTGCCTTTGAGGTATTTATATCATATTGCATATTATCCTTTACTATAAAGGAAGTGTAGGGCTGGCTGAGTGGCGCGGTGGTTATGCGCTGGCTTGGGAATCCAGCAGCCCCAGTTCGTTCCCACATAGGAGGGCCAGTGACACCGCCCTCAAAAAAAAAAAAAAAAAAAAAAAAGGAAGTGTAGTACTTAAGGAGATCAGTTTAGCTACAGCATAGCATAGATGGCAATTGTTAAGATAAAGCTGTAGAGGGAGAAGGAAACCAAGTCACACAATTCCTTAAAATATTTGTTAATGATCCTAAAAAGATATTGCAGGGCTTTAGGGGAAGTACTGGCATGATCATATTTACATATTAGTGGATGTCAGAAGAAGGGTTAGAAAGCAGTAGTTCAGAGAGACAATTAGAGACTTGAAAAGGCTGATGATTGTGGAGATAGAGAAACATGAATGAATTCTAAAAATATTTTCAAAATTTCTATCACCCACCCCCCGATCATCAACTTTCTGCAGACAAAATATTTAGACATTAATGTTAACAAGGAACATAGTGATAATATCTTTAACAGCACATAGCCCAGGAATCACTTCCTTATTTTAAGAACTATGGCTGGAGGCATTGAGAACATCAACTTTTTAATGAAACCTCCAAGCTTCACTAGCGTGGTGTAAATTGAACACCTTGGCACTGCTATATTCTAGTGCCACATTTTTAACAGATAGGTAGGCAAAGAACAGGAGAAGTCACTTTCAATGTAAATGATTATTACTTAATTTACAAAGAAATTAGTGCTAAGAAATCTTTAGAAGTTAACAGAATATCATTACTTGACTAAGTCACACAACATAAAATTTGTAATGCAGAAAGCCAGGCATTTTTCATGTAAGTCTTTGGCTCCCTTTATGCTGAGAACAATGGTGAAGCAAAACCCAGAAACCTTGAAGCAACCACTTTATAAGCTTAAATAACTCTAATGAATTTCTATAACAGGCAATTTTTTTCACACACTAAATTGTAGGAAGCTCTGTAAACCAGTACCATGAAATTATTTGGTTCTTCTAGCTGAGAAATGACTCAGAACCTGTTACATAAACTTTGTGGGCTTCCTATCTGGCCCAGTTCCTCTCCTTTACTTTAAAATGAAATTGTGTGCTCTGATTTGATTATTACAAAGTACAGATGATCCTCTACATCAAACAGGCAAGATATGGCATGAAAAAGTCCACACCCTCAATCTTCCTCAATGAAAACACTTTCAGCTAATGTTGACAATGAAAATCTCCACATAAGAAGTGGAAAAAAAAACAAAACACAAAAAGAAAATCTCCACATAAGAAACTATGGAGTAACAGTACTTGTTGCCAAGGCTCAACTTAGGAATTTTACATGTCAGAATTATTTGTCAACTTGGGTAGGCTATATCTTCTGTTATTCCACAAAACACTAGTCTAGCCGGCTGAGTGGTGCGGTGGTTAAGCGCTGGCTTGGGAAGCCAGTGGCCCCGGTTCGAGTCCCACATATGAAGGCCAGTGACACTACCCTCAAAAAAAAAAAAAAAGAGTCTCTATGGATGAGGTTATTCTGGTTTCTCTGATGGACATGCTGTTTGTGTAGGTGATTCGCCACTATATCTCTGATAACTGTCCCTCCCTGTTCCCTGATATAGCACAATCCTCCCATTCCTAATTAAATCATATCTGTAACATCTCCAACCAGAATTTACAGCTTATAGAAAAAAATCACCAAAGTAGTTTCAAAAAATTCTCAAGACTCTCTTATCACTGTATTTCTCAAAATAAAAAGGAATGCCTTCTAACCACTCTCAGGGTAAAAATCAGGGAATACATAGGTCAATCACCAACAAAACACATTCTTTAAGCATTCCTATGCTTAAAAGTTGGCTTTATATCTCAACATCTCAAAGTTTGTTCCTCCAATCACATAACAAGGGTTGTCTATAATGCTCATTTAAAATGTATATTTCTGAAACTCATTCTAGCTTTAATGAATCAGATTTTCTGTGAGTCTTGAGAATATATGTAGTACAAATAAAGATATCCTGAGGAACTCTAAAATTTGACAATCACTGCTAATGTTAGTAAGAATTTTCTGATAGTCAACTTTGTTTAGCATGACTCCAAATTAAATCTCAACTACAGTGACAAACAAATAGAGTCACTCTCTGAACACATGATGAATTCTCTAATCTAAAATTAAGTTATTGTATTCCTAGGGAAAATTCACTCAGTGTCCATTCCTAAACATTTTCTAGATAAAATAGAAAGGCCCTGCAATTATTTTGGTGTATAAGAATTATCTTTAAGAGTTTGACTTAGTAATTGGAAATATGGGCTTACTGGGTCCCAACTAATACAATAGAAAAGAGAACTTGAAGTCTAGAACATGAGAAAAATACATTAACTTTTGTTATGAAGTTGCTAAGATAAAGAAGTTACAGCATTTTCAAGCCAGGAGGTAAAAACTTGATATGACAAGAGAGAAGGTACAACTTTATTTAATAATGGATGCTCACACTGGTTAGAGAGTCAAGGAGTTGAAATTCCTTAAAATCTTTATTTCTATCATAAATATCAAGGCTTCACTCATTTGTGATAAATGCAATAATTTGTTTTTGCTTAAAATATCTAGCAAGTATATGAATCTGACATTAAAATTTGGAATTTGACAGAATTAAACTGTATTTTCAACATAATAAATAGGTAAGAGTTTTTTTCTTGCAAAATCATAGAAATCCTTGGGTTTAAGTGTGTAATATAAATCCAGAATTTAGGGTCTTGCATTTGTCCTTTTCCTTAACTTCTTCAACGCCATTAAAAGCAGGATTCTACTACATAGTTATTCTTCGTGGGGGAAGGAGAGATGTTTGCTTTTTGTTTTAAATTTCCATGCCCTTCACACTGCCCTAAGGTCAGAAGCAACTCAAATACCAAAAGTCATACTTTTATTGGGCATTTTCGTCCAGCTGTGTAGGGGTGATAACTCAATTAGATATTTCTTCACTACATACCATGGGTTGTTATATTTGCTTGCCCCGCTCTAAGAAAAAGTCTAATTGATTCATGCTCAAATTAAGATAGTTAACAAATGTGAAGTCTTTTCTTACCCCCATTTCTTGTATTCCACTTCTGATATCAAGTCAATTTTTGTGTTGAGAATAACATTAATTTTGTATAAATTAAGCAGAGAATGAATTAATGAATTAATTGGAAGAACAGGACAGGTCACATAATCTATATAGTACAAATTTAGTAATCAGGCAGGAAAAAAAGCAGAGCCAAATACAAATGAGATAAATGTTTGTTTATAACAACTCATCTCATCCTCTTACCGCTACATTTTATGGTTTATATCTACCTGTAGAACCACAGCCCCTGTGACATTGTTCTCTGCCATTGTACTCCAACACACTAGGACAATATACACTTTTCTCTTATTTCTCGACTCCAATCGCTTCCAAAAATCTTAACTGATCTTGCATTTTGTGACATTCCTTCAAAAGTTAAATTGCAGAAGGGAAGAAAAAATTGTTATATTCACTTTCCTTTGCAGCTAAAGAGCTGAGAGAAGGAACATCTACTCTCCATTGGGCGGCAGAAGAGGGTAGATACACACAAATATATACATATTTACAAAGTCCTTCCCTTATCACTAATAATTTATGTTTCTTTCAATTCAACAAATGCTGGTTACTTACCTTATTTCTGAATACACTCTGTTGAGTAATTAGAGGATGCAAACTTTAATGAGAATGGTTTTACCTTCATGGAGTTTGCCATTCTAGAATTCATATAACCATTCTAGAATTCAGCTTTACCTATTAAATGAGGCACTTTATTTGTTATGTAAATCACTTATCTCACTCTTTCTGTCCATACCAACTGGAATAAAATTGAGGGAACAGGGATAAAGGGGAAAGAGTATAAAATTTTAGGAAGTGTAAAATCAGGAGACTAAATGATAACAAAATCCAGGTGGGAAGGTAAAATCCATGATGTAAAATGCAGAAGAGTGACATTGTTGCTAAAGTTGAAAACAGGTTTTAAAAGCCAGGATATAGATCCAAAATCTTAGAGGGAAGGAAGCCAATATCGCAAAAGTAAGTTGAGTAAAATGGAGAACAGTCCAACGGTATTTCTTAAACAGGTGTTGTCTACTTGGCATTTATGCAGGGTATGGATAAATTAACCAAGTTTAAAGAGCTGGAGATATAAAATAAAAATTTTCTGCATAAGGGCCAGCCGAGTGGAGCATTGGTTAAGAGCTGGTTTTGGGATGCCAGCGGCCCCCGTTCAGATCCCACATATGAGGGCCAGTGACGCTGCCCTCTACAGCTAAGAACAGCTCCACCTGGAACTGGGCTGCGCGAGCCCTGGCAACGGTGTAGGCTGCAGCCCCTGCTGCAGTGGGCTGCCATAGGCTATAGTGAGTGGCGGCAGCCAGCGTGAGCGGCTGGCAGCCGGCGTGAATTGCTAATAGCTGCGGCGACTGATCTGCCTCATCCGGGAAGAGCGCAGTGATGATACAAACATGGACCAGTGAAGCAACGTCCTCCGCAACTAGACTGGGGAACAAAAGGACAGCAACTTCTCTGTTCCCCTTCCCCGATTCCCCAATGCTGTTCCCTTCCCCCAATTCCCCAATAAAATCTTTAAAAAAAAAAATTTCTGCATAAAACATAAAAATCTCAAAGATATTTTTTTACCTCTAAAATTCTGCACTGAAATATGTTTGAAACACTGTCTGGCACAGATAAAGCCCTTGGTTAAATAATAATAATTTAGTAAAATCTAATAATAATCATAAATTATTAACAATAAATTACTATTATTACTTATTATTATTAACTTACAGCAGAGAATCAGCTTGAACTTCTCATGTGCTTTGCTGACAAAGTGGTCAAAATTTTATTTTCATGTAATATGAATGGGCTTCCTGAGAATAAATTCAACCTAAAGGAAGAACAAACAAATCTCAATAAGCTTGACTGAGAAATAAAGGTCTGTCCTCAAGGGTAAAGCGAAAAACAACTTGGTGGCTCTCAGGGGCACCTATCTTTTCTTTCAATACCCACTGCAATCAAGCTTACTGTTTTAGAGAATTTTCTGACAAAAGGCAGGGGCATGGAATGGAGAAGCAGAAATAGAATTGAAAAAAAAATTGACATAATTTTCTAAAAGTGAATATTCATTGTGATGCAAATAGTCCTTCTGATTAGCCTTATAACTGATGTGTAAAAAAAAAAAACGTTTTGCGGGCCTAGTGACACGTTGGTTAAGAGTTGGCTTGGGATGCCAGGTCTGAACAGCAGGGTCCTGGTTTGGATCCCACACGTGGGCCAGTGACACTGCACCCGCTACAGCAATTATTGTGAACAACAGCTTGACCTGGAGCTGGGCTGCCATGAGTCGCCAGCGGCGGTGTAGTCTGTAGTGGGGCTGGCCGGCAGCTGGTGTGAGCTTTCGTGAGCCGTCCAATGTCCAGCAAGTGACTACCTCAGCCAGGAAGAACACATTGATAATACCAACATGGGCCAGTGAAGCAACGTCTTCCACAACTAGACTGAAGAACAAAAGGACAGCAAGTTGTCCCCGATTGCCCAACGCTGTTCTCCTCCCCCAATTACCCAATAAAATCTTAAAAAAAAAAAAAAGAAAATTGTGAGAGAGGTATTTTATTCTACCTCATAATGGAACAGAGTAGCACTTGGCCATTTCGAAGATTTCATGGCCTATGTTGTAACAAGGGACAAAGGTGACAGGAGGACATGGCAACTTTTAGTGGGTCCCAGAGGAAGACAGTGAAGTGGCAGTTGCATCCTGAAAGACATAATGTGATTCTGTATAGATGTAATACAACCACTGAGGCCCTCAAATTCTTGACATTCTATGTGAGCAGATGGGGGAAAGAACTAGTGGGACTTGAATTGTTACAGTTACGGTAGCTTCATGTATACCTATGGGCTGCTTTACAAGACCTCTAAAATTATTTGAATCTAAAATACTTAAGAAAAAATGTATTGACATATTTGTGAATGAGTATATTTGCAAATAAGTATTGACTTAAGAGAAACTGGCAGTGGGCTCTTAAATGTGTACCATTAATTACTATAGTTAAGATTCACAAAACACTGGCCACTGCAATTGAGTTTCTCAAAAATTCTAGATTCAAAAGATATTTTAAAAAGATTTCTCAAATGTTGAGTGACCTTTATTCAACAATTGTTAGCATTTTTCTTCTCAGGTAACGATTACGCTAAAAATAATTCATTCTGGGTCATATTTTCATCTAAGGAATTTTCAGTTCTTGATAGGAGAGTCTGTGCCCTCTCTTGCCCTTATTCTGACATTCCTCTGTTTATTTCAAATCAATTCTTTCTTTAATATTAAAATGTTCTTCGTTACTTAACTCCTCATACTATTAACTTGACTCCAGACTTTTTAAACCAATGTTAACTCATCTTTTATGCTTTTTTTTACTCTTGGTCTTCTTCTTCGCCTATGTTCAAAAATCATCTCATCTTTCTTTCGCTTTTCTAGTCCTATTCTTTTTATCATGCATAAAAACACCCTTTGTCCTTTCCAAATAACTATGCCAAAAACATTCACATTCTCTAACTAATCTACAGGTCCTCTTTAGTCATAAAACTGGGTATAAAGATACTTACTGAAAGTCCACACTATAGTCTTCTATCACCTACAATGTAGGTAATAGAAATCATAAATGAATAATTAAATGGGATGTGTTCCACAATTATTTTTTCTTTATCACAGTTTCATATAAATATTTATTGAATGAATAAATAAGTGAAGATTCTCTAAACTCTTAATAGGTTTATATCTTTGTCCTATATATGTTATTAAACTGTATTAAAAACCTTCAAAGTGAAATTCTGTCTTGACTGGTTTCTCCTTCTCTGAGGAAGCAAAAGGCTTTGTTTTATATTTTGTGTGAATAGATATAGCTGACTTATCCCACCAGGTGCCAGGCATGTTAAAAGAAGGCAATTTTAGTGCCCACCTCAGTGGGTAATTGTGAGTATTGAAAGAGATATTACTGTTAAGTTTGTATCACAATTCCTGGCACACAGTCAGAGTGAAGGATATGTGATGATTTTTCTAATACTGGCTAAAGCAGAAACATTATTTTATCATGTGAAAACTGAGACTTAGACAGGTTAGAGACTTAGAGCTGCTTGCTCATAGCCAAACAATTATTAAAAGCAGAAATGAAATTTAAAACCAGATATATCCAACCCTACAGCTAATGTTCTTTACCAATATAGGCCTGTTCTTTTTTTTTTTCTTTTTTTGAGGGCAGTGTCACTGGCCTGCATATGTGGGACCGAACCCTGGCCGCTGGCTTCCCAGGCCAGCGCTTAACAATATAGGCCTGTTCTTATCTACCCACTCAATATTCCCTTTCCTGGAATGCACTTGGATCTCACTTGCCCATTTACTGGATGGACACCTCTCAAGTGATGTGGAAGAACACTGAGAAAAAAGATCAATTAATAGAGATCACTTACTCTAGTTCAATTACATTTATAATTTACTTATTGCTCCCAATTAACTATTCACCATGAACAATAGTATACAAATGTATGCACCTGAGTATCTCATTTTTCCTCATTTTTGTGAGTGAAGTGTGGGGGGGCAGGAAGTCATAACTAGAGCTCTCCTTAGAGGTTACAGTACATGACAACAATTTGGCATATGGGAAGTATGTGAATGTATCTTCATTTTAAATGAAGAGCAATCACATGCATAAAATATCATGAGTAGAATATTCACTAATTCTGTTTAAGACATGGCGGACCTTGAATATACTAGGAGTGATAAAAAAAATATGGTGAATATTTAAGTTAAAAAAATCCTTATTACAGTAAAAGACACATTGTTTTAATCCCCCTCAAAATACTGCCCCTTGCTGCTACCAAACTCATCCCATCCTTCTTGCCGCTTTCTGAAGCAGTTCTAGAAGTCCTCTTTTGGAGTGTCTTGGGTTGTACTGTCATGGCTGAATCAATTCAAAACATTTATCTTTCATGGTCACTTTGATTTTGGGGAAGAGCCAGAAGTTGCACGGTGCCAGATCCAATGAATAAGGTGGATGAGGACAAACCGTAATGTTTTCATTTGACAGAAATTGCTGTGTACCAGGAGCGATGTATGATACAAAGTATTATCATGATGGGAGATGATTTATGGCACACTTTAAGACACACCTTTTCTCAACCATAGTTCACATCCAACTGACTGCACCAAAAAATCTGAAACTTGTCACACACTGTTACTAAGGTTTAATGCTCCACTTTCCATATTGAAGATACCTGCCTTTCCATTGGATGGCACTGAGCAGCAGCATTCACCATATTTTATGATCACAACAGAAAGACTATGTGTCACACACTGTTTCTGGTACCGCAATTTCTGTCAAATAAAAACATTACAGGTTGTCCTCATCCACCTTCTTCACAGGATCTGGCACCATTTGACTTCTGGCTCTTCCCCAAAGTCAAAATGATTCAGGACATTGAGGCAGCTATAACAGCACAACTAAAGATACTCACGAAAGAGGACTTCCAGAACTGCTTCAGAAAGTGTCAAGGATGATGGGTTACAGTGTTTGAAGTGAGGGGAGTGTTTTGGGGGAGATTAATGGCAATGTGTATTTTACTGTAATACATTTTTTAAATTTAAATATTCACATGTTTGTTGATCACACCTCATAAAGCTAAAAAATTTGAACTTTATAAGGTAAGTAAAAGGAAGTAAATAAAACTTTTGGTAGGAGAGAAACCCAATTTCTTTTGGCACATGCAAACTCGTAAATGAAAACAGAATTGAAATGCTACTAAACTGTTTTCAATATATACTCTGCTTGTATAAAACTTCTCTCTGCCAAGAGGCTGAACATTAGTGAAATATATATGAGATTCAAAAAGGCATATCCCCAACTCAGTATCGGTATTTGAGATAACTAAGGTGAAAAGTTGTCAAAGGGGTGATCTTGGCATGCTCCGTAGTGATTTGAGTAGGATATTTTTTCTTAACAACGTCCTTATGTAAAATTTCTATAGACTTTGAGAAATCAGCGTACATTATTTCTGTAGCACAGATGTGGCCTTAAATTTCATCCAAACTAATTATAATCATTTTTCATCACAAACAAAAATGCTTCCTGTGTAGAAAGATAAAACTGTTTTATAACAGAAATGTTCAGTGTTGAGTTTTATGCTATTTATTTGTCCACATACTCACTTTCTGAATTTTCAACAGCTGATAATAGTAGGTAGGCAGTATACTACATTTACAGTAAATATTTCTCAGATATTCATGTTGCACTTAATAAGCAGGTCTGTGCTTGAAGGAGAAGGATAGGATACAGAGAAGAAATGTAAATCTGGCCTATTGTTAAGAAATTTCCTCAACATATATGCCCTCTCTCACTTCCAGAACCCTGCATGTGTGCATGACTGTAAATGATCTGTCACTTATTTATTTATTCATAGTCTGTGTCAGGCTGGCTATGCCCATCTTCAGGAAATCTCCCTTTACCCTTCTCTTAGTTGTCCCTCTTCTTTCCATTGCCTCCATATTTAACTCTAGCAAAGCTCTTGCTACATAGACTCAAAATAGTTACCCTTTCCCATTAGACTATAAGCACATTGATTTGGGGACCAAAAAATTTTACAGGTTAGTTACTAGCATAGTGTCATATGAGCTTAAGAACTCTTTTTGTGTATTGAATTTGGAAATAATATTGAATTGACAGTCAAAATGCTCAAGCCTGAGCTCCATAAAATAGTTAGCTTAAAAAGAGTAGACAAGGAGGTGGCTGTTTCGCACAGTTGGTTAGAGTGCAGAGCTCATAACACCAAGGTTGCTGGTTCGATCCCCACATGGGCCACTGGGTTGTGCCCTCCACAACTAGATTGAAACAACTACTCAACTTAGAGCTGTCGATCCCGCATGGGTCACTGAGCTGTGCCCTCCAGAACTAGATTGAAATGACTACTTGACTTGGAGCTGATGGGTGCTGGAAAAACACACTAAAAATCTTAAAAAATAAATAAATAAATAAGTAGACAAGTATTATATTAATCCCAAATTTGCAATATTAGAATCACATCTATTTTATAAATCCATGATAAGCATTGTATGAAATAACACATGGGAAAGTGCTTTAACTATAAAATAACATTTTTATATTAATTTTAAGTTGAATGGAGAATTTATCTGCATTCATATGTTTTACTGGTTCTTATCAATAGCTGAAATTGTTGGAACATCCTGATAAGTTGAAAAATATTATCTGAGAATAATCTATAAAATAAGAGAGAGGAAATAGATGTATTGTTCATACATGGATACAAAATTAGATGAAAAAAATAATCCATAAAATGAGAGTAGAGGAATACAGTCTCAGAGAACCCTTTGGAAAACTCAAAAGGTAAACAGCACAAAAATATATTTGTTAAAAGTGCTAAGTCTATGAAGTTTTGAATATTTAAGAGAGAGAAAAGGCTGCTAAATTTGGTCAGGATAAATTCATAGCATTAGTATCTTTAGTAAGATTTATTCAAGAGCTGCCATTTTACATTGAAATCACATTTAATTTACTTTTGCTACCAAGCAATTTGGCAGGATCTTTCACTGGATTGATTTGAGCTAGAGTCCCTAAGAAACAAGAATCATTAAATAATACCTTGTAAATATGACAGTTACTGATAGCACAGTATGATTTTTGGGCCTCTTGGCCTTTGGCATTTTCCATCTCATTTCTTAGGTTTGGTTACAAGACGATTATATTTTAAGCTCAGTTATGAAATTACATTCTCTTTTCAGTCCGTTTTCCAAAATCCATTTTGACCACAGGAGGAAAAAGTCACAGCTAACCAATTAATTCCCCTAATTAATAAACTTTATTTCCCCTTCAGCCTCTGATGACATGCTCCATGCTGTTCATCTAACTGTCTGTCTCAAGCTTTCCCTCTGACCTACTTGCACAGAGCCGTGATGGTTTGGGCAGCATGCCAGGATTTCCACAGCTTTTACAAACCCATTAAAAGCACATTACAACCCCTTCTGCAAATCTGTCCACGTATACCACTGTGTCACAGTTGCATCTCTGCTTAACTTCTTATCCATATCTTTACTGCCTCGCAATTTAATTACTCAATTCCTTCTGCAGTAGCCTCTCAGGGTTCGTATTTTCAAGTTCTATGATGTTCCATGTGAAGCTGATCACAGAGACTTAGCAACTCCCACATCCACACACACAACCACCATTTCCTCTTTTTGAAACAATTCCATTGATTATCTCTTCACTGCATTTTCCCCTAACATTTCTTTTCTTGTTTTTCAAGTTGTGCTGGACTTCTTATAGTTTTCCTCATAGACACATGTAACCTGCAATCTCTTCCCACGCAAACCTGGCTATCCATTAATTGCTCTGATATTGGTAAATGGAATTTCTCCCCTGTAACTCCTGTTGTCCGCAACAGTCTTCTGATTCCTCTCCAACTCAGTAGCTCTCTATTTCCAAGCTCAGCTAAAACTAAAATGTTTTTCTCTTGCCTGACTTTATTTTCATTCTCTCCTTCCCTTTGATACAATTACAGAGGTAAATATCATTGATCCATTGATGACTGTCTTATAATGTGAACCTGAAAGGATTAATAACACATGCATCATAGATCTAAGTGGTAAGTACTATCTGTCTCTGTGTTACACCTGCTCCAAAAGATCATTGTTTTAAATGGAATTGTTATTACTAGTGGAACAATATTTGATTGTGCAAATCTTAGAGAATTTTTTTCTTAAAAATTCTCTATCTCTATCTATATGTCAAATTTCTATATCTACAAGGCATGATAAGCATAACTGAATTTCACATCAGGTAATCCTAAGCCTTGAAACAATGTTCATTCATCGTGAACAACAGAGTTTAGCATATGGTAAGTGCCATCTAATGTTGTTATATTTTCCCTGGGCTTTAATACTGTGTTGGCCATTCAATCCGTTAAATTTTTAGGAGAGAAGATACATGTGTTATAAACATACACAAATACTTATATATACTATAATGGAATAATGGTGAGGTATGGAAGAAAATACATTCATATTATTGGGCACTTATTAGGTAACATGCCCTGTGCATAGCACTTTAAAACACTTTATTTCTTGTAGTCCCATAAGCTAGGTACCACTGTCACCCTAATTTACCTAAAAGTAAAACAAGTTTTGAGAGTGTATGCATCTTGTTTCATTGCCATTGCTAGTAGGGGAACTGACTGAGATTGAAACTCATGTCGTCTGACTCTAGAATCCACATTCTTATAGCCAAGTCTTATAGCAAAGACATTTCACAAGAAAATTATATTTCAATTGGGTCTTAAAGGGTAAATAAAATTATGAATGTAGAGATGGTCAAAAGGACCTTCTAAATTTACAGAGCAAAATGAGTATCTCTTTAAAGGAGAAAGCACATTCCAAACATATTCACCATAAACGTTTAATGAGAATAAGCTCCATTCTATGTTTTAGAATTAGTATGATTCAATAAAAACCAAAGTTAGGGGATATAAAGATGATAAACATCCCTACACAAGGGAAATATACAGCCCATTGTTTTTATTGAGAATTTCAAACTAAGGGGTCTTTTAAACTGAAGTTCAACACACTGTACTAAACACAATTTGGAACACAACATAAGCATGAAGTAAACAGTATATAGTTGAATCATGGACAGATGAACAGATTGGCAACCAGGAAGGAAACAAGGTAGCTTTTTACCAGCAAAAATATTAGAAGTGAGCAGGAGCACGCAACTCACAATAATTCCAATGACAATACATTTAAATATAGCAATTTATAGTTTATACATTTCATAATTGGTGAGAAATACAGAGCAGTCATTGTAGTTATTCTCATTTCTGAGGGGAAAGTAAAACAGTGAATCAGTGACAGACGGGGATACAAAACCCAGTCATCTGATGCCAAGAGAAAATCAGTAACAACAGCAGCACTGTGAAATGTGTGGAAATGCCCATTTCTCATTCATAGATACACATCATTTTGGGACAGCCAGTCCATGCTCCCAGGGGTCTCTGCAGATCTGACCACAACACTCTACTGTGAGCTGATCCTTCAGAAGAGAGGCTCACCAGACAGTGTCCAGAATATGCTGATGATGCCCTCTTTTGCCCTTTGCTTTTTCTGATAACTTCAGCACCAGTTGGCTCACCGAGGATGGGAGATTTGCAGTCACCTGGCTCTGCATGCTGTACTGTCTCCATCCTTACAGCCTGAAGGGCAAAAAGCATTCCTCACTAGGGCATCGTGAGAATCTCAGAAGCAAAGGATTCCCACTGTTCCCTCTCCAATGTGTGTGAGGGGGTGGGGGGTGGGTAGTTATCTTTTTTTTTTTTTTTTTAATTTTTGGGATAGAATTCAGCTTACCAGATGCTATGGTTTATAAGATTAATAGCTATGAGGAGAAGATTAGGAAAATGAGACTTAACATGGAAACAACCCCTTGGAAAAACAAACAGAGGCTAGGACCTGATGTTGGACTCCGGAATGTCACTTTCTGGCCCATTTCATGGTCCTTTGCCCTTTACAGTTAACTTCCTACCCACTGATCTCAGCATCCTCTGTATTCAATCAGGACATAGCAATTACCTTTTGTTGGATCCACATTCAGTTATTCAATCCTTAATGCCCTGGGTACCTTTAAGAGATCTTTTCATTACAGGAACACAAATTCGCAAGCAAGAGAATAAAACATTTTCTCTATCTAAAACCCTGTGCTAAAGATTCAACTTCAGAGATTTGCAAACGGTGGCTTAAATAACACTCTGGGTAGGCTCCTGTAGGTCGCTGAACCCCCCACTCCCACCTAGGGGAAGGGCTGCTTTGTATTTAACTCTTCTTTTACTCCATTTTAGTCCATTTCTATTGAGGCTTTTTCATTAAATTGATGCTTTTTCTTATGACTTTGGTACAAAGTGTTCTTCCTTTGTTAGTTAGACCTGGAGCCTCCAAATTCATTGATCATTTTAATTTGCTAACTAGGATCCAGCACAGGATGGGTGGTTTGGGAGCTTCTGATATGCAATGATTATCTAGTGTAAGCTGAGGGGAAGCCATTTTCATCCCCTTTTTTCCCCAAGCATGATTCCATTGTACTGTAGACTGTGCTACAGGGAACAATCCTCTGCTGGCAGGGAACGAATGAGATGACCTTAACGGAGAGCTCTCACTTCTAATGTCTATGATTCTTTAATTCTGTTATCCTTCAGGCATGGAAGAGCTTTCCATCATTACTCCTCTCACTATGATTGTTACTTCAAAAAAGCCTCTCAAGTCATGTTCCACTTTTCTGTCTTGCTTGAAATTCTGCTTCATGTCACTGGCTGCCACTGTTGATATAGCATTTCAACTCTGCCCAAATCACTTTCTGGTGTTCCTCCAGATTGTTACTGAGAAACTTGATAAAAATGTCTCTTTCCATGATACCTGTGAAAGCATTTGTCCCCTATTTTATGACAGGTACATTTCTAGTAACATTCATTGCTGCATATTTATCTAGGTTAATATTCCAGAGATTGAAACCAAGTAGCTTATATGTATAATTTATACATAATTTTCTTCTTCTCCTTTTATTTGAAATTCAAGTTTACTGTTTTATGCATGTTTATAATCTTGAATAAGCAGAGCTCTAGGTAAAACATACCCTGATGCTGTCTTCTTTGAATCAACAATAGAGACTTGCCAGACAAGTGACTTTGGATAAAATGGGAAAGATTTAAAGAAACAAAAAAAGAATAAATACACTAGTGGGATGCAGGTAATGTTAAATATCTAAGATTTTATGTGTAGAGTTTGCAAATTGTACACAGTTATGAATGTTGTTGAGTTTTAAAAAACTAGCGATTCTTTCTATGATAACTGGTTTCAGGTGTAATTCCACATGAGCACGAACTTCAAATAAAATTGTTTGCAAATAGAGGGGAAACTAAAAACAATTTTACTATATTACTCATATTGCTAAACATTTTTTCCCCCATCTGGGCAGGTCGATACAGGTCATCTTACTGAATGAATCAATCCTGAGGATGTCTGTCTTTCAGGGACATGCAGTCGGCAAGTGGTAAATTTCTTTCCAATCCTTTGTCTTATCAACGTGCTGTCTGAATGGAAGATATGGCTGCTATTCCAGTAAGAAATGTGCATCTGGGTCCCATCACCAATTGATGTGTCTGGAACTGAATGATTCCATTAATTCCCTGTCTTAGCTGTCCCCACCCAAGGGCTCAAGATCATTCTCTAGCGGCTAATATGCTCCAAACAGGAATTTCAGTGTTCTCTTACATATCACATTATGGGAGGAATATACTTATTTAATATAAGTATTATTATGGTGCAAACTGCAAGAATATAAATACAGATGATGTTATACGTTCAGATGTAGACGTAGACACAGGCACAGCTGGCTCTAAATTAGATTTATTAGTTTTCAGTCCCTCTTCATCCTCTTGTAAATTCTTTTGACTCTAATTGTTCTTAATAAGTTTCACTTTTCCCATGGGAAAATGGGAATTATCATAGACTGGCCTCATAGGCTTCTCCCTAGTAATAAATAAGATCATGAAAGTGGAATTATTGGCAAAAAGTAAAATACATGATAGATGTTAATTATTGTTGCATAATGTGCACAGTTGAAGAGTTTAACCTTGGAATTAAATTTTTTTATTTCTCCTGTCCTGGAAACCTTAATCCAGAGACATGTTCCCCTCCCTAACCCACCTCTCACTATAAACACATAAACACACTTGGGCACCAAATCCAAACAAACTAGTATCCCAAGTTACTTATATCCACTTGTAGTCTTCCTTGTCAAGCTTTCTCAAACTCTCTAAAGCTCACTGGCTCACTTGCGTGCGTGCTATCTCTGTCTCTCTCTTTCTCTCCCCCTCCCTCCCTCCCATTCCCTCCCTTTCACCTGTATCTTATTCTCCCAGAAAGAGTGCCTTTGCTTATGTGTCTGTCTGAAATGATCCCCTCTTCCTCTTTAGCATTACTTGGCTGGCTAATTCCTATTATTCTCTGAGATTCACCTTAGATGTAACCTTCATTTGGAAGCCTTCATATCATCCCATACCTTGCACAGGATGTGGTAGAAAGTCCTTTCTCTGGTGTTTTACTAATATATATATATATATTCAATTTTGTAGATGATTTTATATATATATATAAAATAATGATTTTATATATATATATATAATATATATATATAAAATCATCTACAAAATTGAATTCCAATTATCTATCAATGTGTCTATCTCCAAATGGTCTGTCAACTAGTTGAATGAAAAGAAAAATAAGTATAAGTATATGGTATGTACTTATATAAGTATTTCCAGAGGATTTCAGTGAATGATTGAAAGAATAAAACAGATAAAATACCATGTTTTTACCAATAAATTTATTACCAAATATTATTATACCAAGAACATATGTTTAGAATTATATGCAATAATCAGAAATCCACCAATGAATATTCATAACTTAGTTTAATAGGTGTTTGAATAAATAAATCATATTTTACAAAGATTGCTGTATTTCTTTTGGATAAGCCCATAAATTTTGCATTTTCTATCATGGCATTTATTTACAGTGAAGAATAAAGATTCAAGATTTACACCTAAAAGGCAATGTCTATTCTTTTCTTTAAATTTTTATTTTAGTTTATCTATTTTTTATTTTTTTTTATTATTAGTTTCAGGTGTATAAAACAATGCAATGGTTATCCTTTTCACCCCTTTCAAAGTGACACCCCCATACCCCCCTCCATTGCACCCTCACCCCTGATATCATACATATTTATTACAATTCCATTGACTCCATTCCCACCCTATACTCCACATCCAATGACTACATATGTGTTAAGTTATAGTTGACATATAATATTATTCAGCGGCAGCTTAATAGTTAATATGACCCTTGATAACAAATAAAGCCTGAGGAAATCATAAATAAATATTAGATTTAAACCACTTAAGTAATTAATTCCTGGTGGTTATATGGAGGAAAATCCTAGAATATTTGCAATATAAATCACACTACTTCCTGGTTGAGACCAGAAATAGAGATTGATATAAAGTAAAAAAATAAAAAGGATTATTGCTTCTCAGCCTTTTGGCTAAGATCAAGGGTAAAAAGGATAAAGTATCATGAGTAAGATTGATTGATAATCATTAGAAACATATCTGGAGGTAGATGATGATTAGGAATATTAAAAATAAAAATGAAGAGGTAAATATAAGGCCTCAAAAAGCCAGAAATTTAAAAAAAAAAAAAAAAAGGTAAACTAGAAAGCAAAAGCTGGAAACAAATCTAATACAATATAAAAAGGAGAAGGATGAAAAAAGTGAGTATGAATATCAGAGCCCCCAAATGAGAACTCAGAATGATATGACTATAGAAACACTAAGGAAAACACTTTTGAAAACTAATTTCTAAGAGGCCACAATACATAACAATGAATTGCAGATATAAACATATCTTCATATTTACAATTTAATATGGGTCCTGACAATAAAGTCATGTTTCAAAGCAACAAACAACAAAAATAATCTCCCTTTTCATATACTGCTTTGAGGGTATACAATTTCACTCCAAAACTCTAATAATTAACATAGGGATGAATAATATCCAACATTTCATGCAATAAATTTTCAGACAGCATGTCTGAATTACCTCAAATCTTAAATTTATCGGGTTTTAAATAATGGAATTGTACCATTTAATCATAAATTAAGCAAATGAAAGTATGATGACATTTTTGTTTTCAACTTAATGGATTATTTATTAATGATTTCTGCCCTTCTTGGGTGATGTTAACACTGCAGATCTTGATAAACTGACAAGATAGTTCTAAGTTTATCTTCTTTTTTCTTAGGTTAAATTTTAAATTTGTCTATAGTTTGCCAAAATCTTCCAATGAGGACACCTGCACTTATTCTTCGATGTCATTTATATTTAATCTCTTTTTTGTGTGTGTTACATTTAACTAAGCCAAACATAAACACTAAATTAATCATTGCATCCCAAATACCATGACCCCCACATATACCATCTCCTGCATTTCCTGTTTCAATATAGCAAAGGGATTTCATAATTAATTGCATAAGCACACTTAATTATTAAACTTCCTAAAATCTAATAATTTTGACTATATGTAACAGAAAAGAAATGGATGTAATGATATCAGGGATGGAAGATAAGACCTCCCTATTTGTGATCTTCCCCATTCTGCTGTGATTGAGGCCAAAATCAGTAACACTTCTGAAAACCATTCTTATCCCTGAATTTAGAATTCCTCTCAATGTGCAATTCCTGACAGCCACTACCAATTAGAGTTAACATATGAGTGAAAGCTAATTTGACATCTCTAATTAGAATACAAGATGCTGGGATATAATTGAATTATAGATCAAGAGATCATGGGCATCTGGATAGGAAAGATCATTTAGTTAAAGAAAAAATTCGTATGGTGGGTTAAAGAGAAACTAGAGAACTAAACAGACCATTTCTCAAAGAATAAGCCATGATTTAATTACAATGTAGCCCAAATAGACTGTGGATTCTAGCCAACACATATGTGTAATGGTTATGGTTATACTGGTACATAGAACACAGCGTGTTTCAGATCACTGCAACTGTGCTTTTAACTCCTTTAGTACTCATGGCAACCTTATATGTTGGTATTATTATTATCATCTACCTAGCCTGGATAAGCAAACTGAGGCCAACAGAGAGTACATAACTCATTCAAGCTAAACTGGACAATCGAAAGTAGAACTGGGATTTGAATCAGATAATTCGGCTTCAGAGCCTAACTGTAAATACTATACCTTCTACTTCCTACACAGGTGTGTTAGAGGAGTAAAATACGAACTTCTGGGTGCAAATGAATTTTTGAGCCCTGCCAGGTATAAGGAATTAATATCAGTAATGGACCCCAGAAATGTGTGGGGTAATCATGGTTGGGCTTGCAAATAAGAAAGCCCATTTCAGTATGTGCGTATACTGTGACCACTGCGTTAGTGAGTGTTGAAAGTATTAGAGAACTTTTTTCACTTAATATTTTAATTTTAACATTTTATTATACTAGCCCCAAGAAACTGAACATGCAAATTAATGCAGAATACCAGTACCCTTCTATTTGTATTTTACTATAGATATTCTATTGTTTTGTCTGCCTTATCAGGAAGTCTTTCAAAGTAGAAACAGTAACCTGTATAGCATGCTATACCCTGCAGGGCTTTCTCAGCATTTTGAAGATAGAATAGGTATTCTTGAATGTCTATTCAATGAATAAATGAGTTCATTATAATTCTATTTACATTGAACTTTTACTCAAACAAAATGTTAGCATCATTTTTGGAGGATTAAAGTTGTTTAGAGTCTCTTAACCTGTGCCAGGGATATGTTTCTATAAACAGAAGTCTCCTGAGGTCCTAGGTCCTCTCTACCTCCCATCATTACATACACACCCTTCTCCTATAATAGCTGCCATCACAATCCTGAGGATGAAGAAAGCAGGGCTTAATTCAAATGCTCCTTAAGACCTGCATCTCTACTGAGTAGCAGGGAAACTGGTTATGACAGTTGCCAGAATGCAAGAAAATGACCTGAACAGGTAGAAATTGACTAAACAGTATCTGATTTTAAAGAAACATGTCCACATCAGTAACTTAATAGCAGACCAAATGAATAGAACAGTGAGGAAAACAGTGCAGGGCCTCTTTATAGAAAATCAAAACTCATTTGTTCATTTTATTTTCTCCTTTGTAGTACTTTTCAAAAAAAAAAGTTCACAGCATCTTTTTATCTGGGTTTTTAACAGAAAATTCATTGTTTTCCAGTGGGAAATTTTTTCTTTTTTTTTTTTTTTTAAGATTTTACTGGGGAATTGGGGAAGGGGACCAGCCAGGTTGTTGTTCTTCAATCTTCACTGTGGAGGGTGCCAGTCATGTGGCTTCCTGACTGCAGCTTGTGGCCTCTAAGCTCAAGGTGCTGTGTTCAGTCTTAGTTGCAGGTGGGAGTAGCCACCATCCCATGCGGGAGTCAAACCAGCAGGCTTGTTGTTAAGAGCATATGCTCTATCCTCTGAGCCATCCAGGTGGCAGCTCAGCTCAAGGTGCCGAGTTCAGTCTTAGTTTCAGGCAGGCGTAGCCCACCATTGAACAGGCAATCTTGTTGCTACACCAGCTGAACCATCCTGTCACCGGTTGGCAGCTCAGCGACAGCTCAGCTAGGGCACAGTGTTAACTGGCCCATATGGGAATCCAACCGGCGGCCTTGTTGCTCAGAGCACATGCTCTAAGCTAACTCTTAACCAACTGAGCCACTTGGCCGGTCCCCTCCAGTGGGAAATTTAAAATTCCTGATAAGGTATAAACAAAGGCAGATTATTCATTCAGGCAAGTTCGTCATTATTGGTAACTTTACGATTCCTTCAATGTCAATGCCAATTGATTCGTAACTGTCATTTTAAAAAAAATTCCATGTACTTGAAGGTATACTGTTAAGTTGGCAAACAGGTGGTAAATAGTTACAAAGAAGAGCTCAGATTAAAATTGAAACACGAAAGCATGGTATTATAATTACTAAATTACAAACATAGAATCATAATTAAAAGTAATTATTGAGATGATCCTAGAGACATGAGTAAGCAACATGTTTGTGTTAATAAGCTAGCACATCCCACTACCCAGTAACAGGTCCTTATATGTACTTCTGAGAAAAGTTTTAATCCTGAGTGTGGCAATTGTATCTTCCCTTAATATTTTTACTGTTTTTTTTTTGTTGTTGTTTTTTTTTGTTTTTGTGTGTGTGTGTGTGTATGTTTTCCCTAGGAAATAATGACTACAGAGTTTAAAGCGGCACTTTATTTGAGATATGGCTCTAAAATGAAATCTCTCCTGACATGGATTTATAGGTTGGACTGAAGTATATTTTAGCCTCACGGTTTGGTTATTTTTATGCTATTTTAGATGTTTCTAAAAATTTTAAGTGTCAAATCATATAAATTTCAAATGTCCCTTAAAGCCATTGAGACATTTTTCTCATTACTGATGATGAGTAAAAATCATTTTTGGAGGCAGTAGTATATGGGCTTCACTATCTCATTTACCCCAGATATGAGTTTGTTTCATTCTCATTTTTTATAGGCAATAACGCAGCTGTGCAAGGCATTTGCCAATTGTTACTCTTCTTGTGTGCGCAAAGGAAGTGATTATGATTTAACACTCAAACACTCAGGCCGACCATTCCTCTTACCCACAAATCCCCACAGAGAAGAGACAACAGATCTTTCCAAATATTTATGCCAGTATTCTCCGGGACTTTCCTAGTTGTCCAACTGTTTTCTTAGTCCACAGTAATAAAAAAAGAACCTGGAATAGAGATCCTCAATCCTCCTACCCCACTATCCCAACACACAGCATGATACTCGTGTGCTCAACACACTACAAACATGAAATAGGCTTGGCATTATTCCTCTACCTCTCCTTCCTTATCACTCAACGGAAAATTAAAAAATGAAAACAAATAAAAGTACAATTATTACAAAAAGAGCTTGATTATAGTCCAGTTGATTTTTAAGTAATCTCTAAGATGCATTATATTTTGGAAATGTTATCCCTGGAGACTGCTGTACCAGTAAAAGCTGATGTGAAGAAGAGGCAGAGATGTGATGTGGGGCGAGTTGGGATAGGGTATAGAGGCCAAAAGCCACACCCACAGCAGATAACAGCAATGACATCAATGACATCAATACATCAATGACATCAATAACTCAATGACATCAACACAGAGACCAAATGTTCCAAAGCACTTCTCTTCCTGTCAAGATGGAGAACCAGCAAGGCTCAGAGCAACTCCCTCAAAAAATCAACCCCAGAGAAACAATGGAAAAAACAGGGTAAGGTGAATCCCTGGAAATACATTTTAAAAATATAGAAACAAACAAACAAAAAATAAAACAAACAAAATGCCCTGACAAGTCTTGGGGAGACTAAAGGCTAGGTTGAACTAACTGTTGTGGGTATCAAGAGGGTATAGGAAGAGAAAGGCTGCAGGCTGGGCAGAGAGTGAAATGAGGTGGCAGTAAGAGGACTGGTTTAGGAAAAGCTTTTAAAATTGTTCATCGCACACCTCCCAAGGACACCCCCTTGAAGTAGTTTTATTCCCTTATTTCAGGAATCAGCTGTGCCAGGCTATGTCTTCTGGAACAGGCGCTTGGCATAAACATGAGGAAAACCATGCAGGGGTGAAGAGCTCGGAAAACCAGATGTGGACTGACTAGCTCTCCTTGGGTGTTTACTCCTTGTAAACTATGTAGACTGCCTGCTCCAATGAAATTTTTGCTTAGCAGTGGAAGATTTGAAACCTAGCCAGATTATTTTTCTCATGGCTGATAAAAAACAGAATTGACCAAAATTGGTTTTGTACTTGATGGAGCTCTCTGCTCTATCCTTAATCTCACCAGAACTGACAGCTCACCAGTGCCTGGTCTTGGGTTCTCCCTCAATACACATAACCAAACAGGGCAACTGATAGTCTTAGGGGAACAGGACTTTAGAAGCTCAAATAACACCCCCCTAAAACTTCGAGGATTCCCTCACTTTGAACGAGGCAAAGAGGATACCATACACTATTTAAATTAGAATTGTTGGAATACTGGATCCAATAATTTAGAATATGTATAATAAATATTCAAAAGGAGATGAGGGAAGATACCAGCATTATGACACAGAAAAGTAAAACATAAATAAAGTAGTATTGGGTATAAAATATACTAATAGAAGTGAGGAATGAATACATTAATTAAGTTAGTAATACACAAGGCAAGTAGGAGAAGAAATCCAGCCTTGGGGAAAAACAGTGAGTTGAAAGAGCAGATTGATACTCTAGCCCAGGGACACAAGAAAAGAATGAAGAGTCTAAATAATATGTAGCACAAGAGCTAAAAGAGATGAAAGATAGAATTTCAACTCTCAGAATACATATTAGGCATCCTAAAAGGGGAGAAAATTAAAAATGAGTATGAGAAAGTAGATGAAAAAAAATTGGTAAAAAAAAAACAGTATTAAGGAAAAAAAAGACCTCAGTTTAAACTGTCAGACAGGAGAAAAAAGGTAAAGCACAAATTTAGACATGGTATGGAACATTTTAAAAAATATCAAAGAAAAGGAGAAAATTCTAAATGTTTTTAAGTGAAAAAGCAGTTACCTCTGACATAATAGGAATCAGAGTGGCATCAAAATTGTAATCAGTGACCCTTGATGTAAGGAGAAAATGGGGACCTTTTGTGTTGAAGGAAAATAATTTTGAATCAAATTTTCTATCGTGTATAAAACTGTAATAAAACATTTTGAATCATAAAATGTCTCAAATCATTTTTCACATGAGGTAAAACACTTTTAAGGGGAAATACTAAGAGAGTAGACCCAGAGAATACTACTAGCGATATGTGAATTAAGGGTGTTCAATTATTTTGATAAAGTTTATTGACGCTTATAATAAAGGTAAGATCAAAGAAAAAAATGAAAATAATTATACATAACATATACATATATATACTATTTATATTTATAACATATATATATATTTGAATTAAAGACAGAGCTTTTGGTGATAGGGAATAGAGGGGGAAAAGGAAGACATGAGAGAACTAAAGTACTTGAACTGAAAGAGGGAAGATATAGATAATGATGTGTTTAATAAGGTAGTGACAGTAAATAAACATGAAAGGGATCTTCAATAAATAGCAACAAACTAAGAAATAAAAATTAAATTACTAACCTTTATATTCATCAAAGAAAATGTCATTTATCTAAAAAAAAAAAGAGGAGAAATAGGAAACCAAAAGATTATAAGTAGAATATATAAATAAAATGTCAAATAAATTTTAATAATTTTATAGTAAAAAATTAAGACATATACAGTCAGATATGATTTTTAGAAAATAAACATATAGTCGAAGAATGAGTCAAGCATTAACTAAAAAGATTAAATAAAAGATAAAGATTAAATATAAAATGTTAAATAAAAGAAACAAAATATTAAAAACAAATAGAAAGTGATATATAAGACATATGAAAGGAAACTGGAATGGAAATATTAATAACTGACACAAGTAGACTTTTAAGGCAAAATGTATCTCAAGAGACAGGGAAGATTTGTTATATATTATAAAAAGGAGTAGTGAACAAAGATGATACAGCCATCATAAACATACATATACCTAACTTGGCAGTCTCCAAACATTGGCTAGCAGAATTACGCAGAAAAGAGATAAGCTTTAAAATTGCAATCAGAGATTGTATTATGTGTGTATTAGAAACTGATCATTGAAGCATACAAAATATACAGAGATGAAGGTGAAAATATAACCTATAAAAATAATCAACTTTGTACAAGGTATTTAATACACATACTATTCATTGCTTACAAAACTTCTGTAAGAAATACATTTTTATCTCTATTTTACAGATCAGGAAATAAAGTTTACATAGGTTGAATAAGTAGCCCCAATCACAGACCAGGGAATGGAAGTTCTGGCATTAAGAATCCACCTGATGTCTCACCAGATATCAATCCCAGCTGGAGGAAAGCCCTGTATCTCTCCAGAAAGGAGATTGCAAGTCTGAGTTGTGTTCTTTGAGCTCTTGGATGAGAAAGGGTGGAGCTGAGGATAGCAGTCCATTGACCCTGTTCTATTCACACCTCTGGATACTGCTGGTGGGCAAATCCACTGAGCAGGAGACTTGATGTTGCAAGATGTTTCTGATAATCATTGTCTCACAGTACAACTGGCTAGTAATAAAAACAAGGAATGTGTGCCTTGAGAATCTAGAAGTGTGTGTATCTTAATATAAGCTTACACAGAACAGAACGTAGTAAAGGGTCTTGGGTTACTGCTGAATTTCAGTAGTACTGATAGAAACTGGGAATTGGGGAGCAGTGTCTCTCCCGTCACTGCCTAGGGAACAGACTACATTTCATTCTGTGTGTAGCCTGTGGACCAGCAGCATCAACATCAGCAAGGAGCTTGTTAGAACTGCAGAATATTAGACCACACCAGACCTGCAGTTTCAGAATCTGCATTTAACAAGATTCACAGATGACCCATAAGCACTTTAGAGTTTGAAAAAGTGGGGTACAGAGTTCACCCTTGAACAACTAGGGGTTAGGGCACCAACACACTTCAACCCCCTCAGGCGAAAATCGATTTCTAAATTTTGACTACCCCCAAAAACTAACTACTGGGTCTATTGTTGACCAGAAGCCTTGTTGGTAACAAAGTGTCAATTAACATATATTTTGTACATGTGTTATATACTGTATTCTTACAATAATGTAAGCTAGGTAAAAGAAAATCGTAAGGAAGAGAAAACATTTACAGTTCTATATTGTATTTGTCTATACCGTAAGTTTACATCATCTGTTTTAGGCTACGAGGCTGGTATGTGAGATTTTCAAATTGTTCATTGAAAAAAATCTTCATATAAATGGACCCAAGCAGTTCAAACTCATGTTGTTCAAGGGTCAACTGTGCTGAGATCTGATATATGTTCTCAGGAAGCAGATGATCAAGGCTGTGGGAGTAACCTGGATAAAGAATGATCGTGGTGTGAACTAAGGGAGTGAGGAGAAGGGGTAGATGGGTTTGAAAATATTTGGGACTTACAATCGATGGGCTTTGGTAACAGGTTATAGTTAGAACAAGCACTAAAAGGAACTATAATAATAAAAATATAAATAAAAACCAGGTTGTCTTCTCAGAACATCTCATGGTTTTCCTCTCCCTCTCTCTGCAAAGAAGGAAAGTGATTAAGTTCAGAGTAGAGCTTAAATTGAGGCCATGGTCCAGGAAATAAAACTTTTGTATCATAAGCAAACAGGTTACAAGATTAGCTTCCATCTAACATCATCTTTTTTCTTTCTTTCTTTCTTTCTTTCTTTCTTTCTTTCTTTCTTTCTTTCTTTCTTTCTTTCTTTCTTTCTTTCTTTCTTTCTTTCAAAGATTTTATTAGGGAATTGGGGGAGGGGAACAGCTTAGAGAAATCGGGGAAGGGGAGCAGACAAGTTGCGGTCCTTTTTTATTCTTCAGTCTAGTTGCGGAGGACGTTGCTTCACTGGCCCACGTTGGTATTGTCATTGTGCTCTTCCCGGATGAGGCAGATCAGTCGCCAGCCTCTGGATGGTCGCTCACCACGGCTATTGGCAGCTCACTCTGACTGCCAGCCACTCACGCTGGCTGCCGGCCACTCACGGTAGCCTATGGCAGCCCACTGCAGCAGGAGCTGCAGACTACATCATTGCTGGGGCTCACACCCAGCTCCAAGTGGAGCTGTTGTTCACCATCTTAGCTGTAGAGGGCAGTGTCACTGGCCCTCATATGTGGGATCCAAACTAGGGCTGCTGGCATCCCAAACCAGCTCTTAACTAATGTGCCACTTGGCCAGCCCCAATAATAATATTATTGATGTAGAAAATACTAAAGACACTACAAAACTCATGCCAAAATCATAAGTGAATTAAACATGATCACAGAATATAGGGCTAATATAAAACATCAATTGTAGTTTGTATTTCAACGTATCATCAACAAATATTGAATTTCAAGTTAAAAGTGCAATTTAAAAAAGCATTAAAAAATCACGATGATTAGGCATATATTTAACATGTTTCTATGTATATCTTCACACTAAAAATTACAGAACATTGCTGAGAGAAATTAAAGAAGATCAAAATAAATGGGAAAATGCACTATGTTCAAGGACAGAAACACTTGCTATTGTTAAAAATTCTCTCTAAATTAGGTGATGAGTTCATACAAATTCCACTCAAAGCCATTTGTAAAAATTGACAAGCTGATACCAAATGTATATATGCATAGAAAAAAAACAAAGGGCAAAATTATTTGAAAAAGAGGAGAAAAATTAGAGGACTTACACTTTTTATTTTCAATACTTATTAAAGAGCTCTAATAATCAAGAAAGTGTGACATGGTATAAGAATAGGCAGGTAGATTGATGGGAAAGAATAAAAAATCCAGAAGGAGAATCCACATGTACTCGTATATGGTGAACTGAATTTTCAACAAGGTGTAAAATTCCATGGAAATAAATAGTTCTGGATATTTATCATTTAAGAAACGATACTAGGTTTCATTTATCAACAACAAATGTTGAGTAGATGATTAGAATAAGTGACTCTTAATCCCCAGTAAAAAACTAAAGATATAGTTTTATATTTTTAGTTTTTATACAACTAAAACTAAATGTTTAATAATAAAGCTTTAGTTTTAAACTAGTAAAACTTTAGTTTTAGTATAAAAGCATAAGATATAAAACTCTTAGAGGAATATATAGTAACAAAAATGATAAACTTGAGGTATTAAAAGGATTTCTTGTAAAAGACTCAAAAAATGCTAACCATAAAAGGAAAAAGTTACAATTTGGATTAATAAAATTTAAAATTTGCCCACTCTTCCAAAAGCACCATTAAGCAAAGGAAAAACTAAGCCTCAAGCTAGGTACAAATACTTGCAATCTGGCAAAGGACTTGTACCAAGAATATATAAAGAACTCCTACAATGGAATAACAAGAAAGTCAATGACTCAATTTGACAGTGGACAAAAGATTTGTACTCATTGTTCACAAAAGAAGACATAAAAACATGCAATAAACACATGAAAACATGTTCATCATGAAAATTTAAACTACAATGAGATTCTACTACATACTCATTAGAATAGCCAATATTAAAATACTGACCATAACAAGTCTTGGCAAGTAGGCATGTGGACAACTAGAGAGCTCATACATTGTTTCTAGTGTGTTTAGCTGACAGCTTCCAGCTGTAGCTCTGCAATGTGCTGCCTTAGCTTTCAATCTGAGATCATGCTATTCTCATTGTGTCACCCAACCAATGATTGAGCAGCTAGGTAAAACAAAGGCCTAGACATTTCTGTTCAACATGACATCTCTTTAATTGGTGATCTTTGATCTGGAGCTCCCTTTTGGGCTATCAGAGACCTTTTCAGGTCTACAAGGTCCAACAATTAAGTTCACAAACTTGTTGCAATGATGTTGCTAAACTTTTTTGGTATCAGGGGGATTATTCATTATGAATTTGTACCGACTGGATAAACAGTTAAACAAGTTCACTATTTGGAAATGCTGAAAAGGTTGTGTGAAAAAGATGACCTAAACTTTTCGCCAACAATTCATGGCTCTTGTGTCACAACAATGTACCAGCTCTGTCTGTGAGGGAGTTTATAGCCAGTAAACAAATAAATATATTGGAACAGTCTATCTATTCACCTGATCTGGTTCCCAATGACTTCTTTCTTTACCCAAAGATAAAGGAAGTATTAAAAGGAAGACATTTTGATGGCATTCAGGACATTAAGGGTAATACGACAACACCTCTGATGTCCATTCCAGAAAAAGAGTTCCAAAATTGCTTTGAAGGGTGGACTAGGCACTGGCATCAGTGCACAGCTTCCTAAGCCATGGGGAGTACTTTGAAGATGAACATAGTGATATTCAGCAACGAAGTATGTAGCACTTTTTCTAGGATGAGTTTGCGGACTTACTGCTGTTTGATGTTTTCACCTACCAATCCTGTTTCACTCCTTTTTCTTTTTATAGGTTTTACTCTCCAATGAAACTTTTGCACTCCTAACTCCCTCTCAGTGTCTGCTTTCCAGAAAGCCCAACCTATGACAATTGGCACTAAGACTAGTGTGACAAAAAGATGTAAAATAGGGTTGAGGGGCTGAAGTACCTATCTACTAACTGGAAATAGATTCCATCCTGGTAGTATACAGTGTGAAGACAGCTCCTGTCACCAGATTGCATTTTAGTTGATAAAACATGCATCTGTTGTGAGCTGGGGTGATGCTGGTGGAGGAGAATGCACTAGTTCATGTGATGATAAATGAAAGATAATGGAATTGGATGGTTACTACCAAATTCCCTTGATGCCTTACAGGCAGATAATTAAAAGCTGATGACAATTAACAAACTGCTAACTGAAGATGAGAGTCACAGAATTCCTTTGGTACTTAAAAGAAACGTTCACTTTAGGCAGTGAATGAACATGAAACAAATGAAGATCAAGACAGTTTCATACTCAGCCAAGGCAGATGTGTTATTTCATAGTCATGGACCTCATTTGAAAAAACAGGGATCCTGACACACAGGATGGGAACATTTGTGTGGATGAACCTAACTTTTACTTCCCAGGTTTCTTTGACATTCTGGGCCTATAGAAGTTGCCCATCCCTGCCTATTGAAGCCAGTGCCTTACCAATGCAGAGAAATAATACATAATTATTTCACCCAAATGGCAAAAGTGACCACCTCAAAAGCTGCCCCCAGCTCTTCTGGCTGCCATCCTGATGGCCCTATGACCAGGGTTAATCACAGTATAACCCATCAAGGCCAAGCTGTACCTAATAAAAAGAAAGTGAGCTTTATGTCACAGATGCTTCCTTTCTCAGAAAATCAAACCTGTGATATCATATAATCATGAAATCCCTCTCCAGACATTTACCAAAGAAGATTAATAACTGACTTCTCTGAGAAGCAGACATCAAGATGGGGTTATATGTACAAGAGATTTATTGGAAAAAAAACACATGTAAAAGGTAAAAGGGGATTTATATGATGAGAGCCTAATACAGGTCTGACACCTGTGAAAAAAGAAAATAAAGGATGGATTCATAGGAATAACCCCACACTGTAGTTTTGAGAAAGTCTCTGCCTGACTGATGGGATATCCCAAGAAAATATGGCCTGCTAGAGAAGGCCTGCATTGGGTGAAAAGGGCTCAGCTGGGATCTTAGTCATTGGCTAGGAATAGCCTTAGGGAAGCATGATAACATGACTACCACTGCAGCAGGTCAGAGGTGTGAAAGCTGGAGATTTTCAGGTAACTGTGCTCCCTGAAGCATGCTATCTTGACAGGATATATGAGCAGCACAATCACATGGCCATAAAAACTAACATGACTCCACAAAGAACTGTACACAAATGTTTATAGATGTTTTCCTCATAATAGCCCAAAGCATCAAAATAACCCAAATGTCCATCAATAGCCAAATGGTTAAACAAATATGACATATCCTTATAATGAAATGTTACTCAGAATAAAATAAGACAAACCACTTATATGCAGCAACCTGGATGAATCTCAAAACTTTTGTGCTGGGTGATTGAAGCCAGAGGGAAAAGACGGTGCACCATATAATTCTACCTATATGAAGTTCCAGAACAAACAAAATTCATGAATAGTGATAGAAATTTGATCCCTGAATACCCAGGATAAGGGGTTTCAGGGGGATTGATTACAAAGAATCAGATGAGAACTTTTGGTGATGATGAAATGTTCATTATCACAATTGAGGCCATGACTACATGGATGTATATGTTTGGTAAATTTATCAAGCTATACTCTAAAAATGGTTATTTTTTTATTGTGTATTTATTTAATGGTTTTATATGTTATATAAATTATATATCTATAAAATACATTTTAAAAAATAAGTTGCCATTTGAATTACCCTGTATTAGAAACACCCCTTATTTTTCTCTATCAACTATCAAAACTCAATTCAATACATATCCAGGTAGGGATATGAGGTCATGTTTCCCATATGGCAATACTTTAAAAAAAAGAATTAAGTACATATCATTGTTCTTATCCTAGAAATGACGCAGTGGAGGCTCAGCAATATTAGTTATCTCACTTGTAATCACACAGCTCCTGTAGGGAACAGGTAAGTTTTGTGATGCCAAATTCTAAGCTCTTCTACTGTGCTCTATCATCTCATATTTTCATAGCATAAAATAAAGCCAGAAAACTCTTCCAATCATCAGTTGACATCTGGCCTGAGTATGATTTTTTTTTTAATTAAACTTGACAATTTCCCAATGGTTATAATTATTTTTCTGCTCAACTCTGTGATTTAAGTGACCCACTACATAATAATAATAATATTCTACCATAAATTGCTGGAGCTCTATTCTCCTGAGTTGTTCATTAATAAATTCATAATACAGTTCTTCTGAAATTATGTTTCATCAGGTATTTTCAAGATTCTTTAATACACTAAAGAGAGTTACAAAATTAATAGAAATAAAATGGATTTTCTGAGGAGATTTGAAGATAGTTAAAGCCATTGATTCAGAAAGACAACTGCGTGTTAAAACTTTCCAGAGAAGGTTAGGAATGGCCACCTTTGTATACACACATCAAGAAAGCAAGCACCCGAAAGATAAATGATATTAAGAGGAAAATACAGATCAATACACCTGGAATTAAAAAAAAAAAATCAAGAAGGCAATTTAAAAATGGATTTCAGAGTAAATAGGAATCAAGTGATTTATATAAACTAGGATAATGTGCATGCATTTGTTCTTAGTTCTAGAAGAAGCAACTAAGTAACACTATAGGTATTATGGCTCACATATAAAATGAAACAAAACAAAACAAAAAAGAAAAATCCTGGTTCAGTACAGATAACTTTAGTAAGTAAGGGGATCAGAATGTTAATACTTGCTTGTTCTTCAGTTCACAGGACTGCTTTATTTTCTAGTTACCACACCATTAAAGGGCTAAGACTCAAACACTCATTATAAATGTGAGTCCCTTGATTTGTCTGGGATTTCAAGTTCATGTAAGAATTTCCATTTACATTGAGGTGACACTGAATTTACATTTAATTGCTGCTGTATGTATGCTATGGTTTAAATGTTTGTGTCTCCCTAAATTCATGTGGTAAAACCTAATTCCCAATGTGATGGTATTTGCAGGTGGGGCCTTTGGGAGGTGATTAAGTTATGAGGGTGAAGCCATCATGAATGAAATTAGTGTCCTTATAAAAGAGGCTAGAGAGAGCTTCCTTGCCATCTGCCATGTGAGGTTATAGCAAAAAGATGGCTGTCTATGAACCAGGAAGTGGGTCCTCACCAGACACCGAATATACGAGCGCCTTGATCTTGGATTTCACAGCCTCCAGAAATGTCAGAAATAAATTTCTGTTGTTTATAAACCAATCAATGGAATTCTGTTACAACAGCCTGAATGGACTAAAGCAATGTATCTGGGTAAGGGACACTCTATTAGTCCAATTATAAGTAGAAATTCCTTGTATTTTTCTTAGACAAACCCAATATAATTTGGCTTTTACCTTGTCCTCAAAAATGATTCATTTAGTGTATAGTCAAGTGACATTTACTTCTTTTTTTTAATGACACATGATTGATGAATATATTATTACTAATATGGAAAAATATCTCAGTCACATGATGCCTATATTGCTACAGAAAATATTTCATCACATATAATAGAGGCTGTTTGACCTCTGGGGGTAGGGGGAGTCCTTTGTTTTTCTCTCACCCTTTTATTCTACTCCACGCAGAAGAATTATAGTACTATTACTGACCAGATTCTAAAATGCTCTTTGGACAAATTTTGTAATAAAACCTCATAGAAATAACTTGTCCTACACTGTGTGATCCTATCCTCTTACTCCTTTTCTGTTGCTTTTAAAAGTTGACTTTTTAGGGCTGGCAAGTGGCTCAGTTGGTTAAGATCTTGTTCAAGTGTGTGAGCTGAGCTCTGAGCAACAGCAGTTCGATGCCCAGCCCGAGCTGAGCTGCCAAAAAAAAAAGAAGAAAAAAAAAGTTGAAATTTTATTCAAGAGGTATTATAAAGTCAGAGATGCCTGTTTGGATAGTGGGCTACTGTTTCTTTTTGTTTTGTTTTGTTTTTTTCTTATTTTTCTGATACTAGAGTTCTCTGCTTTGATATATGACCATGGCCTCCAAAAGTAATAGTCTGATGTGGTCTTTTTGCCTATCTTATATAACTTTCTCTTCAGTGACCTTGCCAAGAAAGGAGATATTGGAATCAAATTAAGTTTCAGGTATTTCTGAATTCCATGTCCCAAGGCTGTGAGAAAATAAAATTTTAATTCAACATCATAATCATTCTCAATTTTCAACAGACTCAACAAAGTACTAAGTGATAGAACTAAGGTCATAGAAAGACATGACAGAATCAGGTTTTTACTTAATATAGGGCAGGAGAAGTAACATCCTTGATTGCTTATGAATAAGATCTTAGAAAGGGGTTCTTTAAGCCTCAGTTTCTACTGAGGAACCACCAAAAAATTATTTTTTAAATAAAAGCTATCAGGGGCCGGCCGAGTGGCGCACTGGTTAAGCGCTGGTTTTGGGATGCCAGCGGCCCCGGTTCGGATCCCACATGAGGGCCAGTGACACTGCCCTCTACAGCTAACAACAGCTCCACCTGGAGCTGGGCTGTGCGAGCCCCGGTGATGGTGTGGGCTGCAGCCCCTGCTGCAGTGGGCTGCCATAGGCTACAGTGAGTGGCCCGCAGCCAGCGTGAGCGGCTGGCAGCCAAGCGTGAGCTGCCAATAGCTGCGGTGAGCGACATCCAGAGGCCAGCGACCGATCTGCCTCATCCGGGAAGAGCGAAATGACGATACCAACAGTGAAGCAACATCCTCTGCAACTAAACTGAAGAACAAAAAGACAGCAACTTGTCTGTTCCCCTTCCCCGATTCCCCAATGCTGTTCCCCTCCGCCAATTCCCCAATAAAATCTTTAAAAAAAATAAAATAAAATAAAAAATAAAAGCTATCAGGATATCTGAGTGAGTATACAACAGAAATCTCAACATGTGCAAAACTTTCAGTGGATTAAAAGAGAAGAGAAGTTGTTCTGCAATCCTTGAATTTCCTTTTCAATTCTAATACTGTAAAAGGTTGAAAAGAATAGAGCAAGGGGAGATTGATAATGAGTCTTCTTTGGAGAAAGTAGTTGTTATAGTTGGAGACCCACTTTCCGTCACTCAACCCCACCACAACTTTGGGGTAAGGACAGTCATTAGTGAACCTCAAAGTAGATTTCTAGAACATTGAGTTATATACCCTGTGGTTGGAATACACAGAGGGCTGTTGCTTCTCTCACACCTGAAGAAACCATGGCAGCAGTGCCTGCACAGATGATGACTCTCTGCTAGAAAAAGTAGAGTGCAATAGCCAGGTAAAGACAGGATATTTTGGCAATGTGATAGATCTACTCTCCCAGGGTTTGCTGGGGTAAGAGATGCCTCAGTGTTTCTAAAGAATGAGCCATAGAACATATGAGAAACAAATTCAATGAGAGCTCATCAAAAGGGCTGCCTGATGTGTCTAGAAATTTCAGCCCAAGGGGGCTGGAATTTTATTATTGGTTGCACATAAGTGGAAGCAGGAGAAAACACCCAGGATAGAGATGAACCCCATTGGTCTAATGAACTTCTAGTGGTAAAGTTTCAACATGAAGCTTCCAAAAAGCCCAAAGATCAACAAGCCAGAAAGTTACAAAGTTACTAATTCAAGTAAAAACTGTGTGAATGCCATAGCTATCCTCTCTCTCCCCAGCTTTAACAACTGACCAGGTCTGAAAATAACATTAGAAATGATGGAATTAAAGGGAAGGGATACCAACCATTGTTCTCAGTGCAGATGTCTGGACTGAGGAAAGGAAGATTTAATACTAAATTAAGTAGTAATTTAAACTATAAATGGAACTGCATATTATAATTCCATAACTGAGGATCTATTTGTGACTTAAAGTAATTAAAGGCCTTTCTGTTTCCTGAAAATAAACATCAAATATATGGGCCTGTTGATGAGCAGTGACGATGACCTCCACTGAATTAAGTTTAAAGGAATAGTGGAATAAACAGATAGAATGCTATTTTTGTTACAAGATATATAGTAAGATTGTTCAACATATTAGCTACACTTACACGTGTCAGGAAATATACAATTATTATTTCATTGACTACTTCACACTAGATCTATGTGGTAAATATTATAAGTCCTATTTTACATAGGAGAAAAATAAATTCAAACATGTTAAACAAGTTGTCCAAGGATACTAAATAGCTGAGCTAGAATTTGAGCTCAGATAAATTTTAGTATGAACACTATGTACTCAGTTCTATATAAAATATTGGCTTTCTAACAACTTCAAAACTGGAATGGGTTACGCCATGAAGCAGAGTTTGTTATCACCAGAAAAAAAAACATCAATGAGATATTAATAATAATTATGCAGCCAGTTTCTCAGATATAAGCTTTACAGTCATCTCATTTACTCTGGTAATTCAAAGTAAAAATAAAGTTTGTAAGGAAGAGGTATTTCAGAGCCCAAATTGCCTTTGACTAGGCATGTAATTATCATACAACAGAATACTAAGCGGTGATAAAGTAAATGAAAATATATTTTACAATCAAATAGGAAGGCTCTATGTCCAAGGCAGAGCTTTGTATTTTATTAATGTCCCAAATTTTGGTACCATTTTTCAAAAAGTAGATTATGCTTTTAGAAATGAACAATTATTTTTAATGGAAAATTTACATTTCATCACTATTTTCTTGGCATAGTTAGTCCACACTTAAACATATTAATTTAAATATTTTGTCCTTAGTGTACAGTAAAAACACAGATTCCAGAAAATTTATTACTACCAGAAAGGAATAGAGGCATTAATATTGTTAACCTCAAGAAGGAATTTATCTATGGAGATGGGCTTCCTATGGTTAACTGGACCTACATTTAAAACTGGAGTCTAACGGCCGTTTGCTAACAGAGGCTTCTCACATACTCAGCATTCTGGGAAGAACCACACACTGACTGTATAATCCCCTGTGCTACACCCTGTCTGTTTATACCATCTAAACCGCAGTCTGAACAGACCATACTGTAAAGAAGTTCCTTGATCTATCATCATCATATTACCAGTTACCAATCAGAACTGCACAAACCAAACCCTCCATTTGCATCTACCTCAACCAATCTGAACAAATAAGACTTGCGGTCTTCATTTACATAAATGTACATGAATAGGAACCCAGGTGGGAACTTTCTCCAAAAATGACTGTCTCTTCTGTAGCTCAGAATGCACTTCCAATTTTCATCAGAGGCTGTATCTCCCTAGTTTGCAAACATTTTGCTGAAATCAAGTCTCTCCTTTTATGCCCCAATACCTTTTAATGAATTTTTCTTGACAAGACTATATAAAAAAGGAAATAAAAATTTCTATCTTTATCTGCCAGGGGACATGTGGCTGTTATCTTTATCTGCTCCACATCCATTTCCCATCCTTCTCCATTCTGTTTTGCAAGTCATTCCTGTGAACTACATTTCTCCAAATCCTTTATGAATTATCCTCCCAGTATTTTTGAGCAATAGGAAGGACTAATGGAAAATTGGAAAGCAGAAATAAAGAAGTCAACATATTACTCCTTATTTCCTCTCCTCCGTCTGCTTTAGATGGGGCTTCATAAGTGTGGGACCTGTAGGGTCACACAGAGCATCATGCTCAGAAGTGTCTCATGGTTGCTTCATATTCTGCTATTGTCATCTTGAAGCTTAAAATAATTTTACCTTTGAACTTGTTCCTTGTAAGTCAAATCCAATGGGACAATGAAGCATGCATATAAGTAAAGGAAAAAAGTACAATATGTGCACACCATTCTTAGCCATTCCTTTCAATATAGTGTTTGAGATGCCCCATGAGCACCGAAGTCACTTGGATTCACAACAAACAAGAGGTCGGCTTATGGATAAGAGTTCAACAAAACTCAAGGTAAGCGCAAGATAACTATTATGGAAGCTGCCCACTATCAGAGTATATTGGTAGAGAGTACATACATATATCGCAAAGTAAAATAAAAACAATTGAGTTCATTTTCTGTAGCTTTATACAGTTCTAATAAAAAATACCTTTGCATGTATGAGTATAAAATATGAAGTGTGTAATTTTGTAATTGTGTAATTCCACATGCACGTTACTCATATTTGCATTTAAAATAGCATTGCACAGGGCCAGCCAAGTGGCACATTGGTTAAGAGCTGGCATGGGACTCCAGCAGCCCGGGTTCGGATCCCACGTATGAGAGCCAGTGATATTGCCCTCTACAGCTAAGATGGTGAACAACAACTCAACCTGGAGCTGGGCTGCTGTGGGTCCCCGGGTGGGCATAGTTGCAGCCCCTACTGCAGTGGGCTGCCATAAGCTACAGGGAGTGGCCAGCAGCCAGTGTGAGCAGCCGGCAGCCAGTGTGAGCTGCCAAGAGCTGCTGTGAGCAGCTGTCCAGAGACCGGAGACCAATCAGCCTCACCTGGGAAGAGCACAATGATGATACCAACATGGGCCAGTGAAGCAATGTCCTCCACAACTAGACTGAAGAACAGAAGGACAACAACTTGTCTGTTCCCCTTCCCCAGTTCCCCAGCACTGTTCCCCACCCCTAATCCCCGATAATAATAAAAAAATAGCATTGCACAGTTACAATCAAGATGATAGAGTAGGAAAACACTGTGCTCACCTCCTCCCATGACCACATCAAAATGAAACTAAAGTACTGAACAGCCACCACTGAGAATCCCCTAAAGTCTAGCTGAACTAAAGCACTATAGCTAAAGACATAAAAAAGCCACCTTGAGGTTGGTAGGAGGGACAGAGACGCAGACCATGTGGTGGCCATTAAAAATCGGGAGGCATATCTGTGCTGCAGAGGTCCTCCCTGGAGGAGCAAGTGGTTCTAGCCCCACACCAGGCTCACCAAACAAGGATTTGAATGACAGGGAGAGAAGTCCCCATAACTTATGGTTATAAAAACCAGCAGAATTGTAGTTGAGTGAGACGAGGGTGGCTGCAGACCCAGGCATTCCTCTTACAGGGCTCATGCACGGACTTACTTGTTGAGGGACTCACTCGTTAGGAGCTCCAGAGCTCAGGCAGCAGCTCTAAAAACACCAGGGAAAAATGAGGAGGAAATGAGTTTTCTGACTTCAGAGTGAGGGCTGGTGGGGACAGAGGAGCTGGTGGAAAACACTGTTTCTTTGTTGAGCCCTACCCACTTCTGGCATGCAGAGGCAGGTAGCCACCATATATGAGTCTCCATCAACCTGGCTAACACATTTTGTTCCTTGCCCTGGGGGCACATCCAAACTGCTTCTCAGTGGCTTTTCCATATAAATGGTTGGTCTTGGCTCATGTTGTGGACTTTTCTAAAATCTCTCAAAGGCTCACAAAACCTAAGCAACCAACATCTGGCTACCAGCATGTCCTGTACTTCTGTCTGAGCAGCACTAAGTCCAGAACTAACACAACCAGCCTCATTCACAGCTTGGCCTTTCCAGGTACCTCCAAGCCCAGCACTGGAGAAAGCCATCTGCAGATTATTCTGTGGCTCATGTCAGGTGGCTCCTGGGAAAGGCACAGGCTTCAGGCTGAAGTTGGCCTGCAGTGGATCCTAACCCAGGAGTCGCTGGGTTGGCATGCCTGGTGGCCAATTTTTGACCAGCCAGAGCATCACTGGGCTGCACCCAAGGATGACAGATCCAAAGGGGAGAATGGGCAGGCACCAGAACCCAGCTAAAGTGAATAATGCTCTGTAGGATCAGATCCTGTGCAACAGCTTTTCCACTGTAGTCAGTACTCACAACCAATCAGTCAGAAGGTCAATCACTCCCCACACAAGGGACACACCTGGAGTGCCCCATTCTTTCGACCAGGGAGACTGCACCACTGGGCCCCACAGGACACCTACTACATATGGCCACTCTACTAAGACCTAGAGACATAGGAGCTCTATCTAATACAGAGAAACAAGCAAACACAGGGAGGCAGCCAAATGGAGGCAAAGAAACATGTCCCAAATAAAAGAACAGAACAAAGCTCCAGAAAAAGAACTAAACAAAATGAAAACAAGTAATCTACCAGACGCAGAGTTCAAAATACTAAAACATTAAAAGCGTTCTCAGAACTCTCAAGAACTTCAACAAGGAGATAGAAAACATAAAAATGGAGACAGAAAACAAAAAATAATCAGTCGGAAATAAATACAATAACTGAAATGAAGAATACATTACAAGATTAGATGAAGCAGTGGATCAAATCAGTGATTTAGAAAATTAGGTAGTATAAAACATCCCATCAGAACAGCAACAAAAAAAAAAGATGATCCAAAAAAATAACTATAGTTTAAGAGGCTTCTGGGACAACATCGAACATACCAACATGCGCATCATAGGGGTAACAGAAGGAGAAGAGGGAGAGCAAGGAATTGAAAAACAATTTGAGGAAATAATGACAAAAAAGTTTTCTACCATGGCATAGGAAATAGATATACAAGCCCCAGAAGCACAGTGAGTCCTAAACAAGAAGAACCCAAAGAGGCCCACAGCAAGACACATCATAATTAAAAGGCCAAAAGTTAAAGACAAAGAGAGAATCTTAAAAGCAGCAAGATGAAAGAAATTGATTACCTATAAGGGAGCTCCCATAAGATTGTCAGCTGATTTCTCAACAGAAACTTTGCAGGCCAGAAGGGATTGGCATGAAATATTCAAAGTGATGAAAAGCAGGGACCTGCAATCAAGATTACTCCATATAGCAAAGCTGGCATTTACAATTGCAGGACAGGTAGAATCCCCCAGACAAGAAAAAGCTAAAGGAGTTCACACCACTCTACCAGTATCACCAGGAATGTTAGAGAGACTTAAGACAAAAAAAAAAAAAAAAAAAAAAGAAGAAGAAAAAAGTATGTTAATCAAATGACAATAACTCCATATCTGTCAACAATTACTTTAAATGTAAATGGATCAAATGCTCCAATCAAAAGATATAAGGTGGCTAAATGGATAAGAAAACAAGACCCTTATATACACTGCTTACAACAGAATTACTTCCGATCTAAATACACACAGACACTGAAAGCAAAGGGAGGGAAACAGATATTTCATGAAAATGGCAACAAAAAAGAATAAAAAAAAAGCTGGGGTAGCAAAAATAGACAAAACAAACTTTTAAAAAGAAAGCTATGCAAGAGACAAGGAAAAACCCAGTAATCCCACTTCTGGGTATTTATTTGAAGCAAACCAAAATGCTATATTGATGAGATGTGTACATCCTTATGTTCATTGCAGCATTGTTTGCAATTGCCAACATGTGGAGGCACTCTGGGTGTCCATCAATGGATGAATGGATAAAAAGGAGGTAGTGCATATATACAATGGAATATTGCTTGGACATGGGAGGGAATGAGTTCTTGCCATCTGTGGTGGCATGGATGGATCTGGAGACTATTGTGCTGAGTGGAGAAAGTCAGATGCAATGTGATTTTGCTTATATGTGGAATTTAAGGAACAAAATAAAGAAACAAAACAGAGAGCTGGCCGAGTGGCGCGGTGGTTAAGTGCTGGCTTGGGAAGCCAGCGGCCCCGGTTCAGGTCCCACATATGAGGGCCAGTGATACTGCCATCAAAAGAAACAAAACAGAAAAAAACTAATAGATACAGAGAACATTTTGATGTTTACTAATGGGCAAAGGTTTGGGGTGGGTAAAAAAAGGGAAGAGATTAAGAAGTACAAATTGGTTGTTACACAGTAGTCATGGGGATGTAGGATATAGCATAAGGAATATGGTCAATAAACTGCAATAACTATGTGTGATGTCAGATGGAGACTAGATTTCTCAAAGTGATGGATGGGCGGGAGGTTGGGAGGCAAGGTTAAAAAGGTGAAGGGATTAGGAAGTACAATTTGGTAGTTACAAAATTGTCATGGGGATGTAAAGTAAAGCATAGTGGATATAGTGAATAATATGGCAATAACTATGTATAGTGCCAAACGGGGGAATCACTTCTTAAATTATATAAATGTCTAATCACTATGCTGTACACCTGAAATTAATATAAAATAATATTGAATGTCAATTGTAATTCAAAATTTAAAAATAGTGGGGAGAAGTTGAAGGGGAATAAGAGGTTAAGATTTCTAGGTATAAAACAAATAAATCACAGGGATGTAACATACAGCATAGGAAATATAGTCAATAATATTGTGATAATGTGGCAGAGCATCAGATGGTTGCTGGACTTACCAATGGATCACTTCTTTAGGTATATAAGAATTGAATAACTTTGGTGTTGCCCTAAAACTAATATAATATTGTGTATTAGTTATATTTTAATGAAAACCTTAAAAAATAAAATAACACTATACAGTATAAAAATGAATATCAAAATTTACATTAGTAACATTTTAATTTTTCTTTACTTAGAATGACAAAACAATGACAAAATGAGCAAGAAATCACAAGATAAAAAAGATTTATAATTTATATTTGTAATTGCAGTTCTTGTCCTACTTTTCGAACAGAGGGCCCTCATTTTCATTTTGTACTGGGCCAACAAATTTTGTAGCTGTCTCTATTCCAGCAATTTCTCAGGAAATGGCTGCATATCTTCTGTGGTTCCAGTTTCTATAAAACCTCTTCTTATTTCCAGCTCGTTTGGGGATGCCCTGCTTCCAAAGTATCACTGGTAGTCCTAGCAAGAAGACCTTATGAGTAACCTCTGAAGTGGTCCTCTTGCATGATTCTATCCTCTGCCAGGGCCAAGCCCTGGGTTACAATAACTTCACGTTGTAGGAGTGAACAGGGACCTATCTTTGGAGCTGAGGGTAGGGACAATCACAACTAAATCCCCATGACTTGATTTTGGGATGAAAGGCAGGTCCCAGATGAAGAGTGAGTTACTGTTTTGCCTAATGAACAATTGTAGGTAAATCAGCCACATCTCTTAGACCATAAAATAAATGATACAAGAGAAATAATTTCTTGTTCAAAGGGGAAACAAACATCAGGCACATAAGAGTAGTCTTAGCAGTTGCCTGAAACAGAAAGGTATGCAATAAGCCCCTCTGCTCTCTAATTTCTGATAGCTACTGCTGGAGGTCAAGTGGGAAAATGTTCAGAAAGAATCAAGGGAGCACTCTGGTACACAATTTTACCATGGAACTAGGACTGTGCAAAGATTGTACTGTTGTAACTTGCTTTAGTTATTCCTGACCTCTCTTTCAGTGAGGTATTCAAAGCTACCAGCTTTGTACATCACACAAAAGGTGTCAGTGTGGAACAGTAGGGGATCTCAGAGGCCCCCAGAACCGTTCCCTGAGCCCAGAGGACACTATATTTAAGTAAGTGGCCTCACAGTGGGTTAGCAGCAACCATGGCCATGGCAAAGCAGTTTGAGGAGGATGCTGCAATCACACAGGTGAGGTTAGTTCCTAAATATCCTAGAGGTCATTGGCTGTAATACTCTCAGAAGTTGCTGGTGGCCATTCTGAGAGAAATCAGCCCCAGCAATTAAGCCAATGGAACTCGTTGTCACCGTTATTTGAGTTACAACTACACAAAGCATAACAGCCTGGCACAGAATAGCAGCTAATTAAATGTGAGTGAACAAGTTGTTTCTAAAATAGTGAACTTGCTATTTTGTTAAAGCTTAAGAATTGATAGAGGTAATGTTACTTTACAGAGCAATATTTTGTATTACAGTTTGCACCAACAAAATATTCATAAAAAATACATAATTCTTTGCACTGACGATAGGCATGTTCTTTACTCAGTTTAATTACCCCTATGTTTGAAAGTGTTTTCCCATTCATTAATCTTCACAACAAATATGAAAAATATGTTTCAGTACAAATATGAAAAATTAGGTAGAACTGGCATTAATATCCTTACTTTCTAATTCAAGGAACTGCAGTCTAATGAGGTTGAAACAGAGCCACAAAAGAGGCCTCGCCTCTCCCTGCCCTAGAGCTTAACAATTGATCAACCACCTCCCTACGGTTTGAGCTTGAAATGTCCCCTATCCCAGTTCCTGAGTTTAGGATGTCCCCTGTCTCAGTCACTGCTTTAGATAACTACCCTGAAACTTATGCTTACTGATCAGGATGCCCCCCATGCTTGCCGATTACCATCTTTATGGCTTAGCTTTCTTTCCAGGTTACTGTCATCACTGCTCCTGGGTTGCTGTCCACATTAGAGAGCCACATTGCCTGAGGGAAGGCTCCATGCAAACTCCCAGAACCATCACATAGCCTCTGGAGGAACGCCCAGATTTTTTCCCTTATATATCCCAGGCTAGTCTGAGAATGTTAAGGCAGTTTTTTGAGGTGTTAACATGCTGCCTTCTCAGACCACTGGTGCTCTGACAATAAACGTTTATTCTATGACCCAACTCCTGTGTTAGTCTATTGGCTGAGTGGCACAGCACAAGCCTTGAACTTGTTTAGCCTCTGGTTTCAAGGATATGTAACATATTACAGGTAACCAGAAAACTTTGGGATGACAAAGAATCTAGGTAGAAAACTTCTTCCAGCTCTATAAGACACATGTCCAGTTTAGAGTAACAATGCCTAAGGTAAACCTGGTAGCATGAAATAGGATATTGGAGAATGATCACAAACTTCATTTTAAGTATATCTTTTGGTGCAAAAATTATCCTGTTTTGTCATAAATCTGTTCAAAGTATCAGACATAAGAAAAATGATAAACCAAAAATAAAAGGAATATCAGTGTGTTTGAAAGATGTAGTTAGCAACAACAATAAAAAAGGCATTTAAACATATTACAACGTTTATCTTAGGTTACATCCCTAAAAGCAGTCTGAAACGGCATACTTTGTGCAAGTTCTTTACTAAGGGAGTAAGGAAAGCAGGTCAAGCTATGGGAAAAGCAAACATATGACCTTAGGAGAAATCGAGTGTCAGTCCCATGCCATATAGACCTTAGGAGTGTGCATTGTGCCACAAAGGTTGTCTCCCTCAAAGGCAAGACCCATTACGCTTCACGAGGTGTTTCTCATAAGCTAAGTGCGTTCCTCAGAAGATGGTGTAGGTCTGAGATGTTAGCAGCCAACATCCCCACCTGGGGAGATGGGTGTACCAGCAATAAAGGGATCTGGGAGGATCCTCAACAACTGCAATATTTCATGTGTCTTCAATTATGAAAAATTCATTTAATTGCAAGTTACAGTAGACATTCCTATTTCTCTATTTAGACACTGACATTTCTGAGCTAAATTTTTTTTTTTTTTGAGGGCAGTGTCACTGGCCCTCATATGTGGGACCGAACCGGGGCCGCTGGCTTCCCAAACCATGTGCTAAATTTTTAAGTGTTATAGAACAGTATTATAATGTAAGGATGAGTATTACACAGAATCCATTGGAGAAATAAGGAAACGATTTAAAAATATTTTAAGGGCATTTTAAGAATCATCTCATTCTTAATTTGTGATAATGTTTTCAATTCAGTTAACTTCATTGCAGCATATTAAATATAAAATAAAAGATTCAAAGCATAGATAGTCAAACATGTTTGGTATAATCAAATAAAATCATCTTCATTACTCAATTTCTGGGAAATATTTAGATAGTATTTTGAAAGCGTGTGCAGAAGCCTATATTTATAATCAAGGCTTAGAAATAATTAGAGAAACAATTTAAAAATTTGTGGAGTCAGGCATTTCAGTTAGTATTCAGAAAACACAAACATTCATTCCAAAAACAAATCAAGGATGGATGATCAAGGAAATTGTTATTATTCCATTATATTCCCTATCTACACTAAAAACAAAATGGAAAAATATGTAAATGTTTTCATAGAAATGATTATTAAGCATATAAAAACTAACAAAACAAATTCATATCTTACTTTATTTTTTTTCCTAATTAAATTTAAAGATCTTAAACAGAATCTCATATCTATGTTGCTTTTAAAAATCCGACAATTAAAAGAAGTATGGGATGGACTTAGTAAATTCCAATACTGTATTCTGATTTTTTTAAAAGGAGGAAAAGAAACACAATTTTACTTAAACAGATGGGAAGAACTTCAGAGATAAAGAAAATTGCAGATGGTGGAAAATCAATCTTTATGAATTCATTCAAAGAATGATTATTTACAGTTTGCATTGTGCCAGGCATTCTATTAGTCTTTGGAATACACATGAGTGACAAAATAAACAGAACCACCTGCCCTCATAGAACTGACATTCTTTTGGATGGACAAAAGCAAAGAAGTTGGTGTGGCTGAGTTGTGTTGATAGAGAGTAGGATGGCTGTCTTTCGAAGGTCAAGGGGAGGACATTGAAGATTATAAAGACTTTTACTCTAGTTAAGAACAGGAGCTATTGGAGGGTTTTGAATAGGAGAGCAATAAGATCGGACCTATATTTTAACATAATCATTCTGGCTGCTGAGTACAGAACAGCAGCAAAATTGTAAGTTCAACCAGTTAGAAGGCTCTGGCAAAATTCCAGTCAAGGGAATGGACTAGAGCAAAATGGTAGCAGTAGAGATAGCAAGCCACTGCTTGCTGAATATAGTTTTAAAGAATATGGTTTTAAAAAATATAGTTTAAAGAATATAGTTTTAAAGAATACGGTTTTAAAGAAGTATCAACAGAATTTGCTGATTTTATGTTGCATGTGAGAGAGAGAGAGAGAAAAGTCAAGAAAGACTCCCGGGTTTTGGCTTGAGTAGCTGGCAGACTGGAATAGCCATTTATTGACATAGAGAAGGTAAAATGAGCAGGTGTAGTGGGAGTGGAAAACAAAAGTTCATTTTTGGACACAGTAAAACTGGGATGCATATTAGAAATTTAAATAGAATTGTCAAATAGGCAGTTGGATATGTAAATCTAGATTTCAGAATTCCATTCAGCAGCATTCTTTCTGTGAAATTCCATTCAACAATAGTTTTCTTTTTTGGCCATCTATAAAAGCCATTTCTTTAGTACTGAGTTTTAATCCTGCAAAGCCATTTATTTGGGAAACTATAATATTATAATTCAGGAATATTACTTTTGGTGATACAACTGATTGAACATATAGAAAAAATATAATTTTTGCAGGATCAGTTCACACAGTTTCTAATCATTTTATTGTGAGGTAAAACAGAAAATAGCACAAGTAGTTATAAGATAGTATGAATTCAAATGACTTTATCCTTTTACAATGACTTAAATGGAGAAATTTATTCCTCAAATACGTGAGGATGATGTTTTCTTGGATATGTATATGGAAAGATGTGCACAATATATTGCTGATTAAAACAGATTATGCAATGTTATTTTTTAGCATGATATGTTTTATTAAAATATATAAGTATAAATGTGTTTAATAGGAAGTTAAATGAATTTTTCTATTATCTTAGAAATATGTCAATACTAAGAATTACCTCAAGGCTGGGAGAACAAAAGCTATTTAACTACCTTTTCAAAGAAAGCAGCTAAACAAAGTGATCAGGCACATGCCTAGAGTGCTTGCTATAAGGCTGGAAAATATGGTCTCTACCATACCACTGTACTACCCCTAATTACACATATATACAAAAGTTAGAAAACTGAGAATCACCATGACCCTCTAACGAGCAAAGTGATGAGGGCTCCAAGAGATTTACTCATAGAGAGCACAGAGCCCTACCAGGAAGTGTGACTGGGAGAATACAACCAGATTGAAGTCCCCTTTTGACTTTGAACTTGCTGATCTGTTCTCTGAAAAAGAGAAAGTGAGCAAGGTGCCACCCAGCCTGGTGGGCCAATTAACCTTTGGTGCTGCTAGAAGGTGGCTTGACACTCACAGTTAGGCTTTCTTGTTCTCTGTTTCACTTAAATAATATCATAGAACATTATCACACAAAGCTACTCTGTAATGGTGATGGATCAAGGAAGAGTAAAACCACTTCACAGTCATGTCTAAATACAGGAAAAACATGAACACTATCCTACAAAATGATTGAACATGCCCCTATCTTAGCTAACATGAGGGATAGTTGCATCTTTACCAGTTACAGCTTTAGCCTCGCTCGAGTCTGCCCTTCTAGCTAAGATTTATTAAGCACCTAGTCTTAGCATTACCTCTGCTTGCTGAACAGCATGTGATATAGAGCAGAGCCTTGTTCTTTAAACTCTCCACAAAATTACCTTATACAGGCCCAAATACAATCAGCCCTTTCTAGCACATTCTTACCTAGATTCCCACAGTCCCCCCACAGTATACATTCTCCCTTGCTGCCATGAATAATAGAATAATAGACACTTGTTCTAGTACAGGTGTGCCTGTGCTGGTCTTTGCCTGGAGGGCATTGATACCTCCAAGTATATTTGATAAAAAAAATATAAAAAAAAAGAATCTAGAGACAGAAGGTGAAGAGAGTGGCAAAAATCAGTCATTTTTCACTCCCCTGATTTGGCAAGAATGTTTTAGCTTCCCAGAGCAAATGGAAAGGCCGACTGGTTCTATCTGCCTTGCCAATGTCCACCCCAAGACAGCTTATTGTAGGGCCAAGGATGCCAGAAGTTAGAAAGAGTAAACAACAGAGGAGGTTTGGGTGAAATCAATACATTGTACCCTTCAACTCAGGGATCTGGGTCATGGGAAGATTCCTCAAGAATTGACATAAGATCCCCAAGGGAGAGCCAAAATCTAGGTGCCTAGACACTGAGGGTATCAAAAGTAAAAGCCAAATGTTGTAGAAAGAGTAACTAGAAGTCTTTACATAGATTTGTTCATGCTTCCTCCCAGTCCATACCATTCTAGTGGAAAAACGGATCCAAAAGGTGCAGAAAAGTCAGGCAATGGTATCATCCTCAACCTCATCCTATTTTTGGACCACAGATGGGCAATGAAACATCAGATTCACTTGGAGGGTAAGACTTCTAGCAGTGGAGATGGAAAAGTACAGAGTAGCTATTAGAGACCCAAGACTGGATGTGAAAATAGAAGGGATTTTGGAGGCAGAAACAATGAGACATGGTGATCAAATTGAGATGTCAAGGAAGCAGCCCTCCCTTCTGATTTGAGCAGCTGGGATCCTCCTAATGGAGCTCACAGAGTCTAAGAGGACAAGGAATGTAATTATGTACATGTTGAGTTTGCAGCCTTTCTGTGACATCCAAATAGATGGTAGACAGTTGGATATTTTGGTCTGAAAATTAGGAAGAACATCCAAGTTAGAGAGAAAGTTTAGAAAGCCATTGTCACTTTTATGTAGACTTGAAATCCTGTGGAACAATGTGTCCACTGAGGATGTAAACTGAGAAGAAAGGAAGGACTCCAAAATTTCCCAGACAAGAAAGGGAGAGGACACAGTGAAAGATGCCAAGAGAGGGTGGGAAGAAAGAGAGGAGGAGATTCCAAAGGAGTGCAGTCAGGGAATCCTGGGGAGGAGACTCTCCCTCCTCTGCTCTCCTAAGAAGGAAAAAAAGTAAAGAAAAGATCAATGGTTGCCAGGGGTTAGGGTTAAGGAGGAGGAAGGAATAGTTGCACAAAAAATTTTAGGGCAGTAAAATTATTCCACGTAATATAATAATAGTGGATACATGTAATTGTACATTTGTCTATATCCCTATAGTATACATCACCAAGAGTGAACTCTAATACAAACTCTGGCCTTTGAGTGATAATGACAAGTCCATGTAGGTTCACCCATTATAACAAAGATTATGACAGTGGGGGAGACTGCTTATGTAGATGTAGGGGACCACTCTGTACTTTCTGTTCAGTTTTTCTGTGAACATAAAATTGCTCCAACAAGTAAAGTTTGTTTAAAAAATAGTGTTTCATCAATTATTCTTGGAGAAGGCATAAAATTATCATTGTCTTGTTTTTTTGTTTGTTCATTTGTTTTTTGTATTTGCGTTAAATTCCATGTCCCTTGATATGAGAAAACTTTTATTTTACACATTTTCTGCATCACCAATATCTAGCATAATAACTAGACCACAGATGATTTTTAAAAAAATTTTTAACAAATGAAAATATTCATTCTGAAAACTAAACCTATAAATTAGACAACCTGATGAATTTTCTGAAACTGAAGACACCAGTGTAAGTAATCAACATCCAACTCAGCATCATAAAACCATTCCCCAAGCCATCTTCCAGTTACCAACATCCACTGAATGACAACTGTCATGTCCTGCACGACAGGCCATAGTGGTTCAAGAGGGCTGATGGGGGTTGAGAAACAGAAAACAGAGACAAGAGACAAAGGATAGTTCAAAAGCAGTACTAGCCAGGGGACTCAGTGCCTCTAGGACAAAGAGCCCCGAACTGAGCTTGATTGCGGCTTTTATTGGGATACACACAGGGAAGTAGCATTGTTCTTTCCACAGTCTGTAAGTCACATACATCATTCCAGAGAACTTAGCTCAGAGTCAAATCACCTCATGGCCTGCAGGCTGCCTTTACCAAAAGTCCCATGACCTGAGTGCATGCTTCTCTTGGGAGACAGAAACTGCTCATGCTGAGGCTTACAGACAAGAGTGCATGGAGGACAGATGTTATCACCTTGTTAGGTTTCACTTCTCAGGCAGGTTGTCAGCACTGAAGACAAGGGGTCTTTGGCCCATGCTCTTCACCTGCATGCCTCCTCCTATGGCACCCCCATGACTGTGTCTGGCTTGGGTTGCCCTATCTGCAGCTAGTGTTGTACCCATCTTTGACTAACCAGCCCTCTTTCTGGGGTTCCATGGGGAATTGCCATATGCATAGTGAAAGTATTGTCTCCGTGAGGATCTCTTGTTAAGGAAAGGTGCATGGGGGCAGATGGCTAGGCTACTGTGTGACCACAACAACTATGCTGGAGTCTAATAGCACCACACTATTTTGCCTTTTCCATACTTTATATGAGTGGAATAATCCAGTATGTACGCTTCCATGTCTGGCTTTTCTTCAACAGTATATTTGGGAAATTCAGCCATATTATTGCCTGTAGTTGTATTTCAATCATTGTTACATTGCTGTGTGGTATTTCATTGATCGATTCCACTGTTGATGGACACATAAGTCATTTTCAGTTTTTTGGCAATTAAAAATAGGGTAACAAAGATTAATTTCTGTTGGGTAATAATCCTAATCAGAGTAAAGTTATGTTTCTATTGTGAACCTATGTTTGGCTTTAATATATACCGACATTTTTCTAAAGTTGTTAAACCAATTTACGCACCACACAGTAGTATGTGATGGTTCTCTTTGTTCCATATTTTTAGTGACACTGTTATTTTCTTAAGATTTGTGCATTTAACCCAAATATATATATATATATATATTTACGTTTGTTAGCATATATTGTTCAGAATATCTTCTTTTATTTTTCTAATTTCTCTACTATCAGTAGAGATGTACTGTTTCACATTTCACATATTAGTAATTTGTAAGTCCACTCATTTTTTATCAGTCTTGCACGAGGTTATTATCTTTATTAATTCTATCTATGAACCAACTTTGGAATTTGTTGATTATTTTTATTTCATATGTTTTTGCTCTTTATTATTTCTATCACTCTGTTCTATTTGTTTGACTGATGGTTCTTTTCTAAGCTTTTTGACATAGAAGTTTAAGTTACTGGTTTTCAGACTGTTCTCTTTTCTAATTTATGCATTTCCTTCAAAGCACTTCATACCACTAGCATGTTTTTGTCATACCTGAACTGTCATTCAAAATATTTTGTATGACAAACTTTAACTAGAAGGACATAAAAATGTTAAAAAGTATCTTTAACTGTGAAGGGTTTCATATTTTACCCTATTTACAAGGTAACAAATTAGTCTGCTGTACTTTCATGAATGCTGGCAGAAAATTGGGTCAGAGTCAAAGACCTTTATTCCTCAAGGCAAAGCAAGCAGCATGAGCATGTATACATTGCTTCCACTTGCTGCACAAGTCCCCCAGGAGGGAATTTAGAAAGACCCAGGTGAATCCTGCACATGCAGTTGATTTGCTTTATAGCTAAGGAATCCCAAGTTTGGAAACCTGCATAGACAGTACATCTGTCCGATCTTTATCCAGAGGAGGGAGATATTATTTTTATCATGCTGGACAGGAAAAAGATAAACTGATGATTGCCAAAAAGGAGGGGGTGGTGGTCTGGGTGAAAAACATGAAGGGAAATATAGTCACTAATAGTGTGATAATAATGTGATAATTTATACAGTGACAGGTAGTTAACTAGATTTAATGTGGTGAACCCATCTTAGATATATAAATGTAGAATCACTGTTATACACCTGAAACTAATATAATATTATATGTAAACATACTTTAATTTTAAAAATAAAATAAAAACAAACATATATATTTTATCCAATCCAATAAATGCAAAATATGTATTACCATTTCATCATATAATTGATATTCGAAAGTACTGAGATATTTTACATTCTTCTTTTCTGCTTTGTTCTAAGTCTGAAAATTTGGTGTGTATTTTACTTACAGTACTTCTCAATTTAGAGTAGCCACATTTAAGTGCTAGCTAGCCACATAGGGCCACTGACTACTGTATGGGATAGACTGATTCTAGAAACTTTTGGGTTGTTCTTTTAGCCAGTTTCATGGCTCAAAATTTAGCAAATGTTTTGGGAGACTGACCATATCTGAAATCCCTCACTTCTCTACTTTGATAATCCAACCATACACACAAAATACGTTCAAAGCACTGCTAGATTTCATTCCCCCGTTGTAAACTCTACTGCAAACCCCCATCAACTACCCTTAATAAGTGCTGATAAATGGCTGCAAGGAAAAATGTCTGCCAATTCTCAGCCTACCTCTGAAAGCTTTGCTCCTCTCTAGAATTTCAGTCTAATCCTTGTTGCTTCCCACCTCTTTGATGCCTTTATTCAGTTTTGCTGAATTTGATTCTATTGGATTTGGTTAATCAACAAATTGGCCTGCTTCAATCGGCTTAATGCTACCTGAATTCAGGAGTTTTCTTTTCAGGTTTAAAAAAGATATATGCCTTACAAAGCAATTTTAATTTACAAATTTTATATTTATTTGATCTGATATATGAGTTGCTACTTTTCTAACTTGTCCAGAGATGTTTGGTTTTCCTGCCAATTTTATCATTCCAACATATCTGATAAATTTAATTCACAGGTACAGGTAGTCAAAGCTAATAGTCTTCTATCTGTGATCACTTTGTTTTTTTTTTCATTTTACGAGTTTATTTTAGCAAAAATCAGTTGGTGTGGAGCAGAGCCAAACTTCAAGTCATTAGGATCATTCTACCAACAGGAGCCAGAGAAAGACTTATATAGAAAAAGTGCAGAAGCAAATGTTGGAAATTATTTGATTGGCTATGATTTAAAGACTAGTTGGGCCGGCCGAGTGGCGCGGTGGTTAAGCGCTGGCCTAGGAAGCCAGCGGCCCCGGTTCGGTCCCATATATGAGGGCCAGTGATACTGCTCTCAAAAAGAAAACAAACAAACAAACAAAAAAACAAAATAAAGACTAGTTGGCTTTTGTTTTGTTTTGTTGTTGCTGTTGTTGTTTTTATTAGTTTCAGGTGTACAAAACAACATAATGAGTAGACATTTTTCTGTGATCATTTTTAACAGAGTTATAAAAATTGTTTTAGATATGAATAATAATATTAAGAAAGCTGTGGGTTCTACCTTTTTTTCTAAAAGAGATAATATAATAGAAACAGCCACTTCTATGCCAATATTCTGGTAGGGTCTAATAGTTAATAACCTTTTTAAACTTTCATGTTCAGAGAAACATGTTTGAAATGAACTATACAGTAGCATATTCTTTCTGAAACTCTGTTTTTCTGAATCCCTGTAAAGGATTTTCTAAGGAGTTTTGGATCTAATTAATATTTTACTAGAATTAAATCTGCAGAGTTAGTACATGTACCAGTTATGATTTAAAACTTTCTTAATCTATAGAGGGTGCCAAAAAATGTATACACATTTTAAGAAAGGAAAACTATATTAAAATTGTAATACTCAATATACCAACAACAAAGATGAATACAAGTCACGTTTGACTTCTGCAATTATAAGAGGTGCTCAAAGTGGTTGCCATCAATGTTCGGACATTTCTGATTATGGTAAACTACTGCTTGAGCAACAATGACAGAAGTGTCTACTTGTATATATTTGTTTGGCATCCCTGGTATATCCTGTGCAATCTGAGGAAAATATTTTTGTAGAATCCTATGGGGTTAAATGTCCAGGATCTTTTCCTTAGGAATATTTTAAGAGGAATCATTGGTTGTTTTCTTGAAGGGAGATCAGTAATATAAACGCCAATAGCTGGCTATTGTAAATAGCGCCGCAATAAGTATATAGGTGCACATACTTTTTCAAATTGGCATTTTGGATTCTGGAAATATACCTAAGAGTGGAATTGCTGGGTCATAGGTAGTTCCACTTCCATTTTTTGGCATACCTCCATACTGATTTCCATAGTAGCTGCACCAATCTGCAATCCCACCAACAGTGCATGAGGGTCCCCTTTTCTCCACATTGTCCCTAGCACTTGAGGAGTGTAAATGTCTAACTATTACATTTCTTTGTGCACCTGAAACTACTAAAAAAATAAAATAACTGGACAAAAGCAGATCATGTATTCAGTAAATCATTAAGCTAACGTTTTTTGAGTAACTACTACATTCCAGGACCATGTTATTTATCAGAAAGGCCAAAATATCATAAGATCCTACCCTCTAGAGGTAATAGATTTGTTTATATGGAAAACATGTAAAAATCACAGTGTTATGTGCTATTATAAGAGTACTGTTTTCACATGTCATGAGAAGTCAAAGGAATAAACTCTGACGGACTAAAGAATCTAAGTGAGATTTTAATTTTTTTTAAAAATAGACTTGTAGGATGAATAGAAAATGAAGTGCTATAAAAGGAGAAGAAATTTCCAAAAGATAAAATGTTTATAAACTTATGAATGGATGAACACTGAGAATGATCAGAAAACAAAAGGAAAAAGAAAATAACTAGGTATATTGTATCTTATAGGTTGTTAATGCTTTCTCAATGGTGTTCTTTGGGATGAAGTGGACCTCATAGTTTATGAAAAGAGGATGTGGATTATATGGTGGAAGGGAGTCAAAGGAATTGTAATAGATAGTATGATATGGGGGGAAGGAATGGAAGGGGAGAATTGGGGGAGGGAGGTTGTCACTTTGAGGGGTAAAAAGTATAACTATTGCACTTTGTTGTACACCTGAAGCTAATTAAAAATATATATAAATAAATAAATTTAAAAAAAAAAGAAAACGTGTTTGGGATATTATTTTGGGTTTGTCATACAAACTAGCTAGCCAAAGTATTCTTTAAAAGGGAGCCAACTAACCTCAGTTAACACTTAAAACAATGTTAATTTAACAAATAATGTAAAGAAAGCTTTGATACAATATAATATAAATATGTAGTTTAGTAATCTACATAGCTGTAGATGTTGATATAAATATTAGATATAGACTAACACAACCTCCAAATGCGGGCATGTTGGGGTTTCTAGAATGGCTAAATGGATTAACCTCTCATAGCTGTGTACCACTTATTGTAGTGGATGCCCTTTATGCCCATGAAGCTAAAAATATTTCTGAAGTAATTAATAGAGTATGTAGCAGAGATAACATTACTGCTTTTATGTTTTGAAGATGGAGATTTTTTTTTTTTATTTAGCTGAGCCATCCTGCCACCTGTTGGCAGCTCAGCTTGGGCTGGGCATTGAACTGCTGTTGCTCAGAGCTCAGCTCGCACTCTTGAGTGAGCTCTTAACCAACTGAGCCACTCGGCCGGCCCTGAAGATAGAGATTTTAAGAAAGAATAAATAATGCACAGTCTTTGTTTTATAATACTTATCCCTAACAATGACAAGAGGCAACATCCTTCTCATGACCATAGATCTGCATTGATCTACATTTGCAAACTGTACACTAGAGTCAGAGTTACAATCTTGACTTCTTCCTGTCTTTGAATCCCATAATCCCATTTCCTATTTATCTTTCTTAGTGTAGCTAAACATGAAATAGAAGAAACTAGAAAAGTGTTCTGTACATGACCACAGTCCCTGGATTGGAATGAGGGAAGTTTTCCACCTCTGTCTCTAGAAATAACTAATTATTACTATGATTTCAGAGCATATTTAATTGTTATGAAGATAGGATACAGAGTTATTTCAAAAGATAGAATGTTGATTTGAGAACCAGTCAAATAAATCTACCAGTAAAAAATGGAAAGAGAATGAGTTTCCTGAGAGAATCAGTGTATAACATATTTCCTCTTGACATATGGTCTTTGGGCAAAGAAAATTACAGTTTTTATTTTTTTTTTAATTTCAGAACCAAAATATGTACAGGTTAACATCTGCCAAGTTAACCGACCTTTAAAAAGAAAATCTGCTGAAGGGTGCCATTTCCACCATCTAAAACTCTGCCATGTTAAAAATTGGAATAAAAGGGTAGTGGACTGGGTTAGACCTTGAATTTTATTTGGCCCAAAGTGGTATTTAATGACTCACTAGTAGTAGAAGAGAGAGCAAACATTAACATTCCTAACACGTCCCTCATGGGAGCTAGAGATTTTAAAGTGAAAATAAGCCCCTCTTTTATTCCGCCCCCAGTGAAAAAATGTCAGTAGGTGAATTATTTGGCAGCACATTAAAAAGAGTGAAAACTATGAAGTTTCTCAGATTCTCAAATAAGGTAAAAACAATTGTGATTTGAAGAAAAAATAATGTTGCATGTGCCTGGAATAGGAAGAGCACTAGACACTCAAAGCTAAATATTTAGCTTTTTATCTCACAATTAGTCAACGGAAAAAAAAAAAAATTCATAGTTATAAAAGGAGTTTATACTTCATGATTAGGCTGACTGCCATCATCCCATATTCCAGGATGTGGATACTATAGGAGATTCATCTTGACTGCCAAATCGGAACAATGGTAGAAGTTGCCTGGGGCACTATATTTAGCAAAATTCTGAAGCTGCATTTGGGTCGTTTCAGAAAAACTGTCATGATTGATGAATTATTTGTAGTCCTGGAAAGAAATAGAATGCATGCCAGGTGGTTCAAATGAGATTTAATAAAGGTACGACTTAGAGAGCTGTGGGCAGTGTAAAGGGTACAGTGATAATCAGAGACAAGCAATAGAGAAAACCCTAGGACTATAAAAACAAGGATGAAACAATGTTACCAGATCTTTTGTGAGAGCTGGCTGTGGATGGGGCCTGCTTGATAGGTGTTGTGGAGGAGAACTGAGGGGGTGTTTTTCAAAACTGGAGCTCTGAAGTGAAGAGGGAACAGAGAAGTATCTCAACATTTCTTGCTACATTCTGATCTCCTGCCAGTATCTCCTATTGGACAAACCAGGGGTAAATGATAAATCAATCATTTAAAAAATGGTTTAACTGCCCCCTACCCCGAAAGCCTTGGTTTTAGCATTTGTGAATACCCTTCATGCCACCACAGCCAATTTTATTCACAACAGTGATGGTATTGAACTGGAGTTGAAAAGAGATGCACACAATTGACTCTTACAAGCTGGTGTGCCCTGGATCCATCACATCACTGATTTAAATGTAAACAAAAGCCAACCACCAAAGACTCCATGGGAATAATGCTTGAAAGGTGCTTTTGAGGAACCTAAAATTGAAAGGATGGGTCTATCAGCCTGAGGCATAAAAGAGAGTTGGGATGGCAATAAAATTGTGCTTTATTTCCACCAACAGTGGGGCAACAAATGTATGAATCTTACTCATGGGTCAGTGTGGGTGTGCACTGGATAAAATTGACTAGAGCCCTCTTAAGACTTGCCCAATGCAGGGATATAGGAGTGGCGTGAAATTGACAGAGATGATGGACTGTCAGTTAGTTACTCAAAATTCAGAGAAGAAATCCAAGTGGCCAGATGAAAGAAAAAAAAAAAATCATCATCCGAATCTTGGGAAGGACAGCCCCAAAACAAAATCATCACTGAGAGAGTGTGCACTGAATATCCATAAACCCCAGAAAGCCCCAATATTAAATCAGGATAAGACCTGCCTAGGAAAATAATAATTCTTTCTTAATTATCCCTAATTTGCTCCATCTTTAAAGTACTCAAATACTGGATGGTCAGAAACAATGGCTACTTAGTTAACTTGTAATAGATAAAGAAATGCAACAAGAGAACAGATAAAAGCCAGCCATCCCTGTTTCCCCCTATAATTTTTTTCAAGCATTAAGCACAAGCTCAAAATGAGAGAGGATGTTTGAATTTTTTATTGTTACTTGGGAAAAAATTTAATCTCTAAAATAAGACTATTTTGTTACAAGAAATAAAAGTTTTCTAAAAATCAGGATAACCAAAGAAATTATAGAGGCATTGAGAGCATAATAAGAAAAAAATAAGAGATATATATGAGCATATTACTACTAAGAAAATTAAAAATGATGTTTGTAACACATATTATTCTTTGAATATAAAAAAAACTTAAAAATTTATAGAAAAAAAGAATCAGCTAAATAGAAAAAAAAGGGCAAATGCCATTAACAGGCATTTTTTGGAAGTGGAAATATGAAAGCACAGCAAATATTTGGAAGCTGTCCAATCCCTCTATAAAGCAGGGAAATACATATTAGACCCTGAATAAAATAATATTTTACATAAAAGCCTGGCAAGTAATGTGCTAATAAGAATGCAGAGGAACCCTTCTTCCCTCTTCTACCACAAATTTATAGTAATGGAAGGAACTGACTCTGGGTGGTGAATGTGCAATGCAATATGTAGATGATATATTATAAACATGTACACTTGAAACTTACATAATTTTACTCAGCAATGTCGCAGAAATAAATTTCATTTAAAAAAATGAAGAGGAAGAAAAACTTACATACTGCCAGCCAGATATAAACTGGAATAACTTTGGATAGTTATCTGGAATTATCTAGTAAAGTTCATGGAATAGTACGATGCTTTTTCAATTTAAGTAAACTGGGAAAGTAAATTTCAGAATTCCCCCCTGTGTATGGTTTCCTGTTAGGGTTTGCTACATGAGAAATTTGGTTAGAGTCTGTAAGGGCAGACTAAATAGTGACAGTAGTTTTTCAGTTTGTCCTGTTACTTCGCTTCTCATCCAGTCCACCTTTCATTCTCTGTCAAACCTGCTGGATGTAATGCTGCAAATTCAGAAGTCTCCATGAATACCCAACAAACTTCCACAGACTTTTCTATCAAACTCCTTTGCAAATTCACTCCAGTGACTACATATGAAGTCTGAAAATTAAGTTCATGAACTTGTTGCAACAATATTGCTAACCTTTTTTTATATCAGTGGGATTATTCATTATGAATTTATAACAACTAGACAGTTAACCTAGTTTACTATTTGGAAGTGCTGAAAACGCTGCATGAAAAAGTTAGAGGAAAACAACCTGAACTTTTTGCCAACAGTTCATGGCTCTTGCATCACAACAATGCACCAGCTCACACAGCATTGTCTGTGAGGGAGTTTTTAGCAAGTAACTGCATTGGAACACCTTTCATACTCACCTGATCTGGCCCCCAATGACTTCTTTCTTTACCCAAAGATAAAGGAAGTATTGAAAGGAAGACATTTTGATGACATTCAAGATATCAAGGGTAATACGATGACAGCTCTGCTGGCCATTCCAGAAAAAGAGTTCCAAAATTACTTTGAAGGGTGGACTAGGTGCTGGCATCGGTGTATAGCTTCCCAAGAGGAGTACTTTAAAGATGACAGTAGTAGATATTCAGCAATGAGGTATGCAGCACTTTTTCTAGGATGTTTGCAAGCTTATTGTCTGACCTCATATGCCTAGTTTACCACAAGCTTCAACTTTTCACCTACATCAGGAGTGGTTATTTTTTCCTGATCCTTTCCAGATCCTTACTCTCCAGTACTTCCCAAAATTTTGCGATATTAATAACTATAATAAATCCCTTATTCCATAATACATATAGTAGTTCTGCTACCCTGATCAAAAATTGACCTATGAGTATACATAATTTCTGATTCTGCAAATCCATTGTTAAGTATATATTCTGAAGTATTTCTTGTTCCTGTACACCAGAAAACACAAAAATAACCTTCTTGTGTTTTGAAATCTTACTGCAACATATCTGTAATAGTAAGACTTAATCAAACCCAAATCCTCATCAACTATAAAATGGATAAATAATGTATTGATGTATTGGATTGTCAGAAAAGTCATGATGCATTTTTGCAATGAAAAACATAGGAAAAAAATATGTCATGACTTTTCCAACAACCCATTAGTTTCTTTCAAAAAAAACCAAATTATAGCTTCCATATCAGCATGGTCAAATCTCAGTAAACATAAAATTGACATAAAAAGTCATACAATTATATAATGGTTCAATTTATAAAAATTAAATTATTTTTCAATCATAAATGACATTTTTTGCTATACTTACATATTTGACAAAATAATAAAAAATAGGAAGGGAATGATAATCACTAAATTCAGGATACTACTTCTAGGGAATGGAAGTCTGGGAGAGACTAGAAAGTAAGTATTACAGGTGGAGCTGCATCCCCTGCCACATTCATTTGTTTAAGTCCTAACCCTTAGTACCTCAGAATGTGACTTTATGTAGAGATATGGTCTCTACAGAGATAATCAAGTTAAAGTGAGTTCATTAGGATGGACCCTAACACTATGTATGACTGGCATACTTTCAAAAAGGGAAATTTGGCCACTGTGATCAAGCAGAGCAGAAACAATGTGAAGCCTGGGAGAGGAACACATATAAGCCATGGAAAAAGGCCTGAAATGCACTTTTCCCTCACAGCCCTCAAGAAGAACCAAACCTACCAACTCCTTTATTTTAGACTTATAGCATCTAAAACTGTGAAACAATCAATTTCTATTGTGTAAGCTATTCCTATTGGTTGTTTCTCTGGAGAACACTCTCCAATACAAGCAGAATCATAAGGATCCACTTTCATCCAAGCAGAGGAGAAAGCCCTGTGAAACATGTTTAGACAAGCAATGGTGGAAAAGTATAAAATGGCTCTAGGAGTGCAACCCATCAAGTTCTATGCTTTCAGTTCATTGATTACACAGCATTATCTCATTCAATCACAGTAAGAGCCTGTGAGATAGGCATTATTAGCCTCACTTTAAAGATGAAAAAAATGAGACCTTTGAAGTTTCTAGTTAATTTACATTAAGTCACATAGCTAGTAAGTATCAAATCTGGAATTTACAATTTATGTGGGTCTGACCGAAAAATAAGTTTACAAAATCAAGCTGGAATTAACAGACTACTACAATAACAAACTATCCTCTCGAGAAACATGTGCAAGCACATTTCTTCCTTTTTAAGACCTGTCAACTTCCCTGTTTCTCTCCTTAGTTCTTCGAGAACCTTGGAATGACTCTAGCCAAGGAGAAAACATCATGAATTTGGCTAGCAGTGATTTCTAAACTTGAAAATTAATCAAACACAAAAAGGCACATTTTTTTAAAGTAAAGATTAGAAATTCCTAGGTTTGAAAAATGCAATGGCCAATTTCTGAAATTCCATCCATATTGTTCCAGCTTTATTGAGATATAATTGACATATGACATTGGCTAGGTTTAAGGTTGAACAACATGTTGAATTGATATACTTATATATTGCAAAATTATTACCATCACAGCACTAATTAACACATCCATCTTGTCACATTAGTATTACCATTTCTTTTTTGAGGTCAGAATTCTATCCAAATTTAAAATTACCGTTGCCTCACCAAATTTCCTAACAGAAATATAGTACAGATACCCTGAAATCTTACTGCGTTTATGTAACCAGTTTTATTCATATTGAACTCTATCTTATATTATAGTGATCTCCATAATGTTTCCCTCAGTTATTAGAATAATATTTCTTGAATTTAGTCTTTATATTTGGGTAAAACATTTTTTCCCCCTAAATAACAAGCACAATATTTTACATACACTGAATTCACACAAATATATTCAGGCATAAATAAATAATCAAATGAGGATTTATCAGTTAGAAAAGAGCAAAGTGGAAAAGTTGTTAAGAACAGTTAGAAGCAATAGCACCTTGAGCTTAAAGGCCACGAGTTGCCAGTGGGCAGCCAGATGGAGACTGGTGTCCTCTACAACTAAGATTGAAGAACAACAACTTGGCCGGTCCCCTTCCCAATTCCCCAACACTGTTCCCCTCCCTCAATTCTCCAATTAAAAAAAAAGAAAGAAAAAGAAATATTGAGAAGTAGAAAATCTTATAATGTAGATATGGAGAAGAAAAAAAAGCAGAAAAAATTTATATGGCCTTAAACCAGTGTTACAATGTGTGTAAAAGGGATAGTATATTATATAATCCCACAAAATTGTGACTGTTTTAGTGATTTTAAAATGTTGACTAAATATACTAATTTTCACAAATCATTGATTTTAATCTGAAAGTAGTAGGAACTATAATTTACTGAGTGAATTCTACATGCAAGAGACACTGGTCACCATACTTAATTTTATTCTATCCTCACAGCTCCACAAGACAATTTTAAATTTACATATTGTATTTGAAGAAACAGAGGGTTGGAACGGTATGCCAATCCCACAGAACAGTTTCACAGATCTGTATGTGGTCCTTGGCACCATGATGTGAGGACCATTGGCCAGGACATAAATTTTTTTTCCAGCATACCTCAGAGCAATTAACTCAGCTCCCTTATTAGTCACTGAAGGCCAAATGACTAGACTTCAACAAAGTGACAGATTGGAGTTTAATTCATTATTTCAAAAATCCATTCATGATAGAGGTATTTTGGTTTACTTCTCTTTACCAAACACTATGCTAACCTGTCTATGGTATGTGCATGAGCACCAACTACCTCTGTGCATTCATTACTGTGAGAAACCGACTTAATCATTAATAATCCTATTTATTCATCTGTGAAATGGAAAACATTATTTTAACTCATCTCATATGGTTATTGTGACAAATAGCTTATAAAAACAATTTAAAAGCACTTAAGAGAGAACAAAGTAATAGGGGGGAAATCTCATAAAATATTCCCTATAGTACTAGGTCCGTACTAAAACTAGGCACATCTGCTTAAAAGGCATTTTTTAATAATTACAGCTCTGTCTTTTAATGTAAAATAAACCTGTTAACTTAAAATAAATCTGGCATTAAAACAGTTTCCATATCAGAATGAATGTGTGTTTTTCCCCAAAGAAAGCTTGATAAAAGCCATTTAATTGTGCAATCTTATCTGAAATTAGCAATGATAGTGTTTAAATAAGCAAATTCTATTATTATTAACATAAGTAATCCATTATTCCAAATATAATCAAGGTAGTTATTAAAGTACTGTAAACAGAATCATTATCAATGTGAATTATATTACTACACCATGCACACAGTCCATCAGACACACTTTCTTTGGCTTTAATTGTTTGTACTTTGTGTATTTAGGTACTACATATGTTAAATACGTATATGTAAATATGCTATTTGTAAACATGCACCTTTGCCATTATTTTTTCTTTTTAGGTTTATAAACAAAAGCTAGAAGAACGATTACAGATTACATGACAACAAAAACCTACTCATATTTTCTATTAAAACCCATTGAATAAATATGACTGATCATTGTTTTCAGGTCTAATTTTAAATTCTATGTCATTTCTATGTCTTTTCCCCCCTTCTTTAAAGAGGTATGGCCTCATCATCATGTTATCACTCATGTGGCTAAAAACATCTTTAAGTGAAGTATGGACTAAATTATGGTTTAAAGTAAGACATTTCAGACATTCTGAATCTGCCAGTTTCAAAAATGATGTTAGTGGTGGCGTTGTGTCTGTGTTTGTGTATGAAGGTGGGATGCAGAGGGAAAATAAAAGTTAAAATGCTTCTCAGAGGAACAATGGCAGCACTGACTAGACCAATGGCTCCTTTAGTCAAATGCAGAAAACTCTGCATCATCACATGTTTAGAGGGCACTGGGATTAACCAGACAACAAATAAATTAGAAAGAGCAGGCATTATTATTTCTACTTTACAAAAGAGGAACTGTTTCTGTAAACTGTTTAAATATGATTTTTTTCCTGAAGTCATTCAGTTTGTTCAATTATAACAAAATACTAAGGATTTACTAGGTGATCCATTGACTATTAAAGTTAATGAGGAACAGGATTTCCAGTCAAATGGTAGAGTAGGTAAACATCATGCTTCCCTCCTCTCATGACCACATCAAAATTACAATTAAAACACAGAATAACCATTATTGAAAATCACCTGAAGTCTAGCTGAACCAAAGCTCTACAACTGAGGACATACAAAATAAGTGACCTACAGACTGGTAGGAGAGACAGAGGCATGAAACAAACTGTCTCATATCTTCATGTGACCGTTAAAATTTGGAAGGAATATATCAGCTGCAGAGGTCCCCCCCTGGTACTGAGGATTCCCAGACCCATGCCAGGGTCCACAGCCCAGGGCTCCAGTGCCAGACAGAGAAGTTTCCATAACTTCTGGCTGTGAAACGAGAAGAGATTGTAGCTGAGTGAGGTGAGAGCTGTTGGAGTCCAAGGAAGTTTTCTTCAATGGCCCACATATTGATTGACTTACGCCTGATGGACTCATTTTCTCTGAGCTCCAGTGCTGTTGCAGCAGCTCAAAAGGTGCAAGGGACACACAAGGAGGAACTGAGTTGTCTGGCTTCAGGGCAAAGGCTGGAGCTGCAGCTTTCTCCCAAACAGAAGTGTTGGCAGAATTCATTGTTTCTTTCTTGAGCCTTCCCACCTACTGGCATGCAGATACAGGAGGCAGCCATATTTGAGTCTCTATTAACCTAGCTAACACCTTTCATATGCCCCATTTGGTGATTTCCTAAGACATCAGCCCACCCAACTTCTGGTTCATATGAGCAAGCCACTTCTGGTGGCTTTTCCATACAAACTTAGCTCATGCAGCAGACTTTTATAAAATCTCTCATCTGACTTCAGCATGTCCTATACCTCTTGCTGAGCAGCCCCAAACCTGGAACTAGCAGCATCTGTCCTTGGTTTGTGACTAGGCTTCTCCAGGCACCTCCAAGCCCAACACAGGTAGCTGCCATGTGCAGATTGCTTTGTGGCTCATGCAAGGTGGCCCATGGAAGGGCACAGACTGAAGCTGAACTTAGCCTGTGGTGGGCCCCCTCCCAGGAGGCCTGGGGCTGGCATGCTATATGGCCAGATTCAGACTGAGCCAGAGCATCACCTGGCTGACTTCGAGGATAACACTGCCAAAAGGTAGATATATCAGGCACCAGAGCCAGGCTAAAGTGACTCCTGCTCCATACAGTCAGCCACTGAACAACAACTCCTCCACTGTAGTGATGGCCAATCCTCACAACCAATCAGCCTTAGGGTAAATCCCTCCCTTGATATGCAAACAGCAACCAAGGCTCAACTAGAGGGCACATGCAGGAACACACCTGAACATCTAGCCTAGGTTTTCAAGGAAACTATACCACTGGGTGCCCCAGGAGACATACTATATAAAGCTACCCTACTATGACCATGAGGCATTACAGCTCTACCTAATGCATAGAAACAAATACAGGGAGGCAGCCAAAATGCGGAGTCAAAGAAATATGTACGGAACAAAAGAACAGAACAAAGCTCCAGAAAAAAAACCCAGACAAAATGGAAGTAAGCAATCTGCCAGAGAAGAGTTCAAAACACTGGTTAAAAGGATGCTCAATGATCTCAGGGAGAACTTCAATGAATAGATAGGAAACAAAAATGGAGATAGAAAATATAAAAAAAGAACCCATCAGAAATAAAGACTATGATAACTGAAATGAAGAATGCATTACATGGAATCACAGAAGATTAGATAAAGCAGAAGATCAAATCAGTGATTAGAAGATAAGGTAGTATTATCTTATCTAACAGAACAGCAAAAGAAAGAAATATAAAAATGAGGACAGTTTAAGGAGCCTCTGGGAAAACATCAAGCATACGAACGTTCGCATCATAGGGGTACCAGAAAGAGAACAAAATGAGCAAGGAATTGAAAACCTATTTGAAGAAATAATGGTGGAAAACTTCCCTAACCTGGTGAAGAAAATAGACATACAAGCATAGGAAACACAGTGCCAAACAAGAACCCAAAAAGGCCCACACCAAGACACATCACAATTAAAAGCCCAGAGATTAAAGACAAAGAAACAATCTTAAAGGCTGCAAGATAAAAGCAGTTACCTAAAAGGGAGCTCTCATAAGACTGTCAGCTGATTTCTCAATAGAAAATTTGCAGGCCAGAAGGGATTGGCACAAAATATTCAGCAATGAGAAACAAGGACCTACACCAAAATTACTCTATGCAGGAAACCTCTCGTTTACAATTGGTGGACAGATAAAGGTCTTCCCAGTCAAGAAAAAGCGAAAGGAGTTCATCACAAGTATTACAAGGAATGTTAGGGGGACTTCTTTAAGACTATATATATATATAATGGCAATAACTACATATCTATCAATAACTTCTTTAACTGTAAGTGGATTAAATGCTCCTATCAAAAGATAGGGTGGCAGAATGGATAAGAAAACAACACCCTTATATATGCTGCCTACAAGAGACTCACTTCAGATTGAAAGACACAAACAGACTGAAAGTAAAGGGATGGTAAAAGATAGTCCAGGGCCGGCTGAGTGGCGCGGTGGTTAAGCGCTGGATTGGGAAGCCAGCGACCCCGGTTCGGTCCCACATTTGAGGACCAGTGACACTGCCCTCAAAAAAAAAAAGAAAAAAAGATCGTCCATGAAAATGGAAATGGAAAACAAAAAAGATGGAATAGTGATACTTATACTAGACAAAATTAACTTTAAAACAAAGGCTATAACAAGAGACAAAGAAGGACCTAGTAATCCCACTTCTAGGTATTCATCCCAAGAAACCCAAAAAACTACTTGAGGGAATGTATCCATCCATATGTTCTTTGCAGATGGGTACTAGATTTATTGGGATGATAGGTTGGAGAGTGTTTGGGGACAGGGATGTAAAGTAAAGCATAGGCAATATAGTAAAAATAGTTCAATAACTATATATAGTGCCAGATGAATACTAGACCAGTCAAGGAGATCACTTCTTAAATTATATGAATGTCTAACCAGTATGCAGTACACCATAAATTAATATAAAATAATACTAAATATCATTCTAATTGAAAAATTTAAAAGGAGGGAGAAAGGTGAAGGGAAATAAGAGGTATAAAACAAGTAAGCCATGGTGATGTAATGTACGGCATAGGGAGTATAGTCAGTAATGTGATATTGTGGAATGGTGTCAGATGGTTGCTAGACTTATAAATGTGATCACTTCTTTAGGTATATAAATGTTGAATAACTATGGTAGGTATACACTTGAAACTAATGTAATATTGTAAGTTAACTATTATTTTAATAAAAATCTTTTTTAAATGTCTGTTGACACTAAATAAAAAAATAAAACATGGTTAAGGAGGAACATTTCATTTAAATGCTGAGTGAATATTATGGAAACAAATTATATAAAATTAGTTTCCAGTAGGTAATAGGGTGGGCAAGATGATCTAGACCATAATTATTTTTGTTAAGTCTTGATTATTACAAAGAGAGAGAAACCGCTTAATTAATTTTGTCCAACAAAAGGACAAAATCGTTGGTTTTGTTTCAGCCCCTTTGTGAGTGCAATCTGCCTTTTATTTGCATAAAGTTATTTTGTTATGCAATAATAAAGCAAATTTCTGCTCTGGAATGTTTTATGCCAATGAAACGTCAAACTTGTCATAACGATAAAGTTTACATCATTATTGGTAGAATTGCTTTCCAGAATATTATCTTTTCTTTCTTCCTACTGCCATCACTGCCCAGAGGTTGGGACTTGGACTCCAGGAAGAAGTGTAAAGCTAAAGCCCATTCCTTTGAAGCAATAAAATTATAGATTGGTCCCTATAACACAGATACTAAAAGAAGGAGAAAGGTATCTCAGGAGCAAATCCCTATGAAGGACCTTGGATTGAAATAATTAATGCTGATTTAAAGTTTGCTTTTACAATTACCTTCAGATTGGCCAACTCTTCAAGTAAATTGCCGTAAATGGCCAATCTTGGTTTCAGCTATCACTCTGGGGAAAGTATAGAAGGGCTACAACCCTTCCGAGCACAAAGTGGCACAGCAGAAGCAGAAATTGCCTCAAGTTTACAGTTATCAAAGAGAACCCCATAAGAAAAATACAGCAATGATATAGAGCCCTACTAGATAGCTAGCTGAGGTAACATGTAACCAGAATTCATTTATAAAATATATAAACATTCTTCCTCGATTCCTAAGCCATTAGAAGAGACTGTACTATGGCCAAGCATGAGACTTGGAGCTTAATGATTTGTTGTGCCTTATTTTAGACTGGGGTTAATTTTTACATCCAGATTTGTGACCATGTAGTGCAGGTTGCAGTTTCAAAGTTTCCTTGTCCTGAAGCACAAATAATACCAGGGTTGCTATAGGCTAGAATATGAAGCAATCATTACTGAAATTTCACTCCACAAACTTGAAGTAATGCACGTCATGACTCCTATGATTGATATCTTAAGGTTGATGGTGATCGTTTTCTAGTTATAATGACTTAGTGAAGTGGTCAACATATTTGGTCTTCCAAGTTTGAAACTTAAGTTTGAGGTCACCAAGATTTAACATAAAATACTCATCATGTACATCTAAGTCTTATTTCCTCTAACTTGCTTTATGGTCCATTAGTATTCATGATATTTTCAAATTATTTTAAATTACCCTACTCAATAATTTGAATTACATTGGGTTTCGACTGTAGCAGCTGAGCCTTACTATCTCTATTAAGTTTTCATTTATTTTTTATTAAAATTTTAGTCTGAGAAAAATAACCAAATAAGACCAAAATTGTCCCATCTTTACTGGAATCAGATCTGCTAAGCAAGGATTCATCATCTGGTTCTACTTAGTGGGATCAAGGATTAAGTGGAAATCAGACTACCCAATTTCCATTTGCTCTCCATACAAATTGACTGCTAGAACATCTTTGAGACTAAATAGTAATTACACAAAGAGGGTTCTGGTACCAAGATTTAGATGAATCTCAGTTTCCCTCATCACATTAGCTCAAATGAATAAAAATAAATGAGTCCATAGGAACTCAAAATAGCTTGAAAACTGGGTTAATTTTCAATTGTGCTTATAAATGCTTTGACAGCGTATTATAGGGCTCAACAAAATTAGTGGGAGGACATCAAATTTAAAAATGTGAGATTGCAGTCTTTTCCCAAAGACACCAAATGAGAACTCCCAAACACATACAGAAAGGGCAAAATAACTTAGATAATAAAACAAAAATAAATAAACAATAAAAGGAAGCTCTTTACAGACATTATGTATTAATGTCTAAAACTACACTCGAAGGTGAATGTTATTATTCCTTTTATATAAAAGGGAAATCAGGCTCACTGAGGTCAAGAAACTTGACTAACACCACTTACATATTAAAAAGCAGGATAAGGAGTTTAAACCCAGATCTTACTACGTCAGGATGCATTCATTTTCACTACCCCGAAGTGCCTCAAGCTTTAGGAAGTGTATCTCTTCCAAACATTCCCTACCCCAGTCTTTGAACCATCATTTTGTTATATATCCTTTAGTTTTCTTGAGCTTTGTTCTATTTTTTGAAATTCAATGAATACAGAATTTAATATTATATCCTTGCTCTGTTCTGGTTAGATCACATATAAAAAGGGAACTCCAGGTAATGGGAACGTTTTTTCATAAATTGAAATAATTAGTATTAGGAATCAGATGTAATTAGAGGACTCACTCTGCTTATTAATTCAGTTACTATAACCCAAGAAGACTAGAACAAGCTGGTTTTATTTTATGGCATCCCTGGCTTACTGCTGCACACACACACAAAAAAAACCATTGCTGTGAAGCCAGAGAAGAAATTCTGTATCTCAAAGGAGAGCAGATTTTCCTTTAAGGGAAGCAATTATATTACATTTCCTGCTCTATTCCTCCTCTTTGTTGTTCACCAGGACTGAAATAATAAATTCATCTGCCCTAAAGGTAGACATTATTAGTTGCTAACTTGTATCAACAAAAGTTTGCCTATTAACAGAAGGCTCCCCCATGCTGTGGTTAGTCATGGTTATGCATTAAACAGAAAACTGCATTTAATCAGCACTTCAATGTTCTCTTTTTACCTTTACTTTTGGAACTTATGAAATGAGCTCATTCCACTCTCTCACCTTTGAATAATTTGCACAATTCATTAGTTCATTAAATGCCATCCAATCTACGTGTATGGCTTTTCTTTATAAATATACCCAAATCTGTAGAAAGAATCACATACCCAAAATTACATAACCATGCATTTGTCATGGGTATGGAAGCTGGGTATTGATTATTACTGGTGATTTAAGAGGACATCTTCCAAGTATGGTATGTGCCACTTAACTACTGGGATACATCCTGAAAAATGCATTGTTGGGTGATTTCAACATTATGTGAATATCACATAGTGCATTTACACAAACCTAGATGGTATAGGTACATAATGGTACAGCCTATTGCTCATAGGCTACAAGCCTGTACAGCATGTTACTGTACTGAATATTGTAGCTAATGGTAGTATCTGTGTATCTAAACATGCATAAACATAGAAAGGTACAGTAAAACTATGGTATAAAAGATTTTAAAAAATGGCACACCTGTATAGGGCACTTAACCACGGATGGAGCTTGAAGAAGTTGAAGTTGCTTTGGGTGAGTTAGTGAGTGAGTGAAGTGTGAAGGTGAAGGCTTAGGACATTACTATACACTACTGGTGGCTTTATGAACACTGTACAATTAGAGGCCACTAAATTTATAAAAGAACATGAGATTACATTGAGCACAAGAGAAAATAAGTAACTAAGAGCATGGTAAACACAGGATGTATGAGGCTGCTGCTGGTATAACATGGCATGTTTTGTAGCAAACATTTTTTTTTGAAAGTAGAGAGAGTAAATTCTAAAATAATAATAAAAAGTTAGTATAGTAAATACACAAACCAGTAACATAGTCATTTATTATTATGTACTATGTATTGTATATAACGGTATGTGCTATACTTTTATATGATGAGAGTGCAGTAGGTTTGTTTACACCAGCGTCACCACAAGCATGTGAGTAATGTGTTGTGGTGTGATGTTATGATAGATACAATGTTACTAGAAAACAACAACTTTTCAGCTCCATTGTGATCTTATGGGACCACCATTGATACGTAGTCCATTGTTCATCAAAATGTCGTATGTGGTATATGACCATAGTTTTAAGTTTCTCAAGGCATATTTATGTCACAGCATCAATATACACTTTAAGAAATGTTTATCCAACCTCTTTGTTTTTTTTTTGTTTTTTTTTTAAGAATTATTTCCTTATCAATAAAAGGTAAAATGGCCTTGGAAATAATTTGAAAATAACTCAAATATACAATTACCTGTGCTCTGAACTAGGCATTTGACTTAAAATCTGAACTCTGGTTTTCCAAACCATGACTATCTGACTGTTTGGTGTAATTCTTCAAATAATAAACAGTACATGTTCCAATAAGAATTAGAATCACATGTCTCGTACTTCCATTTTGCATCAATTCCAATTTATTTAGTGAAAAAAAACCCAGCCAATTCTAGAAATAACTTCAAGGGTTAATTCACTGACTAATATAAACAATCAAGTTATAGTAGTTTACAAAGTTTCTCTTGTTTTGAATTTGAGATATTGTAGGGTAGAAAACAAATACTAAATTATATAGATGTGTGAAGCTGTTATAGACAGTGAATGAGTGTGCTTATAGCAAACATTTCAGTGCAAAGACAAAGGTAATAATAGTAATGAACATAAGCCTCTATTTATTTATAATAAACAACTTGGGAGAGCACTTTCATACATGTTTGTCACAGAGAATATTCAAACTGAAATTTCTGAGTTACCTGAGAAAGGATTCAGTTGCTTTACCCCAGGCAGTTACATACCATATGATTTTATGCAGGATTCCAAATATCAGAAAAATAGGATTTAGCTAGAATATATGAGTTACTATGCCTATTTCATAAGAATTCAGTTACAGTAAAACACTGGAAGAAAAATTCCAAAACAGATAATTTATAGCTTAGTAGCTCTTACATTTTTGTAACATTTTTACCTCATAATTTGGCATTCATTCTCACAGATTGAAAATGGAAATAAATGACAACCCTTAATTCAAATGTGTTACCAGTGTCAATTTCTAGAATGAGTGTCCTTAAAATAGGTAGGCTATTTGCTCTGAAGGAAAAAAAAAGTTTGGAATGGAAAACTAAGTGCACAGAGATTTCAAAAGTCAAAATATTTTTCTCTCTGATTATTTGAGTTTATATCAGTTTGCATCGTGAAATCTCAGAAGATGACATTAGAAAATGTCTTTAGATAGACAAGGTTTAGCTTAAGTGTAATTTTTCTGTACGTGTAGAAATTTAATTTTCTATATTACCTTCATCTCTCCCCTATACAACTATGACCTATCTAATAACAGAAACATTGAACTGGAGTAAAGTTTACTATCTGAGTACCTATGGATATAATTATTTTTTTTCCTCCAAATTTAATCTATAGCCAAGTATTAAACATTTAGGCTGGCCACTTACCAAACTATCTTTCTCATCCATTGTCCTCATCTCTATGCCTTCATTTACCATTGACTTTATCTAGAAAATTCTGTACATTTGTCTTTGTCTATATATTTTAATTCAGTAACTCTTTTCCAGTAAGGTACTTCTCCTTGAGAGCTCTTAAACTCAGTGACTGAAACAATTATCCTACAATGTAATCTGATCATGATTGTTACCAATTTAAAGATCTTTCAGTATTGATAGAACATGGCTATGCTCTTTTGCATGGGCTTCACACAATTCCCTTTATTTACTCCCTTTCTTTCTTTCTCCTTCCTTCTCTTCCACCTTACTACTGAAGATCTCGCTCCACAAAATGACTCTTCCCATTCACAGCTGTACATCTTATGTTTTTTTCTTGAATGCATCTCCTTATCCCAGAAACCTTTTAAATATTTTTCAAAGTACACAAATAACACCTCCTCTGAACTGTAGGAAGAGCGGGTCACCTATTTTGTGACCCTGCAGTAATTTTTTAGATGTCTCCATAGCACCTGTTATTATGTTCTAATTAAAGGTTTATAGGGTCACTAAAATTCAAATTGTGTCACCAGTGACAGGGGCTAAAAACAATCCTCTCCCCACTGAAGACTATTACAGCAAGCAGTATCTATTCATCTCCTTCAGAACTTAGTCACATTTGTCCTTCTGACATCTCCTGAATTTTTTAAGGGGCTTATTATACATTTTGTGTGTTATCGCTTATTGCTCAGACAAGACCTTTGTCACTTCTAAATTTCTATTCTGGTTACCAGCTTATATTTCTGCTCCCACCCACACTTAAACCTTACCATAATTTTTATCAAATCTAGTTGCAGGTGTTGAAATCTGCCCTGAACATCATCATGGCTGGAGCCCTATTATTACCACGTGGACCATCTGCCAGTCTTTCTGAACACTTAATATTTTGCACCCTGGGTTCCCAATCACTGTTGGTACATAAAGTAGAATTTCATTGTTAACTTCCAATTGATAACGTTTTGTCCGCAATAGCCAGAAAATACAACACCTGCCAGCCAAACTAAGTACATAGTGCTCCACCCCAGGAGCTAGATCAGCACCCACATCTTTTCCACTTCTTGCATGAATTTTATTCATTTTCTGGTTTTTTCCTTCTTTGCTCTATTTATATCCTGCTGAATCCCCACATCTGACAGGTATAAGTGATGGCTCCTGTGGGAAGAAATAGTCTATTTTAAAACAATTTTTGTTCAGGATTTTAAAAATAATTGTTGTGGAAATATGGTTATTTAGGAAGGATACAGTTTGCAGAGGCTTTTGTTAATTCTCTATAAATAAATACCCATACAATAAATGCACATAAAAAACAGACTGAAGGAATCCGGTGTTGCTTTTTCTAGTCCTTTCACTTTGGGAAATTGTGTGGAAAGAAGAACAATAAGGAAAACAAGCTTTCATATCAAACCTCTTGTATTTAGAAAGTTCTGATTTCTTCCATTTTGGTCATTTCTGTGGAGCTACCACTATGAACTCCAACAGAGCTTGCCCCTCTTAACACAAAGTTACTAACACTACAAGCCATTTTTTATTATATTACTTTCCTCATCCCATCCAATTTAATACCTTTAAGTTAACCACTTCCACCTTTTCAAGAGCTCATGTTTCCTCTTTGCCTAGTGCAAAATAGCCATGACTCTCCTCTGAGAAAGGCCCCAGGAAGTAGACTTTAAAGGTCTAATAGACTCATCAGATATGGCTCTCAAATGTTAAATGACACACTGACATTCATAACTTCATCTTGGGTCCCACAGAGGAAAAAAAAAAAAAAGTCATGCCACTCAGAGTTCAGAAAAGCACATCATCTACTGAATGAAGATATGAAATCTTTCTGTTCCTTAGCAGCATTTTAAAATTTCGATTAAAGAATAAAGAAAGCATCATATTCAGTGATAAAATTATATTTCGTTTCATTGTTTTGAAAGAATTCTGAAGAAAACAGTTTTCGTCTTCTGCATGTAACACAATTAAATTTACAAATATGTTTATCAAAATCTGATTGTCCTTGGTACATACTTATCATGGATTACAAGACTGTAGAACTAGAAAGAAACTCCAAAGTAACAGTGTCCTCATCCAGTTATGAGATTACCTTCCATCGGGCACAACTGATCTCACAGATTCATTGCACACAAAGATGCTGCTATGAAATGTCTTTATTGTACTAAGCCACAAATACGACTGGCAATAGGTTACAGTAGAGGGGGAAGATACGGAAGCGATGAGTCATGATACTTAACTGTTAGATATTTGAAAATTTGTGTGCAATGAATCTGTGAGATCAGTTGCGCCCAACAGAGGATTTTAAATAATAGAAAACTGCTATTCTCATTTTAAAACTACCCTGCCATACACTATATTACGTCTTTTCAGAGAAGGAATTGCTATACTAAATAATTCTTTGTTTACATGACAATTACTCCTAAGTGAATAAGAAATTTTAATGACAGAGCTGTCATATTCATCTTTTTATGCCAATATGCCAATATCTAGTGCATATTGTAGTTTACTTTAGATATTCAATAAGTGTTTGTTGAAAGACTGAAAATAGTCTTATACACAGAGGGTACAAATATATAGGGGTCTTTCCTTCCTTGAAACACATATCTATGCTGAAACAGCTTCTCCCTATTACTGCTCTTATCTCAGCTTGCTACATAAAACCACATTATCTGAGGGTTATTGATATTTTGATGTAGTTCATGCCACCCCAGACATCCATCCACTCATTGATGCAGTAAGTATTCACGTCTCTACTATGTGTCAGGTGGGTGGTACTGAGAGCTTGTTACATGAGGTCAAGATACAGATAGCTCATCTTCAGTTTCATGTAGCACATAGTATAAGCTAGTATATAACCTGAGTCAGCCATGGGTTTCTCAAGCACATGTATGTTATTGCTACATGTGTTAGAGCAGAAATAAGGCTAGGGAAAACTGTGCTAGAGACCTTAGATGACCCCAATAAATACATTTGACTGATTAATCTGCTATGCCTAACGTACAGCAAAAAAAAAAAAAAAATAGTTTCCACTTTAGTACATTCTACCTCCCCCTCTATACCCACCACACACACTTTCACATTAATAATCCAAACTCACTTGTTCCATTTTGTCTTCTTTGTACCTTAACAGCAAATAATAAGCCAAGTCACAATCCTTTATCGGGTTTTAGGATATTTAGGTTGGGCCAATATAGAGCCAAAATTTATCCCTTGAGAAGTCTTTTTCTTCCACAGTTCAATTCTTAAATCCCATAAATGTTATTGCAGCTGTAACCCTATCTTGAATGGGAAGCAGGTTTTGCTTGAAAGATTTATCCTTGTCATATAAGATAGCTTTATAGCTAGCATACCATTATTGAGCTGACACTGAGGTTGTAATTTCTCTTTGGAGAGGGGGAAAATTAGAAAGCTCTTTAGGGAGTGTGATGAGTGGAGGTGATGCTTACGTATAGTTACATCCATTGTTAAGGGGATAATTAAGAAGAGATTTCTGACAGCGAAAACCAAATAGGATGGTCCTCATCCTATTTGGATTTCCCAGTCAGCTCTTATTTCCAGATCCGTTTACTCCTGCTTCCTCTTTTGAGACTTCTGATCTGCATGGTGGCTCAATATAAAAACTTATTATCACAAACATTCAACCTAAAGCCATACTTCTCCCACAAGGAATTACATTTTTACCAAAATCAAAGTCTCAAGAGGAAGGAATCAACTGCCTACACAAGATTTCAAGAATGTCAAATGTACCAATTAGCCTCTTAAAGGAGTTTTGTTAAGAGACCTTTCCTTTACTTATGCCGTGGAAGAAAGTAGTGAAAATAGAAATAATAAGACTAACAATTTTAGTTTCTTGAAAGCTAAGACCTTCTAATATTGTACCCAGGGCACAGGCAGACCTCTGCTATTAAAAGTAATAGTGCAGAAATGGACAATAGCAATTTAGTGCTTCTGGGCAGCTTTTTTGCACAGTGTTTCCTTTGTTCTACCCAGGCACTCTTCCTCTGCTCTGATAATTCTTTAAAGTGCATCCTAAAGCTGGATTTGGCATGTACTTGAAGTTGATGAACCCTAATCCAGCCATCGATTCAAAAGGTCTTTAGAGTAATCCTTTTTTGATTCTTACTTTACCTCTTCTAAGTTTCCACCAACTTCTCACTGATTCTAGGATACTCACAGTTCAGGAGGAGGAAAAAAAATAGTCACCTAAAGAAGTATAATTTTAGGTTTATGATATATTAGGACTAGGAAGTCTGCTACTTACCTGCTAATCTAAAAATCTGATAACACAAATGAACAAACTGACTTCCAGAGAGGTTATGTGGTTTGCAAAAGTTCAAATGACTACTATTGGAGAATTGGTTCATATTATTTTCATGTTATTATTTGCATGGAGAAGAGAATTCTAGTTTGGATCTCACCATTTTCCCTGCTCAGATGCTCCACTCTTGTCCAACCCAGTAGCACAATTCACCCATATTCTACAAAAGTCTCAACACACTGGTGAGTTATGATTACTTGTGAGAATGTACTAAACTGTATTTAATACACCTGGCAGAAAACCAAGCCAGATAACAAAATCTGGTTCTCTCTGTGGTGTTATTATACATGTGAACACGAGTGAAATAAAAAGAAAGGTTTAGAAATGACTGAATGGGGTACATTATATATCCCACTGTGCTCAACAGAATGTTATCAATAGCAGAGAAGATGGTAGACAAGATTACAAATGACCATGAGAGTGAAAAGTGATTAGATAGTATCAAGACCAGAAATGCATAAACCCTATCTTGACCCAGCTACCCTTTTCTTTATGCTTCATGCAATAAAAGCATACAAGACATGATAAAGGGGGAAATCATTCTTTTTACCTAGGCATATACTCCAACTCCATTTATTTTCTAAGATTAGAGAAGTTATGTAGACCTATGAGACCTCCTGTTATCCCTCATGCTTAAACTTAAATGCAGGTATTTAACTACCCTCTGTGCCAAAAGAAAGAGAGGAGATTGGTGTGCCAGAACTGGCTAGGTCTGCTTATCATTTATGCAGAATTCATATACTGGGGTGCCCAAAAAATGTATACACATTTTAAGAGATGTTATCTATGCTCAAGCAGTAGTTCACTGTAATCAAAAGTATCTGGACACGATGGTAACCACTTTGAGCACCTCTTGTAATTGCAGAAGTCAAATGTGACTTGTATTCATCTTTTGTTATGAATATTTCAGTTTTAACACAGTTTTTTCCTTTCTTAAAATGTGTACATTTTTTGGCATCCTCTGTATATATTTTTTACTCCTCTCAATGAAAGATAAACCAAAAGATGACCAAATCTACTATGCAAATAAAAGGCTTGACCTGACTATATGAAAAGAAGATGAGAGGGTATACATGTATTGTGTATTAACATAGTTACTGTGCAAAGTTAATATGGGCTAATCATCATCACAGAATCAAACCAATCAGGATATTCTTCTTCATGAGAATTTTGGAAGTGGGTGAGAGCATTTAGGAGAAGCACAAAGCACTAAAACCCTTCTAATTGTCTATAAGCATTTACTGATTTCCTGAACATATAAATCACATTCCAAATTTTCTGTCTTGGTGTGAATGAAAAAAAGTAAAATTTACCTAGAATAAGTTAACTGTTGAGATTTAATGTAAAACAAATTATTTAATGTAAACCTCTTTTGTAATATAAAATGTCTTCCTGTATATAAAATGTCCTTGCCATGGAGATTTGTATTCCCTCATTCTCTCTCTCTCTCTCTCTCTCTCTCTCTCTCTCTCTCTCTCTCTCTCTCTCTCTCTCTCTCCTATAAAGACTACAATAAGAAATTCAAAATCTCCAACTCTAAGGCCATTTTCCTGTACAGAAGAGTGGTTTCCAGGCAATAAACTGAAGTCGACCAGTGTCTCTGGTTTTTATTTTTAGAAGCATAGTTCAAAAAGGACCTCAAATCCCCTATAATGCCAAATATATTATTAAAGAGTTCAGGGTCCAATCATTTACATTTCAACAAGAAATATGTTTCACTCTGATATGTTGGCACTGGTTCAGTGCAAATGACCTGCTTTCACACGTTGACGTTTTGCAAGGTTTTGGAGCAATTGGCTTGAAATTTGGAACACTTATCTCTGAGTTTCATGCCTCTGGTATGTGAAGGAGTGCTTTTATGGAATTTTGTCCAGTTATTTATATTGAATTTCTGCCTCCATAAAGTTCTAAGAAATAAGAACACTGTTAAACTGTCAAGAACAGTTTTGCTTTAAATAAAAGTTAATTTATTTTTAGCCTATTATATAGGATCAGATTTGGAATGGAAATATTCATGTTTATACATTGCCCTCATTAAATCATTTCAACCAACAAACAACAAATTTTAAAGCAGCACATTTTATTAAAATACTGCAGTGTAGAAAAGAGAAAACAGTAATGTGAGATCAACATGGAAACGAAGTACTACGATTGTTTATTAAACTCGTTCAAGTTCTATTTTTATTTTCCCTCAGTTATTTTGAGTATCACAGATTAATCTACATGCATTTTAAACTTTTTCCTATTTTTAAAGTGTCTCAAATTGTGGCAAATGAGTCTATGCTGAAGTATTTTAATCCTGATATAACCACCTATTACTGTAATCAACTTAGGAAATTTCCTTAATTTCTTTGTCTTAAGTTTTCTCAGTTGAAGACAGCTGGAATAAAAACTTAACTTCTACCTCACAAGATTGTTATAAAGATTATATGTGTAAATGTATATAAAATGCTTACAATGTTTTATTCTCCAGCATAAGAGTTCTGACTACTAAGTTCGCGAACTCATCCTAGTAAAAGTGCTACATACCTCATTGCTGAATATCACTATGGTCACCTTTGAAGTACTCCCTTTGGGAAGCTAAGCACTGACACTAGTGCCTAGTCCACTCTTCAACGCAATTTGAAACTCTTTTCTGGAATGGCCATCAGAGATGTCGTTGTGTTACCCTTGATGTCCTGAATGTCATCAAAATGTCTTTCTTTCAATATTTCCTTTACCTTCAGGTAAAGAAAGAAGTCATTGGGGGCCAGATCAGGTGTGTACGGAGGGTGTTCCAATAGTTATTTGAGCACTGGCTGAAAACTCCCTCACAGATAGTGCCGTGTGAGCTGGTGTATTGTTGTGAGGCAAGAACCATGAATTGTTGGCAAAAAGTTCAGGTCATTTTCGTTTAAATTTTTCATGCAGCCTTTTCAGCACTTCCAAATAATAAACTTAGTTAATTATTTGTCCATTTTGTACAAATTCGTATTGAGTAATCCCTCTGATATCAAAAAAGTTTAGCAACATCACTGCAACAAGTTCACGGTCTTGTCAGACCTCATAAATTTCTCAATGAAATTTGAGAATTTAGGTGTAGTAACAGATAATGAAAAGGTGATTTTTCCAGTAATTCTTTTTATGATGTGAAATATATTTGACTTAACTAGCTCTTAGGAAGTTATTTCATAAAATTGAAGGCATCGTATCATCCAAAGTCAACATGAGGGTACAGAATATGCTCTGACCACTTAAGAAATCAGTGCAAACTAGTTTCTGAGCCTCGCTTCTCAACTTAGCAACAGAGTGTTTTCAGGAGAAATCAATCTCAGTTTTCTAAAAGTTTCTCATCTTTAAATTAAGTGTAATTATCTGTATCTTCCTTAGAGTATTCATATGAGGTGACAGTACCTTCAACTGAAAAGTTATGTTGCAACTTAATATTACTGTCTTTAAGGGCCGGCCGAGTGGCTCAGTTGGTTAAGAGCTCACTCAAGAGTGCGAGCTGAGCTCTGAACAACAGCAGTTTGATGCCCAGCCTGAGCTGAGCTGCCGCTGAGCTGCCACTGACCTGCCAACAGGTGGCAGGATGACTCAGTTAAAAAAACAACAACAACAAAAAACAAACAAACAAATATCACTGTCTTTAAGAACGTGTCAGAAGATGTGAGATTTAAACAACCTTTTGAAGTAAAAGGATTAAGGAATTTTCTCTACTATGTAATGCATGCTCCAGAGCATCACTATATATCTTCACTATTACACATCAAAATTATATTTTGAGAGTTAAATATTGGAAATCAGGGTAAAACTCAGCTTAACAGTCCTGTCAGCTTTGATGTTAGTTGAATATGTATAAATCTGCATAAATGTTCTTATCAGATGGATGACTTAAATTAAGTTTTGTAATTACAATGCAGATCTTTCATCCACAAATTAAAATATATTATGTAAAAACTCCAAATTAGATTTTGGGCTTATTGTAATAAAGATTCACACATGGATAATGAGAGAATATGGAATTTATATTCGCATATTGTATTAGTTTTTGTGTAACACTTACATGATTATCAAATTCTGTACAAGGTTTTATAATTTAAACGAACATACTTTGGAAAGATATAATCAATGCAAAGCTTGATGTTTAGGTAACTGTAAAATGCTACCCTATTTAGCTTTAAAGTGACATTTGCTTGTATTTATCCCAACTGCTGTGATACTTAATTTAGATGGTATGTGATGACCTTCATGAAGAAGATTCTGAACTCAAATTCATTTTGTTTATATTCTCATATCTGCCATCTACCTTTGGATAGGGATATACATGTTCTTGTCTAACTTCTTGCATTTATGAAAAATGAAAATTACTATTCCCCTCAATCATGAATATGAGTATTATGCACTGTAAGAAAAACAGAGTATATCCCTGTCAGAAAAACAGTGGATATACTCCTGGGGGTTTAAGCCTCATTAATATCAGCTAGCCAATGAGAATAAACCTCACTCTCTTGCACATTCCAATTATACTCTGAGAAATAACACTCATATGTCTGGAACATTGGGGTGTTCCTCTGAGCTCCACAGCATTTTGAAAGAATAGACCCCCCCATGTGATGGTCAATTTTATGTGTCAACTTGACTGCCCCACAGATTGCCCAGATTAAACATTATTTCTGGGTATACCTGTGAGGATGTTTTGAAATGAGATTAGCATTTAAATTGGCAGAGTAAGTAAAATAGACTGCCCTCCCCAATGTGGTTGGGCATTATCCAATCAACTGAGGGCCTACATAGAAGAGGCAGAAAAAAAAGGAAATTACCTCCTTTCTTTTTTCCTGCCGATTTGAACTAGGACATTGGTCTTGCCTGTCCTTTTAACTAATTTATACCACTGACTCCCCTGGTTCTCAGGTGTTTGGACTTAGACAGAATCACACCACTGGCTTCCCTGTTTCCAGCTTGCCAAAGACAGATCACAGGATTCAGCCTTCATAATCACTTGAGCCAATTATTCATGATGTCTGTCTATATATGTATGTATGTATCTATCTATCATCATATCAGCCAAGTTTCTCAACAAAAATAGAATGAATATATATATAGAAATATGTATATATATATATATATATATATATGAGAGAGAGATACCCCATTTTTTTCTTCTCTCTTTCTCTCTTCCTTCATCTTTCTTCCTTCATTTCTTTCCTTCCTTCCTTCATCTATCTATCTATCTATCTATCTATCTATCTATCTATCTATCTATCTATCTTCTATTGGAATAGAAAATAGATGAATATAGAAATAGATGATAGATATAGATTATATAGATAACCAATACGATATCTATATATCCTATATATAATATTATATATTTATGGATATACATATATGTATATTTGATTTATCTGGAAAACCTGACTAATACAATCATTCCTAAACCCAATCTGTAGAAGTCATCCAACTTATCATTTTAATTAGGTTTCTGCAGGGAATTCACAGTTTATTTCATGCCCCATATGATCTAAAGACTTTTTATTCTCAGGAGTTGCTCTTAGACTTCATTTTGAACAAATAAGTTTTCTCTCCTATGCGTTTTTGACAATTAATTCTTGCTCTCACTCCAACGTCATATTCCTCATCATTCCAGGTCTCACTGTCCCTAGGCAATCTGTGTTCAGAGAGTGTCCAGTGTACTCCTGAGCCAAACCTTCTGTTAGAGTCTAACATAGATTTCCAGAAAATAGATCATTTCTGGAAAATAGAGATGAAGAGCAAAATTTCAAAAAAGACTCTTTGCCAAATGTAGATTTCAATATTCCCCCTTAGGTTAGCATGAAAATGGAACATAGTGTAATGTCTAAGAGCTTGTACTCCAGCATCAAAATATACAAATGAACGCATCTATCAACATTCCAGAACTTTTAATAATGTAAATATTCTAAAATTTGGAAACCATAAACAAGAGTATGCTTAATGATTTTTCATAACAAGTGAAAGAGATTGTAAAGGATAAAAGGTACAGATAAAAATGGAATAAGACATTGTTTTCTTTTTGAAGAGAACAAGATGCAATGACAAGGAATAACTTCTGCAAATTTAAAACAAAGCATTTTTCATTTTCTTCCTCCCAACACTAAACCCTTTATCTCTACTTACCCGTTTCCAGCCCTAGTTATCCTCCATAAAGGTTAGTAACTATTTCCTCCTAAATACTAGATAGAACCTAACATCTGTCTTATAATCAGGATATGTGATCACAAACTTAGATTCCTTACTTTTTAAAATTAAGCTAAATTTGTATACAGTGAAATGCTCAGATATTAATTGCAAAATTTGATGAGTTTTGATAAATGTGTATTTTTGGGTAAACATCTCAATCAAGATATAAAACATTTATCTTATCAAATGAATCACATTTTTCTCCTTGCTTGTATAAAAGTTTTTAAGTAATGACTATTTTATGTTCTTGATCACAATGTCTTCTTTAAACAATGTATTCTCAGAATGTTAGCTACTTTCACATATGAAGTTACTTGACCTCAGGATGCCTCTCTCATCTCTTCACTCTTTTTATATATGGCACTTTTTAGGATTGCCATTTATCTTCAATATAAAATGAGGTTCAGAGATGTAGCATTTTGGTTAGAGCATTTGCTTTTTTTTTTTTTTTTTTCCTGAGGGCAGTGTCACTGGCCCTCACATGTGGGACCAAACCAGGGCCGCTGGCTTCCCAAGCCAGTGCTTAACCACCACGCCACTTGGCCGGCCCTTAGAGCATTTGCTTTTATACTAAGAATTTTGAGAAAAAATATCTTTACAGCAATAGTTCTAACTACAGTTGCAGCACAAGTGTAAACCTAAGTTACCCCAATTATGTGACAGTAATCTGAAGATTCTATTTCTTCCCTAGTAGAAATATGCTACTAAGTAAATTCCCAAAGGAATAAAGCATCTAGTAGGAAACTATAACATAGAACTAGATGATCTGTAGGCATCATTTCAGCTCTAGTATATTTTGATTTAGCAATTGAAAAGATAATCAAGAAAAAACAGTATTTATTTACAACTTATTATATACCAGGCAATAATGCTACATTTACAATTTCCCTTAATTCTACAATAATAATAACTTTGTGACAGAGTTAATGCTGTTTGCATTTCACAAATGAATAAAGATAAAGAGACTGACCAATGCCATAATAGAATTAAGTAACCAACATGGGAATTGAATCTAGATATATGACCCGGTCTTAAGTTTTAATCTTTTACTGTCCTCTTTATACCTCTCTCTTACCTTCTCTGTTTTTAAATTGAATTGTTTATTCTCTTTTAATTTGAATTAACTAAACAAAATCGTGTCTCTGACAACATGGGAGAACTATTAAAACAATTCACATAGATATCCTGTTTAGCAATGGGTGAATTATACTAATGAAATTGGGGTCCATTCTCTAAGGATAGAGCTCTTTTTCCTTTGATCCTTTCCTCAGTACCACTAGTCTAGATGATACAGACTGGTGGAAATATGTTTCACTGTCTGTTTTTGTCACTGGTATAATAGGAACAGAGATAACCTTATTAAAGGCATAATTATTAGCTTCAGGCCTAGACATAAGTATTTTTTGTTTAATCACATCAAGAAACAAACTATTAGGGCCTGAGACAGGTCATTTTCAAAATAATGAAATAGCAGAATACAATGTTAAGCACACAACTGTAGTGTTTAATTGCTATTGCTGTAACTATTACTATTGTTACTTACCAAATCTTTAGAAACAAAGGCAGACACAGCATCTACAATATCCTCCTACCTACTGTGTTGGATGTGTTCTCATTGCTCAAATGGAGGAGTTGCAAAAGTTAGGTAGTCATTTGTTATCTCATATTATGATGCTAATATAAAATGAAGAAACTATTTTCCATGACAAAATGCTAGTAAGAGTCTCTGCTAATGAGGTTTTTGTCATATTAATGAAAACAAATGCCAATATGATATAAAACTATTATGAACAAAAATTGCTAATGTGGCGGTCCTTATATACTGGGCAAAATATTGAATACAAAGCAAAGATATTGGGAGTGTGTGTGTGCATATGCATAAGAGAAGAGAAGCTGAGAGATTCTGAGTTATTTCAATATCATCAAAGGTATAGAATCAAAAGCAATTAAGAAGAAAGAAAGATGATAATATTAATATACAAAGAAACAATAGAGAGACTCAATGTAGAAGGATCTCTTCATATCATGATTATAAAAAGTGTTTGGTCTTTTTATGAAGCCTCTATCACCCTGATTCCAAAACCCGATAAAGACATCACAAAAAAGGAAAACTACAGGCCAATCTCCCTGATGAATATAGATGCAAAAATTCTCAATAAAATATTAGCAAACAGAATTTAGCAATATATTAAGAAGATCATACATCATGATCAAGTGGGATTCATCCCTAAATTCTGGTTCAAATTCTGGCTGGTTCAACATCCATAAATTAATTAATGTGATACACCACATCAACAAAATGAAGGATAAAGATCACATGGTCATTTCAATAGATGCAGAAAAAGCATTTGACAAAATCCAACAGCCATTTATGTTAAAAACCCTTAGCAAAGTGGGAATACAGGGATCATATCTCAACATAATAAAAGCCATATATGATAAACCTACAGCTAACATCATACTCAATGGGGAAAAGCTAAAACCATTCCCCTTAAGATCAGGAACAAGACAAGGCTGTCCACGTTCTCCTCTTTTATTCAACACAGTGCTGGAAGTTCTAGCCACAGCAATCAGACAACAAAAAGAAATAAAAGGCATCCAAATTGGCAATGAAGAAGTAAAATTGTCATTATATGCAGATGACATGATACTGTATATAGAGAACCCCAAAGACTCCATCAAAAAACTATTGGAACTGATAGACGAATTCAGTAAAGTAGCAGGATATAAAATCAATGTTCAGAAATCAGTGGCATTTGCATATACCAATAATAAACTAATGGAAAGAGAAATTAAGAAAACTGTCCCATTTACAATTGCGTCAAGAACTATAAAATACCTAGGAATAAATTTAACCAAAGAAGTGAAAGATCTGTACTCAGAAAATTATAAGACACTGAAGAAAGAAATCATAGAAGATACAAATAAATGGAAACACCTACCATGCTCATGGATAGGAAGAATTAATATAGTTAAAATGTCCATACAGCCTAAAGCAATATATAGATTCAATGCAATTCCTATCAAACTACCAAGGGCATTTTTCACAGAAATAGAAAATATAATCCTAAAGTTTATATGGAATCATAAAAGACCCAGAATAGCCTCGGCAATTCTGAGGAATAAAAACAAAGTCGGGGATCACGCTACCAGACATCAAAACCTACTACAAGGCCACAGTAATCAAGACAGTTTGGTATTGGCATAAAAACAGGCACATCGATCAGTGGAACAGAACAGAGAGCCCAGAAATAAATCCAAGCATTTACGGACAGTTAATCTATGACAAGGGAAGCAAGAATTTACACTGGAGTAAAGATAGTCTATTCAATAAATGGTGCTGGGAAAATTGGACTGACACATGCAAAAAAATGAAACTGGATCATCTCCTTACGCCTTATACAAGAACAAATTCAAAATGGATTAAAGACTTAAATGTAAGACCTGAAACCATAAAAATCCTAAATGAAAATATAGGGAGTACATTTGCAGACATTACCGGAGCAATATTTTTACTGATACATCCCTACGGGCAAGGGAAGTAAAAGAAAAAATGAACATATGGGATTATATCAGACTTAAAAGTTTTTTCACAACAAAGGAAACCATTAATAAAACAAAAAGGAAGCCTACTGAATGGGAGAATATATTTGCCAACGATATATCTGATAAGGGGTTAATATCCAAAATTTATAAAACACTCATGAAACTCAACACCAAAAAAACAAACAACCCAATTAAAAAATGGGCAGAAGATATGAAGAGACATTTCTCTAAAGAAGACATACAGATGGCCAACAGGCATATGAAAAAAAGTTCAACCTCACTGGTCATTAGGGAAATGCAAATAAAAACCACCATGAGATACCACCTCACTCCAGTCAGAATGGCTATCATCAACAAATCAACAAACAACAAGTGCTGGCGGGGCTGTGGGGAAAAGGGGACCCTGCTGCACTGTTGGTGGAACTGCAGATTGGTGCAGCCACTATGGAAGTCAGTATGGAGGTATCTCAAAGAACTGGAAATAGAGCTACCGTTTGACCCAGCAATTCCACTCCTCGGTATTTATCCTGAAAAAAACCAAGACACTTATTCAAAAAAGTTATGCACCCCGATGTTCATAGCAGCACAATTTACAATAGCTAAGACTTGGAAACAACCAAAATGCCCGTCAGTAGATGACTGGATTAAGAAACTGTGGTATATTTATACAATGGAGTATTACTCCTCTATAAAGAAGAATGAAATCGTGCCATTTGCAATGATATGGATGGACCTAGAGACTATAATGTTGAGTGAAATAAGTCAGTCAGAGAAGGACAAATACCATATGATCTCACTCATATGTGGAATATGAAAAACTGTATGATTGAGCAAAGTAAACAGAAACTGTCTCATAGATATAGAGGAAAAATCAGGGTTGCTAATTTGGAGAGGAATGGGGATGAGGGAGAAGGGGAAGGGATTAGACAGCAAAAATAGGCAACTACAATATTGCTACTGGGATAGGAAAAACAGTTTGGGGAATATAATTAATAATGTTGTAAATATTCTGTGGCATGTCAGATGATCATAGATCTTGTTAGGGAGACCATTTCATGGATGGAGTAGAGGTTTGATCACTGCACTGTATTACTAAAGTGGAGGTGGTATACCTACTGTAATTGAATATATATAGATAGTCACAGGATGTGGATTATACTGTGGAAGAGAGTCAGAGGAAGAGTAATAGATATATATGATATGGGGGGGAGTGGGGTGGTGTATTGGGGGTGGGGGGTTGTCACTTTGAGGGGTAAAATGTATAACTATTGCACTGTGTTGTACACCTGAAACTAATTAAAAATAAAATTAAAAAAAAAAAGAAAGTCTCTTCAAGAATAAAAAAAAAAAAGTGTTTGGGTAAAAATTAATTTTTAATTTTATGTCTCTGTAGAAAGGAAATAAAATAAATAGTACATAAAGCACTTGACCAGAAAAACATGTTGTCATTGTTAATATTACTCATAAGAACTCCCGATATTATTCATAAGGAGATATCCTTATGAGATTATGTATCATGCCTTTGAACATATCAGTGGTTTTTTGTATCATGATGAAACAATTCATTTTCCTTACTATAAGTGCATTTGCATCTATTTAATTATTTAGAGATTCCGAAAGCTAGAAGATCTCAAAATGGCCTTTATTCATGTTATATATCCTCTCTTTGATTAACCACCTACTTTAATGTTGCAGTAACATTATCTATCAAGAAAACATATTTACTTCATGGCTGTCAATAAGTTACATGCGAGGATCATTTATCAAAAGTGTTTATTAACTACTGATTGATAACATGGTCGCTTCAAGAGGTATGTTTTAATTCTGAAAAATTAAGCCTAACAATTTCTCAACATGATAAAAATGGGGCACTATAGCTTGCTATTAAATCAGAACTGGGAATATAATAGGAATGGACTGGGGAGGTAATCTGTAATCACCCATCATCATCCTCTTCAAATGGTTTACAGCCTCTATAGAAATCTTCATTCATTCTCACTTATGAGCATTATCTCTCCTTTTTATTAAGTCCATATCTAACATTTCTTAACAAAGGATGAAAAATAGATGCTGAGGTTTCAAATGTTCAAAAATATTTTTATACTTTCTTCTAAATCAATTAATAGTTGCAACAGGTATAGAATATTGGTATATCAATAATTTTATCTTAGTATTTTTGTTTTGTTTTGATTCCTGCTCTTAAAAAGATGTGACATTCGGATTTTTTTAAATAAGATATTCTGTTTTTCTTGAAGTTTTGAAAGCTCTCTGTTTATCAATCTATCCTCAATGTTTACAAATTTTACAATTATGGTACTTAGTGCCATATACAGAAGGTGCCCCCCAAAAATGTATACACATTTTAAGAAAGGAAAACATTATTAAAATTGTAATAATATATACCAATAGCAAAAGATGAATACAATTCACATTTGACTTCTACACTCAAAGTAGTTACCATCAGTATCCAGACACTTCTGATTACAGCAAACTACTGCTTGAGCACCGTTGACCGAATTGTCATTTTTTTTTTTTGGCACCCCCGATATATATACCTCCAAGTATATTTTCTCCAGATTGAGTGGGCCAAAATAATTTCCTGACCAATCCTGAGATTCATATTCTATGCTTCAGTCTAAAAACCATTCTTATTTTTATTGATAAGTTTATCTCTTCCATTGCCTTTGTGGCCTCATTCTGTAACTACTACTGATAAGATATTGGTACATCTGTATTCCGAGCCTTCCATATTTCTTTGGGTGAATCATCTTTTTTTACATAAGTCTTCTACTCCATGGCCATGGTACCTAGGTAGTAGCTTCTTTGACATTCCTAAGACTGTTAGCTACATTTCCTTCCTTCCACATCTGGTTTCCAAACCTTTGTGGAAATCTCTTGCCCATCTTCTAATTTTCTTTGACCTGTGGATTTGTATTTTTACTGTCATTTTAGTGGCATTTTGGGAGGAAATAACTAAACTTTAAAGAATAAGTAATATAGTCATAAGGCAAGAAGGAAAAAGACTATCTCAAAGGAAAGTACCAATTGAATGGACCAATTTTGAGAAAACTGGACTCTGTAAAGAACCTTCACTTCTCATTATCCAGGGGTTCAATGCTAATCTGTAATGGCTCCTGTAATTCATTATATACATACAGTAACATATACTGTCCAGTCATAACTTCAGGGTTCACAGTAGTCATTAACAGGCCATAGGATGTATAGTTTATGTACTAGGTTGGAAATTTTAAGTATGTTTCTATGCATCATTTTGAAAATCAAAATAGTGAAACCCATAATAAACTGGTCTATTTTAAAAACACTATCTGCTGTATAAAAATATTATGAAATTAACTTATTTCAGTTTTCCTATTTTTCCTAGTACATAATCAATCTTTAATGCAAACATATTCTGACATACCTTTCAAATAAAGGTTGAATAATAAGATGCTAAACCCTATCAAAAATATTGGGTAGAGCTACTCTGTGCTGCTATTACTTGAAAGAAGAAAGGATTTTTTGTTTTGTTTTGTTTTGTTTTTTAATGTTTCTTAGGTAATTATTGTGTGACAGCAGTTGAACTTCCAAAAAGACAAAACTGGAGTCCTACAAAGATACACTCATGGTCTCTTGCCTCTCTTGCATGCACTTGGACTATTCTCCAGTCTGCAAGAGAAGTATGGGCAGCACCATGTGGAGCAGCAATAACTGCACATCCTCCCCTCCAGAATGCTTAGCAGGTAGCTATTTTGGTGTTACTTGAAAGGCATTGAAAAGCCTGTCTGACTCAACACATCCAGATTCCCTTTAGCCAGGTCATGTTATTTTAAACATTGTGAACATGGATACATGTGTGTTGTTTATTGAGCAAATATTCAATGAGAACCTACTATATACCAAAAAAAGAATACTTGGCATTGCAGCGTATGTTAAATCTTCAAAACAATCATATCATCTAGGCAGTTTGTAACCTAACAGATAAATAAACTAAAATTCTGAGTTTTTAATTATTTCTCTAATTTTTAGACAGCTAAAAGCAGCAAAGAGCTAAAACTCACATATCTGACATTGACACTTCTCCTCATTCCATATTCTCCATCTCCAAGAAAGTATTAAGTAAATATAGGTACTATTATAGACCACAAGACTTCAAATTATATAAGTGTGAATAAAAGATAAAAATAAGGTTGAAACACAACAGCAATAAATAGTTAGGTACAAGTTTAATAGTCTCCATTCATTCTGTGTCAATTTTGACACCCCCAAGATAAAAATACCTTCTAATAATTGAATTATCTAATCAACTTAAATCTCCAAGTACTTCTAAAAATTGGTGAACTTCTTAAGCTTGTTTTATAGATGAGCAAAAATGCTATCAACTCCTCTTGGCTTCAGATTTATGTTACTGTATACAATGCCATCTCATCTTACTTGTCCTCAGCTCTGAGCATCCTTACAGTGGGTGCTTTGGGTTACGATGATGGGTGACATATGAATGCTTATAACCTAACCTGTGGGGATAACCTATTTTTGTAAATAGCTACAAAGGTAGGGATCCCTCCAGATTCTGACTTTCCAAATTTATCTCTGTATTTCTCAAAAAAAAAAAAAAAAGTATGTTTATCTATAATTTCTCATTTCTGTCCTATACATACTCTGCTCTTTTCTTATTTTCCTACAAGCAAACCCCAATATCCCTTCAAATCATGTTCAAATACCACCTACACTAACATTCCTTTCCTGATCCACCTACTTTCTAAAACTGGCCAGTATTTAGCCCTTCCGTGGAGTCCTTTAATATTTCTCTACATCTCCCTTAGTAAATTATTAATGTCTATTCTTGTGTATAAATGCCTGGTTTTCAGAATGCTTGTGTTATTAATTTATATATCCACTATCTCAACTCTTCCATTCTACCTCTACCATCATTTCATTTAGTAACATGAAGACAACCAACATATAGTGTTTTACTGAATCACATAAATCAAATGAATATTTGAAGATTCCTGAAAGCAAACAAGAATTTCCTCACTCTAAAGTGGAAGATCTGGGCAGGCAACAGCATTGAATGTATCGGTTAATTTTTATCAATTGTCCTATCAGAGGGTTGGGCAAAGGAAAAACAAAGAGGAAGAATGCAGAAAAATTAGAAGACAGGAGTAATAGGTTTGAGGATCTCAGTTACTGGTTTGGATTTAGGAAGAGGGACTAAAGAGGAATACTCTTTTAGTACACAAAAATTTTTTAAAAATCATGCACGGGATAAGGCAGAGAATAAGGAGCATTGTGGTAAAAGAAGATAATGAAGTAATCAGAGCTTACACATGGCACCCCAAATTTGTTGCAATATTTTGTGAAGACAATTTATGTATACCTGTCAGCATTGCTCAAGTTTTGATGGAATATTATATCTGAGAATGCTAGTACATATTGTATAAATGAAGCAAAGATGGCTCCTGTATAGTAGTATTTTGGACTTATTTACAGCATACTGGGACCATAAGCTCAAAACTTTCAGGGCCAAAGGCAAATTTTATATAGCTCACTGTTTTATATACAGATCAGATAAGCATTTTTAGCCATTGGTAGCCTGCCTTTTTTTCATACCCCACGAAACTGCACCCATTTGCCAGTCACAGATCAGGGCCAACGAGACCTCAAGCTGCTGCTGCTCTTGAGAGTTCTCTGACACAGAGGCTCTCCATTTTCTTTGTCACATTATAGCCTGCCTGTCTGCCTCCATGCACCTCTCTGTGATGACAGATCATAACTTCAATATTATACATACTGTATATATCCCCACTTGGCAAAGATGGCCGGTCAGTCAGTGACTGGTAAGATCCCATGAGAGGGACAACCCAAGTCAGATGCAGTCACGTGGGTGCCAGTTGGTGCTTGTGGGTGCCAGTGGGTACCTGTGGGTGTAAGTGAGTGCCATGGGAGAAATCAGGGAGAGGAGAAAAGGGGCATAAACCCCTTGCTTCAGGTTATGGCAGCCTGCCTGAGAAATGACCTATTGATATGATAATACCTGTCCTCCCTGCATTCTTATCAGTAAACCTTGGCAGACAAAGCTTCTGCCTCTTAAGAGGTGCATGACAATAACCTCATGGGGCCTCTGGTAATGGCAGTTTGCAGGCATGGGAACTTAGGCCTGGAGATTAATTCTTGAGTGTGAGACTCACAGATCTGGGAAGCTACACTGATCCCTTCCTAATTGTAAGATAATCAAAGAAACAGTCAAGGCCCAGTCCCCTGGCCCAGCTGTATTTTTCTCTCTTATATCTTGTCTCTTTCTTTCTTAATTCTTCGCCATCCCTTCTCCACTCCCACCTGCTCAGTCCTGCAGGACGTGACATTCTTGAGCAATAGCATCTAAATATGTAAGCCCTTTTGACAATTCTCTTTTTCCTTATGCTGGTCCCTGTCTGAGTGGTGGCTCCATGCTGCCTGCTGCAAGGGATTTTCCTTCCCCTGGCATTCAACCTGTCAAAGCACAAACCTAATAAAGCTTACTTCATGCTACTGCTACTTCATAGTGATGTATTTTCCTTTGATTGCCTGAAATCTTCAAACTCACTACTAGCTAATTCTAATTTCCATTAGTTAATGGGGCCATAGTGACACTGATGTCAGCATAGCCTCCTGATCTAGGACAGTGTTGAACATGCCAACAAGTGGGTCCCATGTGCCACATGAAGCTAAATTAAGCAAGGTTACATCAGATAAAAAATGAGATAGGCCTGTTAAAGGAAAATCAGAAAAGTGGTGAAAATGTTAAATAGATTCCTGTTTTCATGGGTCTAGCTGGAAGAGTGTATGAATCATTTTTTTTCTTTTTTACTTTTATAATGCTTGATAACTTGCATATCTTGCAGACCCCAATTACTCAATTCCTAGAGATAGCAAATAACATATCTGTGAACATGCCTTAGCTATTTTAATAAACCAATCCCTAACCCATACCCTCCTTCTGCTTCTTTTCATCAGACTCTTTCGATCCAGAACTCTATCCCCCTGCCCTAAATCACCCCAGGATGATTTAGGAATGATTCAGGTAGTAGACATCTAATGACCACCCAGAGCCTGACAAAATTATTCAATCAAACTATGTATTCTTAAACTTGCTCGGCTTCCACCCTGGCCTCACTCATTTCTTTCCGTAAAAACCACAGTAAAGGCTCTGGCTCATGCTTTCCCCTTATTCCTTCTGCCTCTTGACCAACCCTGGTGCTTCCTTGTGTGGCTCTGTATGACACCGCCTGGGACTCACACTTCTCCTGGGAACTATGAGTAACAAACTACCTTTTCAATGGTACTAATCTCCTCATCTGTTGGCTTCACCATACCAGAATAAAAATTAAATCTCAGGTACATTTTAAAACAAGGGATCTTTCTCAGATCTCTCAAAAATAGCAGCGAAGAAATCCCATGTCATATCCTCTAACCACTTCTCCCACTCCCTGCCAACATAAATGTGACTAGTAGGAGACAGCATGTTGCAATAGAAACAACATAGGGTTTGAATTCCAAACTTATTAGCCCAAGTTCTAATCATATTTCTGCCATTTTCTGGCTTTTTGTTAAATGTGTTATTCCAGCTTTTCAAGTATCTGTTTCCACATCTATAAAAAGGGAATAATACCATCTACCTTGAAAGGTTGATTTGATTAATAACATATTAATTTCTAACAGATGATCAAGAATCTAGTATGTAAACTGCAACTCTAAATTATCTTTCCTCCAAGCTTCAAGTAAAGTTTATGAACAAAAATATTTTAGGTGTTGTTCTGTGGGTATCTAAAGGTTAATGTTAGGCCTATCAAAAAGATATAAGAAGGCAGGTTTTGGCTCAATATAAAAAAGATCAACTGCTTTCACATTCAACATGTACAGAGTCTGGAAGCTGTCACACACATATTTACCAAAGGGTAAAAAAAAAAAAAAAAAAAAGAAAAAACAAAGAACAAACTATGAATTCATTTTGTTAGGCTCATCATAGAATTTAGGTCAGAGGACAATCATCACTCTAGCATTTGCAGACATGCAAATACGGAGAATCACAAATGAGATCAGTTTACTCAGAGCAAAAACTGCTAGAGGCTTAAATTAGTAGAAATACTTAAATGGTAACTTATGAATTGCTGAAGGTGGAATGTGGACTAGCATGAGAGTGACACACTCTTGGAGGATGTGGTCTTAAGAGAGGAACCACACTTTAATGGTTTTACCTCCAGAAACATCAACAGGTTCTCAGGATAAAAAGCTAAGAAAAAAACTCTTGTTTCTGGCAGGTGGTGGTGGGGGGGGGTGAGGGGGAAGTGGGGGAGCGGGGAGTAAATATTTTGAAACATACCTAGAGTGTCTAGAGTGTTCTCCATAATAGAAGTATACTCAGTGAGGTAAAAGGACTTTGCCAGTCCTTTATTTGACCAGGGAGAAATGACCAGCTCCAGCTCCATCTAGGCTTTCTTGATCACCAAAGAAAAAGAAATAAAAAAGACCAAATAAACATTTGTTAGTCACAGACAGGGGCACAGGCCCACTAAAAGATTAAGAGAGAATGGGGCAGAAAAAATGTTTGAAGAAATAATGACTGAAAATGTTCCAAATTTGAGAAAAGAAAGAAATATAAATATCCAAAAAAGCTCAACAAACTAAGGAATATGAACTCAAAGACCCACAGCAGGTCACATTATAATCAAACTTTTGAAAGACAAAGACAATGAGAGGATCTTTAAAACAATAAAAGAGAAATGACTCATCATGTACAAGATATCTTCAATAAGAATTTCAGCAAATTTCTCATTGGAAACTTTGGAAGTCAGAAGACAGTGAGCTGATGTATTCAAAGCACTAAAAGAAAAATACTGTCAAACAAAAATCTTACATCTAGAAAAACTGTCCTTCAAAAAAATGAGGTAAAAGTCAAGACATTCCTAGAGAGATAAAAACTGAGGGAGCTTGAAATCACCAGACAGGCCCTATGAAAAATGCTCGCTGGAATCCTGCAGGATACATTGAAAAGACACTAGACAGTAACTCAAAGCTATTTGAAGATATAAGATCCCAATGATGGTAAATATATGGGCAATTATAGAATCTAGTATTATTGTGACATAGTTAGTAACTCCACTTTTTATTTTCTATACAATTTAAGAGACATATATTTAAAAAAATAAATTAGTCTAAAAGCAAGTATCATAACTTTGGTTTTAACTCAACACTTTGTTTTCTACTTAATTTAAGAAATTTATGTGTTTAACATTATTATTAATTTATATTTTGGGGTACACAATGTACAAAGGTGTAATTTTGTGACCAACAACCAAAAGGAGTAGGGGACAAAACTGTAAATGAGCAGAGGTCCTGTGCGTTATTAAAGTTAATATGGTAAAAATTCAAATTAGAGCATTGTAACTTTAAGACATTAAATGTAATCCTCATGGTAACCATAAAGAAAATAACTATAACATAGATACAAAACAAAATGAGAAAATAATTTAAATATTTCACTGCAAAAAAAAAAAAATCAACTAAACACAAAAGGCAATAATACATGAAATGAGGGGCAAAAAAGTTATAAGGCATATAGAAAATAGCAAAATGACAGAAATCCCTCCTTATCATTAATTACTTTAAGTGTAAATGGATTAAACTGTTTGATCAAAAGACAGAAAATGGCAAGGTGGATTTAAAAAACATGATCCAAAACAATGCTTCTACAAAAGATTCACTTTAAATCCATGGCACAAAAATATTGAAAATGAAAGGATGGGAAAAGATATTCCATACAAATAGTAACCAAAAGGGAATAGGGGGTGGCTATACTAATATCAAACAAAATAGACTTTGAAGCAAAATAGGTTTCAGTAGACAAAGGCATTTATGAAAGGTTTAATACATTAAGAAGATATAACAATTATAAACATCTACAAACATTATAAATCATCAAAATATATAAAGCAAAAATTGACAGAACTAAAAGGAGAAAGAAGTTCTACAATAATAATTGGAGACTTCAGCTGGCCCAGTGGCTCAGTTGGTTAAGAACTCGCTCAAGAGTGTGCGCTCTGAGCAACAGTGTCGCCAGTTTGATTTCCAGTCTGAGCTGAGCTACTGCTGAGCTGCCAACAGGTGGCAGGATGGCTCAGCTAAACATAAATAAATAATTGGAGACCTCAATAACAGATAGAACAATGAGATAGAAGATAAGTAAGGAAATAGAGGACTTATACAACACAAAAGGACTTACCCAACACAAAAGCATTTAGATCTAACAGACATATGCAGAACTCTCTTCCCAACAACAGCAAAATACACATTCTTCTCAAGTGCACATGAGACATTCTCCAGGATAGACCATATGGTAGGCCACAAAATAAGATTCAATAAATATAAAATTGTCTTACAAAGTGTCTTCTCCAACTACAAGGGATGATGTTAGAAATCAACAACAAAAGGAAAACTGGAAATTCACAAATTTGTGGAAATTAAACAACACCCTAAACAATGAATGAATCAAAGAAGAAATCAAAAGGGAAAGCAAAAAATAAAAAATATCTTGAAACAAATGAAAATAAAAACACAATATACCAAAACTCATGAGGTGCATCAAAAACAGTGCTAAGGGAGAAATTTATAGCTATAAACACATTAAAAACAAGAAAGTTCTAAAATCATCAACTTAATTTTACAACTTAGGGAACCAGAAAAAGAACAAACTAAACCCAAAGCTATCAAAAAGAAGGAAATAAAGATTCGAGCAGAAATAATAAATAAAATAGAGAATAGGATACAAAGAAAAAACTCAATAAAACTAAAAGTTTATTCTTTGCAAAGAAACAAAATTGAAAACATTTAGCTAGATGGACTGAGAAAAAAAGAGAAAACTCAAATTACTAAAATCAGGAATTAAAATGGGAATATTACGCTAATTCTACAGAAATAAAAAGGGAGTCTAAGAGAGAACTACAAACAATTGTAATCCAACAAAATGGATAACCTAGATGAAATGGATAAATTCCTAGAAACACACAAAACCTGCCCAGGCTAAATAATGAAGAGGTAAGAAATCTGAATAGAATGATAAACAGTAAGATGATTGTCCTCCTAAGTATTTACTCAAATGATCTGAAAACTTATATTCACAAAAAAGCCTATACAGAGATATTTATAGTAGCCTTATTCATAGTAGCCAGAAACTTAGTGACCAAGAAGCCCTTGAAATAACAAAGTGAGTACCATCCATCCAATGACATACTACGCAACAATAAACAGGAATGAGCTATCAAGCCAGATAGATATGTGGATAAATATTAAAGGAATATTTGTAAGTAAAAAAAGCCAATTATAAAATGCTACATACTGTATGATTCTAATTATTTGACATTCTGTAAAAGGCAAATCTTAGAGACAGTAAAACGATCAATGGTTGCCAAGGATCAACTGTAAAAGTGAGGAATAGGTAAAAATACAGGGGGTTTTTGTCAGTAAACATATACTGTATTAAAACAGTAATGATGAATACATGTAGTCAAAACCCATAGAACTTTAAAGCACAAAGAGTAGACCTTAATGTATGCAATTAGAATATATAATTTAGGAAGTTGATGGACCCTAGGATAGGATGTGCAATGTGACAGAATAATCTAATTATATGGCAAATATGTGAAACAATTTCACTGAAGGTGGTATGGAGAAAAAGTGCTTACCTAACTAACTTTGGAAACTGGTATAGTCTGTATGACTAGAGGCAAAAGGAACTGTGCATAAGTACTATAATCTAGTTGATAAGATTGTTTCATATGGAGTACCCATTAACAATTCGGATACTGCTCTGCATGTATACTGAAATTGACAAATAAATGGTTGGTACAGGATGGCAGCTAGGTTTCTCACTGTTGGAGTGAGAATTTACCAATAAAGCAACGGGAATCTAAATGGTAGTGAACTGGAGATTCAGAAAACAGTATGTGTCGCATCTCTGAGCGGCTGGGTCTAGCTTCCTCGAGAAGACTGGCAGGGACTCAGAAAAAGAAATAAAGAGCAAGAAACAGGGATAGTTTAAAAAGCAATGTGAGCCAGGGGACTCTGTCTGATGGACAAGAGCCCTGAATCTGGTCAGCTTGCAGCTTTTATTGAGTACAAACAGGGAAGGGCTTTGCTCTTTCCGAGGTCTGTAAATCACATGCCTCACCCAAGATTTAGCCAAATCTCCCTATGCCTCACAGACTTCCTCAGCCGAAAGACCCTTTGATCAATGCAGCCTTGCCCCCTAGGGGGACAGATCATGGTTCACTATGACACCTTGAGGCAAGAATGCAAGGAGGACTGCTGTTAGCTTCTTAGGAAGATTTCTCTCTTCTTTGGCAGGCTGTTAGCTCTGCAGAAAAGGATTAACAGGACTTTAGGCCCCATAGGCTTCACCTCCTTGATTCCTCCCAGGGTACCCTAGAACGGCGCCTGGCTTAGGCCGCCCTGATACGCATATTTATATAGGATCTCACACCTATATTAGAATCCTGCACATATCTAGGGTCTTGCCTGTCATTGACTGACCCGCCCTCTCTCTTAGGGTCCCATGGGGTTTTGCCATAGACATAGTGAATATCCTGTCCCTGTGAGGCCTTGCTGTTATGGACAAATGCAGGGAGGCAAACGGCGAGGCTGCTGTGAGGCCACAAGTATGAACTCATTTTAAGCTTAATAAATAGGTGGTTACACGTTGAAATATTTACAGATGTGTGTAAATAGAAGGGTTAGAATACACACACGTATTTAGGTGCTGTCAGATGAGATTATATAAAAGAAATGATACATCAGCATCAACAACCACATCTAGCACCCAAATCTTGGGTTATTATACCACTCTCTATTAAAAGGACCCAAGGCTCTTAGGAGAAAATGCTGATTTATATACTGGGTCAGATTATGTAGAAGATGGGCCTGGAGCTTCTTCTACCGCCAGGGAGCAAAGAAGTGCTAAGGGATCAAGGGAGGAAGAGAGGGCAAACAAATGAGAAAAAGAGAAAATAAGGAAAGAGAATGAAAGCGAATAAAAAAAAAGCAACCATATTGATGAAAGAGTTCCAATGGCCAAAACTGAGACAATTTGAACAACTAAATAAAATAAAGTATCATTGGATTATAACCTGAAGTATAAAATAAACATCCATGATCCATACTGAGATAGATATAGACATATATAGACATAAGATATAGATACAGATATAGATATAATTAAATACACTAATGAATGGGTGATAAGAGAGAAACCTGTCATGAAGAAGAATTTCAAATAATTTTTCTAGATAACCTTCAATGAAGTTAACATAACTATCTACTTCGTGAGGTATGGGATGAGCATAGTACTTCTTCCAAAAAATACAGGATGGAAAGATGGAGAATAAAAAGATTCTTACAGTACAGATTTATCTAGAAAACACTACCAGCCAGTGATCAAGGCTAACTTCAACGGTCATAAATCATACTGATATTATATAGCCCCGATAAAATGTGACAGAAATAGTACTTTATCTCTGTGGTCTTCCTTCCAATAACCCATAATCCCAATCTTATTTTTCTATAAAATACCTGACTAGTACTTATTGAAATTCTCAATCATTAAAAACAAAGAAAATCTAGGAAACTACAGTGACCAATTGAAGCCTAAGGAGACATGAGAACTAAATATAATGTGATGTCCTGGATGGGATCCTGAAATGGAAAAAGGACATGAGGTAAAAACTAAGGAAGCCTGAACAAATAATGGACTTCAGTTAATAATAATGCATCCATATCAGTTGTTGATTGTAACAAATATAACATGTTAATATAAACAGTAAATAACAGGGTAACTTGGTGAGAAATTGAAGGAAAGCCTCTATATTATCCTGTCAAGTTTTCTGTAAATCTAAACCTGTTTTAAAATTTTAATGTATTTGAAGAAAACTGTAGGAGGAAAAAAATATCTGTCCAAAGATTGAATGTACTACCTTAGGACAATATTTTTCCATGTTTTATTCAATGATGCATTTTATTTAATAAGAATAGTACCCAACACTTAATAGTTACAAAAATATTTATATATGTTGAATAAATATGCTTAATGACATTATTTATTGAGTAGTTAGAGCATGCCAAATATTTGACAGGAGTTAAGTGTCAAAAACTATGATTCAGGTGCTAGAATTAATATCTGCATTTTAAGGTTGTGGCAATTTAAACTTAGTGAGTTAATTAACTTGTCCAATGCGCCATACCTTACAAAGGTTGGACCTAGGAGTTGAGTCTAGGATATATGGCTATTTTGCCATCATGCTTAGACTCTGTACTGTGATATCTCTCAACAGATAAAATAGTGAATTTTGGTCAGTGGAAGAGAGGGAGGAAAAGGATATGCTCACATGAAAAAACACTGATATAAAGTTTTATTGATATAAAAATAACAAAATCTTCATTAAAACAAAAATAGGGGTGTGATAGTCAGGATAATAGCTCTCCAAACGTGTCCTTGTCATAACCCCAAAACCTGTGAATATATTACATTATATGGAAAAGCGACCTTTGCAGATGCTATTAAGGTGGGGTTATCATTCTGAATAAAATGGATCAAATCGAATTATGAGTTCTGAACAGTGGAACAGGGAGGCAAAATGATCTTTCAAAATGATACAACAGGAGGACTCAGCTCACTGTGAATGGTTTTGAAGATAGAGGAAAGAGGCCACAAGCCGTGGAATTCCATCAATGTCTACACATAGAAGCTAGAAATGTTAAGGAAATGGATTCTCCCTTAGAGCATCAAGAGAAGAAAGTAGTTCTGATAACATCTTGATAGCTCAGTAAGACCTGTGTCTGTCCTTCAACCTCTAGAATTGTAGATAATAATTTAGTGTTTGAACAACCAATTTAGGAATCATAAAAAGAAGAAAGATTAAAGTTCAACTAATATATTACATTGCATTAGTACTTAAGGAACCAAAAACAAAATGAAATATCAGCTCTCTTCCATTGCGGGAGTCCAGCTCCCACGCAGTCCAGGGGTTCCCTCAGGTGGAAATGGAGTCAGCAAGGCGAAAGAAGGAAGTGGAGACACCAGGGAGAGTTTCAGAGAAGTTTCACACTTTATTGTTACAGCATGTCCCCTTTTATAGGGACTCTTGACTATTATCTCAATCACAAGTTAAGTTTCACATAGTTTTGATGTATTTTTCTTTCTTAGGACTTTTACAGTCTTTACTCCTTGTAATTGTTCTCCCCAGGGCACACTGTGACCTATTTTAAGGTCACAATCTCTTTGTGACCCAGACTCAGTTTCTACATATCATCTAAAGAATGGTTACTATGACTACCTTGACTATTTAGTAATTATCCCAAATTCCAGCAGCTAAACACAATCATAAGTCTCACAGGACGCATACTTGAGCTATTACTAAGAGACTAGGAGTGGCTGTGTTTAGGGTAAAATTAACTAAAGTCTGTTCCTATGAGATTACAATACTTAGTAACCAACGGGGGTCTCAAACCTCTCTTATCCTATTGTTATTAAAATAGAGGGTAGCATCTGTTTCTCAGTCAAAGCTTCAGTATCTGTTGCTGCAACAATATACAAGGCAAAGAATTCAAATAAGGCTGTTGATTAACATGCAACATAGTCAGTAAGATTCCTCTTATCGGAACTCTCATGGCCTGGAGACTTTAGTCTTCAAGGAGACTCTCATAGCAATGACCCTAGGCAAGTGAGCTCAACAGACTGATGTTATCATCAGTTTCTCTCATACAGGCTGTTTGGCCTACCTGGCCAGAGGTCTAAGCCTCTGTTTCCAAGAGGCTTGAGTCCCCTGTTTCTCAGTCCTGGGGTCCCCATGGGGCTACTGCCTGGCTTGGGTTGTCTCCTTCTCTTAGGAGATAATACCCATCTTTGGCTTGCATAGCCATCTCTCATTGGGGTACCATAGGAACTTGCCATAAGTGCAGTGAAAGTACTGTCTCCTATGGAATCTGATGTAGAGGAAAGGCACATGCATTCATAGAGGCAGTGGATATTACATGACCAACCATAGGCAGCATCCTAGACATCCAGCGCTCAGTGTGGATCTTTACTTCAATGTGACCTTGTCAGACACCGGGGTGCTGTCAGCTCCCAACATTCCATGAGATAGACAAAGACTAAAAAATTAATATCTAGTGCTGATAAGCCCCTTGAGCAAAAGGTACTTCCATGCATTTTTTGGCAACAACATGTATCATAGACCCCACAAACTTCCAGGAATTTAACATTTAGAAAGTCGTTCTAAAAAAATAATTTGGCAGGAGTACATAACAGAAATCAGAATGTCTACTGAAAAAATTATTTGTGATTTCAAGTATAGGTAACTGTAGGAGCCCAGCTGTAGGGCCTATCAGAGTCAGGAAATACTTACAGGCTTTGGAGATGCAGCCCTGACTCCCCCAGGCCCAGGAGGGACTGCAAGAAAACAGCTTGTTTATGTGAGTTGCTTTTAGTGAACATGTGTGCTGGCGCCATGACATTATTGTTATTGGGTTATAAAAATTCCAGTTCTGCTAAACTAGGTTCTGAGTGCAGCTTTGCTGCTGCTGCTGTTCAATTGAGTTCTGCTGTGGTTCTGCCACTGCTGAATAAAGTGTTGCTGCATGCATGTCAGAGACTCTGCAAGGCTTTTTTCCATTTGTGTACCTCACCACTGAAACCATCCCTGCTGGAAACACTTGGACCCAATTATAACTATCTAAATAATAATAGAAAAAGGTTAAATGAATTGTGACTTATCTCTTACCAAAGGATGCAATGAAGCAATTTAAAATAAAGAGGAATCTGTATTTATTATCTTGAAGTATGTTTTTACTATACATTTTAAAGGAAAAAAAAGACATTAAAACATTTAATTTGTAGTTTCATTTCATTTCAATAATAATGTATTTTATATTTGTATTTTTATTCAGTTAATTGCATTAGCAAAATTCTGCAAAAACATGCAGCAGACTTTTTAATGATTATCTCTGGGTAATGAGATTCCTGTATTTTCAAATACATAGTTCTTATTTTCTTCTAGCTTTATTGAGATACAATTTACATATTAACATTATAGAAACTAAAGGTGCACAATGTGTTGATTTGATACACTTGCATATTGTAAAATGATTACCATTTTAGTATTAGCTAACAGCTCCATCATATCACATATTAACCATTTCTTTTTAGTGGTGACAACTTTTAAGATTTATGTTCTTAGCAATTATATAATATGGTATTTTTAACTATAGTCCCCATGCTGAATATTAGATCTCCAGAACTTATTCATCTTTTAACTGAAGTTTGTATCTATTGTTAAATGCATAGTTCTTGAAACTATGTCTGAATTCTTAAAGCATGAGCGCAAAAACAGTATAAAGTACACTGCAGTGTACAGGGGAATAGGGGACACAAACTTCAGAAGTAAATAAGATTGAGGTGAAAGATACAGAAGCAAATAATAAAACTAGTTATTTAGTATTATATACAAATCACACTACTAAATTGCATGTGATAATTATCATTCTCCTGTTTTATTTAATATTTCCAAGTAGTATGTGAGAAAGGTAATATTTTTAATCCTATCTTGCTGATCAGGAAACAGTCTCAAAGGGTGATGTCAGCATCTTGGTAGTATGTCATTCTTCTTTTCTCTTCGCTTCTCTAAACAACTAAATAGGCATTCAAAACTGAACAAAAGTGCCTCGTCGCTTTACCAAGTGACCCAGTTTTCTTATCCACTTGTGCATCCAAAAATAAGCAAACAATACTTAGGTAAGTGCTGTAGATCCAAGGGAGTAGATAAATCTGCCCCAATTCCACTCCCCACATTGGGGTTGGGGTACTCTGGAGAGTGCAAACTAGGCAGATACTCACTGGCAAAAGAGATTTGGTAAAAGCCCAGCCTGCCTGAGGGGAGATTCCAGCAGACCATCAGAGCAGGTTAGAAATAAGTTTGGAAACAGGAGAAGCTCGCTGAAGCAGCCCTCATTCCCAAAACAAAACTGCAAGATGTTAAACTTTTGAGGGCATCAGTGGAGACTTTCCTGGAACAGGAGATGGAAATGGGCGTCCTCTCTAAGGAATGTGAACACCAGTAGACCAAAGAATCTGTGCAAATAGGCCAAGGTCAGTGGGCAAAGGAGAAAACAAACTTAAGCTTTAGCGCCACCATCTGGAAGACAAAATAAAGTTTTCTAATAGCCTGTTGAATTGTAAGAACCAAAGAAGACATAAAACTTTTGCTAAAGTGTTATCTGCCACTTCAGATGGGAAAGCAGAAATACAAACCAACAAACACTAAAAAAAAAGAAAAGAAAGAAAGAAAATATGGTATCACAAAAAGAAAATAAATCTCCAGCAACCAAATTCAAAAGCATGGAATATAGTGATCTAATTGATAAAGAATTCAAAATAACTGTTGAAGAAATTCAATGAACTCCAAGAAAACTAAAAAAGACAGTTCAATATACTCAGAAATAGAATTAATGAAAAGAAAGAGTTCCTTAACAAAGATATTGAAATTATAAAAAAATAATCAAACAAAAATTCTGGTGCTGAAGAATTCAGTGAATGAGATGAAGAATGGAAGAGAGAGCATTGGTAACAGCAGAACATATGGAAAAAAAATAAATGGCCTGGATGATACAAATACAGAAATAATTCAGTCAGAAGAGGAGAGAGAATTAAGATTTATAAAAAGTGGAAAAAAAAACCTATATGTGCTATCAGAGTCATTAAAAAAATCAAATATTAGAATAAATTGGTATTCCAAAAGGAGAATAAGGGAAAGTAGCTTAGAATTTATTTAAAGAAATAATAGCTGAGAATTTCCCAAACCTTGGGAAGGAACTAAAGATTCAAATCCACGAATCTAATACAATACCCTGTTATCATAAAGCAAAAAGACATTCTCCACACGTTATAATGAAATTGTCGAATATCAATTATACATAAAGAATCTTAAAGGCAGAGAGGAAAAACAACAAAGAAAGAAAGAATAGCCTACAAAGGAACCCCCAATTAGGCTATCAGTGGATTTCTCAGCAGAAACTCTAAAGGCCAGGACAGGGTAGAGGGGCAGTAGAAAGATAAATTTTGACAGCCAAGAATACATTATCTGGCAAGTTATCCTTCAGATATGAAGGAGAAATAAAGACTTTCCCAGACAAACAGAGGCTGAGGCAGTATACCACCACTACATCTGCCTTGTAAGAAATGCTGAAAGGGGCTTTTCAAGCTGAAATTTAAAAGATGCTATTCAGCCACATGAAACATATGAAAGTACACAACACATTGGTAAAGGTGAAAAAGTATACAGTCAGAATTAGAAAACTGTAACTCTATATTAGGATGGTGTGTTAATCACTTAACTATAGAATAAATGTTAAAGGAAAAGAGTATTAAAATAACAATAGTTACTTTAATTTGTTAATGAACACAGCATAAAAAGAGGTAAGTCATAACATCAAAAACATTAAAGGGGAGGAACCAAAGGGTGGAGTTTTATAGGTGAATGAATATAAGCTGCTACCAGCATAAAACTGAGTTTTATATATGACGTGTTTTATGTGAACCTCATGGTAATCACAAAGCAAAAGTCGAGAGTAGATTCACAAAACATAAAAAAGAAGTAAACAGAGCACAGAACCATGAAACATTGCCAATTTACAAAGGCAGGCAGAAACAGAAGGAAAAAGAAACAATGAAAACAATCAGATAGCAAATCATAAGATGGCAGTAGTAAGTCTTTACCTATCAAAAATTACTCTAAATGTAAATAGACTGAATTCATTAATCAAAAGGCATAGAGTGTCTGAGTGGTTAGAAAAACTAGAATCAACTTATGCTGCCTACTAGAGACTTATTTTAGCTCTAAAGACACATAGGCTCGAAATGGGTATATAGAAGACGATATTCCATGCTGGTGGAAATCAAAAGAAAGAAGGATTAACCATAGTTATATCAGAAAAAAATTGATTTTTAAACCATAAAAAGTAACAAGAGACAAACATGGTCATTATATAATAACTATGGAGTCAATTATTTGAGAAGATAAATAATCATAAATATAAACCCATTATCACAGCACCTAAATATGTTAAGCAATCACTGACAGATCTGATAGGAGAAAGGAACAACAGTACAATAATATATTAGGGGACTTCAATACCCCTCTGTCAGCAATGAAATAGATCATTCAGACAGAAAATCAACAAGGAAACATTGGAATTGAATCATATTTTAAACGAAATGGACTTAACAGACCCACATAGAACATTCTGACCAACACCAGAACACACATTCATCTCAAGTACACACAGTACATTCTCCAAGACAGATCATGTAATAGGACACAAAACAAGTCTTAGCAAATTTAACAAAACTAAATCATACTAATGATCTTTCTTGACTGCAATGATATGTAATGATACAACAATAAGAAAGCTGGAAAATACATGGAAATGAAACCATGCATACATTTCTAAACAACCAATGGGTCCAAGAAGAAATCCAAAGGGAAATTTAAAAAAAATTATCTTGAAACAAATAAATACAACATTCAAAGTATTATGAAATGCTGCAAAATAGCAGTCTGACAGGAAAGTTTATAGGAGTAAATACATATATTAAAAAATTATGAGGATTTCAAATAAACAACTGAACTTTACACCTCAAAGTTATACAAAATGAAAAACAAATTAAGCTCAAAGTTAGTAAGGAAATAAATATCACAGTATAAATAAATAAAATAGAAACTAGAAAAAAGTTATTTAAAAAATCAAGAAACTAAGGGCTGCTTTTTGAAAAGTTAAACAAAATTGACAAAACTTTGGCTAGCCTAAGAAAAACAGGGAAGAGTCAAATACGTGAAATTAGAAATAAAAGAGAAGATATTAAAATTGATACTACAAAAGTACATTGGATCATAGCAGACTATTATGAACAAATATATGTCAATGAATTAGATAAACTAGATGAAACGGATAAATTCCTAGAAACACATAACTTAACAAGACCAAATTAAGAAGAAATAGAAAATCCAAGCAGATCAATAACAAGCAAACAGATGAATCAATAGTCAAAAACCTTCCAACACAAAAATTCCCAGGACCAGCTAGATTCACTAGCAAATTATAGCAAACATTTAAAGAAAAAAAAAAAGCCAATTTTTTCTCAATCTCTTCCAAAAAAATTAAAGAGGTGGAAACACTGCCAAACTCCTTCAATAAGGCAAGCATTACCTGAATATCAGAGACCATTAGGGACACTATAAACAAAGAATACTATAGATTAATATATCCCTGATGAATATAGATGCAAAAATTCTCAAGAAAATATTAGCAAAGCAAATTCAAGAACACAGTAAAAGGATTATTTACCAATACCAAGTGAAATTTATTCATGGGCTGCAAGAATGTTTCAACATATGCAAATTAGTAAATATATCCCATTAATAGAATGTAGAACAAAAAAATCAAATGATTATCTCAGTAGATGCAGAAGAAGCATCTGAAAAATTGCAAGATCCTTCCATGATAAAAACCATCAACAAACTGGGCATAAAAGGAATATACTTCAACATACTAATGGCCATATATGACAAACCCACAGCTAACATTATACTCCATGGCAACAAACTGAAAGCTATTCCACTAAGATCAAGAACAAAACAAGATGCCCATCTCACCATTCTTATTCAATACAGTACTGAAAGTTCTAGCTTGAGCAATTTGGCAAGACAAAGAAATAAAAGACTTCTAATAGAAGAGAAGACGTGAAATCATCATTATTTGCAGACGATTTTATAATTTTATACATAGAAAATCCCAAAGACTCAACTAAAAAACCATTGGAACTAATCAATGATTTCAGTAAAGTTGCAGGATATAAAATTAACATACAAAAGTGTTGCATTTGTATACACTAATAATGAAACATCTGAAAAACAAATACAGAAAACTATCCCATTCACAATAGTATCGAAAACAATAAAAGACCTAAACATAAATTTAAGCAAGGAAATGGAAGATCTGTATAATAAAAATTACAAGACTTTGAGTGAAATTGCAGAAGACACAAAAAAATGAAGAGATGTTCCGTTCCATATTAATGGATAGGAATTAATATTTTTAAAAAGCCAGTACTACACAAAACACATTTATAGCCTCAATGCAATCTCCATCAAAATTCCAATGGCATTTTTTGTCACAATAGAAAAAAAGAAAACACCCTGAAAATTTGTATGGAACCACAAAGTCTTTAAGTCTCAGCCAAAGCGATGCTGAGAAAGAAGAACAAAGCCAGAGGTGTCACACGTCCTAATTTCAAACTATACTATAAAGCTATAATAATTAAAACAGTCTGGTAATGGCCTAAGAACAGACACATAGACAAATGGTACTGTAGTGAACCCAGAATTAAACTTTGCATGTAAGGTCAACTAATATTTGACAAGCAAGCCAAGAGCAAGATAGCCTCTTCAACAAATGGTGCTGAGGAAGCTGGATAAACCTATGCAGAAAAATTAATTTGGATCCTTACACCACTCACAAAAATTAACTCCAAATGGATCAAAGACTTAAACATGAGCTCTGATACCATAAAATTCCTGGAAGAAAATGTAAGGAAGAAACTCCTCGACACTTCTCTTGGCAATTTTTTGGATATGACTCCAAAAACATAAACAAACAAAAGCAAAAATCAACAAGTAGGACTACATCAAACTTAAAAGCTCTTCACAGTAAAAGAACAATTAACAAATAAAATGTGATTTTATGAGAAGGGAGAAATTTTTGCAAACAATATATAGGATAAGGGGTTAATATCTAAAATACATAAATAACTCATACAATTCAATAACAAACAAATGAACAAACAAAGCACAGTCTGATTTAAAAACTAAATAGATGTTTTTTCCGAAGACATCCAAATGGCCTACAGGGACATGAAAAAATGTTCAACATCACTAATCATCAGGGAAATGCAAATCTAAACCACAATGAGATACTACCTCACACCTGTTAAAATAGTTATCATCAAGGAGACAACAGGGAACAAGTATTGGAGAGGATGTCAAAACAAGGGAACTACTGTATACTGTTAAGAATCTAAAATGGTTCAGCCATTATGGGAAACAGTACAGAGGATCCTCAAAAAATTAAAATTAGTTCTATCATATTATCCAGCAATTCCACTTAAGGGTTAAAACCAAAGGAAATATAATAAAATATTGAAGAGATATATGCACTCTGAATTTATTGCAGCATTATTTACAACAGCCAATGTATGGAAACAACGTAAGTGCCGATCAGGCTAAAGAAGATGTGGCATAGTTATTCAGCCATGAGAAACAAGGTCATTTTGTCATTGTGACAACTTGGATAAAACTTACAGACATTATTCTAAGTGATAATACATCAGACAGACAAATATTCTATGCAATCACTCATATGTGGAATCTTAAAAAAGCCAAACTCATAAAAGCAGAGTAAAATGGTGGTCACTAGAGGATGGGGGTGTGAAGACATAGGATAGATGTTTAAGGGTACAAACTTATACTGAGTAGTAAATAAGTCCTAGAAACAAAACAGTATAGCAAATGTAGACAATAATACTTTATCATCAAACTTGCTAAGATACTAGAACTTAATTATTCCAACCACTAAAAAGAAATGATAATTATATAACATGACAAGGGTGCTACTGCTACAATGGCAATCATAGTATAATATAAAAATATATCAAATTAATATGCATACCTTAAATCTACACATGTTATATATCAAATATATTTTAATAAGAACAAAACTAAGCTCAGAGACTTCAGTATGGTACTTAAAATTACAGCTAATAAGTTTCTCAACCAACATTTGAACTTTGACAGTGTATCTACATGATTAGGATCATTACAAAAACAATAACAAAAAAAGAGTATTGTATTAGGATTTGTAGTTAAGCTAAATACTGACATGTAGGGCTGGCCATGTGGCGCGTTGGTTAGGAGCTGGCTTGGGACGCCAGCTCTGAGCAGCAGGTCCCCGGCTCAGATCCAACGTGAGGGCCAGTGATGCTGTGCCCTCCACAGCTAAGATGGTGAACAATAGCTTAACCTGAAGCTGGGCTGCCATGAGTTGCCAGCGATGGCTAGGCTGCAGCCCCTGCTGCATTGGGATGCCATAAGCTACTGGGAGTGGCCGGCAGCCAGAGTGAGCAGGCAGCCCACGTGAGCTGCCAAGAGCCGCTGTGAGTGGCCATCCAGTGGCCAGCGACTGATCTGCCTCACCAGGGAAGAGTGCAATGATACCAACATGGGCCAGTGAAGCGACGTCCTCCACAACTAGACCGAGGAACAAAAGGACAGCAACTTGTCTGTTCCCCTTCCCAGTTTCCCCAATGCTGTTCCCTCCCCCAATTCCCCAATAAAATCTTAAAAAAAAGCAAAAAAAAAAAAAACAAAAAACTGACATGTAGATGGAGCAGCCAGTATGCAGCTGAAGCTAAACTGGTGAGTTCTGATCTAGATGCTAATGGCCAGGATCAATTTGAAGGAAGCTTCCCAAATTCATGAGGACTTATGGGGAATATAAGAGTGGTTTGTTTGGGGTTAAGTAATATTTTGAAAATGTAGGCTTTTCTAATTCACTGACAATATAAATTCATAATATTCACTATAAGCATCATCAAGCTCACCAAATATAATTATTTCTATCTAAGTTTGTACTTGAAAAGAAGTACTTGTTTGGACATTTCACAGCTCTGTTTCCATCTAACCTCCACGTAAAAAGACAAACAACAACCTCCACCTCCAAGAAAAAAAATAAATAAATAAGCAGGGTTAGTTATGGCAACCATGCAAATATTTTAAAAGTTGTGATTGAAATTTTAACATAAAAATCTCTCCTAGATATATATTGGGTTGTTGGAAAAGTCATGATGCATTTTTGCAATGAAAAACAGAAAAAATACATCATGACTTTTCCAACAACCCAATATGTATACCTATTTCCTTCACTGAGTTATTGTGCAAATATTTCTCAATTTCTAGACCATGTATTTGGTCTTTTATTGAAAGCTAACTGGCATTTCTGGCATTTGAATAGTTTTTTAGATTTACCAGTCTGATGGAAGTGCCACTACACTTTCCTATGCCTATTAGCTATAGTCTTGAATGTGTGAGTGAGCAAGTGTGTGTGTGTGTGTGTGTGTGTGCGCGCGTACCCATGGGTGTTTTAAAACTAGGTATTCAATTAGCCAATGCTCTCTGTAGAACTTGCCTGACAAAACATCTGCCATAGCAAATGACAAATATGTCTTTCTTTGAAAGCATATCCAAACAGATACCAATGGCATCCATTCATAAGCTAGCTGTCTTGTTATATCACTAGTACATTGTGAAACCCACACTATAGCCTGCTATGGGAAAACCACTGAAGCTTTGTAATGTTTGAAATGTTTTTAATCTTATCAAATCATGTTTGTAATATCCCACTAAACTAAGTCATTGTCAACTTAATGACTGCAAAATATCTCCTGGAAATGGTTACACTATTCATTCATAAGGGAACCAAGATAATTAAGTCATCCATCAATGCTGATGTTTGCTTGGATGTGTGATGTTTCCTTGTTGTCCTGACCTTGGCATGTCTGGAGCTCAGATAAAGCCTTTGATGGATATGTGAGCAGTCATAACTACCTCAAGGTTTGAACAATCCCATATGCTCAAAATGAGAACACTATATTTATTCTTGTGTTTTCAATCATCTTGACTTTCTCTTACAATGTTTGACTTCAGTACAACCATTCAAGCTAAATTAGTTATTTATTCTTTGTGTTCTCATAGTCCTTTCCCTATTATAGTGCTTAGCACACTGTATTATGAATCTTTGTCTATCTTGCCTACTCTACTGTGAACTCTTCAAGTATTAGATTATATTTTAGTTTTGTTTCCCTTGTACAAGCTTTCTTTTGTACTGTCACATAAAAATTCATTAATAATAAAAATAATATGTTAATAATTTCATTTGTGTTTTATCATTTGGTATAGATACTAGAATAATACACCTTTAAAAAAGGAAAATTGGAAAATATTAATTTATTGAGCACCAACCATATATCATAAAATATATTAGAAAAGATGTTATATAACTAGATTTAAAATGATGTAAATATGTTTAAGCCTGGACTATGCCAGGTGGGGGCAAAATAATTTTGGGAAAGTAATTTCATTTGTCTTTCAGTTTTCTAAACTAAAAAAAATATAAAAGGTCCACTATGTCCACAACCTAGGATTACTGTGAAAATAAAATGAGGAAAATTATTTTTAAATGATCTTTGAACGGTAATGTACAACCTAAAAAGAAGCTATTATTATATTTCTGTGAGAGTTTCTCAGGCTTTCCTTGTTTTGGATGACTTTTAGTTTTGATGAGTATTGATTTTTGATCAATACTAAGTCAACTTTTAGTTTTGATGAGTTATTTTATAAAATTTATTTCAATTGGAATTTGTGTAAAGTTTTCCTCATAATTAGGTTGAATTTATCAGTTTTTGAAAAGAAGAGCATAGCAATAAAGTGCCATTTTCATTATGCATTGAATTTCTAAATCAAATTAGAAATAATTGACATCTTTACAATGTTGACCCTTTCAATCCATTAACTTAGAATATCTCTCACTTTATTTAGATCTTTGATTTCTTTCATCAGTAATTTGTAGTTTTCTGGAAACAGATTCTATACATATTTTGTAAAATTTATATGTGACTACCCTGGTTTAAAAGAAGTTACTTTATAAATTTAGTTTATAAACATAAATTCACAGAAGGCTTCCATTTATACTTATATTTATTTATTTTTATATTTATGGGAACTTCCATTTAAATTTTTATATTTTATTTATAATTATATAGAGTGTATATTAAATTAACTGTTTGGTTAAGGTTAAAGTCTTTAAGATAGTACATACCACAGTACACTAGGCATACCTGACTGTAGATCAAGTAACACTAAGAGTTAAAAGACTTGGTGGAGAGATGGGGTGGAAGGCACTGGTACTGGTTTAGCCATATACTAGAGGTAAATCTGCCTTGACTACCTCTTAGGTCATCATGGGAATTATCTGATATCTGTGAAACCACATTGCAAATTTTAAGTCTCTGTAATATGTAAGGATGGATAAGAAACATAGCCATTAACCTACAAATATTTTTAGCATTTGCAACTCTTGCTTATTTAGTGGAGAATGTCATAAAAATACATTTTAGAAATCAATGAATGCTACATATTAAACTCAATACCACACCCAGTCTACCTCCCTCTGCTCATAATCAACTTCCCAATTATCTTAACTTTTGCCAGACATAATAAAGTGTTTGAATATAGGCTAAAAATACGTATTTACAGTCAGTGTGAGGAACAGCTGGTATACCCTTAAAATAGTATATTATATGCATTACCCCTCATAAATGTTTTAAAACTCTCATTAAAGGGGAAAAAAGAAAACTTATCCAAAGAATCCTATTTCAATGCTGTAGCATATTTATAGCAGCATATAGCATATATATTCTATATAACAAATAGGAGAGTTACAAATAAGATCTAAGGGAAACAAATCTTTTGAATTGCAGTACATTTTTCACTTCAGAATTATATGATCAACAATGATCCTTAACAGATCATTACCCCAAACTGTAATAAATCCTCTGCTCTCATATCATAAGCACTTAAGAAGGACTTGGGGCCATAGCAGTAAGGTTTATATTTCACCTTGACTTCATATTATCTAAGATATACATCTATGAGCCTACAATATGTTTAATGCATATTTATGCATGGCTGCAACTAAAATCTATTGCCAGGGGCTCAAAAATTCAATAACAATTGTTTTCCACACTCCAAAAGAATTGAAATGGCCAAAGAAGTCATCAAATGCAGATATAATATTAGTGACACCAGATAAGTTTTTCATTTAACCACCCGAGGAGAGGCAAGCTGTAGAATTCTGCAGCCTTTGAAAGTGGATGCTCGTGTTAGTCTTCATTTATGTGTCAGGGAGAAGTCAGACAGCACCAGGAGATGAACCTTATTCTATTTTTCAACAAACATGTAAAAAAGTGGAATTCTTATTCCACTTTTCAGCAAATATGTAAAATTTGTTCTAAACAAGTTTAATATTATAAACATGTTCAACACAGTTTAATAGTTACCAGAAGGTAAAGGGGGTAGGGAAGGTGGTAGAAGAGAGAAAAGAGGGTCAAATATATGGTGATGGAAGGAGAATTGACTCTGGGTGGTGAACACACAATGTGATGTATAGATGATGTATTGCAGAATTGTACACTTGAAACCTATATAATTTTACTAACCAATGTCACCACAATAAACTTAATTAAAAAACAACAACATTATGTTCGTAAACAAATTGAACTGCACAAAGCAGATTTAGGTTAAATAACTTGGTCAAGGTTTTAGAGCTAATATATTTGATGCCAAGATTGTTACACAGGTCAGACTGACTCAAAAACCCATTTTTTGTAACCACTTTTTCATACTACGTCTATTGAACGTCAGCTCTATGTCAGGCACTGTATTAGGTGATAAGGAAATAAAAAATGAGACACCTTTTTACTTGATAAGCCCACAACCTAGAAATAAAAACATGGGAATTTACATGTGATGATTCAGTTGTAAACCTCATATTGTGTGAGAAAACACCAGACAGGGGTTGGTGGGGGAGAGCTAATGTTTGGGCAGAGACTTCAAAGATCTCTAAGCATTTTCTAGAGAAAGGAAGGGCCTATGAGACACCTCTAGAATACTAAAAATGACCATCAAAGGAAGTTGGTCTGCTTGTGACAGTTGTCAAAGATTTTGCACGCTGATTGCACTGAAAAGGATATAAAAATGGGAATGTGATGAGGGATATAGGGCATGTATTCTGCTGAAATACGTAAGCATTCTTAGACTGCAGAATTATATGGCCTAAGGGTAAGCAAATCTAGAAAAGCACCTTCTGTTGCTTTGGTATTAAAAAAATATATGGGTGATTTGGAATCAAGATTGTGCTTCTTTGAAAAGCGACAGTTGCAGAAAGTAACCCCAAGTCACTGAGGTATTACAAAAATCAAAAGCTTTTACAATCCTTCCTTTTCATCAAAAGGAAGTCTTCCCTTTTTGTCCAGTCCTATGCTGTTCAAAATCCTTGTCAAATATTTGTAGTCTCTATTTGTGTTATGAAGTATTCTTTGGATACCTTAAGTTGCTGAATTATTTGCTATATCATCTATTTAGTGAGCAGATAAACAATAGCACTTAAATCTCAACATGGCTCAAGGGGAAGTGAACAAAGGAAATACTTATTAGCTATATGTATACATTCCCTCTTAACTATATTATGAACATTCCAAGATTTAGCCAAGAAAAGTGATCCCCTCTTTTGCCAGAAGATTGTCCAACTCCTTTCCTAAGGTAAGTTTTTTTCCAGCGTGTTAAACTTTCTAATTTTTGCATTTGTCTCCCAGCTCATTTTGGTGATGTTAAAGATCCTGGATCTCTAGGCATATAAGAATGGGAATCCTCCCTTAAGATTGCATAATAGGTACCATATTTGCAGTACTGCTTTAGTATGCCCCAATTTGGATTGTTTTGGGCAACTTATAGAGATATCTGTTGATGAGTCCTGTGATATGACCAGTCTGGTCCATAGCATAGCTTGAACCATAGCATGAAGAATTTGATCATGAATCAGGCCTCTTTAAAATCAGTCATCACAGATGCACTGGCACAAAAGGCACAATCCAATAGTCTTTTTGAATAATCAGTTCACCTACGTTAATCACAAATGCTTTATCTGTTTCTGCTATAATTTTAAGCTTGTCAAATATGAACAGAGTACTACCTATATTTGGGACATATGTCTTCTTGCTATACTGTAAGTCTGGCAGCACTTTCTAAAGCCCTTTTATGCCAGGTTTTATAGTAGATATAGGGAATCATCCCAGGAGCTAGTTTCAGCTGTTGAATACAAAAATAAAACATGAACATACTGGGTAATGGTTGAATGTCTAGAATTTATTTTTAGATATTAGTTTAAGATTTCTGAGAAATACGTGGGGGTCTCAGTGAAATATAATTGTCCAGGTGTATGTTGATTCTCCCATTTCAATGAAAACATATATGGCTATGAGGGTGAATAGGGTTTCTAAAGAAGGTGGAGATTCAGTCAAGCACAGTGAAATAAACAGCATCAGGGGAGAGGCAAAGAGAACAGTACTAGATATGATGAGGAAGGGATAGATGACAATTTAGTTGCCTTGAGATACTGAACAACGAATAACAGAGATTAGATGTTGTTATTGTTTTTAGCAAACAAAACATAAGATATGGATAATTAGCCTCTCTAAATTAGATATAACATACAGAGCCATTGGTCAGCAAGCTTTATAAAGGGGAAGATAGTAAATGGCATTGAGCCTTGGTTGCGGCTACTCAACTCTGCTGTTGTAGGATGAAAGCAGACATAGATAATATTTAAACAAATGGGTGTGGCTGTATTCCAGTAAAACTTTATTTACAGTAATAGGCATTTGGATAGATTTGGACTCTCGGCCATAATTTGCCTCACCCTACTCTATAGCCAAGTGCCTCTTGGATACTCCAGGCAGAATTCTAAGAATCATACCCAATTACCTTCACCCTTGTAAAATCTTCTCCCCTTTGAAGGTAGGTAGAAACTTTTGCAATATGACAAATATGATGAAATATTATTACTGTCATTATGTCACACAATAGTATTTGCAGGTGCCAATCCAAACTCATGAGCACTTTAAAATCATAAAGTTACGGCTGATGGCACAGTGATTAAGAGTTGGCTTGGGATGCCAGCAGCCCCGGCTCGGGTCCCACATAGGAGGGCCAGTGACACTGCCCTCAAAAAAAACAAAATCATAAAGTTTTTCCCAGCTAGTAGTAGAAGAGAAAGTCAAAGAGCTTTCAAGCATGAGAGTATGAGGGGGTTTTCCAGTGCTGAGATGGTGAAGGCCTGTGACAAGAAACAATAAGCAGCCTTAAGTTCAAAGAGCAACTCTCAGTTGATAGCCAGCAAGGAAACATGGATCTCTGTCCTAAAGTCACAAGGAACTGAATTCAGCCTATAACCTGAATTATTGGCCCTAATTAGAAGACCCAGGTGAAACTATCTGGGCTTTTGGCTTACAGAAATAGGAAATAATAAATGAGTATTGTTTTAAGCTCTTAACTCAGTGGTAATTTGTTACATAGAAATAGAAAACTAACACATTTAACCTCTTTATGGATATAGTATTGAGGCAGTTTAGCAGTGGTCTAGAGGAGTCAGTGGTAACCTTGAGTGATCCTTCACTTGATGTACATCAAATATGTGTAACAGCTTTGAGCCTGAGGACTTCCTGGAACATCCCCAACTTCTCTCTGGAACCTAGTAAAGCATCCTGACAACAGAGTTAGGATGAAAATAAGGAGGAGGTAAGTAAGTTTCCCTCCTCTGAAAAATCTAAAAATAGGCCATTCCATCTACATCTAATGATAGGATTCTATTTTCACAATAAATATTTCCTCAAAAGGTTCAAGGCCCTGAATTACTGAGGGCACAGCATGTCAAAGATCCTAATGAGATAGTTAAGGCAGGTAGATATTAAGAGGTTTAGCAATGCCTACCATGGAAACATTGGACTGTCAGAAAAGTCATGACATATTTTTTCTAGGTTTTTCCTTGCAAAAATGCATCTTGACTTTTCCAACAACCCAATATGTGTGACTCCTGGGAAGATAGAATGGCAAAGTGGTGGGAAATGTAGTTGATATGGTAGCCTCCATATTTACAAGGAAGTCTGTTTTCTTAGGTAAAAGCTGAGAGTTGAAAGATAGCATTGAACAAAGATGGACCAAGTTTCTCAGAGGGTCATTGTAGGGGCAGAGTCATAGGTGGTATTCTTAATTTTTGTGGGCCCCCTTTCTACTTGCTAGAGCTGGACAGTTATTTCTCTCATGCTCCATAGTTTTCAATATCTAGTGGCCCTAGCAATAGGAGTTCTCTCTCTGACCTTTTAATTGTCATGAGTTTGGTCTGGATTGTATCTCCTTTTATTTATAGAATTTTTTCTAAAAGCTCAACTAAGAGCTGTAATTCCTGAAGGGTGGTGATTTACCATTCTATTTTTTTCTTTTTCTTTTCTAACTAAGTTAGCCATTTCTGGTTTTAACCCAGCTATAAATAGATTGGGCAGAGCAATTGATGTGAGAGCTTCAGGTCAAGGCCTGATTCTTTAAAGGTCATAAGACAATTTCTGAAGTCTAAAAGGGAGCCGGCCATCCTTTTGATGCTCATATGATTTAATCAAAATTCATTCAACTCTGGCAAGAAACCTTTCAGATATGGAAACCAAGATTGTTTTTCTTACTCTCTGGGCCTTAGTGTACTCTAAAGATGTAAATTTTAATTATTTTTTTCAGTCTTCCTGATGGTGGACCCATTTGGTCTTTTCAATTCATGTTTTGGCTTCCCTGGGACCAATAAGGAGGTGGGAAATTGATACAAATCAGGTAGCCTAGAAATAAGTCCCTAGCATGGTCCTGAATTCTTTAATAATTTTCTTCCTCTTATTTTGTGGAAAATGATTAATAATACTCAAAAACTTTGAGAACAGTTGTTTTAGAGCAGGTACTAGCAAACTACAGTCCATGAGCCAAGTCAGGTCTGGTGCCTATTTTTGTAAGTAAAGTTTTATTGGAAGACAGCTATGACCATTTGTTTATGGATTGTTCCAGGCTGCTTTCACACTACATAGTGGAGCTTAGTAGTTGTAACAAAGACCATATGATCCACAAACTGAAGAGTATTTACTATATGACCACCTACAGAAAGAATATAAGCTGTGGGACCAGCCTATCTGAATTCAAATAAATACTTACCATCTGTGAGACTGTGAATAAAGTATTAATCTTCTTGTCTGTATTTTCTCAACTGTAAAATGCAGTAATGATCATACAGTGCTCTGTGCCATGCAAGTAGCACATAATAAGGGCTCTAATCTTAGCTAGTGTTTTTAACAGTTCATTCTAAGTAAATATACTGTTTTCCAGAAAGATGTGTTTTAGTATTTTTCTGGCATTGTGTAAAATTTGACCACATTAACCACCATTGTTGATGATTTACTCTGTACCAAGCAGTGTGTTAAATGCTTTAGAAGTATCTCGTTTAATTCTTAGAGCAGCCTTAGGAGGTTTGATTGCTATACTAGAACAATGTGAAGGTGAAGGCTAGCATGTATTAATACTTTTATAATTATGTACATAAGTTTCATAAGTCTTAACTACTAACATTTTCAAACATTAGATATTTGCATTTTTATATTCTTCACAGTATTGTAGAAAGAACAAATGATGATTATCATGGTTAATATGCCCATACACACTTTACTTTGAAAACCTAAGAGAGCAAAATCTCTGTCAGTTTGTGACATTTACTTAAAACTAGAGTAATGGTACTAAGAGGGAAAGTACAAGTGACATGAAATGGTTCCATAGTAGATGGGAGCATTAGCACAGATAGCAGAGAATTTTTGAGGGCATTGTGAAATGTGCTGAGCTGGTGAAGACATCAGAGGAAGGTGAATTAAACCTATGAGCTGGGACCCATTTTAAAATGTTACCTGAATTTTAAAGACACCAAAACTCTGGTAGCTTACCTAATTTTCCACAATGTCATATAAGAAGAATATCAATCCCAATGTTTTAATGTGTTTTCTGTTTCTTAAGCATTTTTCTATATTGCCTTCCAAACTGTTATTTGTGAAACCCTAACTCAAAGCCCTGTATTTGTCTTTCCTAGTTCTTCATGGCACTAAAAGCACTAGTCCTATATGAATATAGGAATAATTTTACTCCCTTCAGCACATAGTCTAAAAGTAGCAAATATATGAAATCATTTTGCTCTGTGCTGTGAAGATATAGAGACACTAACATGGCCCTCTAGAAGTTCAGGATCTAGTTGAACATGTAGACATGACATAAATACTGAGCATGACAGCAGTAAGTGCTAAAAGTGCAAATAATATGTTCTGATAATACCTTCAGCAAGGTAAGGTCAAGGATCATCCCTACTGTGATCATAATTTGCTGTTGTTCAATATGATACTAAAATTACAGTTACCTTAGTGATATTGATTCCAGAAACTTTGCTAGTTCATCCACGCACCTATGATATATCAAAGTTCACTTGAAATTTTATAGGAATAATATTTTTTTTTCCACATTTGCTAAACGAATACTGGTTCTGAGCCATAGATGTATACTTCAAGAATAGGATATATAGCTTCCAAATCTAACAGAAAATTATCAAAGATTAATAAATTGTAACTGTGACTTACCCCACCAAAGATACATCAGGCCAATATGTGCAAACATGGCTGGTTATCAGAATAGCATCTATAAATTAACAATAAAAAGTTCCCAATTAGATTATGGATGATATACTTTATAATTCCTTATATTTTTTCCTGATTTTATGTTTAACATGAAGAAATTAATCATGACATCTGTATCTAGAGCCAAACCAAAATGTAATTCAGTATGAAAACATTAATCTTTCTAGTTAGTACAAATGCTATAAATTCTCTGTTATCATATAATTCATTTTATATTGAGGGAGAAAAATCATCTGTGTGGCAAAATTAAATTTTACCCCAAATGACAACTAATATAGAGATGCATCAGAATACTCAGAAACAAGGTTATCCTTACATTTGAAAGAGTGAAATCAGTATGTCCTGGATATAATGTCACATGTATGAGTAAGGTAAAATAATCTGCAAATAGACTAAGAAGTTTAGGAACTTGCAAAGTAACCATCAAGATAATCTGGAAGTAATCTCAGTGCTGGATAATTAGAATATGATCATTTGATTAGGGAAAATTTAATTAGCTGTCATATGCTATTAGAGACCATAGTAATATTATTTAAAATACAAGAAAGACAAATTGAGAGAAACAAAGTAGGAGAGCAACATAGATGGGAGAAAAACTCAGAAAGAAGCAAATATTATCAGGCTTCTTCCTGGGAGGGAGTCTTGATTGAAAATATTGCAGTTTTCTAGGCTTAGCTATATCTAATCTGATCAATTTTTTTTTTCCACAGACCCACTTGAAAATTTGACTACCTCTTGAGAAATATGGGCTGTTTAAAAAGTAAGAATGAAAAATAAAAGACAAAAGAAATTTTGTCTGACAACAACAACAAAAGAAATATGTACTGTTTCAAAGATGTTATAGTTCCCCTAAATTCCATTTGTGGGTCCGAGGTCAAGAAGACAGGCTATCGGAGCTGAAATTCCCAAAACTCCCTTAGTTGACAGTGCTTCTTGTCTTGCACACACTCTCGTGCACCCTCAATACACCAGCTAAGTCAGGTTTCTACAATGATTTGGTGGTTAATTTATCAATATAAATATCACTTTATGTGCTCATTTCTAGACTGGCACTAGGCCTTTTTAAAATTGCCTTTTGTTTTGCTATGAACCTTATATATGAACACTGAATCTTTAAAAACAACCACAAAAAAGAAAAACACCAAATTTATTATCTACTGGTACTACTTACATGTGAATAATTCTTCACTATAAAATGTGCAAGCTATCTGCATTTTCAATAAGAATTCTTCTCACTAAATTTTCAAGAAACAAGATTGTGAAGTATCATCTATCTCAGTGAAACTTCTGAAATTTATAAATAATTTTTTTTTCTGGACCTAGCTTTTAATCTCCAAAGCATTTTGAGTGAATTCTAATTTAAATCCTAGTGTTATCACCACTGAGTTAAAGAGGATATTAAATTAATCCATAAGGATTGCCCTTGTTGCCCAACCTTTTTCCTCATCAACAAATATACTGGAAAATACATTTTTCAATGTATAGACATGTGTATAAGAAGATGCTATCATATTATGGATACCATCTCTCTCACTCAAGGATAACTTATTGGTTAGATAAATAATATATACAATATGTAACCATATGCGAAATCAATATGGAATCATATCACTATTTCAACTATTGGGTTGCCAGAAAAGTCATGACGCATTTTTGCCATGAAAAACAGAAAAAATATGTCACGACTTTTCCGACAACCCAATATATATTTGTATGTAAATACACTCATATGCATGATACATGTAGGTATACACACTACAAACAACAATTCAGTGTCTGTGAAAGCAAAGTAACTTTACCTGGAATTATCGTTATGGAAAAATGACCCAGGTGAAATGTGAAAGTATACATTTAGTCTGTCATAAGGACTACTTCTAGCCAGGTTTAATATTTATGTTACAATTTATGCCACAATAATATAATTTTTTTCATTCCAAATTGCTACCATAATAAGTAAAAAACAAAAATATCAGGTCATCAGCTATGCTGATGAGAAATAACACTGCCCTAGTATGACTCTCAGAGGGTCTTTTTCTTGTTTCGACAGCACACAACATTGAATTTATGCTGATAGATTTTTAAGAGAGAAGGAACTACAAAATGAACCAGGATGAGACTTGCAGACTGAAGTTCAATATCATTCTAAGAAAACTACAAAGCAAGAGTAAAGGAGATGTGGCATGGTTAAGGCTTCCGTGTGAAGCCAGAATAAAGGTTATCATTTTTGTTTATTTGTAATTAGCATATTGATGAAGCTTTCTGAATAACTGAAGCTTTCTCAGAAATTCTCCATCATCATGTGCTGTTCACATGTTTAATAATTGACACATATATACAATAAAACTTCTTAGACAGAGTTCCTCCATGTAGAATAGAGCAGGATATTATTTGTTTAGTAGAGTTCGTGAATATTTCCAAGTAATATTTGCAAAATATTTTGCAAACAAAAAGGAATATTTTAAGGAAATCGGTATTGATTACCTGACCACATAACTCGCTCTAAACAGAAAAATCGATGGCTAATGATACAACCTTGTTATTGTTCCTTCATTCATCAATTTTCTCTCAATCCAGCTCCTAGTTTGGGATTCTTTGTTGTCATTTATGGTAAACACTATTTACTCTAAAGTCCCCAACAGAAATCTAAAAGTTATCTGTTCTCCCATACTCCCATCACTTTCAGGCATTTATCAAATCCTTTATATTTCAACTTCTGAAATGGCTTAAATCATTCTCCATCATTCCCAATCTTGTCACTTCCTTACTGTATGCATTCATTATATCTCACCTGAATTACTACATAGCCTTCTAGGTCTACCTACCTCATTCCTGCATTAAAAGCTTTGATATGAACCTTTAGGTCTCATAGGATCAAACTTTTAGGATCAAGTTCAAAATGAACAGATTAGCAATGAAAGCTAATTCGCATTTCATGTTTGCTTTCTCCATTTTATACTACACTGCTCCCAAACCCTTTGCATTTGCATATCTGTGCTAACCCACATCCTGTTCTTTCTTCTTAGAGTTATTTTTACTTTTTAACTAACTCTACACATCTGTCAAGATTTCTAAATTATGGACCCATGATGTCAAGGACCAAAGTTGTCATCTTGGTAGTTTTCCTGTTAAAGCCTACCAGAACTGATTTTGAATAAATACGTGAAAAGTGAACTTTGGCACAATAAAAGCCTTCTCTGAAAAGCCTCTTCCTTGCATTGGCATCTGAGCATATCCTCATTATAACTTATGACATTGTACTTTCATGTTTGTCTATTTCACTGACTCAATTTTGAGACTAGTAAATAGGGTATGCTCATTACAATTTTTAAAAAACAAGTGTAAAGAAACAAAAACTAATCATAGACACAGACAATAGTTTAATGGTTACCAGAGGGTACGCAAGGAGGGGGATGATAGATGAGGGTAAACAGGATGAAATATATGGTGATAGAAGGAAAACCGACTCTGGGTGGTGAACACACAATGTAATGTATAGATTATGTATTACCGAGTTGTACCCCTGAAATCTATGTAACTTTACTAACGATTGTCATCCCAATAAATATAATTTTTTTTAAAAGTGAAGAAGGAAGATAACCAAGACTTACTGCTATAGTGGCATTTATTGCAGGAGCCACAAAAACAATCCTCTCTTTTCCTCTTCTGAATACTATTATTATTTTCAATATGAAGACTTAGGAAATTTAATTTTTCATCCTATGCTGGCAACCCTGATGAGAGTGATCTCTTCAATGGAAAAGCACTTTTATTGAAATGCAGGAAGTATTCAGATGCTGCGCTAAATCCAATTGAGTTTAAGTAGTGATTCTTAAACACTATTGCACAAAGAATCACCTGTCACCTAAGATTGTGGTTTAATTGATTAGAAGGACCTGGGATCAGTGTTTTCTAACACCTCCCCAAGTGGTTCTAATGTGTACTGAGGATTGATAACTGCTGACTTGGAAGGACAGGTTGACTATGGGAAAATTGCAACAAAAAATGTCATATACAAAATATTCACTTTTGTTTCTTAAATTTCATGATTCCAAGTGTTCTTAACTAACAAAGAGAGAAGAGTTTACATCTCATGGCTGATGGATTAGCCTAATGATTGTAATAGCTAGCATTTACTCACTGTGTTGAGCAGCTTATATTATCTCACTTATCCTCAAAACAATATGATTATGTATTATCCTTATTTTGCAGAGAATGAGTCTCAGTACAATTAAGCAACTTTTTAATGTAATACATAAGGGAGTCAAAAGCATAGCCAGATCCACCTGAATCCAAAGCTCATGCTGGTAACTACTCTTGTTTTTCTTTCTAGAAACAACAAAGTGAATTGTTTCATCCAGGGAGTAAGAGGGCAATGCCACTTCTTCTGTTTAAAGGCCCAGTGTGATAAAAGAAGGGTATGGGTTTCTCCACTATAAAATCAGTGGTATCTACATAGTAAGTGAGGAATGATGTGACATTCTTTTTTTCATCAGTTTCTGCGTTAGTAAATCTATATGTGAGATTTCCTAAACTTCTCACTTCCTGTCTGAGCGCCCACCTCCTGCAGAAGTGACCTGGAGACAAATTCAAAAATTAATGATCTACTTTCTTCAGCTCTTTCTTTCTGATCATGTCACAGAGGCTAATTTACAAAACCCTCCTTAACATCCTTAATGCCTAATATGGTTTTGAAATTGGCAGCAGGTCTCAAATGAGGGCACTGGTGTATGGGGGAGGTTCAATTTAAAAGTGTTCCTCATTGATTTCTCCATTTAAAACTATTCCCTTTAGGAAGAGTGGTAATACTTCTAATTTTATGATGGACTGTATGAATTCCTATTAAAAACAAGACACAGAAATCACAATTTTTATATATTAGTAAATAAATTTAGGAATTTACATAATAGGTCACTTAAACCTTTACTTTTATATTTTTACCAAATAGGTAAAAATAGATTGCACTCTAGAGTAGAAAAGATTCATTTTTAGAGTCTTTCAAGAAAGACTTAATTGGTCACCATCGCTGTTGCCCGCGGGCCTCGCGCAGCTCACCTCTGGGGGTCGACCAAATGTCGCTGCCCCAGACACACGTCTTCAGCATCCACCTGCCGCCTGCTGGGCCTTGGATCTGCTCTGGAGGATACAGTCACGTGATCCGACACATCCATGTGTGGCCGGCCTGCGGGGGGTTGACTAAGATGCCCCACCCAGCAAGAAATGCCTGCGGTAGGTTATCTTCTACCTGTGTGGTGTTATAGACATGTACCTATGGTATAGATATGTACCTATGTAACCCCATATCTGTCGGTCGCCATTGTCCACACCACACAGAAAGTTTTTCTTCTGGGGCCTTGAAAGTCATCTCTCTGGTGTACTGAAGAGAACAATATGGCCGGGGGCTCCTGGCCCAAAAGCCCAAAGCACGCCTCTGTGGCGACTGGCCCTGGAAGCATTTTCATTGTGCTTATCATTCCAGTCTTCTGGATGGGTGGCATGTACAAATGGAACCATGAAAAGTCAACTAGGTAAATTTTCAGAAGCTTTTAATCTCCCTTGGCCAAAGGTATTCCTTTGAGTGCTTTTCAACCTGAGACTATATATATATTCCTTTTGGCAAGCACAGGCTTTCTCCTCATTAGTCATTGCTTACTCTATATGAAGGGACACATATAAACCAATCTTACTAAAAGGAGACATTCTACATTATTGTCAAGGATTTATCAATCACCTTAAAGAAATTACTAAGGGAGACAAAGACTTCAAAGACCATGGCTCACAACCAGGAAATTTTGTCCATTGGACAAGACATCCATGAGAGACTCTCCAACCTTGTCAGAACAGACCTTCGGTGGATATCAAAGACTCCTCAAGGATGAGGAGTTGCCGATATCAGAGTTAAACAACTATCCCAAGACATCGAGAAGGCCCATATACCTACATAATTGACATTGAACTTAAAATAACAACTTTTTTGATAGTTTTTCACCTGTCTGCTGATTATACTGATAATACTTGTTCTTTAGGCTTTTCTCACACCCCGTACTTATAGAGCCCAACTGTGAATGTTTGCTTAAGGCATATAAGATAACTTTATTATCAACAATATTTTTGTATAGTTTTGAAATTTACAAGAAAGGAATGTCATCATAGAAAGAAAAAAGGAATATGTGTGTCCTTTTGAGAGAGGTTGAAAGGAAGTCATTTCTCCTAGTGATTATTTCTGAACGAGGAAAAGGAGATAAATTGAGAAGGAAGGATGAGTGAAGTTGTTGTAGAAGGTTCGTGGAAAACAAATATCAAGAACGGAATTTTACATATAAATATTAGAACCCAATTATACTTAGCTCCTAACTCAACAAAGACCGCTAACTCTATTAATTCAGATAGAAGCTGAAGTGGATGGATATATATTTGAAAAGTATCCCTCTATCATGGCTGCTGAGGCACAGAAAATGTACTTATGAAACTCTTACTGTCCTCCTGGCCTCTAGAAGTTTTAGGTAGTTATTATAATAGACACCATGGTGTTCTTACATCCTCAGCCCTTAAATTTGCAGTTACCAGTGATACAACTTGCAAAATCAGATGAACGAATGACACTCGAGTGCTTCCAATATCAAGTAGATAGGCCATAGGAAACAGACAAGGTAAATGGTGATGTCCCCCAATCAAAATGGAATGCTGAGTGTACCCAATTCTGGTGTATCCTATCCACCTCAACACACAACACTCTATGGTATATGGGGAGGAGACTCTTTTTGGGGGAAGGGTTAGAAAATTCTCCTGTCATACTGATTTCTATTGTCATGACACCAGGTTTACAGTACATGTTTTGGGACTACAGTATTGATACTGACAATCCAATAGATTGGGAAATTGAACTTAATCCTCCCCATGAAGTCATTCCTACAGAAACTAATTGGCCAGAAGAAAAATTAGAGCTTTTGGATCATGAAAGAGTAGAAAGTCTTCATTTATCTGGCCAAACTGATCATAAGGTACAAACAACAGTCGACGAGGGAGGAAAACATATTATTAGCTTAAAAAAAATTATGATAAAAAAAAAAAAGAAAGATTTAATTATCATTTTACTTTTGTATGCTATTTGGGGGCCACATTTGTACCCTGCCAGATTAATTCTGTTCAAAACAAGGACCATTGGTGATAAAGCTTAAAAACAATACTTTCCAGCAACCACAAGTTGATACTATAAACAGGCTTGTGATAAAAGTTCTTTTTATTTCCATTTTTCAGATTACATGAATTTTAAGCTGAGAGACTTGTAGGTACCAGATGGAAAACACAGGACATAAGCTCAGGTCTGCTCATTCTGAATCACTATTTTTGGGAATACTTATTGTGAAAACCGGACACTACTATGGGCTGTCTATTCTTTTCGTCATTATCTATTTAAACAATAACATTTTGTCTAGCTATTTAAAAAGCCCTGTATTGTGGCTTTTTGTTATAGTAATCTACACATTCATCAATGTCCAGCATCAAGGCAACTGTTGACTTTAACTCAGTCCTTATTCTTCCTTCTCAGTAACACAGGGCTGTCACCTACCAGGAATGAGGGAATTTGTAGTTTTCCTAATTGGAACAATGCAGAGGAAAAAGAAATGTTTTAATGATTTTGCTTTTGGGTTAAACTTCTATGTTGAAGTTATCAATACATACCCAATGTTTAGAATCTCAAAGAATCAGGCCTGGAGTACATTCCTACCTAAACCAGGCCTTAGAAATTTGATACCAAAGTTTGTTTTCTGCATGATCTTGAAGAAGTTTACATTGGAAAGTTCATTATCTGATGGGAAAACTAAAAAGAGAAACATATTTCTGAAAGAAGAGTGAAAACATTGACTGCACTAAGTAGACACCGGTCTAGGTGAACTAGATGGAGATTCAGAACTCCCAAAATATCCCCTAACATGACATAAGTAGATGTTCAAATAAGTCTGTATTCCTAATCTTAACAGGTAATACCTATACTGTGTTTATTGTATTATAGGTGCCAGGATCAATTTTGAATGCTTTACCCATGTTAATATATTAAATAAATATATTAATCAAAATACTATGAAGTAGTTAAAACCCTTATTGTCTTAGTGATGGTTAATTCACTACATGATGGTTAATATCAACTTGGCTGGGCTACAGGATGCCCAGATATCAACTAAACATTATTTCTAGGTATTGTCTATAAAGGTATTTATGGAAGAGATAAGCATTTGAATTGGTGAACTTAGTAAAGCACATGGTCCTTCCAAGTGTGTGTGGCCATCATCCAATCCACTGAAAATCTAAATAGAACAAAAAGGTGAGGAAGGTTGAATTTACTCTCTGCCTGACTAGTTGAGCTTTCACTCTGTCTCCTTCCCTTGTTGCTCCTAGTTCTCAGGTCTTTAGACTCAGACTAAAATCTACATCATCTGTTCTCAAGTTGTCAAGCTTCAAAGTGTACCATTGGCTTTCCCGAGTCTACAGGTTTCAGACAGATTCTGAGACTTTAGCCTCCTTATTCACATGATCCAATTCTTCATAATAAATCTCATTGTAGAAATAGAAATCAAGATAGAAATTGAGATAGGCATACCTTGTTTTATTGTGCTTTGCATTTTTGCAATTTACAGTTTGTTTTTTTAACAAATTGAATATTTGTGGCAACAGTGCATCAAGCAAGTCTATCGGCACAACAGCATTTGCTCATTTTGTGTCTGCATCACATGTTAGTAATTCTTGTAGTATTTCAAAATTTTCATCATGATTATATTTATTATGGTAATCTCTGATCAGTGATCTTTAATGTTAGTACTGTAATTGTTTGGGGGCACCATGAACCATGCCTATATAGAATGGCAAACAATCGATAAATGTTGTATATATTCTTACTATTCCAACTGGCTGTTCCCCTTTCTCTCTCCCTTATCTTGGGCATCCATTTCCCTGAAACACAGAAATATTGAAACTAAGCCTATTAAAAGCCCTACAATGGCCTCAAAGTGTTCAAGTGAAAAGAACAGCCACACATCTCTTACTTTAAATAAAAAACTAGAAATTATTAAGCTTAATGATTAAATGATTAAGTGAGGAATGTATGTAGAAAGCTGATTGACTCAAGAGACCTAGCTTTTGGCCTAACAATTAGCAAAGTTGTGAATGAAAAGGAAAAGTGCTTGAAGAAAATTAAAAGTGTTACTCTAATAAACGCACAAATCATAAGAAAGCGAAACAGCTTACTGCTAATATGGGGAAAGATTTAGTGGTCTGGATAAAAGATGAAACCAGTCACAACATTCTCGTAAGCCGAAGCCTAATCCAATTCTATTAAAGCTGAGAGAAGTGAAAAAGCTGCAGAATAAAAGTTTGAAGCTAGCAGAGGTTGGTTCATGAGGTTTAAGGAAAGAAACCATCTCTATAACATAAAAGTGCAAGGTAAAGCAGCATGTGCTGATGTACAAGCTGCAGTCAGTTATCCAGAAGATAATTAATGAAAATGGCTACACTAAACCACATATTTTCAATGTAGATGAAACAGCCTTATATCGGAAGATGTCAACTAGGACTTCCATAGCTAAAGAGAAGAAGTCAATGCCTGTCTTCAAAGAACAGGTGGACTCTCTTGTTAGGGACTAATGCAGTTGGTGATTTTAAGATGAAACCAATGGTCATTTACCATTCTGAAATTCCTAGGATCATAAGATTATGCTAAATCTACTCTGCCTGTGCTCTATAAATGAAGCAACAAAGTCTAAATGACAGCACATCTGCTTAACACATGATTTACTGGGTATTTTGAGACCACCTTTGAGACCTATTGCTCAAAAAAAATAGATTTTATTCAACATATTAGTGCTCACTAACAAAGCATGTGGCCACCCAAGAGCTCTGATGGAGACATACAATGAGATTAAAGTTGTTTTCATGCCTTCTTACACAACAGCCATTCTGAAGCCCGTGGATCAAGGAGTAATTTTGACTTTCAGATATAATTTAAGAAATATGTTTCCTAAGTCTATAGCTACCATACATAGTGATTCCCCTGATGTATCTGGGCAAAGCAAATTGTAAAACTTGTGGAAAGGATTCACCATTGTAGATGTCATTAAGAATATTCCTGATTCATAAGAGATCAAAATATCAACATTAACAGGGGTTTCAAAGAAGTGATTTCCACCCTCATGGATGACTTCAAAGGGTTGAAGACTTCAGTGAAGAAAATAACTACAGACTTGTGGAGATAGCAAGAACTAAAATTAGAAGTAGAATCTGCATATGTGACTGAATTGCTGCAATCCCATGACATAACTTTAAGAGATGAGGAGTTGCTTCTTATGAACAAATAAACTGGTTTCTTGAGATGGAATCTACTTCTGGTAAAGATGCCATGAAAATCATTGAAAGGACAGCAAAGGATTTATAATATTACATAAATTTAGTTGATAAAATTGCAGCAGAGCTTGAGAATGTACACACATATTTTGAAAGAAGTTCTATTGTGTGTAAAATGCTATCAAACAGAATCACATGCCATAGAGAAATTGTTCATGAAAGTAAGAATCAATCGATATGGCAAACTTTCTGACCTCTTATTTTAAGAACTTTTCACAGCTACCCCAACCTTCAACAACTATCACACCCATCATTCAGCAGACATCAACAAAGAGGTAAGACCCTCCACCAGCAAGAAGATTATGACTCACTGAAAATTCAGATAATGTTTAGCATTGTTTCACAATATTTTTAATTAAGTTATGTACATTTTTTGTAGACATAATGCTAGTGAACACTTAATACACTATGGTATAATATAAACATAACTTTATATGTCCTGGAAAACCAAAACTTTGCCGGACTTACTTTGTTGCAAGATTCAATTTTTGTAGTGGTCTAAAAACCAACTCCGCAATATCCCCAAAGTATGTTTGAATAGATACTGTATTGTTTTTCTGGAGAACATTAATACACAGCTCCATTTGACATATATAGATATTTACATATATAGATATCATAGATGTTAAATAGTTTTCCAAGAGTCAGTTTTCAAACTCCTGCATTCTGGATGGAATCTATCTTCTTAAACTCTACATATGCTGCCTTTCTATCCCTACATGTTTAAAACATGAACAGAAGAAAGTGACCACAGAGATAATATCTAGGCTACACCCTGCGTAAAAGAGACTGTGGAGTACAGTGATGTTTGAAAAACATTCCTCAGAATAATAGAAGAAGTGAAGTCCATTCCCACACCTCTCACACAGCTTACAATTTTTTGAAAAATCAGGTTACTTCTCTGGGCCTTAGCTCTTCACTAGAAAAATAAAACAAAGGAGTAAATGCTATTTAAACAGCCCTACAAGTCTAATGTGTTGATTGAAAGATTATGTGTCTCAGATAATGAGAGTGAAGGTGATATAAATTCACTGAGAGAGATCCAAATGGCCAAGTAGATAAACACTGTGCCTGCATCCTTCCATGAACACATTAAAATTACAACTAAATTATAGAACAATCAACCTGGAGAACCATCTGAATTCTAGTTGAAGCCCTATGACTAAAAATATAAAGAAAAAGCCACATGAAGATGGTAGGAGAGGCAGAGATACAGAACAGGCCCCAAACCTCCCTTTGGTGATTGAGAATCAAGAGGGATATCTCAGCCATGGAGTTTCCACCTGGAGGGGCAAGAAATCCCAGTCCCCCACTCAAGGCTCCCCAGCCCTGAGTACCTGTTCCAAGAAGAGGAGCCCCCACAATACATGACTGTGAAAAATGGTGAGGATTTGACTATCTGAGTAGGACTGAAGGCTGCGGGAAACGTATACATCCTCTTAAAGGGCCAGTATACAGACTCACTCACAGGCACTCACCTAGTGGTCCAGTGGAGTAAAGGTGACTTGGGAGGTGTCAGACACATACAGGGGGCAGACTGAGGTGTGTGGATTTGCAGGGAGGACTGGAGAACAGTTGGCATTTTCCCTGTGTGAGGTACACCTGCTGTTGGCAGGTGGGCACCGTCTTTTCTGTGTTGAGGCTGCCCCCACCACAGCCAAATCTGAACCTGACTGGCCTAGTAAACTCCACTGTTCCACCATGCTTACTCACTGAGACCCTGGTTCACCCAACTGCCTCAACACCAAAGGCACTTCCTCCTCAAGCAACGAACCCCACCCACATTGCATTCTTTCTTGGAAAACTATCTGAGTCTGGCAGGCCTCTGGCAGTTTGTAACTAGCTTCAGTGTGCTCTGAGATTTTTGCTGGGTAGCTCCAGGCTCAGCACTGGCCCAAATCAGAATTTACATTAACCTGATGACCATAGGTTTTCATAACTCTTCCCACTCTCGACACTCCCTGAGACCCTGCCTCACCCAGCTTGTTTACCACCCAAGTCTCTATCAGCAGCTGAATCTCAAGGGAGCAGGCAGGTGGCAGTAGGCCTCAAGATGCCCTTTTTGTGGAACTACCCCAGGCCCAGAACTTGAGGCAGACTTTCTCAGTTCTAGTGTGGCCTCCCCCATGTGCCTCCAAGTTTATACAGGCAGCGAACAACCATAGATCACTATATAGATCCTACCAGGTAGTCCCCAAACAGGCAGTGGGTGCCCTGGGCATGCTGGCCTGCACCAGAGCCTTTCCCAAGAGCCTCAGAACCAACATACTTGGAGGTTGGTTTCAGACGATAGCAGAACACCACCCAATTAGCCCTACAAGTGGCACACAAAAGGGTGGCCTCACTGGGCACCAGAGCCTGCTTAGGGTGAATCCTACTCAGTAGGGTAAGCCCCTTGCACAGCAGTTCATAAGCTATGGACATGGCTAAACCACATAACCGGTTAGCCTAAGAGTCAATACCAGCAAGTAAGGCTCAACTATAAAAGGAGGGCACACACAACCCATGCAGATGACACTCCTGGAATACCTGGAGCAGGTGACCAGGGAGACTGTGCCACTGGGCCCCACAGGACACCTACTACATAAGGCCACTTTACTAAGACTGGGAGACATAGCAGATCTACCTAATACATAGAAACAAACACAGAGAGGTAACCAAAATGAGGAAACAAAGAAATGTGCCCCAAATGAAAGAACAGGAAAAAAATCCAGAGAAGAATTAAATGAAATGGAGGTAAACAACCTACCACAGGATTCAAAACAATGGTTATGAGGATGCTCAAGAAACTTAGTGAGAACTTCAATGAAGAGATAGCAAGCATATTATCAATAAATCAATAAACAACAAGTGTTGGCGGGGCTGTGGGAAAAGGAGACCCTGCTGCACTGTTGGTGGGATTGCAAATAGGTGTAGCCACTATGGAAGTCAGTATGGAGGTATCTCAAAAAACTGGAAATGGAACTACCTTTTGACCCGGCAATTCCACTCCTAGGTATTTATCCTGAAAAACCCAAGATACTTATTCAAAAAAATATATGCACCCCTATGTTCATTGCAGCACTAATTACAATAGCCAAGACTTGGAAACAACCAAAATGCCCATCAGTAGATGACCGGATTAAGAAACTGTGGTACATTTATACAATGGAGTATTACTCTGCTATAAAGAAGAATGAAATTGTACCATTTGCAATGATATGGATGGACCTAGAGACTATTATGTTAAGTGAAATAAGTCAGTCAGAAAAAGACAAATACCATATGATCTCACTTACATGTGGAACCTGAAAAACTGAATGAATGAGCAAAGTAAACAGAAACTGTCACATAGATATAGAGGAAAAACAGGGTTGCTAGTCAAGAGGGGGATGGGGATGAGGGAGAAGGGGAAGGGATTAGACAGCAAAAATAGGCAACTACAATATTGCCACAGGGATATGAAACACAGTTCGGGGAATATAATTAATAATGTTGTAAATATTTTGTGGGGTGTCAGATGGTCATATGTCTTATTAGGGAGACCATTTCATGGATGGAGTAGAGGCTTGATCACTGCACTGTACACCTGAAGCTGAGGTTGTATAATATTGTATACCAACTGTAATTGAATGTATAGTCACGGGATGTGGATTATAATGTGGAAGGGAGTCAGAGGAAGTGTAATAGATATATATGATATGGGGGGAGGAGTCGGGTGGCTAAATGGGGGAGGGGGTTGTCACTTTGAGGGGTAAAAAGTATAACTATTGCACTGTATTGTACACCTAAAACTAATTAAAAAATTTAAAAAAATAAAAAAAGATAGGAAGCATAAAAAAGGACATAGAAACTGTAAAAAAGAACCAGTCAGAAGTGAAGAATACAGCAACTGAAATAAAGAATGCACTAGAAAGAATCACCAGCAGAAGAGATGAAGCAGAGGACTGAATCAAAGATTTGTAAGACAAGGTAGCGAAAATACCCAATTGGAACAGCAAAAAGAAAAAAGAATCCAAACAAATGAGGAGAGTTTAAGAGACCTCTGGGACAACAGCAAGCATAACAACATTTGTACCATAGGTGTACCAGAAGAAGAAGAGAGAAAGCAAGAGATTGAGAACCTATTGGAATAAATAATGACTGTAAACTTTCCTAACCTGGCGAAGGAAATAGACATACAAATCCAGGAAGCGCAGAGAGTCCCAAACAGGATGAACCATAACAGGCCCACACCAAGACACATTATAATTACAATGGCAAATATTAAGGACAAAGAGAGAATCCTAAAAGCAGCAAGAGAAAGGCAACTATAGTAACTTGTAAGGTAGTTCCCATAAGACTGTCAGGTGATTCCTCAACAGAAACTTTGCAGGCCAGAAGGGATGAGCACAAAATATTCAATGTTGAAAAGCAAAGGCCTACAACCAAGACTACTCTACCCAGCAAGCTATCATTTAAAACTGAGGGACAGATAAAGAGCTTCCTAGACAAGAAAAAGCTCAAGAATTTCATCACCACCAAACAAGTATTACAAGGAATGTTAGAGGGACTTCTTTAAGATGGAAAAAAATAATCAAAATTATGAATAATAAAATGGCAATAACTACATATTTGTTAACAATCTTTTTCAATGTAAATGGATTAAGTGCTCCAATCAAAAGACACAGGATGGCTAAATGGATAAGAAAACAAGACCCTTACATATGCTGCCTACAAGAAACTCACTACAGATTGAGAAACACACACATACTGAAAGTAAAGGGATGGAAAAAGAGATTTCATGAAAAAGGGAAACAAAAAACAAACAAAACAAAAAAAGCTGGTGTAGCAATACTTATACCAGACAAAATATACTTTAAACAAAGCCTATAACAAGAGACAAAGAAGGACCCAGTCATCCCACTTCTGGGTATTTATCTAAAGAAACTCAAAAATGCTATTTTGAGGGAACATGTGAATCCACACGTTCATTGCAGCATTGTTTACAATGGCCAAGATGTGGAGGCAGCCTGGGTGTCCAAAAATGGATGAAAGAATAAAGAGGACATGGTACATATATACAATAGAATATTGCTTGGCCATGGAAGGGAATGGATTCTTGCCATCTGCGCAGCATGGATGGCCCTGGAGGGTACTGTGCTTAGTGGAGTATGTCAGACAGAGAAAGACAGATACAATGTGATTTTGCTTATCTGTGGAATCTAAGAACAAAATTAACAAACAAAACAGAAACAAACTCATAGATACAGAGAACATTTTAATGGCTACCAGATGGGAGAGGGTTTAGGGATGTGGGTAAAAAAGGGGAAAGGGATCAGGAAGTACAAATTAGTTATGGAGATGTAGGATATAGCATAAAGAATATTATCAATAACATTGTAATAACTATGTATAGTGTCAGATGGGTACTAGATTTGTTGGGTTGATAGATGAAAGGGAGCCAGGTGGGCAACTGAAAAGGTGAAGGGAGCAGAAGTTGACAGTTACAATGAATACATGGGGATGTAAAGTAAAATATAGGGAATGTAATCAATGATATGGTAATAACTATGTATAGTGCCAGGTGGGTACTAGTCTAGTCGGGGGATTACTTCTTAAATTATATAAATGTCTAACCGCTATGCTGTACACCTGAAATTAATATAAAATAGTATTGAATGTCAACTGTAATTGAAAAAATTAAAAAGAGGGGAAAGGTGAAGGGAAATAAGAGGTCCAAATCTCCAGATATAAAACAAATAAGTCATGAACATGTAATGTACAGCACGGGGAATACAGTCAATAATATTGTGATAGCAAAGTATGGTTTCAAATGGTTGCTGGACTTATCATGGTGATCACGTCTTTAGGTATATAAATGTTGAATAGCTATGGTGTACCCCTGAAACTAATATAATATTGTATGTTAGCTATATTTTAATAAAAATTTTTAAAAAAATAATAAATTCATTTAAACTGGTGTGATTCATCACAGAGAATTATCCTTCCAAGTTCAGCCTTCCAGAATAGACTTTATGAATTTTAAGTTTGCACAACTTTATGAACTGCAAATTAAGATTCCATTAGAAATTGTCTAATCATCCTCTCCCTATTATAAACACAGAAGCACACTCAGTGTGGCAAGATGGATGACAACAAAATATCTAATTCAAAGCTCTTAGATGTGCATTGGAAAGAGAAACACCAAATCTTGTTTTATCCTATATGACCTAGAACATTATAAGACAAACAAATGAGAAAATATAGTGTTGTGAAGGGAAGGAAAATATATAAAATCCAGTAGCCGGGCATGAGAACTATTCTGATATGGTACTGAGTCCAGGTTTTTGTGCTTTTTGGTTTTGGTTGATATACACCACACAAAAATAATTCCATTAAGGAAATCAAAGTGTTGTTAGTATGATAATCTCTTCCACAGATAAATTGTTTTCCTGGTTTCCACCTGCATAAAAAAGTGTTATTAGTGCCCCCAGACCTTTCTCCTACAAGCTATGAACAGCAAACTTCACATCTTTTACAAATAAAGTCATGACTTTGAAAAAAAAAAAAATCAATCACAATCAGGGCCCTAGAAGCAAGGAAGTAAATTGTCAATCCATCTTGTTACTGCAATGGGTACAGTTTCTATAAACTGCTTGATTAACCTTTTGGCATCAACATGTCTGAAACCTCATCATTATGATTAATTTGATTAATTTAATTTTCATTAGCATTCCTATCAGTAAGCCCAGATCTTGGGCAATGAGGGGTTAAAACATCCAAAAAATATCTTTAGGGTAGGAAAGAATTCACTGGGATATCAAAGTGTAGATCAAACAGTCCCAAATCTGTCTAGTCTAAATTAAATTATAAACAAACCTGATCTTAATTTGTTTTTGCACATGGGCAAAAGTATGTGTTTAAAGTCACCATAAATATCCCTCAATGCTTGTCATTTACATTTCCCAATATACATTTTATTAATTTGCATTTATTTTATATAAACATACAAATAAGAACGAACATAGTCAAAAGGTAAATATAGATAATAACTAATGTTACAATTAAGATATAAAGATCCATGTCTTTGAAACTAGATAATGCTTTCAAGATCAATTAAGGCTTGTCACGATTCTCACTGGTACAGGAGGTCAAGTTTCCTTGTGCCATTCTATAAAGTTCGATATTTAAATTAAACTGATCTTCAAACATAATGGATTGCCTCTTCTGGCTGCATGTCATTGCAGGACATTCAAATAGAGTAGGGTCCTCTGGTTGAAGATAATAAATGGTGATTTGGGAGCTGTGTTGCATTTCCCTGCAAGATCAAAGCCATCAAGGGAATAATTTCAAGGAGACAGCTGCCTGTTCCCCTTCTTAAGCAGCCTTTCTTTACTCAGTTTTCTCAAATAAATGCTGGAGATGGCTTCACTGGAGAAAAGTGAGACAGAAGTAGACCTGATGGCCCTGACTGATATTTCTGTTATATGCCTGGCATGAAAACATACACACATGAGATAAAATTATGACTCAAACATAGAGGCTGACTGGTATCTTTCATCCACCAGGTGAAACATATTAGAGTAACTTATTTACATAAGTACAATAGATGTAGACATATGGTAACACATATGAGGGAGAAATGAATTTTGTTGGTGAAATATCAAGGAAGGCCTTACAAAGGGGTAGACATTTGAGGGGGATTGAATGGTAAAAGTTTGGGTGGCAGAAAATGTGTGGTGTTAAAATACCCCCAAATAGAGGGAATTTGTAATGGAAGCAAGAAAGCCCATGGCATATTGTGGAGTGGCAAAGTTTAGTGTTTGAGAATGCAGGGTAAATGCTGGGGTGAAGAATGCTAAAACACGACGTCGGGGCTGGGAGGGCCATACCAGTACGTTTAAAATGTGTCCCATAGGCAATAAAGGATTCACCAAATTTCCATGGTTTTAACAGGGCTAGAAAATATTCACCCCCTTAATTTTCTATTGTATTACTTCAGAAATCATTTATTGAGGAAACTCAGTATAATGCAAAGATAGAAAAAGACATGTTTAAAGACGATTTAATTACTGTTCAAGGAACTTAATGTCCACTGAGGAAAGCAAGACTGAAAAGAATAAAAAGTTAGGCGCAAGGTAGTTTACAAGTAAATTTCATATCAGAGACAAAGGCAGATAAATCCAGTTTGGCTCTTATTATTTCCAACTCTCCACTCCTCTAACATCAGTAGATATATGCTTCTTTCAAGAGGCAGAGGAAGATACAAATACTTGGGAAAACTAACCCAGTTTCTACACAATACATTCTCACTTTGATTTCACCTGTACTTCATACTTAGCGTTACTTCTAAAGCCGGAACACTCTATCAGTTATTATAATCTGCTCACATCAAGCTTTGATAAAAGTAAAGCTACATATGAGAGTTTTCTGCTTTAGAACAACTGTCTTACCTGCCTTCCTTCCAATGAGTCACTTAATCACTGCCCAGGGTTCATGGATACTCAATCCTTCAGCTCCTGCCCTCTGGAGACTCTTTATTGTCATCTAATTCCTCCTTATCTCCCTCCTACTTCCTCTCCCTTAGGCTCTAAATTGTTTTCTTTTAACTGTAGCATTTCTATCTTTCCTAAATGGATTCCCAAGATCCTCTCATTTGTTTTCCAGTCCTTCTATCCCTTGTTTTATCATTCCCTGGACTCTCCTTTTTTATCCATAAGAATGAAGTTACTCTTCATATTTTCTAGAAGCACCATTTTCAGTTTTGTTCCCTATAAAAAGAGAGAGCAGCCTTTCAGAGTAACCAAATTTTTCATAGGCAATCCTCAGAAAAAAAGGCTGAGGGAAAAATGGATGCCCTCGTCTAATTCTAAGAGACCTGAAGCCCTAGAGAGGCAGAAATTCCTAGTAGGATCAAGGAAAAAAAAAAAAAGAGTCAGATGTAAAATCAGTGAATACTCTGAAGCCATTACAGGTCCATAAATTGGAGGCTGATAATCAGCTAACCTGGCAAAGATGATCTGGCCCAAGATTTGGGTCCAGGAAAGGCAAGATTATACATTATCATTAAAGTATATTTGGAAATAATGCTAAAAATGAAGTTTTATCAACTATATATTGTTAGGGGTCCCCAGGGGCACCAAGAATAAGGCAACCTCCCACCCTGCTGAAAAAAGCTGCCAGACATCTTCTTGGGTAGCGATAATGAACGTCTAACCACAGGTTTCCTGACAAAAGCAGAACTGTAAAGGTTAACGGAAATTTTCTGCAGCAGCACCTCCTCTACAACTATAATTGCTCATGTATGCTTGCAAAAACTTCCCCTATCGCTCACCCTATAAGACCCCCCTACAGACGCTTGCAGGCAGCTGATGTCACTTTTAGGCTCAGCCCCGACAGGCAAATAAAGTTGCTTGGTTTGGACATATGCCTCAGACTTTGACTCCTTAGCGAACCTTTCATATATTACCTTATGCTTTAATGCATGTCATACTTCTACTCTGAGATGCATTATACTGATTATTTTGTTTTATATAGAGAAAAAATGTTTTTTCTCTATAGATTTAGTAAAATGTAGACAAAAATTTACCTTTTGAGAAGTTCAAGAAAAGTTGCCTAACAACAAAAAAAAAATTCAAGAAATTTTATATCAAATTACTGCTGTGCAATTATTCCTTTTAGATAAGGAATAACAATCATAACAGAGTCATGAGGGTTTGTAACATCCAGTTCATGAAATCTCAGGTTGTCTGAACCAAGCTTTCAAATAAAAGTACACATACACACTTATGTACATGTGAAGCAAGAGAAAAGCAAATGTGGCAAATCAAACACTTGGGAACCTTGTTGAAGGCCATGTGGTCATTGATTATAATTTTCTTCCAGCTTGAATATAGCTTTGGTTTTTTGTTTTTCTTTTTTTAAAATAAAAAGCAGGACAGAAGAGAAAGGAAGGATGAAGGGAGGGAGGGAGGGAGAAAGGGAGACAATGCGTGCTGTATGCCCGCCACTGCAGCCTCCAAGGCCTGCAGGGTCAGTTGAACCCCTGCCCTGGCAAGCTTCAAGCTATTCAATGGAAGTTGGCTCCAGAGCTGCCTCATAAAGGAGCTGACAGACAGCCTTAGAACTGGAAACAATGGTTACAAAATTCAACAACCAGTAAACCAGCTTAGAGACTGTGAAAAGTAAAGATGCACATTTTGATCACAGTAGCTGGAAGAAAATAATGATAATGTAATGAAATGTTTCACTATAATCAAACCTCGCTAACCTGTATCTTCTAAAAGGACTTCAGAAATCTGTGTTTTTCAGGTACACAGATGAAAAAGACAAGAGTTATGCCGCAATTTCTCCAAGCTTGTGGTTAAGTTGCATTCCATAGCCATGGCAGATCACCCCAGCATTATGGACTTACGTGCTATTCAAATCCTGAGACTGACATTCTCATGGGTAATTTATTTACAGAATTTATAATCTGCAGAGTGCTACAGTAAATTTTGCAGAATGGAGAAACTGTAACATGTTCTCCTTTGATATAGATATAACCGAATAGTTGTATTAATTGTGTACTAAGCAAACACTAAAAGAAACTAGTGAAATACAATAGAAGGAATGGCTCCGGTTAGTACTGCTACTATTGTTAAATTTTTTTAGCTGTACTTGTTCTTAGGAGATGCGTGATAGAGTACTTAGAGATGAAGTGTTAAGATGTCTGAAATGTATTATTTGCTATTCCTCATCATTCGCAATAAGTAAACATGTCAATATATTGTTAAATCTAGAATTTTATTTACATTTTTAAATCTAATTGTAAATCTAAAATTCATAATTATAAAAATAGTTGGTGGACATACACATGTGCAATGCTTTATTCTTTCATATTTCCTTTAAGTTTGAAAATTTTTATGGTTAATATTTTAAATGTTTTTATGAAATAATTTGGTATCCATATAACTCATGAATACATAAAAACTGACTTAGATTAGCTTGTGGTTCATCTGATCTACGTTTAGGCATTTTTTTTTTCTATTGTTAACAGTTCTCAGTAACTCACATGTCCCTAAGTCACTTTTAAAACATATTTTTTAGGGCCGGCCGAGTGGCCTGGTGGTTAAGCGCTGCCTTGGGAATCCAGTGGCCCCGGTTCGGGTCCCACATGTGAGGGCCAGTGATACTGCCCTCAAAAAAAAATAAATAAATAAAACATATTTTTTAAATCTCTGATTTGATCAACAGCTAAAGTATTTTTGTTTCTATAGCCTTTTGGGTTATTCTGTTCCCTGGTGGTTCTTAAAACCAGCTCTTCTTAAAAAGTTTCCCCCCTGCTGCTATTTAAACTGATATGTATGTTACTCCAAATTAATTCCATTATTTCTAGTCTATCAATTTTCTAACTTGAATCAGCACCCTTTAATATCCCCATCTGCTATCTATTGTGAGGCCAGTTTTTAAACATTTTTGTCCTTTCTCTCCTGGCCTCCTCTGGTGCCGTGGAAGCTCCTATCACACACTTTCCAGATACTGGTCTTTGGCTGCCAGAGATGCCTGAGCTATTCTGTGCCAAATCCAGAACCAGGTATCCTTCCACTTCTACAGGTTTACCACCAGACTTATCAATGTACACACTTCAAACAGCTTTCAAGTCATAAGTAAGGTTAACTTCCAACAGAAACATGAAAAGTCCCTAGGGTATATAGATACAACAAACTACCCTAAAAGGATGAAAGAGAGTACTAATTGAAAAATCCCTGGGTTGAGAACCAAGAAAATTGGAATTAGTCTATCTGTGGCCCAAATGTACAGTACAACCTTGGCCAAGTCATTACACATTACTTCCTCCAACTATAAGAGAAATGGATTAAATAGAATCTGTGGTTTGTTTCAACTTTACTTTTAAATAGTTTTTTTGTTTTATGTTTATAAAAGCAATTTATGCTAGGCTTCTAGAAAATTTAGAAATTATTTAAGCATACAGAAAATAAGTATTACTAAATATCACTTGAAATTACCCACTTGTAAATTACTGGTATATACCCTTCTAACCTTGTGTGCACGCATGTGTATGTTTCTGTGTATGTACATGTAGGTATAAAATTAGATTATGAAATTGTAACATTTAATATATTGGACTGAGTATTTTACTTTACTGACATGATAATAAAAATGGTCATTTTTCTGTGTTATTAAATATCATTTGGAAACGTCTTTTAATGGCCATATTACATAACATGGATGTGTCATAATGAACATTCATCAGCTTTAATAATCTACTTCTTCACATTTTACAACATGTTAAAGAAATGCCTTCATTAATACATAGGTTGCTTCTTATTTCATGGACTACAGATTTTATCAAAGCAAGTTTAATACCACCAGCTTCAGGGTTTCATTATTTCTTATAGCAAAACAAAGAAAATACTGTCTTTTAGATGTGTTTTTCTCTTGAAATGATAATACCTTGGTAATCCTCACTGGAGCTTGGAAATCAATAAAATGGAAATTTATGTGGTATTTAAACAGCTTTTCTTATTTTCTAAATTATTGTATCTTTTTAGTAGATATTGGAAAATGATTCCCCATAGTTTCTCACATTGTTGTACACTTTGTGAGAAAGCCATCTGAACTAACAGCCTGTTCTGGACAATGTGTTCAAGAGTGTTGGTGTAGTAAACAACCTTGTAAGATAAAGCGTCTTCCTCAGAGCAGAGAGCAGAAGCTTTTTGTTTTGTTTTTTTGTTTGTTTTTTTTTTTTTTTTAACTCTCTAATATAATAAAGATAATGCCTCTCTTAAGGGTAAGGTTCAGTAGGTTTGCCTGCTGCCCATTATAATAAACGATTTTGGTTCCCTAAGCTTGTCATTCTTCAAGCTATAATGAGCATCTACCTAGGCCTTTCTACTTTACCCCATGGGACTTGGGAAATAAGAAGATCCAAAATGATTCATACCCCCTGCTGATCCTGTGTCATGAGTAATACAGTCCTTTTCCTCTGACCAAGATTTCTCCTGTCTTCTGCCAGCATCCATAAAATTGAGGCAAGTTAACTTATCAGATAGGCAGTAGGGCAAAATGCCAGACCCTTGACAGTTTTTAACTGTTACCACATGAAAAATAAGACAAGTTATGATGAAGAGTAAGCTTCTAAAAATAAAAGAAATTAGGCTATTTCATACTCATACACACACACACAAAAAAAATCGTAAAAAGCAAATCACTGGCCTAGGAAAAGTATTCGTTTTTTTTACTGACTTCTGGACATTATGATCTTGTTGCTAAATATTATATTAAATTACCAGAAAGTAGTGATTACTCAGGACTGTCTACATAGTCTTTTTGTACACTAGAAAAAGTGTTTTGTTCATTTTTTTATACCCTGTACAAATTATTACGTAGACTGTATATACAAAGTTAATCTTTTTTTTTTTTTTTTTTTTTTGAGGGCAGTGTCACTGGCTCTTATATGTGGGACCTGAACCGGGGCTGCTGGCCTCCCAAGCCAGCGCTTAACCACTGCGCCACTCGGCCGGCCCACAAAGTTAATTTTTTGAAAAAGCAAACCAGGTAGGAAACTCCCAGTTAACTTTCAGCAAATGGTCAGCAAATTTAAAATTTTTAAAACAATCAAAATTTTTGTAATACTTAATAATTCCCTCAATATAGTCAAGAAATGTTTGTTTGTTTTAATATAAAGGAGGGAGGCTTTCCTTGAAAGACCTATCTTCAGCCACATTAAACTATCAACATTCTTCTTATAAAGATTAATTCTGAATATAACGAAATTGTTATGTTCCCTGAATTTAATCTACTTCATTTATGTATTTCCCCAGAGATGGGTCATTCCCTCCTGCATTTACACTACTCAAATATTTGTGAGTAATTACTATAGTCTTCACAAGTTATTACATAGTTCATTTGGAATTAAGTTCTTTCTTTTCACTAGTCTAAAGATAAACTCTCTCATATAATTTTAAATTCTCATCGCAATTTTATGCCTGAAATCTTTTGCTGGGGAGTAAGCATATATGGGATCTTTATTCCAGTGACCTCGCAGTCCTAGGCCAGAGCATAGACAGCAGTCAAACAAGTAGGCTTATGGGTTCAAGGTCTGTAGCAACCTATTTAGAGCTTGATTGAATTTTAAAGCCCATCTGTTCTAGCACCTTCAATGAAAGGTAATGAAGCTGATTCTCCTGAGCTTAAATGACTTGTCCAACTCACAAATAGACTATTTCAGGAATATCCCTGCTATAGAATGCCAATGATTAAGGGGAAAATAACACTGCAAATTTGCTGAATAACAGGCAAATTCTTGAGTGAGTTCAGGAATTGTCAACTCCATGAAAACTCATAGAGAAGTGGAAAGTGAGTAACAATTGGCTATGATTACCAAACTTGGAATTCAAGTGTACGTTAATGACTTACAAATCCTTTCTGAAGCAAAAAGAAATCACAAGGACTAGTAAAATAGGTCACAAGGCACAATATATGAAAACCCAACATAGAAATTACACTCTTATTCTGAGAAAATATCTTTTAATTACAATCCATGACAGCAAAAGAGAGATATGGTCTTAAATATGTAAAAGTACTTATTTATATTATTTCTACAAAGAAAACAGATTGTTTTAAACACATATTTACAGATTCCAGGAGTCAGGCTATATATTCCAATTTGAGAGACACTGAATAAGAGAGATCTAGACAAGTTTTTTTTTTTTTAAAGGACAATAATATCTATTGAAGTTAAAGTCTGTATTGAGTACAAAGAAAGAACTATCTGTTCTAACTAGGTTGAGGGAATAGGAAAGTTTAATTAAACAAGTTGATCTTTAAGCTAAGTTTTGAAAGATGAGACAGTATTTACAGACCAACAGCATATTTTGTGGAGGCACTCTCTAGGAAAACAAAGCATCAAAATCAATATGCAATGGCCTAAAGTCATGAAACACGTTTAGTGAAGTTATAGTGCTTCTATTTGGCCAATGATGGGTACTGAGCAAGAAAACATGAAAGAAGAAATAGGGTAAGGAGGATGAAAGTGTTGAGTGAAAAGATGTTGAATTTGAAGGTAAAAAACAGATATAAATTTAGGAATGTCAACCCACTGGAATCAGAATGCCCACTCAGTTATCCTGGTTTACTCAGGACTTAGAGGTTCCCAGAACATGGGATACCATTGTCAAAATAAGAAGAATACCAGGTGAACCAAGATGGTTGATCATCATAACTAGAATATAAACAGAAATCTGTTTAGTTGCCATAGATATCATTTTCTCCAACTCTGTTTTAATCTGTACTATATTAAATTCTCCATACTCATATTTCATATTTCATAACTCTGCTCTTACGTTTGGTTAATGGAATGGACTGAGTTCAATATCTATATTCTCTCCCATTAAAAACAAAAATTAACCTTTCCTCTAAAACTTAATTGAAAGTTCTCCTTTCCCTCAAATTAGGTAGAGCTGTGTGTGGCTCCAGAAACAGGGGCAATGGAAGTCTCCTCTCTACAAACCTCTCCAATTTTCCCAACTTTCAGTGGCTAGCTCCTAGTGGGCAAGGAGGATGGGGCAGAATTTTTTTTAAGTTTTACTTAGCAGGTTTAGACTGAAGTCCTTCCCTTGGTAAGCAGTTGCATTGTCCATGGCCTTCTTCTTCTCTGTTAACTGGCCCCCTATGCCTCTCAAGGGTAGCTTCAAAAGGCAGCTGCCATAGGTCAGACAACCAGTTTCTATGCATTGTGCCAACTGGCTAAATGCGTTTCCAGCTACTTCCTCCTGTTGGCCAGCAGCAGTATGACTATCACCTGCACATCACTTAGCCAGACACCACTGACTTTTGGTAGCAAGCATAACAAAGTAGTTAAAAAATAAAAACAAAACAAAAAACAAACAGTCCTGTTGTTCGAATGGATTCAAAATTTCATTTGGCTAATTAGCAATTGTGGAATTTACTTTAAAAACACTGTTTTTAGTTTTTCGCAACTATGAAATGAGGATAATATTGTCTTTTAGTATTAGAGTAGTCCAAAATACCAAACCAAGTACACCTACAAGCTGTGAGAGCTCTAACACAGTGAGTTCATTTTTTACTCACACTGTGGTCAGAGCCGGATTGTCACTGTGGACCATGGTTCTTATTGTGATGATTGACGAAGCTTGCTCCTTCCAACACGTAGCGCTGTTATCCCCCAGGGTCTGCCTTATCCTTTATATAACCAACTGGCAAAAGGGGAAGTGATAAAGGAACATGCACACCAGCTTCTCCAAAGCTTTGACCCAGAATCAGCATTTATCCTTTCTTGTCACATTCCATTGCCAAGCATTTGTCACAAGTCCACACCTAGTTTTATAGGTGGCTGGGAAGTAACATACATAGAGTTGTTTAGAGGATTAAATAATATAATAATAATATATAAAGGGCTTTGAAGAATGCTTGACACAGGCTAAGTGCTCAATAAATAGCTATTATTATCACCTGGGACTTAGCTGCTCTAAGGTCTTAAAGATCCTTTCTGGTAATGCACCCTAAAGGGTGTCACTTTAAGGGTGTCACTCAGCAGCAGAAATGATATTAAATAGAAGAGATAAAACAGTTTGTCTTTGCTTTATGAATTCTAAAAATAATTTCTAAAAACCTGAGAAATTTAATATTCATGTATTCCTATTCTAAAAGTAACTTCAGCATCTTTTAAAATAAAATCTTGCTGGTAATGGAAAGAACCCATGCACATTATCCTTATCCTTAAGGCAGTGACACTTCCCACTTGGAACTTAGGCAGCAAGATGCAGTCTTGGATTTAAGATCGTTTCTTTTGATAGCTGTGTGTGACTGTTTTCTCCGGGCTGTGCAAGATTAATTGACACTGATTACTTCCTCTTAATAGTGAACTAGAATGGTTTGGGGATGATAGTGCTGGGCTCCATCCTTTCGCTATGACCTTCAACAGAGTTGAAGCCAACTCCTCTCAAACTCTTTCATTAATGAGCTGATGCTTCCATTTTGAGCTTATTCCTGCAAACTCATCATGAAACTTGTGCCTAACAGTTTTAGAAGTTAATGGACTTCAAATTACTAGTCAGCAAGATGTATACATTTACAAATCACCAGGTAGCCACCATTATGGCTTATATTTGATTAATAAAATTATATTCCCAAATAAACATCTAGATACGCTAATTATATTACTTGTTAGCTGAAGCTAGTAATTGTCTCCCCACTGGGCAGCTCCCCACTTTTATTTTAATAATTTTCTTTCCTGACAGAAAATAATCCCTTACAAAATTGCCAGGTACTATATAATACCTACAAAGCTAAACCCACTTCACACCTCTTCTCTGACTCCAAAGTTTTCAGACAAATAAAAAGCCGAATGAATCCCTTTTCTGAGTGCTTCATTTTTATATTATGAACGTATTTAGACTCAGGATTGATATGCTATTTTTTAAGATTTATATAGTAGATGTCATATTAGAAGTTTATCTTTCTTCACTGAAGAGGCTTAATTTCTTTCATGCTAAAAATTCCTTTGCAAGATAACAGTTAAACATTTATTTGACATTATTATCCTTGTCAAGATTGACTTTTTAGTGATGTTTTATTTTCTGTGTATTCAAATTGCAGCCAAAGAGCATTCTAGAAATTTGGAAATTCAGAAAACATAATCTTCATTATCTTTCATTCATTCAAGAAAAGTTCTTTGTACACTTACTATGCATCACACCCTGTTAGATCCAGAACTATTGTGTGAAGATGGATGGGAAAGTTTCTAGAGAAGACAAACTGAAATAGCATCTAAACAACCAACTGAAGAATGGATCAGACTTAGCTAGGAAAAGAGAGTAGCAAGGATGTTCCAGATAGAAGACACCTATTACATAAGGGTTACTATGTTTCAAAGGTTACATTGCCTCACATCTTTGAAAGGAAACTCTGTGTGTGTATGTTCAGAGTGAGAGAGAAAATGTATCTTTCGGGAACAGATGTAGACTGTCAGTGGGAATAGTGGGAATAGAGGGCCACCCTGCTTAACATTTAATGAGCTCTTTAAGTGTGTTTAAGGTTCATAAATATTATGAAACCATAGCAATAATTACTTTGCTAGTTTTCCAGTCTTTTCTGAGCTGTTCTCAGAGGCTATACAATCCAAAATTTAGAAAGCAATTAGATTATGGCCCTAAGATTCATTCTTAAAGGGAAAACAAGGAAGCCTTGAGAAAGTCCCTCACAGTGTAGGCCTACAAGAAAGGAACACCAGTTGCTAGAAAAAGCACAGGAAACTCAACCTTCACTCTTTTCCTTTGTGGGGAAAAGAAATATGAAAACAAAACAAAACCTTTAATCTGCAAGGGGAAGGACAATTTCAAATCAGTAAAACTGATATTAATATCCTTTTTCTCCTACAGATTGGTTGTCAAGTATAAATATATAAACAAGGTGTTATGTAAGAACATAGTTCAAATGTGTGAAATGCTATAGAAATTGAACTTAATAGTATTAAAATCTTTCATGAAGAATAAAGATTTATAAATTCAGGAGAGAATGTAGAAGTCAAAGTAGTTACCTACCTTGAAAAACTGCATTCAGGAGAGAGAAAAACAGAAAACTACCTATTCTAGTCCTGCTTTATCTACTCTTAAAGTCACGTGGAAAGGGGCCATTGCTTGTTTAAGATTTCATTCCCTTTTCTTTAAAGTGATATACAGCAATTTTCATAGCTATCATTAACTAGGTAATTTTTAAGTAAAGCTTTAAGTATGTATACTTAAAATGTAATTACAAAGAAAGGTACAACCCACAAGCCTTTAGCTGGATGAGCTGTCACAAAGTAAAAACAAAGCAAACAAAGAATTTAACCAATTCCCAGATCAGTGACATAAAAATGCTAGTCACCCAGAAGTCCAACTTGAGCCCCCTGGAAGGGGGTCACAATCTCCCTTTTTTAGGATGACCATTATTTTGATTTCTAACACCATAGATAAGTGTTGTTGTTTTTGAACTTAACATACATGGGATCATGTGTATTATAACCTTCTGTCTGGCTTCATCTACCCTTCTGGGTAGTTGTAGTTCAATCCTATTGGAATAGAATAGTCCCTTGTGTGAGTATACCACAACTTAATGTTGCTTTCTATTCTTGAAGGACATTTCTTTGTGTTGTTCTAGTTTAGAGCTAATTCAATAGTGCTGTTATAAACATTTTTGTGTGTATCCTTTGGTAAGCATATGTACCCCCCTGCTTTTTTTTGAGCATATACCTAAGACTGGAATTAGTGGATTATTGGGTATGCATATATTTAGCCTTAGTGAATACTGACAAAATATGCCCCAAAGTGATGATTTTCTCCTATCAATGGCCTATGAAGTTCCTGTCACCCACATCCTTATCAATCCACAGTACTGTTAGTCCTTATATTTTTAACAATTGTGGGCTTTAAAATGGTCATTTTATGGTCTTAATTTGCATTTCCTTGTTGACTAATAATGTAGGGCCCTGCTAATAATGTGTGGTCCAGCACACAGCAGCACCTACATCAGCTAGAAACTTGTTAGAAATGCAGAACCTCAGCTCCCACCTCAGATCTACTAAATCAGAATGTGTTTTAAAAAGATCCCCGGTTGATGTGTATACTTTTTAATGTTTGAAAGGCACTAAGGTAGAGCACTTTTCTATATACACTCACTGATAAATTTAATAGCATGTTCTAAAACTGCATTTTTTAAAGTCCGGTTTCTGTATGGGAATCTAAAGAACTGGAAAAACCATCACCTACAAACTTTCGGTAAGAAAACACTAGACAAAATGCAAATTCACAACTGTTCTTGAACCCATCAAAGAACTGAGGTATCAGGATAACTAAGTAACCCCAAATCTGGAGAAAGATCAGTGCCTACTGTATGTGAGTACTTGTTTACCTAGGGTGGGCAAAACTGAACACTGGTAAAAATAATTCAACTAGAGTAGTCAATCAAGTCAAGAGGCCCAGTGTCGGCTGGCAAGAAGTGTGAGGTCCTTGGTAACTGCTGCACCTGCTAGGAACTCCATGCAATGTTGAAGAGAAGTGATTATGGCAGGTATCTCTTATCTAAGGCAAAAGCTTATAATTAAGTACCAGATTTGCTCTGAGGTGTTCATACATATTCTACCACAGATTGAGGAAACTTTCTTCTCTTCCTAGTTTGCTAATTTGTTCTTGTTTTTGCATGAGTGACTGTTGAATCTTATTAAATGTGTGCTCAGTGTATTTAGCAGTCTTCCCTTATCCATGGAGGATATGTTCCAAGGCCTCCAGTGATGCTTGAAACCACAAATAGTACCAAACTCTCTCTATATTATGTCTTTTCCTATGCATACATATGATAGTTTAATTTATAAATTAGTCACAATGAAAATTAACAATAAAATAGCACAGTTATAAGTTATAATATAAAATAGAATAGTATACTATAATAATATAAATTATATGAATGTGTTCCTCTCTCCCTGGTAATTTTTATATTTTTTAGTCCAAACCTACTCCTGAATCTGTGTAACCAACTTTTACTTGCAGTGACTTGGTGTCACTTGTTTCAGAGGATCCTTAATTAAAGTTCCCATATAGGCTCAGTGCTCTCTGGTGCATTTCCAGTTACAGATATGTTGGCATACATATATCTTTGTTTTTTGTTTTTCATTCTTTTTCTATGAATCAGTTTGGATGTTTTCCACTGTCTTGACCTACTGTTTATTAATGTTGTCTTCTGTGTTTAATCTACCTTTAAATCCCGTTGACTGGATTTGAATTTTTATCTTTTCAGTTGTAAATTTTGTATTTGATTGTTTTTCACAGATTGTAATTCTCTGTTGAAATTTTTCACATTTTCGTACTCTATATTCAACTTATTAATTATAATGATTTAATGCTTTTGTCAGCAGACCCCAGTATTAAGATCACCTACGTGTCAAATCCCGTTGTTTTCTTTTCACTTTTCACTGTTCAGTTACATGGATTTTTTTCTCTTCGCATGACCTGTAATTTTTGCTATTGATTTCTAGATACTGTTGTATAAAATCACTTAGAGGTTTGAGATTGTTATCATCTATGATAAAGAATTTACCTTTATCTTTCCTATGCCTACAGAGTAGAGAATTAATCACCTTAATCCAAGAAGAAACTGAGTTGAAGTAAGGCTCACACTGAAATGTTTACTTAAAATTAACCAACCTCTGGTATGCTTATGTCCCCAAAGCTAGGCCTACAAGATTTTTAACTGAGAACTTTGTTTCTTTCGCATGACCTCTTCCCATAACATTTATTTTCTCAGCATTGGGAAATGGAAGAAAACTCTGCCTGATTTCTTCATGGTTTTTTTTTTGCTTGGTTTTCTGGCCTCCCTCACACATACAGCTTATGATTTCAGCAAATGGCTTGAGGAGAATATAAGCCATGTGTATGGGAAAAGTCCAATTTCTGTCACTCCAGTGTTGAATACTGTCAAAATCTTGGCTAAATTATTCTCCTAGTTGTGGTCCTCTCCCTAAGATAAACATATATTTTATGTTAGTCATTCCTATAATATAACATGCTCCCAAGTAAAAGCTGTTGTATATTATCAGCTCACTAATCTGACTTCTTGAAAATCTGAGTCCATCTAGTCCTGAATAACTCTCTAGACCCTTAATTCCTTCCATCACATGAGCTTTCATTATAGTCTTCCGATAGCTATCAGGAGGAATACTGAGAAATCAAAAACTACTTCATCCTAACCAGAAATAAACATATCACTTGCTGTTTCTTTTTCTTTTACAAAAAAAAAAATAATCTTTTACATATTACTTTTATTTCCATTTTTTATTAATTTTTTTAAAATTTTCAGGTGTACAACACAATGCAATAGTTATACTCTTTACCCCCCCAAAGTGACAACCCCCTCGCCCAGTTTGCCACCCCACTCCCCCCCATATCATATATATCTATTACAATTCCTTTGACTCCCTTCCACAGTATACTCCACATCCCGTGACTATCTATATATTCAGTTACAGTTGGCATACAATATTATAAAACCTCAGTTTCAGGTGTACAGTGCAGTGATCAAGCCTCTACTCCATCCATGAAGTGGTCTCCCTAACAAGACATGTGACTATCTGACACGCCACAAATTTTTACAACATTATTATATTCCCCAAACTGTGTTTCATATCCCTGTGGCAATATTGTAGTTCTCTATTTATGCTGTCCCTTCCCCTTCCCCCTTATCCCCACCCCCCTCCCAACTAGCAACCCTCAGTTTTTCCTCTATATCTATGAGTCTGTTTACTTTGCTCATTCATTCAGTTTTTCAGATTCCACATATAAGCGAGATCATATGGTACTTGTCTTTCTCCGACTGACTTATTTCATTTAACATAATAATCTCTTCACAACATTATTAATTACATTCCCAGAACTGCCCCCATATCCCTGCAGCAACATTGTAGTCACTCACCTATGCTGTCCAAAACCTTCCTCCTCTCCCTCATCCCCACTCCCTCCCAGCCAGCAACCATCAGTTTTTCCTTTATATCTGCTTGATATGATGTCAATCTTCTTAAATTTACTGAGACTTGTTTTGTGGCCTAATGTGGTCTATCTTGGAAAATGTCTCATGTGTACTTGAGAAGAATGTATATTCTGTTTTTTCAGGGTGAAATGCTCTAAAAATATTAATGAAGTCCAGCTGGTCTAAAGTGTCATTTAAGGCCCCTCTTTCTGTGTTGATTTTCTGTCTAAAGGGTCTGTCCATTGGTGACAATGGGGTGTTGAAGTCCCCTACTATGATAGTGTTACTGTTGATTTCTGTTTTTATGTCTGTCAAAATCTGTTATTACATAGATTATTTTACATACACTTGAAGGGGTAAAGTTAAAGAGTCCTGTTGCCTCAACTTTATCCCAGAAGCATTGTCCTACCTAACTATATTGAACACAACTGCCTACAAAAATTGTATTTTGGAGGTGAGAAAACAGAAATTTAAGCTAGTACATAGAAACTGCTTATTCTAGTATTTTTTTTTCTCCAACTATAGCTTTTCTAACAGCTGCTCAAAATTCAATAGCACCTGTAATAGGGATAGAATATGTGGTGACTTGTGTCATGTGTGTTACATGCCACTGAGCAGCTCTGCCTCCTGGCAACCCTAAGAATGATGTCCACAGTGTCCTATTCTCAACAGCCTGCTCAGCTCCTGCAGACTTGTGCTTGTGGCTTTTATGGGGTCAATCCATCTTACCTGTGGTCTTCCTCATTCCCTGAAGCCTTCTGTTTTTTCCCCATCATGATTGTCTTTCCCAAAAAGCCCAGGATTCTCATGATACACCCAAAGTAAGAAAGATTCAGTCTTGTCATTTGTGCCTCCAGCAATATTTCAGGCTTAATTTATTCTAGGACCCACCTGTTCATCTCTCTGGTGGCCAGGGTATTCATAGAGCTCTCCTCTAACACCATACTTCAAATAAATCAATTTTTCCTATCAGCCATCTTCATTGGCTAACTTTTGCATTTAGGAGGTGTGAACACCAGGTCTCAATGTGTAATCTCCCAAAAACCAATATTACCACCAGGAAAAATAATAGCAGTTGACAGGTCCACCCATAATCTTCTAAAGACTTCCTCGAAGATATTTTTGCTCTTAAATTATTTTCATTTCTATAGTGTTATTAATTCAATTATTTTATATTTTTAATTTAGACTGATAATGCTTTTTATGTCCATGCTTCTGAGAATACCTATATATTTTATTCACTGTTAATTTTTTATTACACACCTGATTCCCAAGAATGTCAAAATCTTATATTTATGTCCTGATACTAGTACTTTGTACATTGTCTGGTACATAATAGAAAATAAACATTTATAAATAACCTGTTTGCTTCTATCCCTGGTCATGGGTGCTTTCTTTGTATTTGGATATTTTTTCTCTTAGATGTCTGTATATTTGTATTTCCTGCTTAGCAGTCAAGTAATGCTGATTCCTTTCTGTGAAGTATGGCTTTTGATATATGCTATTCAGATGGATTAAGGCTTAAATGCAAATCTAAGGGAACCAAGAGATAAATAAGCACATTTGCTGCCACAGCCAGCTAAACTGTGCTAACCTGATGAAGGCAGATCCAGAAAACACTTAGAAATTCAAGATCTGGAACCAGATACTATAATATCAAGAATCTATTTCTTAAAAACTGATTTATCTATAATGCTTACTACTTGATATGCATACAATTCATATTATTCAAATGTCTTTACAGTCACAGCTCTATAAAAGCTGACTCCAACCTATGTCAATAATGTTAGCTCAAACAACATATATTCTAAATAGCAATTAATATAAAACTTTTATGGTTGCCTACATTTAATACCATAGTTTTCTGCCTCTGACTTTGCTTAGACCTTTGACTCACCAATAATAATCCTTCTCAACATCTCCACCTAACAACATCCTAAACTTCTTCCACTTTCAGCTTATGTGACTCTTCAATATAGCCTTTCCCAGTCTGCCACTGAGGATACATTTCTCTCCCACTAATGTTCAAGTCCTTTGTTTATATTTTGTCTTACATTTTAGTCATTTCTGTTTCTATCTGATTGTTCCTACCAGCTTTTAATTTCCTGAGTTGAGAGCTCTATTAGTTCTCACTGCTGTGTAACAAATTACCCTAACATGTAATTGCTTAAAATAATAAGGATGTATTGATCCAGAGTTAGGGAGTAGTTCAGCCTGATGGTTTGGCTGAGTCTTACATAGGGTTGTGGTCACAATATGACCAGAACTGTAGTCATCTGGAAGCTTGACTGTGGCTGGGAATTTTGCTTCCAAATTTACTCACTCACATGGCTGTTGGCAGGAGGCTACAGTTTCACCTCAGTTACTTGTTGCACGGCTTGAGTGTCCTTACACATGGCAAGGCAAGCAGCTTCCTCGGGATAATGGTCCAGCAGAGAGAGGGCAAGTGAGAAGCCATAATGCTTTTTTATAACCAACTCTCAAAATTCACACCATCACTTCTGCCACATTTTCTTTGTTAGAAATGAGTTAAGAGGATTAGGTTCCACTTTTTTGAAAAAAAGGAGTAACAGATAACTTGTGGATATATTTTAAAACTGTAACAAGAATGATATCTAATTAGTATCCATAAAATTACATTATAGTAAGATGTATATCTTGAATAAAAAAATGAATAGATGAAGGAACATTATAGTAATCTAAATGAGTTGCATTTGTGGATTTTTAAAATTATTATTATTTATATATATTCTTTCTAGTCTCTGGAAGTCCTAAAGGGGGAATACTTATATCAATGTTTACATTTTTGGGTGACCCTACATCCTAATTTTCCAAGGACAGTTCCAATTAATGCCTGTTGTCCCAGCATCCCATGCCATTTAATAATTGTCCTGGTATTTTTCTTTAAGTGAACTATTGATATCATTGGTGACACTAAAATCAATTGAGATTTGATTAATAGTCATTCGCTTTTTCAGCCTCAGCTATGGTTTTCTTCTAGAGTTTGTGCGAGAAATGTGTAGCTAAGATACTTCTCTAACACATGCTTAAAACATGAATGATACCTTTGATGATCCCAACCAGATACAACATAATAAATACTTCCATTCAAAGACAAATAGAGCGTTACAAGTGAATAAAACAAAGTATAATCAAGCAGAGGCAGCTAGAACAGCTGACTACATCTAATCTTGGCATCAGGGGAAAGGGTCTTCCGTGATGCTGCACCTACTTATTAGTCACTTATGTTCTCATCAGTTGTGCCATATCCTGTGCAACATTGCAAAGCAACCAGATAGCTCTCAGTGAAAATTGTAGTACATTATCACCCAGTTTTTCGTGAAATATGTGCAGCAAATAGAGCTTCAGGAGTGCTACCTTAGATTGTGTAAAAAAAGAGTAGTCTGAACATTCTTGCTACGAATGTTCTTGCCATATATTGCATTACACTTTAAATTTTAATCATGTTTTAGTATTTTAACACTATTATTTTGCAAGAAACTCTTATGACAAGAATGAACTCAAAAATATTTCATAATAAAACATAGCTACTATCGTTCCATTTCTCAAGAAAGTTAGCAATAAAGGTATACATTTCAAATGTGTTTGTTGCAATTTACTATTCACCATGGAGACTGAACTAAAATCACAGATCACATTACTATTAAAAGACATAATTCTCCTGGAAAAGTAAGTTTCAACTTCAAAAGTTATTGTTTTAAAAAGAAGAAAAGCATTGTAGTGACATATGTTCTTCTTCTCTTCCCTACCCTTTAGCAATTAATTAGACACCCATAGCCAAACAAAAGTGCATTACACCAAGAGATCTGGGAGGTTTCTAGCCCACCTGTGCATCTGAAAACAAACAGGACCTCAGTTAGAGCTGCAGACACAAGGAAGTCAGCAAATTGCCCAACACCTGCTCAGCACAATAGGGGATTAAAAAGAACCAAAAGAGTGCAAATTGGGTGTATACACATGGGTGAGACATAGTTTGTGGTGGAAGTCCAGCCCACCTGAAGGGAGATTCCAACATACTATCAGAGTGGAATAGAGATGAGATTGGACACACAAGAGAGGAGAAAGGGGCTAGAGTGATCTGGGCTTTTGGGAATGGTTGTAGCAATGCCTCTGGCAGAAGAGGTGGAAAATGGTAAATTCTCCACAGGAGGAGGTGGAAAGTGAAGGGGCAACTGCTCTCCCCCGCACACATCCCAGAGAAACCCATTTCTCCCCAGTAGCAGTCCTATTTTGGACCACTGCAATAGGTAGGAGAGAAGAAAAAGGGAAGAAAATAAATAAGAATATCAAAGGTCATTAAAGGAATGCCTTTCCTGCTGTCCAGAAATTCAGCAGAAAGCCTGCCCACAAACTTCTGGGAGTACCCCACTCAAGGATTCCCCCACTGGCCCATGGGCACCCCGCAAACCCCAGGTGCTGAGCAGGTACCGCCCGCCCTACCACATCCTCCCTCCTTCCCCTCCTCCTCCCCCTCAACTACTGCTGTTCCCTGTGCATTCTCCTGAGTGCGTCCATGAAATTCAACTCTGGTAGACACAGAGGGGACTGAGAAAATAGGCTGTGGTTAGTGGGCAAGGAAGAAGCCAAAACTTGAGCTATAGTGCCACCTACTGGAAGACAAAAGTTTTCTAATAACCAGCCTGTTGAATTGTAAGAACCTAAGACATAAAACCTTAGCTAAAGAATTGTCTGCTACTTCAAAAGGAAAAGCAGAAGCATATACCTACAAAAGATACATATCAAAAAAAAAAAAATCCAGGAAATATGGTATCATAAAAAGAAAATGACAAATTATCAAGCAACTGAACTCAAAGGCACAGAATATTGCAATCTAACTAATAAAGAAGTCAAAATAGCTGTTAGGGAGAAATTCAATAAGCTACAAGAAAACTCAATTTAATGAACTAAGGAACAAAATTAATGAACAGAAGGGGTTCTTTACCAGAGATAAAATTATAAAAACAACACACCCAGAAATTCTGGAGCTAAAGAATTCAGCAAATGAGATAAAGAATGCTATAGAGAACATTGGTAACAGAGCAGACCATATGGAAGAAATAATAAATGACTTAGATGATAGGAATATAGAAGTAATTCAGTTAGAAGAACTGAGATTTTTTTAAAAATAAAAACTTACAAGAGCTAATGAATTCTATCACAAAAGCCAAGTATAATAGTAATTGTTGTACCAGAAAGGGAAGAAAGGGAGAAGGGGGCAGAGAGTTTCTTTAAAGAAATTACAGATCTTCCCAAACCTAAGGAAGGACTTGAACATAGAAGTAGAAAAAGCTAATGGAACACATTATCTCAATGCAAAAAGAACTTCACCAAGACACATTATAATAAAACTGTCAAAAATCAGTAAGAAAGAATCTTAGAGGTAACTAGAGGGAAAAAAAGAAAATAACCTACAAAGGAACCCCTATTAGGCTATCAGCAGATTTCTCAGCAGAAACCATAGAGACCAGAGAGAGTGGAACAACATATCTAGTATTGAAAGGTCAAAATTGCCAATCAAGGATATTTTTTCTGGTAAAGCTTTCCTTCAGATATGAAAGGGAAATAAAGGCTCTCTCAGATAAACAGAAGCTGAAAGAATTCACCACTAGATCTGCCTAGCAAGAAATACTGAAAGGAGTTTATCAAGCTGAAATGAAAAGATGCTAATCAGTAACAGGACAACAAGGGAAAGTATACAACACTCTGGTAAAGGTGAAGAGATAGTGAGATTTAGAAAACTAGCTCTATATTAGGATTGTGTGTTAACCGCTAAACATAGTCGAGGTTAAAGATAAAGAGTATTGCAAATAACTACAGCTAATATCATTAATGAATACACAGCATAAAAGAGGTAAACTCCACCATCAGATACATAATCGGGCCTCTCGCTTGCCCTTTCAGAAAGTTCTTTCCATGGGCCACTGTGCCCACTTGTTTATCTTCTCCCTCAGTATGCACAATGTGTGTCCACCCTCACTGTCAACACCAGGATGGGTTAGAAACACATTTTATAGTTCCAAATTTGAAACTGAGAATAAACTCTCCTTGAAATTGAATGGGCACTCACACGGAATACAAAAGTTTCCAGATGAGAATTTTAAAATATTGGGTTGTCAGAAAACTCATGATGCATTTTTGCAATGAAAAACATAGAAAAAAATACGTCATGACGTTTCTGACAACCCAATAGAAACCTTAGGAAAGGAAGTGCAAGATTGTAAACAGGAACATCCTGAACTCCCCTCCTCCCACAGACATACCTCACCTACAGCGACATATGGAACACTTCCTTCTGAAAATGACCTGACAACAGCTGAACAGCTCCTTCACATCAAATCAGAAAAGATCCACATCGAAGCAGGTAGAAGAGACTGAGACTCATTCTTGCTATAAACCCCATCCCACAACTACTCCCTAAGGAGAGCCTTCCTACCCCATATCAGTCACCCCAATTCTTAGAACCTGCACTTCAGAGATAAGCCTCCAAAACATCTGGCTTTGAAAACAAACAGGGCTCACGGCTACACATAAAGGGCACAGATATCCACCCTAGGGCCCAGCACAGAAACAACAGTTTGAAAAGCCTAGACTTTGTCAAAGAGACTCATTTGCTCATCTTCAGGCATCAGCCAAAGGGGCAGGGCCTATTGGGATATTCTTGGGTGACAGAGATGCTGGTGAGAACCATTTTGTGCTACCTCTACCTTGCTAAAGTCAGTACGCGGAAAGTGCCTTTTTCTTTTAGTCAATGGCACCAGATATTTCTCCCTCTGATTTACTAAAGCCAGCAGGATCCATCTTCACACTCTCTTCCCTCTGCCTTGTTAAAGCTGGTGGCCACATCTTTGCACTCTCCCTCTGCCACACTCCTCAATGCCAGAACTTCTCAAAAGGAAGCTGTTACACAGGCAGGTCTCCTCTCCCCCACAATCTGGTTCCCTCATTTTTGTGGCTACCCTTAAGCCTCTGACTCTGGAGGCCCCAGGGGCTTGCCTTCCTAGGTCACATGGCGCTGCAACAATAGAAGAGACAGTTCTTGGCTGACTACCACCCCCAGGGCACTGCACAGATGTCAAAATGAAACACATTCCCTACCTTTCTGAGAAAGAGGCCTATTTGCTTACCTAAGAGCTTTGGCCTGAGGGGCAGGTTTCTGATATGGCACATTTCTAGAGACCTATATATGTCAGTGAATACAGGCCAGTGGACACAGTCTTTGTACTGCTCCTCTGCCTCACTTCAACTTGCTGCTATCCCCCACAAAAGGAGCTTATCCCCTTTCCTGGCAACCTGATTTTCACAGGTGCTGTTAAGGGCCATTTCTTTATCAACTAGCTCTGGAGGCAGGGCACAGCAAGAGGCTGATAGATCCAGGAGCTCAGTCTCCCTGTGAACAGAGGTCTATAAGCTTAACAGCAGCCTGTGGACTTCTAATTAAACACACATCTAAGGGCTGACTGTAAACCTTTCCAGAGACCCTGAAAGGTGGGCGTTATCTAAATGCTCTCCCTCTGCCACACTCCAGAGCACCATTATTTCCTGTATGGGAGCTCTTATACATGACTAGTGCCCCAGTTTTTATGTCTAGTGATCTCCTTTTTGCAGCTGTCACATACGGGGTGCCCAGGCCCTGGTGGCCAGGAGGGCTTGAGCCCCTATTTTTACAACTGTCACACAGTGAACATCTTTAAACTCTCTTGGTATGGAGGCCAGGAGAGTTTACAATGATGGTGCCATGGGATTGTATAAATTTGCATACTTTAAAAGCTGCTGCCTCAGTTTCTGGCTTCCAATCAGCCCGAAACTAGATGCTGACTGAAATTCCTCCTGACTGACAGGTCTCAGAAAACCCTTAAAAACTGAAAGTTATTAAAAATAAAAATAGGCTGCTTGGACAATCACAAAACTTCTAAGAGACAACCAAGAGCAGAGGCAGGATTGAACAATAAGCTTCACCGACATGAGGCCACTCTTTCATCTACATGTAGCCACTCCTTCAAGACTTGGAGAGCTCGCTGTTTCATAAAATATATAAAAACACAGAGAGTTAAACAAAATGAGGAAAAACAGGAATATGTTCTGAACAAAAGAAAAGATAACCTCAAAAAAACAAACAAAAAACTTTAGAGAAACAGAGATAAATAAATTACCAGATAAGGAGTTCAAAGTAATGGTCATTAAATAAATGACTTACTGAACTTGGAGGAAAATGAACATAGTAAGAAATTCAAAGAGATAGACAACATAGGAATTTACCAAATGGAAATCACAGAACTGAAGATACAATAACTGAACTGAAAAATTCATTAGAGGGGTTAGACATCAGACTAGATTAAGCAGAAGGAAGGATCAGCAATCTCAAAGACAGGGCAGTAGAACTTACCCAATCAGCGGGGGGGGGGGGGGATTAAAAAGTGAAGATAGTTTAAGGGACTTACAGGACACCATTAAGCAAACTAACATTCACATTATAGAGATCCCAGAAGAAGAAAAGAGAGAAAAGGTACAGAAAACTTATGTGAAGAAATAATGGCTAAATCTCCCCTAACCTGGGGAAGACAACAGACATCTATATCTAGGAAGTTCATAGAGTTCCCATTAAAATGAACTCAAAGAGATCCACACCAAGTAAATTATAATTAAAATGTCAAAAGTTAGATAAATAAAATCTTGCACTTGTTAGGTGCAAGAAAATCCCATAAGACAATCAGCAAATTTTCAGCAAAAGTTTTGCAGGCCAGGAGAGAAGCACTATATATTCAAAGTGCTGAAGAAAATAAATAAATAAACCTTTCAAGAATACTTTACCCAGTAAAGTTATCATTATATTGAAGACATAAAGACAAGCTAAAGCTAAAAGTTGATTACCACTAAACTGAAATACAAGAAATAATAAAGGGACTTCTTGAACCTGAGAAGGGTGCTAATTAGTAACAAGAAAATATATGAAAGTATAAATCTCACTGGTAAAGGTAAATACATAGTAAAGATTGTGGATTAATTATAAAGTTATTATTCAGCTTGTATGAAGAGTAAAAGATAAAAATAATAAAAAATAACTAACCATAATAATTAGTCAAGGAATACACAGATTAAAAGATGTAAAATGTGACATCAAAAACATAAAACTTTGGAGAACTACAGTTTAGAGTTTTAGAATGTGTTCCAAATTAAGTATCAACTAAAAAGTGACTTATGAATATAGGTTGTTATATGTAAGCTTCATGGTAACCACAAATCAAAAACAAAAACCTATGGTAATTAGATAATTACAAAGAAATCTAAGCATACTACTATAGAAAGTTATCAAGCCATGAAGGAAGAGAGCAAAAGAAGAAACAGAGAGGAAATTCAAAACAATAAGAAAATAATTAAGAAAATGGCAGTAAGTACAAGTACATGTTTATCAATAATTACTTTCCATGCAAACGTACTAAATTCTCCAATTAAAAGACATGGAGTGTCTGAGTGGAAAAAAATTAAGATCCATTTTTTGCTGCCTACGAGAGACTCATTTCAGAAGGAAGGACGCAAAGAGACTGAATGTGAGGGGATGGAAAAAGATGGTCCATGCAAATAGAAATCAAAAGCAAGTTAGGGTATGGCCCAGACAGCCAGGTTGTGGCTGGTCCAGATCAGCGGCCACTCCCAGTGGAAAATGCAGCTTCTCAGGTCCCACTGACCTGACATTTTCTTGGGAGGAAGAACCTGTGTCTCATGGAGGAAGTCAGCTTCCTGTGAAAAATGACTAAATGAATGCACATCCTGCATAAGTGCAAATTGATGAGGAAAAAACAAGTTCTCCATGTCATAGGGAGAGCCAGGAGTACCTTTCTCCATGGGCTAGCAAGCCCACAGCAGCTGGTGTCCCAGAGTAGTCAGCCTCTGTTTACTCTCCACTTACTATAGAAAATAGGGAATGTGTTACCTAGGGACTAAGGAACATTTGCCAGTTGCTTAATTTGTTTAAGAGCTCAAATTTGCAGAATTTGATCTAACTGCTGTATTATGCTTTGAAAACTCCATCCCTACTAAGCCTCTAAAAACTTGAAAGGGTTGTCAAAGATCCCTATTAGATTTTTGACCAAAACTAAGGTCTTGGCTGAAGAAATTTTCAGTCAGTCATTTGATCACTTCCATGAAAATACCCATTGAAGGATCTTCTTCATGATTTGGGATTTTGTTGCTGTTGTTTTTTAGTGTTTGTGATTTTTAAAAGATTTTTATTGGGGGATTGGGTAAGGGGAACAACCAAGTTGTTGTCCTTCAATCTTAGTTGTGGAGGGCACAGCTAATCCGCTCCAAGTCCAGTCACCAGCTGGCCCTCAGCAGCTCCCGGCTGCTCAGCTCAAGGTATCATGTTCAATCTTATTTGTGAGTTGGCGTAGCCCACCATCCCATGCGGGAGTCGAGCTGGCAACCTTGTTGCTAAGAGTGCACCCTCTAACCACTGAGCAATCCTGCTGCCCGTTAGCAGCTCAGGGCAGCTCAGCTCATGGTGCCTTGTTCAATCTTAGCTGCCAGTGGGCATAGCCCACCATCCCATGCAGGAGTCGAACTGGCAACCTTGTTGTTAGGAGCACGTGCTATCATCACCTGAGCCATCCTGCCACCTGTTGGCAGCTCTGCAGCAGCTCAGCTCAGGTGCAGCTCACTGGCCGATGTGGGCATCGAACAGGTGACCCTGTTGCTCAGAGTGCGCGCTCTTAAACAACTGAGCCACTCAGCCAGCCCATGTTGTTGTTTTTGTTTTGCATTTCTTAACCTGTTGATCTATTTGAGGTCTTTTTGTGTTATCAAACTTATTAAGTTTAAAAAAAGAAATTAAAAAGGGTGGTTTTGGAAGATTTTAAAGTTTGCCAACACCTTCAAAGCACTTTATAAATCTTCAAAGTACTTAAATAGGGCAGTTCTTGCCACCCCACTCTTGTATTCTCTCTTTAGCTAGCCAAATTATCCCTGAATCTGGGTTTTCTGCATTCTCAGAGGATTATGTGGAATTTTTTGTTATATTTTAAAGTAGTTTTGGAATAACTGCTAATTTTATTTTTATAAAACAACATTGTGATCATAGAGAATCTCCTGAAATCTGGCTGAACTAAAGCCCTGCAAATAAGAACATATTAAAGAAGCCACCTCAAGACTGGTAGGAAGGTCAGAAATGTGGAACATGCTGGTCACACCTTTGCATGTAACAATTAAAAATGGTTAATTAAAAATTTCTGTTGCAGAGGTCACCCGTGGAGGAGTAAGGGGTCCCAGCCCCACACCATGATCTCTAGCCCAGGGTTCCAATGCCAGGAAGAGAAGCCTCTATAACTTCTGTCTGTGAAAACCAGTGGAGATTGTGGCTCAGTGAGACAAGGGCTGCTTGAGTCCCAGATGTTCCTCTTAAAATGTCCATGTACGCACTTACTTGCTGACAGACTCTCTTGCTCTGGGCTTCAACACTGGGAAAGCAGCTCAAAAGGCACCAGGTACATATGAGGAGGAACTGAGTTGGGCTTTAGGGTGAGGTCTGGAGGGGTAGCTTTCTCCTGGACACAGAAGTTGGCAGAAGCCATTGTTTCTTTGGTGTTCCCTCCCCTGTCCTGGTGTGCAGTGCAGGCAGCTTTCATATCTGAGTCTCCATCAACCAGGCTCACACCCTTCATTCGCTCTGACCTGGTGTTTCTGAGACCCCATCCTACCCAATTTATGGGCACACCCAATCTTCTTCCAGTGGCTTTTCCATACAAATGACTTGTTTTGGCTCAAATTACAGATTTTCCTAAAATCTCTCAAAGGTTAACAAAACCCAAACAAGAAGCATCTGGCTTCAGTGAGTCTTGTATAATACCTCATACCTCTGACTGAACAGCCCTAAGCCTGGCACTAGCAACAGCCAGCCTTGGTTCACAGCTTGGCCTCTCCGGGAACCTCCAAGCACAGGGAAGTCAGCAGCCAACTGTGGACTGCCTTGTGGCTCATTCTAAGTGGGCCCAGGTAGGGTATAGGCTTCTAGCTGAAATTGGCCTGTATTAGGTTCCCTCCCAGGAGGCCCTAGGGCTGGCACTCTGAGTGACAAGCTTGGGACCAAGCCAGAGCACCACCTGGCTGCCTTTGTGAATAACACACCCAAATGGCAGACTGGGCAGACCCCCAAAGCCCTGCTAAAGTGAATCCTGATCTGTAAGATTGTAGGGACAAAATAGTTCCCCTCCTGTCATCATGGCCAATCCTCACAGCCAATCAGCCTGAGCGTAAATCCCTCCAGTTGATGTACAAACAGCAACCAAGGCTCAACTACAACAGGAGGGCACACATGACCCACACAAGGTACACACTGGAGTTCCTGCCTCTGGGGACCAGGAAGAATGCACCACTGGGTCCCACAAGACACCTACTATACAAGGTCACTCTACTAAGACCAGGAGACATAGCGGCCCTACCTAATACATTGAAACAAACACAGGGAGGCAGTAAAATGGGGAGACAAAAGAAGAAAAACGTGTCCCAAATAAAAGAATAGAACAAAGCTCCAGAAAAATAACTAAATAAAATGGAGACAAGAAATCTATCAGATGCAGAGGTCAAAACATTGGTTATAAGGATGTCAATGATCTCAGGGGGAACTTCCACAAAGAGATAGAAAAAATGAAAATGGGATCAGTTAACCAAAAAAAGTTAACAACAAAGAGACAGTCTTAAAAGCAGCAAGAGAAAAGCAATTAGTTATCTACAAGGGAGTTTCCATAAGACTGTCAGCTGATTTCTCAACAGAAACTGTGAAGGCCAGAAGGGATTGGCAGGAAATGTTGAAAGTGATGAAAAGCAAGTACCTACAATCAAGATTACTGTACCCAGCAAAGCTATAATTTAGAATGAAAGGGCAGATAAAGAGCTTCCCAGAAAAGGAAAAGCTAGAGGAGTTCATCACCACCAATCCAATAATACAAGGACTCTTAGAGGGACTTAAGATGAAATAAAGAAATATATATATGTATATATATACTTAAGATGAAATAAATAAATAAATATATATATATTTTTTTTTTTCATAGGCAATGACTACATATCTATCAACAATTACTTTCAATGTACATGGATTAAATGCTCCAATAAAAAGACATAGGGTGGGGCCGGCCAAGTGGCGCGGTGGTTAAGGGGAAGCCAGCCGCCCCGGTTCGGTCCCACATATGAGGGCCAGTGACACTGCCCTCAAAAGACATAGGGTGGCTGAATGGATCAGGAAATAGACCCTTACACATGCTGCCTACAAGAGACTAACTTCAGATTGAAAAACACACACAGACTTAAAGGGATGAAAAAATGCTTCATGAAAATTGAAACAAAAAATAAGCTGGGGTAGCAATGTTTATGCCAGACAAAATAAACAAAGACTATATAACAAGAGACAAAGAAGTAACCAGTAATCCCACTTTAGGGTATTTATCCAAAGAAACCCAAGGTGCTATATCAAAGGGACATGTGCATTCATATGTTCATTGCAGCATTATTTATTTATTTATTTTTATTTTTAATTAGTTTCAGGTGTACAACACAGTGCAATAGTTATACATTTTACCCCTCAAAGTGACAACCCCACCACCCCCAATACACCACCCCACACCCCCCCATATCATATATATCTATTACTCTTCCTCTGACTCTCTTCCACAGTATAATCCACATCCCGTGACTATCTATATATATTCAATTACAGTAGGTATACCACCTCCACTTTAGTAATACAGTGCAGTGATCAAACCTCTACTCCATCCATGAAATGGTCTCCCTAACAAGACCTATGATCATCTGACATTCCACAGAATATTTACAACATTATTAATTATATTCCCCAAACTGTTTTTCCTATCCCAGTAGCAATATTGTAGTTGCCTATTTTTGCTGTCTAATCCCTTCCCCTTCTCTCTCATCCCCATTCCTCTCCAAATTAGCAACCCTGATTTTTCCTCTATATCTATGAGACAGTTTCTGTTTACTTTGCTCATTCATACAGTTTTTCAGATTCCACATATGAGTGAGATCGTATGGTATTTGTCCTTCTCTGACTGACTTATTTCACTCAACATTATAGTCTCTAGGTCCATCCATATCATTGCAAATGGCACGATTTCATTCTTCTTTATAGTGGAGTAATACTCCATTGTATAAATATACCACAGTTTCTTAATTCAGTCATCAACTGACGGGCATTTTGGTTGTTTCCAAGTCTTAGCTATTGTAAATTGTGCTGCTATGAACATCGGGGTGCATAACTTTTTTTGAATAAGTGTCTTGGTTTTTTCAGGATAAATACCTAGGAGTGGAATTGCTGGGTCAAACGGTAGCTCTATTTCCAATTCTTTGAGATACCTCCATACCGACTTCCATAGTGGCTGCACCAATCTGCAGTCCCACCAACAGTGCAGCAGGGTCCCCTTTTCCCCACAGCCTCGCCAGCACTTGTTGTTTGTTGATTTGTTGATGATAGCCATTCTGACTGGAGTGAGGTGGTATTTCATGGTGGTTTTTATTTGCATTTCCCTAATGACCAGTGAGGTTGAACTTTTTTTCATATGCCTGTTGGCCATCTGTATGTCCTCTTTAGAGAAATGTCTCTTCATATCTTCTGCCCATTTTTTAATTGGGTTGTTTGTTTTTTTGGTGTTGAGTTTCATGAGTGTTTTATAAATTTTGGATATTAACCCCTTATCAGATATATCATTGGCAAATATATTCTCCCATTCAGTAGGCTTCCTTTTTGTTTTATTAATGGTTTCCTTTGTTGTGAAAAAACTTTTAAGTCTGATATAATCCCATATGTTCATTTTTTCTTTTACTTCCCTTGCCCGTAGGGATGTATCAGTAAAAATATTGCTCCAGGTAATGTCTGCAAATGTACTCCCTATATTTTCATTTAGGATTTTTATGGTTTCAGGTCTTACATTTAAGTCTTTAATCCATTTTGAATTTGTTCTTGTATAAGGCGTAAGGAGATGATCCAGTTTCATTTTTTTGCATGTGTCTGTCCAATTTTCCCAGCACCATTTATTGAATAGACTATCTTTACTCCAATGTAAATTCTTGCTTCCCTTGTCATAGATTAACTGTCCGTAAATGCTTGGATTTATTTCTGGGCTCTCTGTTCTGTTCCACTGATCGATGTGCCTGTTTTTATGCCAATACCAAACTGTCTTGATTACTGTGGCCTTGTAGTAGGTTTTGATGTCTGGTAGCGTGATCCCCCCGACTTTGTTTTTATTCCTCAGAATTGCCGAGGCTATTCTGGGTCTTTTATGATTCCATATAAACTTTAGGATTATATTTTCTATTTCTGTGAAAAATGCCCTTGGTAGTTTGATAGGAATTGCATTGAATTTATATATTGCTTTAGGCTGTATGGACACTTTAACTATATTAATTCTTCCTATCCATGAGCATGGTAGGTGTTTCCATTTATTTGTATCTTCTATGATTTCTTTCTTCAGTGTCTTATAATTTTCTGAGTACAGATCTTTCACTTCTTTGGTTAAATTTATTCCTAGGTATTTTATAGTTCTTGACGCAATTGTAAATGGGACAGTTTTCTTAATTTCTCTTTCCATTAGTTTATTATTGGTATATGCAAATGCCACCGATTTCTGAACATTGATTTTATATCCTGCTACTTTACTGAATTCGTCTATCAGTTCCAATAGTTTTTTGATGGAGTCTTTGGGGTTCTCTATATACAGTATCATGTCATCTGCATATAATGACAATTTTACTTCTTCATTGCCAATTTGGATGCCTTTTATTTCTTTTTGTTGTCTGATTGCTGTGGCTAGAACTTCTAGCACTATGTTGAATAAAAGGAGAAAGTGGACAGCCTTGTCTTGTTCCTGATCTTAAGGGGAATGGTTTTAGCTTTTGCCCATTGAGTATGATGTTAGCTGTAGGTTTATCATATATGGCTTTTATTATGTTGAGATATGATCCCTGTATTCCCACTTTGCTAAGGGTTTTTAACATAAATGGCTGTTGGATTTTGTCAAATGCTTTTTCTGCATCTATTGAAATGACCATGTGATCTTTATCCTTCATTTTGTTGATGTGGTGTATCACATTAATTGATTTACGGATGTTGAACCAGCCTTGCGCACTAGGGATGAATCCCACTTGATCATGATGTATGATCTTCTTAATATATTGCTGAATTCTGTTTGCTAATATTTTATTGAGAATTTTTGCATCTATATTCATCAGGAGATTGGCCTGTAGTTTTCCTTTTTGTGATGTCTTTATCTGGTTTTGGAATCAGGGTGATAGAGGCTTCATAAAAAGAGTTTGGGAGCCTTCCCTCCTTCTGGATTTTTTGGAATAGTTTGAGAAGAATAGGTGATAGTTCTTTTTGAATGTTTGATAAAATTCACTTGTGAAGCCGTCTGGTCCAGGGCTTTTGTTTTTTGGGAGCTTGTCAATTACTGATTCAATTTCCTTGGTAGTAATCAGGGTATTTAGATTTTCTGTTTCTTCTTGCGTTAGCTTTGGAAGGTTGTATGCTTCTAGAAAATTATCCATTTCATCCAGATTGTCAAATTTGTTGGCATATAGTTGCTCATAGTAATTTCTTAGAATTTTTTGTATTTCTGTGATGTCTGTAGTCATTTCCCCTCTTTCATTCCTGATTTTGCTAATTTGAGTCCTCTCTCTTTTTTTTTGATGAGCCTGGCTAGAGGTTTCTCAATTTTGTTTATCTTCTCAAGAAACCAGCTCTTGGTTTCATTGATCTTTGAATTGTTTTTCTGTTCTCTATATTGTTTATTTCTGCTCTGGTCTTTATTATCTCCTTTCTTGTACTCCCCTTGGGCCTCTTTTGCTGTTCTTTTTCCAGTTCCCTTAGGTGTAAGGATAACCTGTTGATTTGAGATTTTTCTTCCTTCTTTAGGTAGGCCTGCACTGCTATAAACTTCCCTCTTAGGACTGCTTTCGCAGCATCCCAGAGATTTTGGGTCGTGGTGTTTTCATTTTCGTTTGTCTTGAGGTATCTTTTGATTTCCTCCTTGATCTCATTTGTGACCCACTCACTATTTAATAGCATATTGTTTAGCCTCCATTTATTTGTCAGCTTCCCGGATTTCTTCTTATAATTGATTTCTAGTTTCATAGCATTGTGGTCAGAGAATACAGTTGAAATGATTTCAATCTTCTTAAATTTATTGAGACTTGTTTTGTGACCTAACATGTGGTCTATCTTAGAAAATGTTCCATGTGCACTTGAAAAGAACGTATATTCTGTAGCTTTGGGATGAAATGCTCTGAAAATGTCTGTTAAATCCAGCTGGTCTAATGTGTCATTTAAGGTCGCTGTTTCCACATTGATTTTCTGTCTGGAGGATCTGTCCATTAGTGACAGCGGGGTGTTGAAGTCCCCTACTATGATAGTGTTACTGTTGATCTCTGTCTTTATGTCTGACAATATCTGTTTTATATATTTAGGGGCTCCTATGTTAGGTGCATAGATGTTTACTAGAGTTATGTCCTCTTGTTGGATCGACCCCTTCATTACTATGAAGTGTCCTTCTTTGTCCTTTGTTATATTCTTCAATTTAAAGTCCATTTTATCTGATATAAGTATCGCTACTCCAGCTTTTTTCTCAGTACCATTTGCATGAAATATTTTACTCCATCCCTTTACTTTCAGCCTGTATGAGTCTTTGGATCTGAGGTGAGTCTCTTGTATACAGCATATGCTGGGGTCTTGCTTTCTTATCCATTCAGCCACCCTATGTCTTTTTATTGGAGCATTTAATCCATTTACATTTAATGTGATTATTGATAGGTGTGTATTTATTGCCATTTTCTTATTTGTGTTCGTAGTCTTTCATAGGTTGTTTTTCTCTTCTACTTAAAGAAGCCCTTTTAGCATTTCCTGCAAAGCTGGCTTGGTGGTAATGAATTCCCTTAACTTATTTTTTTCTGCAAAGCTCCTTATCTCGCCTTCGATTTTAAATGATAACCTTGCTGGATACAGCAATCTTGGTTGTAGGCCTTTATTTTTCATCACTTTGAAAACCTCCTGCCACTCTCTTCTGGCCTGCAAAGTTTCTGTAGAAAAGTCAGCTGATAATCTTATGGGGGTACCCTTGTAAGTAACTTGCTGTCTTTCCCTTGCTGCTTTAAGGATTCTGTCTTTGTCCTTAACCCTTGCCATTTTCACTATAATGTGTCTTGGAGTGGGCCTGTTTGGAATCATCCTGTTTGGAACTCTCTGCACTTCCTGGGCTTGTATTTCAATGTCCTTTGCCAGGTTAGGGAAGTTTTCAGACATTATTACTTCAAATATATTCTCAATCCCTTGCTCCCTCTCTTCTCCTTCTGGTACTCCAATGACCCTTAGATTATTGCGTTTGATGTTGTCCCCCAGCTCTCTTAAACTATTTTCCATGTTTTTCATTCTTTTTTCTTTTTGTTGTTCTGCATGGGTGATCTCTGCTATTTTGTCTTCTAAGTCACTGATTCGATTTTCTGCTTCATCCAGTCTGCTAGTGATTCCATCAAGTTTGTTATTTAATTCAGTAATTGTGTTCTTAAGTTCTAGCTGGTTGCTTTTCATGATTTCTCTATCCTTCTTTATATTTTCATTAATTTCCTTGAACATTCTAATAATCAGTGTTCTGAACTCTGTCTCCGATAGGTTGGTTACCTCTATTTCCTCTATTTCCACTGATTCAGGAAGTTTCTTCTGTTCTTTTATTTGTGTTATGTTTCTTTGTCTCCCCATTCTGGCTTACTCTTTGTGTTTGCTTCAATATAACAGATAGATCCCCCAGATTTCTCAGTCTTTTCTGGGTAAACTTATAAGGTGTGTGTCCTTTATATTTGAATTACTCAGTCTCCCTATTCTCCTGTGCTTGTATCTGAGGTGTTCCTTGTGTCGTGCGTCCTCACTTGTTGAAGTTTTCGTTTTGATTACTTTTGGTTTGTCAGTAGGTGGGATTGACTCCCAGATTGATTAGCTGTGAGGATCAGCAGTGTCTGCAGTTTATGAGCTGCTGTGAGAGGATTGACCCCTCTGATGAAACTTGGACCCTATGGGTCTTAGTACCTGTAGTAACTTCTTTTTGGGTGTGACTCTTGTATGTCAAACCCAGAAATGCTCTAGTTTTATCTAAAGTTGGCCTCCGGGTATGATGATTCTTGTGTCTGTTTGTTTGGACCCACTGCTGCAGAGTGATTTTAGAGCATAACAGATCAACAAGAACAACCTCCACAGCCACCAAAGGAAACCAAATGCTCGCACAAGTAAAAACAACCAACCATCAAACTACAGTCAACTTGTACAGAAATATCCATCATACTAATGAAGAAAACAAACAGAAACAAAACAAAAACCACATACTCAATAATAACAGAAGAGGAAACAAAATAAAATACAATATCCTAAAATAAAAAATAGAATAAACATGAGAAACCGATTAGCTATACCTAAAAAAAAAATAAAATAAAAAATAAACTAAAATAATAATAAAAAAAGTAAGAAAAATTTAAAAAATAAAATTTGCAGAAAAAAGGAAAAGAGGAAAACTATAGCAATGAGAAGAATGAATAAAATAAGAGAGAAAGTGAGGGTGGGGAAAAAAGAAAAAGAAAAGAAAGAAAAAGAAAAAGAAAAAAGGAAAAAAAAGAAATATATATATATTTGTCTACACACCCATATATATGGACATATATTCACCTATATACACCTATATATATATATATATATATATATATGCCTATATTAAAAACTACAATATGATTAGAATGAAATAGAAATAAAAAACAAAAACAACCAAGATAAGCAGCCAATAAAGGGAAAACAAAACAGAATAAAACCAAACAAACCAAAAATACCCGTGCTGGTCTAGGCTAAAGTCCACCAAGCTCTCTTCAGTTTGTCTGCTGTACAAAAATTCCTGTGCGTCTTGTGGGAACAGTAGGCCACCTGATGCCTAGCGTGATCCTGGCACTGCAGGTTTGCTGTACTTGAGTGTGGTTGTGACGTGTGATTGGTGGTTTTTACAAAGTCACTGCCTTTTTGCTTTTGCCTGTCCCAAGGCAGGCTGCACCCCCAAAGGCTCAATGAGTGTCTCTGGGCACCCTTTGGGTTGACAGCCGTGGAGAATTCAAGAATTCCTCACTACCAAAAGCCTGCTGCTAAGAATCTGTTAATTAGTGCCTCAGCAGATGAACCTGCCCTGCCTCCCAAGCCTTGCCTAAAGGTGGGGGCGGGGTAGGTAGTCTCACTCTGCTGCCTTTACTGGGTGGAAATTCTCAACCCCCTGCAGGTAAGGATATCTTCCTAGTCTGCCCCTATTGCTCCCTTCAGGAGTCAGTTTAAGACTGTCTTGGCGGGGGACAAAGTTTGTGGGAGTGGGTGAGTTATTGGGTTTTTTTTTTGCTTTCTGTTCAAGAGTAGAAAAAGGGAAAAAAAATAAACATAAAAATAAACAAAGCCACAGTTCCAACACTGTTTCAAGCTAAGGCCTTTGCCTCTTATGCTCCAGCGGAGTTCCTGCTGCTCTCCCAAAGGGTCTGCCGGGATTTAGGGAATTGCGCGCACCCTACCGTGTGGCCAAGATCCCCGCTCCGCGTCTCTCGGGGACCTGCGTGTCTGCCTGGCGCGCTGCGTGTCCGAGTGAGCCTTCTTTTTCCCCTGCTCCCGGGTTCCAGGCTTCTGCCTCGGAGCCGGCGCGCCCGCGCGGATCTCCTGCTGCTCTCCCAAACGGTCTGCCGGGATTTAGGGGACTGCGCGCACCGTGCCGCGTGGCTCCGATCCCCGCTCTGTCTCTCCGGGACCTGTGACTCCGGCCGGCGCTCTGCGTCTCCGCGGGCGAGTCCTGTGTTTCCCCTGCTCCCGGGTTTCAGGCTTCTGCCTTGGAGCCGGCGCGCGCCCGCGGTGCTCCTGCTGCTCTCCCAAAGAGACTGTCGGGGTTTAAGGGACTGCAAGCCCCCTGCCCCGAGGCTCAGATCCAGGTTCCGTCTCACGGGGACCTGCGTCTCCACCCGGCCCGCTGCTTGTCCGAGCGAGTCCTCTTTTTCCCCTGCTCCCGGGTTTCAGGCTTCTGCCTCGTTGCCGGCGCGCCTGCGCGGATCTCCTGCTGCTCTCCCAAACGGTCTGCCGGGATTTAGGGGACTGCGCGCACCGTGCCGCGTGGCTCCGATCCCCACTCCGTCTCTCCGGGACCTGTGACTCCGGCCGGCGCGCTGCGTCTCCGCGGGCGAGTCCTGTGTTTCCCCTGCTCCCGGGTTTAAGGCTTCTGCCTTGGAGCCGGCGCGCGCCCGCGCCGTTCTCCTGCTGCGCTCCTGGAGGGACTGCCGCCGGGGTTCAGGGGACTGCGCGCACCTTTCCACGCGGCTCCGATCCCCGCTCCGTCTCTCCGGGACCTGCGTCTCCGCCCAGCGCGCGCTGCTTCTCCGCGGGCGAGTCCTCTGCTCCCGGGTTTCAGGCTTCTGCGCTCAGCGGGACCCGGTGGGCACAGAGACTGATCCCTGAACCGGGAGGGTGCAGGGACTGATCTTGCCCTTCCGCTGCGGGGCTCTGCACCCTGCTTCCTGGGGACCCGGCGAGCCGCGGGTGCAGCTCGTACCTCTGCACAGTCGTCTCCTCTCTTGCCTCCCACACTTGCCCGGCCTGAGCTTCTGCCTCTGACTGCAAACCAACGCGCTCTTGCTGGACTCTAGGTGGGCCGCGGGCCGCAGGGAGCGAGCCGGGGCAACACTCACCGTGACTCAGCAGCCGCGGGTGCGGGCTGTACCTCACGCGTCTCGCCACCTTCTTCCCCTACTCGCCCGGCCTGACCACCTTCCAGCAATCCTTGTGTGGAACTCTTAGTTGCTCTATGTGATGAGTAGATGTCTCTTTGAAGCGTATTAGAAGTTCAAATTGTGGATATTTCCAGGGGAGATTTCATGGAGCCCTCCTCACAGCCGCCATCTTGCCCCTCCGAATCTCAAGGGTGTCTGCAGCATTATTTATAATAGCCAAGATACAAAGGTCCTGCATGTTCCTAAATGGGTGAATGGATGAAGAAGAGGGAGTTAATGTATACAATGGAGTATTATTAGCCATAAAAAAAGAATGAAATCTTGCCATCTGTAACAACAGGAATGGACCCAGAGAGTATTGTTCTGAGTGGAGTAAGTCAGACATATGACTTCACTTATAAGTGAAAGCTAAAAAAAAAACACAAATAAACAAAGCAGAAACAAACTCATAGTACAGAGAACATTTTGATTGTTGCCAGATGGGAGGGGGATTTGGGAGTGGGTGAAAAAGGGAAGGTATTAAGAAGTACAAGTTTGGGACTGGCCAAGTGGTCTGTTGGTTAAGAGCTCGCTCAAGAGTGCGAGCTGAGCTCTGAGCAACAGCAGTTTGAGGTCCAGCCCGAGCTGAGCTGCTGCTGAGCTGCCAACAGGTGGCAGGATGGCAGAGAGAGAGAGAGAGAGAGAGAGAGAGAGAGAGAGAGAAAGAGAGAGAGAGAAAGAGAGAAAGAAGAGAGAGAGAGAAGAGAGAAAGAGAGAGAAAGAGAGAGAAAGAGAGAGAAAGAGAGAGAAAGAGAGAGAAAGAGAGAGAAAGAGAGAGAAAGAGAGAAAGAGAGAAAGAGAGAAAGAGAGAAAGAGAGAAAGAGAGAAAGAAGAGAGAGAAAGAAGAGAGAGAAAGAAGAGAGAGAAGAGAGAAAGAGAGAGAAAGAGAGAGAGAGAGAAAGAGAGAAAGAGAGAAAGAAAGAGAAAAAGAGAAAGAGAGAGAAAGAGAGAGAAAGAGAGAGAAAGAGAAAGAAAGAAAGAAAGAAAGAAAGAAAGAAAGAAAGAAAGAAAGAAAGAAAGAAAGAAAGAACGAACAAGTTTGTTGTTATAAAGTAGTCATGAAATGTAGGGTACAGCATAAGGAGTATAGCCAGTAATGTAATAAATATATATGGTGTCAGATGGTTCTAGGTTTATCGGGGTGATAGATGGGAGGGGGTTGGCAACGGGGTGGAAAAGATGAAGGCATTAAGAAGCAAAAATTGGTAGTTACAAAATAGTCATGAAGATGTAAAGTAAAGCATAGAAAATATTGTCAATAATATGGTAATAACTATATATAGTGCTAGGTGGGTATTAGGCTAGTCAGGGGGATCACTTTTTAAATTATATAAATGTCTAACCACTATGCTGTACACCTGAAATGAATGTAAAATAGTGAATGTCAACTGTAATTGAAATATTTAAAAAGGGGAGAAGGTGAAGGGGAGAAGGTGAAGGGGAATAGGTTGTTCAAAAATCCAGGTATAAAACAAATAAGTTATGGACATATAATGTACAGCGTACAGAATATAGTCAATAATATTGTGAGAGTGAAATATGGTGTCAGATGGTAGCTGAATTTACTATAGCGATCACTTCTTTGGGTATATTAATGTTGAATAACTATGGAGTACACCTGAAACTAATATTGTATGTTAGCTATATTTTAATAATAATCTTAAAAAAAATAAAAAGCAAAGTTGTAAAACCATGCCTTTTTAAAAAACAGAACCCCTCTCTCCAGGACATGTAATGCAGCATCACAGTACACATGTCTGGGCTTGGTGGGAGTGCCTCTGTGAGGATGTGCTTTCTTTACGGTAGTAGTAAAAAGTTTTGTATTATGTATACAATGTTGAATAATAAAAAATGGAATTAAGTAAAGCTGGCGTGGTCATACTATATTAGCAGAATAAACTTCAAACAAAGATTGTAATGAGAGACAAGAAAGGTTTATCATAATAATAAAGGCATCATCAATCCAACAAGAGGATATAAGATTTGTAAATATTTGTGCACCCTGCAAAGGAGCACCCATATGTAAACCAAATATTATGAAACCTAAAGGGAGAAATAGACAGTAAAACAATAATAGGGGATTTTAATACTCCATTTGCATCAATGGATAGATCAGCTAGAAAGAAAATCAATTTAAAAAATTGTGACACATTAAATCAGATGAACTTAATAGATATATCAAGAATATTCCATCCAAAAGAGCAGAATATACATTCTTCAAGTATATATAAAACATCCTCCAACATAAATCATATGTTAGGCCACAAAACAAGTCTTAATGCATTTAAGAAGACTGAAATCACATCTTTTCTGACCAAAATGGTATGAAACTAGAAATCAATTACAAAAGGAAACCTGGAGAATTCATAAATATGTGGAGATTAAATGTGTTACTAAAGAACAAATGGATCAAAAGAAAAATCAAATGAGAAATTTAAAAATACCCTGAGATAAATGAAAATGGAAATAGAACATACCAAAATTTCTAGATTCAGCAAAAGTAGTTCTAGGAGAGAAGTTCATAGGGATGCATTCCTACTTCAAGAAACTGAAAAAAAAAAATTCAAATAAACATTCTCTTTTACAGTTCAAGGAACAAGAAAAAGAACAAAATAATCTCAAAGTGAGAAGGAAAGAAATAACAAAGATCACAGTGCAAATAAATTAAACATTAAAAATACAATATAAAGATCAATAAAACTAAAAGCTATTCTTTTAAAAATAAGCAAAATTGACAGACCTCTAGCTAGACTCACTAAGAAAAACAAAAGAAGAGCTTAAAAAAATAAAATCAGAATTGAAAGAGAAGATGTTATAATTGATACCACAGATATACAAATGATCATAAGTCTACTATGAACAATTATACACCAAAAAATTGAACCTAGAATGAATAAATTATTAGAAACATACAACCACCCAAGACTGAATCATGAAGAATGAAAAGTCTGAGTAAACTGATTACTAGTAACAAGATTAAATCAGTAATCAAAACATTCTCATAAACAAAGGTCCAAGACCAGATAGCTTCCCTGGTGAATTCTACCTAACATTCAAAGAATTAATACTGATTATTCTCAAACTCTTTCAAAATATTGAAGGGGAGTGAATTCTTCCAAACTCATTTTATGAGGCCAGCATTACCCAGATAACAAAACCAAACATGGACCTTATAAGAAAATTAAGGCCAATATTTCTGATTAACATAGATGGAAAATTCCTCAACAAAATATTAGCAAACCAAATTGAATACAGTACTCCTCATATCAGCAGTTTTGCTTTCTGCAGTTTAGTTACCCATAGTTAACCAAAATCTGAAAATATTAAACAGAAAATACCAGAAATACAGAGGGTGCCCCAAACAAAACAAAACACACATATGCATTTTAAGAAATTAAAATTGTATTACAGTGAATGATGCTAGCATTCATTTGATTAACACTATCTTTTGATCAAACTACACATTGCTACTATAATTTAATTCAATTTTGAAAAGTAATCCATAGATAACATCTCTTAACATGTGTACATTGTTTGGCACCCCAAGTAAACAATTCTTAAGCTTTAAATCACACAGTGTTATGAGTGGTGTCATTAAATCTTATTCCATTCTGCTCTGTCCCACCCAGGACATGAATTACCCCTTAGTCCAGCATATCTACTATACAAGTATATCATACCTGTCAGTGACTTAGTAACCATCTCAGCGTCAGTTCAATTATCACAGTGTCACAGTTTTTGTGTTCAGGTAATCCCCATTTTACTTAATAGCCCAAAGCATAAGAATATTGCTGCTAGCAATACAGATGTGCCACAGGGAAGTCATGAAGTGCTTTCTTTAAGTGAAAATACATATATGTAAGGATAGGATAAAACATAGTATATGTAGGGTTTGGTACTATCCACAGTTTCAGGCACCCACTTGGGGTCTTACTATATATCCTCATATGTACATGAATGCACACAATGGAATATTATTCGGCCATGATAAGGAAGGGCAATCTGCCATTTTCAACAACATGGATGGACCTTGAGGATGTTATGCTAAGTGAAATAAGTCAGCTAGAGAAAGACAACTTATATCACTCTTACATGTGATATAAAAAAAGTCAAACTCATAAAAAGAAAATAAATTTGTGGTTTCCTGGAGATAAATGTTGGAGGGACAGCATATATTCAAGGGTACAAACTTTCAATGAGTAGTAAATAAGTTCTAGAGATCTCATGTACAGTATAGTGAGTATAACCAAAAAAAATTAATGTAACATGATAGAGATTCGAATCATTGTTACAGTGGCAATAGTATTACAATAATTAGTGTATCAAATTAACATGGTGCATACCTTAAATTTACACAATGTTATATGTCAAATATATTTCAATAAAATTAAAAAGTCAATACTTTAAGAAGAATGTGAGCCAGATAAGTAACAAGGGCAAGTGCAAAAGGTTCATTTATATATTATTAGGTGAAGCATGGTGTTTTGATAAAAAAAAAAAAAAAAAAAAACACAGTAAAATTTCTATTTCAACTATTCATGTGCATGTTAGAAAAGTGAAATGATAGTTGTTAATACACTAGCTCCTTTAGCAGAACTTATTTGAGTGATACTAGTGTTATTATTTAAGCATAATTGGATGTTTTCATACTTGAAATAATTGCTCAATATTTTCATCCAACTCATAGAATCAAAATAAAGTTTGTCAAGATGCATTCTTTTGATGATCAAAATTAGATATTAGGTGCTACTGCAACTCAGTTTAAAAGATCAGCGAAGATTTTAAGCAATATAATGCAAATATAAATATTGGTAGAATTCAGAAAAGTCAATGCTCATTAAATTAAGAAATCTATGCAACATAAATGTACTTGAAATTGTTTGTAAGATACATATGACTTATATTCAAGCAAGCTATAATATTCTATCCAACTAAATAGATGTTGTAATTGATAAGTATAGTCAATTTTACATATATAAAGAGCAACTGACCTACAAAATTTTAATGATCTTCATGGTGAGGTTGAATACAGATTTTTTAAAAAGTACCTTTGTTTACTGTCCTTCATCAACTGGATTTTTAAAATTTTGAACTTTTGAATAATAAATTTTTAAATCAGCCTAGGTGTCCTACAATGGTTTTGGATTTGGGGAGGATATTCTTTAAACAAAAATGAATTTTGTTAAAAAGCAATGAGAGATTTCTAGTAAGATGGCAGACTAGATGGACGCTTTCCCAACTGCCTCCCAGGATCACATCAAAATTACAAATAATTTATATAACATTCAACCCCAGAAGTCACTGGAACACTAGATGAACAGAACTTCTAAACAAAGGACCTAAAGAGGAAGCCCGGTCAAGTCTGGTAGGAGGGGCGCAGAGAAGAGAGGGCAAGCCCTGTGAGGGACATCCCAGCGGTGGGGAGACTTCTCCCATTGGGGGAGAGACCCTCCGGCCCCACACCAAGCTCACTAGCCCAGAGGTGCTTTGTCAGGAAGAGGAGTTCTATGATAGCAGGCAGTAGAAATTAGTGAGGACTCTGTTTGCTTGGCTCAGTGAAGCTGAGGGCGGCTGGAAAACCAGTCAGGCCAGCTTATGGGTTCGCTCACCAGTGAGCACTCACCCGGTTCCTGTTGGAAAAAGTAGCTGTGTGAGCTGGGCCCAGGAGCCTGTGGGGAAGGACTGAACTGAGCACCTTTGGTGCAGAAGCTAGAGGTTTTGGGACCATTGTTCCCCGTGTGTGGAGCTTGCATAGGAGTATTGTACAGGAGGGTACCATTTTTTCAGGGTTGGGACCTCCCACAGAGGGTCAGATCCGGGACCGCATTGGTCTGGTGGAATTGGGGCAGGAGTGCGTGTGTGCGTGCACGCACATATGGCCTTGGATCCCCACCCTCCACACAGTTTGTGCTGCGTTGCCAGGGAAACGCTGGGCAAGTGCCCTCCAGCTCAAACAGGCTACTCACTGAGACGCAGAAGTGCTTGAGCTGCCTTGGGTCCCTGCTCTCCTAACTGTTTGTGCAGACTTGCCAGGCTGGGGACTGGCTGTTGGGCTGCTTAGCCTGATCTGTGGGCAGCTGACCCATACAGGCTCAGGGAGTTTTCCTGAGAGTGTTGGGCCAGGAGCTGTGTGCCTGCGTGATCCGATAGAGGCTTTCCTGGTGAGTTTGTGAGGGCTGGTTGCTGGTGTAGAGTGCATGCTGCTCTGACTTGGTGGGGGCAACGGACCACATCAAATGGTGCCTTGGGGGCCTGCCCCACCCACCTAGAGCTGTGTTGACAGAGGCACCCTGAGCCTCTGGTAACTTGCCCACACCTCTGCAGGACAGAGGGTTTGTTTTTTTCTGCAGCAGACAACCTGCAACAACCTGTGAAGGCTGTTTTTTTGGTAGTGAGCATGGTTCCAGCACACACAGCAGCTAATTGTGGAAAGCTCACTGCAAGACTGAGAGGGAGGCTGGCACATAACATGTTAAGCTCTTTCCCCAAATAGCTGGTGCTGAGTCACCCAGAGACTCTCTATTGCTGAGCAAGTGGTCTGTAGATTAAAGAGGACGGAGAGCCCCCCACCCCCCAACTCTTTTTTTTCTCTCTCTCTCTTCTTTCTTGGTGATCTATTTAATATATCAAAGCATTCACAGAATGACAGCCAGAACGAAGAAACACAAACAAGTCCCAAGTAAAACATCACAAGAAAACTCTAGAAATGGAACTAAATGAAACAGAGGGATCCAAACTTTCAGAGACAGAGTTTAGAACACTGATGATAAGAATGTTTAAGGAACTTAGCAAGGACATAAAGAAGGATAGGGAAATCATAAAAAACAACCAGTTAGAACTAAAGAATACAATAACTGAAATGAAGAACACACCCAAAGGAATCACCAGTAGAACAGATGGAGAGGAGCAGATCAGCGAATTAGAAGACAAAATAGCAGAAATCACCCAGTTGGAACAACAAAAAGAAAAAAGAATAAAAAAGAATGAAAATAGTTTAAGGGACCTCTGGGACAACATGAAATACAACAATGTTGAATCATATGAATACAAGAAGAAGAGAAGAAGCAAAGGGATTGAGAATGTATTTAAAGAAATAATGACTGAAAACTTCCCTACCCTGGTGAAGGAAATTGACATACAAGCCCAGGAAGTGCAGAGAGTTTCAAACAGGCTGAATCCAAACAGGCCCACACCAAGACACATCCTAGTTAAAATGGCAAAGCTTAAAGACAAAGACAGAATCCTAAAAGCAGCAAGAGAAAGACAGCAGGTTACAGACAAAGAAACTCCTATAAGACTAACAGCTGACTTTTCTTCAGAAAATCTACAGGCCAGAAGGGAGTGGCAGGAGATATTCAAAGTGATGCAAATAAAGGTCTACAACCAAGATTGCTGTACTCAGCACGGCTATCACTTAAAATTGGTAGAGCACGACTATCACTTAAAATTGAAGGAGAGATAAAGAGCTTCTCAGAAAATAAGCTTAAGGAGTCCATTATTACTAAGCCAGTATTGCAGGAAAGGTTAAAAGGGCTTATTTAAACAGAAGAAAGCGGAAAACAAACTAATCCAAGAAGAAATACAAATAACAAAATGGAAATAAATATGCACCTATCAGTAATCACTTTAAATATGAATGGGCTAAATGCTCCAATCAAAAGACACAGATTGGCTGAGTGGATAAGAAAATGGGACCCATGCATATGCTGTCCACAAAAGACTCATCTCAAATCAAAAGACAAACACAGACTGAAAGTAAAGGGATAGAATAAGATATTTCATGCAAACGGAAATGAGAAAAAAGCTGGAGTAGCAATACTTATTTTGGACAAAATAGACTTTAAAATGAAGACTACAACAAAAGACAAAGAAGGGCACTACATAATAATAAAGGGATCGATTCAACAAGAGGACATAATCCTAGTAAACATCTATGCACCCAATATAGGAGCTCCTAAATATATAAAACAGATTTTGACAGACATAAAGACAGATCAACAGTAACACTATCATAGTAGGGGACTTCAATACCCCGTTGTCACCAATGGACAGATCCTCCAGACAGAGAATCAACACGGACATACTGGCCTTAAATGACAATTTAGACCAGCTGGATTTCATTGATATTTTTAGAGCATTTCATCCCAAAGCTACAGAATATACATTCTTCTCAAGTGAACATGGAACATTTTCCAAGATAGACCACATGTTAGGCCACAAAACAAGTAACAAATTTAAGAAGATTGAAATAATATCAAGTGTCTTCTCTGACCACAATGCTATGAAACTAAAAATCAATTATAAGAAACCTGGAAAGCTTACAAATACATGGAGGCTAAATAACATGCTACTAAATAGTGAGTGTGTCAAAAATGAGATTAAGGAGGAAATCAAAAGATACCTCGAGACAAACGAAAATGAAAACACCATGACCCCAAAATCTCTGGGATGCAGTGAAAGCAGTCCTAAGAGGGAGTTCATAGCAGTGCAGGTTTACCTAAAGAAGGAAGAAAAATCGCAAATCTACAGACTATCTTTACACCTAAGGGAACTTGAAAAAGAACAGCAAAACAAGCCTAAAGGGAGTACAAGGAAGGAAATAATAAAGACCAGAGCAGAAATAAATGAAATAGAGAACAACAACCAAAAAAATCAATACAAAAGATGAATGAAACCAAGAGTTGGTTTTATGAAAAGATAAACAAAATCAACAAACCCTTAGCCAGACTCAACAAGGAAGAGAGAAGACCCAAATTAATAATATCAGAAATGAAAGAGGAGAAGTGATAACAGATACCACAGAAATACAGAAAGTTAAGAAAATACTATGAGCAACTATATGCTAACAAATTCGACAATCTGGAAGAAATGGATAAATTTCTAGAAGCATACAATCTACCAAGTCTGAACCAAAAAGAAACAGAAACTCTGATCAGACTGATTACTGCCAAAGAAATTGAATCGGTAATCAACAATCTTCCAACAAACAAAAGTCCTGGACCAGATGTCTTCACAGGTGAATTTTACAAAACATTCAAAAAAGAATTAATACCTATTCTCCTCAAACTATTCCAAAAAATACAGAAGGAGGGAAGGCTCCCAAACTCTTTCTATGAAGCCACTATCACACTGATCCAAAGTCAGACAAAGATATTACAAAAAAAGAAAACTACAGGCCAATATCCCTAATGAACATAGATGCAAAAATTCTCAACAAAATACTAGCAAATTGAATTCAGCATAACATGAAAACGATCATACACCATGATAAAGTGGGATTCATTCCTGGTATGCAAGGTTGGTTCAATATCCGCAAATTAATTAACGTAATACATCACATTAACAAAATGAAAAATAAAAGTCCTATGATCATATCAATAGGTGCAGAAACAGCATTTGACAAAATCCAGCAGTCATTTGTGATAAAAAATCTTAGCAAAGTGGCAATAGTGGGATAGATCTCAACATAATAAAGGCCATATATGATAAGCCCACAGCAAACATTGTACTCAATGGGGAAAAGCTTTCCCCTTAAGATCAGGAACAAGACAAGGCTGCCCACTTTCACCACTTCTATTTAACATAGTTCTGGAAGTTCTAGCCACAGTAATCAGACAAGAAAATGAAATAAAAGGCATCCAAATTGGAAAAGAGGAAGTAAAATTGTCATTATATGCAGAGGACATGATACTATATAGAGAGAATCCCAAAGACTCCACCAAAAATTTGCTAGAACTGATAAACGAATTTGGTAAGGTAGCAGGATACAAAATTAATATTCAGAAATCGGTTGCATTTGTATACACCAATAATAAACTATCAGAAGAAGAAATCAGGTAATCAATCCCTTTTACAATTGCTTCAAAAACAATAAAATATCTAGGAATCAATTTAACTATAGAAGTTAGAAACCTGTACTCAGAAAATTATGAGGCACTGAAGAAAGTAATCAAAGAAGATAAATATAAATGGAAATACATACCATGTTCCTGGATAGGAAGAATTAATATAGCATTATATAGATTAAGTGCAATTCCAATCAAACTACCAAGCACGGTTTTCTCAGAAATAGAACAAAGAATCCTAAAATTTATATGGAACTATAAATGACCCCGAACAGCCACAGCAATCTTGAGAAATAAAAACAAAGTGGGAGGCGTCACACTATCTGACATCAAAACATACTACAAGGTTACAGTAATCAAAACAGTATGGTACTAGCATAAAAACAGACATGTAGACCAATGGAACAGAATAGAGAGCCCAGGAATAAACCCATTCATATACGGTCATTTAATCTATGACAATGAAAGCAGTAATTTACATTGGAGTAAAGATAGTCTATCTAATAAATGGTGCTGGGAAAATTGGACTGACACGTGCAAAAAAATGAAAATGGACCACCTACTTACACAATATATGAGAACAAAGTCAAAATGGATTAAAGACTTAAATGTAAGACCTGAAACCATAAAACTCCTAGAAGACAACATAGGGAGTAAGTTTGCAGACATTACCCTAAGTAATATTTTTACTTATATATCTCCTCAGACTAGGAAAATAAAGGAAAAAAATGAACATATGGGATTACGTCAAACTTAAATGGTTTTTCACAGCAAAGGAAATCATCAATAAAAGAAAAAGGCAGCCTACTGAATGGGAGAAGATATTTTCCAACGATATATCTGATAAGATGTTGACATCCAAAATTTATAAAACACTCATGCAACTCAATAGCAAAAAAACAAACAATCCAATTAAAAAATGGGCAGAGGATATGAAGAGGCATTTTTCTAAAGAGGACATACAGATGTCCAACAGGCATATGAAAAAATGTTCAACCTCACTAATCATCAGAGAAATGCAAATAAAACCACAATGAGATACCACCTCATTCCAGTCAGAATGGATATCATCAATAAATCAACAAACAACAAGTGCTGGCGAGGTTGTGGAGAAAGGGAACCCTGATGCACTGTTGGTGGGACTGCAGATTGGTGCAGCCATTATGGAAATCAGTATGGAGGTATCTCAAAAAACTGGAAATGGAACCACCGTATGACCCAGCAATTCCACTCTTGGGTATCTACCCAGAAGAATCCAAGATGCTAATTCGAAAAAATGTATGCACCCTTGTGTTTATTGCAACGCTATTTACAATAGCCAAGACATGGAAACAACTGAAATGCCCATCGGTAGATGACTGGATTAAGAAACTGTGGTACATTTATACAATGGCGTATTACTCTGCTACAAACAAGAATGAAATCGTACCATTTGCAATGATATGGATGGACCTAGAGACTGTTATGTTAAGTGAAATAAGTCAGTTGGAGCAAGACAAATACCATATGATCTCACTTATATTTGGAATCTGAAAAACTGAATGAACGAGCAAAGTAAACAGAAACAGTCTCATAGATATAGAGGAAAAACTGATGGTTGCTAGTTGAGAGGGGGGTGGGGATGAGGAAGAAAGGGAAGAGATTAGACAGCATAAATAGGTAACTACAATATTGCCACAGGATATGGAAGACAGTTTGGGGCATATAATAATGTTGTAAATATTTTGAGGGGTGTCAGATCGTCACATGTCTTGTTAGGGAGACCACTTCATGGATGGAGTAGAGGTTGGATCACTGCACTGTATACCTGAAACTGATGTTGTATAATATTGTATGCCAACTGTAATTGAATATACAGATAGTCATGGGATGTGGATTATACTGAGTCAAAGGAATTGTAACAGATATGTATGATATGCGGGGGAGGAGTGGGGTGGTGAATTGGGGGAGGGGGGTTGTCACTTTGAGGGGTAAAAAATATAACTATTGCACTGTGTTGTACACCTGAAACTAATTTAAAAAAATGCATTTCACAATAAAAGAATTAAAAAAAAAAAGCAATGAGAAAATTAAGTAAAATATTCAGCATATAGAATGTTATAAAAACTTTAGCATATGAAATTTTGGCCACTTTGAATTATTGAAAACAATGCTTGTAAACAGAAAGTCAATAAAATATGTCTGTCTATAACAGAGGGAAAAATGCAACAAATTAAACATTGGGAGCTCAGTTTTCTAAGTGGGCTGTGGATTATTTCAATCTGTTGGAAGATTCCTTTATAGTCTGTACAAGAATAGCATGAAATTGAAATCCTCTCCTTTGGGGCATTTACACTTAGTAAAATATTCAAGAGAATCATGAATAGCAACAACACATTTCGGGAGTTTTTTCATGTCAAAAAATTGATTAAGGATGTTACTCTGAATGAAAGCAAAGACTATTTGTGAAAACATTTGTGCCACATATTGACACATTTCAATGCAGAGAATCATAGTGATGAATTTTGCTATGTGACAGAATTTGTTCAGGTCTTACTGTATATGAGGTGTGATCAAATAATATAGTGAATGTTTAAATAAAAATTTATTACAGTAAAAGACACATTGTCATTAATGGCCCTCAAACTACTCCCACTCACTTTGAACACACTAATCCCATCATTCTTGCCACTTTCTGAAGCAGTTCTGAATGTCCTCTTTCATGATTGTCTTTAGTTGGGCTATCGTGGCTGTCTTGCTGTTGTGAACTGCTTCAAAATGTTTACCTTTCATGGTCATTTTGACTTTGGGGAAGAGCCAGAAATCACATCGTGCCAGATCCAGTGAATAAGGTGAATGAGGACACACCATAATATTTTTATTTGACAGAAATTGCTATACCAGAAGCGATGTGTAACATGGAGCATTGTCATAATGGAGGATGCAGTAAAGACACTCATGAAAGAGGACTTCCAGAACTGCTTCAGAAAGTGGCAAGAATAATGGGATAATTGTATTGGAAATGAGGGGAGTATTTTGAGGGGGATTTATGTCAATATATCTTTTAGTGTAATAATTTTTTTAATTTAAACATTCACTGACTCACTATGAGATCACACCTCATAGACTATTTTCTAGATTAGAAATACCATGGTGCATAACGAGTAGTCAATTAAAAGTGTCACCAATTTTTAATTTATTAACCATTTATACAGTAAGAATAATCATGACAATTTTGTGAAATATAGAATTAGAAATCAGGTTAAATGCATTCTTTGGAAAAACACTTCTTTTCACATATGATTAGAGACACTTTATAAGTTAAGACACTTATAAAGTATGTGAATATACTTTCAGCCAAATATTATGCTGCTTACATTACTTTTTAATGTTCAATTAATTAATAGAAAGTGTTTATTTATTATAAAGTATGTGCATTTATACATTTTATATTTTAGAATTTTTTGTTTTAGAAAATAGTTGTTGAATTTTTATGTTCATCAATATAGAAAACAAATAGACATATGAAAAGATGTTCAACACCCCTAATCATCAGGGAAATGCAAATCAAAACCACAGTGAGATTAACCTCAGACATGTTAGAACAACTATCATCAAAAAGACAAGAAATAATAAGTGTTGGAGAGAATGAGGAGAAAAGGAAACCCCCGTACATTGTTGGTGGGATTGTAAATTAGTATAGCACAATGGAAAACAGTATAGAGTTTCCTCAAAAAAAAAAAAAAAAATAAGAAAATGACCCAGCAATTCCTCTTCTGGGTATTTATCCAAAGCATATGAAAACACTAATTCAAAAAGATATATGCCCTATGTTCACTGCAGCATTGTTTACAATAGCCAAGATATGGAAACTACCTAAGTCTCCATCAACAGATGAATTGATAAAGATGTGGTACATACACATGTGTACACACACACACCTCCAACAAGGAAACTACTGCTCAGCCATAAAAGAGATGAAATACTGCAATTTGTGACAACATGGATAGATCTTGAGGGTATTATGCTAAGTAAAATAAGTGAGACAGAAAAGGACAACTGTGTGATATTCATTCACATGTGGAATATAAAACAAAAAGTAGCAAACAAATAAGAATAAAACAAACTCATAGATAGGCAATAGATTGGTGGTTACCAAGGCAGAAGAGTATTGGTGAGAGAGCAAAATGGATAAAGGGAGTCAAATTTATGGTGAGAGTTAAAAAGTAGACTTTTGGTGATGAACATGCAATAGAGTATACAGCTATCAAATTATAATGTTGTATACCTGAAATTTATATAGTGTTATTAACCTTCAAAATTGTCAATATTTCAAAATCTGAGAACTATGTAAATATTAGTCTTCTTTTACTCTCAAAACAATCATGGATGGATAATTAATTATATGGTCAATCTCCTTTTATTATTTTAAGATTCTATTATTCTCTCTAGGACTCTGCTTCATTCCCCTTACATTGCATATTTTTTATAATTTTTGACATATGAAGAATAACTTTCTATTCTAGTGTCTTTATTTTTCATATATGGTGACATATATGAAATTACCACCATTAAATTTCATGATGACTATTTTACTGGGGAAATTTCAAGAAAGTTGAATCTTGAGTTTGCTTTTGATAAAATATGAGCTTGAAAAAATTATGAGTTTCAATTCAGGTTCCACTAATTACTTAACACTGGACCATAGAAGTTATATAATCTCTTTGCAGATCTCACTCTTTATATTATAAATATAGTAATACTTATTTCACAAGGTTTCTGTAAACATAATATTATAACTCACCAAATTGTCAATGTTCCAAAAGCTTGGTAGTACAGCGTTGGTGAAAATAAGGGGAAATATAAAGTGTCATGCACTGCTAGTGGGATTGCAAATTAAAACAACCCCTATGGTTTGGCAATATTTAATGAAACTACAGGAGCATCTATCTTTCAACTCAGCAATCTCTGTTCTAAGAATATACCCTGAAGATGCACTTCCCAAAATAGAAAAGCACATATTCACATAGTTGGTCATTACAGCATAATCGATCATTACAAAATGTTGACACTAACTCAATATTCAAACATAGGAGATTCACTGAATAAACTATGTTACATGCATCACATATAATACTACACTTTAAAAAATAGAATGACTTCTAGCAGGTATTGTAAAGTAAAAAAAGAAAAATGTAAACAAAAGAAAAATGTAAATAAATAGTGTGTGTGTGTGTGTGTGTGTGTGTGTGTGTGTGTGAGAGATGTTTCGTTTTTTAAATGGCAGGGGATGAAAACACATAAATTTACTTATTATAAATATAGAAATATAGAAAAGATAAACAAAAAGCTATGAATCAATAGCCTTGGATGGAGTAGGGGAAACATAGTAGAATGGATGTGGGAAGAGGAGATATTTCTCTGAGTATGCCTTTTTGCATATTTTTTTATATATTTTTGTCTTTTTTGGAAGCATAACAATATTGCACAATAAAAAAATAAAAGGTCTACATTAATGATAAAGAAGGGGGACCTAGAAAAAAAATGATAACAAATGAATGTAATTATTTATGAAGGAATATCATAAACACACTGAAGGAAAAAAAGAAAGAACTAATCTAAATAACTTATAAACACATTATTTGGCTGTATATCCTCAGTATTGGGTGGTATGAATTGGTGAATGGAAGGGATATCTACAATTCTGGACATTTTTTTGGAACACTTCATTTTTGTTTTATAAATAAAGAAATTCTGAAATTTTAGATGTATTACAGAATTGAGAAAATTAGTAAATAGGCAGATATTGGGAGCCAGTTTTCAATGTTGAAGGAGGAAAAGAAAACTATGGAATTGGGGAATATAAGAAAGAACACTGTGTGGATATTAGTTTTAGGTGTATAGGTGTGAATTCATGATTTCTAAAATGTATGTGTATATACATGCATATATGTATATAAACACATATGTATGTATATACCTGTATGTATGTGTATATAGATGGATGCAGATATATGAATACATGAACATATACATATGTATGTATTTCCTAACTCTGACCACTGTAAGGACCTAGAACAAATGTATCCAAGAAAGAATAAGTACACCTAATATTCAGAGATCTTATTTTCGCATAACGTTATGTTCCCTGAACGTTACTGAAAGGAAAAGTTGTTTCCAGGTCTATGATGTCATACATGAGAAGCTGTCAGAAATGATGGGGACATGTTCCATGGGCACAGGTGCTACTTTGAAGGAAGCCCACTGGACAAATCTGGGATAATCTCAACACCGAGACAATTTAAAAATGAAAATGAGAGATAATGAAAAAATAAAAACCCATCGGTCTCTCTCAATCATTAATAGATAATTGAAACATATATAAACACAAATAAATACATATCTAAATGGGAGGGGAGTTGTTGCTTACAATAGAATGGCAAATGCTGGCTAGTAAATGTGAACAGGTGCTTGTATTGGAAAATTATCATTTTGCAACCATATAGTAAAATATTGTTAAGTAGAGAATCATCAATGGATGATAAGCTTTGGGGGCGAATTTCAGTGAGCACAGAATATGTTCATGCCTTAAAATTGTTTCCCACAAATTGCTTATTAGTTTCAAGGGAAAAAATACTAACTTATACAGTAGGGCAATCAAACCATCAGAGATCGCATTGTCTGAGTATTTAAAATTGCTATCACCAATGGAGACAGATGGACATCAAATGCTTTCAGTTGTGATTTTCTGAGAGGAACACAACATCATGTAAGTATTATTCCAGTCAGAAATATACAATGGGTGAAACATCAGGAAAACAGATTAAATATATTAAATATAAATAGGAACTCCTATAAAATATAAATAGGAGACAACTATATTCTTTTAAAATGTCAAAGCCATAAGACACAAAGTAACACTGTGGTACTATTCTACATTTTTTTTGTTTGTTTGTTTTGTTTTGTTTTAGCTGAGCCATCCTGCCACGTGTTGGCAGCTCAATGGCAACTCAGCTCGGGCTGACCTCGAACAGCTGTTGCTCAGAGCTCAGCTCGCACTCTTGAGCGAGCTCTTAACCAACTGAGCCACTCGGCCGGCCCTTTTTTGTTTTGTTTTGTTTTGTTTTTTACTATTCTACATTTTTTAAGACTACAGAGACAGGGGGCCGGCCGAGTGGCGCATTGGTTAAGCGCTCGCTGGTTTTGGGATGCCAGCAGCCCCGGTTCGGATCCCACATGAGGGCCAGTGACACTGCCCTCTACAGCTAACAACAGCTCCACCTGGAGCTGGGCTGTGCGAGCCCCGGTGATGGTGTGGGCTGCAGTCCCTGCTGCAGTGGGCTGCCATAGGCTACAGTGAGTGGCCCGCAGCCAGCGTGAGCGGCTGGCAGCCAAGCGTGAGCTGCCAATAGCCGCGGTGAGCGACATCCAGAGGCCAGCGACCGATCTGCCTCATCCGGGAAGAGCGCAATGACGATACCAACAGTGAAGCAACATCCTCCGCAACTAAACTGAAGAACAAAAAGACAGCAACTTGTCTGTTCCCCTTCCCTGATTCCCCAACGCTGTTCCCCTTCGCCAATTCCCCAATAAAATCTTTAAAAAAGACTACAGAGACAGGATAACTTACTATAATATCTTTATCCTTAGCGGTGCAAAATTTGCTATAAAGGAAATTATTTGTTCAAGTGAAAAAACTGAACTTCAAACCATAGATTAGATAGAACCATTAGATCACTGTTAAATTATTATAGCTAATGTGACTATTCTGTGGTTATAAAAAAATAATATCCCTCTTCTTAGGAAATACACAGCAAAGTCAAAGTAAAGGGCCATGTCATGTTTTACTCAACTTATTTTAATGGTGTAAAATGTTAACAGTAAATGAACGTGTGCAAAACGGATAAAGGTGTTCTCTGTACTTATTCTTGAACCTTTTCTGTAAGGTTGAAGTGCTTGCCAAGTAAAATGTTAAAAATATTAAGTTATATCAGAACCAAAGCATTAATTAACATTATTGAATATATGACAAGTACAGTAAGTCCTTAAAGAACAGTAACTATTATTAATTGTTAGGGCCTCCTATTATCCTCTCTTTACAAGTGAAGACACTAAGTTTAGGGAGATATTGAGAGGAAAATGACTGGCAAATATTAAAAACTAAGTAGTTTTCTTAACTTTACACACATTACTATTTAACTTTTTTTTTTTAGACAACCCAACTGCCTTAAACCATGTACTTCAGTCACATGTGTGGCATGCACACACATCTATACAAGTATGCACACATAATCACACATCTTTTTGTACTTATTAAGTTTTGTTATTTGATAATCTCTTCAGGGAAAAATAAATAAAAGCCCTGAAAGGGAAAGACCACAGCTACTCTGTCATCTCTCTATTGTCTTTTCCTTTGAATACCTCACTATGAATTATTTCATTGACACCTGTTAGTACGCCAAGGATATGTCTTATAAATTTCATTCACTGATATTTTTATGGATACCAAGCACATGATGAACCCCCAAAGACTTGGATTCAAAGCAAACTCTTAGCCTAGACTTTGGATCATACTTGTTGAGTTCAGCAGTGAGGACAGCTATTTTAAAAATCAATGTAATTGAAAAGCGTCAAGGTCTCTCGGCTTTGGGTCTGTGTGACTTGAATGATGCCAATCTTTATATAAAATATAACGTTTTTATATAAAGGAAAGTTTGAGGTGCTTTCATTTCTTGAGGTGATTTTTCAGATGTAAGGAATTACTCAGAAGAGATTAACCGCAAGAAAAATACTCTTTAGAATGTCACCCTATAAGCAAGTAACAAATCCCCCCAAAAAATAACTCCACATAACTTTCAATGCTTCTCCTAAATGTAAACAATGGGGAATCATCTTAAAGAAATCACTGTCTGGGTAAACTGAACACCATATCACAAAGTTCTAGTATCAATGACCTTACCCAAAGAAAAATCTTCAGACTTTAACAGCCAGAATGTAAAAGGGAAAATACAGTTGTGGAGTGCTTGTTTCTTTTTCAGTTATTATCATGAGAATATGCTTCTTATATCACTTTCTTAATACCTGTATCTCCCTGATATGTTAAGGAAAATGGAATTAGTCTGTCCATGTCAAACATGGTAGGAAAAAAAAGAAGGAATAATTTAGTTACCATGTCCTTCCTTACACACAAGTGCCAAATTGGTAAGTACTTGAAGCCTGAAGAATGTCTATTTCCAGGATAGTCCTACTATTAAAGATCATTTTTTGCACTTGGGTTAACTTTTATTGCTGCAGCTAATTTGGGTGTTCCCTCCTTTGGATTATTTGAAATTGAGATATTTGTATCACCAATGTATACAAATTTTCTCTTTGACCCTTAATTTCTTTAATTTTATAGCCTAGGAATAATTGATATCTAATTCAAGCATTTTTTCACCATATGCTAGGACTATCACTATAATTTCTTGATTCAACTCCCAGTCTTTAGATGCTCCCTATATTTATCGCTTCCTTTCTATTTCCATTTTCGAATAACATCTTTCATGATCCTATTGTCTCATGCTTCAACCTTTGTAATTAATTCAAATTCAGGTCTCCCCATTTCATCTCTCTTGTATATGATTGAAAAAATAAATCTTACTCCTGCTTTCACTGAGTATAACATGAAATAACAATGAGACAAATAAATCTTCAATATATGTGTGTAATATTTGAAAACCAAGGTTAAAACCTATTCTTGGGGACCTGGGCTTTGGAAGAGAGTTATTATATAATCAAAATTTGATTATAATGCTTGTTAACATTAATCTTTTTAGGTGCAAATAAGATTCACTCTCCTCCTGCTTAATGTTTTATTTCTCCACCAAAACCAGGCAATCAGCCATTTCCTAAATGCCTCTGTATATGAAGTGAAACTTTGTGATTTTAACTCTTTTGGCGTATATTTGATTCATATATGCTGATATTTCTTTTTCATGCCTTTATTTTCAGTTTTTCTGAGGTTTTTTTCTTTATGTCTCATGTAAGTTGTTGGCCATTTAAATCTTCATAATCAGAGTGTTTTTTACTTAGAAAAATTATCTTCTGATATATAATTACTGCTCTAACAGGACTTGTTTTGCCTTTTTTTATTTTATATTATCGTACTTGGGTTGTTTTGTTTTTGTTTGTTTGTTTTTCTTACTCGCCAGACATTCACAATTTACTGACCAAGTTAAGAACTGAAAGGAACAAACCTCCACAAATGCATAAAAGAAAGATCCTGGGCCCCATTTTAGGTGCACTGTCTGCAGGTTACACATTCAAATATACAGCAGTGATTCCAGAGGCCTTGAAAAATAATGACTCTTTGCAGCTGCTTTATTTAAAGGGGCATTACCGTGAGTTCTCAACCAATCCCCTGGACAGCTTCATGACTTCTCCTTCAGACACCTCTCCCTTTCACAAGTACGCCATACATAGACACTGCTAAAAACTCTTTCCCTCCTAGCCTCCACAGGTTCCATCCCATTCCCCATACATAAATACATCTGTCTATCACAGCAACTACTTTTGAGTCACATTCTTATTCTACTGACTTTTTCTTCCCCCACGGGGCTACCCAAACACACCATACTTCTAAACTGTCCTCACAGATGTTCACATCTTATATAGCCTTCCAGGGAAATCTAGTTCATTGTGGAAGGCTGAGTCATTGTTTCTAAATATTTGCTGCACCTCCTGAATGGAAGATTACAGGCATACCTTGTTTCTCTGCACCTGTTTTACGGTGCTTCACAGATGGCGTGTTTTGTTAAAATTTAAGGCTAGATCCTCCTCCAGCAAAAAGGTTGCAACTTGCTTTAAAGTGATACCCACTTGATGGTGATGGTGTGGAAATGACTCTGCAATATCCCTGAGGTATGCTTGTACATCTCCTTAACCTTACTATACATAGGCTTGGCAAAGTGGCTTTCTTTAGCTAGTATTTGCAAATGTGGCATGTCTTTTTAGAGCAGCAGATTTAAAAACCATCATGAGGAGCGATTCACCGGGCTCACTATTCCTTCTGTCACAATTATGAGTAATGTTTCCACGATGGACATTTAGAATGATTGAGAAATAAACCTTGTCATGTTTACCAAGATTTTGGGGGTTGATACTTTCCAGTGTAACCAACCATGTCTTTTTTTCCCCCATCATTATTTTAAATTTATTTATTAGTCAAGTACAATTGTCTAAAACCAAATACCTCTTGATTAATGCGTTTATTCATCTTTCTCTCTGCATAGTGGTGCTGCATGCATTACTATCTCTGGGATATTTGGAGAGTAAATTGCTCCACACAATATAAGGCTGACTATGGAAAATACTATATTAGAAATATAAATAAATAAAAAGAGTAAAATAATTCTGATGGAGAAAGTTAGGAAAGTTTTGTGAAGTAGAGCTTAAATCAAGTAAGCTAAACTATTAGAGGGCTTTGAGGAGAACTTTGTACAAAGTAAACCAGGAAAAACTACCCACATCTTGGCAAAGATGCCAATCAGCAACTAGTAATAACAATTCATCTTGAGACTTTGATACATGCCAAAAATATCAGTATTAACCTTTTACCACACCATTGGTTATGCTTATTGGACATTTTTGTTGGGTTAGGTTTTAAAGAAAAGAATGAAAATTGCAGAAAAACTGCAGCAGAAATGTAAATGCATGACTTACACAGTGAGTGGATTTGTATTAGACTTCAATGTAAAGGAGTGATTAGACCATACAAAAAAGTTAGGGAGGGTGGGTAAGGGGCTGTATTAGTTTCCTATCACTGCTAAAATTTATCACAAATTCAGTGCCATAAAACAACACAAATTATTATTTTACAGTTTTGTAGGTCAAAATTTCAACATTTATTTCAATAAGCTACCCTCCAATTATCAGGAGGCTATATTTCTTTCTAGGGCTTTAGGGGAGAATTCATTTTCTTACCTTCTCCATCTTCTAGAGTTCCTCTGTTTTCCTTGACTTGTGGCTCTTTCTTCCATGCCAACAATGTCCAGCTGAGTCTTTCTAATTGTGCCATCCTATGGACTCTCCCATCTGACTCCCTCTTCAACTTTTAAGGATGTTCATGATTACACTGGACTCACCTGTGTAATTTAGGATACTCATCCTCTTTTAAGGTCAGCTGATTGACATCCTTAACCACTTGCAATGTTAATTTTTTGCCATGCAACTTAGCATATTCACAAATTTCGGGGATGATGAGGCAACCATCTTGGGGGGCGAGGTGTTATTCTGCTTACCACAGGAGGTAATTCTGTTTTCCAGTCAATGTTGAGACTGATGTATAATTAATCCCCAGGTGAACTGAGTACTGTCAGATGTTAAGAAGAATTGCAGCAATGCCCTCTCCCTTGGTTTTCAAGGCAGGCCCTTTATTCCCAGCTGAAGCCCATCAAAGAACTCTGCCCGATTGTCCTACAAATATTAAGAGTAAAGTGAATGTCTACAAAGAGCTTTAGGACAAACATAGCCTGTGTCAACTTGATTGACTCCCGAGTTTTGTTATTTATGAAACCTTTCTTTGGAAAGCATCTACATGACTTCTTCCCACAGGTCTGAGTTCTTCATGAAAAAGATTATATATGGTCCCTGTCACTCTCAGACTTCTGTAGCCCCCTGGAAATTAGAAGCTTCCTTTTTCAACCTCCACCTCAGCCTTGGAAGAGAAATATAGGTCTACAAAATGAAGTGTAACTAACATCAGAAAATGAAAGCAATCAAAAAATCCTAGAGCTATCAAATGATATTGAAGTCTTATCCATTTTTGAAAATATTTGTAACACTATAATATTATTGACCAGGCACAAAGAACCCAAGAACAGGAAGGGGAATTAACATGTAAATTACTTTGTCTTTGCATCAGATGAGGTGGTTTAACAAAATCAAGACAAATGACTGTGCCTTAAATCTATCCCAGGTTTATTGCATTGTATTCTATTTCATTATCAATTTATTTTATTACCTACTAAAATTATTCAATATTAACATCCTCACAACCTACCACAAACATTGTTTTATACTCATGAGGCCTGTTTGGATTAGGTTTTGATTAAAGTGGGCAGATTACAGAGGGGTGTGCAAAGTAACAGGATGATTCATTGAGTGAGTAAGAGATGTACGTGGCAAAACTCATACAAAGGCTTGAAAAGCTTGCAATCAAAGATAGGCTCCCTAAGAAGTGTTGGTGGAAGGTTGCAAATCAAACTTTTTATCATTGACATGAAAAAAAAGAAAAAAAACCTCAAGTCTTTAGAAACTAGTTTTTATATCAAGATCAATGAAACATGGTTAGTTGGACAGAATTCAATTAATTGCTGACTAAAATTGAAATATGTCCTGTGTATCAGCATAAATTCCTTCCTGGACCACTGTAAATACCCTGAAGTTCTTTACATAGGCAACTTTAGGGCCCAGTCTATGTTGGGTTATATCTTCATAGACAATTACATCTTTCTTGAGATATTATATACATTATATCTTATTGTACTCCAAGTGAAGTCTAACTACTTTATATACAATAAGATCATCTCTTTGATTTATACTGTATTTCTCTAAAATTCCACTTGCCTTTTTCAATATAGAATGATAGTGAATTCCAAACCATGGGGAATACTTTTATAATAATTCTCACATTTATCTGCAACTGATTGCATGCTACAGAAGTCTTTTTTTTTTCTATTATGGTTTCTGCATAATTTGTTACACTATTTTGTTTGAACTAAAATTTAGTTGCATCTTAGCAAACATATTGAAGAAAAAAGCTTCTTTTTCTCAACCTTCTGTTCGTTTTCACACTTTAAATCTCCTATCTACAATCATTTTCAAACAAAAGTACACTGCTTTCACACAGTTACACATATTGAGCAGAAATTAGTGAAAGTTCTAAGTATATTTTACTCCTGATAAAAACAAAGTTGGTACAAAGCAACTGAACAAGAGCTTTAGATTAAAAGAAAAAAAGAAAAAGTAGGTAAGCAACACTTGAAAGGACAATAGGGAGAAAAAAATGCAGCTATATATGGTGTTACGGGGAATAGTAGATTAGGGGAGGGGAGGTATCACTTTGTGAGGGGTGTAAATGTCTAACTAGTACATTGTTTTGTACATCTGAAACTAATTTAAAAAATGCATTTTCCTCCTTTCTTTATTCCCTTCTTTCCTCACCATCCTGAGCTTGCAGAAGATATTGTGTCATTACTTTCCCCTGATCAATGTTAATCTCTCTCCCAATCCTCACCTTTAGTTGGCCTCATCATTCTTTTAGCCTGGCAAGGAGAAAACCAATATGTTTGAATAATATATAGAAAACACATATTTTAACTGTGTCTGTGTTTATATGGATAATAAAAACCAACGGAGCTATTTTACAGCTTGAAGACCACAAAAATAATCAGATGGAAGAGAATTAAAGACATGTGTATCGTCTATTTAAAAAATAAGCTGCTGTTCCTTCCTTTACCTTATCTCAATAGTACTTACTATATTGGATATGTTAATAAAACTGCTGCTTTTGATTTTGGAGCTCTGGTAGTCTGGGGAAGAAAGGTAGCGTGAGGCTTTAAAAAGGGAGAGGTCAGAGAAGCCCAAACTTAAAAAGGTCACATAAGGGCCAGCCAGTGGCACGTTGGTTAAGAGTTGGCTTAGGACACCAGCTCTGAGCTGCAGGGCCTGGTTTGGATCCCACATATGAGGGCCAGTGACGCTGCGCCCTCTGCAGCTAAGATGGTGAACAACAGTTCCATCTGGAGCTGGGATACCTTGAGTCACCGGCGATGGTGTAGGCTGCAGTGGGGCTGGTGGGCAGCTGGCATGCACTTTCGAGAGCTGCCGTGAGCAGCCGTCCAATGGCCGGCAAGTGATTGCCTCACCCAGGAAGAGCACAATGATAATACCAATATGGGCCAGTGAAGCAATATCCTCCACAACTAAACTGAAGAACCAAAAGACAGTAACTTGTCTGTTCCCTTTCCCTGATTCCCCAATAAAATCTTAGAAAGAAAAAAAAAAAGTCACATAAACAGGAACGAACCAGCTTTGCTCTACTGCCCAAATCCCACGTTAGTGACCATAGGTGTGTCTCAATGACCAGAGAGCTGCAAGGGCACATGGCACCTACAGACCATTCAGGCACTTGAGTCGGGATCACATATGACCCGGGCAGAGTTCCTTTATTAGCTGTCTTCCTTGTTTTTGTCCTGTGAATACATTCCATGGAAGGCAATCAATTTCATTTGTCCAGGAAGTGTAAAGTGTATCTGTGACCTAAAACTTTGCTTGGCCCCAACCAAATGGCCCCCTTGCAGAAAACGTTCACCTTTATCAATGGTTAAATTGTCCCCAGCAACGTTTAGATCCTTGAACATCTAACCTTACACTTGAGCAGGGCTAAGTGGATTCAGATTGAAATATCCCCTCAAATTTTCACAGTTGTGAAAACATTACCCGAAAAGTTAATTAATACCTCTAAGCTATTAATGAACAATTAAAGATAATATATTAAGAGCATCATTCTTTAAATAAGAAATTAATTGTTAAAAAGGCCTCAAACAGGAAGTTATGCTTCCTAACAGAAGGGTTGAAATGTCTCCTCTATCATTCATGACAGAAACCACATTGCCAAATGAGAAATAACCAAGAATCGCTCAGATTGGAGAAATATCCTTATTGTTTATAGTATCATCAAATCACTATATCAATCATAATAACAATATTCTCAAAAAAACTCATCATTTTAAAGTCCTAACCTAACTTCTTTAAGTACTGCTGTGCAAAGATATTAGGGGAAGATTCAATTGGGATCTTGACAAATACATGAAGATTGCAGTAGCAAAAAGATATTAATGTTCTTTTGTATGGTCAGGGTGATTAGGTAGTATGGCATGGTAATGAAGCCATAGGATCTGAAGTCAGGGAACTGCCTGAACTCACACTCTGAGTTACAATTTCAGCTCTGTCATATGTACTGCTAGTATATTGATAGAGATGATCATATTAATAAAATTACCAGTATTGTTAGGTGCCAGGCATTGCATTGGCTGCTTTTACATATTATCTATAATTTATAAACATGCTTTGCTCGTGTTTTCTTTGTGTGTTATGCCTTTCCACTCTCACTCTAATACACATGTCCCACTACCTAAACTTTAAGGGCAAATCAAATGTCATCACAGCTGGAATTTTGTAAATCTGCATCCTGAAATACCTGCTACTACCACTAGATCCAGATATAATTGATTAATCCCTCCTTCTAACCTGTTCCCATAATGCACTTTGCATAATTCTATTGTTTCACTTGTTCATATGCCAAAATGAAATATAAATTTCACAAAATACCTCGTATAAGTTTCTCTCCTATTGTTCCAGACATTTAATATAACACTGAAAAACAGTGGGTTATTGAAGATGAGAGTCCGTGACGATGAACTCCAAATAGTAAACGCATGAGGAAAAACTGACTCTGAAACATATAATATGGTTTACAGTGGTTCAAAGTTGAAGGGGAAGAAAAACACATTATTCAGTAATTGCACTGAAGAGAACAATACCGACAAGATGGACATCAATGGCGGGAAGAATCAGGCAATACTTTTCACGTAGGGCGAGATGCTTTTTCATTAAAGTCAGCAATTATTTAACAAAGGGATGTACACAAATTTTCTGCAACTAAAATATGAGATTATGAGAACTAAGAAGAAAAATAAAACACTGACCCTATCACTGGTGAACAAAAGGAGATCCACAGGTCTCTACATTAGAAGGATCAGAGATTAAAATCAGAAAGGCATCTCTTCATGTAATGGCAGTTGATTTGAATTCTTAGAACAATAATTGTATTTTATAGAAAATGTTCTATTCTTTTTATATTGTATATGTATATAGCGCCAGTTGAAATAACACTGTAGGTATTCATCATAATAGGGTAATAGAAATAGAAATTCCATAAGAATTTTTCAGCGCTGGAGAAAATGTATTCATTTATTTTTGTTTCAAAAAGTTTTAATTTTTTTGTTTGCTGTGAGACACAATTTTAGGTACTAGAGATAGAGGAGTTGTTAAAGCAATGTCAGTGACCTTGTGGAAGTTATTATCTATAGGAAGGATACAGACATAGTTAAATCAACACACACCTAACAAAAAGCATATTAAATTATGGCAGGTACTATAGATAAAAATGAAACAGGTGAGGGGAGAGGGTGCTGAAGGTGTGACTTTGTACAGTGTAATCAGGGAAGTCTACATTGATAAAGTGAGGCTTGAGTAGAAATCTGAAGATGGCACAAAGCTAGCCATGTAGATTTGGGAGGAAGAGAATCAGTACAAGACAGTAGCAAATGCAGAGCCCCAAGACTTGGAGCCAGAGTTTGACTCCAGATACTATGCTCCTTATGTTAGTACTCTATATTTCCTTATAGGCCTGTTGTGAGGATTAAATGAGTTACTGTATAAGGGCATTTATCATGGTGCTTTGAAAAATCTAATTATTATTAGAAAAATTGAAATTCTTTCAGAGACGAAAGCAGATCGTTGTTATGCAGACCTTTTAGTCTTCAGTAATATAATAGTGACACTCTTTATCAGCTATAAAAATATGACAAAATTGCAGAATTGAGACTTACTGATAATGAGCCCCAAATAATATGTTAATAATAATTACTACTAAACTGTGAAATCACTAGCAATATAAAGTATTTCCCTACCAGACTATATGATTTAAGAATAAAGATAAGAGCTAAGGAACAGAACAAGCACCAATGGAATTTCCTTAGCAGGCATTGGTGAATATATTTCCAGGCTTACTGCCAGCAGATTTTATCCAATTGTATTTCATTATGAAACATTCAAAAAAATGTAAATAAAAACACGATCCTATAAAATGTTCCCAGAGTTGTAGAATCTATACATGCTGGAACTGCACATGCCCATCCATGTCCTTAACACATTCCCAGGGCCAGGGGGCAGATGTTCCAAGTTGATGGAGACTGCCTTACCATTGCGTTGAACTGTACACATCATGATTGAATTTGCTACGCCCCCTCAGTAACAAAATGTTCTGTTGGCACAGCCTTTTTTGGCCAAATGGTTGCTCCTGAATTCATACTTACAGGAAAGACAGGAAGCCTTTTAGACTGTGATGACATAATTCATAAGTAAGCTCAGATGAGCTCGTGGGTATCATATTTTCATGAAAAGCACAGGCTAGTTCAAATAAGTGTCCATTTTATTATTAAACAAAGGAACTTAAGAGTCATGATTGTAATTAGCTTCCGTAAATTGGCTCTGGATCAATACTTTTATTTAAATGTTGGCCTTCATCAGCTTTTTAACCTATAAAATTCAAATACTACATCAAGTACTTCAACTCCCTTCCTACATACATATCTGAGCAATGCCTTCTCTCCATAGAGCCATTTCCTTCCAGAGGATCTCAAACAGGTTCAGACGGTGAGATGATCCAAGCCAACTTGAACTATCTTCCCATTATGCTCTTTTTAAGAGCCATACCAATCTATTTTATTTTTCAAGCTTCCTCTCTCTCTCTGAGACTTAGAGAAAGTTATAGAGATTTCAGAAAGCTCTCCAAATTATTATAATCTGTATCATTTTTTGGTAGAGCCTATTTTCTGCAAGCTCAAGTACTTACTTTGACTGCATTATTCCTCAGTGAATTCTCTAGATAACAATGTACGTATAATTTAACATAAATTGTCACATTTAATTCTCACATAAAAAAATAAAACCTGTACAGCAGCTATTATAATTTCCTTTTAAATATAAAACCGAGTTTCAAACAGTTTTAGGTAATTAATTGATTTGAAACTCTTGTTCACTCAACTGCACCCATACTTTTTCTTTATGATATCTTAGAACATAAGAAAATGATTATGAATAAAAACATTCAAGAGGCCAGAGGTAGGTCTTGTCTAATTCTGGTTGTCTGTTTTAGCACAAGTCAGAGCTGATTCCACTTTTTTCCCAAATGGCTCAGCTTTTGTATTTTCATAACCTGCTTTAAATTATTTGCCCCCTCCTTTTTTCTCTTATGTTCACAGGCACTTTTGTGATGGGTATAATTACCAACAATAAAAATAGCCTTTGAGTTATTGTAAGTTGTTTAAAATGCTGTATTAACTATTGCTACAATTTGATTCTGGACTTGTTAGCAGAGGGAGATGAAAACAACATGTAGCCCATATTTTTTATTATTAGAATTAATTTGTGGTCTGATTGCTCAGAAAGATGGTTAGTGGCCACTGGGTATTTAATGTCTCTGACAGTAGCAAAATATTGTTGCTAGCAATTTTATATTTCATATAGTAATAATATTTATATTTTAGTAAATATTTGAAAATGTCCTGATTGCTATGCTCTGCAGATAAAATACACCAATAGGTAAGCATATAATCTCACTCTTATATTTGTAGTAAAATGGTTCTCAGACTATCAGACCTAATTACTTCTTCTAAGAGATAAAAATATTTTGAATTTTCCTCTTTACTTCTTGAAATGAAGCAAATAGCTTACATGTAGAAAAATAAATGCTATGCATTCATGGTAATAAGAGATGAATAAAAAATTAATATTTTAGGTCAGTTTCCCTAGAAGTAGAGTCTGGAACAGGAATTCAGGCCCATGGAATTTCTTGAGGGAGTGCTTTCAGGAGCAGGGAGTGAGGGAAGCAGGAAAGGCAGAAGTAGGATCGAAACAATGATGTGCTCTCAGCTGGAGTCTAGCTTCAGCCCCATACTATGAGGAGCTCTGGAAACATGTTGTAAAATTCAGTGGCCACATTTGTGTCAGTGGCACACTTGAATGTAGCTAGTTTGAGTGAAGGATTAAATTTTGTATTTGATTTTATTTTAAGTAATTTAAAAATTAAAATTTATTCAAGTATTGGAAAACTGTTAGGAAAACCTGGAGTACATGAATCTACTTTTCAACTGTAAATATTATGAAATCTAAATACAGATCAAGTATTTCTGATGAAAATTTAGTTGTCAAATTGAGATACACTATAAGTTTAAAATACACACCTGTGTTTTAAGGCTTAGTATAAAAAATAATGTAAAATATATTGATAGTAATTTTAATATTGATTACATAGTTAAAAAATACTTTGAATACATTGGGTAAATAAAATGTATTATTAAAATTAATTTCACCTGTTTATTTTTTTCACATAGCTACTAGAAAATTTTAAATTTCAGGCATAACCTGCATTTTATTTTCATTTTCATCTAGCAGTGTCTAGAGTAATACTGTCCAATAAGATTTTATGTCATGAAGGAAATATCCCATATCTATTCTGTCCAAAACAGTAGTCACTAGCCAAAGGTGACTCTTGAGCCCAGGAAGCGTGAAACCAAAGCAATGAGGTTTTCAATTTCATTTAAATATAAATTTCATTAGCCACATGTGGCTAGTAGTTACCATATTAGACAGTGAAATCACAGCATGACACAAGAGAACTGGTCACATCTTATTGGGTCTTCAGAAAAGTCATGACGTATTTTGTCTGTGTTTTTCAAAGGTCATTTATTTATATAAAGACAAATATCAATCAATGATATATTGCCCATTTGTTCAATAACCTTTTGCCATTTTTCAGTGAACTTCATAATTCCTCGTTCATAGAAGGACCTTTTTTTTTTTTTTTTTGAGGGCAGTGTCACTGGCCCTCATACGTGGGACCCGAACCGGGGCCGCTGGCTTCCCAAGCCAGCACTTAACCACTGCGCCACTCAGCCGGCCCAAGGACATGTTTTTATTTGAGAAACAATGAACAAGGTGCTGATTTACAGCTTCATCTGAATTGAATGTTATACCACGCAAGGAGTTTTGAAGAGAGTGAAACAAGTGGAAGTCTGATGGCATAAGGTCAGGCGAGTATGGTGAGTGTGGCAACACATTCCATCCAAGCTCCAATAATTTTTGACAGGTGATCAAACTTGTGTGTGGTCTAGCATTGTTGTGATGGAACACAACTCCTTTACAATTAACAAGCTCTGGACGTTTCTGGATAATGGATTCATTCAAACTGTCCAATTGCCGGCAGTACACATTCAAATTAATTGTTTGGTTCTTTGGTAGGAGCTCGAAAAACACAACACCTTTAAAATCCCACCACACTGAGAACATAATCTTCCTCTGATGAATGTCTGCTTTAGATGTTGTTTGAGGAAATCATTGCGTGGGACCAAGACTGTTTGCACACCACATTGTTGTAAACAATCCACTTCTCGTCACCAGTTATCAGTCACTTCAAAAAAGAATCATTTTCCTCAGGTTTAATGAGCATATTGCAGATGTTTATAGGCACCTTCAAATGAACTTTTTTGAGTTCATGAGGAACCCAAATATTGAGCTTGCTTACATATCCCAGCTTCTTCAGGTGGTCATGAATTCTTGAATGATGGATGTTCAATGTTTCTGTGATCTCGCATGTCATGTAACATGGGTTTGATCAATCAGTGCCTTTATTTTATCATCAACCTCGGTAGGCCTCCCTGACCGAGGAGTGTTGTTGAGATCAAAATCACCAACACAGAATTTCGTGAACCTTCATTGGCACTGACATTCTTGTAGAGCATTGTCACCATAAACTTTATGCAACTTTTCACAAGCTTAATGCACGTTCTTTCCTTTATGCAAGTAAAACAATAAAATATGGCAAAAATGCAGTTTGGTCTTCCATTTTTCAACTTGTTGCAAAATCTCCAAAACTCAACCAAATCACACAATTTGTTTTTTAGAATGAAGCTAGAGAACTGCTAGCGGTCAAATGACATAGCAATAACATAGATGCCAATGACTCTAGTACTTCCAAAAATGAACTAGAGCTATCTGTTGCAAACATGCATCATGACTTTTCTGAAGACCCAATAGTTGTGTTAGTCTGTTCAGGCTATACCACATACCACAGGCAGAGTAGCTTATAAACAAAAATTTAGTTCTCACAGTTCTGTAGGCTAGAAGTCCAAGGTCAGGGTGCCAGCATGATCTGATTAATGTTCTCTTCAGGGTCACAGACTTCGGTTTCATCTTCACATGATAGAAAGGGTGAGGGAGTTCCCCGGGGTCTCTTTTATGAAAGCATTAATCCCATTTATGAGGGCTCCACCCTCAGAGCTGAAGCACCCTCAAAGACCTCCCTATACTATTATATAGCTTTAGGATTTCAACACAGGAATCAGGGGCTGGTGGGGGGCAAAAACTTTTGTATCATAGCAGGGGTTGAGAGATCTCCCATTACAGCCAAAGACAATTTTCTGAAGGAGTATTTTTGAGCTGTTAACAGTCAGTTTTCCTAGCAACTAGGATATGGGGATATAAGCCAGGAAATGGAAATAGACTGCAGGGAGAAAGTCATAATGAAATGACACACATTTTAATATGTAAATTCTCAGGTACAAACACACCTGAAACAAAATATTCAGACATCTGAACCTGTTCATGGATATAGGCTAATATAGGTGGTTTGTGTAGAGATTCAAATACCACAATGTTGCTTTAAAAAACATGATTTTCCAAAAATCTATCTAAATCTAGGGAAAATCTGAATTAAGGAAAGGCAATCTTTCTTCAAAAACAATTCAATATACACAGAAATTGCACAAAAAAACTGTGCTGAATGAATAAAACAGAGTTTGTTTCTAGGATTGAATAATGACAAGCAAGGCTTTCACTTTCAATCTATCTAGAGGGGTATTTGAAAGTTTTGAAAAACACTGGACTGTTCTTCATTTTGGAATTGTCTGTACATTGATGGTTAGCTTTCTTGACTTGCCTGCTAATATCCCCTCTTGATCCTTGAGATCAAGACAAAATGCCCCTGTCAGAAATTTCCAACACCCCCTCCCCATCCCCGAGATTTCTCCAGGGTACAACCTCATCAAGAACTATTGGTACAAGCAAATTAATTTGAATAAGGGAATTGGGAACATGGATATGTTTCATGATGCAATATTCTACATTCCACAGTTAAATTCCAGGGATACTCTAGAACTCTTGTGCTTGCACGTGAGTGCATACACACACACACACACACACATTGAAGAGATGATTGTTAGGAAAAGCATGATACTAGTGTAATAATATAAAAGTATACAAAATGCATATACCTAATAAATAGATGCATGTTATTTCATCAATCTAAAGTGGAATATAAAGTTCTAATTACTGGTTTAATGCTTATACTTGCATGCATATTTATAACAGAACTGTGGAATTCATACTTCTAAAACTTCCAGATAGCATTCAAGAAGAGTACCAATTAGAACATCATGGCATGCTAATGTTATGCAAAGAAATATAGAAATTGCAATAATTAACAGAGGGAAAAGGGCAAAGTAAACTTAGAGAGAGAAATTCTTTTCTTATTACACCATATTTTCAACCTAAGTTTCATCAGTTGGTCTCCTTTGAACTTAAGACTGTAGTCATTTTGATTAATCTTTCAAATAATAATAATAATAATAATAATGGAAAAAGTTTTTACATCAGGTACTCATGCTGCATAAAAAAGTGTCCATTAAAATTCTCAGGGTTTTATAGTTAAAAAATAATATAGCTTTCCCCCATTGATGCATCCCCGTTCTCATAATATCTTAAAGACTATCATTTAAACAACTCTGAAATCCCCTACTCTTGAGTTTGTCCTGAAAGAAAATGGAGAGCAAAAAGGACAGGCATAGAAGGAAAACAAGATTGCCATCTCATTAGTCAGATGATTGAAGAAAAATTTGTTGGAATATGTCCATCATGCCTAACTGTCTTCACAGACTGCTTATACTTGCCCTATAACCTGAACATGCTGAAAAAGCCTTTTAGCTACTGCATAAATTATTTTTCCTAGAGAAGAAGCATTAAAAAACCAGATGAGTCTCAGCAGGCAGAAATAGCCGAAGAAAACTGAATTTATGGGAGATTAATCATTACTAATAATTATAGTAATTACTAGGGAAAATGATATCCTTCTTTACTAAAATCACCTCCATTTCTTAAGATCTGAAATTCATCATTTTCTGTATCTTCTTAGGATACATTGCCACAATTTTATCTATTCTGCAGCCATTTAACTTGCTGCTCTATCTTTCCTTTTAATTCATTCCATTTCCTTTATATTCATTCCACACTGATCTTAAAATTACTCTCTTTAGTTACTCCAGGGGAAAAAAAACTATAATATACGCATTATACCAAGTTTAAATTACCTGGTTGGCTTTCAGAGTCTCTAATGCTCTGCTCCACCCAAGATTTTCATCTGTAGTTTTTACTATTCCCTGAAGTGCTTTCTTTCCATTGTTCTACTCAAGCCTATGTGTTTCATGTAGTTTCCAAATTCTAATGAAGTGCCTTCAAGTGCAGTGGAGGAATACTCTGGGTCCTCTACTTAGTTTGGAATGTGAGGTCAAATTAGTCCTAGCTCATAGTTCTTCTATTTTGCTCCCAAACTACAGTGTTATGTCGCTTTATTATTCCTTATCTTTTAAACACAGAGAACTGGAATAATCGACTATGCCATTTGTCTTCACTTTTCATCATTGCTATGGAGACTCAATATCATTTGCATATCCAACTGAAATATTTATGCTCAGTAGAGGCACGGGCAGGAAATTATTGAGGTGTTGAGATTTTGAGCTGAATTTCACAAGGAGATGGGAGTTCCAAGACAAATACTTGAAAGTTAAAGACAATTATACAGACAAGCCTAATTCTCCCATTTTCCCCCATGATGATTTCTACAATTCTGATCAAGCAATGTGGTCTGTTACATGTTACAATATTGCTAAGTTTATGAAAATACTGTGAAGGTTTGCCTTAGAAGAAAGCTTTTTTTTGCTTTTTAAAAAACTCCTTTTTTATATAAACCTTAATCATACTATCTTGGGTGTTAGTCTGTACATATCAAAAGCCCCAGTTCCCATAATATCCAAAAAAGCTTCATAAAACCTCCTAAAATTCTTGAGCCAAACTGTACTTTTTTTTTCTTTTGTTTTGACTTTTTCCAGGACTCAGAAGAGATATTATCACTGAAAAAGAAGTCGTAGAACTTGTTACACATTCCATATCTTCTGAATCTTAGCATGTTTATTCATTCTGTTTTCTTCTATTTGGAATATTCCTCAGTCTTCTAAATACCAATTAAAAGCCCTCCAAATTATTCAAGCATCAGTTCAGTTGTTTTTTTTCTCCCAATGAATTTCTACTAAATGAGTGGGATAACTTGATTGCAAGGAATGGGAACCAGCAAAAGTACTAAAGGAATATTTGACCTCATGGATAGCTGATATCAGAAAATAAAGACAGAGTCTCATGAGGCTACTGGCTTCTTCTCTAATTGAATCTTTTCTGTGTGTCTCTTTGAAAAAATCTACCCATAATCGTCTTTTTTTAATAATAATAATAATAATAATAATAATAATAATAGTCTGGTCTTTGTCCTTGGTTCCTAGGAGATAATCTTTAAATCCTTATAATTTCTCAAGTGATATGAGCATCTTTGTTATTCATGGTTAGTTCTTGCATCACACCTGAGGTTATGGTAAGGAGATGATTCAGGATGAGACTGGTTATGCCAGAAAGATGAACCATATGGTTAGAGCTTTGGGGCTTTGAGCCACTTGGTATCAGCCAAACATCCCAACATCTCTGGAGGATTGAAGGCTGGAGGTTGAGTTCAATCACATAGGCAAAGATTGAATCAATTATGCCTACATAATGAAAACCCAATGAAAACTTTGGACACCGAGCTCAGTGGAACTTCCTAGTTGGTGAATATACTGATGTGCCAGAAGAACTGGTTATGCAGCCTGATTCCATGTGGAGAGGGAACAGAAACTGCATTCTGGACCTTTGCAGACCTTGCCCTGTGTGTCTCCTCAACTTGGCTATTCCTGATCTGTATCCTCTAGAATAAAACTGTCATTAAAAATGCAGTAGTTTTCTGAGTCCTGTTTTTCTAATGTTTTATTAGAGTTTTTCTAATGAATTATTGATTCTGAGGGGGTCCTTGGGCTTCCTCAAGTTTGTAGCCAGTTGGTAAAAAGTGTGGGTGGCCTTGGTACACCTACAGTGCATCTGGTGTCTGAAGGGAGGTCATTCTGTGGAGAACTGAGCCCTTAACTCCCAGGGTCTATGCCAATTCCAGGGGAGTAGTGCCAGCACTGAACTGCAGTACACCAGTTGGTGTCAAAATACTCATCCTTATTTTTGCAGATATGTTTTTTCTGCCTGTATATCGTATCTTGACTCATCCAGGGCTTTGAATTGACCAGCACCATGGTAATATTTTAGCCTCTTTTATTGACACACAAGGCTTACCAGAGACTACTTTATATCCATTGGAATTGGAGGGAAACCCTGGTTGCCACTGACAACATTTTGCTAACTTTTGATCAAGGAGTGAATTTAGACTAAATAAAGAACTATTTTCCTGGTTAAGGTACTTTCTCAGTGGTAAAAGGAATTCCCTTCTCACCCCACCCCAAACACCAAAGTTTGATCATCTAATGCAAAGAATTACTCTGCACATAAAGTAGGTCAACTCTCATCCTTTTGAGGGCTGAAAATGAAAGCAACAAACAACTCTTGCTTTCCAGATAAAATGGTTTATTCAACCCATCAAACCGCCACAATATAACCTAAAATTGATACTTTTGTGTGACATTAAGCATCTTTTATGTCAATAAATTTATTAATACTATTAGCTCTGACTGTGAACCTTTTGCCCATGGGTGATGAAGTCCTATTCCTCCACAAAATTGCCTTTGTCTGAGATACCTACTTCCAAATACTCATTTGAGTCAAAATGGAATAATTTCTTAATCAATCAACTAATAAAGAAACCAAAACTTTTAGTTTAGTGAATCACAAAGAAAAATGTTCCTTGGTTCAGTTCTCATCTCACAAATTTTAATTCTAAGAGTGTTATTGGGCTGTTTGAATGCCCAAATAAGTCCTAACACAAATTTTCACTGAAAAGTAAATATGTCAGTGCTTTGAGGAAGTAGCCAGAAGAAAAACAAGTTATCTTGAACTAATATGTACCTAAACAACTCATGACTTTGGGGATCAGTTCCTGATCATTAAATATCTCAGTTGTTTTGTATCCTTGGGTTAAATTTCCTGAGGAAGAGAGAATATAATTGGCCCCGTTTTAGTCAGATAAACATTCTGGGCTCAATGAACTGTGAACAAGAATCTGGGATTACTTGGTACCACCAGTGTGGTCTCTTCACCTTCTCCACAGGCTTTAATGTGGGAATTCAAAAGGATATGTTCTGAGGCAAAAATTATGATGGATACTATGTGACTGCACAAAGACCTAACTCAGTGTATTTCTATTTGTTATTATTATTATTTGCTAGTTTCCTATAAATTTTGAGTCTGTGACTTACTTGGGAATGTTTTATGAGTATACAGAGGGTGCCAAAAAAAATGTATACACATTTTAAGAAAGGAAAACTGTATTAAAATTGTAATACTCAATATATACCAATAACAAAAGATGAATATAAGTTGCATTTGACTTCTGTAATTACAAGAGGTGCTTAAAGTGGTTACCATCAAGGTCCAGACACTTCTGATTATGGCGAACTACTGCTTGAGCAACGCTGACCAAAATGTCCACTTGTATACATTTTTTGACCAAAGTGTCTACTTGTATACATTTTGGAACCCCTGGTATTCATCCTTAGGGCCTAACACAGTGCAGGTCCATAATAGATGATTAATAAATTATTGTTGATAGATTATTATTAGAAAATAATAGTATAATTTAATCATTGTCTATTGTAAGGGTTTGGGAGATGATTATTAAAAAGAAAAGGGTCTGAAAAATAAATAAAAATAGTCAATATGTGAAGTGCAAAACATATAATAATAGGACTCGTGTGATATAGTGAAAGGGGTCCTCATTCAACAAGGCAAAAGACTAAGATTCAATTCCTAGGTCATTCACAGCTATTTTTATATCTATCATCAAGTTATTCTCTTATCCCCAGTTTCTTTAAGGTAAATAAGAGAGAAGAGGAAAATGAACTTCAACTTGTGCCCAATGATTTAATTCCCTACAGAACAAACTATTGGATTGCCTATGGGTGATCATTTCAGTGGTCTAAGTTATTATTGAAGTAATATAAGCATTCTAGGACTGTAACAGGGTGGAATGCCTCTGCTCCTCTCCAGGCTGACTCTTACCATAAATTCTAGCCTGCATTTCTCCCAGGGCCCTCAGGTTAATAATTAATATTGTAGATATGCTAATTTACCAGAGGAATTCTTCAAAAACAGCCTGCTGAATGGGGGAAAAGATAATGCAAAGTCATGACATTGATTTACAGTCTTGGGACCAGATTCAGATCAGATGGGGATGGGGGGAGGAAATAAAGGAGTGAGGGAGTGGGATGTCAAAAACAGACTGAGAGCAAAGAGATTTGGAGATTTCCCTGGTCTTCCTTGGATCCCACCTCTTGCCCTGCCCATCCTCCTGTCCCTTGACATAAAATAAGCTCGAATTCTGCACCCTCTTAAGTTGGATTTGAGACACCTTTAGGTCTCCCATCTTCTCAGTTAATGCCTTCTTGACCAAGAAGGTTTCCTTATTCCAAACCCTGACATTTTGAGTTTTGGCCTTTTGAAGCATCAGGCACACAGACCTTGAACCAGTAACAGGAGAAGGGTTGAAGGACAGTATAATGAAGGAACTTTAAAAGGGAAACTAATAATTTTTGTGCCCTAAATAGGGCAAGGAATAGGGAAAGGGCACAGAAACTCCATGCCCTTTCCATGGGAGTCATTCTCCCCAATATCTACATGTTCACCAACCTGAAATCACTTTGAACCTCATGTTTTGGAATTTTATGGGATCTTCATTACATAGGCATGATTGATTAAAGCATTGGCCATTGGTGATTGAACTCAATCTGGAGTCCCTCTTCCCTCTCCAGACTGAAAGTTCCAACCTTCTAATCACAGGGTTGGCTCCACTGTCTCCATCCTTTGGTGCTTTACAAATGCTACCTCATTTACATAACAAAAGACAACTTTATCACCTCAACACTTAGGTATTTCCAGGGGTTTTGGGAACCATAGAGGAAGACCAAATATACATATGAGAAATATATTTGGGTCAATTAATTGACCAAATCAATATACATTTCTTGGGCCGGCCGAGTGGCGCATTGGTTAAGCGCTGGTTTTGGGATGCCAGCGGCCCCGGTTCGGATCCCACATGAGGGCCAGTGACACTGCCCTCTACAGCTAACAGCTCCACCTGGAGCTGGGCTGTGCGAGCCCTGGTGATGGTGTGGGCTGCAGCCCCTGCTGCAGTGGGCTGCCATAGGCTACAGTGAGTGGCCAGCAGCCAGCGTGAGCGGCTGGCAGCCAGCATGAGCTGCCAATAGCCGTGGTGAGCGACATCCAGAGGCCAGCGACCGATCTGCCTCATCCGGGAAGAGTGCAATGACGATACCAACAGTGAAGCAACATCCTCCGCAACTAAACTGAAGAACAAAAAGACAGCAACTTGTCTGTTCCCCTTCCCCGATTCCCCAACGCTGTTCCCCTCCACCAATTCCCCAATAAAATCTTAAAAAAAAAAAAAAAAAAAAAAAAATATACATTTCTTATAAATCACAATACTGCATGCCCCTAGTTTATGTTATATATTATTTAAAGCATACTTAGTCATATTATTTCATTTTATCATCATAAATATTCTATTAAAATTTATGTAAGCATTCAGGTGAACATATTGGCTGCTGTAGATGAAAAATCCTTCAAGCATGGCTTATTTAGGTTAAAATAAAACACCATGAAACCAGGCTATATTTGTTGCTTGGAAATGAGTTCTTGGTATACACCACAGGAAATAATTCAAGGATGTACCGAATAAGCCAAGCAGTGGATTTATTAAAAGGAGAACAAAGAACAAAGAAGACTAGGAACTTATTATTTTCAAAATGAGGGTGCAAAATATTCAAGTTTTAGGGGTGGTGTTATAGGCAATCCTAGGCAGGTCCTCATTGACATCGGGAGGTGGGATTCTCTTGTCCTGTTTGACTGTTGTTCAAACTGGTGACACAGGGGGTGGAGGTGTTCTCTGCTGGTAATGCTAATAATATTAGAATCCATTATAATTAGCTAAAATTCACCCTGACGGACAAGATGGCATCCTGGATCTGTTCTTATCTACTGATATCTAGTTTTGTTTGGTCCAGTAGCTGCACTTTTTTCTAAGGATGATCTCATCTTCTCCCTCCTTTGTTTTCCCACACTTCCTCGATCCCTTTCTCCTCCTTTCTCCCTGTGGCCCAATTCTTTCTGCCTATGGTAACATATTGATCAGTTAGCTCTGTGCTTCCATAGGTTGTCTTCATTTTCAGAAGGATGCTTCCCTTCAGAGTGACATGATCACTGTTGCAGATCCTGCTAAACATTCTGCCAGCTCACAACATGAGAAAAATAACAGTTTAAACCAAAATCTCAGGGATATCAATGGCCCAAATTGGGCGCCATGTTCATCCCTGAACAAGATACCATAGTCCATATTAACCTAAGCTCCATATACCTGCTACATTTCTACTAATACAAAACATATAAAAGAGAGTAAGGGAAAAGTGAAGAAAATTCAGAGTACAAATTTTTCAAATTAGACTTAATGGAGTTTAGGGAGCAGGATCATGGATTTAGTCATTCAATAAATGTTTATTGACCATTGTCCATGAGCCAGACACTGGGGATATAACACTAAATAATCAAACAATGTCTTTAGCTTTCACGTAGATTAGATTGGTGGAATGGGGAGACAGACAATCTATACTGAGACTAGATTTTTATTTCTATTTACCCAGAATCTCAAAGAAAAGGCAAATGCATTGAAATGAACTCTACATTTTATGCCACATTTCCCATTATACATTTCAAATTCATAGATGGCATGGGGCCAAGTGGCTAAAAAGCTGTCTTGAAAGTGGTCCTTAAAATATGAAGAATTGAAATGTAGACAGAAATTAATATGTAGAATAGGGCTAAATGGAGTTAAAAATGTTTAAGTTTCTAGATTTACTGAGAAAGTATTAAAAGTAATAATTAATTGAAAGCATTTCAAAATTCCATATAGTAGCTATAACGTCTTTTACATTATTTAGGTGAATTGTCCCAATTGCTCTGTGTTTTAGTCTTTATCTTTAATATTATTTATTCTGCTCTCTAAACTATTTATATACATAGTTATGTTTTGTTATTTTTATTTGGTCTTTCTTCTTTCTTTCTTTCTTTCTTTCTTTCTTTCTTTCTTTCTTTCTTTCTTTTTCTTTCCATCTACACCCACATAGCTTGTAGGCAACAGTGACTTGACTTTATGATTGAGCTACCCTCACTAATATGTCTTTTCCTGGGAACTTTTGCCCAGGAAAATAAAACTTGCAAATAAGTTTATTGTGTGTTTAAGGAAGTTCATAGGAAGTCATTTAATAAACATCAAATTGTTCAACTTTTCAACAGACAGCATCAAAAAATTGTCTACTCTCCAGGATTCCAAGACTGTTTATGCTCTTGACACAAAGCTCCCACCTTGCTGTGTGCACCAATCCTCAATTATTATATCCTGATCCTTTCCTAACTGTAATCAAGAAACTGCCTTGAAAGATGCACCAAAAACTAGACTCCATAACCTGGCAACTGTCCTGAATTTGCCTTCTAAGAGAAGGCACTTAGAGATGCCACTAAGACACTAAGAGATGTCAAAGTAGAGATCCCTCTTACTAGCTTTGCCTTAATATTGGTTTTAGTGACATTTTCATGAGGCTGGAATTCAATATCCATGAGAGAGTTTAACCACTGCAATTCTAACCTGGAGTGCCTGCATATACTTGTCAAATGAATGAATTAAAAGTTCATTCAGATTCTGAATAGATCACATTTTATAGTGCTCTACTTAAACTATGAACAATTCTATAAGAAATTATCAAGGATCATATTAATAAAGCTCTTGAGGAGAAACCATTTCCACATTTCTGAGGTCTTTTTTGTTTGTTTGTTTTCTTTTTTTTTAGCTGAGCCATCTGCCACCTGTTGGCAGCTCAGCAGCAGCTCAGCTCGGGCCTAAAATAGAACCAGCGATCTTGTTGCTCAGAGCTCTCACACTTGAGCGAGCTCTTAACCAGCTGAGCCACTCGGCTAGCCCCCGTTGTCTTCTTAAATAATATTTCAAAGAATTCTGAAGGCAGAAGAAAATGTGGATGGAAATGCATGCATCATTTGCAGATAAGGAATGGAATTAAAACTAACCAATTTGACTATTTATTGATACCTGATAAGAAGTACTATATCTAAGATTACAAATTTAGATTATTTATAAAGTGTTTTCTGATGAAGTATAGTCAATCCTCAAAAACCCCTCAATTCTTCTGTGCAATCATTTTTTTCTCATCAGCTGTAAGTGCAAAAACCTTGTTGAAATTCATGCAAGATAAAGAGGTATCAGAAACACAACCTAGTATTCAAGAAATATTTATTTCAAGCGCTTTGTCCCATTTAAATAACTGCAAGTAATGGCTTGTCTTATTGCCTCTTTAAAGGAATTGCCTGCCTAAAATAGAAGGCATTTTTTTAAAGCATGGTTAAAATGTCAATTTTCTATGATCACATTAATCTAAGTGCCAGGATTAGAACTCAAGATTTAGAGTCTCAGCCTAGGGTTGATTAGACAAGAAAAGAATATCATTGATTACTGTTTTACAGAAAGAAATAATGCAAATAGGTACACCCTTAGGGTAGCAAACAATATACATTTAGCCTGTCAGAGTCCACTTGTCCCTGGAGGTGCTCTGTGTGGAAAGAAAATGAAGTCACTGAAAGATCGGTAAGGTAAATGGCAATCCCTGCTTTCCAGCTTCAGTCTTTGCTTTTGAGAGAAAAGATATTTTTCCTCATATGCTGAAAAGGAAAACCCACAACTGAATCCTAAGGAAAGGTATTCCCATAGACAGAAATAGCTCAGATAGAAATTCAGGACAAAGAGTAGCCTGGTGATTTGGGGTTTGCTTTTACTGGGCAGTTAGACAATACAGACTGTGAAATGCTTTTGTAGATAGCACAGCCCTATAAAAACGCTATCCCATTAATCATGGGTGATTTTAATTACTGTGATATTGATTAGTATAGCAACTATGCAAAACCTAAGCCAGAAACTGCACTTTCCTGAGCTTGCTTTTTTTTTTTTTTTTTAACTCCTCAGTTTCATAAACAGCTGGCTTGACCAAGGGCTATTTTAAGATCCCAAAAAGAGTAAACATGAATAAGGTAAAGTGGAAGGTTGTAGAGGGCTACAATGAGAAGTTTTGAAGACAATGGAAATCTGGTAATCTGGTTTCTCTTAGAAAACTTGGATTCTTCAAAGAATGCTCTGCAAAATGTTATACCTCCAGGGAATGATTCAGTCAATTTTTTACAGTAAATGTATGAATGGTTATATTTGGTTTATTTCCTAGATTGAATATATGCAGTTATTTTAAAAGACACACACACACACACACACACACACACACACACACACACACACATATACTGATGTCAGACAATTAACTTCGCGAACTTAGTTGTCTGACCTTGCGTGTGCGTGCGCGTGCTCACGTGTGCATTTGATGTACTTTCCAAAGTATGCGTGTACATCCTGTGCTTTGGGGCATATGTCTTCCCTGCTTTTATGGGAGCATTGTCTTCCTGCACACTTTCAGTTCACACAGATGGCAATAAAGAAAATCCCTTGATTTATAGCAAAATGATATATAATATCTAATAATATCATGTTGGATTCACATACTTAGGCACACTACAATGCAGACTAGAAGAAAGATAATTTCTTTTCTATAACTGATCTAATGGTCTTTGCAAGTTCTTAACTTGCTGTGTAGTGATAAATAAAATTTAAATTTAAAAACTTCAAACTTTCCATTTAATATCCCTAGTTTATTTTGTTTTCAAATACTCTTAATTGATTTAAGAGCTTGGGTAAATGCTCAGGCTTTCAGATTTATTTTTCCTGTCCACATGCCCCTCATATGACATCTGAATATCTAGGGTGGGAATCTTACTGGATCTCATGGAGAATGAGGTGGGCAAAAGGCTGGGAGGCCAAAGAAGACTCAGGGTTCTTACCTGTAGGTTTTTGTTTTGTTTTCCAAAAGAGGGTGATTAAGCATCCTAGTCTGTCATCTTTTGGCCTCTGAAACTAATGTCTCTGGGGATGCTTCATATCTTAATTAGCATTAAACTGGTACCTGATGATGAATTCCCAACTTTTCTTTTTTTGGTCATGAAATCCTTATATACTGTAACCACCTGTCCTCACTTCAGGCTTATCAGTTTGTTAAGTCTACTCAGTAAATTACTTATATGCCTATGGTTCTCCACAGGAATATACAGAAACTTAAGGATCTTTTGCATTCTTCAGTGGGCTATGGGGAGTCAAAAGCACTGTCTCAGGCTCATCAATTTGGCTTCTTCCCCAAAATTCCTCACATACCACACTGGACTGGCATTGGGACATATGAGGAACTCTTTCCTTCTAGAAGACAACAGATTGTCAGGGACTACACCACAGAAAAGCAGCTTCTTATGCAATAGCTTCTCACGTCGTAGTTGGTAGGGACGTAACAGTTAACAGAAAATAAGAGCATGAATGAAAGACTTGCCTAACTTCTTTCTTTCTTTTCTATCTTTTCTCTGAAGGATAGCACATTCAAAGCAATAATCTTAAAAGTATATATTTTTAAATGTATAAAAAACAGTTTTCAGTTGCATCTTAAAAATGTATAAAAAATAGTTTCCTTATTTTAATAAGGAGCATTAATTGTGCCAGGCATTGTGCTAAAATGTCTTATTTAATCCTCATATCATACTTGTAAATAGGTATCAATACCTTATCAATTTAATGAGTGATTTCAGGACTTAGAGAGGTTAAATAACTTTTCTGATGTCACATAGCCAGTGTGTGGTAAAACTGGTATTCACATCCAAGTATGTCTGACTCCAAATTAATATTTTTAGGTGTTCTGATCAAATGTAAGAAGAGGAATAACTGACTCACCCATACTTATACCTCCATGAAAAACAAATATCCAGGAAAATAAAATAAAATGAAACAAACATAAAAACTGAAAACTTAGAGTCCATAAGTTTTAGTATTATATAGAAATTGTCTGTTGCTAGAATTTGTAATGCACGTATTGGGGTAATAATAGTACGGAATATTTACGAGCAAATATGTAGTGGAAACTGATGCTTTTTTCAGAGTTTCAAAGGAAAGGTTGTGCATGTATAGACATAAATAAATTCCTGGACCTGGAGTTCAAATTTCTGTATTAAGCCACTCTGTACTAGAAATATTTAGAGAGGTTTTTGTTTCTCACCGTAAATTTTAGCAAGTAAAATATAGAGAACTGGAAGTGGTTCCAAGGAAAGACCTTTAAGATAGACATTTTGTATTGCTTGTATGACCTGGGTTGAAGGAGTGATTACATCATCACATGTGGTCCTTTATAGCATGCAGTTTCTTTTATTTCTTTCTTTCTTTTAAATCATTATATAAGTTTCAGGTATACACACACACACACACACACACACACACACACACAAGGTCTGACAATTAAGTTCATGAGTTATCCTAGAAAGAATGCTACATACCTCATTGCTGAATATCACTAGTCACCTTCAAAGTACTCCCCTTGGGAAGCTATGCACCAATGCCAGTGCCTAGCCCACCCTTCAAAGCAATTTTGGAACTCTTTCTGGAATGGCCATCAGAGCTGTCATCATATTACCCTTGATGTCCTGGATATCTTCAAAATGTCTTCCTTTCAATATTTCCTTTATCTTCAGGCAAAAAAAGAAGTCATTGGAGGCCAGGTGAGTAGAGAGGGTGTTCCAATACAGTTATTTGTTTACTGGCTAAAAACTCCCAGACAGTGCCGTGGAAGTTGGTGCATTATAGTGATGCAAGAGTCATTTTCACGCAGCCTTTTCAGCACTTCCAAATAGTAAACTTGGGTAAGTGTTTGTCCAGTTGGTACAAATTCATAATGAATAATCCTTCTGATATCAAAAAAAGGTTAGCAACATTGTTTCAACAAGTTGTTCTCGAACTTAATTGTTAGACCTCATATACCATGGTTGCCAATAAAAGTATACAGATTTTAAGGAATTTTATCTACATATTACTTTTCAAAGTTGATTTGAATTACATAGCAATGTGTATTAAGATGTTCGCTCAAAATATGGAGTTAATCAAATGAATGCTAACATCATTCATTGTATTATAATTTTAATATTTTTTCCTTTCTTAAAATGTGTATATATTTTTTTGGCACCCCTGGTATATGAGATGTGACAATTAAGTTCGTGAACTTGTTGCAACAATGTTGCTAGCCTTTTTTGATATCAGAGGGATTATTCATTATGAATTTGTGCCAACCAGACAAACAGTTAACCAAGTTTACTGTTTGGAAGTGCTGAAAAGGCTGGATGAAAATGACTCTTGTATCATGACAATGTACCAGCTCACACAGCTCACAAACTAAATACATATTTAGTCTTTGTCCATTAATCTATCAGTAGATACTTAGGTTGTTTCAATATCATGGCTAGATATATATCTATATCTATATCTATATCTACATATCTATATCTATGTGTCTAAATCTATATCCATATCTATCTATATATTTCATAGGGCCTTAAATACTTGGCTTTACCTCTTTTGTTTCTCTACTTCCCAAACTCACCTGCACCAGTAGGTTTAGATTTCTTTGAGTCCCTTAAAAAAATCTCTTATAACTGACAGCTACTGACTGAGACAACAATAAATCAGACACAGAGATCAATTCGAGGAGTTACAGAAATATAAAGTAATTTGAATCCCTGAACTTGCTAAGTCTTTTATGAGAGTCAAACTCTATGGAAAGAGCTAGGCTCTCAGAATCATAATGGAAACATTTGAGTGAGTTACAATAAATATAAATCTCATAAATCTCCACCCCATTAATGTCCCCTTGCATATAGAAGAAGTAGCTGCTCTTCACCTACTTGGGAAGAAAGCCATGACTTACTCGAAGACACTGAAATGATCTTACATGTATTATTCAGAATCTAGTGAGGAAATGGAAACCCTAGCAATTATTTGCAAAAAAAAGAGAATTTTATATGAATAATTGCTAAGTAGGACTAAAGGTATTACCCAGGTAACTGAAAGGGTAAAAATGAGAACTTGAAGATATTATAAAGCTAGCAACTGTTGGGCAGAGTTACTGTCCCTAAATCTGAGAGAACAAAAGAAGTAGCTGAAATTAATACTTAGAAACTTGTAAAAGGAGCCTGAGATCTGGGTCCCACACCTCTAAAAAGGGAACACTGGCTATCTGTGGCTGGTGTGTCAAGGTGGGTGCATGATAAGCTGGTTGTGACAGTTCTGGAAAAATTGCAAACTGGATGCAGCTACTGCTACTAGGAGGAACTATTAGGAAGAAAGCCAATAATTTAGGAAGATCGAATGAAATGCTGGAGTACATTTTTTATGTGTGACTTATTGACCTACCATGTATCTAAATAACCCTGGAGATCCACCAAATAAACATTAGTCTAGTCGTCCCAAAGGGACTTGTCACCTTTTACCAAGATGGGTGTACATTTTATTCTGAGAAATAAGAACAACCTTGAATTTCAAGGATTATCATACAGTGGCTCCCAGCTAACAATAATATTTGGGGTCTCCCATGTGACTGAGTTTACCAGTCAAAATAAAAATGTATATGGACTAGGTGATAAATAGAATTTGGCTTGAGTTCAGCTCCTACAGCAGGTCTGTAAAACAGCCCTTTATTTATTTTCACCATTTTTGATTACATAATTGGAAAAAACTTGGCACCTAATAGAATTCCCGCATTGGTTCCCTCACTTGCAGGATGAAGATAATATTGCTTGTTAAGGTCTGAAGTTACCCATATGCCAAAATAAACAAAATTCAATCTTATAAATTCTGGTACACCATAGATAGTAGCGTCATAAGAAGTCAAAGAATACCAAGGTGGTAATTTCTATCATGTCTCCATTTAAGTAGTAGAAGATGGATTGGTGTTGTGAAGAGAAGTTGAATCTGTCTTGGAGAATGACAGTGAATTATTTTAACCTTGATCAGATGGTTAATGCAATTGGAACCTGTGTTCCCCTTCAACTAATCAACATTCTTTTTTTTTTTTTTAACTTTATTGGGGAACAATGTGTTTTTATCAGGACCCATCAGTTCCAAGTCAAGTTGTTGTCTTTCATTCTTAGTTGTGGAGGGCTCATCTCAGCTCCAAGTCCAGTCCCATGCGACAGTTGAACTGGCAACCTTGTTTTTAAGAGCTCATGCTCTAACCAACTGAGCTATCTGGCCCCCCCTTTGACTACTGGTAAGCACTTTTCAAAGTGCAAATTCTTTTTTCTTCCTGTCATAAAAGCATATAAAGCTTAAGGTCAGCAGTTCATCTTTGCTATCCCACCTCTGGTTTTCTCTTGATGCTCTCACTGTCTTACAGAATATTATGCTGGTTCACTGTATTGATAACATTCTGTTAACTGAATTTGGTAAGCAGAAATACTCTAGGTATCTCTCTCTCTCTCTCTCTCTCTCTATATATATATATGTATTTGCTAGATAATGGGAGGTAAACCCCACAAAATCTCAGAGTGTCACCTCAATGTTAAACAGTTGGCTGGCTGGGGATATTGAGATAGCATGCCAAAGTAAAAAATAAAATAAAAATAAAATTTAAATTCATTTTGCATACAGTTACTTCTTAGGTAACAGATGTTGGTCACGGTAGCAGTTGACATTGTGTGATTTTGAAACCAACAGTCCAGTGATATCACCTTATTCAGTTCTTCTCATCCTTCTGACATTTTAGCAATCACCGAAATTTTTTATTACATTTCTTTCTGCTTGAAAAACAGTGGTTTCTGTTACTGCAGTGCACCATGATGGATACTGAAATAGTTTCATATTGCTGCTACAAAAAAATTAACCAAATTTAGCAGCTTAAAACAATACTCACTTATTATCTTGTAGTTCTGGAAGATAGAAGTTGAAAATGAGTCTTGCTGGGCTAATATCAAGGTGTCAATAGGCTGCATTCCTTCCTGGAGGCTCTAGAGGAAAATATACTCTCTTACTTTTTCCAACTTCCAGAGGCTGCACACGAGTACATTTCTTGGCTAGTGTCTTCATTCCATCTTTGAGGCCAGCAATGGTCAGTCCTGTCTTTTTCAGATCGCTTCACTCTGATTCTAGCTTTCCGGCCTCTTTATTCTAGATTACTTGGGTGAACCCAGTATAATTCCAAGAGTCTTTATAAGTGAAAGAAATCATCCCATCTCTAGGTCATCTGATAAACAACTTAATTCCATCTGTGATCTTAATTCCCTCTTGCCATATCACATAACACATTCACAGATTCCAGGGATTAGGACCTGGACATCTTTGGAGGACTATATTTTGTCTACTATATCTACCTTTCCTTTCACTTTGACCTATGAGAAAGAATTTCCTTTTTGACCTCTCTTGGACTCCTCAAAGTAGTTAGAGTGACTGTTACTGAACTTTAGAGATATAAAGTTGACCCTTGAACAACAGGGGGTTGGGGCAAAGTTGAAAATCCTTATATAACTCAAGTCAGTCCTCTGGATATGCAGATTTCCAACCACAGATTGAAAATGCAATTTATTCTTGAACAAGGATTTGAATTGTGTGAGTTAACTGTAAATGTGCACACATGCCTCATCTCCTGTACCTTCTAGGGCACTGCTAGAGTGCAGAAAGCATACATTGCACTATCTATTGTTAAAAGTCAACAACTAATGGAGACAAACCTTGAAAATTCTCTGGACAGACAAAACCAGTTTATTCATACAAATAAAGCTTAATTTAGTTTATTTTGCAAGACTAACTTGACCTGGGTCATTTCTTGCTTATGCCTCTGGAAATCCTAAGCAAACCTTGAACTTTTCTGAAAGGTTGATCTGAGGTAATCACTGAAAATTCTAATAGTATAACCAATCACTGTAAAGAATAAACATCACTGGCCAGCCAAGTAGTGCACTGGTTAAGAACTGCCTTGGGATGCCAGCTCTGAGCAACAGGGCCCCGGTTCGGATCCCACATACCAGTGACTCTGCCCTCTACAGCTAAGATGGTGAACAACATCTCCAACAGGAGCTGGGCTGCCTTGAGTTGGTGACAGGGGTAGGCTGCAGCCCCTGCTGCAGTGGGCTGCCATAAGCTACAGTGAGTGGCCAGCAGTCAGCATGAGCAGCCGGCAGCTGGCATGAGCCCCCATGAGTGTCTGTCCAGAGGCTGGCGACCGATCTGCCTCACCCAGGAAAAGCGCAATGATAATACCAACATAGGCCAGTGAAACAACGTCCTCCACAACTAGATTGAAAAACAAAAGGAGAGCAACTTCTCTGTTCCCCTCCTCCAATTCCCTAATAAAATCTTTAAAAAACAAACAAAAAAGAATAAACCATTGCTACTTTCTCACTATATTAACTACTTTATAATAATAACATACCCCTCAGCCTTTTTCCATGTTTTGATCTGAGTGCTCCTGGTTTGCAATTACTAATTTCTACTTCTAATGAATACATTAGTTTCACTTCTGTTATTGCTGAACTTTTCTACTGTGCAAGATGGTACTTGGGGAGGCATGAAGCTATCTGTAGTCACACGATAGCCTGCCTGCCCCCATGCACCTTTCCATAAAGACAGATCATTACTTCAATATTATGCCTACTCTGTGTATCCCTACTTGGCCCCAAAAGATGGCTGGTTAGTCAATGATGGATAAGATTCCTCAAGGGAGGAACAACCTAAGACAGGCACAGTTGCATAGGAGGCATAAGAAGAATCATGGAGTTGAGGAAAAAGGGTGTAGACCCCTTGTTTCAGGTTCTGAAAGCCTGCATGTGAAGTGACCTATTGATGTGATAATATCTGTCCTCTGTGCATTCTTATCAGTAAGTTCCGGTAGAGGAAGTTTCTGTCTCTTAGGAGGTGCATGACAATAACACCATGGGACCTTCGGTAATGGCAGCCTGAAGGCATGGGTGATTTGGCCCTGAGCTAAATTCCCTGGTATGAGACTCACAGACTGCGGAAGATACATTGATTTTTTTTCTTATATGTGAGACAAAAAAGGAGCAGTCAGGACCGATTAGGGGCTCAGTCCATGAGGCTTGAGTTCCCTGGCACCAACTGCATTTTTCTCTTATTTGTGTCTCTCTCTTAACCTTTCGCTGTCCCTTCTCCACTCCCACTGCTCTGTCATGCTGGACACGATAGCAGTCTACCAGACAAGGTCCATAATCCTGGGGTGCCTAAGCCAAGTGTTAACCAGATCTGCACCAGCATATCTCAAGTACATTGCCTAAAAGTAACTATTAGTGATTAAGTGTTTTATCTTCAACTATCTGTCTCCACTATCTACATTAACATTGGTTCTCAACTCTGACAAAGAAAATAATGGTGTAATATATTAACTTTGTAATGTGCCAAAAGAAAATAATAATAGCTGCTACATATGTGGTTATACAAATTAGAAGTTGCACATTTTAAAATACTATCTAGAAATTGACACAGCAAATGTATAGAGAATTTATTCAAAAAAATTAATTGCCAAGTCCATTATGAGAGACTTTGTAGTAGTCTATTTTTTGTTTGTTTGTTTGTTTGTTTGTTTGTTTGTTTGTTTTTAGCGGAGCCATCCTGGCAGCTCAGCGGCAGCTCAGCTCGGGCTGGGCATTGAATTGCTGTTGCTCAGAGCTCAGCTCACACACTCTTGAGTGAGCTCTTAACTGTAGTAGTCTATTAAGGTAAATATTTTTCTAAAAAATGACAAGGTCATTACATGAGATGTACATTAGTCTTTGGGTTCTGTACCCAATTTCAACGTGCGGGAGTATGATTGGGACACCAATTCAACTTAATTCTGACACTATTTACTGGGATACAACATCAGATTCCACAAGTTAAGGGTTCAGTCCTACCTACTTACCCCCGATTTAGATGCCTGTTGCACAAGCCCTGTTGTACTTCTGACAAAGGAAGCATAAATCAAAAGTTCCCATAACTCCTTTTTTGAGTTTGATTAATTTGCTAGAGCAGCTCACAGAACTCAGAGAAATATTTTACTTGCTACATTATTGGTTTACTAGAAAATGATGTAACAGCCAGACAGAAGAGATCCATTGGACAAGGTATGGGGAAGGGTATATACTCTCTCTGTGGCACCACTCTCCCAGCATCTCCACACGTTCACCAACCCAGAAGCTCTCCATACTCTGTAATTTTGGGTTTCAGTGGAGGCATCACACAAAGATATGATTGATTACACTATTGGCTATTGGTGATTCCTTCAACCTCCAGTCTTTCACTCCTCTACCCCAGGTCTAAGAGTGGTACTGAAATTTCTAACCTCCAATCACAGGGTTAATTCCCCTGTCAACCAGCCCCCATTATTAGATGGCCTAGAGGCAATCCAAAAGTCACCTCATTAACATAACAAAAGACATCTTTATCTCCCTCTACACTTAGGAAATTCCAAGGGTTTTGATGCTCTGTGCTAGACTCTAGGAAGAAGGCTAAATATAAATCTCTTATTATAAATCACAATACTATAATAAATATCTCTAGTTATCTGGTATGTCTATCATCTACATTTTAAACGTTTGTTCTGCGCGTGTTTATTTTAGGATAAATACTACCAAATTGCATTGCCTAATTCTGTGTATATGGAAATAATACAAAGTTTACTATAACCTTTACTTGGCCCATATTTATCATAATTATGATAAAATAATTTATTAAATTCTTTTTGATAATTTAAAATGATCAAATTATCAAAATTTAAAATTTGATAAAATTTATCAAAATTATAAAAAGTTTGATAAAGGGCCTTTGAGTGACTTCTTTGCTGACCTATATACTTAATTTTCTCAATAAATTCCTTAAAAGTTTGCTTTGTCTATTTCTAGATTTGCATAAAAAGGGAAGGCTGCCTTTTTGCAAACAAAATTACTAAATAAAAGATGAGGGTTGCCATTTTCAAAGTTATGTTCTTACACTAAATAACATTTTAAAATTATATTTATTATTGCTCTCTTACTTCATCTGCATTTAAATCATTCCATGATTTTTTGGCATCAGTAACCATTTCAATATTTTTTTTCAAGTGTAGTCAATTTTATTTAAAGCACCATGAAATTTGTTGGTTAGCCATGCCAGAATCTCTGTCCACTTACCCATCCCCCAAACCTACCCAAATCTCACTACTTTCTTAGCATTGACTTAGATACTCCATCTAGAATTTTCTGATATTGTTTAGATTTTTTTTGGTACCCCTTCTATGCAATGGCACAATATTTCCCCATCATTCGCCCTTGTGTTTGATGTACCTTGTTAATCTATCTCTTCCACCAGAAGTTAATTTCTCCCAGAGCAAAAATAGCATGTAAACCTGCTCATCATTTTATCCTCAGTGCCTAGCACAGTGACTTACATATTATGTTGCATTTATACAAATCAATGCATGAGGTATATTATTTGTTTTCTTAAACTTTTCAGATGTTCATCACTGACTTAGTGATTCATAATGGAGGTATGCACTATCAGGTAGGATTGTAGCAATAGAGTGGTACATTTAACTTTCCGAATTGAATTGACAACCAGAAATATTTATTTCTTAATGGACACATTTATACTAATATCAAAAAAGAAAGACAGCAATGTTTCATTAACTTCTCGTTTTGGATGTAGCGTGGTGGTAGGCACTTTTACGCTTTCCTCGGGAAACCAAAAGATAAAGCTTCATGATTTCAATGAACCAGACAGAGTATCAAGTGGAAAAAATGCTTTTTCCTTGAGTTACTGTGTTTTTATTCTTGTCATTACAATAAAACCACGACTCACTCACTAACTCCTGGTCATTTCTAAGTATAGAACGACATGCAATTCCTAATATTCAGCTCACAGTTTGAAGTGTCCATTGCTTCCAGCTGAAGTTAATTAGTATTGGTAATATATTCAGCAACTTTGTCAAATGTACTTTCCCTCATTCCTTTTCAAATCAGCTACACCAGGGAACAAGAAAATTGGCGACCATCTTAGAATGCTGCCTGCCTTAATACCTTTCAAGTTTCCTATTTTCTATTTTAGAAATAGCCTTATTGTTCAAGAAATCTGCTTTGTGGGTAAATAATGTGAAATAATTATGGATTCTATATTGCAGGAACAATTTATCTCAATTCAGAGAAAATCTGCCAATTTTCCCAGAGAATTTTTCTTTCCAGAAAAGCACTCTGCTTACTTTCTCTTCTAATGATGACAACAACAAACTCTTTTATAAAAAGCTATCCATGACATGTCATTTAGGATTATGTTTAAACTACCCAAATCAAAGCATATCAGTGATGATGGCTTATAGCCCTAAAAGTTTCAAGTCAGTGGCTTCTATGGAATTATGTATGTTTTTCCAGTTCCCTTCTTAATATTCTGATTCATGGAGTATTTTAAACCAAAACATGCTACTAAATTTTCTGTTTACCTTTCTTATTTTAGAATTGCAAAATTTGCCAAGTATTGAAGATTCTGTGAAATTTTCAATTCTTTTAAATATTTAGTATGGCACAATATTTAAAATGTTCAGAAAAATAGAATTGAGATTTTCATATCAAAATGATACAAAAACCTTTTCAAAACTAAAAAAGTGTTGTATTCTCTGTATAACTGAGATTTTCTTTCTTGATTTCAAATACATACACTGATGGTGGAGCACATTTAAAGAAAATTAGATTCCAAGTATAGAAAAACTAACAGTAAGTCACAGAGACACACCGAACCATCAAAAAATAATCTATCAAACCGAGTGATTTCTTTTCACAGGGGTAATGTCATTAACAAAAGGGCTTTGAATATTATTTTTTGAAAAATGTATTGTAATATAACATAACAAACAAGTAAAATCATGGTTTATTTTGTATCTTGTGATGTAGATAATTTTAATTTGTCATATTTTTCTCCCGCATTCACTGTAGAAACAGGGAACAGCAAACGATGGAAGAATTTGGGGCATCCACATACTCGGGGAAAAACAAACATAGTCACTACCATAGAGTTAAGGTAATACAAAGTACCATTAAAGAGGTCTTACTATATATCTGATGGATTTAAAATAAAAGCATTTTTTTGGTTTTATTTGGGTATATAACCAAATAAAAATATTTTCATTAAAAAAAGAAATCTGGCATGTGAGTTAAGTTGCAGATTATGAGACATTCTAGTGTAGGTGTCTTTTGAGTTCCTGGATAAATTCCAGTGTTGGGGGCATTCCTCCTACACCAACAAACAATTCTCAGACAACAACAAGGGTCTAAGAATTTGACTAAATTCTGAAACTACTCTCCCAGGGATAGCATCAGATTCTACAGGTTAAGAGTTAAATCCTACAAAATTGCCCAGGCCCACACCCCTCCTCACCACCAAGCCCTCTCGCTTGCTCCACATATTTAGATGCCAGTCTGGAGCCCAAGCTTCTACCTGGGATCCTGATCAACAGGCTATAGACTAGGGTTTCCAACAACCCCCTCCAATTCAGAATGCCAATTACAAGTCCAGCTTGTTACTTGTACTTCTGACTTACTGGCTATAAATCAGAGGTTCACATAATCCTCTCTTGGGTTCAATTAATTCGCTAAACTGGCTTACAGTATTTAGAGAAACATGTTACATACTAGATTACTGGTTTACTATAAAAGAACATAACTCAGAAACAGCCCAGGGAAGAGACGCACAGGGCAAAGTATGTGGGAAGGGGCATAGAGCACAACACTCTCCCTAAATTTCCACATGTTCATCAGCCTGAAAGCTCACAACCCTGTCCTTTTGGGGTTTTATAGAGGCTTCATTACATACGCACTACTCATTAAATTGTTGACCATTGGTGATTAAATTCCATTACCAGACCCTCTCCCTCCCAAGAGGTCTGGGGATGGAACTGAAATTTCCCACCCACTAATCACATGGTTGGCTTCACTAGCAACCAGTCTCTATTCTCAGGTGCTTTAGAAAAGTTATGTCATTAACCTAACAAAAGATATATTTACTACTCTCAACACTTAGGAAATTCGAAGGTTTTGGGAGTTGTGAGTAGGAAATTGTGGACTAAGACCAAATATATACATTTCTTATAAATCAGAATATTGTGAGGTAGAATTGAAATGGAGAACAGTTTTTGGGCTTGAATAGAGTTGTAATTAATTTGGTTGATAGAAAACAAAGTGGAAGTAGACCATAAAATAAATGATTTAATTTAATAACAAAGTGTTTCTCTGCATGACAGAATCAGGACTGTACTCTAACCTTTCTTACCAGTTAAATAAAGGCATAATCCCTCGTTCCTGAGTTGAAAATTTTGAAAAATTTTAATCCTGAATTTATAAACAAGGAAGCTAATTCAATAATCTAAGGACTTCTTCGTAAAATGTTTGGGACATCAAACCCTGCTATACCGTTCTTTAGTCATGCACTGTTGAATTTACATATTCTTGCCATTTTATGCTTCTTTGCTTCTCTTTCCACTAATCCATTTTAAAGCCTTTTAGCTTTCCCCTATATCTAGGTCATAACTACTAACAGAGAGTAACATGGATATATATATATATATATATATATATATATATATATATCCATTCATTCAAAATTTGGAGAGTATGTCAGCCAGGGTTTTACTAGAGAAGCAGAATTAGTAGTAGATATTAGGGGAAATATATACATATAAACAAATATCAGTTATATACACATGCACACACAAATTCAATGTAAGGAATTGGCTTATGTGATTGCAGGGACTAGCTGGGCAAGTCTGAAATATGATAGAAGACCATAAGCAAGGGCACATTTGAAATTCTTGGGGAGGAACTGATGCTGAAAACCACAGACAGAATTTTTTCTTCCAGATGGAAACCTCGGTTCTATTCTAAAGACCTATCAACTAATTGGATTAGAATCTCCTCAATTAATGAAGATTTCTTCCTTTACTTAAAGTCAACTGATTAAGGATGTCAGTCACATCTACAATACCTTCATAACAACATTTAGATTAGTATTTGATTAAATAACTGGGTACTATAGCCTAGCTATGTTGACACACAAAACTGACCATCACAGTATAAAATACTTGAGAAGTACAAGGTGTGATCAAAAAATATGGAGAATGTTTAAATTAAAAAATATATTTATTACAGTGAAAGACGCATTGCCATTAATCCCGCTCAAAATACTTTCCTCAATTTGAACACTTGTCTCATCATTTTTGCCACTTTCTGAAGCAGTTCTGGAAGTCCTCTTTTGTGAGTATCTTTAGTTGCACTGCTGTGGCTGCCTCAATGTCCAGAATCAATTCAAAACACTTACCTTTCATGACCATTTTGACTTTGGGAAAGAACCAGAAGTCACACGGTGCCAGATCTGGTGAATAAGATGGAAGAGGACACACCGTAATGTTTTATTTGACAGAAACTGCAGTATCAGAAAGTGGCAAGGACAATGGGATAAGTGTGTTCGAAGCAAGGGGGAGTAGTTTGAGGGGGATTAATGGCAACGTGTCTTTTACTGTAATCAGCTTTTTTATTTAAACATTCATTGTATTGTTTGATCATACCTCATACCATGTTAAGAACATTGGAAACTGTGCTAAATGATAGTTTCGTGGAGTTAAAGTAAAAGACTCCGTCCACTACTTATTTAAACCACATTTTTTAACATTTAACATTCCTGGAAACTAGTAAAGTAGGGGATGTAAATTGTGTTGGTCTGAAATAAATTCCACTTTTGTGTTCCTATCTAATACCTCATCGACTGTCATATTAAACATTCTCCCTGAGGATGAGCTGACATACACCAAAGCCTGTGAAGGGGTACATTGAGACCCCCTAAACCTGACTTCCTAGTTCCTCTTCCTATGAATGCCATCACTAATCCAAAGAGTTCAACTAATGAAGTTTAAAGTGACAGAATCTTTTATAGAATAATAAAACCTTTTAAGATGCACTTCAGGGGCTTCTACTCCTCCCAATAACATAGTAAATATAATGAACATAAAAAATTATCTTTGCAGCTGTCATATGTGTCAGTAGCAATAATAAACTCAGCACTGCTAAAGACCAAAATAGCATCTGGTATTTTGATTCACCCAATTGAATCCCATGGAGTTTAAACATTTACCACTTTACAAGTTTGTTTATTGATTTACAAGATTGTTATAAGATAATGTGAAATCTGTGGAACACTAAGTTAGCATGGACCCATTCTTACACCCCACAGGCTCATACACCCTACCAAAAAGGCTCTCATGTTGTGGTCTCGAGGAGCAATTTAGCATTATACAGTAAAGAGCAATGAGTGAAAAAAGGAATCAGAGGGTCAATTTTTATAATTTGTAAGGGCATGATGATTTCTATCACAATATTAATAAGCAGAATTAAACTTTTTCTAGCCTTTAACTTTCAGATCTGTAGGTATTATCTTTTTTTATTTTTTTTATTGGAAAATTGGGGGAGGAAACAGCTTTGGGGATTCGAGGAAGGGGAACAGATAAGTTGCAGTCCTTTTGTTCTTCAGTCTAGTTGTGGAGGACATCACTTCACTGGCCCATGTTGGTATTGTGATCATTGTGCTCTTCTCGGCTGAGGCAGATAGGTCACTGGCCATTGGACGGCTGCTCACAGGGGCTCAAGGCAGCTCACATCAGCTGCCAGCTGCTCATGGTAGCTTACAGCAGCCCCACTGCAGCCTACACTATCGCCGATGACTCATAGCAGCCCAGATCCAGGTCTAGCCCATTGTTTGCCATCTTAGCTGTAGAGGATGCAGTGTCACTGGCCCATGTGGGATCTGAACTGGTGCTCAGAGCTCGTACTCCCAAGCCAACTCTTAACCAACGAGCCACTCAACTGGTCCTGTAGGTATTATCTTGATAATGCCTATAGACATTTACTAAGATCACTGATGGTTTCTATTTTTCATATGACAGATCTTGAATCCAAATTTAAGATATAATACATTTTTATAAATCATAAGTTTGGGTTTGGTTTTTTTTGTAATTTTTATGTTTGTTTGTTGTTGTTGTTGTTTACCAAGGAAAACAAAAACTAAATCAACTTATGAAGCTTGCAATTTGATGGGACCTTCTAAAAATAATGAAAACCCATTTCTGCAATCCAGATTTCTTGCTTGTAGATTTTGGGGGTTTTCTTCACATTCCTACTTTATAACTCTAGGAGCTGTAAGACAGAATGTCTTCCACATTATGAATTTAATATGGTCTATTAATCAGTACGTAGTATCAAACAGCTCTAATTGCATCCAAATGTTTAATATCTAGAAAATAGTCTTAGTTTAAAAGTAAACATTTTTTCTTGAAATTTTTATTCAGATTATATGCCTTTTATATTAAAAAACAGAATTTAACCAGAGTTTTGTGTTTTTTATGTGCTAGCACTATGCTAAGCTTAAGAAGTTTAAAATCAAATAAACATGGTTCCCGGGATCCAAAAGGGAGTGATGCCTTTGAATGAAAAAAGTAAATGAAAGTATGGAACTCTTTTTTTTCCCAGCACTCTCTCTGAACATGAGTCCCCATTAGTATTTGCTTAACATTGTTAAACAGAGATATAAAATTTTTATAGTAAATATGAAGTGGGACATCACAGAATTTCATTTTAAACCTAGAAGATATATTTAAAATGAGAGACATAGTAAAGTGAACAAAGAATGAAAGAACTTACTTTTTCTAGCCATTAGAGAAGGCATGTACTTTGTTCAATACCTGCCCCCACCTCTCCACTCTCAAAAAAGCTAAAGGCAGAATATGTTTGCCTCTTGGACTTCATTTGTTTATATTGATGTCCTGGCTTTGAAGATGGGCTCTGTAGTGATGTGTTGGTGCTTGGTGTGTTCCAACTGCTGCTTTGATAGTGCTTATGTTGTATGTCCAAAAATTGTTCTCTCTGCATGATATAGCCATGATTGCTATTGTTACTCTTTGTCGGGATTTATTGATCTGGAATATTTTTGTTAATAAGAAATAGAAAAATTTGATATCTAAAGTAAATTCATCTCTGTGTGTCCAGGGGGTATCTTACCTGTCTGTTCTTTTCATATATAGAAATTGATCATTGTCTCTAGAAAAGTTTAAGCATGACCAAAAATGGCTTTCAATGTTTGTAGGGCAGGGAGGAATAACAGCTGACTAAAAAGAGGATGCCACCATCCGTGAGCTCATCACAGAAAAGTATAGACTTTGAAATACAGGAGGGACTCAGGTTTCCACATGAGAGGAAGTTTGCTGATACAAATAAGAGACTTCGTCCTTCCTGACTATCCATCTGTTCTGAATAATAAATGCGTAATCCTGCTTAGTGGGTGACAAACAAAATCATAACACTTAATGTGATTCATCAGTTGATATAGAGTCCCTTACCACCATGCACTGATCATTTTTATTATGAGACTGGCAGAAACAAACAAACAAACTGGTTAATATGCCACCTCTAAGCATGCATTTAGCAAAGCAATGACTTTAAGAGAGTTGGTAGAAATATATGTGAGGCTCAACATACTTGGCCCCTTCTTGCAGAACTCAAGTTAAGTTCTGTAGAAAGAGACAAGCTGCTTGCCTGACTTAATGTAGGGGGTAAAAATGAACTTAAAGAAAACTCTTTTTGCCTGCAGCCCAAAATACAAAGCTACTGATCACCTGATAATCATAAATTTTTTAGAACTGAAAAATCAAAACTTTTTGTCTCATAGTGAAGCCAGTGCATACAAATACCAGAAGGTAAGAAACAAAATAAAACCTGGATTCAGGGCGGCCTGAAAAAAATGGCTCTGACCTGCAAGGTGTCTCTCAAATACTTTATTGCCCAGCAGAAGTAATTTACTCCATCATCTAGGATGTAGCAGGTGAGCAAGGGCTGACCCCTTATGCTTCGTCTTAGATTGAGAGACTATATAGAGCCCTGAGGCCTACAATTCAAAGAATGACCCTGTAAGAGCAGATGCAGTTTAAATGCTCTGCCGCTACTACATATCTGTCTTGGTTTCTAGCCTGGGCTATGACCAGAAATTGAATTAGCCAACTTGTAACTACAGTAAATCCCAGTGAAAATACAAGGATTTCAATTGCTCAGCAAAGATGTCTATCCTTAGATCTTCATAGCTGTACATATAAGAACTCAACATTTAATGTCATGAAATACCTAAAAAAAGAAAAATGTCTCTAGCCCTACTGAGTCAAGGTCATGGGGGACAAGAGAATATGGATATTTGCCTAGGAGGCAGGACCTGAAGCAAGAAATGGAAGACCAGGGACTAACTCCATTGGTAGGAAATTAGTCCTTATTATTTCTGTCCAACAAAATTTGGAATATGATACATTACAATATTATCTTCTTCTTGTCAGTCTTCCAAGACGTTCCCTCGTGAACCACTTCTTCCAGTGTTCACACCTTTATGTGGTCCCTTGTATGTGTAACCTGGATGTTCCTGTGACTAGCTTTAACTAAGAGAATTCAATGGAAGCAATGCTGTGACAATTCTGAGCCTAAGCTTTAAGCAAACCTGAAAAGCCTTCTAGAGAACCAGCATGCAAAAATTCCATCTACGCCACTGGAGAGGCCCCAGCGAGACACTGTGTGGCAAGACCAAGAAGAGGTCATGTGAATAGAGAGGCACCCCTACAAAGGGAGAGAGTCCAGATGTCCTAGCATAGCAGTGTAAATTCCAGGTGAACGCAGCTCCAGCTGCCATCAGACTGCAACCACAAGAGAGAAAACAAGTGAGACCCACAGAACGATGAAAGATAATAAAGTGATTGTTTTAAGCCACTAAGTGTTGGGGTGGTTTTGTAGGCAGCAATAGATAACTGGAGCAGAAGTTGTCATCTTATTTAGTTAAAAAAAAATTCTGAATTAGTGTTATTACTGTGGTTAGCCCGTTTACCATCCCATAGTATATGGAAGGTCTTGGAATTAGTTTAAATTAATCATGTAGGCATAGACTATGGAGTGTGTGAAGCCACATTTAGACAAGACTGATTGAAATGCTCACCACCCATTGATCCTGGATCTGGAGCTGAGTGCAGTATCTGCATATTGGTGTTGTGGGAAAAATTATTAGAGCATTTTGGTTTTATACGGAATAGTTGTAATATGAGGACACATACTTGAAAGAACTTGTATGAAAAAAAGAATGTATATGGGATGGAGGGGAAGATATTTATTTGCTTTTTTTTTTTTCCCCTAGAATCACTTCCCTACACTATCTGGTAACAGAAACTTCTCTGATGGGGAAATATTGCATATGTTTTGGTAGCACAGATGCCATCCCAACACCCACACTGGATCCTGAGCTTCAAAGGAAAACTCTGTAGGAGTTGCTCATCTAGAGGAATGTGAGTTTAAGACTGCTGCCCGCCTGCTTGCATACTATGTAGGGAGAGTCTGAGAGGGAGGCAGGATCAGACAGAAATGTGTTGAAGAAAAAAAAAGGGAGACAAGGAGGTAAGGAGGGAGGGAGGGAGGGAGAGGGAGAGAAAGAGATTCCTGACAACATGATTTAAGCAGCTGAATAGGTGGCATGTAACTTGTAGCTTTCCCAGGAAAATGAGCCAGTACATTCTTCTTTTTTATCTTTATTATTGTTATTATTTGCTGTTGAGTTGTTTTTCTGTCATGTATCACGCAAGGAATATGACTAATGTCATTTCTGCAAAATTTTACTATCACTTTTCTCAAATATCCACTATAATTGTTATACTAGACAAGGAAACATAAATAATTGGAACCTTCCCCTTTTTCTGGGAGAGGTATTACAGAGAGTCCTATCCTGTGACGTTGCCCAATGTCGTAATGGTTCCTTTCCAACAGAATTTTGCACAGTATTTTCCACCCTGGATTATGTTCCGGGGTGTGTTTCATCATGGCCCCATTTGAGGTAGGGTGTCTGGAGGCATGTGCTTCCAGGACAGCACCGTCGGCTCGCGCACAGGGGCTGATTTGCTTTAAAACAGGAAGTCACGTGAGGTAGCCTAGGCTGCAGTCTGGGAGTGAAATCACTAGTAGCCAGAAAGAAAAAATTAAAACCTTTTCCCAAAGCCTAAGAGATTTAAACCAAGCCAACTCTTGTGCCCTGGATTCACAATAGGGTGATGAGCAGAGCTCTAAAAGCTGGATAGTAAAAGCTAGTCATGAATTAAAAGGGGTAAATCAGTATCATAGGATCAGAGGGTGTGACAGTCCTACCCAAAGGAATCTTGCTGAAAATGACTTTGGCTTCATTGATGTGTGTGTACGTGTGTGTGTGTGTGTGTGTGTGTGTGTACATGTACTTGTACATAGACTGAAAGAAGACATCATAAAAATAGTCACAAACAAAAGTAAGACCTCTTAATAACTGTCTTATTAAAATCTGCACCCATTGACTTTACTTTTTAAAACAAGTATTTTCATACATGTGCTCCATGCAACACTAATCTCATACCATGAATCATAACTCTGATGTATAAGACTGGGAAACAACATATTATATGCTCCCTTAGAGATCTACAGTGGACATAATAACATTAAAGATAGTGTGAGATTCTATACTAAAGAGATTATTTAACATATGTTAAACTGAGATTAGTCAACTTATGTAGCACATATTAAATGTCAGAGAATCAGTCCATCAGCACTTACTCTGGTAAAACATTGGGTTATTGAATGCTTCTCATGAAATTGCCATGCTTTCTGTAATTTACACCAAATTATCTTGACAGACTTTTCTCCTATTCTATACCTCCATAAAAGCACTGGTCAAGCCACAACGACCCACTCCGAATTCCTAAATGGCATGCACACTACTACTCCATCATGACTTTCTTAGGCCCAGTAATAGCCTTTGCCAATCATTTCATTGAGCTCGAAAAACCACTTCCTCTGTAAATTCTTTTCTAACTCCCAATTAAAAATGTGATATTTCTTTCTCTAAATATTTGAAGCAGTGCTTAGATCTCTTTGAAGCACTAATTCCTCCTAACATTAACATTATGTGTTAAAAAATCTTTGTGGGCAGCATTATAATTAATTTATCTCCTTATACCCTAATGTCTAGCAGAGTAACATGATTATATGAGGAAATACACAAATATGTTGAATTAAGTTGATCATACAAAGTCATATTTATGTGTTTGCTAAATGGGGGCATTGCACAATGATGATATAAGAAAGAAATCATGTGTGGTAAAAATATAATGATGTGTGACTGTATCTAGGCATAGATGTTTTTCACTATTTTATATCAGATAAAAATATGATGCTATGGACTCAAGGTTAATCAAGATGGCTCATTGCTACTCCCTTGAGATCATGTGGCATCATCTCTTCATACTGTACTTTTTCAAAGCAGAAAATGTAAAAATGACATTTTCTATGGGTTTAATTATCAGAAATTCTCTAGTGCAATTTCTGGCTCTCAAATTCTTCATTCCATAATGCCTTTATAGAAATAATGAGGCACCTGGGCCTCCTATGTAATTCATCCCTTCCATCAATATAATAATAATAATAATAAAAATCTTCCATCAAAATTAATGGGGACTCTTACATTGATTTGTATGCAAAAATCCAATGGGAATTATTATGCCTGTACCTGAGAAAAGACATTGTCACAGCAAGGTGGCATGGAAAAAAAATCCTCAGGTGTTTGGAGGCAGACAGTCCTGAACTGAAATCATGCCCCACTACTTATCAGCTGTATAATACTAGGGTAGTTACATAACTTTCTAAACCCATTTTATTTATTTATAGAATGAGATAATAACACTTATGTTATAGTATTGTTACATAAATTAAATGATAGATTATATGTAAAGTGCCTTAAATCTAGTCTACTTAATGCGAGATATTTTCCATGTATGGAAATTTGATTTCTTGCTCCTATACAACACAAACTTATGACATATAAAATCTAGGTGTATGTGGAGTCTAATAATATTTTCTTAAGAATCTCTCTCCATGATGTCAGTCATTGTGAATTGAAAAATTAATAAACATTTCTTCCTATCTTTAGGGACAAACACATAATCTGATAATTATTAAATCATCAAAATGAGTTAAGATGTAATGATAATAGAAGTAACGATGGAGTTGTTTTGAGTAATATGAAAGCCTAAAGAGCAGGTAACTATTGGGTCATAGAGGATAAATATTATAGCACTTCTCTTTACTTATCTCTTGAACTAAATAAGAAATAAAACAAGGAAGAAAATAAATGGAAATGAGAAAATATCCCTTTTGTTACTAATAAAAAATGTGTGGTTTTAGTGGGCTTGTTAACTGAATCCTACATTTAGACAGAATTCATCATAAAAGTTATTATCACCCCAGAGTATTAAAGGAAAGAGACTTTAATACTCTGCTTAGGAAATGGCCCAGCAGCTGGCAGGCTGAACCCTAGAGAAGGAAGGAAAAAGTGGACCTCACAAGCCAAGCTCCTTCTTTCAAAATTTTACCAAGCAGGAAAATCTCTTACCTTCCTTGGGTGGAATCAATAGAGAGAAGAAAGAGGCTAGAGTAACTCACTAGCATTATTTCGTTAGTGGGGAAGTATTTTCTCCATAAAAATACCTAGCCTATTGTAGATAGGATGACAATGTTCTGTGTTAGCACTTTCCTGGTTTACACCTGTTTTTCCAGTATAATTATTAATTGTGTTTATTTTCACTCTCAAAAGTTTGTTTTAACAAAGAATTTTGTTTGACAACTTATGTGATCATACTATCAGGGTATAAAACAGATTTTTCTGGAGGTAGAGATTATGGCATAGTCTTTGGGAAAGAATAAGAGTAACTGAGGCTAAGCGTGAAGATATGGGGTTATAAGGAAGAGAAAATGGGTGGGGTGGATAGAGAGAGGGAAATACAAATGTCAGGAAAGCATAGAGAGAATACTTGGATAAAAAAAGTAGTTTGTCGGGCCGACGGAGCGTCGCATTGGTTAAGCGCTGGTTTTGGGATGCCAGTGGCCCCACAGTTCGGATCCCACATATGAAGGCCAGTGACACTGCCCTCTACAGCTAACAGCAGCTCCACCTGGTGCTGGGCTGTGCGAGCCCCAGAGACGGTGTAGGCTGCAGCCCCTGCTCAGTGGGCTGCCGTAGGCTACAGTGAGTGGCCGGCAGCCAGCGTGAGCTGCCAATAGCCGCGGTGAGCGACATCCAGAGGCCAGCGACTGATCTGCCTCATCCGGGAAGAGCGCAATGACGATACCAACAGTGAAGCAACATCCTCCACAACTAAACTGAAGAACAAAAAGACAGCAACTTGTCTGTTCCCCTTCCCTGATTCCCCAACGCTGTTCCCCTCCAGCAATTCCCCAATAAAATCTTTAAAAAAAAAAAAAAAATAGTTTGTGAGTTTGTGGGCCGGCCCAGTGGCGCGGTCCTTAAGCGCTGGCTTGGGGAACCAGCAGCCCCGGTTTGGTCCCACATATGAGGGCCAGTAACACTGCCCTCAAAAAAAAAAAAAAAGTAGTTTGTACAGAAATTATAAAAACAAATGCTGCTGGAGCATCAGATATAAAGCTGAAATGGTAAGAGACTGAATTCAGATTCCTTGCTGGGAAGCATAGGGGTTCCAGGATCCTTTGCAACTTTATGCGTTTAAATAGCACAGCTTAAACTATTGATTTTTCATATTCAACATAACTCCACTATCTGGCTTTTAAGGACCTCCACAAAAAAGATAGCTAACAATGGATATATTATAACTGATTTCTCCTATTCTTCTCCATGTATATAATACACAATCGTGCACGTGTGTGTGTGTGTGTGTGTGTGTGTGTGTGTGTGTGTGTATCTTGTTTCCTGGACAAACTGAAGGAATATTTTAAGACTCTTAAAACACACTGTCAAATACTTAGCATTGATTGCATTGTTTGAAAGGTCTTTTCCCTGGAACAATTTTAAAATTCACAATGTATTTAAACATGATATATTCAGTTGAAGACTTCATTCAATATTATAAAAAATTGTTTTCTCATAGGCAAAAACACCAAAATACTCAAGTACATGTCTTTACATTTTAAGACAAATTGTCATGTGTTTAGGTAATTTCAGATACTTATTTTTAGTATGTTTGTGAATTGAATTATAAAATTCAGTGATTTTTTTTCTGTTTGTGGAAAAACTTCCATAAAATTCAGAAAACTAAAAAATATATAGAACTTTTATTTCTATACAAAATTATGTATTTAAATCAAATTTTATCTTTCACATTTACCAAGTAACAAATTCCACCATAAAAGTATTTAATAGTTTACCAGCTATAAATGGGAAGATGCTTCTTACTTTCAGGTCATTCTATATTGTCTCAATTTATATCAATTGAACTTTACTAGTCTACCAGATATTTTATGTTTGTTATTATTTTATTATTCACAGCAATCCTATAAGAAACATGTCCTAAGTTTATACATGAGAAATTTGAGACTCAGAGATGGTTAAGATAATATTTAACCAAAATCATGCCACCAGTAATGAATTAACAGAGCTTAAATTTAAACCCAAGTCTGCTGAAAAATCCAATTGTCTTTTGACTATATCACATTGCTTCTTTTACATTACCATGTTTTTTATTAGGCTCAAAAAGTCGAAAAGGGCCGGCTGAGTGGCGCGGTGGTTAAGAGCTGGCTTGGGAAGCCAGCGGCCTGGGTTCGGATCCCACATATGAAGGCCAGTGACACTGCACTCAAAAAAAAAAAAAAAAAGTCAAACAATTATAGTGTTTCATTTGATCATTATCTGAGCTTTACTATTTTAATTGTTTTTTTAATTTTCAATTATAGTTGACATTCAATATTATTTTATATTAGTTTCAGGTGTACAGCATAGTGGTTAGATATTTATATAATTTATGAAGTGATTCCCCCATGGTATGCCTTGTACCCACATGGCATTATACATAGTTATTACAATATTATTGACTATATTCTCTATAGTGTACTTTATATCCCCATGACTATTTTGTAACTGCCAATTTATATTTATTAAGCCCTTCACATTTTTTACCCAGCTCCCCAATCTCCCTCCCATCTGGCAACCATCAGTTTGTTCTCTGTATCTGCTAGTCCATTTCTGTTTTGTTTTTGTTTAATTTGTTTTTTAGATTTCAAATATAAGTGAGATCATATGGTATTTATCTCTCTCTGTCTGACTTATTTCACTTAGCATTATACCCTCTAGGTTCATCTGTGTTGTTTCAAATGGTAATATTTCATTCTTTTTTTAATGACTGAGTAATATTCTATTGTATGTATGTACCACCTCTTCTTTATTCAATCATCCTTTGATGGGCATTTTGGTTGTTTCCATATCTTGGCTATTGTAAGTAACAACTGCAATGAACATAGGGGTGCCTATATGTTTTTGAACTAACTATTTTTAAACTTTACGGGACAGTCATGTCAGTCAGAGGAGATCAAGTGGTGATTTAATGATAATCATGTTGGACTCAGCTGTGAACCTCTGAAGAGGAAAGAAACTATAACTTCCTGTTCCCAGCAAACTTTGTACCTCTGATTGTTTGTAAGCTCCTGTACAGAAACCAACTAAAAGAGGAAGAAATGTTTTAATTGTTCATTTTCTACTCCCCTAAAGCATTGATGTTTGTCTTCCAGTGTCTGCACCGTTACCCACATTACTAAATCATTATTTAGAATGGTAGAAAATCATTCTTCTTTGCTCACCCCTTTCTAGTTTCACCTCATTTTAGTGAATGAATCTTTTGATTGAAGGAAAAGAAATCATTTCAAATTTAAATTGTCCAATAGCATTGTTCCAAATTTCAGCCTAATCCATTTATATTTTGTCATTCACTTTCTATTCTTTAAAAGGATTTTCCAATTCTTTTCCATATAAAAGATTCAATATGAACCTTTATGAAGAAAATTTCTATGAGCCAGCCAGTAAATATTTCTACACTTTGACACAGACAGCATATATATATATATTATCAAGTGCAATAACAATTTAGAAAACAATCATTCTTCATTTTAAGACCTGAATCTTAGACAAGAGCAAATAAATATAAGAGGCTATAACCCCTGAACTATAGAAAACGATTCCAAAAATTGTATGCTTTTGCTATCTGTGAGTGATTGTGTCTGAGTATACTGTATTGAAATGTTAGAGGATGGAAAACAAATTATGTAGGACTAAGAGTAATTCATCAGTGTGATTCTGTTGAGCTTTTTTGTTCATGGTAGAGTCTTTGGGATTTCAGAGAAATAAACTTCACAGAAAACTTTTCAATGTCTCCTATCTTTAAACTAAAATGCCTCTGATCATAGTTAACCTAGATTCCTCCTGGTATATTTAAATCTAGACTTTTGCTTCTTTTCAGTGTCTCTCATTCAGTATACTCTAGTAAAGCAAATTTATAATGAACTCTTCCAAAGACTTCTTCCTTTATATTCCAAAAGTGAAATTATTTTAGGTTGTTTTTTTGTTTGTTTGTTTGTTTTTGAGGGCAGTGTCACTGGCCCTCATATGTTGGACCCGAACTGGGGCCGTTGGCGTCCCAAGCCAGCTCTTAACCATCGCGCCACTCGGCCGGCCCTTAGCCTTTTTTGAGGGCATAATTCTAACCATTTTCTCAGGTTCCACTCTGCACCATCTCCTAATTATTCCTAATAGTTACGGGATGAAAATACGAACACAGGATTCAGTTAGAGTCCTGATGATAATTAAGATATTAATTCCTTGCCTTAATATGGTAAACTCCAACATAACCCTTAAAAACTGTAACAAAATGTATATTGTGGCCATGTAGAAACAAGTCCAAAATATGGACCATGACTAATGTTTACCTAGAAATTTCTCTGCACGCTATAGGTTACAGAAATCCGTCAAAGTTTTCACACTCTTAAAAGGCTTATTTTCTAGAACCGGCTGAGCAGCTCAGTTGGTTAAGAGCTCGCTCAAGAGTGCTAGCTGAGCTCTGAGCAACAGCAGCTGGATGCTGAGCTGCCACTGAGCTGCCAACAGGCATCAGGATGGCTCAGCTAAAAAAAACAAAAAAACAAAAAAAAAAACAGTTTATTTACTATAATTTATGCATCATTTTTTGTTTCTTGTATCTCTTGCGCTTCAGTTAGCCATGAAATTACATGCCCATTGATATAAGAAAATAGAACAAAGTAAATGAAAGAGTCAATTTCTGGCTTTCGAGTAAGGGCATATAGAAAAATAGAAAAAGAACAAGGAATACTGCCATATACGAGAAAATATTTCCTTTTTGGGGAACAGAGGAAGCTGGAAGGGAATAAAGAGATTACAGAAGTAACTATGGTCTGAGCCTCACCTGTCACTGAGACCCCCTCCTGCAAAATCCCAGTGAGGGAAGGGATGACTGAGGTTCTAGTTTTATGAGGAACTAAAAGAAAAGTAGAGACTCATGCCTCCAGTCAGTGTCCCAGAGAGACAGAAAGACACTGGACATGGCTGTGTAATGTATTTGGGTAGTTTCCCCCAATACATGTTATAAAATAAAAATAATGGAATTACTCATGAACATCTGGAAATAGAGCAAATTTTGAAGATATCTATGCAGAAATACTATGTTTATTGCAAGCCCAGGGGAAAAAAGGGGGTGTGGTAGGGAATTCTTGGCAGAGTCTATGAAGACTTTGAATGAGGGCCAAGATACCATCCATTCTCCATGTAGATCATCAACATATATAAGCATCCCCAGAATGTATACAGATGCCTGAGAACATAGAGAAAGATCCTGTATCACTGAGTTTTTTTAACCACTCATAGAATGGAGACCTTAAGCAAGATAAGTTACAGAAAAATAAGGAAACACATATGTGTTTTGTTTTATACTTGAGTTTCTGCTTAAAATTGATAACCTACAATACAGTATTCATCAGGTATTATATTAATCATTACTAGCTACTTTTACTAAATTCAAATGTAATAAATGTAGATGATATTCATTGTGCATTTACTATTCCTGAGTAACTATGTTAAACAATTTAAATTTATTATCTAATGTAATCCTTATAAAAATCTGTTAAGGTAGGTGTTATAATTGTCAGGTTACTCATAAAGATGATGAGGCTTAAGAGAACTAGTATATTAGAGAGGGTTAGGAAAATCGCCTAAGGTCACCAAAATAAGGCAGAACTAGATCTCAGATCCACATTTGTCTGCTCTAAATTCAATGCTCTTAACTCCTGTATAGTGTCAATTTAATATAGAGAGTACACACTCCCTAGAAATTTTATAGAGACATAAAATTGGTCTTAGTCCTTCAATGCAATTGTTCAGAGAAAATCCTAAAAGAAAACTTTTTAAAGTTGACCCTCTCTTCCTCCACACTTGTATGTAGCCCACACAAACACTGCATCCGTGTCATTGGTATGAGGGTTAAAGACATTCCACCCCATGCTTTTTTCATGCAATTTTATTTACTCTCCAAAACAATTAAATTGGAGTTCACTTTTTATACCCATGTGTTTCTTCTCCTTAAATGTTCTTCAGTGTCCTCTGCATTGTTAGAAATTTATTCTTAAGTTGTTGCCCCAGGTAATTTTAATAGACATTCTCTTACTTCTATCATAAAAGTTATTTGATTTTTGGAAAAAAATATTTTTCATTAAATGCACTTTTATATTATGATGACTGTTCTAGCCCAACTATCTGAATAGGAACTCAAGGGAGTTTTGTGATATGAATTGAATTGGGTAAGGAGGGGTAGTCATATCTGATCAACAGGGAGAAAGGTGATTTATAAAATTAATGACAAGAGAAGGAGGGAAAGATTTGGGGAAAAGTTGGAGATTTCTGTGCAGAGCATATTATGTACAGAGGTAATTTAGGGATATTTATTTAATAGGCTAGGAGAAATTCAGCCATAGATCTCTGAAAAGAGGTCAAACCTAGAATCAAACATAGAGAGGAAGATACAGGCAGATGCTTGAAGTCCAAAGTACAGAAAAATTTTCTGGCACTCAAATGTGATGACAGAAAACTCCAAGCTCACTAAAATAACTGCCCGATTTATTCTGAGTCTCTTGTTTCCTGTCATCTCTTCTATTAACAGTCTTTATCCAATTTTTTCTCAACATCTTTAAAAACTAAATCCTCTGTGTGATACATGTGAAGAAACTTATCAGGCTAACAATACCAGTATCAACTGCTCTCAATGATGGAGCAAAAAGCAAAAATTATATGAGCACCAGGAATTTAGAAAGAAATTAGACATAAATACTAATTTTTAAAAAATACACCAAACTAGACTTTAAGCACATTTTTTTCTACACTTAAAGAATAGAAACATTGAACCTTTGTCATATTTTTTTAAAAAGTATCCACATATGTAAGGCCTTCCCTTCCTTGTGTTTTGGTTGAAATGTGATTACTTGAGGACTGGCTACATCTAATGCGAATCTAAACATCCTAAGCATTTTCTTCCTGCTTCTCACCCTATTGAACCAACAGCTCTTATACCCTGATATCTGGATGTTTTAGGCTTTTATGTTCGAGTAAAATATCAGTTGTTATATTACAAAACTTGACCAACCACTGCAAACTGAGATTACTCAGTTGTACTTTTACAGATTACATCATTGTACTTTTGGTTTCTGTTACTAATGAAGCAGTACAAGATGGCTTCACCGTGAATTAGCAGAGGTGCCATAAACAATAGTGTTCAATTAATGCTAAAGTTTTCAATTTGTCTCATACCTAAAGCTATTATGGTTCCTTCTTAAATATTAATATTATATGCTATTGTAATAGCTGCTCTACAAACTCAAAGGGAGGTGTTAGCTAATAGTAGTTTAAATTATAACACTAAAGAAACTCAGGGGGTCAACTTAACGCCCTCCACTATATACCTGAAAGAAAAAAAAAATCTAAAAGTCTAAAAATAGAACTGCAGAAAATGGAACTGAGTGCGGGGAAGGGAAGTAAAGTTTTCCTAAATATTTTCTATTTTAACTTCATTTAAAGAAGAGAGACTAGGACCCTAATTTATTCCAAGCCTCAGAATGTTTAGCTATTTATGTAGAACCGAGAAACAGCGCCCTAGATGCAATGCGACACCTGGCGTGGCAGTCTCCCAGAAGGAAACTAAGGATTCATAATGTTTTCTCTTCAACATCCTTACAGAAGCTCTATGAAAAATACAGCCACATCGTATCTGAGACTTGCAAGGAGTAGATATGCTGTAGACCTTGTCACAGAAAGTTGGTCCTTCTTGAGTAGCATTCTCATAGTGAAAGAAAAGTGGTCTATAATTTGTATGTTTATTCTTTCAAGCTCAGTGCCTTTGAAAACTGATTTTGCCACCTTCTTCCAGTTAAGACTGAGGGGAGATCTGGATGAGAATTTCTGGTGGTATAGCCATCAAAAAGTGACAAAGGCCACAAGGAAAAGTGAGGATTTGACTGCTCCCTCTATTCTAATTTTTAATAAAATAAAGCCTAAAAGCCACCAAAACATTAAGGAAAATATCTTGGACATAGCCCCTATGTGGTTCTCTAATCTGATGAAGGTCCTCTCTTATTCCTCTCTCCACCTCTATTGATGCCGTTCCTCCCATCTGAAGTTCTCTTAGTACCCTTCTTGTATCATCCAAAACCAAGTTCACGTTACTTCTCTTTGGAAAGCACAATCCATAATAACTTCAAAAGTTCTGTCTTCCCTCTTTCTGCACAACTGTCCTTTGTACAGCTTGGCTTTTATTTTTCTCTGTTTAAATTATCCCCCAGCTAGAACATAAATATTCTGAGAACAAATGAATGCATCAGTGTCATAATAATTATGATCTCCATTACTCTGACTACTGCCATAGAGGAATCTGGAGATGCCTAAACCAGCTACACACTGAGCTCTGAATTTTGACTTCTTTCTTACTAGCTACATGATTTTGAGCAAGCATCAAAATATTATTTGCTTCAGTGTCTTATTCATAAGCCTTAAGTAGGATCTTATGTGTAAAGTACTTAGGACATACCTAACATACAATAAGAACCTAATGGACGTTAGAGGATATATGACTCATTCAGTTATTAAGGAAAGCACAGATGTGTCAATTTACACAGCTGCAGGAGGCACCATTTATATTGCAGGTTATGTGAATAACAGGATGGAGCTCTACTTTTATTTTGCATAACATATAGCTATATCATATTCACTTTTTTCTTTTAGTGTGATTTGTTCGGCCCTGTGTTTTGGCCCTGTGTTTGGCCCTGATTTGTTTGGCCCTATGTTAAGCTTTAAGGATATAATAAAGATGTAATTTAATTACCTTCTGTAAATTATTATCTATTTTAAAAGGGAGTTTCATTGTATTACCATGAACATGAAATGTTCAATCCCCTCGATATTTAATGTAGGAGTTGAGTTCTTTATCCTGCAGTCACTTTGTGGCATTTCTTTGCTGCCGACTACTAAGTTCAAAGTTTTGATAGAACACGTCAGACAGACATGATCTGCCAGCATGTCTCATTCCTCCCTACCGATTAATCTATAAAGATAAAATGAACATGTAAGGCATGGGATTCTCCAAGTCCAAAAGTGAACCCACCTCCAAAATATAAAGCGGACTTGATTTTTTTCCAAAGCCCTTTCTCTCAGCTTTTCCTTATAAGTTGTTAGACATGCCTCTCACTGACTAAACTTTGATTGAGAATTCATTTCTGCTTTAGCAGCTTTTTTTTTTTTACTTTTCATTTATTTGCCCTATGCCATCTCTTTCTTGTTGGTCCTTTATCTCTAAATAATAGCTTTCTTCAAACTGAGATAAGTACCTCAGGTATGGTAACCAGTAACAGATTGCTGGTAGAGAAACCTTTTTGTGTAAGCACAAATGATCATAAAGAATAAAACAGTCCTTGCACATCACTGCACAGTGCAAACAGTTAACATTGAGCCCATTCCTTTGAAACTATCTTGATTTCAGTTATATCCAAACATCAATATTTTGCCCCATTGAATATTTAATAGAGATATCATGTACCAACTGTACTTAACAATCAGAATCTACTAAGGCAAATAAGTGGGTGGGCAATTTTTAATAACATGTGCTTGAGTAAAGTAACTGTGAATGCATTTGAATCTTTATTGGGACAATATTCAAGATGGACCCCTGGAGCTCTGTGATATCAGAGTAAGACATTTCACCATATCCCACACCATGACTTCCAAGTCTCTACTCTAGATTTAGAAGTCAAATAGTGGCTCTGTGATTCCATGATATCCATAAGATATCCTCTCCCCTACTGCCCTCTAATACCGTACCCTGGCCCCTGCTTCATTTGCTTTGAGACCATTAAAATTAATCATATTAGGCCTTTGTTGCAATTTTTAATCGTCACCTTAGAATATAATCATCTCCAAAATTACACCTGTCATCCACATTCTAATCCTCACATAAATTATGTTATCTTTTTTTAAACTGATCTACCATTATTCTTCGCTTTCTAAGCTCTTTTCACTGTGTCTTGTGGAATTCATTGTCATTCATCAGAAAAATTCTCTATATTTTCAACCTCTTTTCCTCATGTTTCCTTTGCCTTCCAAATGTTTTTTTTCCCTTTGCTTTCTGATGGAAATATGATCCTCTCAAAGACTTTTCTTCCTTGTCAGATTTCTCAAGTGGAGGATGACTGCACTGCCGTTCTTGAGATGGTAGACAGGTGTGCCTACTGGCCTCTGTTGTCAATTTCAGACTGTTTTTCTCCCACCCTTCCTAAAAACCACAAACTTTGAAATTTACTCCATAAGACCATAACACTCATTATTCCTCTTTACTGCACTCATCTGTAAATTCTGGTTCTCACCACCCTGGGCTAGAAAATTTTATATCCCAACTCACTGTCACTTTCTCTAACACTACTCCTGTCATATTTTGGGTGCCTCCTTATTAAAAAGTACCAGTGATTTTTTACTTCATTCAGGTAATGTAAGACCAACAGATCAAGTGGCAATTCCATTAAACAGATAACTTGTTACTTATAGTTCTCAAGAGAAGGTTACACACCACACTAAGCAGGGCCATAGAGGGAAGTACTAGGGTGGGTTAGGAGGCAGAAGGAGGCAAGGGGAAAGTATGGGCCAGAGCCTTTATCAGAGGAAGGGATGAGCAAGACAGAATTAGGATTGGATAATTTTCATAGTTTGGGTGGACTTTGGGCTACAGAGGTGGTTCCTGGTTTCTGGTACCTAGCCCTGGTGTGATTTAGGGAAGAGGAAATATTGGCTTTGGGAGTCCAATATTAAAAATCACTCTATAGTATATACTATCAGTTCCTTTGGCTTCCTTTCCTTATACTTGTTTGACAAAATCCCTACTGCAGATACATTTATGTATTCACACTATGCAACTATACCTTGTCAGCTAAACAAAGAGGAAAACACCCCACATGCTAATTAACATCACTTTAATTTTCTGATCACTATTCTGAAGACCATTATCTTACTACTGTCAAACAATTGTACTACATTTTTCTAGTTCAATCACTCTCTTCAAATCTCCAAAGCCAACTGCTTATGCTCTCAGCTGATCATTTTGTTTTCTATTTCACTTCCACACATTCCCAAGACCACATTTATCCAAACTTCCCTGCATGTGTGCCCTCATTCCCTGCCTTCCCTCCACCTTCTCTTATGCTGTTATAAATGACATAGATACTAGGTAAGACTACCACCTCTGATTTTGAACTCTATCTCATTCTTTCTCACCTAGTAAAGGTCACTGCCACCACAATCTTCCCTCATGCTCATAAATCAACAGTTTCTCTCCCTCTCTGTGAATCACTTCCATTATCACACAAACATACTAAAATTTCTGCTCTTCTCCCTCACACCTGCCAAAGAACTTCTCTGTTGATTCAATTTCTTCTCCAGTCAACCTCACATTTTTGCAATTCTGTACAATAAAAGCCTTTGAAAGATTTATCTATATTTATTTTCTTCCAATATGGCCCTCCTTGTTTTATCTTGAACCCAACAAATTTAGACATTTCCCTTCTGTCATTCCACTGGCATTTCTATTGTTCAAGATCGCCAAAAATTTCTGAGCATTTATTATAATAATTAAACCTGTTAGTAGCATTTCATACCATTGATTATTCTTTTCCATGGGAGAAGGAAAACAAATTTCTTCTGTTAGTTTCCTAAATGTAATTAATCTCCTAATTTTCTTTCCTACCTGATTGACTCTGCCTTATCAGACCCTGTTGCTTATTCCTTTCCTCCCTTACATTTCAGGTCAGAATATTATAGGTGTGAATAGCTGTATAATTTCTCTTCTCTCTCTATGCTCCTTCCCTTGTTGATCTTACTCGGTCTTATGGGTTTGAATGTCATCTAACGACTGAGAAAGCATCATATTTCTCAGACCAATAGATTCAGGTCAGAGTTCTCCCTGATCTCCAAACTTATACAGACAAAATATACAAGTAAATATAGTGTTGGCATCTCCATCTGGGGGTCATATACGCACCTCAAATTTAACACATTTAAAATCCATTCCTGATTTCCCCATCCGAGTTTGCTTCTACTATAGTTTTTCCCCACTTAAATAAATGGCAGTACCATCATTCTTGCTGTTCTGTCAAAGAACAGTTTTCTTTCATATCCATTAACATCCCTGTTCCAAATACACTCAAACCTGACCACTGATCTCCACCTCCACCATTATGTCTCATCTGGATTAATGCAATAGCCTCCTAAGGCCTCCCTGCTCCAGTTCTCATCTCCCACAGTCTTCTATTTTCAACATAGAAACATAGTTTCCCATGTTGCTCAAAATAAAAACAAATCCCTTACAAGTAGCCTACAAAGCCCTACAGAAGCTATCCTGTTCCCTGAGTTCTCCAGTCTCATTTCTTCCTACCTTCCCTGCTGTTCACTCTGCTCCACCACATTGTCCTTGCTTCTCCTCAAATACATTAGACTCACTCCTGCCTCATTGCTTTGCATATGTTTTTCTCTGTACTTAAAAATGCTCTTTTCTCAGACATCAACATAGCTCATTCTTTCACCTACCCTTGGTCTTTGCTCAAATGTGCTCTTTTCAGTGAAGCTTCCTGAAACACCATATTTAAAAGTGTAGGCCTCTCTCTATCATTTTCTCTCCACCCTTTTCTCCATAGTGCTTTGAATCATCCCATGTACTTTATATTTTAATAACTTATTTTATTTATTTTTATGTCTTTCTGTACCCCCCTCCTCACCCCTCCCCAAAGATTTCACCTGAATGTGAATTCTTTGGGCACAAAAATTTTACTCTGTTGTTTATTACTGAATCTCCAGTGCCTGGTACAGTGCTAAGTATACAGTAGGTGTTCAATTAATGTGTGTTGAATGAATATAAATCCAAAGAAGAAAGAATCAAACACCTCCATTTTCCCCTCCTTCAAATATTCAGAGTTCTTTTATCTTTCTTCCCTGTGTCTTTTAAGTAATTCCTTATTTTATGAAATATTTTCTACTAATCATCTCCACCTCATTAGGAATTTTTGTTTCCATGACATTTTTCTCTTAAATACCCAATATTACTTAAAAATTTCAAGTGTGTGCCATCTTCAATAATTATCAGGTGGTAGAGGATTGATGGTGTCTCTTTTCTGTGTCCCTGAATTTACAGTCTTACTTGGGCCCTCTTTGAATCATCTCTTCTGCCTGTCCCCTGTGTACTTACTAACGGTATAAGTTGTATAGTATAACTGAAAGAAAAATGGGGTGAGCACATCATATTTAAACCCAGTTATGTAGGCACAGCTTTTGCCATCTCTGGAAAGGACTGGCCAGGCTTACAGACAGCTATTACCTGCTTGGGTGATTTAGTCTTCCCTTTCAGCCACATAAAAATGCCACCTGCTATTCACTTGATTGAAGATAGAATGATGTGAGCATCTAGTGAAAAAGGCAGAAAAATCACACAGCATTTGTGATTCATGTGTTAATTCTCATTCTACTTCCTTCTTCTTTCCATCTCTCTCCATCATATCTCTTTCACAACAGACTATGTTTACCCCCAATATTGAGCTCATTATATGACTGTATAACTGTATTTTTACTTTCACTCTGGACTATTTGTTCTCCAAACCTATCTATCTATTCAGCTGGTTTTTCTATGGAAAAATTATTGATAGCTAAATTCATATCAGAGGTTTTCAGTAAGATACAGCATATTCTCCCAACAGTCTAAAGCAAAGATTTATAATGTCCTTGTAGAATATCATTCAGATACCTGGTCCATTAAGTTGCAATTGATGCTTAACTAATGTGCTTTCTCTTGAAGTGCCTATCTTCCCACAGCAAAGGATAGTAATATGCCAAGGAGATGGAGACATGATGGGTGAGAGTCCAGCTACAGATTGCTATATCGGAGAAAGGCTAACTAGAGTTCAAAGGGAATTTTATATTCACTTACAATCATATCTGAGGCAGTAGACTTTTAATCTAATCAGATAAAAATCCTTACCTACATCAACTAAATATAATTGCACCCCCCTTTTTTAACTAAAGAAACAGAAGAGAAAATTTCTCTTGGATTTATTAAAATGTAAAACAGTTACCTAGCAATAAAGAAACATCATCACATCCTCTATTTTTTTCATCAAGTAAAGAAAAAAACAACAACAAAATGCTTTGCCATTCTGGTTCATTTTTTATATACTTATATTCGCAGTTTTCAGAGATGATGCTAATGATAATGGTTCAGTTGTAATCATTCTCTTAAAATGCAGACTTAAATGTAAATGCAGCACCTCAACTGCTTTCCTGCCCCAGACTACTTATTCCCCCTTCTTTTGGGGAAACAGAATGGGCACAGTGAATAACAATCAGGACGCAGATTTGAGGCTACAGGTGTTTCAATCCCAGCTCTGACACTAGCCAGTTCTTTTATGCTGGGCAGGTTTCTTAAGCTTCCTGTGTTTTTTCTCCTGATAAATGGGGATAATAAGAGCATATATGCCTCAGAGGTATGATGTAGGGTTTAAACATTGAGCTCACAAAAATCTCTATGAATATTAGCTGTTTTATTATTATTGTTTCTTTGTTTCCTATAATGATTAAGAGCAATGATCATCTTTCAAGTTACCTAAGCTAAAATTTGGAAGGTCATATTTAAGACCTCTCCTAAAATCACTTAGTTACCAAATACAATTTCCACCATAGTAAGAGCTCTCCTATCTGCCCCTCTCCTTTTCATTGTCTCTGTCATTATAGTAGTTTCTATCTAAATTACATTTTTCAATATTATTGACTTATGCTCAACTGTTCTACCTTTATCCAATCTATCTGCCATCTGCCTTCTGATTTTTCTTGCTAGAAAGTGAGCTAATATCATGTCTCCTTCATTCTCTAAAATCTTTACTATCTCCCATTACCTACAGAGAAAGCTCCAAACTTTAAAAAAATGGTATTCTATGTTTTCTACAATCTGGTTGTAAGATGCCCTTCAAAGGTTTATGTTCTAGTATAGACTCTACTCTCATCACACCTGGCTTTTAACAGATATCCTTCTTCATACAATTCCCTCAACGTTCACTACTTTTCTACTTACCAAAATCCTATTCATTCTTTAAACCACATCTCAAATTTCCTTCAGGAAATATTATCTGATCCAGAGTAATAAATGCATTATTTCTTGTCTTTCTTTATGATTTTAACATTATTAAAGCAGCTATATCATTTTGCCTTGCATGCATTATTCATTTATATGGCTGTATCCATATTCAATCACAAACTTCCTGAGATCAGAAATTATATCCTTTTCTAGTTTCTACCTTTAGCACCTTTCACACTGCCTACCATGAAGATGCTCAATAAGTATTTGTTAAATGAAAAAATTGAATTTCATTCCAGAGGTATTTATTAATTACATTCATTTGGCAAATATTCTGCTAATAATAGAAACAAATCGTGGAACAAGATGAAGTTCTTGCTCTTAAATTTTGTGAGGTCATCTATGAAAAGCAATTAGATCTGTGTGATTCTTAGTTTCTGAGATCATTCCACACAGACATGTCTAGCAGTTGAAAAAGACCAAGGCAACCCAGGAGGAGGAAAAGAGTCCATATCTGACCTAGCATAGAAAAAAAATCAAATCTAGTTATATTAAAGATAGTATTATGGACTTAATGTTTAGTCCCATAAATTAAAGACAACTAATAATAAAATAGAATGATTATAATATACTGTAATAAAAGTTATGTTGAATGTGGTCTCTCTCTTGCTTTCTCTCAAAATATCTTTTGTACTTCTTGTGATGATGTGAGAAGATACAATGCCTACATGATGAGATGAAGTGAGGTACTCAGAATGGCATGCAATTTAAAACTTATGAATTGTTTATTTATGGAATTTTTAATAGTTTTGGACCATGGTGGACTGTGAATAACTAAGACAGTGGAAAATGAAATCACAGATAAGAGGGGATAACTGTACAGCAAGAAGATGGCCATTTACAAAGTAGGAAGAGGACCTCACCATGAATGGAATCTGCTGAGACCTTGATCTTAGACTTCCCAACCTCCAGAACTGTAAGAAATAAACGCCTGTTGTTTAAGCCACCCAATCTTAAATAGATTGGCTTATATGTTTTTTCAGAATCAGTACCGAGGATTGAGAGTCCTCCTTCAGTCTTCAATTGACCTACATCCAAATTCTAGGAAGAACTGGAGCACTTGTGGAGAATCTCCATCAGGACACACTTTCCATAGCTGTTTAAATCATTACCAAAACAAGTCAACCTAACCTTTTACTGTGTTCTAATAGCTCCTGGTCCACAACACTACATTTTTCATTGAGTCATTTCAAAAATATTGGAAAACACACAAAAGAGAATTTACCCACTATCCATTGCGTTTTATTTGTTTAAGATAAATTTCTCCCCGTCCACCACCAATACTCAAAAGTAAATTTATGAGGGCTTAGTTTTTCCTAAGTTTATATTTTAAAAGCAGTTACTTAATATATGTTTTCTTCTTCCATAAGCCTAAAAATGTTTAGTTTAATTTCTTAATCCATAGTACCTTGCATGGTATGTTGTGCTTAATATTAATCACTATCATCTCTTCAGTGTTTACTAAATGTTTGGAATGACATGAAGTATTTTAAACATACAAATTTAATCTCACAAAAATATTGAAAAATATTGAATTATAGATGTCACTGTAATTCCTATGTTTTACAACAGATAACTAAAGATTTTAAAAGTTAAGGGACTTGTTTTACTATTAGTGAGTGTTGAGTGCCGAATTTAAACAGTATAACTCAAGTAACCTTGCATCAAAGCACTAAATTATATTTTTCACCAACTACTCTTAAGAGAATGAGTGTAAATGTAATGTAAAGAAGGTTTGAGAACATAAAATTCTGTTTACTCCTTCTGTCCTACATGTCTACTTTAAACCTATTAAACTTATAGAGAAAAATTAGTTTTGAAAACCCAATAAAACTGAAAGAATGCTAATTCTTAGTAATCCCTGCTAATGGAAATAAGCTATGGAAAAATTGTATAGCACCCCAAAGTCATTAGTTTTTGCCTTTGAAGTTAATCATATGGCTTTGTATAGAATGTTTACCTTCCTAATTGCATATTACTTAAGTTAATACTGAAATGAGGCTGTGCCATGGGATAACATTGTTTTGAGCCCCTCATGATAGAAAAGTGGAATGGTAAATTCTGTCCCTACTAGATATTCTAAAATTAAATATTTTCAGCATATAATCTTTAACATGAGATATCCATTTATGAATAACTGAACAATTTAGAACCTAGCCTCCAAAAGTGATTAGGATATGCTTTGGTACTATATGTGGATTGATTAAATGTCTCTCCCCTCTGAACCAGGCAGCATATATTACCTTCACTGAACATTGTCACTTAATTATTCCCAATCTCAACTCTGCTAATTACTAGAAAATGCTCTTGAGATACTAATGCCAACTCAGCTTCTCTGTAAAATGGGAGGATGAGGGTATTTTGATGAGTTTGTCTTTTGCTTTGAGGATTAGTATTAATTCTTAAAGTATTATATTTCCATAGAACCCCAGCTCTTGATAATACAGCAGAAAAATCACAAGAATAGAGAATCTCTAAGGTCCATTTCTAATACCAGCAATTCTAACTCAACAACACATTATATTAAATGAATATTTTATTTTGGTGTGTGCATGTCTTAGCTCCTCAATTACCATGCAGGTTCCCTTGAGGTCAAGAACAGTCCGTTACATAGTTTACTGAATCCATGTTAAACATTCAATGAACATTTGCTAAAACAATGAATGAACAGACACTATTTCATATCTACCAGATCCAACATACTCCTGAAAGATAGGAACACAGGCTGATGCATCTCAGGGGCATAAGGTTCACTACTGTAGGGGGAAGAGGATGTCAATAAAAAATGCCTCCCAGGCCTCTGAACTCTATTATAATAGTTCCTTTTGAGAAGTTACTGCTTCATTAAACACACTATTTGTGCACGATTTTTCCTTCTGTAGCTGGCTAAAAGGTCTTTCTTTTTCACGCCTCTGGCTAAATTCAAGATAACTTTTCTCTTGTTGTATACCTCCTAGGCTACATTCATTCATGTGAGATGACAGGTTTGATCTACACACACCCAGCCACCCACTTTCATGGCCCATGAGACACTAGTGCCTACTCCTACATTGCAGTTTGATATCTATTTGGCTATGAATATAGTTGCAAGCAGGGGATATGGTCAAAAGCATTGACAGGAATTTGGGGATGGGGAGGAAACTTCTTTACAATAGTAGGTAGTGCATAAGAAGGTGAAGCAGGGAGAGAGATGGTGCTAAGAAAGAAAGAATTTGCTTGAGAAAAATTAATTATCTGAGGGAACACTGTGTTGAATATTTTGTCAAGTTAAGCACATTTTTAATTTTTATTAAATATATGATACATGATTTTGGTTTCGTTTGTGAGGTGTGTGTGTTTGTTTTATTGAGCTGTTTTGCCTACATTTTATTTTCTTAAATTGAAACACCTTGTACCTTTTCTGGAGCACTATTGATGACCATTTGTAGAAGACTATCTAAGCCTAAGTGATTTTTCTATATTATTACCTCCTTTCACTCCCTTTCCCTTTCCACAAAGAAGCATATATATTCCACCTCGCCTGCCATGATGGTTATTCCTTTACAAAAGGATCTAGGAGTGAATTGGTCTACTTTGGGTGCAAAAATTCATTACCCAACCACATCTGTGTGTGTGTGTGTGTGTGTGTGTGTGTGTGTGTGTGTGTGGTGTTGTTCATCTGCCAATAGTCAGTTGCTTCTCACACTTTGAGCTTCAAAAGGTAATAGCAAAGTGGTGCGTGTGGAGTATGTAGGTGCATGAGCTCACTAGCAACTAATTGTATGATCTGTGCTTCACTTCTTTTTGATCCTAAATTTTTGTCTAGCTTCTTCAATTACTAAGGGAATATGAGTATTTTTACAAAGCTAACTGTAGTTCACTGAAAAAGATCTGATCTACAAAAAAATAAAATAAGTCAAGGATTTTTTCACCCTACAAATGAATTCAATAGATGATTTCTTCAGTATATTTCAAATACTTACTTCATACCAATTTACTTAACCCATTATGTTTCAGGAACACATGAAAGTTTATATAAAGTAAACAACAGTATTATTTAAGTTAACAGTACAATATATGGATCCCCAGGAAGTAATAAAACAAAGAGAAAAAAATAGAACATGTAATATCTTCTTTGGCTCTATCTGATGTATTTGAGACCCTGGTAATGTCATCCAATGTTTATATTCTTGCTGAAAACTATAGGTTACTCATCATTCATTTATTCAGCCATTCCCTTAAAAAATTGAGTTCCTATTATAACCTAATTAATTTTTAAATGTCTTTCAGTCCAAGTAAGAGACACTGGCAATAAATAGAATTGCTTTCATAATCAATAAAAGCAAACAAACAAAACACATATAACACATATAGTAATAGACAAAAAATATTACTGGACATTGCTAGACAACAGTAGTGTGGCTTCTTAATGATGCAGGAGTTTGAGTTTTGCTCTATTCATCTGTAATCTTTGTAAGTGTGTTATTACCTCTAGGCTACAGCTTTTTGTAATTTTAAATTTTAAATTATATATTTACCTCAGAGCATTGTTGGAGGGCTAATTAAGCTAATGTATATAAATCATTTAACATATTGCCTACAACAGAACAGGTTCTTAATAATCATTAAATCTTTGTTATGTAATTATTATTATGATTTTATCATTATTATTACTAAATATTATTATTTGCCTTATCTTGAATAATTTAAATTTTCCTATTTCTTTGGCAGGCATGAACCAGCCTTCTTACTCTCAGTGATTAGTCTTCCCAACTCAGTAGTCAGCATTTTCAGTTAGGTAATTCTTCATGCTATAAATGGAGCCATTTATCAAAACTTACCAAATTTCTTCCTCATGTACAAGAAGAAGCCATCCTGGAAAACCCTCTGTCCACTGAAATGTGCACTCAGGCAGTGGCACAGAAATCAGTGCAGCAGGAACTAATGATCTGGTTCCATTAACAATTGCTCATTTGGGTGCTAAGTGACCTGAGACGAAGAGAAAATGCAATTTTGCCTGCCAATATAGTAAAAAATGGTTGCCATTACAGTTCTATAGAGATTATAATCAATGATACTTTTTATTGGCTCAATTGAACTACATTGTAGCCAATTAAATCCCTGTTTTGATGACATGGAGTAAAATGAAGGGTCTAGTATCTTTCATGGCTTGTACAAAATTAGCTCATGTACAGCAGCTTTAGCCTTAATGCCTTTTTAATGGCAGGAAGTAACCTTGTTCACCTGACAAATTAACCTGATCCTTAACCAAACAATTTTCATCTCTGCTCTAACGAAAGTGTTTAAAAGTTTTCATATCTTCATAGAAGAAAATAGTTTCCTTCTGCCTATTCCTAAATTAAGCCTTTTTGCTGTTTCCTTAAATACATGCTGAAATTTTGTTTTATATGAAAATAGGCAACTTTAACTGAAATTTTATTTCCAACTGACTGTTACTATGGACAAATTGAAAGCTTTGAAACTGTCACACCTGTTTATTATCCAGAAAGTTATATTATTAAACATCCATGGAATATTTTATCTAATGTTCGAATCTATTCATGCCAAAGTGTGGTTTTCATTTCACAAGAATCATTATAGAACACAAATGTGAGCATACAGGATAAAACTTTTGGTTTAAGTTAAGTTTCCCAAACCTTTGGGCTTTGTCTGATATTCACCATGTTTTCAAATCAAACCACGATTTCGCTTCTAAAAAGATATGTACCCTAGAATCACATAAACCTAGTTAATTTGGTATGACCCATGATGGTGATGTTTTATACACTTCTCAAAAAACTTTCATAACATAAAAAAGGGCATATGTCACAAAATTATTCAGCTGAATCCATTTCTCATCCCAAGCTTACGGATAAGAAATTGAAATAAGAGAGAAACTTGTTTCTTCTATGCCTTTTTCAATTGATTTTTTATTATAAGCATTATTGAGCACCTGATAAAAAGCTACGTATACAAAGATGACAAGGAAGGACACAATGATTTTCTTTCAATTGTCTGTCCTTGTAGCGATAAACCAATTTTGCCTTTAACTGACTGGATACTGCTAAAGGGGAGTGAGGAAGTGCTATCTGGCAGGAGGCAAATGGAGCCAACTGGATAGCTGTAAAAACTCTTGTCATTGCTGCGTTGGTTAAGAGCTGGCTTGGGACGCCAGCTCTGAGCAGCAGGGCCCAGTTCAGATCTCACATATGAGGGCCAGTGACACTGCCCTCTACAGCTGAGATGGTGAACAACAGCTCCACCTGGAGCTGGACTGCGCCAGCAGCGGCCTAGCTGCGGCCCTTGCTGCAGTGGGTTGCCATAGTGGCCGGCAGCCAGTGTGAGTTGCCAAGAGCCTCTGTGAGCGGCAGTCCAAAAAAAAAACTTTGTCATTACCACAAACCCTATGGCTATTTTGTTCTGCAGAATTTATGTCTGATTTGAAGGAATGTAGTCAAATTGTTTTATCAAAAGACCTGCTAGAACACTGATGGTCAGGACCCTATTTAATTATAGACAAAGGAAACTATTCTGGAATATGGAAGAAACTGAGAAATGGTTGTGATAAGAATAAATAAATAAATAAATAAATAAATAAATAAATAAATAAATAAATAATTTTGTCTCTTAAGATTTGTCATTCTAAATATCTTTCATTATTTTTATTAAGTTGTAGGTACAAGGTAAAACACATGATACTTCCTTTTTTATTACAGGTTGAAATTAAAATACTTAATGCATACCCAGAAAGTTATTAAGAGAGACCAATGGGAAATCAACATGGATCTTGCCAGATTTTAAGTTGCATAAATAGAAAGTTAAAACAAAATAAAATATAGTATGTTATCTTAAAAAGAAAAATCTTGGGCCAGCCAAGTGGCTCGGTGGTTGGGCGCTGGCTTGGGAGGCCGGCAGCCCCGGTTCGGGTCCCACATGTGAGGGCCAGTGACACTGCCCTCAAAAAAAAAAAAGAGTAAAAAGAAAAATCTCCACAGAGAAACTGACAAGATATAATTTTCTGAGCTCTTCTCTGAATCTTCTAATAGCTTCCAGGTACCAAGTAAAGTTATATTGAAGTCTGAGTGAAATGTTTGTTATTATATAAACATTTTAAAATATTTTAACTCATAAATTTGTTCCAGATAATTAAGATAGTTTTTTTTAAAAGTTGGAAAGTATAAAGTAGGTATATTAAAATCCACATTATTTTAAGTTTAAATATTTTATTTATACCAAAACAGAACTTTTAAATATTTTTACTGTCTTGGTTTTAATAGAAAGAAAATCAATAATATTTTTAAAATCTACTTTTCTTATCACATTTTCAGTTCAAAGAATTGCCATGTTTGATAATTTATTGTGATCAATAATGATAATAAATCATTTTAATTAACTTTATTGCTTAATATCACTATATAGCTAAACTTGTGGGGTGCAACCAAACTGATATTTATAGGAAAATGTATAGCCTTAAAGGAGAAAGTCTAATAAATATTGAGTCAATTATCTTTTTTAAGACATTAGCAAAAGAACAACAGAACAAATTCAAACAAAGAAGGAGATAATAAAGAGAAGAGCAGTGATTAATGAAACAGAAAACAACATATAATAACAAGTGAGACTCAGTGTGGCTGCACTCACAGGCACTCCTCTTAAAGGGACTGTGCATGGACTTACCCAAATGAATCACTCACTCTGGGCTGCAGCACTGGGGCAACAGCTGGAAAAGCGGCAAGGGCAAGTGGTAAGGAATTGAGTTGTCTGGCTTGTGACTGGGGCTGGAGAGGGATCTTTCTCCTGGACAGGGGAGTTGGCAGAGGCCATTGTTTTTTCATTGAGCCCTCCCCCTTGAGGCATGCAAACACAGGCAGCCACCATATCTGAGTCTTCTCTGTTAGTTCACTCTGCCCTGGTGATTAGAGACCCTGGTGATTTGAGATCTGGCCTCACCCAACTTTTGGGTGAACCCAGGCTGCTTTCAGTGGCTTTTTTATGCAGATCACCTGGTTTGGCTCAAGCTGCAGACTTTCCTAAGGTTTCTCAAAGGTTCATGGAACCCAGACAAGCAGCATCTGGCTTGTGTGTGTCCTGTACCTATGGCTGAACAGCCCTAAGCCAGTACTAGCGGCTGCCAGCCTTGGTTCACAGCTTGGCCTCTCAAGACACTTCCAAGTAGAGCATGAGCAGCAGCCATCTGTGGATTTCTTTCTGGCTCGCATTGGGTGGCCCTGGGTGGGGCACAGGCTGTGGCTGAAGCAGATCCTCTCCAATGTTGTCCTGGGGCTGGCACCCCCAGTGGCCAGCTTCAGAATGAACTGGAACATCACCCAGCTCTCTCCAAGTATGACGCACCCAAGGGGCAAATTGGCAGACACCAGAGTCCTGCTGAGGCAGATCCTTCTCTGTAGAGTCAGCCCCTGCACAACAACTCTTCCACTGCAGTCAAGGCCAGTCCTCTCAACCAGTGCAATTATCAACCAAGGCTCAAATACAAGAGGAGTACACACACAACCCACACAAGGAACACACCTGGAGAGCATGGCTCAGGTGACCAGAAAGACTGCCACTGAACTGCACAGCACACCTACTTTATAAGGTCACTCTACTAAAACCAGAAGACATAGCAGCCCTACCTAATACATATAAAGAAACACAGGAAGGCAGCCAAAATGGGGAGACAAAGAAGCATGTCTCAAATAAAAGAAAAAAATAAAGCTCCAGAAAAGGAACTAAGTGAAATGAAATAAGCAACCTATCAGATGCAGAGTTCCAAACACTGGTTATAATAATGCTCAGTGATCTTGGAGAGAACTTCAACAGGGAGATAGGAAGCATAAAAATGGAAATGGAAACCATAAAAAAGAACCAGTCAGAAATAAAGGATACAATAATGGAACGAAGAATATATTACAGGGAATCAACAGTAGATTAGATGAAGCAGAGGATCCAACCAGCAATGTAGAAAATAAGGTAGCAGAAAACACCCAACCAGAACAGCAAAAACAAAAAGGAAACCAAAAAATTGAGTATAATTTAAGAGACTTCTGGGACAATATTAAGCATACCAACATTTGCATTATAGGGGTACCAGAAGGAGAAGAGAAAAAGCAAGGAATCGAAAACCTACTTGAAGAAGTAATGACAGAAAATCTCCGTAACCTGCTGAAGGAAATATTATAGATATACAAGCCGCCATAGCACAGAGAGACGTAAACAAGATGAACCCAGAGAGGCCAACACCAAGATACATAATAATTACAATGCCAAAGGTTAAATACAAAGGTAGTCTTAAAAGCAGCAAGAGAAAAACAGTTATTAGTAGTTACCTACAAGGGAGCCCCCAAAAGACTGTCAGCTGATTTCTCAACTTTGCAGGCAAGAAGGCAGTGGCAGGAAATATCCCAAGTGATAAAAAGCAATGACATACAACCAAGGTTTCTCTACCCAGCAAGTCTGTCCTTTAAAATTGAAAGACAGATAAGGAGCTTGCTAGACAAGAAAAAGCTGAAGGAGTTCATCACCACTAAACCAGTATTACAAGGAATCTCAGAGAGACTTCTTTAAGATGGGAGGGGGTTAAGGATGGGTGAAAGGGGAAGGGGTTAAGAAATACAAATTGGTTGTTATGTAGTAGTCATGGGGATATTGGATATAGCATAAGGAATATACTCAATAATATTGTAATAACTAGGTATGATGCCAGATAGGTACTAGATCTATCAAGGTGATAGATGGGAACAGGATTGGGGGCAGGGTGAAAAAGGTGATGGCATTAGAAAATACAAATCAGTAGTTAATACAGTATGAAGGGGATATAATCAACAATATTATAAAGATCATGTAAGGTGCAGGATGAGCACTGGACTCATCAGGGTGATCATGTCATAGACTGTGTAGATGCCTGACCAATGTGCTATACAACTGAACCTGACATAGAATAATATTGAATGTCAACTATAACTAAATATACAAATATATATAGCCACAGAATGTGGAGTACAACATAGGGAAGATAGTCAATGGTATTGTAACAGCTATATAAGATGTCAGAGGGGTAGTAGCTTGAGGGGTGGGTTATCACTTTATGAGAGGTTTAAATGTCTGTTATATTTCTTTGTACACCTGAAACTAATAAAAACAATTTTTTTTAAAATTCAAATTATTTGAATTTATTTGAAAAGACTAATATAATTTAAAACAAAGTAACAAAACTGTATTGAGGTTAAGAAAACAAAGCAGAGAGAAGGTTCCCACAAAAAATGATAAAAGGAAGCAAATGAAGTCAGTACATTTTTCAACAATATTAAAGTAGTTGAAAAATATTTTTTAATTGAAAAATAAATATACCAAACAAAATAAGCATCTTTATGCTAATGAATTACAAAACACAAAATCTACACATCCCTATAAAAATTTAACTTGTCAAAATTGAGTTAAGAAGACATACACCTAGTATAAATCATACTCTATATTTTAAAGAAACTGAGCAGAAGCTGCAGCTAAAAGTCTCCTCCTCAAAATAATACACCAGAACCTAGGAATTACACTCCAAAGAGAAGTGATTTCTTATATCCACCAAAAGACATGTACAAGAAGGTTCATCATACTTTTATTTACAACAAACTCTAGAAGAAATTTATGTACTCATGACCACTAAAATGAGTAAATAGATAAGAGGCTAAGTATTCTAAGCTGAGGCAGCATGAGAAACATGAGAAAATATGGTGGCTTCAAGGCTCTGAAATGATGTTTTATAGCTAGAATAGGTGTTAGGAGAGACTAGAAAGTGAAGTATCCGAGCTAGAGAGTTGGGAAAAACACACATGCAGGAGAATCATAAATAACCACATTAAGGAGTTTGGACTTTTTACCAAGAAAGACATTGACAAGTTTTAAGCAATGAAACGCCATCATCAGATGAATGTGTAGTTTAGAAGGAAGCTGTGGCTGCAGAGAATAAAATGGATTGAAATAAGTATTGTTGTGGATGCAAGAGTATTTACATAATTGGTTCCTTCATAGCATTCATAAATCTACTTAAATGTAACTTCTTAGAGAGGCTTTCCTTGATTTTTCTAAAATAGGTACCACTCTCTTACCCACAAGGACTCAATGTCTTTCTTATACTCCTGACTTTTAACATTTTCATCATATATTGAAATTATATTATTTATCTGTTTTCTACTTTCTAAGATGTAAGGTCCTCAAGTGCTGAACCTTTTACTGGCCTTTTTGCTGGTTGAATCACCAAAACCAAGAACATTGCTAGTGCATAGTAGGTATTCAATAAATATGTTCTATTAGCTAATAAATGAATCCCAAAAGTACTGCATTACATTCTAGGTATAGTTAAGCTTCTATAGATGAGACTTTCATGCTATTTCCCCATCTACTGTGTCACTGCATGCACAGTTAATTCATACTTTTAATAAATGATAACAGTAATATAGGCAATATTCACATGTTATATATAACATATATCCATATGTTATATATTACTTTACAATATATAAGCATATTATATGCCTGCATTAACATCGATGACTATTAATATATATTAATATAGTCAAGTGACTGGAGAAAGGTGAAAAAAAAGGATTTCAACTATCTGAAAACTAGCTCATTCATGCAATAATCAATGTTTTTTTGCCAACAATACCTTTAAATGTTTCTGTTTCAAAAGAAAAAAGGCTAGTAGATATTGAAATAATTAACTTTTTTATGGCTTTAGAAAAAGAACAACAGAACAAATTCAGGTAAAGAAGAAAATAATAAAGAGAAGTGCAGTAATTAATGAAATAGAAAACAACATAAAATGCTTTTTTTTTCCAGAAAGTTATATATGTCTCCTAGCATTTTGGATTGCAGTCTTACAAATTCATACACAAAAGAGATATTTTCTTTTTTTTAATATGAGATTTTGAAGAGAAAGTGGATTGCATTAGAAAGTTCCCATAACAACAACCTTGACTATATGATTAATAATATACTGCAAATTGTATCAAGAGTAGGGGAATACGAATAAAGCACCATGTTTCCTTTATTCATTGAATAAGTATTTAAGTGACTGCTATATGACAGAAATTATGTTTACTGCTATTGACAGAATGCCTCTCTTTATAGAGCTTATGATCTAATAGGGAATACAGAAAAGAACATATACAATAAAAACACTATGTCACAAGTGTACGGTAAGGGAAGGCTGGTGGCAATATAGTGCATGTATGTGGACAACCTAACCTGGACTTGAAGGGAAGATATCCTTAGTAAATGAAGTTCATATGAGGGCTTGCGGGATGATTAGGAGTTACACTCATTGAAATGAGTAGGGGAAAGAGAGTTCTAAGAGAAGGTAACAATGTAAGTTTATACCCAGAAAAATGTTTTCAAGTGATCTCTCCAAAGAGCTCAAGTTGCTTTTAAAAAAACAACAGAATAAAAAGTAAAATGAATGGATTAATTTTAAAAAAGATTCTAAGAGTAGCCCATGGGGAATTTTTTTGTAATTAGAGTCAGAAGAAGATCAAAGAATGGAAGAATCTGATGATGGGGGCAGGTTATTGAATACTGACAAGAAAATAGAGGCTAAATTTTTGTTTCTATCTCAAAGAAAAAAGTCTTCAGAATGAAAATAAGAGAATCAAGCTGCCTTTGGCTAGGGAAAAAGAAACACAAGATTGGGAAAATACATTAGGGAGACTTCCGAGTTTATTAAACGCATTCTAATCTCCTGGCCCTTTCTATATTTTTGTCAGTGCCACTAAGATTCACAGAGCAAGAGTTACAACATGTGTGACTGCTCATTAAAAAGTAACCTTCAGCTAGAAAGACAATCTATCAGCAAAATTAATCAGACTGCCCTTAACAATGATCACATATTTCTCTTTTGGTACATTAACTAGGATTCCTGGCAGAGGTATAGGGGTCAGGAAGATCTTGGTGGGTAGTGGGAGAGAGATTCACATAATTTGGACAAGATATTTGCATATCTTTCTTTGAGAAGATAAGGACATTTTTCATTTTATTATTTACACTAATTAAAAGTTAGCAACTTTACTGTTTAACAAAACAAATAAGTCTGTGACATTATTTCCAATTCATGTAGTCAATTTTATATATTTTTAAAATTTTTCTGGTAAGAGTATAGCATAATGGTTATGTGTGCAATCTCGGGAATCAGAGTGTTTGAGTTCAAACTCTAACTCCTCCATTTCTTGTATGACCCTGGACAAGTCACTTAACATCCAGTGAATTGGTTTTCTCAACTGGAAAGGATTTCACGATGATAATAATTGTCAAGAACTATGAAGAGTCTGAAATTTTACCCACCTTGTATGATAACAAGTTAAAGTACTACATTTTTATAGATGCGGGCAGACGACATGAGGATTTTGAATCAAAGATAAAGGACTCAATTACTCATGGCACAGCAGGCAGTATGAACTTCATGCTCCCTTGACACCCCAAATACCTTAGGGGAGGTGTAACAATGGGTCCAAGTAAATGCTATGTACATACATATCTGTCACAACTGAGGAAATCTAAGCTTAGAAAACCCCCGAATCTTATCAGGGGTTGCTAGCAAGCCTGACCATGCTTTGCTAAAATGTAGACATCTTTAGAATTCTGAACAGAACACAAATCTCCCCTCTGCCTATGAAGGAGACATTATGTCTATTTCTCAAGGCTGTCTTCTACACTAACATTCATGAAGGGTAGTCTGGAACAAAAACTGTCTTCCAACAAATAACATGCATATCATCTAGATTTATTGAAAAGATTAAATGGTGAAAATCATCTAGAACAGTGCCTGACATAGACAATTATATGTAAATAATATTATTATTGCAATAACATAGGTTTGCCTGGATATTCCTTTGAGACATTGGGAAAGGCAAAACACTCTTAAACATTCCCCAAATTGCATATGCTATCAAATTTCTCATATACAACATTCTCCCTGGAATGGGACTTCTTTTATTTCTTCTGCTGAGAATTCAGTTTCCTTAACAGAATCTTTGAAATTAGCCTTGAATACACAACTGTAACCTTAACAATAATGATGGAAAAACATATACTGTTTTAGGCTAGCTCTTGTTTTAAGCATGTAACATTCTCAAAACAACCCTTTGAGATGAATACTGTTATTTTTCTCATTTTTTCTAGGTGATGAAGCTGAATCACAGAGAAGATAAATGACTTCCTCTTTGGTCATACCACTGCTGATTTATTAACTGTGGTATTTTCAGGTTTATCCACTATACAGTTATTCCTTTTTTCCTTCTTTTTCTCTCTTTCTGTACTCCACTCTGGAAGAAAGTCTCAATGCATAGCCCACACTTAATGAATGTGAAGTTCTGATCCACCTCCATAAAGTTGGGTAATCTACATAAATTATTTGGATTTCATTGAATGGAAGACTTATTCTCCCCCATTTATTTGTTTATTAAATAATTTATAACAGTATGGTCCAATGGTTATTTATTTTATACTTTGTTTTGTAACCCAATACTGCTTTATTTTGTTGCTCACATTTTCTCAGCTTTGGTCATTGGGAGCTCTTTCAGTTGGTTCCATATCAGTGATACTTTGGCATATCCTCATCACTGTTGTTTTTATAAAGCACTTTCTTGCTTTATGGCACCACAAGATGCTCTAGGCTCATCATGTACATTTACTCCCCAATCATATAATCATCCATGTTTTCCAAAGAACCCTGTTTCCTTTATTGGAGACTAGTATTAGAAAACACAATTTGGGTATTAGATGTGTTTGTTGCTACTGGACTGTCATTGCATTTAAATTCTCTTGGTGAATAGAGCCAGGAGGCATTGTGACTACTAGATTAACCCACATAAATACACATATTTCTAAATACTTCTGTATATAACCACTTGTACTAATCTGAATATGAGTTAATACAGATGTCTCCAATGCTAATCAACTATCACATGGTCATCCTGGCCTCCTCTTGCTTGTCTATAACCTCCCACTCCATCAGTGAGAAACCTGGCTTCCATCATGTACCATCAATTTACATAATAGTTCAACTCAGTGTACATATACATATAATGGTTTCAGGAGCATGAACCTATATTCCATAAGAAATAACTGTATCGACTAGAAGGCAGTGTTTATGTATTCTTCCTTTTGCTCTTAGTTTTACAGACTATGTATTCCAAGTTACATAGCACCTATTCCTTCACACACTTTGATGAGTTTGTTTCATATATTTGTAATACATTTAGATTATTTTATTTTGTCACATTATGTTATTTCATCCTAGGATCCCCCCCACTTAAGGTTTTTAAATTTTGCATACATTAAAATTACTCCTTGTGCTACAAAGCTCTATGATTTCTGACAAATGCCTCTTTATAGTCATAGATTACAAGATCATATAGGATAGCTTGACTACACTAAAGAAATCCCATGTGGTTTACCTATTCAACTATTCCATGATTCCAAACCACCGGCAAGCCATGATCTGCTTATTGTCTCTATAGCTATGCCTTTTACAAAATATTATATAATCGGAGTCATACAGTACATAGCTTTTTAAGGCTGGATTTCTTTTTCACTTACCAATATGCATTTAAGATTTATTCATTTATTTTTTGTATTGTGATAACTCATTTGTGTTTCTAGCTGAATGTTTCATTGTATGGATATACTGTAGTTTGCTTATCCATTCACCTATTGAAGGACATCTTGATTGATCCCAGGTTTGTGATTATGAATAGAAGTGCTGTAAACATTAAAATTCAGGTTTTTATGTAAACATAATTTTTCAAATCAATTGGTTAAGTAACTAAGAGCGTGATATGGTAAAACTATATTCCACATCCTTACCAGCAGTTGGTATTGTCATTATGTTGCATATTAGCCAATCTAATAGACTTGCAGAGGTATATTATTTTTCTAATTTGTAATTATTTAATGACAAATTATATTAAATATTTTTTCATATGCTTATTTACCATCCAAATATCTTCAGTGACTTGTCAGTTTTTGCACATTTTTGGAATTTGAATTAAGTTTTTGAAATTCTTTGTATATTTGTGGTACAAATATTCATCAGATATGTGTTTTGTAAGTATTTTTCTCTCAGTTGTAGTTGTCTTTTCATTCTCAAACAATCTTTGGCAGAACAATTTTTTTTTAAATTTATTACAATCCAACTTATCAATTGTTTTGCATGGATCATGCTATGGGTGTTTTATTTTTAAACTAATCACAAAACACTAGATTATCTTCCATGTTTTCTTCTATAATTTTTATAATTTTCTACTTTACATTTACATCTGAGATCTATTTTGACCTAATTTTTGTATTAGATGCAAGGTCCTTTCTAGGCTCATTTGTTTCCTTTTGTTTTTCATTTGGATGTCTAGTTGTTCCAGCACCATTTCTTGAAATACCATCTTTTCTTCATTGAATTGCCTTTTTTTATTTGTATCAGATCAGTTGGCCTATTTCTAGGCTACTTTGTTCATTGATCTATGTCTCTTCTCTTGCCAATATCACATTATTTTTTTTATTACTGTAGCCTTATGATAATCCTTGGTATTTGATAGTGTAAATTCTCCAGATTTTGTTCTTCTTTAGTATTGCATTGGCTATTCTAGTCTTTTCCTCTCTGTATAAGCTTTACAACCAGTTTGTCAATAATTACAAAAGTTCTTGCTTAGATTTTGATTAAGATTGTATTGAATATATAGACTAGTAGAGAAGAAGTGACATCTTAACAATATTTTGTCTTCCATGAACATGGAATATCACTCCATTTATTTAGATGTTCTCTGATTTCTCATCAGTGTATTAATTTTTAATAAATAGCTCCTGTACATACCTTTTGATATTTATGCCTAAGTATTATATTATGGTGCTATTATAAACACGATTTTTAATTTCAAATTCTTATTATTCATTTTCAATATGTAAGACAGCAATTAATTTTTCTATATGAACCTTGGAACCTGCAACCTTGCTACACTTGCTTATTAGTTTCACAAGTGTTTGTTGTTGGTGGTGTTTCTTTGGGATATTCTACATAGATAATCATGTCATTTAGGAAGAGGGACAGATTTGTCTTCCTTTCCAATATGTAGTCCTTTTATTTCCTTATCTTGTCTTTTGTCATTACCTAAGCCTCCCAATGTAATATTGAATATAACTAATGAAAAAAAAAACAGTCTTGCCTTACTCTCAGTCTTAAGGGGAAATAGTTCAGTTGTTCACCAGTATGTATAATGTTTGCTATAGATTTTATATACAGGTCCTTTATCAAATTAAGAAAGTTTCCCTCTATCCCTAGTTTGCTAAGAATTTTTGTGAAGACTTGGTATTTGATTTTTGTCAGATGTTTTTTCCTGCATCCATTGATATGATCATTTTATATTTCTTGTTTAGTCTGTTAATGGGATGAATTACACTGATTGATATTCAATTATTTAATCAGTCTTACATACCTGAAATAAATCCTACTTGGGATAGTGTATAATTCTTTTGTATAATATTTGATTTGGATTGTTATTAGTAATATTTTGTTGAGTATTTTTGTGTATATTTTCATGAGAGATATTGGTCTTTAGTTTTCCTTTTTTGTAATAGCAAAATCTTTACCTGGTTTTGGTTTTAGGGTAATGCTGTCCTACAGAATGAGTTAGGAAGTGTTCCCTTTACTTCCAGTTTCTGGAAGAAATTGTGGAGAATTTATATTATTTCTTCATTAAATGTTTGGTAAAATTTACTGGTGTAAACTTCTTGGCCTGGTGATTTGCTTTTTATAAAATTATTAATTATCAACTTAATTTTTAAATACCTATAGGACTATTCAAGTGATCTACTCCTTTGTGAGTTTTGGTAGTTTGTGTATCTCAAATAATTGATCCAGTTCATATAAATTATTAAATTTGTGAGCACACAATTGTTCAGAGTATTTATTTATTATCACTTTAATGTTCATAGGATCAGTAATAACTCTCTCATTTCCAATATTGATAATTTGTGACTTACCTGTACTTTTTTTCATTAGCCTGGTGAAAAGTTTATCAATTTAATTGATATTTTTAAAGTACCATCAGTTGGTTAATTGTTCTCCCTGCCCCCACTCTGGAGAGTAGGCTTTGGTATGGAGAAATTTCTGGAGTATTTCATAGGGATTACTCTTTCCCTCCTCCCCTCATAGCCAGAGATCTTTCTCTGATTTTCACCATTAGAAGTACTAGGTTTCCTGGAAATAAAGCTCACAGAATTACAGGGGGCGGGCGCTATGTTGGTGGCCACCAGGAGTTTCTCACTCTCAGAATAGTCCATACCCAGCCTCCAGCAATTTGTCCAAATTATCATGTAAATACCGCTACCAGTTAATGACTCCAGCAGCTTCTGTTCCAGGTAAGCAAATCTCAATTGTGATTTTTCTGGATTTGCTTGTTTATCTATTCTGGGGTGGCAATTTGACCTGCAAAATTATTTCTGTATTGGGTCCAAACAAGTGTATTACTTTTTTGTTCGTTTAGCTTCTTCGTCTCATAAAAATGGTAGTGACAACTTCCAGGCTCTTTATATGTTGAAGCTACAGTTGGACTAAATCACTGACAAAACTGCTATATAAAAGTAAACCAGAGAAATGTGGTAGAGAGAAGCTGCCTGTATTACAAAAAGAATTTGGCAAGATCTCACACAAAATTCTTAAAAAAGCAAGATGATAAAATATAAATAGGATTAAATAAAGGTTAAATGAAACCTAATTAATTCAATTATTGTACTCAAAACATACAAATAGATAGGTTGATGCTAATCTAAGGAGAAGGTATCAGTGGAATTCCACAAAGGTCTCTACTTAATTCTGTCTTGTTTGTCTTCTGAATCACCAACTGTGATACAGGTAAATCATTTTCATCATATTCATAGGTAACAAGAAATCTGGAGAATATTTAATATATGGGATGACAGATTGAATGTCTTGTATCCTGATATGTTTGAAACATATTTAAACTTAAAAGTTGAATTTCAATAATATTTTTTAAAGGTCCTAAAAAGTATTTTTTTGGGGAAGAGTTTCCCACTTTGAATTATGCACAGTTGTGAGTCATGACAGTAATGGAGTTATTAAAAAAGATTTACATGTTTTAGTTAACATTTGATTCATTGCTTTTTGAAAGTTTGATATGATCACTAGATAAGCTGTTCTAACTGTAGAGGTATAATGCAATCATTGATAATCACCTATGAGTTGATCTTATACACGGACTAGTATTTTCAGTTCTGAAAAACATATGGCAAAGAAACTATAACATTCACATTCAATATTATTGAGCTTCAGCTTTAGGTGTACAGTGAAGAATGTCAATTATAATTAGATATATATGCTATATATAGTCATGGGACATGTAGTACAGCATAGGGAATAGAGTCAATGGAATTAAAGCAGCTATGTACAATGTCAGTAGAGTAGTAGATTGGGAGAGTCATCACTTTGTGAGGGGTGTAAATGTCTAACTATTACATTGTTTTGGACACCTGAAACTAATAAAAAAAAAAAGGAAAGAAAGAAAGAAAGAAAAAGAAACTATAACATTCAGTGGAAACTGCCAGAATGGTGAAAAAAGGAAACCATTCTTATGGGAAATGATCAGAAGAAGTCTAGGATACATAGTTTACAGAAACTATGAAAGGTCATTGTAACTTCAAATATCTAAAAACATGAAAACATAAGAATGATCAGATGTCCTACTATTAGGAAAAGTTAGGAGTTACGTGGCATAGGAAGGAAGAAATTTTTCATTTGTGTGTGTGTGGGGAAAGTATAAATCGAGAATGTGTTGCATAGGAAATGCTTAGTTCTCTTATACTAGAAATAACAAACAAGAGTATTTTAGAGAGAATTTAGGCATTGCATGAGTGATTATATTAGAGTTTCCTAAAGATCTTATTTCATCCCAGATTTCATTAACCAATGAAAAAGATTAAAGATAGACTTTATCGGGCCGGCCGAGTGGCGCATTGGTTAAGCGCTGGTTTTGGGATGCCAGCGGCCCCGGTTCGGATCCCACATGAGGGCCAGTGACACTGCCCTCTACAGCCAACAACAGCTCCACCTGGAGCTGGGCTGTGCGAGCCCCGGTGACGGTGTGGGCTGCAGCCCCTGCTGCAGTGGGCTGCCATAGGCTACAGTGAGTGGCCCGCAGCCAGCGTGAGCGGCTGGCAGCCAAGCGTGAGCTGCCAATAGCCGCGATGAGCGACATCCAGAGGCCAGCGACCGATCTGCCTCATCCGGGAAGAGCGCAATGATGATACCAACAGTGAAGCAACATCCTCCGCAACTAAACTGAAGAACAAGAAGACGGCAACTTGTCTGTTCCCCTTCCCCGATTCCCCAACGCTGTTCCCCTCCCCCAATTCCCCAATAAAATCTTTAAAAAAAAAAAAAAAAAAAAAAAAATAAAGATAGACTTTATCAATATAAGTCTATATAAGCTCAATATAAGTAACAGACTTATTTAATTGTGTGTAGACAATATGGCAAAGACATAACTAGTGTCATCTATTTCCCATTCTTTTATCTCCCACCCCTGATCAAAAATCAGAATACTTTAATATTCTTTCCCTTTGTATGAACGCATACACAGTAGCTTCTTCCACTAAGAATATAATAGGTTTCCTTCTTTCCTATTGAGGGAAATCTAGAGAATAGAAATGATGTGGTAGATTTCATTTCCCAAAAATGACAACAACATATCTCTTATTCCATATGGGCCTGTACAATGTGACATTGCTACTTCCTTTTCAACAGGTGGAATATACTTCCCCTTTCTGTGGAACTTGTACTGGAGGGTCTAACCAGTAAACTAAGGCAAGAGAAGAAATAAAAAGCAGCAAACCTAGAAAGAAAGAAGCTGTCATGGACACTATGCAAAGGCAAGAATGACTCCCATCCAAGATTTGTTTTAGATTGTTGAGACTGATGATGCCACACACATGTTAAGAGGGTGGGAATAACTATGTTACCTACATAAATTGAGCTCTCAGGGAAGAGCAAGGAAGGCCTATCAAGAAGTTCTAAAAGGGTCAGAAAGAAAGGGAAGAAGATTGGCTCCAGGCTTTGATTGTAGTTAGTGGGTGGAGCCAGGGTAAGTGTTCCTACAGGAGCACAGGGGATTGTTTAATTTACATCTCCCACTGACACCAAAGGAAGATCCCCTAAAACTATGGGGACCAAGCTGTCTTATCAGCTTGCCTAAAGGTGGCACACAAGAGAAGACGAAGGAGTGAAGTTTAAAAGCTGTCACCAAACATCAAAAAATGGAATCTGGGCTGGCCGAGTGGCTCAGTTGGTTAAGAGCTCGCTCAAGAGTGCAAGCTGAGCTCTGAGCAACAGCAGTTTGATGTCAGCCTGAGCTGAGTTGCTGTTGAGCTGCCGACAGGTGGCAGAATGGCTCAGTTTAAAAAAAAAAAAAAAGGAATCTGATTCCTCATTACAGAAGTAAAATTGCCTGTTTTTGCAATGACATAATCTCCTATGTGGAAAATATTAATAATCTTTTTAAAAAACTATTAGAACTAATAAGTGAGTTTAGCAAGGCTACAGGATACAAAAACAAAGCACAGAAGTCATTTGTTTTACTATATGCTAGCAGTAAACAATCAGATATTGAAAGAGGTGATAAGAACATCCTTGTCTTGTTACTGACTTAAGGGCAAACACATTCAGTCTTTAATCATTAAGTATATTAGTTGAAGGGTTTTCATAGATCTTTATTATTTTGAGGATGTTTTCTTCTATTCCAAGTTTGCCAAAAGTTTTCATCAGAAATGGAAATTAGATTTTTGTCGGATGCTTTTTCTTCGTTTATTGAGATGATCAAAATATTTTTTCTTTTTTTATCTGCTAATATGATGGATTACATTGATTTATTTTTATATATTAAGCCAACCTTACAACTTTGGAATAAACCCTTTTTAGTTATGATGTATTACTTTTTTATATATTGTTGGATTAAATTTGCTAAGTATTTAAAAAAATATTTTTTGTGTCTGTAACCAAGATTTCTTTTCTTTTTTTTAAATTGAAGTTTATTGGGGTGACAATGGTTAGTAAAGTTACATAGGTTTCTGCTGGCCAAGTGGCGCATTGGTTGAGAGCTGGTTTTGGGATGCCAGCGGCCCTGGTTCTGATCCCACATGTGGGGGCCAGTGACACTGCCTTCTGCAGCTAACAGCAGCTCCACCTGGAGCTGGGCTGCGAGCCCCGGCAACGGTGTAGGCTGCAGCCCTTGCTGCAGTGGACTGCCATGGGCTGCAGTGAGTGGCTGGCAGCCAGCGTGAGTGTCTGGCAGTCAGCTTGAGCTGCCGATAGCCACGGTGAGTGGCCGTCCAGAGTCCCATCCAGAGTCTGGCGACCGGTCTGCCTCATCCCGGGAGGAGAGTGGTGGTGATGCCAGCGTGGGCCAGTGGGGCAGTGTTCTCCGCAGCTGGACTGAGGAACAAGGGGACAGCAACTTGTCTGTCCCCCTTCCCTGATTCTCTAACGATATTCCCCTCCCCCCATTCCCCAATAAAATCTTAAAAAAAAAAAAAGTTACATAGATGTCAGGCATACAGTTCTGTAATACATCATCTATATATCACATTGTGTGCTCACCAACCGGTGTCAGTTCTCCTTCCATCACCATGTATTTGATCCCTTTTACACTCATTTACCACCCCCTCTCCCTGTTACCCTCTGGTAACCACTATTGTCTGTGTCTATGAGTTTTTGCTTCTTCATTTGTTTGTCTTGTTTCTTTTATTGTAATATTTTTGTCTAGTTCAGTTATCAGAATAACAGCAGCCTCATAGATTGAAATGAGAAATATTTCCTCCCTCTTAGTTTACTGGAAGAGTTTGTATAAAATTGATACTATAGCCTCTCTGTATATATTTCACAGAAATTACCAGTAAAGTGGTTTGGATCTGGCTTTTTTGGTGAAAGTGGGGAGGGAAGATTTTAAACTATAAATAAAGAATCTGTAATAGATACAGGCCTCTTGGATTATCTATCTTATCTTGAGTGAGCTTTGGTAGTTTGTGTTTTTCAAGGAATTTGTTCATTTCTTCTAAGTTGTCAAGTGTATCGCCATAAAGTTTTTCATATTTTCCTGTTAGCATTTTAATTTATATGTACATTAAATGTCAACAGTCTCATTCCTCATATTGTGTCTTCTCATTTTTCTCTCTGTAGTGTTTGTCAATTTAATTTATCTTCCAAAATAATCAGCTTTTGATTTCTACTTACTTTGGATTTAATTTATGCTTCTTTTTCTGTTTACTTAAGATAGAAGTGTCAACATTAGGTTTCAGGCTTTTCTTCTTTTCTAATATTAGCAATACCTGCTATAAATGTTCTAAGTAGTGCTTTAGCAGCATCCCATAATTATTGTATTCAAGTTTTCATTTTCATTCAGTTCAAAATGCATCCTATTTTACTTTTTGATTTCTTCTTTAATCCATGTGTTACTTAGAAATATGTTAATTAGTTTCTAAATATTAGAAACTGTCAAATTATCTTTCTCATATTGACTTCTAATTTCTTTGTAGTCAGAGAACACACTTGTATTTGTTCATGTTTGAATCCTTTCAAATATATTGATACTTGTTACACGGCCCAGAATAGGGTCTACCTTGGCAAATGTATGTGTACATGAAAATAATTTGTATTCTGTCCCTATTGGCTAACAGTGTTATTCATGCCTTCCATGTCCTTACTGGCTTTCTGTCAACTTCTTCTATAAAATATTGAGAAACAGTGTTGAAATCTTTGGCTATAATTATTTTTGTGTATATTTCTCCTTGTATTTCTATCAGCTTTATTTCATATTTTAAAATTTTGTTATTAGCTTCATAAACATTTAGAATTATATGTCCTTATGATGAACTGACTTTAGCACTATGAAATGACTTTTTTGTATAATATTAATGTAGACATTCTAATTTTCTTTTTATTACAATTAGTATGGTATATCCTTTTTTTTTAGTTAACATTTATTGGGGTGACAATGGTTAGTAAAATTATATAAGTTTCAAGTGTACAATTTTGTAATACACCAGCTATATATCACATTGTGTGTTCACCACCCTGAATCAGTTTTCCTTCCACCACCGTATGTTTGACCCCATTTACCCTCATCTGCCATGCTGTAACCCCTTACCTTCTTAACCCCTTAACCACTAAACATTGTCTGTGTCTATGAGTTTTTGTTTCTTCATTTGTTTGTCTTGTTCTTTGTTGCTTTCAGTTTTATATCCCTTATATCAGTGAAATCATATGGTTCTCGACATTTTCTGTGTGACTTATTTCGCTTAGCATAATAATCTCAAGATCCGTCCATGTTGTCACAAATGACACTATTTCATCTTATAGCAGAGTAGCATTTCATTGTGTATATATACCACATCTTCTTTATCCAATCATCTATCAAAGGACACTTTGGTTGTTTCCATGTCTTGGCCACTGTAAATAAAGGTGCAATGAACATCGGATCACATATATCTTTCTGTATAAATGTTTTCAGGTTTCTCGGGTATATACCCAGGAGAGGGATTGCTGGGTCATATGGTAATTCTTTTCTTAATTTTCTGAGCAACCTCCAACAGACATTTCTCTAAAGAGGATATACAGATGGCTAATAGATACATGAAAAGATGCTCAACATCACTAATCATCAGAAAAATGCAAATCAAAACCACAATCGGGTATCTCCTCACACTGATTAGAATGGCTATCATCAACAAGACAAATAATAACAAGAGTTGGAGAAGCATGAAGAAAAAGAAACTCTCACACAGTGTTGATGGTATATCTTTTCTATCCTTTTCCTTAAAAAAGAACAAACCTAACAGATTTTATTTTAATGTGTTTTTTAACTGAGCTGAAAGTACAGAGACTCATCCACTCTGTCTCCCCCTGCCCCACATTTCACTTATTATTAATATCTTGCATTAGTGGGGTGCATTTACTACAACTGGTTGATCAGTTCACTAACGACCATAGTTTACATTAGGGCTACGTTAGTATACAATAGTTGAACATTAGTATACAATACTGTTTGTGTTGAACAGTTATATGAGTTTTGACAAATGCATAATCTCTTGTATACAAAATTACACTATCATACTAAATATTTTCACTGCCCTGAAATCCTCTGTGCTCCAACTACTCATACCTCCCTCTGTATCCTTTTACTTTTATCCAATTTAACTTCATATTTAAAGTTTTTTTCTGATAGAAAACATAGTAGAGTCTTTTGCTTTTTAATTTCACTTAATAATCTGACTTTTAATTGGTATATATAGATTATTTATACTTAACGTGGTTATAGTTATGTTTGATTTAACGACTATCTTGCTATTTATTTTCTACTTGTATCAAGCGTTATTCCTTCACTTCTTTTATTTTTTCCTGGTTTTTCTGCTTGTTTGTACTAAATGTTTTATATATTTTTATTTATATATTTTATCTTATATCCTATTTTATCTCCTTTGTTGCCTTATCAGCTATAACTCTTCGTTGTATTATTTCAGTTATTGTTTTAGGGTTTATATTTTACATTTCCAACTTACCAAGGTGTAACTTAAAGTGATATAACACCACTTTAGATATAATAGGGCCGGCCAAGTGGCACGGTGGTTAAGCGCTGGCTTGGGATGAGCGGCCCCGGTTCGGGTCCCACATATAAGGGCCAATGACACTGCCCTCAAAAAAAAAAAAAAAATAGATATAATATAAAACCTTACAAGAGTACATTTCCATTTCTTCTCTCTTGGCCTATATCGTAATTTTATCATACAAGGTAATTGCACATACATTGTAGTTCCAATAACATCATATTCATTATTTTCCATTTAACAATGTATCATAATTTAAAGAGATTTAAATTAGAAAAAAAAATTGCATCCATTTTGTTACCATGTCCAGGGAGTTCCATTCCTTTGCATTGATCCAGATTTTCATCTGGCATCATTTTGCTCCTGCTTGGAGGACTTCTGTTAATAGTTCTTGTAGTTAACTACAATTAATGAATTATCTCAGCTTTTATATCTCTGAAAAAGTCTTATTTCTCCTTCATTATTGAAAGATATTTTTTTCAGGGTTTAGAATTCTAGATTGACTTTTTCTTTTTCAATATGTTAAAGATGTTGCACTGCTCTCTTCTGGTTTTTGTTGTTGTTTGTTTCAAGCAAGAAGTTTGCTGTCATTATTATATTTGTACATCAGTATGTAATGTATACTTTATATCTATCAGCATTACATATTTTCTCTTCATTCTGACTTTGGGCAATTTATTTATGTGTTTTCCTGTGGTTTTCTTTGTGACTGAATGTGTGCGTCTATGTGCACATGCACAGAAATGTGTGCTTGAGGGTTATTTAGTTTCTTTTATCTGTATTTTATAATGTTATCAACTTTGGAACTTACTGGGCCATTATTTTTTTTAATTGTTATTTTTCATTTTTCAATTATGGTTGACAGTCAATATTATATTAGTTTCAGGCCATTATTTTCTTAAGGCTCCTCTGATTTCTAAACTTCAGGCCTCAAAGTACACATAAACCAACCACTCACTAAATTTTTTTTTCTTTTTTTTTTTTTTTTTAATCTTTCTTCTCTGTGTTTCACTTTATTTACTTTCAATTTCTATCCTTCAAGTTCACTCATCATGTCTTTTATCATCCTTGACTGCTAATTCCATCCAGTGTAATTTTCACCTCAACCATTATATTGTTCATCTTTAAGAGGTTAACATGTGTCTTTTAAAAAACATAATCTATATTTCTAGCTGATATCTTTACTTTAGCTTAGTGAATAATATATAGAATTATAATAACTGTCCTAAATTCTTGTTGTTGTTTTTTTGTTTTGTTTTCTTGTTTTTTTGTTTTTTTTGAGGGCAGTGTCACTAGCCCTCATATGTGGGACCCGAACCAGGGCTGCTGGCTTCCCAAGCCAGCTAAATTCTTTATCTACTAATTCCATCATGTCTGTAATTAATGGGTCAGTTGCAATTGATTGATTTGTTTCCCTTCTAATAATTTTTTTTCACACTTCTTTTCATGCTTAATAATTCCTTACTGGATATGACTGAGACTGAATTTTACCTTGATAAGTATTAAATATTTCTGTAATTGCATAAATATTATTGAGCTTTATTGTTAGATATAGTAAAGCTACTTGGCAATGGTTCAAATTTTTCAGGTCTTGCTTTTGAACTTTGTTAGGTGGGAGTAAATCAGTGTTTAATGTAGGGCTAGTTTTCTCTACTACTGAGGCAAAACCTTTCTCAATACTTCACTTGAGTACTTGTAAACAATGAAATTTTTCACTCTGGGTAGTAACCAGAAATATTCCTGGCCCAGGTTTGAATGGCTTTTCCACATGCATACACTAATCATTTCTCAGCTTAAGACATGAGAGGAACCATCTGCATATTTCTGGACAATTCTCCCTTTGTAATTTCTCCACTTTAGTACTCTGTTTTGAGCACTCCAGCCACTTCGACCTCCTTGGTCTCTCATCTTCTTAACTAAAGGAGACCACTAGTTTCTGCCTTAGTTTCCTCTCCTGGTGTCATGGCTTGGAAACTCTCTAAGCAGTAAAGTGAACAATTAAAATGTCTTACTCATTATTTTCTTGTCTCTTAGGGGCCACTTCCTTTCATTGCCTCATATCCAATATCTTTACATTTGTAGTTTTATATATTTTATTTGGACTTTTAGTTGTTTTGAGTGGAAGAGTATATCTTGACTCTATTACACCATTTTGGCTGGAAGTAGAAGAAATAAATACGAATTTTTTTCATATTGTATAATAAAACGTTTCATCATTTGGAAATCGGCATAACTACAAACCAATGTTTTCCCAATGATCAAAGCATGCTATTTTAAAATAAGGCATAAGTAATATATCCATTCAAATTGCAAGATAGACCAATTAATTTTTATGTAGCAGAGTATAAAAATTAATTTATATGGTTTCAGCTTCCACAAAGAAAAATGCCCAAAGTTATCTGAAAAGAGAATAAAATGCTTTTCTCTTTTTCAACTCCACATGTATGTGAGACCAGATTTCATTTGTATACTTCCATTAAAACAACATATTGCAATGGATTGACTTGGTAAAAGTATCAAATGTTGACATAAGTATAAAGTAACAACACTCTTCTTATTACTTTTTTTGTCTGCTTGTTTTGGAAAATAGAGTTAAGTTTTTTCCTAAAAGCATGTTATTTGGTTTAACTTGTAAGGAGTTTAGCATTGATTTAAATATATTCATAAATATACATGATTTTTAGAATTTCTCAGTTTTAATCAGAGAATTTGTAGATATAACCGATGTAAACAAAAACTCTTTGAAATCCCCAATACTATTTAAGAATGTAAAGAGTCCTGAGATTTCAAATTTTGGGAATAGCTATATTGAAAAACTGAGACTCTCTGACTAATCCTTTTCCCTAAGATCATTAAGAGAAGCAAGCAGTTTACCTTTTGTTCACCTGTTTCCTCCTCAAAACCTGTTAGAAGCAGTATGTCTGAGTATGTGTTACAAAATGGTGAGAAATCTAGTAATATAGGTAATCATTCAATTAGCTATATGACTAAGCAAGGTAAAATATAGTAATACTACATATAAAAATAGGCCTAGCATACATGTGGAGTACATTATGTGTCACTTTCGCTTTATGGCACATTTTGAGTCAAACAATTACTACATGAAATCTGAATATAACAGTATTGTGTTCCTGTTTTTTAAGGGTGAGAAAAATTCACAATATTCAGGAGCAGAAAACATCATTGAAATATATTGATACTCACTTCTACTTTTCCTTTAGTCCCTGAAACAATGTTAGAGTATCACAACAGAAATACCCTCAGAACTCCTTTTCATTATTCAGAAAGTACTTATTTGGTACCAGCTATGATTGTAGGAATTCCAAGACAGAGTCCCTGCATTCAATGAGCTTAAAACCTCATAGGCTTTCAGAAAGTTACATGAAAAGTAACAAACAGTAGTATAATGCATGGAATTGTTTCATAGAAAAGCAGGATGTTTTAAAATTTAGATTAATCTTAAAAAATATGCCAGGAATACACCCTCTTTTAATCATAGTCTTTAGGGATGAGTACCGTAACAAGAAATCCTATCTTTTCATGACTTTAAAGAGTTACACACAATAAGAGTGCTGAAAATTGGCTTATTGATGGTTTGACCTCTTTTAGTTTTTAAGAAATAAAAACCTAAGAAATCTTCCTATTCTTCCAATGTAAATATTGTTCTGCTTCTGAAAATATTTCCTAAAATGATTTATTCAAAAGCAACAATGATAGTTAAGTCAAATATGAACTATTTATGAAAAAGAATAAAAATATTTAGGAGCAAGATGTTATTTTACTTTAGATCACAGCTCAGTTCAGAGTACTTATTCTATTAGTTAGCTAATCAGGAAAAAAACAAGTGTACCTGTCAGGGAAGTCAAGAGAATGAGCTCTGCATTTCACTGTGTTTTTCAGTTTCTCTGGATTTAAAATAGGAAGAATGTCATTTTCTTTTAGGGTTATCTTTAGCTCACTCAAATGATATATTCTTTTCCTCATTATGAAATAGCATACATCAAGTAATTCCCATGGGACTTTATTTTTATTTTTCATCTCTTCACCATGAAAGTTAAAAAAATGCTCCATCTCAGCCTCTAGTCTGATAGGATTGTGAGTGGTCTCCTCTTTTTATTTTATTTGTATATATTTTCTGTATTTGCATATTTGTATTTGTATTTATATTTGTACATTTTGTTTGTATATATTTGTATATATACAGGTTTTTGTAACTACCCAACCATTTTTTGATATTATAAAGGTGCTATTGATTTCATTTGCACTGGGTATAATTGTGATTTTAATAATTATTTAGCTTGAGTGCTAGAGATTTCATTCTCTAATTATCTAATATTTTGGAAACTAATATTATTCTTTAACATTGATTCAATGTTCTTAGTGTTCTATACTTTATATACTTAGTCAAGTCCCTGTTGCTTAATAACTTTTTCTAAAATGATAGCCTATATACACAATCTGATGAAACATATCCCATCTACTTATTGATTTTATTCTAGTGTAATATTCTACATTTGTTTCTAATTTTTAAAAATCATAGAACTCTGGTCTTACCAACTAACAGAACTACCTTTGAAGTTCATTTTATACAAGAAGGGGTTTTTTAATTCACATAAAGATGATTCCATAATGCCAAATGAGAAAAATATTATAAGCCTCTGATAGAGACAAATCAGATAGATGACCAGGATTTACAAGGACTATCTGGGTTGAAAATTTTCATCATAGAATCATAAAATGTTAGATTAGAAACGGACTTTTGGGGGCATGCATTCCAACCCTGTGTTTACAAATGAGGTAATTAATTAAGGTTTAGAAATATTATTGAGAGGCTTATTTAGTAGCACATAGCTAGTCTTTGGCAAGGTTAATACTAGAACCTGGTTTCTATTCAAATTATTGCTATATAGTAAATTAATTGAGCAAATCAGATTTAAAGGTGAGTTTTTATTTAACTGAAAAAAGAAAATAAACTGATATAGGCAGCATACAGAGAAGTTTCCTTAAACAAAAAATTTTAATGAGGCAAAAGGGCAGTGCTGTATACAATTAGATATATGACTGAAGTAGAGACTAATAGTCAGAAGTTGTTCAAACTGAAGAAATTGCCATTGCTAAAGTCAAATTAAAAAGTTACATTGTCACTTTATTATATTTAAATTAGCCTTTTTCTCATTGACAAGTAGGTTTAATCAAATAATTAAAATGATATATTGCATGTTGCACTCAATCACCTGATATTTTTGAAAAAGTAAAAGGAAATGAGTAAGAATCAAGTGCAAGCCATTCTCTACACCAGTATTAAAGGTTGTCCTTGAAACATTAATTCTACCATGAAGATTAGTGTAGAAGGAAAAGCAGAAAACTCCCCTTCCCTTCTTTATGGCATGGGAATAGAGTTGTCACTCCCACTAAAGTGAATGGCTTTCCAAGAAAATGCAAGCAAAGCAAGTGGAGGTGTTCTTCAAGGTGGGGCAGGTCTCTCACCTGATCTTCTTGTGTTAAATGCCATTTATACACTGTCAACTCCCAAATTGCTATCTCTGCCCCAGAACTCTTCTATGAAAAAAAAAAAAAATCTAACTGCGTATTCGGTCTCTGCAATTGGATATCTAATATTGCAAAATCAACATGTCCAAAACTGAGCTCCTTGTTTTTAAATCCTCACTCATACCTCTTACAGTCTTCCCTCATCACAGTAAATGTCAACTCCTTTCTTCCAGTTTCTACAGTAAATGTTATCAGAGTCATTTTTAACTTTTCTCCTTTTCTTACATTCTACATCCAGTCTGTCAGAAAATTCTAACAAGTCTTCCTGTAAAATTCAATCAGAATTCACTGATTTCTTCCCATCCCTTTTCCAACACTACTTCCCTGGACTAAATCATCATCAGTTCTTGCCAAGATTACTGAAATAGTTCCTGAATTATACGTCTTGTCTTTGCAATTACCCTCTCTAATCTATTGCTTTTGTTTGTTTGTTTGTTTGTTTACCAAGGATAAAGTAATCACCATTTAAAAAGGTAATTTGATCCTGCCACTTCTCTCCTCAAAACTACAAAGCTTTCCCATCTCTAAGGGTAAAATCATTTAACTCCTAACAGAGGTTAAATGATCTAGCTAATTTTGCAGCTTCACTCATCATAGCACATCCACTCCCACACATCTCTCTGAACTTCTGTCTTCTAACCTTTTTCTTTCCCTTACTTCTTTCCTATTTTTTGTTCCTGGTGTGCGGCAAGAATCCTAACATCTCAGTTCCTTTGTACTTCCTGGTTCTTATGCCTGAAACTTCTCTTTATTTTCTTCTAGCCTCTGCTCACAAGTCTCTTTGGTACTGGAGCTATGATATCAGATGAAGTCAAATAATTTTATATATATATATATATATATATATATATATATCCCAAATTTCACATGCTTCTAATAAATTATTTGTTTAATTGAAATTCAAATTAACAGAGCATTTGCATTTTTGTTTGCTAAATCTGGCAACCCCACCTATATTTCCAGTGCTGAAAAACAGTAATTGACACAGAGTAAGCACTCAGTAAATGTTTGTTGAATTAATAAAAAAAATGAGTTGTGTGTCTATCAATGGTAGAACACTATTGAGTGTTCTTAGGAAAACCTAACGTGTATCCTCTGGGGTTTAGAGGAGCATGAGAATTAAGAACTTTCTCTACCTCTATCCTAGAGAAGTTTAAAGGCCAAACGTTGGTTGAAGTAACCAGAATCTACATAACTAAGATTGAAGGATTAATAGTCAGATAAAGTTCACTTTCTCTCTCCTCTTTGGCAGGGTAAGAGTGCAAAAAATATTCAGTGTCAGCTAGCCTAGCTCATATAACCTGGAAGGTACCTTGGCAAAGAGTGTTGTCTGCTATGATAAGAGGACCACAGCAGTAAAAGTCTATAGGTGGGCCACTAAGGAAGGGATATGGGAGGCAATCATAGGAAAGCATCTGCCAGAAAGAGTATCAGTCAAGGCAGGAAACTGGAAACTCGACGTTCCAAGTGGAGGAGCCAGAGTTTGAAAGTCAGCCATGGCGGTGGACAGTTATGGTTGGATTATAACCATATGACTCATATAAACACTGTTTCTCTTTATTGAACTATTGTTCACTCCATGTCATATCCAGAGGACAGGAAGGAGAACAATGAAGACTTAAAAAAGAGACCACACGGGCCGGCCAAGTGGCATGGTGGTTAAGAGCTGGCCTGGGACACCAGCGGCCCCGGTTCAGATCCCACATATGAGAGCCAGTGACACTGCCCTCTAAAAAAATCGTAAAGGTAAAAGGAGAGAAAAATGAATGAATAAGAATATGTTTATAGAAAAACAAAGCCATTTCCTATATTCCATTGAGTTTAATATAGTCAATATCAGTTAACTTTGGGACAGATATGGAAGAGAAAAAGGAAAGTGAAAGCCAGGGTAATGAAGATTGAAAAATAAATGAAAAAGAACTTGAAATGAACATATCTGTTCAAGAAAATTTAACTGTAACACAAACATCGCACATCCTAACCAGACTATAAGATGCACAACATACCACATTAACATTTAAGAAGTCAAAATATAATTATAATACAGGTTAAGTGTCCTACCAGAGCAGTTAAAACGACAGGAGAGTGTAATTATAATTTAAGGAAATAATAAATAAGATATCATAAAGATATACATGGTTAATTGCTAGATGACATATACAGACAATGGGTAGTTTTGAAGAGAGAAATATAAATTAGGCCATGGTAGATAAGGAATATTATGAGGATGTATGATTTTAAATGTGTAATTAGCAATAAAAATGATTTTAATAAATACCATAGAGAGAAATCACATCTCAAGTACCCAAAGCAAGAGCAAAAGTATAAGGTAGAAAATGTTCAATTAAAGGACTATGAAATCTTTTGTTTCCAACAGACCCACAAATTAGTCTAAAAATTTGTGCCAACAAAACAAAATTGTGTTGAATAAATTAAAAATATATATTTTTTAAATGCATTATTGAACCTTCAAGAAAGTAGGGAAAGTCACCAAAGGCCAAAAATTTTAGCCACCATGAATTTAAATCAGAGTATTAAATAAACTGGATATTATAGGTGGAGGAGGCTTTCGCCGCTGGTGCGCCTTCCGGCCCCGTCGCTCCGGAGCTCCGCGCTGTCCCGGGAGCCCGTTCCGCCCCGCGTCGCGCCACCCCCAGGCTCTGGGCATGCCCCGCTACGAGCTGGCTTTAATCCTGAAAGCCATGCAGCGGCCAGAGACCGCTGCTGCTTTGAAACAGACGATAGAAGCCCTGATGGACAGAGGGGCGATAGTGAGGAACTTGGAAAACCTGGGTGAACGAGCACTTCCTTACAAGATGGCTGTCCACAGTCAGCGGCACAACAGAGGAGGGTATTTCTTGGTGGATTTTTATGCACCACCACCAACTGTTGAAAGCATAAAGGAGTACTTGTCACGAGACATTGATGTGATTAGACCGAATATCGTAAAACACCCTCTGACCCAGGAAGTAAAGGAGTGTGAAGGAATTGTCCCAGTCCCACTGGAAGAAAAACTGTATTCCACGAAGAAGAGGAAGTGAGAAGATTCACCAGATTTTAGACTTCTATTTAATTCTTTCACTGTCAAGCACCATGGAGTAATAATTCACAAGCTTGACCTTTATATAAGAATGTGCTACAGATGCCATTTGCTTTCCCAAGGTATCTTTAGCTCCTGACCCCCTTTGCTGTGAGAGGTGGGGGAATGGCTTGCTTAGAGCAACGCTGTAACCTGTGGAACCAGCATGTTGTTCTGTATTTTGTTATATTAATGTAGTTTTTGTCAGTGAGGTCTTGCCCTACAACATTAACACCGTTTGAACAACAAAACTTATAAAATGGCCCTGGATTGTGAGCTAGTCACTCAGACTATATAAACATGTGAAATAAAATGTCATTCATACTGTAAAACCATGCACTACTGTATGATTTTGATCAGAGTAATAAACATGTTTTTAAAAAAATAAAAAAATAAAAAAAATAATAAAGGTGGAGGAAAAAAACTGGAAGAAAAACAATATACTGCCATGAAAATAGAAATTGAGAGACTGACAAATTGACAGACTGAGAGTAGCCTGAAGTACTGTACTGGCTTTTAGGCCATGAACATATACACACTAGTGAGCTAAACCTGAGATCCTCACATAAAGCTGGGATTCCTGAAGGGACTACATCCTCGGTGGGACTAGAATAAAAATATCAGCCAGCAAAGTGAAACTACAGGGAAAACTAGCTACTTCATATCTAGGGAAGAAAATTAATTAATTAATAATAGTAATAGTAATAATAACATAATCTCCTCTGAAAATTTGTAACTGTAGGACTCCACTTATACGGATCTGAAAAACTGTAACCACAGAACCAGCTCAAAATGGTCCTATCTTGTTTACCAACATACTGAGTTGCTTTTCAGAGAAAACAGACCAAACCCACAGGCATGCAGCCAAAGCACATGCAGAGAAGAGAACTTTGACCTCCAGTTGCACTCGGAACCAAAGTCACACACAGGAAACCAATGGACAGGGATATAACTGGAACTTGAACCTAGAAATCTTTCAGAAACCAAGGGTCTGTTGTCCATGAAAATCTGGTGTTGATGCTCCTTTACCATAAATGGCCAAGTTCCAAGGTCCTCCCATTAAAACTTGCCCACCAGCACCTGTTTCCCCTATTCCCTTAAAAGTCCACACCCCAAATTCTGGAATTGGGAAGTTTGAGCTTTTGAGCTATAACTTTCCTATTCTCCTTGCTTAGCGCTCTGCAAAAAAAGCAACTAATTTCTCCACTGTAATTCTTGATGTTTAGTGGTTTGCTCTGCTAGTGCCAGGTAGATGAACTCCTTCTATTCTGTAACAAAATGAATTTATATAAACCATACAAAATGAAAAATCCAAGATATAATTGCTTTGAATATGTCATCTAGATACATGGACCACCCCAGTAGATCTTATAATTTTGCCTCAAGCATCATACATGATTAAAATACTCATAATGGGAATAATCTATTATGTTTACCCCAATTTTTATCTATTCTACTGTTGTCTTACCTTTTTAAAATTCCAAACATTTTCCTATTATCATTTTCTGTTTACAAAACATTCTTTAGATACTTAATCTTAAGTCGTAAGTCTCCTTACCTCTTACCAGCATAAGAATATGCTGGTGATGACTTTGCTTAGTTTTTCTTTTCCAATAGAACAGTTTTTATTTGAAAAAAATCACTTTGAAAATAGTTAAGAATGCCAAGAATGTTTTGATTAAGAAAAATGAGATTAATAAATGAGAATTCTTGATCTATGAGACATTGAATTATAAAGATAAAGATATGATTATATTTTAGTTATGATTATCATATGAACTATATATATATGCATGTGGTTATTATATACACTTATTTATTCCTCATAATAACCCTATAAGGAAGCTACTATTTTTATCTTTGTTTCCCACTTGAGAAAACTGAGGCACAGTGCAGAGAGATAATATCTGTTGAGTAAAAAAAAAAAGAAAATGTTATCATTTTTCTCTTGACAGAAATTTTTTTTCATTTTTGTCTTTATTAGGCTATATATTTCCAAATTATTTCTTGAGTATGGAGTACCTTTATAACTGAAAAAAGTTTTCCAGAATTGTTGGTCAATAATGTATTGGACAATTTTGGAAAAATTTCAGTGCAAACACCAATACCAGACAAGTTGGAATATATATCAAAATGTAAGAATTCAGCAAAAATAAATACTTTATGTTTCTAAACCATATAATCAATCATTGAAACAATTACCAAAAAAATGGAAATGACTGATATTACTTTTAATAAAAGAAATGCCAATGACAACAGCAATCAAATCCCCCTCTTTACCAAAATTTAGTATGATTATCATTACATTAAAATACCAAAGGAGTGGGCCGGCCGAGTGGTGCATTGGTTAAGCGCTGGTTTTGGGATGCCAGCGGCCCCGGTTCGGATCCCACATGAGGGCCAGTGACACTGCCCTCTACAGCTAACAACACTCCGCCTGGAGCTGGGCTGTGCGAGCCCCCATGATGGTGTGGGCTGCAGCCCCTGCTGCAGTGGGCTGCCGTAGGCTACAGTGAGTGGCCCGCAGCCAGCGTGAGCGGCTGGCAGTCAAGAGCGAGCTGCCAATAGCCGCGGTGAGCGACATCCAGAGGCCAGCGACTGATCTGCCTCATCTGGGAAGAGCGCAATGACGATACCAACAGTGAAGCAACATCCTCCGCAACTAGACTGAAGAACAAAAAGACAGTAACTTGTCTGTTCCCCTTCCCTGATTCCCCAACGCTGTTCCCCTCCGCCAATTCCCCAATAAAATCTTTAAAAAAAAACAAAAAAAAACACACCAAAGGAGTGAAGATAAAATGATACAAGTGTTAATATATATCTCTCAGTGAGTTAGGGTCATATTTTGGCAAGGTCTCCTCCTCTTATGTAAAATAGTATTAAGAATACTCATATATTTGGATTAATATATTTATATCTGAGAATCCACCTTAGGGAATTCATTCTGACCAAAGCAAAAACTTTGTGCTCAATAATGGTCATTATTGATATCAGGACCTAGCTTATAGCTTCTACGTTTTGAATTTTGATATAAATTACATGATGACAAATTGATCTGGCTCCACTAATGTTAAAGTATTTTCCAAAATTCATGTTGATTACCTGGACAACTTGAAAGTGAACTTTCCAAAAAGCCATGCGGGCATGTAAAAAAAAAAAAATCCTCCATTGTTAACACCATTGGACATTTTTTTTTTTTTAATTTTTTATTGGGGAATTGGGGGAGGGGAACAGCATTCAGGAATCAGGAACGGGAACAGACAAGTTGCTGTCCTTTTGTTCTTCAGTCTAGTTGTGGGGGATGTCGCTTCACTGGCCCATGTTGGTATCATCATTGTGCTCTTCCCAGGTGAGGCAGATCAGTCGCCAGCCTCTGAACGGCCACTCACAGTGGCTCCTGGCAATTCACGCTGGCTGCCAGCTGCTCATGCTGGCTGCTGGCCACTCACTGTAGCCTACGGCAGCAGGGGCTGCAGCCTACGCCATCACCAGCGACTCACAGCAGCGCAGCTCCAGGTCAAGCTATTGTTCACCATCTTAGCTGTAGAGGACAGTGTCACTGGCCCACATATGTCGGATCCAAACTGGGGCCCTGCTGCTCAGAGCTGGTGTCTCAAGCCAGCTCTTAACCAATGCGCCACTCGGCCAGCCCCCATCAGACATTTTAACTATGATATCATAACAGGATCTATTAGCTCTGCTATCAGGTGATGATATTTTGATGATAATGAACCATTCAACTTTTCACACACAAAAAAATCTTCTTGCCTTTAGTCAGTTCCTAATGGACTTATAACCATTAGTAGTTTCTCTAGCTACACAACTTTTATAGCCTATCTCAAACACATGTAGTTTATCTCTCATTATGGTCTGAATCTTTGTGTTCCCACCCGCCCCCACCCAAAATTCATATGTTGAAATCCTACCTCCCAAAGTTGACGGGATTAGTAGGTGGTGATTTTGGAACATGATTAGCTCATGAGTGGCATTAGTGCTCTTTATAAAAGAGATCTCACAAGCCTGAGGAACCCAAATGAACTACTGATTGACAAACAGAATGATGTGAGTAAAGGGTCATTATATCACTTGACCTCTAACTGGCATGTGCAATCCCAGCAAAACAGAGGAGCAGCCAAGCAAAAAATAATCTGTATTATCAACATTAACATTGTCTTAATTAATATTATATTACTATTGTATACCAGCTATAACTTAGAGTGTCAAAGTTTACTTATGCTATATTTAAACATCTTTTGGGATGTAAATAGTATCAATGGAATGACAAAGTCATTAATAGCATATCTTTATCCAAAAGTATTAATAAAAATACAATAGATGCCCTCCAATTTACTTGAGGCAAGAGTACAGAAAAAGTTTGAGCATTTTAACTTACTTAATCAGTAAACTGATTAAATGGAAGTGTAGTCAAACTAGTGTGTGTGTGTTTGGAGAATGCGGTTAAGAATAAAGCAAAGGGTAAAAGAATTAACATCTGTTAGTGTCCAATAATTACTAACATCGTTATAGACCCTTCTCACATATTTTATCTAATTCTGTCCTCCTGACATAACTGTTAAGTATTATGATTCCCATTTTATTCATGATAATACTACAGCTCAGAGAATTTAAATAACTTGGCCAATGCTATAAAGCCAGCAAGGAGCAAAGTCTGAATTCTAATCTAAAATTATTGATTAACAAATACCATTTACTTTTCATTATACTACTATGTGGTCACACAGCAGCCTAGCCATCTGCCCCCATGCACCTTCCAGTAAATATCAGATCCTCATAGAGACAGTACTTGCACTATGCTTATGACAATTCCCCATGGGACCCCAAAAAGAGGGCTGGTTAGTCAATGACAGGTATGACCCTAGTGGCCGATAGGGCAACCCAAGCCAGACACAGTCATGGGGTTACCATGGGAGGAATCATGGAGGTGAAGAACATGGCCAAACCCCTTGTCTTCAGTGCTGACAGCCTGCTTGAGAGATGAAACCTAACCAGGTGATAACATCTGTCCTCCGTGCATTCTTATCTCTAAGCCTCAGCATGAGAAGTTTCGGTCTCCCAGGAGGTGCACGTACACAGGTCATGGGACTTTCGGTAAAGGCAGCCTGCAGGCCAATGGAGTGATTTGACTCTGAGCTAAGTTCTCTAGTATGATGTATGTGACTTATAGATCGTGGAAAAAAACAATGTTACTTCCTTGTGTGTGTCCCAATAAAAGTTGCAGTCAAGCCCGATTCAGGGCTCATTGTCCTAGAGGATTTGAGTCCCCTGGCTAGCACTGCTTTTGAACTATCCTTTGGTCTCTATTTTTCTGTTTCCACCCCCACCGGCCCTTCCGAACTCCTACGGCCCTGTCGTGCAGGATGTGACAGTACTATATCAATAGGCTGAACTAATTTGATTTAATTGTTCCATGACTTTAGAAACTAGTCAAATCTTTCACAAATGGTAAAGCTGTTTAAGGACACACCTAGAACAAACAGTGTGTATTAGAAGATAGCCAATCCTCTTGCTGAGATGAGCTTTGACTTTGCTTTACAAAAGTGAGATTTTGCTTTATAAAGAAGATTAACTAAAGCAAAATCCATGAGCTATTTGATTATAAGCATAGCAATGCATGAGCAAAAAGGAATAAAATAGTGGTATGAATATCAATCCACATTGATTATTAGCTATTTGTCTTAATCTAATTCTACTATACTTTTGTCTCAAGATGACAATAGACTCAGTTCAATCTCTCAATAACAAGTACATTCTACTGAAAAACCAATATGAATACATTGAAAATTCAGAACATAATATCTTAGGCCGGCCGAGTGGCTCAGTTGGTTAAGAGCTCGCTCAAGAGTGCGAGCTGAGCTCTGAGCAACAGCTGTTCGAGGCCAGCCCGAGCTGAGTTGCCGTTGAGCTGCCAACAGGTGGCAGGATGGCTCAGCTAAAAAAAAAAAAAAAAAAAAAAAAAAACACACACAAAAAATACAGAACATAATATCTTATTTCTCAAAAATCAAAATGTTCAGTTCTTTTCATTTTCCTAGAATCCCATGTCTAATTCCAGTTACCTTTACTCTAGCTTGCATGAACTGGGTGTTCTCAAAGGGTAAAAGAATCTAACATTTTCTTTCTGACAGATGGTCATGAGCATTAATTTCTCCCTCTGTTTATGATTTTAAAGATTTGAGGGTCACCATTACCTATACTTTTTTTTTTTATTTCAGAAAATTAAATATATTTATTCTTTCAAAAATTAAAACATTTCTAAATTACATCTTAAAACACTTAAAAGGTAATGTTTCACTTTTTTTCTTTTCATTGTCTGTAAAGCAGAAAAATATGACAAATGGATAGTCATAAGTAAACAATGGACTTCAAATACTTAAGACTGGCATATAAAATATTGATCAATAATTTTCTGCTATACAAAATATACATGATCATTTTTTGTGTTAGCAAAAAACTCAGAATGAATTACCCACTTCCATTCTATATGCCTACATACTAAGAAAGCATTTTGTGAAATCTTATAAGAATCATAAATAAATTAAGAGTCTTATCTGTTCTCCTTTATATGGTATGCTGGCTATGTTTGTCCTATTTGACCCTTATTCACTACTTTGTAATTTTTAGTTTCTGTGCTTTAAAAATAAGCTAATGAAATAGCAATTCCATTACGACTTCAAATGCTTTCCTGTATTTCAGTTTTCCTTGAATGTTTCATTTCTATCTCGAAGCCAATATACTCTAACATTTGTACTTTAGTTGTTATAAATTAAATTGTAGTTAATCTTAGAATAGAGATTCTTAGATTGAAATAGTGTTGAGAGAACTATAATTCACAGACTCCTCTCTTACAACAAGCAAGTTTATTCTCCTCAACAATTAATAATTTAGAAGTGCCAAAGCTTAAAGGAAGAACCCATGCATAGTTTGCTCAAAGTCAAACCAAAATTTTCAACTTCAATGATATGTGTATGCATATAACCAGTTTTTGTGAATGAGTTAAATTGATTAACTAGCGGATAATGCATATTAAGATGAATAAGTAAATAACCTTTAAAATAGTGAGTGTTAAATGGTTAAATCACAAATGTAAGGAGCCAGAAAAAGAAAGTATGTGTAAAGATGAAAAAATCATGGAGTTCAATGGTTCCTATAACAAACCATAGACAGCACGAAATCACTTTCTCATTACCAGAAAGCTAGGAGCTTAGAAAACCCTCTTGTATGCCTCAAAGTCAGTTGAACAATAGAAAGAGGTGTAAAGTGTGAATAGAAAGTTACACATAAAAGTTTAATATGAAAAGACAGTGCATAGACACATTAAAAGGAATGAAATGGTTGAGATTGATGTTTCTAGACACTAAAAGCTACAGATGGTTTTGTGTGATGGCAAATAAGTTATATTGAATTATAACAGTCATACTGAACTACAGAAATAAAATCAGTTCAGATTTTGCACTTAATCTGAACTTTAAAGTGTTTCAGAAAAAGAATATACAATTTTCACCTACAAGGATTGAACAATCTAAGTAAGAGAGGCTGCTCATGAAAGGACTTTTCTGGAAGAAATATCCTGGGACCTAGATTCAGCCAGCTGGTCCTACTTTGAAAATCATGTATTCAGTGTTGAAAGGGGAACAGGAAGAGGAGTTTTCAAAGGAAAAAACGATTAGATCAATAGCCTAGATAGAGCCAAGGCTGTAGGCGGAGATAAATCCTGAGCAAGGTGGAAGCACACATAGAGAGTGAGCTAAAAGAAGTCATTAAAGGAGATTGAAAGCACAGAGCCATGACAAAATGTGTGGGTGGATTAAGCCAGGAATTTCAAGATCTAAATCTGAGAATCTGGGGAGATTCTGGGAATTTCCTTTTTTCAAGACACTGCAATGCTGCCTGGCCAATGTAAGCTCTTAAAAAGTAATGAGAAAGAGAGAAAGAGAGAGAGAGAGAGAGAGAGAGAGAGAGAGAGAGAGAGAGAGAGAGAATTCTTCGCAATTAGTCTCACATATCCTAAAATGAGAAAATATTAGTACAGCAAAACTCAGGTAAAGTGACAATGATATAGGCTGCATCAAAATATAATATCAAAAGACAATGCAGAACCAAGACTATTTATGAAAAAGCAGATTAAGTATCTTCAGTTCCTCAGAGAGGAGGAATTGTTTGCATATTCAAGAAACTCATTGTGTATTTATAAGTTAATGTACCAGGAAACTACTAATTTTTATGACCACCTAATGTGATTCAGTCAAGCAACAATTATATCTGTTGTCTTTAAATAGTTCAAAATTAAATAATACTTCAAATATTTTTATATTTATTCATTCAACAACATTCAACATGTATTTGGGGGTCCCTGCTATTGGATAAGCCCTACTCTAAGTCCTGAAAATAAGGCAGTAAGCAAAAGAGATAAAAATTTCTTTCTCTTGCAGAGCTTACATTACAGTGAAAAAAGAAAGGCCATAAATGAATAAGTGAAATGTACATTATAATTAATGGGGAGAATTAAAGTGGAGCAAATTAAAGAAGGGAAGAAGATGATTGCTGGGGAGAGTAAAATTTTAAATAAGGAAGTCAAGGAAACACTGATAGACTATGTGACATTGGTAAAAACAGATGATGAATGTTGAGGAATCAGCCAAGATGATTTTTGGTGAGAGAGATCTACTGGTGGAAATAATAAGAGCAAAGACCCAGAAGTAGGAATATTCCAGCTACTTTTCAGGGACAGAAAGGAAGCCAGTGTGACAAAGCAAAGTAATGTTGGCCTTACAGGAAATAAATGCATACATTTTGTACAGAATGGGCACAAGTGATACCTGAAAAGAAAATTTTGCTGCCCAGAGTGGAAGAGTAATAAATGCCCATCTGACAAAATGCAATCTCAGCCTGCTTTCTTTTGTACCTGTTTTTTAACAAAAGGACTTGTGATCTAAGTGTTTTCTCCTGTTTTTAAATGGATCATGTGGGTACATAAACAAAATGGAGGAAAAGAATGCTAAAGGTTTCTAAACGCAAAATTTCTCATACTTATATCCAAGAAATAAAACAGTGTTCTGGGCCGGCCGAGTGGCGCATTGGTTAAGCGCTGGTTTTGGGATGCCAGCGGCCCCGGTTCAGATCCCACATGAGGGCCAGTGACACTGCCCTCTACAGCTAACAACAGCTCCACCTGGAGCTGGGCTGTGCGAGCCCCGGTGATGGTGTGGGCTGCAGTCCCTGCTGCAGTGGGCTGCCATAGGCTACAGTGAGTGGCCCGCAGCCAGCGTGAGCGGCTGGCAGCCAAGAGTGAGCTGCCAATAGCCACGGTGAGCGACATCCAGAGGCCAGCGACCGATCTGCCTCATCCGGGAAGAGCGCAATGACGATACCAACAGTGAAGCAACATCCTCCGCAACTAAACTGAAGAACAAAAAGACAGCAACTTGTCTATTCCCCTTCCCCGATTCCCCAATGCTGTTCCCCTCTGCCAATTCCCCAATAAAAAACAAACAAACAAACAAAAAAACAGTGTTCTGCAAAATTTTCAAAACAAAGACAGATTTACCCTTTAAATTGCTTAATAAAAAAGGAATCCAGCAATTTTCAGCAAAATATGACCACCAGGGAGAAGGTTTGGTTTCCGATCTAATTTACTTTTATTATTTTCATGACATAGAAACACAAAAATGACCATATCCATGAACTCCATTTGTAAATATTTGATCTTGATATTTTGGCATGTTTTACTTCAAACTGTACCACATCTGAAATATCATCAACAATTTGAACAGGCCTAAATTTTGCCTCACATATGATAGTTCATAAAATTTGTATTCATCATGCTAAGAAATTCTGAGAGAGAGAGAGACATTCTAATAATTTTCAACACAGAATATAGTATTAATTAACCATCAGATACAGTTCATCCTGGGAAGAGAAATGGTGATTGTTTCTATAGCTGTCCTTTCATTTTCTCCCCAAATTAATAGTGCATTTGTCCTCCAGGAAAATAGAAATTAATTTGGAATAGATTACATGACTCTCTAACTTTTTTACTTCTCTTTGCTAATTTTTTACATTCACAATATATTTACAAATAGCATAAAAATTGTATGAAATTCTAGGATTTTCATAAGAGTTTAATACTCTTCCTTCAGATAAGAGTCCAACTCTCCCTTTCCTATAGATTGTAAGTCATATTAAATATTAACCAGAGTTATAGCAATTGGGTTTTAAGTATTTGACCTAAAGGCACAAACATTAAAAACACAGCTTAGAGTACTTTAAATCATTAAAATGATTTCTTCATTTAAATGGTTTCAAAAGAAATTCAATGTTCAAGATACTTTCTTGATTACACTTACCCAAGAAAATGGCAAATAGATTGATGAAACTGACAAATTGTTTTTTTCATACTATGAAAATTCAGAGACCGAGAGGAAGTATACTCTATTAACACTTGTAATTCACTCTACCACAAGTGAACATTTGCGATCGATGAAGAAAAGGAGAAATATTTAGTTTTAAAAGTAGAGATTTATCTTTCATTTTGGAGATCAATGAGGGGGAAAAAAAAAGAAATTTGGTTTCTAGAGAAATTAATAGTCATTTCAGCACTGACCTCCATTGCCCCTAGTTTACAAACACTTGTTTCAAACTTTTCAAGATATTCTGAATTCTCTGTAGCTGCACAGCCGATGAACAAGAAGGATGTACTGAGCTTGGGCTCACACAGAGTGCATGCAGTATTTTGACCTTAGATTTCAGGAAGTTATTCACCTATATTAAAAATATAAACTTCCCTAGGGCCGGCCAAGTGGCACGGTGGTTAAGCGCTGGCTTCGGAAGCCAGCAGCCCTGGTTTGGTCCCACATATGAGGGCCAGTAACACTGCCCTCAAAAAAAATAAATAAATAAATAAAATAAAATAAATAAACTTCTCAAAGTACTAGAAGAAGAAAAGATATCTTTGTAGAGGAATCACTTGTAGCAAGTGCCCCTATTCAACCTGTAATTGGCTGCTGAAAACCTCTGTGTAGAACAATTCACACTGAAGACCTTGTAAGAAAAACAGAATTGGAAGAACAAGATCATGAGTATTCATGTGAAAACCTCACAAATACATTGCATTTTCATAAAACTGAAGTAATGCTCATTATAAAGACAACATTTATATTATACTTATCTTAATTAGCACTGATTGGCTATGTACAATTTGTCATCTCTGATAATCATTTTCAGGAAGACCAAGATGATTTTATAGACTGGTTTTACTCTCTTAATAGTTATGATTGTGAAAGTGCAAAAATAATAACAGCTTTCTGACACAGGATAGATGTCCCAAAAATATTGGTTAAATGAGTGAACTTAATAAATGAGCTTCCATTCAAATGCAAAATGCTTTTTTCTCCGTTTATAGACCAGAGATTTTAACTGCTCCCCAGGAGCACATATTGAAACAAAGCACCAATCAGCAGATTCCATGATACAAGGCTTAGCTCATTCACTCCTAATAGACACAGGAGGTAGTTCTAAAGGGCATCTTGACTTTCCCTCAGCTTCCTTTATCTCTCCAGAGGTTTCATTTTCAAATTCTTTTCTCATATTTTGCCTTTTGTTTCATAGCCCTTGTCTAATCCAATTTATCAGTTTATTCTTTTTCTAATATTCCAACAATATGGCTCAAAATTAACCTATGCTGAAATTAAATTATCAACGTTACAGAAAAAGTGTAAAAATGTAAAACCACATATATTAAAATCTTACTTGCAAGTTAATCACAACCAGAGAGGATTTAATCTTGACTACCATATGAGAATTAAAATCTTTGTAATTTGTCTAAAGAAACTTTGAAAATTCAGTCTATCCTTTCATGTCCTGACTGCCTATTTGGGCCATCCCTTTAACAGGTGTATTCTCAGGGAACACATTCTAATTGCGATTTGACCAGACATAATTAAAATCGCAATTACTCCCTGCCCGCCCCCCCCAATATATAATGTATTTTTAATTGGTTTTGGATTATCAGTGCCACTGATTTTCCCTTGAGCAGCTAACATGGAGGTAAGTTTATATGGTAACTAACATAGAAAAGGAAGTATGTATTTAATATTGAAACACAGACTGAATTGTTTGCAGAAAGGGGAATTTTCTCGCCTATTTATTCACTGTAGCATAGATTTTCTCTTTGGTAAAGTAACTCCCAATTTTTAAATAAAGAAAGTAGTTTGATTAGTACTCAACTTCAAAAATAAGACTGAGATATTGTCACATCTGCCCAGCTCTCTTCTTAAATCACTTGCTTTGGAGGAAGCCAGCTGCCATGCCTGCAAGTCACTCAAGTAATGTTATGGAGACAGCCTTATGGCAAAGAACCATGGTCTCCTGAAAACAACTATTAATAGCATTAACTTGCCACGTGTGCAAGCAAGCCACTTTGGAAATGGATCCTCCAGTCCCACTCAAGCCTTTAGATGACTGCAGCCCCAACTGGCATCCAGCCTGTCATTTCCTAAGAATCCCTGAGCTCAAACCAGAAATTAATTTACTCCCAAATTCCTGACCCACAGAAACTATGAGATATTAATGTTTTTGTTTAAGCTGCTAACTTTTGGCTTTACAGAGGCATAGATATCTAATAAAGGTTTGTCTGAGTTTAGGGTAACCATCCCGCTATCCATCTAGGATATCCTCTTGAACTTCAGCCTGCCTCTCTACATCAGACTGATGTGGAAAATCTATGTGAGTGCTAGTATCAAAGCCAATAAAGGGTCTATATTTGTTTTGTACCCTTCCTCCCTGTTCTGACCATTCCAAGAGAGAAACTTCACACAAATCTATATCTCTAGAATTTTTATGCTGTTTTATTCAACCCATTAATATACTTCCAAGTCCTTATTATCAAAATAACCATAGAAAGAGATACCCAAGGAATTGTGCTGTTTATGAGTTATATCAGAAGCATATTCCCCAAAATTGTTGCAAAGAGATCAACAAAAACTATGCAGAGCGTTATTCCTGGGAAGAAATGTCATAGGAAAAAAGAACAGCTCATTGGATGAGAGGAAAATCCTTTCTGTTCAAGCTAATAAATTCCCATCTTCTTTTAGACAGGGACCTTGGTCATTAAATTTTCTTCTTTGGAGAACTCCTTTCTGCAGCCCTGAAGAGCAGAAATAAATCAGTTAACTGAACAGGTACCTAATCTCTTTCTAAGGCCAGGAAAAACAGGGGAGGATATTAGGATTCATGGTTACTTTACTGAAAGATCTTGTAATTTCCTGAGGATGGTGTCATTTAGCTATCATTAGATGAAAATTGCTAAGCTTACTAATAGAAAGTGGTAAATTTAAAAATAAAACAAAACGAAAAAAAACCTTCCAATTTCAGAGGCCAAATATTAGCTTCATTACATCTCTTATTTCAGGTATTATTCAAGCAATAATTATATTGGATAAAAAATAATATGAGTTTACAAGTTGTCTTCTACCACTAATTTTAATAGAAGAATTTGTGTCCTTTTAGGAGAAATGTCTACATTTATGTAGCACATCTAGGTTATGAGTGTAGCACACAGGTGCTAAGCTCACCAAGAGGCTTGGAGCAATAATAGCTTGAAAGGAGGTGAGGAAGACTAGAAAGAGGCGGCATTTTTGAGGCCCCTTTTTTCAGAGGTTAAGCTGACAGGATGTGGGACATGTGGTCATTTTCACAGCAGGCCTACTTGCCAGTTATTCCTCTGTTACTGACTCCATGAATCAACTTAATGAGAGGAGGCAGAGTTTAGAATTTCATTAAATGCCACTGCACAGCAGTTCTGAGCACGCCCTATTACCCATTCAAACTGTGCTGAGACTCACTTCCTCTCCTTCCTTTTCCCTCCCAAAAGAGAGCACCACCTCTACGTTGCCCCCTTTTAACCGTGCTCCTATTTACTCTTTTACTAATCAGTCATTTTAATATACATAGTCTTTTTAGGCTTCTTTCATTCCCTAATGAATTTAATACAAGAAATCAAGAGACATAAAGAAAAAAATTTCTTTTTGCTACTTTGCATGTGTTGAAGTTTCATTCAATAGCATTGCCATTTTGGGGGGGAATATACTTTTCTTATTAGCAAATCAGCAATGTTTTCACCTACTTTCCATCATTAATACTGCTTTGCTTTTGAAAAATGCTAATAGCCAATGAAATTAAACAAAGCCGGCCTGTCTTTTAAGATTTTTTTCCCCTTTCACTCATGAAATACATCATACTAAAGCTGATTGCCTGGCTGACTCCATTATTAGATAACCCCAAAATGTCAAATGGTACTGTTCAAATTAGGTGAGCAGAGCAAAATTACTAGTCCCACAAAGGGAAATTGTGAACCATTATAAAATCCATGAAAAGAAGAAAAGAAGCTTATAGGAATTTCACAGTTTGGAATTAAATATTGAGTTTTAGCTCCCATATTCACCTTTTTTTTCTTTTTTTTTTTTTCTCACTTTATTTCCATCTGGGTACTGGAAGCCAATTGATTCAGAAGGAACAATTAAACTCTCTTGACACCATGAAACTTCCTGCAGGTGGGTTGTGATCCTGGGCAGTTAGATAGCACAATGTCAGTCATTCAAAATATAATCAGCTTCCTTCTTATTTTCTTACAAGAGATAGTGAATGCTCAAATCTAATCGGCAATGTTCGTTTTTGCTCATTTACTTTGGGTTGTTTTTAAATCCTCCTCATGTACATTTCCATTATTATTAACTTTATATGGGAAAGGATGTCCATTCTGTTCTTTCTATTCACTTATGACTGAGGCAGGACTCACGTAAATAGATCTTAAAACTGGAATCTTTCCATTAGTGCTATACTGCCACTAAGATGATGGGACTTTTTCAAAGAAAATAAATTGTTTTAATCAGATGCTGTTCATTCAAAAGAGTAATGTTTCATGGGACACAGTCTATTCTAGGTGGTCTAAAAATGCCTGCAGGGTAACTGGTCCAGCTAATAATAGAAAGTAAATTAGAAAAGTAAGCCTTAAGAGATTAGTGAATTGTAGGCATGAGTAAGTGCAATTTTATACCTTAAAATAGTTTCCTAAACAATAGGAATTGTTAAGATGAGAAGTTGGCAAGAAAAAAAGCCTTAAAAACATGACTCCAAAGTAACCATAACATCTCCAAGGGAGCTATTCCGTAGTCATTTGCCTTTTGGCAATGCTCCCAAAGAGTGAACATCCTTTTAGAGTACCAAAATAAGGGGTATTGTAATGTAAATTGTGGCATTTTACATTCTTTAGGTATGACATAACTGATTTTCTGAGGCAATTCAAAGGACAAGAGGGTGAGGGTGAGGTCCATTCCAAATATCGCTTGTCTGGGAAGTCTTTCCAGATGCCCCTGCTCAGACCTAGTTTCTCCCTTCTCTGGCCTTCCTTAGCTGTTTCCTCAAGCCCCTTGTAAGGTATCCTTAATGCTGTATTAATACTTTATGAGTTTGTTTCCCCCAAGTAGCTGCCCAACTCTTTAGGTGTAAGACTCGGTGTTAGTCAATTTTGTGTTTCCAGAGCTTGATTCAGTACCTACCACTCATTACATTCAACAACAAATATATATGTCACCTATCATTAACTCATAATCTAGCAGAAATTCCCAGGAAATGCTTTATTTTTTTTCTAATTCCACACAAAATAATATTGGCTTTCACATGATTCTAGATATAGATTTTTAAAAATTATTCTCTTAAGATAGCTAACTGTACAAAAAAATGAGCTTCAAGTGACAATGGAATAATGTAGCTGGACCAATAAATATATAAAAACAAGGGATCTGCCCACGATGAGGGTAAACTTTTCACTCATATCTAAAGTTGAATCTATAAACACCCTGTCAAAACTAAAAATATACAGTGTGTGAACTATTTTCCCTTATACCAATATTACAAACATACCAAATATTTATTTCCAAATGATATATAAGAACAATTCTGAATAGATTTCTGAGTTTTGTTTCATAATCATAGGGTTATGAACCAAAATGTAAAAATCTGAACTAATTTATACATCTTTCTTTCTAATATGTATACTACAAATGATTCAAGGTACATTGAAGTCATTTGAAAATTGTAAAGTATCATGCCACTGAGTCCTCAAAACAGGATAGAAGAGTTAAGTTTTAGTCCCTGAAACCAGACATGAATAATAAAGTTTCAGATACCAAATCCTGGGGAATAATCAGCTATAAGAGTTGATCTATCACTTCATTTCACATGTATTGCTATAGATCTCTCACTGAATATAGAGCATATTGGCCTGAGTTACTGCTGCTGTGAACCCTAATTTTTTATGAAAGAAATGGCTTATATTCTAGAAACCATTGTAACATCTCTGGGGAAATCATATAAGATCCCAGCTGTGAGGAAATGTAAGAAGAATAAATATTGTGTAAAGAAGAATAAATATTGTTAATGATGGGTCAGGTAAGGTTGGAAATAAGTTAGGGATTGTCAGTATAAATAAATAAGGGACCTATGGTAATGTTTCATTATAAATGAACAACAGATCTCACAATATTTTGTCAATCAATGGCCTCCTAATCAATAGAAATACTCTATTTGCTCTATTAATTTGGAAGCTGGTGGAAATTCTTTAAGAGACAAAAAATGTTGAGGTTTTTATGAGGACTTAAGTTAAAATAAAAATTATCCAAAGTAATTTCTTAAGTACCTGTATCTGAAATTTCTATTTCTTACAAATTAAAAATCATGTCAGGAAAACAAAGATACAGAAAAATTTACAGAGCTGTTTTCTGTTGAAGTTTGAACAATATCTCACTATGTATTTGGAGTAAACAAGTTTAAGTTTTAACTTCTTGGATTTTTGATATTTTAAACTTCTAGAAGAAATGTTGAGCTTTTTCTTTGGTTGGTATACCTTAATTGTGATCTGGCATCAACAATTCAAAAACACAAGGCAGGACATAAACTTACTAATAATTCTTCTTCTCCTGTATCTCAGAGCGGGGAAAAAAACACTGAGAAATTGCATACACATGCTCTCTGATTCTAGAGGTTTATGACATTAAAAATTAAAACAATCAATAAATACCAGTCATTTAATGCTACATTATATTAAAACATTTGAAGCTTATTTTCTCATATGGACATCATGTATACTTCTAATTATGGTATTTGTTGCCCATATGAGATTGTATATCATCTATATACATGTAATTGTACATATAAAATCTATATGCATCTATATGTATATGTACATTTTATATAAACATTGGGTATTTTATATATTTGGATACATAAATATATTTATATATAATTCTATAATTATATATATATTTTTGGAATGTATCTTACTGTCTTGCTCACCATCATTACTCTTAGCATTTGAACCTCATTACTCTACTTCCTCTTCTACCACTTTCTCTTTATATTCACTGTAATCAAATTTTGACTTTATTTTCTCACTGAATGCGATCTCTGCAAGATCACCTTACTTACATTGTTGTATGTGACCATTGATTATCCCTTCTTTCTTAAAATGCTTACTCCATTTGCCTTCAAGAGCCTCCGTACTTCTTGTTCTTGTTTTCCCTCTCAGCTGACCATTCTTTCTTAGTATCCTTTGTAGAAAACTTCACCGTGCCATGGTCTCTAAGTGTTGGCATGCCCCAGAGTTTGGCCCCTGAACCCAGTCAGTTTTTTGTTTGTATTTTTTCTCCAGATGATCTCATCCAGTTCTTCCGGCTTTAAACATCACCTACAGTCTGATGGCTACCAAATGTAAATCTCTTGCCCTGATCTCTCCCATGAACTTCAGACTAGGATAGGAAAAATATTTTCATGGCATTTCTATTTGATTTCTAAAGACATTTCAAACTCAACATGCCCAAACTGAATTCCCCTTGTCCTATGTTCCAAATTCTAGTAAATTACCTGATCATTTATCAATCCCTCTGTTGTCTTATAATTTACATTCAGTCCATTTAGTATATCCTGTTGACTCTTTTCTCAATAAACTCACATGAACTAATGCTCCCAAAATTTTAGGTAACTGGAGATGTAATTTCAATACAAAGCACATGAACTTTGGGGAACAATCATGTAGAATTACCACCTGAAGCCTAACACAGATTACTATAGCAGGAACCTATATAAAATCAAGGGGCATGGACTGACGTCTGGAAGGGGTCAGCTACTGACAATTGCCATCTTCTCTCTCCCCTTAATTCTCTAATCATGCCACATTATCATACTTCTGAGGGAAATAATATATGAGTGGCATTAACCTTAGCAATATTCAACAATAATAGTCCAAAAGTATACAAAAACTCTTCACCTTTTAAAAAGTACTATCTGTACCATTATTTCATTTGACCCAGAAAACAACCTGAAAAAGCCATTGATTATGTAGGGTTATTATATTTTTAATAGTATGAAAGTTTTATATACCTGAGATAGAAAATTATTTTCTAAAGGCACAAACAAGAAATTAGTCAAGTATGGCTATCAAGTTATATTTCTGATCCTAAAACCTCAATGAGTGATGCATAGCACACCAGGACAGACAGATTCTTATTACCACATTTTATATGGGTGATATCTATCTGTTTTTCCCTCTTCTCTAGGCTTACTTATGTGTACTACTGCCATTACAGCATCATACCCATCTCTGCTTCAGACTTTTTAATACAATGATCTCCCCAATCTGGAATAATCTTTTCTATCCTTTTGGCCAGAAAAATTCCTTATCAATTATAAGGTCTCAAATAAATTGTCACTTTCTCTAGAAAGTGACACCCTACAAAATACAAGCCCCTTTGTTATGTGCTCTTATAGTGTATGATATTCAAATAATAGCCAGAAAAATTTATTTTAACTTTGTATTTTTTCCACCAGAATCATAAATTCAGCAGTGGTAGGGCCATATTTGCAGCTGACTTGGTACACCCAAAGCCTTGAGTTCAGAAAAGGTTTACTGAAAAATAAAGGAATGATGAGTGAGCAAAATAATTTTAACATCAAACCTTACACATAGTGTACCTGGTTCAGGTATCTATTATTCTCTATAAAACAACTGGTTTTAGCTCTAATATGTTAAAAACTTGGAAGTCATCAACCCACTCTTACATGTGAAAGAGCTTAAAATAAATGAAAATCAACAACTTTTTCTACCCACCAGAGAACTGAGATTGTAAGGCAAAAGAACCTCCTGAAATCTGAAGAGATAAGCAAATCCAGAGAGTCACAGCCAAGATCCAAGATTGTATTAGCTGAAGTAGAAGATGCTGGAGTCATGAACTGGAAGAAAGCACTTAAATGGTAATAGTGATAAAATGATGTGGGCTGAGTGTGGACAAACTTGAGAGTGATAAACTCCTGGGGCTGCAGTCTTAGAGTGGCCTCACACTTTTGTAGATTTTATCTCCAGGGACCCACCAGATTCTCCTAATGAAGAGCCAAGAAAAGATCTCTTTGTGGCATTGGTAGGGGAAGGTGAAAGGAAAACATTGTGAAATGCACTACAGTGTTCTCTATAACAAAGTTCTACTCCCTAGGGGAAAAGACTTTCCCAGACCCCATCCCACCTTGGGGAAGGGCATTTCTCTGACTTCAGTTCCCTCTCTCCTCCCTATTTCACCTAAATAGAAAAAAACAAAGCTAAGAAATACTTGTGAAAGTCACAGCCCAGGGACAAAGAAACATGGAGATTAAATCATAAGGATATATAATGTATCTCTTCACCACACATTACCATCACACCAACAGTAACAGTGGAATACAGCTGAAAAAGCTTCAAGACAGACACTCTCTGGGGAGAATTACTTTGGGATGATCAAAGTCTATAGGGAAAATAAGAGCAAGAGCAATACAGAGATTTGTGGCCTTTTGTGCTTATAGCTAAGCAAATATGACACAGAGCTAAAACTCCTGGCCATATTTTTAAAAATCTTCATCCAAAATTCTATTTAGCTCAGTTCCTATCAACCAATAGAACACATCCAGGAGAAAGTGTGTGCTGACTTGATTAACAGTACAAGGAAAGGAAATTCAAAGTGAAAGGACCAGTTTAGATACTTACCAAAAATCTGAGAACCACTAGAAAAAGTACTTGTGATGAAGGTTCTAAGACTTGGAACTACTTGAGTGATACAAAGCTGATTCATCATTTGAAAACCACCAAATTATAACCCATCAAATTAACAAGCTAAAAAAAATCATGTGTTTATATCAATTGATGCAGAAAAGGCATTTGAGATAATGCAATTCCCATTCATAATAAAAATTCGCAGTAAACTACAGAGGGGATCTCTTTCAATTTTACAAAGAATGCCTACATAAAAATCTGCACATTTATAGCTTTTTTATTCATAATCATCAAAAACTAAAGCAACCAAAATGACCTTTAATAGGTGAATGGATAAACAAATATAGTACATTTATACAATGGGATAGTATTCAAGGATAAAAAGAAATGAACTACAAAAAGACAGGATAAATCTTACATGCACACTGCTAAATGAAAGAAGCCAGTGTTGACAGGCTACATATTATTAAGAGTCCAATGGTACATTCTGGGGAAGGTAAAACAATAGAGACAAAGAATGAGAGAGGTTCAACAGGTGAAGTACTGGGGAATTTTTAGAGCAGAGAAAATATTGTATATGATACTCTAATTGTGAAGCCATAGAATTTGCACCACAAAGGGTGTATCTTAATGCACACAAATTAAAAAATAATTTTTGAGGACACAGAATGTCAGGATGGAAAGCGGACAATGACAAAACAATCTAACTGTGTCACAAGTATATGAAACAATCTCACCAAAAGGGATGATGAACAAGATGTTGATCTAAGTAATGTTGGCAAACAGTGAGGTCTAAAGTGAAGACTAAAGGCAAAAAGAACAGGAAGGAAGCAGTGTACTCTAGATGATAAACTTGTTTCCCATGGAATATGATACTGCTACATATTTATACTGAAACTGAATAGTTAAGAAAATATTGAAGGATGGTTAAAGCCAGATTTCTCATCACTTTAAAAGAAGGTTACAAATAAGCAAGGACAAAAGACTAGAATAATTCATGTGCTCTGGGATTGGAGTTGGAGACATCAATTATCAACCTATGTTCATCTTAATATATATGGAAGATTACATATACAAATTATTTATATACACACATATAAATTATGTCATATATATATATATATATATATATATATATATATATATATATATATATATATACATTTATCTACTTGTTCTGTTAGCTGAGAGTGCAACAGAATAATATTGGGTTGCTGGAAAAGTCATGATGTATTTTTTCTATGTTTTTTTGTTGCAAAAATGTGTCATGACTTTTCTGACAACCCTATATTTCCTACTGACTCTTATCTTCCTCAAGTCTGCCCAGTTCCCATCACACATGGATTAGCAACTTTTGCTTAGTCCTGGACATAGATATACTAATCATTAAAGGAATCTAACCTAGGGATTACTGAAACAACCTTCCTGCTCAAAACTATCTCCCCATGGAGATAAGGAAGGTATGTACAAAAATAATGATTGTGTATTATCACAAAATAATGATTGTTTATTGACAGAGCAGTGGGTGTGGAGAAATAACAGCAAAAAGTGAAGAAAGAGAAAGACACAAATATAAGAGAAAAACGCAGTTTGGGGCCAGGGGGCTTCAGCCTCGTGGACTGAGCCCTGAATAGGGCCTGACTGCTCCTTTTATTATCTTACACGTGAGAAAACATCAATGTATTTTCTGCGGTCTGTGAGTCTCACACCCAAGAATTAATCTCTGGGCCTACTTTCCCTTGCCTGCAAACTGCCATCACCTGAAGGTATTATTATGCACCTCTTAAGACTGTAGAACTTCCTCTGCCAAGGCTTACTGATAAGAATGCACAGAGGACAGATATTATCACATCAATAGGTCATTTCATATGCAGGCTTCCAAAACCTGAAGCAAGGGGTTTCCTCCCCTTCTTCCTCTAAGTGATTCCTCCCATGGCTTCCCATAGCTATGCCTGGCTTAGGTTGCCCCACCCTTGAGGGATCTTATCCATCACTGGCTAACTAGCAATCTTTTGGCACCAAGTGGAAACATATACAGTAAGCATAATATTGAAGGTATGATCTGTGTTTATGGAAAGGTGCATGAGGGCAGACAGGCAGGCAGTGTGACGACAGTTTATCAAAAGATTTATGGGAACCTTGTGACTGAGACCATGGCAACTAGAGTTTATTGACCAAAAGCAAAGAAGTTTCACAATCCTGCTTAGACCCTTGCTGATATCCAGATTTCTGCAATCATCAATCATTTTCTGATCTCAAATGTGTCCCATTTCTCCCCTTTCCCTGACATAAAAGAAGCCTGAATTCTGTACTCTCTCACATGGTTCTTTAGGATGCTAATCTGACAATCTTTTTGGCTTGCCGTTTTTTCTAATAAAGTTGCTTTCTTTGCCCCCAACTCCTTGTCACTTGACTTGCTGGCTATATGCAGTGAACAGTTAAAGCTTTCATTTGATTATAAGGGGGCTAGAAGTAATGACACCTTAGTAGCAAGGAACATAACTTGTGCATATATTGGTTTCCAATATTCACCAATAAAAGGAACCAGAACTTCTTAGATAAATGGATGAATCTATGTCTGGGGCAGGAAATATATACAGGATGAGCCTGGAGTTTCTTAAGTGCCAGAAAGTAAGGATGTGCTCCATAAAAACACAATGATGGAGCACAATAGACAACTGAAAGAGCTTCTAATCACCAAGGATGGAACAATTTGAACATAATAAAATAATATTGGATTTTAAACCAAGATAACCTAGATAAAATTGCATAGAGATATCTGTAGAACATTGACATTTCAGAGACACAGGAAAAGAAAGCAAATTCCTCCAAGAAGAACTTTTCTTTTCTAACTTCAGAATTTTACAACACCTACAAGTACTTTGAGATGAATAAGTAAGGTCCAGAGACTGGTAAAATGGATATATGGACTTTGAATTTCTTCTAGAGCTGCATTCTGTTCTAGTGAAGATTAAATTTATAAAGCAAGGACAGTTTTTAATTCCTCACAGAATTGGGTTGTAACCAGAATGACATCAAAGGCTGGCCCATCCCTCCAACTACACTATCTTCAATTTGCTTTTTTATATCAGGAAAAGGATCTTCAACTAAGATAGGAATTAAAAGATTTTTGTTTTAGATTTAGAGCTGTTGGTCTTTGGAATTTTCCTCTGGATACATAGGTTTATTTAGCTTAGAGGAGAAACCCCCACCCCAAATGTATATATGAAAAAAATGTTCTTATCATGCTCTGAATATTAGCTTCCAACTAGGCCAACTTCTGACCACAAAGCTACTTTTTAAAAAATCCTTCCAAATATCTTCTTAGGTTTCAACCAGGACAACTAGTAAATATTCCTGGCATTACTGAACAACCCCATAAACCTAAGATGTGTCCTCAAAGAGGATGAAAAAACTGCCTTCCAAAAATTCAAAACCACTCCCAAATAAAAGAAAACCTTAGACAATTCCCCTGCAAGCTGGCAAAAGTTGGCAGGATCCCAGCTACAAGTGGAGTACAACCCACATTTCTGTCTGGCCATACCTAGCCACAAATGGTATGCAACTCACATTTCTGATTGGACACATTTGTGGAGCCCCCAACCTGATGGTTGGTTGCTAAGTCAAGTTCTCAGAACACAAAATGAGAAAACAAGAAGCCAACAGCTGTTCCTGGAAGAGAAAGGATCTACAACCAATGGGCACCCCAAAACCAAATTCACAAAAATATGAATATGGAAAGGAAAGGACGATGTAAAATTTTACTTTTCTCTCAACTGGGGACTTCAGAGATCCAGGAGAGCTGACTCTGGTAAGATCCTAACCTTGCACTGGCTTCTGCCAGTTTCCCCAGGATCACATCTGTAGGCTACAGAGTGAGTGGAGTTTTAAGTAGGGAGTGTAGCTCTGGTATCTACCAGAATTTGGCAAGGTTTTCCATTAATTTTAATTTTAGTTTCACCTTGGCTGTTTAAGGGAATAACTGGTAGTATGAACCAGAGAATGCCCTGGAGCTCCATCAATCCTGGGAAGGATCATATGTGAGCCCTTCTTTGACATTAAATATGAGGGAGTTCAAGTTGGTGTGAAAGAATTTGACTTCTGTTTAAAGTTTTGTCGTCTTTGCAGAAAGGAAGGACAATTCAGATAGAGGTTTAGTAGACTGAGTAATCAGGTAAAGAAGGATAGTGGGGAGTAGTAGGAGTCACGTTGGTCTTATAGTTTTGTTTAGGTACCTCTTGTATCTTAAATTGTTTGTTAACCTTTTGCAATGAATCCTTCAATGAAGCTATTTGGGAATCTCTAAGCCTTTTAGAGGTTCCTACATGGAATTAAACTAGGTATCTCATTTTGTTTGATTTGGGAATCCATACTTTCAAGTGCACTTCTTAAAATGAATGATCTTGTCTAATTTGAATGTTCCCCATAATGGCCATTATAATTGTAGGCATTCTTAATAAGATTCTGCCATTTCTGTAGATATCTACAGTTTCTGGGATCACAGTTCTTAGATATAAAATAAGGCCTGCTGGAAGGTGGCACACTTAATTCTCTGAAACTTGAGGATCCCATTTCTTTAGTAAGCCTTGCATCTCTCAGAGCCAAATTAATACTTAAGAGGGATGTGTCCTGGGGTTAGGGATATGGTGGTGCTTTACAATGTACCTCTTGAGGTTGGTGGATAACCTAATGTCAATCTAACCTGTTTTGTGACTAACTTATCCTAACACAGGAGTCTTAGGGTTATGTGGCAAGTTCTTTAACAGCTTTAAGGGCTTGTTCTGCGACCACCAGTTATGCAGATTTGGCTTTTAAAATTCCCATTAGCAATAGGCCTATTATTCCTTTCACAAGAAGATTCCTTTATATTGGCAGATGTCCTGATGTCTTCTAATCGTCTGACTAGTGCTTACTTGGACTTTGATGTGCCATTGGTCAACAAAGTACAAATTGCTTATTTCCCTAAATCACCCAGCAGTTTATGCTGTGAATTTACCTTGAGGCTTTTGTGAGTCTGCTAACAGCTGACATCTTGATTTCTTTTGATTGAGGGTTGGTTGAAATAATCCTCCCTAATTCAACCAGATGTACTGTTTCTGGGTGTCTGTGTGAGGGGCCAAGATGTTAGGACCTCAGTTAGGAAATGTTTGGAGACTTCCTGCTCCTCCCCAATGGGTGGGACAGGGGAAAGAAAAACAACTTGTTGATGTAAATTTCAGGTCAATTACTTGTTAATGTAAGTTTCTTTCCTGAGCATGTGTGCTGGCACCATGCAGCTGTTGTTTGTATGAGGGTATAAACCGCCCCGCACCCCCCATTTTGAAGCTCTCTTGTTCTCCCTGGCCCCAGCCTTAGATGAATAAAGAGCTTTTGCTGCTTTTATAGGCATCTCACCACCACCACCTAGACTGTCCCTGATTGACACCCTTAGACCCGACACTGCAAAATTCCTGAAACCTGTCAGGGCCTCTGATCATGCTTACCTTTGTAGATGAGGTCAGCCACAAACCCAAATATTGTCATCCACTACGTCTCACAGTGAAAAATCTGGAGTCTGTCATATTCCAGTTTTCCACCCCAAAGCACTAGGACAAACTCAAAGGGCTCAGAATGCAAAATAGGGGAAGTTCATTTAGAAAGAAGCTTACATGAGAGTAGCTGAAGGTGCAGTGCACCCAAAGGGTCCTGTAGGTATAGTCACCTGCATCTAGGAGCCATCCTAGAATCCTCAGCAGATCCCATTTTGTTGACAAAACTGTCAAATGACAAGACTAAAACAATTTAGCAATAAGTTTGATATCCATTATTCTAGGACAACAATCCAGGTTGGAGTAAGCAGCGGAGCATGCTTCCTGAGGGATTTGGGGCAAGGGCAAATTTTTTAGAGCTTTAGAAGAGTCAGCAGGAAATAGGCCATGCTTGACTAGGAGGTCAGAGATTTCCTTGTAAGTCTAGCAGGTCCTATTTTTCTAGGGCAAGGTATCTTGCTTCTTTGCTTTATTTTTTTATCTCTGTTCATTCAGTATTACTAGTCTGCACTCACACAGACCACTATGTGCTCCCTCTCTCTTTAAATTTTTCTTAAAATTTGTTTAATAAATGCCATACATAAAAAGAATATGTTTGCATATTCTTATATACATAAAGTACAAAAAATAAAAATAATATTAACAGTTCACTAACTTGTATAAGAAACCAAAATTTAACAACAATTTTGAAAATCACTGTGCCCCATTTGCTAATTGGATCCCTTCCCTCTTATTCACAAAAGAAACTGTTATCTTAAAAGTTGTTTTTCTCATTTACTTGATTGTTTTGATAATTACACTGTTGTATATAGGTATGTATGGTTAATATACTGTTATCCTTATTTGCACCTTATAAATATTACTCTACTTTTTATATTTTTGGTAACAAGGTTTATTTTATATAATATTATGATTCTGAGGTACATCATTTTTACTGCATACAGCAGTACATCTATTTGTACTACTGGGTCATATTCCATTGTAGAATTGTACCACAATTTTTTTTTTTGTCTCCTGCCAAAGAATATTTGTTATAAATTTGTTGCCAATGGATACTTTTTGTCTCCTGCTAATGGATATTTGTCCTCCTACATTATATTTTTCCTTTCTAATCAGGGTTATGAACTTTCTTTTTCCTTTCTTGGTGCATATGTGCAAAATTTTCTATTAACCACATGCTCATGAATAGAATTATGGCACCCTATATTAGACTTACTCTCAACTTCATTAGATAATAACAAATTGTTTTCCAAAGTGTTTTGAAGGAGTATAAGAAACTCACTTTGCCAACTATGTTTTCCAACGTTACTATAGTCAGACTTAATTTTTGCCAGTAAGGTATATGTAAAATGGTTTTGTTTGGTGATTTCCCTAATTACTAGTTAAGCTAAAAATATTTATATTTGTTTACTGGATATTTGACAGTGGAATGCCTGTTCATAATTTTGGTTTATTTTTATTGAGGTTGTTGGTCTCTACTTGTCATTTATAGAAAACAATACATACTATAAATATATATGTGTTATTTAACTGTGTCTATATATTCTAGTTTATATCATTTGTTATGTTATTTGCATTGGAAATCTCTCCTTCAAATTTTGGGTTGTCCTATCACCTTTTTAAATTTTTTAAAAGGTTTTTATTAAATGTAAAACACTATATTAGTTTTAGGTATACTCCATCATTATTCAATATTTATATACCTAAAGAAGTGATCATCATAATAAGCCCAACAGCCATCTGACATGATACCACACTATATTATTGACTATATTCCCTATGCTGTATATTACATCCCCATGACTTACCTGTTTTATATCTGGAAATTTGAACCTCTTATTGTTCTGCATCTTTTTTCTTTCTGTTTAATTTTTCAGTTACAGTTGACATTCAATATGATTTTATGTTAATTTCAGGGGTACTTAATACTGTCTTTTGATGCGATGTTATTTTTTTTAATGTAATATATGTCATCAAACTTTAGAGTTTGTGCTGTTTGAGTTTTATTGAAAATACTTTTCTATCATGATATCACAAAGACATTCTCTTATATTATTTTCTGGGGCTATTTGCATAGTGTTGATATATATTTTTATGTCTTTTATCTGCATGGAGTTAATATCTTTTGGTATGATTTCATATGATTAATTGCCCTAGTACCATTTATCAAAGAAATATCTTTCTCCATATTTGTTATATCTAGGTCTAATTTAGGCTTGTGGGATTTCTATTCTGATCCATTATATTATATATCCATTCTTGTGCAAATTCCACATTGATGTTTTAGTTCATGTTTAAAATAAGTCTAGATATTTTGCAGGCAGTTTCCTCAACTTGCTAATTTTGTCAGATGTGTCTTGGTAATTTTTATTCTCTCATGTAAAAATTTAAGGATTAGCATGATCATAATAATCCAAAAATAATTAAAATACCCTTCTCTGACATTTTATGCTTGACCTGGCCTGTGTTCCACTTGCTTATCTTCCCTTCAGAGTGCTTTTAAACTCCAACAGATTTCAATTTCTTATCTATATCTTGCTGCTATCTGATGACATTCCTTTTATCTTAAACTATTTTTAGTCTCGTTTTATGATTAGAGAACTTCTAGAGTTGATTATTTAAGTCTACCTCTTATAGCTGAGATTTTCTTTTAGTATTCCCATATCTGTCGTGCTGAATTTATTTGAATTGTGTATCTGTTATCTATGATGTATGCCAAGGGAGAGGCTTTGCATGGACCCAAACACATACATGATGGCAAGTGTTAAAGTATACAGAGCCAATAGGAGTGTTTTTAATTACTAATAGCTGCACTAGATGCATCAAAACATGTCAAGGGCTTTCAAAAATAAGATGTTCCCTTGGATTGCTAAGGAAAAACAACTTTTAAGTAGGAGTGAGGGTCTGATTAGTAGTCTTGGCCTCCAAGCTCTCCTGGAAACACTCCTACAGCTGATTATGGTATTATAGATTAGCTTTGTTTTAGGAGACAACTGAACTGAAAGAAGTTGATGAAAAATGTTATGTTGCTACTTGGTAAAGAGTTTTATCTAATTTTAGGCTGTATTTGAGGTTTTGCATAACAAGTTTTCATAATACTAGAGAATATTTAAAGCCTGTAAAGTTTCCCAAAATTCTTTGAGCCAGACATTTCTCTATTTTGCTACATTACTCTGAAGACCCAGGGAGGCTACAACTACCCAGTGGAAGAGGCAAGGGGAAAACTTCAGAAGAAGATAACAGTAATATTCTAGTAAAATGAGATACATCAAATATGTGCATAATGTATTTTAATGATGAAAAAATAAGAAGTGATGAAAAATAAGAAAAATAAGAAGTGTTTATTTTTCATGGCTTAATTCAAGCCTTTTCTTTCATGTTTATCATACAAAAAAAGTTCAACTTTAATAATTAATCTTACCCATTACAGAAAGAGAGAAAAATTAGAGAGACAACAAAGTACTGTTTTACCTCTTATGAAGCTTTCATGTGGAAAGTTTTTGTCTTGACAGTTCTTCGTTAAGTTTATTAATCTTCTCAAATAATCATTACTTAGTATTTTTATTAGTTTATGTTTTTTTTTCATTTGCACTGTACCATTTATTTATGTTTAATTTGCTGTTATTCTAGTTTCTTGAGACGAATGTTTAGCTTATGGATTTTTAAACATTTTTTTCTAAAATATACATATACTGGTGTAAATTCCACTCTATGCACATTTGAGATGGATTCCATACGTTTTGATATGCTGAATTTTTTTATATATTCAATTTAAAATAGTTTCCTAAATTCAATTGTCACTTCCTCTTTAATATATGTGTTATTTATAAGTATGTTTATTCATTTCTATACCTATGGGGATTTAAAAAATCTTTTTGTTATTGACTTTTAGCTTACATCCACTATGGTTAGAAAACATACTCTTATAATTGAATTCATTTGCATTTTATTGAGACTTGCTTTCTAATTCAAAAATACAATCAAGGGCTGGCCGAGTGGCGCGGTGGTGGAGCACTGGTTTGGGATGCTGGCAGCCCTGGTTTGGGTCCCACAGGTGAGGGCCAGTGACACTGCCCTCAAAAATAAATAAATAAATAAATAAATAAATAAATAAATAAATAAATAAATGATGTCCTATACTGTGCATCCCTCCATACAACATTAAAAATATATATATATATATATATATAATCAATTTTTGCCAAACTTCTATGTGTACTCTGTGGTCCGTAATTGGGAGGGTGCAAAATTCCATATATGAGGTCAGACCATTAAGTCTGTGAACTCATCCTAGAAAAAGTGTAACATACCTCATGGCTGAATATCACTACGGTCACCTTCAAAGTACTCCCCTTGGAAAGCTGTGCACAGACACCAGTGCCTAGTCCATCCTTCAAAGCAATTTTGGAACTCTTTTTCTGGAATGGCCATCAGAGCTGTCGTCATATTACTTTTGATATCCTGAATGTCATCAAAATGTCTTCCTTTCAGGGCTGGCGAACTGGCTCAGTTGGTTAAGACCTCGCTCAAGAGTGTGAGCTGAGCTCTGAACAACGGTAGTTTGATGCCCAGCCCAAGCTGAGCTGCTGCTGAGCTGCCAACAGGTAGCAGGATGGCTCAGCTAAAAAAAAAAAAAAAAGAAAAGTCTCCCTTTCAATGTTTCCTTTATCTTTGGGTAAAGAAAGAAATCATGAGGAAGACTCAGGAAAGATGGTGGAATAGACAGACGCTGTCCAAACTGCCTCCCAGGATCACATCAAAATTATAAATAATTTATACAACATTTACCCTCGGGAGTCCCCTGAACACTAGATGAACAGAAACTCTAAACAAAGGACCTAAAGAGGAGGCCCCGTCGAGTCTGGTAGGAGGGACACAGACAAGAGAGGGTGAGCCCCATGAGGGATGCCCCAGCAGTGGGGAGGCTTCTCTGGTTGGGGGAGAGACCCTCTGGCCCCACACCAAGCTCACTAGCCCAGAGTTGCTTTGCCAGGAAGAGGAGTTCTAAGATAGCAGGCAGTAGAAATTAGTGAGGACTCACTTTGCTTGGCTTGGTGACGCTGAGGGTGGCTGGGGAACCAGTGGAGCTGGTGCACAGGTTCACTCGCCAGTGAGCACTCACCTTGTTCCTGTTGGAGGGAGTAGCTTGGTGAGCTGGGCCCAGGAGGCTGTGGGGATGGACTGAACTGAGCACCTTTGGCACAGGATCTGGTTTGGGGACTATTGTTCCCCTGGTGTGGAGCTTGTACACAAGTGGTGTACAGGAAGGTGCCATTTTTTCAGGATTGGGCCCTCCCATAGAGGGTCACATCTGAGACTGCATTGGTCTGGTGAGATTGGCAAAGGAGTGCGTGCGTGCATGCATGTGCATGCCGCCTTGGATCCCCACCCTCCGCCCTGTTTGTGCTGGATTGCCAGGGAAACACTGGGCGGGTACTGTCTGGCTCCATCAGGCTGTTCACTGAGACTCAGGAGTGCGTGAGCCGCCTTGGGTCCCCACTCTCTGCACTGTTTGTGCAGAGTTGCCAGGCTGGGGATTGGCTGCTGGGCTGCTTAGCCTGATCTGTGGGTAGCTGATTGGGACAGGCTGATATGGGGAGTTTTCCTAAGAGTATTAGGCCAGGAGCTGTGTGCCTGTGTGATCCAGTCGAGGCTTTCCTGGAGAGTTTGTGTGGGCTAGTTGCTGGTGCAGAGCGCATGCTGCTCTGACTCGGTGGGGGCCACTGATAACATCCAGTGGTGCCTTGGGGGCTTGCCACGCCCACCTAGAGCTGTGTTGCCAGAGGCACCCTGAGACCCTGGTGCCTGGCCCACACTTCCGCAGGCCACAGAGGGTTTTTTTTGTTTGTTTTTTTTTTTGCAGCAGACAAACTGCAACAACCTGTGAATATTTTTTAATATATATATATATATATATTTTGGTAGTGAGCACAGTTCCAGCACACATAGCAGCTAACTGACGAAGGCTCACTGCAAGCCAGAGGGGGAGGCCGGCATATAACATGTTAAACCCTTCCCCCAATAGCTGGTGCTGAGTCACCCAAGACTCTATTGCTGAGCAAGTGGCCTGCAGATTAAAAAGGACGGAGAGCCCTCCCCAACCTTTTTTTTTCCTTTCCTTTTTTTTCCCCCTTCTCTCTTCTTTCTAGGTGATCTATCTAATACATCAAAGCATTCACAGAACGACAGCCAGAATGAAGAAACAAAGAAACAAGTCCCAAGTAAAAGATCAGAAGAAAACTCTAGAAATGGAACTAAATGAAACAGAGGTATCCAACCTTTCAGACACAGAGTTCAGAACACTGATGATAAAAACATTTAAGGAACTTAGCGAGGACATAAAGAAGGATAGGGAAACCATAAAAAACAACCAGTTAGAACTAAAGAATACAATAACTGAAATGAAGAACACACTCGAAGGAATAACCAGTAGGATAGATGAAGCAGAGGAGCGGATCAGTGAATTAGGAGACAAAAATAGCAGAAATCACCCAGCTGGAACAACAAAAAGAAAAAAGAATAAAAATGAATGAAAATAGTTCAAGAGACCTCTGTGAAAATATGAAACGCAACAACCTCACATCATAGGAATACCAGAAGGAGAAGACAAGAAGCAAAGGATTGAGAATGTATTTAAAGAAATAATGACTGAAAACTTCCCTACCCTGGTGAAGGAAATCGACATACAAACCCAGGAAGAGCAGAGAGTTCCAAACAGGCTGAATTCAAACAGGCACACACCAAGACACATCATAGTTACAATGGCAAAGCTTTAAGACAAAGACAGAATCCTAAAAGCAGCAAGAGAAAGACAGCAGGTTACATATAAAGGAACTCCTATAAGACTAACAGCTGACTTTTCTACAGAAACTCTGCAGGCCAGAAGAGAGTGGCAGGAGATATTCAAAGTGACTCAAAATAAAGGTCTACAACCAAGATTGCTCTACCCAGCACGGCTATCACTTAAAATTGAAGGAGAAATAAAGAGCTTCTCAGAAAAGAATAAGCTTAAGGAGTTCATTACCACCAAGCCAGCATTGCAAGAAACGTTAAAAGGGCTTTCTTGAACAGAAGAAAGGGGAAAACAAGCTAACCCAGAAAGACAGCAAATACAAATAAGAAAATGGCAATAAATATGCACCTATCACTAATCACTTTAAATGTGAATGGGCTAAATTCTCCAAACAAAAGACAGAGTGGCTGAATGGTTAAGAAAACAGGACCCATGCATATGCTGTCTACAAGAGACTCATCTCAGATCAAAAGACACACACAGACTGAAAGTAAAGGGATGGAATAAGATATTTCATGCAAATGGAAATGAGAAAAAAGCTGGAGTAGCAATACTTATTTTGGACAAAATAGACTTTAAAATGAAGACTACAATAAAAGACAAAGAAGGGAACTACATAATAATAAAGGGATTGATTCAACAAGAGGACATAACCCTAGTAAACATCTATGCACCCAATATAGGAGCTCCTAAATATATAAAACAGATTTTGACAGACATAAAGACAGAGATCAACAGTAACACTATCATAGTAGGGGACTTCAACATCCCGTTGTCACCAATGGACAGATCCTCCAGACAGAAAATCAACACGGACATAGTGGCCTTAAATGACACTTTAGACCAGCTGGATTTCATTGATATTTTTAGAGTATTTCATCCTAAAGCTACAGAATATACATTCTTCTCAAGTGCACATGGAACATTTTCCAAGATACACCACGTTAGGCCACAAAACAAGTCTCAACACATTTAAAAAGACTGAAATCATATCAAGTGTCTTCTGTGACCACAATGCTATGAAACTAGAAATCAGTTATAAGAAGAAATCTGGAAAGCTTGCAAATACATGGAGGCTAAATAACATACTACTAAATAGTGAGTGGGTCAAAAATGAGATCAAGTTGGAAAGCAAAAGATACCTAGAGACAAACGAAAATGAAAACACCACGACCCAAAATTTCTGGAATGCAGTTGAAGCAGTTCTAAGAGAGAAGTTCATAGCAGTGCAGGCCTACCTAAAGAAGGAGGACAAATCTCAAATCAACAGACTATCTTTACACCTAAGGGAACTTGAAAAAGAACAGCAAAACAAGCCTAAGGCGAGTATGAGGAAGGAAATAATAAAGACCAAAACAATAAAAAGATGAATGAAACCAAGAGTTGGTTTTTTGAAAAGATAAACAAAATCAACAAACACTTATCCAGACTCACCAAGAAAAAGAGAGAGAGGACCCAAATTAATAAAATCAAAAATGAAAGAGAAGTGACAACAGATACCACAGAAATACAGAAAATTTTAAGAAAATACTACGAGCAACTATGTGGTAACAAATTCGACAATCTGGAAGAAATGGATAAATTTCTAGAAGCATACAATCTACCAAGTCTGAACCAAAAAGAAACAGAAACTCTGAACAGACTGATTACTGCCAAAGAAATTGAATCAGTAATCAACAATCTTCCAACAAACAAAAGTCCTGGACCAGATGGCTTCACAGGTGAATTTTACAAAACATTCAAAAAAGAATTAATATCTATTCTCCTCAAACTATCCAAAAAATACAGAAGGAGGGAAGGCTCCCAAACTCTTTCTGTGAAGTCACTATCACCCTGATTCCTAAATCAGACAAAGATATTACAAAAAAGGAAAACTACAGGCCAATATCCCTAATGAACATAGAGGCAAAAGTTTGCAACAAAATACTAGCAAACCAAATTCAGCATCACATTAAAACAATCATACACCACGATCAAGTGGGATTCATTCCTGGTATGCAAGGTTGGTTCAATATCCACAAATCAATTAATGTGATGCATCACATTAACAAAATGAAAAATAAAAATCATATGATCTTATCAATAGATGCAGAAAAAGCATTCGACAAAATCCAGCAGCCATTCATGATAAAAACTCTTAGCAAAGTGGGAATAGTGGGATCATATCTCAACATAATAAAGGCCATATATGATAAGCCCACAGTAAACAACGTACTCAATGGGGAAAGGTTAAAAGCTTTCACTTAAGATCAGGAACAAGACAAGGCTGCCCACTTTCACTTCTATTTAACATAGTTCTGGAAGTTCTGGCCACAGTAATCGGACAAGAAAATGAAATAAAAGGCACCCATATTGGAAAACAGGAAGTAAATTGTCATTATATGCAGATGACATGATACTATATATAGCGAATCGCAAAGACTCCACCAAAAAACTGCTAGAACTGATAAACGAATTTGGTAAGGTAGCAGGATACAAAATTAATATTCAGAAATCAGTTGCATTTGTATACACCAATAATAAACTGTCAGAAGAAGAAATCAGGAAATCAATCCATTTTACAATTGCTTCAAAAACAATAAAATATCTAGTAATCAATTTAACTAAAGAAGTAAAAGACCTGTTTCAGAAAATTGAGACACCAAAGAGAGAAATCAAAGAAGATACAAATAAATGGAAATATAATACCACATTCATGGATAAGAAGAATTAATATAGTTAAAATGTCAATACTAATTAAGGCAATATATAGATTCAATGCAATTCCAATCAAATTACCAAGGACATTTTTCTCAGAAATAGAACATAGAATCCTAAAATTTATATGGAACCACAAAAGACCCCAAATAGCCACGACAATCTTGAGAAACAAGAATAAAGTGGGAGGCATCATGCTACCTGACATCATAACATACTACAAACCTACAGTAATCAAAACAGTATGATACTGGCATAAAAACAAACACATAGACCAATAGAACAGAATAGAGAACTCAGGAATAAACCCATCCATATATGGTCATTTAATCTATGACAATGGAAGCCAGAATTTACATTAGAGTAAAGATAGTCTATTTAATAAATGGTGCTGGGAAAATTAGACTGACATATGCAAAAAAATGAAAATGGACCACCTACTTACACCATATATGAGAACAAACTCAAAATGGATTAAAGACTTAAATGTAAGACCTGAAACCATAAAACTCCTGGAAGAAAACATAGGGTGTAAGGTTGCAGACATTACACTGAGTAATATTTTTACTGATACATCCACTCAGGCTAGGGAAATAAAAGAAAAAATGAACATATGGGATTACACCAAACTTAAAAGTTTTTTCACAGCAAAGGAAATCATCAATAAAACAAAAAGGCAGCCTACTGAATGGGAGAAGATATTTGCCAATGATATATCTGATAAGGGGTTAATAGCCAAAATTTATAAAACAGTCATGAAACTCAACACCAAAAAATCAAACAACCCAATTAAAAATGGGCAGAGGATATAAAGAGGCATTTCTCTAAAGAAGACATACAGATGGCCAAGAGACATATGAAAAAATGTTCAACCTCACTAATCATCAGAGAAATGCAAATAAAAACCACAATGAGATACTACCTCACTCCAGTCAGAATGGCTTTCATCAATAAATCAACAAACAACAAGTACTGGTGAGGTTGTGGAGAAAAGTGAACTCTGGTGCACTTTTGCTGGGACTGCAGATTGGTGCAGCCATTATGGAAATCAATATGGAGGTATCTCAAAAAACTGGAAATGGATCTACCATATGACCCAACAATTTCACTCTTGTGTATCTACCCAGAAGAATCCAAGACTCTAATTCGAAAAAATATATACACCCCTATGTTTATTGCAATGCTATTTACAATAGCCAAGACTTGGAAATAACTGAAATGCCCATTGGTAGATGACTGGATTAAGAAACTGTGGTACATTTATACAATGGAGTATCACTACGCTACAAAGAAGAATGAAATCGTACCATTTGCAACGATATGGATGGACCTAGAGACTATTATGTTAAGTGAATAAGTCAGTTGGAGAAAGACAAATACCATACGATCTCACTTATATGTGGAATCTGAAAAACTGAATGAACGAGCAAAGTAAACAGAAACAGTCTCATAGATATAGAGGAAAAACTGATGGTTGCTAGCTGGGAGAGGGGTGGGGATGAGGGAGAAAGGGAATGGATTAGACAGCATAAATAGGTAACTACAATATTGACACAGGATATGAAAGACAGTTCGGAGAATATAATAATGTTGTAAATATTTTGTGGGGTGTGAGATGGTCACATGTCTTGTTAGGGAGACCACTTCATGGATGTAGTAGAGGCTTGATCACTGCACTGTATACCTGAAACTAATGTTGTATACTATTGTATGCCACTGTAATTGAATATATAGATAGTCATGGGATGTAGAGTATTCTGTGGAAGGGAGTCAAAGGAATTGTAATAGATATGTGTGATATGGGGTGGGGTGGGGTGGCGAATTGGGGGAGGGTGGGTCTCACTTTGAGGGGTAAAAAGTATAACTATTGCACTGTGTTTTACACCTGAAACTAATTTAAAACAAAAAAAATGTTTATTTCACAATAAAAGAATTAAAAAAAAAAAGGCAAAGGAATTAAGTAAAAGTTGATAGTTACAAAAGAGTCACAGGGATGTAAACTAGAGCATAGGGAACATAGTCAGTAATATTGTAATAACTATGTATAGTGCCAGGTGGGGACTAAACTAATGGGGGAAATCACTGCATAAATTACATTCTGTACACTATTCTGTACACTTGAGACTAATATAAAATAATATTGTATGTCATCTGTAATTGAAAAAACAAAATAAAAATAATTTTGTAAAAATATATATATGTAAATCTCAGAAGATATTATAGTGGAAGATTATGTTAACACTAGGTAAAAGGTAAGCATATCCTAATGATGTATACATATTTAGTGGTAAACTATAAAGAAAAACAAGGGAATAATTAACACACAGTTCCAGAGAACTACTTCTGGGTAATAAGGAAGTAGGAGGTATCTAAGGTAGGGTTTTATTTTTGAATTAGGTGGGATTTCTATGGGAGTTTGATTTATTTTTTCCAAACTACATTGATGATTTACATATATTTTGAAAATATTCAATTTTTACATTAAACATTAGACTAAATCTTTAAAATATCAATTAGGCTAAGTTCCTTGCTTGGTTATCAATTTGGAGCACAACAATAAAGAAATAAAATTTAAAAAAAAAAAAAAAAACAGAAAAAGAAAAGAAGAAATCATTGGGGCCAGATCAGATGAGTAGGGAGGGTGTTCCAATATAGTTATTTGTTCACTGGCTAAAACTCCCTCACAGACAGTCCCATGTGAGCTGGTGCATGGTCGTGATGCAAGAGCCATGAATTGTTGGCGAAAAGTTCAAGTTGTCTAACTTTTTCACGCAGTCTTTTCATCACTTCCAAATAATAAACTTGGTTAACTGTTTGTCCATTTGGTACAAATTCATAATGACTAATCACTCTGATATCAAAAAAGGTTAGCAACATTATTGCAACAATTTCGTAAACTTAATAGTTAGAACTTGTAAGTCAATTATGTCAAGTTTGTCAAATATGATGGGCAAATTTCCTGTATTTTTACGGGAATGCCTGCATTTTTCACTCAATTCCTGAGACATGGTTACATTCGCCAAAAATGATTACAGATTTTTTTCATTGTTCTTTAATTCTGTCAGTTTTTGCTTTATATATTTTGAGGCTATGCAAAAAGTTTTATGTAAATAAAACTTTTGAAATACTATACCTTCCTAGTGAATCTAGTTAGTGATCAGTGACAAAAAAAATTCTGACGTGTCCTAAATTAAATCACAGCAAGCCAGAGGGCAGAAGGAAGAGAAAAGAGAGGTTAATCAGTTAACAGCTGTGGACCAAAACCAAAAGAAGACTGCTTAAATTCCTGAATGGATGTTGAAACTCTGAATTAACTCCCAGGTGGCTATTTCTGTGATTATCTAAAGAGAATAGCCAAATAGCTGACCAATAGGCATCACCTCATGCGGGGTCCAGCCTCCGCGAGTCCAGGGGTTCCCTCAGGTGTGGACGGCATCGGCAAGAGAAGAAAGATGGAGACACCGGAGAGAGTTTCGCAGGAGTGTCACACTTTATTGTTACAGCATGTCCCCTTTTATAGGGACTCTTGACCATTACCTCAATTACAAGTTATGTTTCACGTGAGTTTGATGTTTTTTTCTTTCTTAGGACTTTTACAATCTTTACTTCCTTGTAATTCTTCTCTCCAGGGTAAACTGTGACCTATTCTATGTTTAAGAATTATTTTATGTTTTACTATGATGTTCTCCTTGTGATCCAGACTCAATTTCTACATATCACCTAAAAAATGGTTACCATGACTACCTTGACTATCTAGTAATTATCCCAAATTCCAGCAGCTAAACACAATCGTAAGACTCACAGGGTGCATACTTGAGCTATTACTAAAAGACTAGGAGTGGCTGCGTCTAAAGTCTATTCCTATGAGATTACTTAGAAGCCAAAAGGGGGTTTCAAGCATTTCTTATCCTATGGAGTGCTATAGTTATTACAATAGAGGGTAGCATCTGTTTCTCAGTCAAAGCTTCAGTATCTGTTGTTACAACAATGTACAAGGCAAAGAATTTAAATAAGGCTATTGATTAACATAGCTCATGGTCAGTAAGTTGTCTCTTATCGGAACTCCCATGGCCTGGAGACGTTAGTCTCCAAGGAGACTTTTCACTGTGATTATCTTAGGCAAGCAAGCTCAACGGTCTGATATTATCATCAGTTTTTCACAGGCAGGCTGTCAGTTTCTCACAGACAGGCTTTTGACCTATGCAGCCAGGGGTCTGAGCCTCTGTTTCCAAGAGGCTTGAGACCCCCTTACTCAGTCCTGGGGTCCCCAGGAGGGCTACAGCCTGGCTTGGATTGTTTCCTTCATGGGAAATCTTACCCATCATTGGCTTGCATAGCCATCTCTCATTGGTGTACCACAGGAACTTGCCATAAATACAGTGGAAGTACTGTCTCCTATAGGATCTGATATCAAGGAAAGGCACATGGGCTCACAGGAGTGGAGACTATAACCGACCAAGCAACTTTGTCACACATTGGGGTGCTGACGGCTCCCAAGTGTGGCCTCACAGCAGCCTCGCTGTCTGCCTCCCTGCATTCGCCCATAACAGCAGGGCCTCATGGGGACAGGATATTCACTATGTCTATGGCAAAACTCCATGGGACCCTAAGGAGAGGGCAGGTCAGCCAATGACAGCCTAGATGTGCTCAGGATGCCAATATAGGTGTAAGATCCTATATCAAATATGCGCATCAGGGTAGCCTAAGCCAGGCGCTGTCGGAGGGTCCTTGGGAGGAATCAAGGAGGTGAAGCCTGTGGGGCCTAAGGGCCTGTTAATCCTTTTCTGCAGAGCTTACAGCCTGCAACGGAAAAGAGAAATCTTCCTAAGAAGCTAACAGCAGTCCTCCTTGCATTCTTGCCTCAAGGTGTCATAGTGAACCATTATCTGTCCCCATAGAGGGCAGGGCTGCATTAATCAAAGGGTCTTTCGGCTGAGGTGGTCTGTGAGGCATAGGGAAATTTGGCTAAATCTTGGGTGACGCATGTGATTTACAGACCTCGGAAAGAACAAAGCCCCTTCCCTGTTTGTACTCAATAAAAGCTGCAAGCTGACCAGATTCAGGGCTCTTGTCCATCAGACAGAGTCCACTGGCTCACATTGCTTTTTAAACTATCCCTGTCTCTTGTTCTTTATTTCTTTTTCTCAGTCCCCGCCGGTCCTCTCGAGGAAGCTAGACCCAGCCGCGCAGAGACGCGACACCCAAGAACATCATCTTGGTTAGACACAAGCTTTCCAGACTGTTGCCCATAAATAATGCAAAAGGGCAACACTTCTTCCTTAAGGACCAAGTACTTATTCCAGAACTAGCCCCGCTTCACCTTCTCCCACCCCATCAAAAATTCTTTCAAAACATCTTACACCTTTCTTCCCCCTACTTATTGCATAAATGAGCACCATCAGTCCCAGGATGGTGGACATATTGTTTTCTTTGTCTAGCCCTGCTGCTGGTGGTTTAGACTGCATACCCCAGGACTTGGACCAGTTTCTGGCTAGCATACAGTTCAACAGCTGTTAAAGTTTTAATATAACATCATTATGATATGTTCTTCTTTATCTCTAGTAATGCCTTTTGCCTCAAAGTCTACATTTTTTTCTGATATTGATACAATACTGTCTTTCTTTTGGTTAGTGTTTACATGGTATAACTTTTTCATCCTTTTACTTCTGAGCTGTTTATATTTTAGATGTGTTTCTTATATGCAACATAAATATTTTTGCTTTTATAATTTAGGGTTTTGTAGAAACTGCCAGGATGAAATGAATGTTCCAAATTTTTTCATCTTATTTATTAATAAAATAACATTAGACACTATTTATATATCAGGCACTACATTTCTAAATTCCTAAAACATAATGAACTGTTTATCATGTTTGTTTTTACAACTATGAATTTTATTTCGCCTTGAATCAGTTTTTATTTTTAGGAAAACAAATTTGCTTCATTAGCTCATTTACAACTTTGATAGTTCTTAAATGTTTAGCCTCTACTGATCTATATAGAACATTAAATTCAGCACTGGGTCTATATAATATAGATTGGGGAATGATATATTGAGTTATATAGCACAGTAGTTAAAAGCACAGGTTCTGGATTCAAATTCTGTTTGTTCCACTTATTAGTTATGTTCCATTGGGAAAATTATTTGGCTTCCTTATGTTTCAATTTTCTCATCTAAAAATTGGGGTAGGTTGGGCCGACCAAGTGGCACGTTGGTGAAGAGCTGGCTTGGGATGCCGCTCTGAGCAGCAGGGTCCTGGTTCAGATCCCACATATGAGGGCCAGTGACACTGCGCCCTGTACAGCTAAGATGGCGAACAACAGCTCCACCTGGAGCTGGGCAGATGTGAGTCGCCAGCAACAGCATAGCTGCAGCTCCTGCTGCAGTGGGCTGCCGTAGGCTACAGTGAGAGGTTGGCAGCCAGCGTGAGCAGCCAAAAGCTGCCATGAGTGGCCATCCAGAGGCCAGCAACCAATCTGCCTCACCCAGAAGAGCACAATGATGATACCAACACGGGCCAGTGAAGCAATGTTCTCCACAACTAGACTGAAGAACAAAAGGACAGCAACTTGTCTGTTCCCCTCCCCTGGTTCCCCAATAAAATCTTAAAAAAAATAAAAAATTTAAAAAATAAAAATTGGGGTAGGTAATAATGATACCTACCTCACAGAGTTGTTGCAAGGATTAAACAACTAATATGTAAAAAGTGCTTAGAACATTACCTGATATGTAATAAGTGCTCTATACATATTTGCATAAAGCAACATTAGCTATAAGACCTAATAATATTATAATGAGTTCTTAGCTATTGAACCTAGTCTTAGATCTTAAAAAATAATTAAAACACTTTGGCCTCAACCTTTCTTTCTGGATTGATTCTCTGTCACACCTACACATATGAAATTTCTGCCAACACATCTGGATTTCTCTGTGCTTTTGTATATGCTGTTCCCATGACATGGATACCTCATTCTATCTCTTAGATCTGAGAATTCTTCAAGCTCCAAGACCCAACTCACTATCAAATTATTTAAAATTCCCTCATCAAATTCTTGGACTTCTTCAGTCCAGTAAGATAACCACTAGTCACATGTTACTGAACACTTGAAACGTGGTTAATCCAAATTGAGATGCACTGAAAGTATAAAATTCATCCTGGATTTCAAAGCTTAGTAAAAATGAAGGAAACTATCTCATTAATGAATTTTTATATTGGGTTAAATAAAATGCAGTCTTAAAACTATTTATACTCACTTCTTTTTGCTTTTTAATACAACTATTAGAAAACTTAAAACTACATATATGGCTTGCATTATAATTCTGTTGGATAGTGCTGATGTAGACAAATCATTTCCTTCCTATCCATGTGCTGCCACAGAACTAATGGTCCCATTTCTCTATCATCACATGTTATTATATTGTTACATAATTTTCTTGTACTTTGATATTCTCCTACCAGATAATTAGCCTTTCAAGGGCAGGGCCTACATTTTATTCATTTTGGATTTCTGGTATACAGCTGATAGCATGACCCTGAGTAAGTGCTCAATAATTATTTGTTAAATAAGATTGATAAAGTATTGTATACATTTCAGTGGAAGACCGTAAACAAGTTAGATTCATAAGGATAATCTGTCTGAAAAAGCAGAGCAATTATATGTAATAGTGATTCTATTTACAAAGCAATAGCTTCTCAATGATAAATATGGTAGAAGAGTGGATTCTTTAGAGCCTAGTAGACCCAGTGAGGTATGATTGTCCAAAAATACCTTGCTCACATAACCAGAAAGCACAGAAAAGAGGTGTATCCTTGGCCATTCTGCCCAAAGTGATGAAGATATTTGGGAGAAGTCAGTAACCATCCTACTCAACTAACACCTGTCATTTCCCCCACTGGTGATATAAAACTTTATTGATTTGTAGACTCTTAGAATAGCATTTGATCTTTTGTTTAAGATAAACAATCTCTGTTCTTTTAATCTTTTCTAAAGCATCCTATTTTCCAAACCTTGTGATCACTATCAATGTAATTCAATTTAACAAGCTTTCTCATATCTAGAAGGCACTGTGCTAAGTGTTATAGAGGACATACAATGAAGTTAAGTGCCTGGCTTTAACCAGTTATTAATATGTAATGAGAAATGGATACATAAAGTAACCTTTACCCAAAACAGAAAACATAATAACAGTTTTGAAATGCAAATCAGGAATGATAGTGGAAAAGAAAGAGAAAAAGTAAAGAATAGGGCAGAGGCCTTTATCCCCTACAATTTGAGGACTTCATGCAAAATACAGCCAGGTTTTAGAAGAATCTATCTGTCCTGCAGAGATTTTCTCTCAATGAAGTTTGGAAAACAGGTTTCTATAAAGGATACTTCAGGAAATAAGCGTCACTCTTACATAGAAACAATTGTCTCATTCTATGACTAGACTTCTATTCAAACGTATTGAACATCTATTATGATAGTCACTATGCTAGCCATAGGGATATGAAAACAAATAGGACACAATTGTACCTTTAAGACATGAATCCAGACCTATGGAAAATGAGTCTATAACAATCTAGAGTGTCATATGAGAAGTATGATAGCAGCTGTATTTAGAACAATATGCTATATAGCTAAATTCCTCTACCTGAGCCCTGAACAACCTAAGGTAGTCTAATAAGTAGATTAAATATTTGAGGTTTCCTATTCAATTGTTTTTATTTTCCATGTGTTTATTCTTCACCTTTACCACTCAACTACCAACACTATTTAGCCTCCTAGGACAAAAAATAAACTCACTAGAAATTTTTTTCAGTGTTGAGTAACACAATTCTTAAATAATAGAAAAACTTATATCTGAGACCCCTTTTTCCTCAAAGCACTTTTTTGATCCTCAGAGTATATGTTGATATGACTTTTGGTAACTACCCTGCCATTTTCCATTGCCAGGATTTCTGACTTACTGTGAAAAGGCTGTTTTCTGTTTGTTTGTTTTTATTTAGGAGTCTTAGCAAACAGCACCGTTTAAAACACGTCGAAGTTCCAAGAGATATCTGCTGATTACAAGATACTATATTTGAAAACTGACTCTCACCTAAGTCCTTCTGAAAATGAGTTTTACCTTTGATAAAATAACTAAAAAGCCTTTGAGTTCCTCTGAACAGATTGCATGGCAACTGTCAAAATGACAACTCTTTTAACCTCGTGGATCTCAGATTGAAGGTTTTCACTAACTGCGGTAGCAAAGAAACACAATCAAAACACAGACTGCTCACTGAAGAGGATTAAGTGATGGAAAATATAGCCTGTGTAGCAGTATCTGCTATGTCAGACTGTGCTAATTCAGGTCTGAATGCCTTCTTGACCTCTCCTTTTACTTTAGAAATAAATATATGGGTACTATATTTTCAAGCCTGCAAGAAACCAGCAGCGGGAGGGGGTGTTCCTATTGCAAGCTTGAGATGGTTTGCCTGTTTTGAAAGATGTGCAAAGCCCTGGACTTGTGTTGTTCGTGTACATCAGGAGAATTTGCAAAACAGATTACCTACCTTGCAGAAGAACTCCAACATTTACTCAACTACATATGTTTTTCTTCCTTGCAGAAACACAGCTTCCTGAAGCTCAAAGCCTTACTTAAGGGCAATATTTATTAGATTCCCTTTAATCCAAGGACATATCACTATATACTCATATACCTAAGAATTTAGTTAATGATTTATGCTGGGAAAATCCATGTACAAGTCACACAATTGTTTACAATAGCTTCCACTAACAATTATAGCTGTGGAGAAGGGAATTAAAGAGTATGGTTGTTCTGTTTGACATCCACGATTCATGCCAAATACTTTGCACAAAGCTAAACAGTAAGTGATGGGCAGACTAGGGCCCTTCAAACAGAGCTCTTACATCTGGTATAGATTGACTACAACACAGCTGCCATAGTAGTGCTGAGGCTACCTTTCCGTCTCATGTACACACATGCATATACACACACACCCGCATTCACACATACTCAAGATATACACACAGTCATTAAGCCAGGCACTGCAGTGTAAAAGATGATGGCATAACTGCTGCACTACCCTGAACAGCTTAGGAGACCTCAAGTTTTCTTTTTCTCTCTCAGAAAAAAAAGCAGTAAGGAGGAACATTATATTAGTCTACTGTGAATACTACAAAACAATTATTGCCAAAAATGCCATAGAAAGAAGAAAAAGACATGCTATATTCATGCTACCCACAGTGCTTTGTATTCTAGTGACTGTGCTGTGCTGGTTTCCCCACCGTATAATGACACCCTTAAAAAAAGAGGCAGCATGCCTTATTCATGTATTAATTCAGTGATATGATGTGTCACATCTATCTTGCTAGATACTTAGCATGAGTTAAACTATGTCCCTATAACTGAGGAACACACAGCCTAATAGGGCAGAGAGACATAAAAAGTTTCTCATTTCAGTACAGTCCTTCAACATAAAACATTCTTCACACAGGAAACAAAAGAGTGTAGCATTAACATTTACTGAGGCTATATTATGAGTCAGATACTACTCTGATAGGCTTCCCTCAATTCATGTAATCCTTATAACCCTTGAAGTAGTTGTAATTACTATCCACATTTTACCAATGAGAATGCCGATGCCAAGAGGACTTAAATATGTCGCCTAATGTCACAGAATCAATAAATAGAAGAGAATTAAAAAAAAAATAGGGTCTCAAAAACCACACGTGTGACCATTAAAATGAACTACATTTTATAGCCTCTTAGTTAACACCAGCCTATAACTTTCTTGTGGCACAGTTTTCTTATCCATAAAATAAGGGTAAAAATTACTTTCTATCTAATAGACATGTTATAAGGATTAATTAAAATTTTATATATATATATATATATATATATATATATATATATATATATACATATATATATAAATTTTTGGAACAGTGTCTGGCATATAGAGAATATAGTCAACAAGTGTTAATAGTAAATATTAATTGAATAGCTAAATAGCAATCTTGGGAAATCTATCTTAGGATATATAATGTGTATATATGTGTATATGTCATATATATATATATATATATATATATATATATATATATATATATATAAATCAGGGAAGGGGAACAGACAAGTTGCTGTCCTTTTTTTCTTCAGTCTAGTTGTTGAGGATGTCACTTCACTGGCCCATGTTGGTATCATTGTAGTCGCGCCATTGGATGGCCCCTCATGGCATCTCATGAAAGTGCACGCCAGCTGCTGGCCAGCCCCACTGCAGCCTACCCGGTCACAGGCAACTTCTGGCAGCCCAGCTACAGGTGGAGCTATTGTTCACCATCTTAGCTGTAGAGCGTGTAGTGTCACTAGACCTCATATGTGGGATCTGAACCCAGGCCCTGCTGCTCAGAGCTGGCTTCCTAAGCCAACTCCTAACCAATGTACCACTCGGCCAGCCCTGTATATACATTTTAAGAAAGGAAAAAAAACCTGTATTAAAATTATGCTGATGGCAGCCACTTTGAGCATCTCTTGTAATTGAAGAAGTCAAATACAACTTGTATTCATCTTTTGTTATTGGTATATATTTAGTATTCCAATTTTAATAGTTTTTTTTCCTTTCTTAAAATGTGTGTACATTTTCGGGGACACGTGTGTGTGTTTGTGTGTGTGTGTGTGTGTGTGTGTGTGTGTGTGTAAAGTTATCTCACTAGGACTATTTCTCTCTATGGCAATGGAGCTACCAGATAGTCTTGTAAGATTTCATCTAACCCAAAGAGACTTGTTGAATCTGGGGAGCTCTGGGTGTCATATAATAACCCACAGAGAGAGCACTCAATCCAAATGCCTCTGGCTCTGTCCTGTGCAGATTACATCAAAATTAAGTGCCTTGTCTCTGCATCTGGAAAATATTATAGGTGCCCTAGCTATTATTTATAGCTTCAGAAAGTTTCCCATGCAATTGTCTCTGACAAATATGTCAATTCCAATGCTGTGATTATGCAGCACCTAGCAGAGAGGGTGTGCAATGTGTAATATTGGTGCCTCTAAACTCCCCTGGGGACACATTTAAAATAGTGAATTCTGTCATCTCGCAATGCTTTCCCCACATCAGCTGTACTTCCTGTGCATGAATTCCGGGCAGCACCAGACATTTTAATCAGAACCAATACATATGGAAAATAATCCCATTAGTTTTCAAGGTGGTGAATGAATGCCAAAATATATTTTGGTCAAAAATGTCTTCTTTGAAAAAGGTAAGTGCTCAGGACAGTTGGAACTCAGTTTATTTAATCTTAGAAAGATGAATTATTATGTTTAGATGACCTTCTTTTAACACAAAGTAAAAATGATTCTCTTTCTTGTAAACTCTACCTATTTTTTTTTGTCTCCTATTACCCTTCTTTTTAATGGATATGTTAAAGTTGTTAGAGATAAAACAGGAAGAAGATTTCCTATAAATGAAACCAACATTCGCATTGGAAATAGCATCAGCAGCTGCAGAAAGAGATTGATAGTCATGTAACTTCTATCTGGGTGTCAAGATCAAGGACATGAAATGAAGGGCATCGTATGAATTTGTGTTTTCAGTAACATTTCATAGATCTTTTCTGAAACCAAGTGTGTAGCTACAATCAGTATGTTCTATCATTCTACTTAGAATAATCTTTATTACTAATCGCAATTTGAAGAATATTCACTTGCTGACCCATATGCAGATAATGACACTTAGTGTAAGAGAACACTTGGGGATGCTAAGTTGAGGCTCCCTCTTGAGGTAATACCTAGGGACACTGACTAAGAAAAAGAAGTGAGCTTGTCCTTACAAAAATTAAACAGTAAATTAAGCCCCTCTGTCAACACATATTAAAAGTTTCAAATGACTGTGACTGGTGGAGCAAAAAGAGTAACTGAGCTGGTAAAAGAATATAAGAAGATCCCTGAAGGGATATATACATAATTAATATGCTTTATAGAGACAATCTCCACCTCTGTTGAATAGTTCAAATACTGGTGGCCCTCAGGGTATTAGTATGCTGAATCTTCTCTAGTATTTAACTTTGCAGGAAATGTTGTAGGACAAATAATGAAAAAAAACCATGAGGAATATATAGCAAGGAGATAGGGACTGATGCCACAGGGTGGGCAGAGGGAAAAGAGGGTACAACTACTGGCCTGGGAGCCATTTCTCTACCAAAAGGGAAAAATATTCCTGGGAGAACAAAAGAATCCAGTTGAATTTCTTTGCAAATAGTCTTTTTTTTTTTTCGAGGGCAGTGTCACTGGCCCTCATATGTGGGACCGAACCGGGGCCGCTGGCTTCCCAAGCCAGCGCTTAACCACCGCGCCACTCGGCCGGCCCTGCAAATAGTCTTATAACTCAACTTAGGGTAACAGAATAGTAAAATTTGTTAGCAGGAGAAGGCTTCTCCATGGAGTGCTCTTTGAAGGGTACCCTCGATTTAGGATTTCTTATGGTAAAAAATATAGAATCTATGAATTTATGAGGCACACAGTCTTTGAAAATGTCATGAAAGCTTTGTAATAATCTGGATATGAAAGACATGTTTCATAACTTCAAAGCTCACATTGCATTTATGACATGCGTACCTCACATGGATATGTCTTCTATTACTGTGGGCCAGAGAGAGTGTCTGACACAGGGAAGGAGGACCTAGAGAGCTACATGGGCTATCCAAGACCTCTTCCTGCTTTGTCTGTGATGCTGGAGAACTTGTGTCCTTGATACTGAGTAAGAGTTCAGTTTCATGTCAGTGTGATATGACTGTCAGATCCTTTGTGTTAGCTCATAGTGAATGAACCATTAATTTAACTATTAACCTTGATAAAATAGAGGGTGAAAAGAACCTCATTCTGGAATGCTAAGGAAAGGTAATTGCTAACACAAAATTGTAGTCAATTTTCTGAATTTATATTTTCTTTAATGATAACATCTTCCTATCTAGCATTTATCTATCTGTCTATCTATCTATCTATCTATCTATCTATCTATCTATCTATCTAGCGATCTAGTGATATATCTATCATCTATAATAAAGTTAGGAAGACAGTTTTGGCCCACATCCACAGTAGCCTAAAATATTAATTAAGAAGTCAGAGAATATATGTAAATATTGACTGTAAGTAATATAAGCTTTTTTCTAGTTATCTTTTTATCTCAAGATGATTAATCAGGAAGGAATGATTGATGAAAATGGAAACTTTAAAGCTAAGGGCTGGCAGATATGCACAAGAGTAAAGCAGCCAGTCCCATTGTTTTTCCCTTCTTAGGGGAGAGTTTTTGCTGACTGCAAACCATTCATTGAATCAATAAACATGTGTTAAGTAGCATCCTCTAAGCACCAGCTACTGTGCTTGATTCTGGAGCAATAAATAAATAAATAAATAAATAAATAAATAAATAATATACGTTACTTCAATTAAGGAGATAATATTATAAATAGTAAAGGAAGAAAGGTAAATAAATCATAGTATAATATGTTGCAGCAAATGTCTGGGAAAAAAATACCAAGATAATAGATATACACAACAGGAAGATGAAATGCAGGCATGAGTTGGGTGAATGGGAACGTATGAGCAGTGGAACACAATCAGAAATATGTTACTCTGCCATTTCTATCTCAAAAGCAACACTTTAAAAAAAAAATCTATGTCAAAAGGCTGTAGATAGCAGTAACAAAATGTAATGAAGGTACTGGCTGGGGCCCACTACCTAGGAGTTCTTTGGCATCACTAATCTGAAGAAAAAAATAGATAAACTCTAACAAACTTGCCAGATTGTTACCAAATATAAAAATCATATTAGTACTTAGTCGAAATATTTCACAGAATCAAAATGCAAAAATGTAACAAGCTGCAACACTCTGCTTTTTCTCATCTGCTTTGATGAATGGAGCTTTTGAATCGTTTGTAGGGGAGAAACTCTAACCTTGGCACAAGAGGGAGCCTGATATTTTCAGAAAACACATAGATATTTTTTAACAATAAAGAAGATAAAATGCAATCTAGTAAAATATACATAACCAAAGTTGATTAACTGAAAATTCAGAACATCCTCTCTCCCATTTTCTCCCTGTATTATTATGATGTTATCATCATCTTCTGTTCATTCTTAATTTTGTTGTAAATTTTGTTGCATCCATGTATAAAATGAATAATAAGAGAGGTGCTTCTGGTCTTTAAACCTGTAACATTCATATATGTAATATAACAATTTTCTGGATCTTCTCTTGTTTACCACAATCTTTGTTTCTTGGATCTTTGCATTCCATTATAAATAACTTCAAATGGAAGTCCTAACCCTATCTTTTCTACTAGAATACCAGTTGCTTTATCCAACTCTGAAAAACTTGTGGAGTCAGTGGAAAATTGTGATGTCTAATGGAAGTTCATTATTTGAAAGTATGTCTGGTTGACACCCCAACCGGACATGCTAGGAATTCAAGAGCATGTTTTGGACTACTAGCTTAGCCAATGATTTAGCTTTTCTTTCTTCAATGAAAGTGGTTAGCTATCTCCTTAAAAATAGAGAGAATTAAATAAAAAGAGATTTATTGAGTATGTCTATGTGTCAAGGCATTGTACTACACAATACACATATTGTCACATCTAATCCTCTAAAAAAACAACAACTATGAAGTAAGTATTTTTTCCCATTTCACAGATGAGGAAACTGAAAATCAGAAAAGGTAACTTTCATTTTACAGGTATTGGAAGTGATAGAGCTAAATCGCCCCTGATGATGAGCACTTGATATTTTCCTGAAGCTTTTTGTTAGTAACATAGGGAGCCAACTGAATGAATGTTCTAATTCTACCCCACATAAAAATAATTGCAGAAAAATGTTTTAATGTGCTCTGATTATTATGATGATGGTAAGACATTTTCAAAGGAAAGTACAAGGGATAATACCTTCCAGCAAGTAATTGTAAATAATCTCAGATACTTAAATTAAACTGCTATTTAAAGTTTTGGAAGCTTAGTTTTTGTATATAGCTTTTTCCATAGCATACAATGTCCATGAATCTTGAGGGAGTATGGTATTTCATGTTCAAATATCAAAATTATCACCAATTCACAAACCAATAGCATGACTGAAATAGAATGTAGAGAAATTATCTCAAAAAATTAACCAGAATGTGATATTTTAAAATGAACTATAGAAAGATGTAAATGATCAACTTTCTTTTCTAGTCACCCAAATCATCTCAAGATAAATGGTGTCATATAATTAAATAGAGGAAAGTTTACTTTGCTCAAATCCATGGGGAGCAACAAATCTTTAACACTTATTGAATTTGTGTTAATTAGGTATCCATGAAAGGCACTGGTTTTATTTAAAATTGTTATAAGTCTTTAAGAAATAAAAGAATATTATTCAGGTGAATTTAAGAATTTTTAGTCAAGTATCAAAGAAAAACAAAATGGCACTTATTTCTACACACTTATCAAAATAAGCACCAAAAGCAACAAAGGGATATCAGAACGCAATGAATTTACACATAGAAACAGCCAAACTTCAGCATATGCTAGTGTTATGTGACAAGAAAGAGATTTAAAATACAGCCCTTATCCAAGAAGAAGCACAACCTAACTATCAGTGTACTTGGAATGAGGAGATGGCAATTATAAATTTTCTAATATTTGGGTCATGTAGAGAATTGCTCTAAGTCATCTGCCCTTTCTGAACTTCCCTTTCCTCTTTGGAAAGAATAGAAATAAAATATGATCTTCCAAGGTTTTTGCCAGAATCACATGAAATAAGTAACTTGAAAACACTTCAAAAACTACAGGGCACTATAAAAATATAGGGTATTTTTATTACTTTGTAAAGTGAAAATTATTCAGAGCTAATAAGATGTATACAGCAGTGTGAAAACAAGGGAGGCCAGATGGGTTGAATAATCCATTTAGGAAAATCCACATTTTAAAAGAGTTTCAGCCTATCACACTGGTGAGATTAACTTGATATAGTTATTGGCAGCATGACCACGGTGTGTGAGACCTTGTCCTATTTTCTCTCACTCATCATGCAATGGGCTGGGCTACTCTGGAAAATGAAGAGAGAAGCAGATGGGGAAGTCGTTTAGATGCTGTCACCTGTGGTTTTGAATCTATATAAATTCTGCTTCACCCTAGTAAATGGAAGTCCAAGGTTTCTCAATCTTCCAAATCCAAAAATAAACATGACCTGCTGTGGACAGGAGAATTACACTGAAAGGAGTTTATTCAGTATTACTTGTGGATCTCTGTTCCAAGGCATCATCATAATAGGCAAGTCCCTCTCATAGCTGAACAGTTACAAGGACAATGACACTGATTACAATTTGCAAGGATGATGCTTTGTCCTTAGCGGTAGATAGCATGCTTTGAGGAGCGCATAATGTCCTACCTACCTTAAAGCAATCCTGACTTAAGTTCCATACTGATTAGCATCATTGCTATTGCCTCTCTATCCATACACAAATGAATGATTATATGCAACTTCAACCTAGTAAAGGACAAGGGATAAACATCAAAGAAATACAGTGAGGTAGGATTGAAATTTAGAAAGGGTCACACTAACATACTATTTATAGCCCTCCTGTGTGTCAGGCACTGTAGTAGTTATTTGAATAAGTTTCTCTTTTAATCTTCACAACAGTCTTGTGAGAATATATATTTTGAAAAATCATTTCAAAGCTCTCAGATAAGAATTAAGTTCAGAAAAGTTAAGTTGCTTAGGTAAGGACTGCTGGAGTCAGGAATTAAATCTGAATCCATGGTTCATGTTTCTGTCACTATAACACTACTTCCCAGACTTTGTGAGGTTTTTGTTTCATTTTTGTTTTTATTTTGTTTTGATTGTATTATTACCAACAGGGAAAATCTCACAGAGAAATTCAACTATAAAACAGATGCACAAATAGTTAAGCGGATTGAGAGGGAGGTTATAAGAGTGGGCTTTCACTGATAGCTCCTCAATACCTCAGCATTCATCCCATGACATTGTTTTCAAAACTATGTCCCTTTCCAGAATTCAGGAAATCACTCAACTCACCAAGCAAACCAGTGTCATTTCTCTGGAAACTGTTCTTGGTCAGCATAGATGGATGTGAAAGGGATGGCATGAGTAGAATGAAACTATTGAAAGGGAGAGGGGAGCTACAGAAAGGAGACAAGACTGGCGTCACCAATTTAATTCACCTATTTCATAATTCAGCTTATGATCAGTCTGGCTTTAAGAAACTCAATGTCATTTATGCTAATGATTTGAATGCAAATTTATTTTCACCAGCATTCTCAGAACCATATGTTTTCCTAGTCACACCTGACATTAAAGAAATGCCTGATTTACAATTGCTTCATTAGTCCTTAAAGAAGAAAGATGAACAAATGCATTTTAAAGGCAACATTAATGAGTAAAACAGCATTTTAATTAATGTGCCTTTAATTTAAAAAAATAAATTCCCTTCACAAAATCCTAAGTGATTTTATTCCACCCCTTCTGGGCAAAAGAGCAGTATTAAATATTTCAGCCCATTAGGTTTTAAAATTTTAAGTGACTAAAATGTTGGATTCCTAAATCCATATTACAGCTCACTCACAATGGAGAATTAATAGCTCATAAATGAAACTTCTGTTAGAAGCAATCACATCCAACATTTCCCTGAGATAAGCATATTTGAAAATGGAGCTTATTTTAACTTCTGTTCTCTGTCTCAGGTGGGCACAGCCCAATAAAGGAACACAGCAGCTGTTATGGACCAGAATAACCTGGGAACCAAAAGTACGCACATCTGCAGCTTCAGCTTATTTACCATCTATTTCTTATCCTCGCCCAGGATATAAGGTCTTATAAATTATTGTTGGTTTTTATTTACATACAAACACACAACATGAGCAAATGTGACATAGAAGTCCACAAAATTGGGTGAGGAAAATCTCTTTTTAAAAATTGACAAATAGGGCCAGTCGAATAGCTCATTTTTTAAAAGTTGGCTTGAGACGCCAGCTCTGAGCAGCAGGGCCCCGGTTCAGATCCCACATGGGCCAGTGGCACTGTGCCCTCTGCATATGGAATGGTGAGCAATGGCTCGACCTGGAGCTGGGCTGCCCTGAGTCGCCGGTGATGGCATGGGCTGCAATGGGGCTGCAGTGGGCTGCCCTGAGCTGCCATGAGTGGCCAGGAGCCAGGGTTGGCTGCCATGAGCCACCGTGAGCGCTGTCCAATGGCCGGCGACCAATCTGCCTCAGCCGGGAAGAGCGCAATGATAATACCAACATGGGCCAGTGAAGTGACGTCCACCACATCCTTTTGTTTGAAGAACAAAAGGATAGCAACTTGTCTGTTCCACTTCCCTGATTCCCCAATGCTCTTCCCTCCCCCAATTCCCCAACAAAATCTTAAAAAAAAAATTGACAAATAATTAGCAAACAATACCTTCAAAGAAGATACCTTCAATGACACGTGGACTAACTCAAATTTCTCCTTCTGCAGCTGGAGTCAGAACATTCTCTATAAGAATACTGTAATGACACAGGAAAGAATATTTAACTTGGATGTCCCTAAGACAAGTTGTGAGAAAACATTGATCCTTAGGCTCATAATTCAGATTCAGTAAAGTAGTACCTAAGGTTTTTTTTTACACTCGATATTATTTTATATTAGTTTCAGGTGTATAATGTAGTGGATAGATATTTATATAACTTATGAAGCAATCTTGTCCCCAACCCCCATAAGCCTCGTACCTACCTGGCACTATACATAGTTATTACAATATTATTCACTATATTCTTTATACTGTACTTTACATCCCCATGACTATTTGTAACTGCCAATTTGTATTTTTTTAATGCCTTCACTTTCTTCAGCAGCACTATTTACAATAACCAAGATGGGAGCAACTAAAATGCCCATCAATACAATTAGATAAAGAAGAGGTGGTACATATATTCAATGGAATATTGCTCAGCCATAAAAAATGCAATCTTACCATTTGGGATAACATGAATGGATGCAGAGAGTATTATGCTAAGTAGTACGCAAACTTCAAACAGCAAAAAAACTCAATGCAAATGCTAATCTCTGACATGCCAAGCCAATGCATTGTAACTAGAATTCTTGTTTTCTATCTCAGTCAGTGATTCTCAAATTTTAATGTACATAAGTATCATCAAAGAGTGCTAATTTAAAGTGTGGGACCCTAAGCCTCTTTCCAAAGTTTCTACATCAATGGGCCTGGTATAGGGGTTCCAAAACTTTACCCATGAGCTCTAAAACAAGTCATCTCATGACCCTGAAGAAATACAGACCTATAAAGATGTTTTTATATGCTTTTTTAGAAAATTTGAAAAATATAAGAGAAAAAATAAACTGTGAGAAGAAAACATAATCACTCATAGTCTTACCATTCAACATACCTACAGTTAAATCAGTATAACAACTTTAAGTAGGGTGACGGTGTGCGTGTGTGTGTATGTAAAAGTATCCAGTTTTTTTCAAGCTATATATATTATCTGTAATATTGCATATCTAATTTAATATTACATCACCAGAACTTTCCTACCATTATTAAAAATTGTGTATAAAATTCTGTGCTGAGTTTGTTTTTCTCAAGATTTAAGGCATGGTTCCACAGTCTTCTAACACAGTGTTGCTAACAAAAAGCCTAATGATACTCGTAGATTACTGTTGCTTCATAGCTGACTTTTCTTTTAACCTCTGAAAACTTAGAGGATTTATCTTCATGTATGATATTCTTAAATTTTGTCAGCCTGTGTTATGTAAACAAAATCAACGTACAAAATTAGAGGCATTACATAAATGGGATTTTGCTAAACATTTTCTATATCTTCCTATGTTAACAATAGATCTAGAGGGCCTGCAGAGTGGCATATTGGTTAAGAGCTGGCTTGGGACACCAAGCGATCCCAGTTCGGATCCCACATATGAGGGCCAGTGACACTGCCCTCTACAGCTAATAACAGCTCCACCTGGAGCTGGGCTGCGAGCCCCAGCAATGGTGTAAGCTGCAGCCCCTGCTGCAGTGGGCTGCCATAGGCTACAGTGAGTGGCCAGCAGCCAGCGTGAGCTGCCAATAGCCACAGTGAGCGACCATCCAGAGGCAGGCAACCGATCTGCATCAGCCGGGAAGAGCGCAATGACGGTACCAACATGGGCCAGTAAAGCAACGTCCTCTGCAACTAGACTGAAGAACAAAAAGACAGCAACTTGTCTGTTCCCCTTCCCCGGTTCCCCAACACTGTTCCCCTCCCCCAATTCCCCAATAAAATCTTTTAAAAAAAAACCAATAGATCTAGAGATTTTTTCTATGTTAGTATATTTAGATCTCACTTGTTTAAATGGTTAACTAGCGCTGAGTTTTATGGATATCCTATAACCTATTTAACTCCACCCAAATTGATAGACATTTTAAAAATTCCCAATTTTACCCAATTAAAATCAATGCTGCAGTGAACATGCTTGGATATATCTTGAGAACATGATCAAATATTTGTATAACACAGATTCCTGAACATACTTTCTTTTGTTAAAGGATATATATATTAACATTTTAGGTTAGACTGCTGTTGCATATCTGGAAATCAGACACTAAGATTGTATTTAGGAAGCCTGTTAGGGAATACTCTAGGAATTAATATTTATGAGTGAGTTACTGAAGAAGATAAATTGCAACAGAGTTGTAAAAAGAGCTTCAGTGAAACTCTCTCAGCACTGGAGCTGAGATACCCTTTAAAGATGTTCCCTACTGGGGCAAGAGAGCTAAGCCTTATAGCCTTACATCAACCAGTCATTAGCTGTGTCAGGGAAAGAGCATACTATTGGTAACGTGGGTCCCTTCAATCCCCAGAGGGGCACCCAGCTGAAATGTGTCAACTTCCAATTCTCAGAAGCTAAGATAATGAGCGTTGCAATATTTGGAGCAGTAAGGATCTGGCTAGTGAACCAAAGCATCCTCTATTGTCCACCCTTTTGTGCTGATTATATGCATCTGTCTTGTATAAATTCTGGTAGTAACTCCTAATCTAGTGCTCCTTTATTCTTCAGGAAAGTATATGAGCTAAAGATCATTGGAATGAACTATAGTTCCTCAAATCACAAATGGTCCTCATTATCTCCCTCTTCTACTTTATCCTAGATACCACTCTTGTAGCTGGTAGAGTGACCCAGAACCTTCATCCATGAGGCATAACAGAGCCTTAGTCGTCAAATAAAAGCATTCTTCCTTTAAACTTCTAAGACCCCTAAACTTCCAGAACCAAGAACTGTGGGGATGACAAGCACTTATTTCATGAATGGGACACTGGGAGTGATAAAAAATGGAGTTACTTCTTTATGTCCCTTTGTTTCTGGACTTATGTATTCTACTAATTGGAGACACAGCACCACATACTCATCATTGGTTTGGAGTACACACAGAATTATGGAAAATGGTACCCATGTTCTTAGGGTATCATCTGCAAACTGACACTATAGCTGCGCCTTCACCAGAACTCTGAAGATCAGTAGTTTCTGAGTGGTGTTGAATGTAATTAAACCAGTGGATCCCATGTTCAGGTACTTACTCCTACACCTCCTTTGCTGTGGAAGAGGATCATAGGTTGATATATCAAATACCCTATAAACCCTCAAATAGTACTGCTAGCTGCAGCTCCACAAGCAGGAAAGACAAATTCATAATCAAAGAATTTCATAATCAAAATATGTTAATTATAGATGAGATGAATTTCTGCCCCTTGTAGGATGGAAGGCATCCAATGATACCAACAACATAAACCAAGTGGCTAGTTGGTCTTCTTGAGGAATAGTGCCATCTTGGGCTCAAAATTGATCTTTTGTTAGAAATTTAGACCAAGATTTGATCAAATATGGTGAGTAGGGAGCCCATATTTTGAGGCACATTTATAACCTTCATCCTTGCTCTTATGGCAATTTCACTCATTTACCCACTGTGTCAACACGGGAGTGGCCAATGACAGATGTCTGATGTCAACTGAGTGAATTATTTTGTCTACCTATATTTTTAGGGCTATTTTTATGGTGAAAGTGCTCTGATGAATATTAACATACAGTATAAATATCTTCACACTTCATGCCTTTTCCAGTAGGTCAATCCTCATGTCTTTTCAACAGACTTTTTGACCCTTATCTTCTAATCTTTTTAAATTCTTTATGTCACTGACCAACGAGCCAAGCTATTTACCATTCTCTATAAGTCATTCCACATGGCTACCTTTCTTTTCATACCCAGTGGTTAACAAGATAACTCTCTGCTGAAAAGACTGTTGAATCTGGTTGCTCAATAATGGGGACTCGGAGGAGGAGATTGATGCATTCCCCACCAAGAAACTCATGTCCAGGTACCATGATCATGGGAAGCCTAACAGGCAATCCCCCTGTGGGTTCCTGTGGTGGCAACCTGTGTTCCCTCTACCTCTCCTGGTGGGCCTGCAGATGGGTTGAAAGAGCCCTTCAGACTTCTCAGCTTCCAAAAACAAGTAAGACTTAAGGTTATATGGGTTTCTTTGTCTCCTGAGGGAACCAGAGACTATTCCAAGGTCATGTTTCAATGGGAGAGGGGGGAAAATTGTACTTCCTGGACCCTTTGATTACCAGTGAGAAAAAGACTATGGACTCCACAACTCCTGACACCATGATGAAGGGAAAACAGATAATGCCTACCAGTGTTGGATCCGAGGCCTCTACAAGCCTCCATTGTTATGGCCCCCACTAAAGAATGTATTATCAGTACACATGTATTGTGTTTGTGCATCCTTTCTCTCCTTTGCCCACACTTCTGATAGGAATTGATACAGTTAAGTCCATCTTACTGGGGCATGTAGAAGACTATCAACTTACCCCACTACTGGTATCTAGTGTCTCTGCCCTCAAAGCTAACCACCCTCAGTGTCAAACTTGAGGAAGCCTAAGTTGATGATTTCTCCACTCAGTAGCCCCATCCGGTCTGTACAAAAGACTTATGGTACCTAGAGACTCACATTTGACTATTAGCAACTCAATTCCATAGTCACGCCTTTGACAAGTGTAGTACCAAATATTGTTATTGTCATAGAGGCTATTGCTCAAGCTAAGGGAACTTGGTATATACAACTGATATCACAAATACCCTTTTCATCATCTGTTTCCACTTTGTGTATCAGGATCAATTTCCCTTTATGTGGAATGGCTTACACTGCACATTAATGTATTCATACAGGCTACCTAAATCCCCTGGCTATCTGTCATCAACAGACAGGAAATCACCTGGAAAAATCCCCACTTCCAGAGAAAACACTAGCCTTCCATTATATTGATCACATCTCTTGGTGGGCTAAGACAAGGACTGGATGCTTTTTTGAACTATACATCACAATGTGACTGGGCCATTAATATAGATAAGGTACAAGGACCTAGTACCTACATGAAATTCCTGGGTATAATCTAGGTAGAAGCATGATGCCTCATTCCAGAGGAGACAATTACCAAGCATCTCTCTCTCTCTGCCTTCACAAATAAAAAGGAGAAAAGTCCCAAGAAGACCACCTATAAGCTGCTCCCCCTGCCCAGGTCCCATCAGTTAACATTTTCTGTTTGTGTTCCAGATTTCAGTAACCTCTCAGTTTGTCTATTTGAGCTTATAGCAGAAGGATGCTACTACAGTTGGATGAAGGTATCCGTGGGCTTTTGAACCTGTATTTTTTCAGAGTCTGCTTAAAGGCACACATCCTTTGAGAGACCATTCTTTGTCAATTACGGTGCCTTGGTAGATACTGAGTGCATGACCTATGGCTATGAAGTAATCTTGCAATGAGAAACCCCAATCATATCATAGGTCCAGAGTCCTCAAATCACTAGTAGGGGCAATTCAGGAATTCTCTCTAGTAAAATAGAATTGGTACATACAGAAGTGGGTGAGATCAGGCTGGCATGGGATCCCACTACATCATAGAAAAAGCTTCAGGAACGTCCCTCTTTTCCCAAGGCATATTGCTCAAGGAGCCATTCCCTCACTGGCCCATTGAAAACCCAGATATAGAAACTTTGTGGACCAACATTGGTCTAGTTTACTGATCTATCATCCTGGTTAATTTCCACTAGGATGGAAAAGGATACTGGTGCCGTCAAACCTGAGCAAGACCTGTACCTTATTGAGAACAGTAAAGAATGTTCAGAGTAATAATCAGAGTCTCATGAGGTATGGATGGCTATCGAGGCCACCCCAATAAATGAGATATGCTACATTTCACTGACTCTTGGGGCTGTGGCTAATGACCTGTTTGGTCAGGTCACTGACAAGTCTTAGGCTACTATATAAATAAGCGCCCCCTGTGTGGATGAGACATTGGAATAAAACTTAGCTCCTTTCCTAATAAGCTTTTTGTTACCTGTGTATATACTCAACAGAAAAGCTCTTACACTGTCAAGGGGAAACACAATCAATGTGCAGACAATGTTTGTCAGCCAAAACACAGAGACTCTAACCCAGAACAAGCAAATGTGCAACCTATTGCCTCTAAGATCCATGAGAGGAGAGTTTGCGGAAAGTTAAACACCATCCCAGACCAGGTTACATGTATGGATTGTCACTGTGGCCTGAATATGTCAAATCTGCATGAAAATCTATCCCTCCATGGCCAAAGCTAAAAATACTAACCAGGGACAAATCTCTTGAGTCAATGGGCTAGGGAGTTCTTGACAAATAGATCACATTAGGCCTTATCCCATTCAGAGCACTCCGCTAGATCTTGACTGCAGCTAAATTCTCTGGGTTTGGCTTAGCTGTCCTTGTGCATTCCAGTGATTTGAGCCACACTATCCAGGTCACACAGACCATATTTGTTTCTTGTTTCTTGTTCAGTTTTCCTGAGCACAATGCATCTGATAATGGCCCCAAATTAAGGCCCAAGTTATATATCAGTGGGGTCAATCACAGAGCATACAGTTAATCTTCATGTTCTATATCGCCCCCAAGTTGCAGGGGTGATTAAAAATTTTAATGAACAATTAAAAGACAAACTTAAGTGGCTTATGGGAGAAATAAAGATAATTCTAGCCTTAACTACAAATCTTAGGCAATCAGCAGTAATTCCCTGAAAGGGTATTTTTCATTTGCTCAATTTGATTCACCAGGCTGTCTGACCACTTCCTTCAATTGTACACCCTTCTTTTACAATTATTGACAGCTCAGTCTCTGTAGGGAAACCTGGAAGAGTCCTCAATCTCCTTTGACCCCTACCTGAAGATTCCAATCGATGGGATATTGCTTTTAAACAATGAGGAGTGCCACACAGTAACCTCTGACTCCATTTACCAACCAGGTGCAGAAGATTAATTTTTGCCAAACAAGGACTTCGAAAATAATCACCATCAAATTGAGGTCTATAGTTCAACATTTTTTTCTTAAGGTGTCTCTGCCACTTTGCTCCATGTAGCTCCATGAGATCAATGTCAGTATATAGAATAGAAACATTTATTGAACCATGAGAGGATCTAAGACAGAAGATTTGAATACATCAATCCAGAGGATGGATTAAGAGTGTTATTCTTGCCATAGTACAGGAAAGACTGCCCACACTGCAGCCAGTGGAGAGAAGTCTCCTTTACTGATAAGTTGTCAGCATCTTCAAACCTAACAGCCTGGGTATAGAAGATGGAGGGGAAGGGGATATAACTTCTCTTCTCTCTCCTACGGAACAGCCTGTGTGACTCGTGCCTTACTGAATTTGCTGACAAATCTGCCCCGACTTTGACAAGGTTTTCGATATGTCACCCACTGCTCAACCCCACAAATAAACATTTGAATGCTGTGCCCTGAATATCAGGAAGGGCCATGTCTCTAACCACAGACCTTTCTGATACCTCAGGTACCCTGACCTTATTAATCTGCAGTGATGTTTTGCTAAACTAGATTCTGACACTGCAGAAGCCAACTGTCTCCCTCAATATCAAGTTGTTCCTATAAGAAGTAGGAGCAACTGGAACATGACAAAAAGGGAGTACAGAATCCACAGTCAAGGTGAGTTAGGTCTGGGTGGTGATCATCTTCTCCAGTTTTCTACACTCACTCCAGTTCTACATAGACTGTCAATTTCACTGAAGAGTCCTGTCCATCAGGAAAGACTTTCAGCTGGTTGATCCCCGTAGTAGTCAATAATTCTACCCCTTCAACACTGTGTAACCTCTTGGGATATTATTTTGTTTTCAAAACCCAGACCTTCACCTGTCTTCCTCCTACCAATATAACCTGTACATATGAGGCATTAATAAGAGATATCCAAGTATTCAGAACAGCTTCTCTAATTGAACTTGTCACATTATGCTGAGTCAGTGGAAGCTTCAAAACCAGGCAGATCCCAGTAACTTCAGGGAATTGACAGGTAGCGTTACCAATTCTGTGATCATAGGGGTGCTCCATATGGTAATCCACATTGTCAGGATGATTCAATTTAAAAAAATGTCTTGCAAAACCTGTCCCTAAGGTCATTGATGATATGACCTCAGCTTTGAAGGCACAAAAGAGCAGCCTCGATTCTGTGTAATTGCCAGGGTAATATTAGATAATCACATAGCCCTCAACTTCCTGCTGGCCGGCCAACAATAAGTGAGACTGTGTGATTTATATCACCTCATTTTACACCTGGATCAATGAAGCTGGTGAAGTAAAACAGTCAATTATGAGGCTTAAGAAGAAAGCCTACTGACTTTCTGAAGTAAACCCTGATGAGCTATAGGACAGCTCTTCCTGACTTGGGAATGGTGGTGGTTCATGGCTATGTGCACTCCTCCAGGTAGACCTGATCATCCTGTTTCAAATGATTTTGATCATGGCCCTGGTCCACTGTTGCCTCAGTGTAATTAATCAGTTATTGTTACAGCTCCTTCAAGTCCAACCTATTTGGGCCCATAATGGGTTAACTCATCTTTCTTGCTGTAGCCCAGAAAGATCAAAGGTGGAGTTGAAGGATCTGGTTCCAGGACAAAATCCTGTGTGTCATTTTTTAGGCCCTATTTTCATAGTTTTTTACCAACAGCACTGAAAAGCTATGCATGATTTGAGGGGAAAATCTAGTGTATCTGCTGATATCTATAGTCTCTAAACATATTTCATTTGCCAGGTCATTCCCTCTTCAATTAGGTTATTATAAAGCAAATTCATAACCATTTAAGTTCTAGGAAAACTTTTACGCTGTCACTCTGACCTGAGCTGGTTGACTTTGTCAACTGTCTGTCTTCATCTCCACAGCTCCCTGTCCTATTTGCTGTACTTAAAACTTCTCCTCTACCTGTATATTAGGAGTTGTTTCTGCCTTCAAAAGGTGCTGACAAAGTTCTACTTCTTATATGAGAAACTCCAGGGATTTAATTTCCAGTGAAACTTATGAAAATTATTTTTAAAACCAACTATTTGAAATCTCTGCAAATGGTACAACATACAGATTACAAAGGAACAAAACATATTCAAGAAAATATACTAAACCTTGGTAAGAATTATGAGAGTCTGTGGTAGTTGAACCAAGACCTGTGTCCTCCTTTCCCACCATCAGCTTAGAGATATGGAAATTCCACTCAAGACTGGTGTAGCCAAAGGGTTTATGACCCCTACATACTCATATTGCAGATTGAAACATTTATTACTATACAATATCCCCCTTCTCCCATTTAATCATTTAGCCTTAATATTCTATCTTTTCTCATTTTAATATTACTTCTCATATTTTATTATTTGTTCTCATGTATCTAGTATACCTTTCCTGTCATTCTTTTCAATTAGATGTTTTTCTTTTCTCTTACCTGTATTCTGTTAAACATCATATGTCTTCAAGGTGGGATAATTTTCAAGAGTTTACCCAGAAGAATGGCTCCTGCTTAGGTCTGTATTCCATACTCTGGTTGCTCAATCAACCTAATCTCTGGCTAAGATCTAAAATTTCTTAAAATGTTTTAGTCTGCTAATGGTATCCTGTCTTGTTTCTGGCCCCATGTTAAGTTTATTTTAGAAGGAGAGAAAAACAGTCAGATAAAAATATGTCCATCTTAGATATAGATAGGTAAAGACACAGATATTTTCTCTGTTGTTTCAACATGCTTTGGACAAGAAAGGAGAAAATGGGTGTACTTAGTCTGTCCTCTTGATCTATTCTCTTAGTTCTTCTTTTAAATATGATGAACTTACTCATAGGTTCACAGACAGTAAGCGATCTGTCCAAACTCCCAGAGCTAATGAATAGCAGAAAGAAAACTAAGGTACTGGGCTTGTAATTTCTATCCAAAAGCCCTTTTCACTACAGTGTGTCTTTAATATTACATTTTAAAACATTTATAGCACATAAAGAATTAAATAAAAACATAATGGTTTTGAGAAAGCACTTCTGAATGACTATAAGTAATGCTTAGAATTGAAATACAGGAATTGTTACAAAAGCTCTCCACCTATAAAACTGGAAACAGCTCCCTCTTTAATAAAACCAATGCATTAGAAAGTCAATATATATCCTATTGATGTGCACATTAGAAGTGAAGACTGAGTTACAAAGATCAATCAACAACTGTTCAATTCAGGATTTCCAGTGGACATCACCGGCCCAGCTTCCTTGCACCAACCTATAGGTGTTTTGTCTCTAAATCAGCCACAATGCTCAGACTTGTGTTTCTTCCTAAATTAGCTAAGCTTTCCTCAATGTTTCACATTATTTTTAATCAAATTTCTCTTCTACTTATTTCTAGCCTGTTTATTGACCCTGAGATTATAGGCAGGACTCAGGTATAACTGAAATTGAAAGCCATGGTAGGCTACAAAGTTGGATCATTTTCATTGAAGTGCTCAAAAGATTAGCCACATGACCCTGTGATTTATAATAGCAGTTTATTACGCAATAAGTTTCATACAATTGGATAGACTTCACAAATATCCTCTACATCAGAACTCACATATGTTGCCTGTTTGTACTAATCATTTTTATTAGTGTTGTTATTGTTAATAGACAAATAAAAGCAAAATTACATTGAGATGAATGTGCCAGTTTTAGCTCTAAACTTTTTATGTCCCAGAGAATAAATTCACAATATAAAAATAGATCCAGCTTTAAAGAATAAAAGGATACACAGTGAATATATAAATAACCTGCATAATTTTTTCCTGAGAAGGATCTAAAATGGGAGTAAAATTAAAATGACCTTGTGAGATTGGAAAATGTCCTATAAAAGAAGGTTGCATTTAGAAGGGAAAAAGTATCAAGAGATATTTTTAGGAAAAAGAAAAAGAAAATAAAATATTGTATAACCAAAACATAATCCAGGATAAAAATTATGAATCAGTCCTCTTCTCATGTATTACTGATGTCCAAAACATAAATACAGAGAAAAAAGAATATACATTTTCATAGAGTAATATTATAAATGGTCCTTCTGTCTCTATGTCAGTTTACAACAACATGGAAATCATGAAGCCAAAGTTACTTTACATATACATATAAAGTAAAAAAAAAATTAAACTACTACAGCTATTTATTTATTTATTTATTTATTTTTAATTAGTTTCAGGTGTATAACACAGTGCAATAGTTATACATTTTACCCCTCAAAGTGACAATCCCCCACCCCCAATTCGCCACCCCACTCCCCCCCATATCATATATATCTATTACTCTTCCTCTGACTCTCTTCCACAGTATAATCCACATCCCGTGACTATCTATATATATTCAATTACAGTAGGTATACCACCTCCACTTTAGTTATACAGTGCAGTGATCAAACCTCTACTCCATCCATGAAATGGTCTCCCTAACAAGACCTATGACCATCTGACATTCCACAGAATATTTACAACATTATTAATTATATTCCCCAAACTGTTTTCCCTATCCCAGTGGCAATATTGTAGTTGCCTATTTTTGCTGTCTAATCCCTTCCCCTTCTCCTTCATCCCCATCCCCCTCCCAATTAGCAACCCTGATTTTTCCTCTATATCTAAGAGACAGTTTCTGTTTACTTTGCTCATTCATACAGTTTTTCAGATTCCACATATGAGTGAAATCATATGGTATTTGTCCTTCTCTGACTGACTTATTTCACTCAACATAATAGTCTCTAGGTCCATCCATATCATTGCAAATGGTACGATTTCATTCTTCCTTATATCGGAGTAATACTCCATTGTATAAATATACCACAGTTTCTTAATCCAGTCATCTACTGATGGGCATTTTGGTTGTTTCCAAGTCTTAGCTATTGTAAATTGTGCTGCTATGAACATAGGGGTGCATAACTTTTTTTGAATAAGTGTCTTGGTTTTTTCAGGATAAATACCTAGGAGTAGAATTGCGGGGTCAAACGGTAGCTCTATTTCCAGTTCTTTGAGATACCTCCATACTGACTTCCATAGTGGCTGCACCAATCTGCAGTCCCACCAACAGTGCAGCAGGGTCCCCTTTTCCCCACAGCCTCGCCAGCACTTGTTGTTTGTTGATTTGTTGATGATAGCCATTCTGACTGGGGTGAGGTGGTATCTCATGGTGGTTTTTATTTGCATTTCCCTAATGACCAGTGAGGTTGAACTTTTTTTCATATGCCTTTTGGCCATCTGTATGTCTTCTTTAGAGAAATGTCTTTTCATATCTTCTGCCCATTTTTTAATTGGGTTGTTTGTTTTTTTGGTGTTGAGTTTCATGAGTGTTTTATAAATTTTGGATATTAACCCCTTATCAGATATATCGTTGGCAAATATATTCTCCCATTCAGTAGGCTGCCTTTTTGTTTTATGAATGGTTTCCTTTGTTGTGAAAAAACTTTTAAGTCTGATATAATCCCATATGTTCATTTTTTCTTTTACTTCCCTTGCCCGTAGGGATGTATCAGTAAAAATATTGCTCTGGGTAATGTCTGCAAATGTACTCCCTATATTTTCTTTTAAGATTTTTATGGTTTCAGGTCTTACATTTAAGTCTTTAATCCATTTTGAATTTGTTCTTGTATAAGGCGTAAGGAGGTGGTCCAGTTTCATTTTTTTGCATGTGTCAGTCCAATTTTCCCAGCACCATTTATTGAATAGACTATTTTTACTCCAGTGTAAATTCTTGCTTCCCTTGTCATAGATTAACTGTCTGTAAATGCCTGGATTTATTTCTGGGCTCTCTGTTCTGTTCCACTGATTGATGTGCCTGTTTTTATGCCAATGCCAAACTGTCTTGATTACTGTGGCCTTGTAGTAGGTTTGATGTCTGGTAGCGTGATCCCCCCGACTTTGTTTTTATTTCTCAGAATTGCCGAGGCTATTCTGGGTCTTTTATGATTCCATATATAATTTTAGGATTATATTTTCTATTTCTGTGAAAAATGCCCTTGGTAGTTTGATAGGAATTGCATTGAATCTATATATTGCTTTAGGCAGTATGGACATTTTAACTATATTAATTCTTCCTATCCATGAGCATGGTAGGTGTTTCCATTTATTTGTATCTTCTATGATTTCTTTCTTCAGTGTCTTATAATTTTCTGAGTACAGATCTTTCACTTCTTTGGTTAAATGTATTCCTAGGTATTTTATAGTTTATGACACAATTGTAAATGGGACAGTTTTCTTAATTTCTCTTTCCATTAGTTTATTATTGGTATATGCAAATGCCACTGATTTCTGAACATTGATTTTATATCCTGCTACTTTACTGAATTCGTCTATCAGTTCCAATAGTTTTTTGATGGAGTCTTTGGGGTTCTCTATATACAGTATCCCTTGCCAATTTGGATGCCTTTTATTTCTTTTTGTTGTCTGATTGCTGTGGCTAGAACTTCCAGCACTATGTTGAATAAAAGAGGAGAAAGTGGACAGCCTTGTCTTGTACCTGATCTTAAGGGGAATGGTTTTAGCTTTTCCCCATTGAGTATGATGTAAGCTGTAGGTTTATCATATATGGCTTTTATTATGTTGAGATATGATCCCTGTATTCCCACTTTGCTAAGGGTTTTTAACATAAATTGCTGTTGGATTTTGTCAAATGCTTTTTCTGCATCTATTGAAATGACCATGTGATCTTTATCCTTCATTTTGTTGATGTGGTGTATCACATTAATTGATTTACGGATGTTGAACCAGCCTTGCGCACTAGGGATGAATCCCACTTGATCATGATGTATGATCTTCTTAATATATTGCTGAATTCTGTTTGCTAATATTTTATTGAGAATTTTTGCATCTATATTCATCAGGGAGATTGGCCTGTAGTTTTCCTTTTTTGTGATGTCTTTATCTGGATTTGGAATCAGAGTGATAGTGGCTTCATAAAAAGAGTTTGGCAGCCTTCCCTCTTTCTGAATTTTTTGGAATAGTTTGAGAAGAATAGGTGATAGTTCTTTTTTGAATGTTTGATAAAATTCACTTGTGAAGCCGTCTGGTCCAGGGCTTTTGTTTTTTTGGGAGTTTGTCAATTACTGATTCAATTTCCTTGGTAGTAATCAGGGTATTTAGATTTTCTGTTTCTTCTTTCGTTAGCTTTGGAAGGTTGTATGCTTCTAGATAATTATCCATTTCTTCCAGATTGTCAAATTTGTTGGCATATAGTTGCTCATAGTAATTTCTTAGAATTTTTTGTATTTCTGTGATGTCTGTAGTCATTTCCCCTCTTTCATTCCTGATTTTGCTAATTTGAGTCCTCTCTCTTTTTTTTTTGATGAGCCTGGCTAGAGGTTTCTCAATTTTGTTTATCTTCTCAAGAAACCAGCTCTTGGTTTCATTGATCTTTTGAATTGTTTTTCTGTTCTCTATATTGTTTATTTCTGCTCTGGTCTTTATTATCTCCTTTCTTGTACTCCCCTTGGGCCTCTTTTGCTGTTCTTTTTCCAGTTCCCTTAGGTGTAAGGATAACCTGTTGATTTGAGATTTTTCTTCCTTCTTTAAGTAGGCCTGCACTGCTATAAACTTCCCTCTGAGGACTGCTTTCGCAGCATCCCAGAGATTTTGGGTCGTGGTGTTTTCATTTTTCGTTTGTCTCGAGGTATCTTTTGATTTCCTCCTTGATCTCATTTGTGACCCACTCACTATTTAATAGCATATTGTTTAGCCTTCATTTATTTGTCAGCTTCCCGGATTTCTTCTTATAATTGATTTCTAGTTTCATAGCATTGTGGTCAGAGAATACTATTGAAATGATTTCAATCTTCTTAAATTTATTGAGACTTGTTTTGTGGCCTAACATGTGGTCTATCTTAGAAAATGTTCCATGTGCACTTGAAAAGAACGTATATTCTGTAGCTGTGGGATGAAATGCTCTGAAAATGTCTGTTAAATCCAGCTGGTCTAATGTGTCATTTAAGGTCGTTGTTTCCACATTGATTTTCTGTTTGGAGGATCTGTCCATTAGTGACAGTGGGGTGTTGAAGTCCCCTACTATGATAGTGTTACTGTTGATCTCTGTCTTTATGTCTGACAATACCTGTTTTATATATTTAGGGGCTCCTATGTTAGGTACATAGATGTTTACTAGAGTTATGTCCTCTTGTTGGATCGGTCCCTTCATTACTATGAAGTGTCCTTCTTTGTCCTTTGTTATATTCTTCAATTTAAAGTCCATTTTATCTGATATAAGTATCGCTACTCCAGCTTTTTTCTCAGTACCATTTGCATGAAATATTTTACTCCATCTCTTTACTTTCAGCCTGTATGAGTCTTTGGATCTGAGGTGAGTCTCTTGTATACAGCATATGCTGGGGTCTTGCTTTCTTATCCATTCAGCCACCTTATGTCTTTTTATTGGAGCATTTAATCCATTTACATTTAATGTGATTATTGATAGGTGTGTATTTATTGCCATTTTGTTATTTGTGTTCGTAGTCTTTCTTAGGTTGTTTTTCTCTTCTACTTAAAGAAGCCCTTTTAGTATTTCCTGCAAAGCTGGCTTGGTGGTAATGAATTCCCTTAACTTATTCTTTTCTGCAAAGCTCCTTATCTCGCCTTCGATTTTAAATGATAACCTTGCTGGATACATCAATCTTGGTTGTAGGCCTTTATTTTTCATCACTTTGAAAACCTCCTGCCACTCCCTTCTGGCCTGCAAAGTTTCTGTAGAAAAGTCAGCTGATAATCTTATGGGGGTACCCTTGTAAGTAACTTGCTGCCTTTCCCTTGCTGCTTTAAGGATTCTGTCTTTGTCCTTAACCCTTGCCATTTTCACTATAATGTGTCTTGGAGTGGGCCTGTTTGGAATCATCCTGGTTGGAACTCTCTGCACTTCCTGAGCTTGTATTTCAATGTCCTTTGCCAGGTTAGGGAAGTTTTCAGACATTATTACTTCAAATATATTCTCAATCCCTTGCTCCCTCTCTTCTCCTTCTGGTACTCCAATGACCCTTAGGTTATTGCGTTTGATTTTGTCCCCCAGCTCTCTTAAACTATTTTCCATGTTTTTCATTCTCTTTTCTTTTTGTTGTTCCACATGGGTGATCTCTGCTATTTTGTCTTCTAAGTCATTGATTCAATTTTCTGCCTCATGCAATCTGCTAGTGATTCCATCAAGTTTGTTATTTAATTCAGTAATTGTGTTCTTAAGTTCTAGCTGGTTGCTTTTCATGATTTCTCTATCCTTCTTTATATTTTCATTAATTTCCTTGAACATTCTAATAATCAGTGTTCTGAACTCTGTCTCTGATAGGTTGGTTACCTCTATTTCCTCTATTTCCCCTGATTCAGGAAGTCTCTTCTGTTCTTTTATTTGTGTTGTGTTTCTTTGTCTCCCCATTCTGGCTTACTCTTTGTGTTTGCTTCAATATAACAGATAGATCCCCAGGTTTCTCAGTCTTTTCTGGGTAAACTTATATGGTGTGTGTCCTTTATATTTGAATTACTCAATCTCCCTATTCTCCTGTGCTTGTATCTGAGGTGTTCCTTGTGTCGTGTGTCCTCACTTGTTGAAGTTTTAGTTTTGATTACTTTTGGCTTGTCAGTAGGTGGGATTGACTCCCAGATTGATTAGCTGTGAGGATCAGCAGTGTCTGCAGTTTATGAGCTACTGTGAGAGGATTGACCCCTCTGATGAAACTTGGACCCTATGGGCCCTAGTACCTGTAGCAACTTCCTTTTGGGTGTGACTCTTGTATGTCAAACCCAGAAATGCTCTGGTTTTATCTAAAGTTGACCTCCAGGTATGATGATTCTTGTATCTGTTTGTTTGGACCCACTGCTGCAGAGTGATTTTATGGTATAACAGATCAACAAGAACAAACTCCGCAGCCACCAAAGGAAACCAAATACTTGCACAAGTAAAAAAAATCAACCATCAAACTACAGTCAACTTGTATAGAAATATCAATCATACTAATGAAGAAAACAAACAGAAACAAAACAAAAACCACACACACAATAATAACAGAAGAGGAAACAAAATAAAATACAATATCCTAAAATAAAAAATAGAATAAACATGAGAAACTGATTAGGTATACCTAAAAAATAAAAAATAAAAATAAACTAAAATAATAATAATAAAAAAGGTAAGAATAAAAATTAAAAAAATAAAATTTGCAGAAAAAAGGAAAAGAGGAAAAGTATAGCAGTGAGAAGAATGAATAAAATAAGAGAGAAAGTGAGGGTGGGGAAAAAAGAAAAAGAAAAGAAAGAAAAAGAAAAAGAAAAAATATATATATATATTTGTCTACACACCCATATATATGGACATATATTCACCTATATACACCTATATATATGCCTATATTAAAAACTACAAAATGATAAGAATGAAATAGAAATAAAAACCAAAAAAACCAAGATAAGCAGCCAATAAAGGGAAAACAAAACAGAATAAAACCAAACAAACCAAAAATACCCGTGCCGATCTTGGCTAAAGTCCACCAAGCTCTCTTCAGTTTGTCTGCTGTACAAAAATTCCTGTGCGTCTTGTGGGAACAGTAGGCCACCTGATGCCTAGCGTGATCCTGGCACTGCAGGTTTGCTGTACTTGAGTGTGGTTGTGACGTGTGATTGGTGGTTTTTACAAAGTCACTGCCTTTTTGCTTTTGCCTGTCCCAAGGCAGGCTGCACCCCAAAGGCTCAATGAGTGTCTCTGGGCACCCTTTCGGTTGACAGCTGTGGAGAATTAAAGAATTCCTCACTACCAAAAGCCTGCTGCTAAGAATCTGTTAATTAGTGCCTGAGCAGGTGAACCTGCCCTGTCTCCCAAGCCTTGCATAAAGGTGGGGGCAGGGTAGGTAGTCACACTCTGCAGCCTTTACTGGGGTGGAAATTCTCAACCCCCTGCAGGTAGGAATATCTTCCTAGTCTGTCCCTATTGCTCCATTCAGGAGTCAGTTTAAGACTCTGTCTTGGCCGGGGCCAAAGTTTGTGGCAGTGGGTGGGTTATTGGGGTTTTTTTTTGCTTTCTGTTCAAGAGTAGAAAAAGGAAAAAAAATAAAAATAAAAAACATAAAAATAAAGCTACAGTTCCAATACTGTTTTAAGCTAAGGCTTTTGCCTCTTATGCTCCAGCGGAGTTCCTGCTGCTCTCCCAAAGGGTCTGCTGGGATTTAGGGAATTGCGTGCACCCTACCATGTGGCTAAGATCCCCGCTCCGCGTCTCTCGGGAACCTGCGTCTCTGCCCAGTGCGCTGACTCTCCGCGCGAGTCCTCTTTTTTCCCCTGCTCCTGGGTTTCAGGCTTCTGCGCTCCGCGGGACCCGTTGGGTACAGAGACTGATCCCTGAACCGGGAGGGTGCAGGGATTGATCTTGCCCTGCCGCTGCGGGGCTCTGCACCCTGCTTCCTGGGGACCCGGCGAGCCGCGGGTGCAGCTCGTCCCTCTGCACAGTCGTCTCCTCTCTCTCCTCCCGCACTTGCCCTGCCTGAGGCTTCTGCCTCAGACTGCAAACCAGCGCGCTCTTGCTGAACTCTAGGTGGGCTGCGGGCCGCAGGGAGCGAGCCGGGGCAACTCTCACTGTGACTCAGCAACCGCGGGTACGGACTGCACCTCACACATCTCGCCGCCTTCTTCCCCTACTCACCCGGCCTGACCACCTTCCAGCAATCCTTGTGTGGAACTCTTAGTTGCTCTGTGTGATGAGTAGATGTCTCTTTGAAGCGTATTAGAAGTTCAAATTGTGGATATTTCCAGGGGAGATTTCATGGAGCCCTCCTCACAGCCGCCATCTTGCCCCTCCTCAAACTCTATTCTCTTAAATATTAAAAAAAAATGACTCAAACTTAGAACATATATAAGAAAAGGAAAACTAAAATACCAAATTTCACAGACTACAAATTAATGGATTTTATTCTTTATACTTGTCAATTAATATACTCCCTATTTGCAAAATAATTGAGGCAATTTATAAATCATATGTAACAAGACATTTTAAAATACGGATGGAATCATATTTTGCCCCACCCTCTCCTTCCCCACCCTCCCCAGAGATACATACCCTGGAGTGTAGGAATTGCACTGTCTGTGTACTGTGTAAGGGACAGAAAAGTGTTTAAAATAAAGTGATTATATTGCCAATGACAGAGTACAAGGAAGCTCACATTCCTCTGAGACATCCACTATGCTTCTGGGTTCTGTGGAGGCTAAAATAGATTTTGTTTTTAATATTAAGATATAAAAGGAAAGGAAATAAGAAAAGGCTTTGAAAAGAAAGCATCTAGAAGGGGCTTGGAATATAGCTCTTCATGCCACCTCCCTGGAGAATGGGAAAACAATATCAGATATATGTCTCCTGATGGATGGGGTGAAACTAAATATAGAAACTGGATTCTGTTTCCCCTCTAGTGATTTCTGAAAGCTGACAATATGTTATTCCATGGGAGGTGGCAGAGAACGCAGTACTTCCCAAATGGCTACTGAGACAAGCAGAGGAAGAACTCAGAGAAGATGTTAAAGGGTATGTTGCTAGCAGAGTCCAAAAGGAGACACAGCTATCCTTCTGTCTGTAATGGAGAGGGCCAAAGCAAAGCTGCCAAAAAGGAACATGTGCAGAGGCCTATGCAAAGACCACATTCATCAGACCAAACCAGAATGAGGAAGACGATCTCTTCCCCTGTCCACTGACCATCACGTGAGCAGACACTATTTCTTTCTGCTGTTCTACCTACAAGCAGGGATAAGAGTGACACCATGAGTGCACAGACTCAAAATGGAGAAATGTAGGAGAAGGAAGTTCAGAAGGAGAGAGATTGAAATCTGAAAAGTGAATGAAGTAATAATTATATCAAACATGTTACAAACTATTCACCCAAGAGAAACATAAATGTAAATAACTGTGTCAATTGAGGATATCGGTGAGATGGACAAAGACTTGCTCAAGAATAAGGGGAAAAAAATAAGATTCCTACTCTCAATAAATCTGGGGATTCAGAGCCTAGAAAAATTTGTGCAATTTTCAAGATTAAGCAAGCTTCCTTCATATTTTAATATACCTGCATTGACATTCATCAGGCAGACAGAATATACATAGCAGATAAATACACAGTTGATGGATTTAGAAGTACCCACTTTGCCTAAATTTGGACCAGCTAAGTCCCTATTCACAAACGAAGATTGTAAATTGGGCTAAGGAAATTTTTTGTCTGCCATCTTGCTTACTTTTGAAACTTCTGTTATTGCTTCTGCTGTTGTACATTTTGGTGCAAGCTGGGTTGATTGGTTGAGTTTGCTATCGGCTCTATTAAGCCTCATCCTAAAGGGTACAGGGCTAGTCAGTTCAGCCTGAGTCATCTCGCTACCTCTGTGACAGAAAAGAACAGGATACTAGAGTTGAACGGCTCAAATAGAACCATTTATGGTGGGGAAGAGGAAATTCCACAAAGAAAAGATACTAGAAGAATAAAATAAATGCATGCTTATCACCTAAGTAAAAGGAAGACACAAAAGAGAAAATAGTTACAATAGTGCATTATATAATAATTCTGAAATAAAAAAAGGAAAAAATAAGTGTTGGGAGAGAATAGGGGGTAGCCATCATAAACTAAATTGGACTTATGTGATGCCTTATTTTTGAATTATAGGAAAACTATTTAACTTTCTCTCTATTTAATTTCTGATAATCTAATACAATGTGTATTCAGAAGAATTAAAGGCCTTCATGCAAATTTTTTTGTAATGGTTCCCAAAACCTATCTGCATACTAGAATCACCAAGAGTGTTTATTAAAAGCAAGGATTTCAATGGTCTAAATTTAAGGCTGAGAAGCTGTAATTAATAATATCCCTAGCAATTCTGATTTAGGTATCTATGCTTGGGACCACTGCTTTCTACTCTTCTATAGTCTAAAATATTAATTTTCTTAACCAGCTATCTGACAGGACTTTGGATATTTGCCCACAGATCCATCCCTTTCCCTTGCCCTGCTCTCCATTGTCTCTTGTTAAGGTAGGAAGGTGGGACAGGTTGACCCTATAGGCATTTTTTTCAGGCTCCTGTGTTACCTGGCTTCCAGATAGGTTTAGTCAATGGGAAGTACTGGTAAGATATCAGGCAGCAGGGTAGAAATGAAGTCAGGGTATTCTGACCATCACCACCACCCTCATTACCCTTCCACCACTCATCCTGGGGCTGCTTTTGGAATTTTGGTCATGTTTCCTCAGTGGCTTCTGCTCTATTAGACAACTCTTCCTCCACGGTTGCAGCTCCAGATAAACAGACCCTACTCAAGGGCCCTGACTTCTGGGCTCTGGAAACCCCATCTCCTTTCTTGTCTTAGGCTTTGGAGAGCCCTGAAAGTAGTTTCTAGCTTCTGATGACCTTAGGCTGTCTCCTAGTCTCCTATTTAGCTTCTCAATTCTTCCACCATCCATATAACCATTTCTCTGTATTAAATTCTCTTCCCATTTAAAAACCTACGGTTGATTTTTACCAGACCATGTCTGATGTTGTATGGTAAATTGAAAGAACATTGATATATTTCGGATACCAGACACACATATGTAATAAAGTTGATATTGCATATGACAATTCAGTAGATAGCCAAGATGCCTATAAATATATACAAATATAACTTGTATTTTTCACCATTCAGAAGTCCATCACAGCGGTACATTAGAGAGGACATGAGTTTCATTATTGCCTAGCAAAATAAGGGTATTCTCAGAAAAAAATTTTTTTAACATATATTTTAACATATGTGACCTGAAACCCATGTTCTACATAATAATGCACGGACAAGTTATTTTTGGCCTGAAACTGTTGATAGCAGAAGTTATCAATCATTTCCCTCGAAAAATGGTCTCTCTGAAATATGAAATTTAGGTTCTTCAAAATACACTTACAGATACATTGAACAAATATATTTAATGTATATATTAAATATATATTTGATTTAGGCATAATTCATATAATTGCTGTTATTGAGAAGTAATTATTCAGTAGATTCAGTTGTAGCCTAAATATTCTCCTTGGATGTGAAAGAAAGCATACTATATTGAAACATTACTGATAATAATTTTTTTTTCTTTTTTTTATCTTGACCACAGTTGATGAAAAGCTTTCATGAGAAGAAAAGAAACAATATACATAAAGACTTACTTATGTAGAATTTCTAAGAGTTTATCTCTTCTATGTACCTGCAAACATGCTTCTGGTTGCCATTTTTTTTTTAAATTTTATTTTATTTTATTAGTTTCAGGTGTACAACACAATGCAATAGTTATACTCTTTACCCCCCAAAGTGAAAACCCCCCTCCCCCAGTTTGCCACCCCCACTCCCCACCCATATCATATATATCCATCACAACTCCCCTGACTCCCCTCCACAGTATACTCCACATCCCGTGACCATCCACATATTCAGTTGCAGTTGGCATACAATACTATACAACATCAGTTTCAGGTGTACAGTGCAGTGATCAAGCCTCTACTCCATCCATGAAGTGGTCTCCCTAACAAGACATGTGACTATCTGACACGCCACAAAATTTTTACATTATTATATTCCCTGAACTGTGTTTCATATCCCTGTGGCAATATTGTAGTTGTCTATTTATGCTGTCTAATCCCTTCCCCTTCACCCCCATCCCCACCCCCTTTCCAACTAGCAACCCTCAGTTTTTCCACTACATCTACAAGTCTGTTTACTTTGATCGTTCACTCAGCTCTTCAGACTCCACACACAAGTGAAATCACATGGTACCTGTCCTTCTCCAACTGACTTATTTCTCGCAACATAATAGTCTCTTCATAACATTATCAATTACATTCCCAGAACTGCCCCCATATCCCTGCAGCAACATTGTAGTCCCACATACACTGTACAAAACCTTCCCCCTCTCCCTCTTCCCCACTCCCTCCCAGCCAGCAACCATCAGTTTTTCCTTTATATATGCTTGATATGACTTCAATCTTCTTAAATTGTCTCTCTGGGTTAGCTTTTGTTTAAAAAAGCCCTTTTAACATTTCTTGCAATGCTGGCTTGGTGGTAACGAATTCCTTATGCTTATTCTTTTCTGAGAAGCTCTTTATTTCTCCTTCAATTTTAAGTGATAGCCATGCTGGGTAGAGCAATCTTGGTTGTAGGCCTTTATTTTGTGTCACTTTGAGTATCTCCTGCCACTCCTTTCTGGCCTGCAGAGTTTCTGTAGACAAGTCAGCTGTTAGTCTAACAGGAGTTCCTTTGTAAGTAACCTGCTGTTTTTCTCTTGCAGCCTCTAGGATTCTGTCTCTGTCTTTAACCTTTGCCATTTTCACTATGATGTGTCTTGGTGTGGACCTGTTTGGGTTCAGCTTGTTTGGAACCCTCTGCACTTCCTGGGCATGTATGTTGATTTCCTTCACCAGGGTAGGGAAGTTTTCAGTCATTATTTTTTCAAATACATTTTCAACCCCTTACTTCTCTTCTCCTTCTGGTATCCCTATGATTCAAAGGTGGTTTTGCTTCACTTCGTCCCATAGGGCTCTTAAACTATTTTCATTGTTTTTTATTCTTTGGTCTTTTTGCTGTGCCAACTGGGTGAGTTCTGCTATTTTATCTTCCAAATCGCTGATCCGCTCCTCTGCTTCATCTACTCTACTGGTGATTCCTTCGAGTGTGTTCTTCATTTCAGTTATTGTATTCTTTAGTTCTAACTGGTTGTTTTTTATGGTTTCCCTATCCTTCTTTATGTCCTCGCTAAGTTCCCTAAACATTCTTATCATCAGTGTTCTAAACTGTGTCTCTGAAAGGTTGATCCCTCTGTTTCATTTGGTTCCATTTCTGGAGGTTTCTTCTGATCTTTTACTTGTGACATGTTTCTTTGTTTCCCCATTCTGGCTGTCGCTCTGGGATTGCTTTGATGTATTACATAGATCACCAGGAGGGCCCTGGCTGGATCATGCAGGCACACTCATGGCCCAACACTCCCAGGAAAACTCCCAGTCTCAGCCTGTCCCAATCAGCCGCTCACATACCAGGCCAAGCAGCCCGACAACCAATCACCAGCCTGGCAACCCTGCAAGCAGAGTGCGGAGAGCAGAGACCCGAGGCGGCTTGCGCACTCCCGGGTCTCAGTGAGCAGCAGTTGGAGCTGGATGGCACCCGGCCTGCGTTTCCCTGGCAACGCAGTATAAGCTGGGCGGAGGGTGGGGATCCAAGGCCGCAGGCGCACGCGCACCCACACACGCACTTCTGCACCAATTCCACCAGACCAATTAGGTCTTGGACTTGATCCTTTGTGGGAGGGCTCAAGCCCGACAAAATGGCATCTTCCCTACACCACTCGCGTGCAGGCTCCGCTCCACGGGAACAATAGTCTAAAAACCTCCAGCCTTTGCACCAAAGGTGCTCAGTCCAGTCCGTCCCCGCAGGCTCCCGGCTCACACAGCCATTCCCTCCACCAGGAACCAGGTAAATGCTCACCGGCGAGCACGCCCGGGTGCCGGCCCCACTGATTCTCCAGCCGCTCTTAGACTCAGCGAGGTGAGCAAAGAGAGTCCTCACTGATTTATTGCCAGCTATCTTAGAACTCCTCTTCCCGGCAAAGGAGCTCTGGGCTGGTGAGCTTGGGGTGCGGCCAGAGGGTCCCTCCCCCAACCGGAGAAGCCTCTCCACAGCTGGGACCTCCCTCACGGGGTTTGCCCTCTCTCATCTCCGCCCGTCCTACCAGACCCGATGTGGCTTCCTCTTTAAGTTCTTCGTTTAGTGGTTCTGTTCCTCCAGTGTTCCGGGGACCTCCAGGGTTGAATGCTGTATAATTTGCTTGTAATTTTGGTGTAACTGCCTGGGAGGCAGTTAGCACAGCGTCTGTCTATTGCGCCATTTTACCGGAAGTCTGGTTGCCATCTTATAATTGAAGGTTAGGTGACATTTTTAGCTAATTACACTAAACATTGACAATATATGAGTGTACACTCTATTAATAGCTAGAAACTTCTGAACTTAAAACATTTCACCCAATTAGCAAGAATAACTTGGTAAAATAATCTGCTAAAGCACTTTCGGGAAAGAATGTTGATTATACTACACATAATTAATTGCTATGTTCCCTGTTAGACTGAAAGCTCTATGAAGGTGGAAATCATTATTAAAAGATAAACTGATATATATATATATATATATATATATATATATATATATATATATATATATTTTATTTATATATATTTTTAATTAGCTTCAGGTGTACAACAAAGTGCAATAGTTATACTTTTTACCCCTCAAAGTGACAACCCCCCTCCCCCAATTCTCCCCTCCCTCTCCTCTCCCCCATATCATAGTATCTATTACAATTCCTTTGACTCCCTTCCACCATATAATCCACATCCCAGGACTGTCTATACATTCAATTACAGTTGGCATACAATATTATACAACATCAATTTCAGGTATATTTTTTAAATGTAAGAGTTTATTTGAGGAAAAAGCTATTCAAAACAAGCAGTGCCAGTCTGGAAGTGGTTAGAAATGCTCCACCAACAGAAGCTTCAAGAGAGACTTATAGAGAAAAGGTGGAAGAAAAGTAAGGAAATTATTATTATTATTATTATTATTATTATTTTAAAAAGATTTTATTGGGGAATTGGCAGAGGGGAACAGCGTTGGGGAATCAGGGAAGGGGAACAGACAAGTTGCTGTCTTTTTGTTCTTCAGGTTTAGTTGCGGAGGATGTTGCTTCACTGTTGGTATCGTCATTGCGCTCTTCCTGGATGAGGCAGATCGGTCACCGGCCTCTGGATGTCGCTCACCGCGGCTATTGGCAGCTCACTCTTGGCTGCCAGCCGCTCACGCTGGCTGTGGGGCCACTCACTGTAGCCTATGGGGGGCTGCAGCCCACACCATCACCGGGGCTCGTACAGCCCAGCTCCAGGTGGAGCTGTTGTTAGTTGTAGAGGGCAGTGTCACTGGCCCTCATGTGGGATCCGAACCGGGGCCGCTGGCATCCCAAAACCAGCGCTTAACCAATGCACCACTCGGCCGGCCCCAGTAAGGAAATTATTGATTGGCTATAGCTTAAAGCCTAGTTGGCTATCTGTCACTAGATATCCTTAGATTTCAATTCCATAACCTTGAGACATTTACAGGCTTAGATTTTTGATTACTTAATAGGTTGTTACATTCGGGCTGGCCGAGTGGCGCGGTGGTTAAGCACTGGCTTGGGAAGCCAGAGGCCCCGGTTCGGGTCCCACATATGAGGGTCAGTGACACTGCCCTCAAAAAAAAAAAAAAATAGGTTGTTACAACATTAGAGCCACCTGAGTCTAATGGCCTCTTGGTTTAATTAATTTAACAATCTCTATCCACAGTACTTAGGACAGTGCCTAGCACAGAGTAAGTGCTGAGAGAATATTTGTAGTGTTGAAATAAACTGAACTTAACTGAATTGAATTGAATTTTATTAAGAGGATTGAGTATCTCATTCACAATTTGTGCAGAAATCTTCCTAGGCCATCATAAAAGCTCTTAATACAAACAATGCTCTTTCTTTCTTCCTTGTTCTGGTTCTGGAAAAGAAGAGAGAAAGAACGAGACTCTCCAGCTCTCCACCTAAAGTCAGAAGACCAGGCATGAAGTGATAGTCAGGCCTATGTGTGTGGCTTACCCAGTGGTTATTGAATTGGTTCTCTGATATCCTAACTTTGACCACTCTAACTGCCTTAGTTCATTTGGGCTGCTATAACAAAATACTGTAAATTGGAAGTTTATTTTTCACAATCCTGGAGGCTCTCCTGATCAGCGGACTCACTGTCATGTAAGGACCCTCTTTCTGGTTCATAGACAAAAGTTTTCTCATTGTGTCCTCACATTGTGGGAGGGCCTCTTTCATAAAAGCACTAATTTCTTTCATGAAGGCCATAACCAAATCACCTTCCACCTCCTAGTACCATCGCTTTGAGGGTTGGAATTTCAACATGAATTTCTGGAGAACATAAACATTCAATCTATAGCACTGATGATGAAGAAACACTATTTCTTAAAAGGACCCCTCTTTAAAATACCAAATTATAGTTCAATGAGAAAGTAAATTATAAATAAGTAAAATATTTTATTAGAAATATCTGTATACCTGACAGTTATATATACACAAATATCCTGTAGATTGAAAAGTATAAAAAACCATTGAAATGTTTTGCAGATGTAAATAAAGTCCACAAAAATGTAATGTGCATGTGCAGATATAGATGTGCTGGATCACTCTATTGTCCACTTCATAAAGCTGGAGATCGATGTTCCAGAATTCCCTTCCTCAGGTGGAAACAGGTTTGATTTGGGCAACAGAGGAAGCTGCATCAAATGTGAGATGCAAAAATGCAGCAAAGACCGTCACTCCCTGATGGGCTTCAGGAGCTAGCACTGTAAGGAACAGACACAGAGGTGTGTAGCTGGTCTAGCTTGCCGTCCTTTCATCCACTGTGTCCAGCTTTTTCTTCCCAACTTCTGGCCAACCTGACCAACAACAGCCTCAGCTCACCACCAGAGGCTTATCTGTGTACCCATAGAGGCAGTATCTGCACAGAAGCAGCAGCCGTCCCCAGACCAATGCCCCTGTTGCCCCAATGCAGCAGCTTGCTTATCTGATATCCTGAAAGTCCCTATGTGTCTACCACTTCAGTGCTCTAGGAGGTAGGTTCATAATTTCTCTCTGATCTTTCAGCTTCTCCATTAGAACTTTACGTCATCAACTCCTCCTGCAACTCCTCCTGCAAAAATAATAAACCTTTGAACACTTCTCACTAAGAGTGCTCCTGCTTCCCTAACTGGTCCCTAACTAATATAATGGATTTGTGGTGCCAGACACTATCTTATTAGCATATAGCTCTCCTTCAATTTCATCGAATTGGAAATCAATAGCAGTGGGTAATAGCAATTTTTAAAAATTTCAGAATAAAATCTGCTATCGTTTCTCACCAAGACCAATTGCATTTATATTCAGATACTAAATAACTTATGGAGGACCTTTGTAATATTATATACTAATCACAGAAAAGTAAATTGAGACAAAGGGTAATCTGATTATATGATAATATCAAATGTTATTTTACACTCTTTATTTCTATTTTTTAAATAGTTGCCTTTGTGGTTAATGCATATTAAACAAATGTGTTTGATATATATCTAAAACATATAATGTTATGTTAAATTTATTATAAATCATGTAACTGATATCAGGAAAAATGTGCATGTTTTATCCTTTCCTCTTTCTAATGTCTTACTATAGAAAAACATGTCCAAAAACACAAAGAAAGAAATGTTTAAAGAATCAAATAATTTAATCTAACAGAGATTCAAATGCTAATACACCATCTTGTAATTGTTCTTAATCTTGTAATTGCACTCATTCATTATATAAAGATACATATTACTAACTAGACTCTGATTTTCTTAAGAGCATAGTTCCTCGAGAGCAAGAATTGTATCTTATTAATATTAGTATCGATGGTAAATAGTACAGTGTCTGACACATAGTTGATGCAATGTATTTTGAATAAATGAATGAATGAAAGTCTTGGCAATCCCTGCCTTCTGTCAGGTACCTTCTTATAGTTATTAGGGCTGCATAACAAATTATTTCAAGACTTAGAAGCTAAAACCAAAAATAGTCAGTATCTCTCATTGTTTCTGTGGTTCAGGAATTAATGAGCAGCTCAGCTGGGTGGTTCTAGCTTGGAGTCTCTCATGATGTGATAGTCAGATGGTGGCTGAGGCTGGGGTCATCTCAGATTTCTTCCTTTGTCTGGAAAAGTGTCTGGGAATATTCAAACAGCTGGGGATATTTAAGGAATACTTGGAGCTCCTCGAGCATCTTCTCTATCTAGTGTCTCCATACATATGATCTCTGTAACATGGCTTCACTGTTCCCAAACTTCTTAATGTGGGCTCAGGACTCTTAAGCCATGTGTTCTTTTATGGGAGGAGTGTCAATGAACTTAGCGGCAAGTTGCAAAAGCACCACTTACATACCTTATACATTTTCATTCAGGTAAATATTTAATGCTTTCCAAAGTCACACCACCTGTAAGTGTTGATATTTAATAGTTAATGTAGACGGAATGGTCTATATTTTCTTATTAAAATTTTTCCAATATACTTACAAGCTGAGAAAATGGTTATCACCAATATAACTATGGGTTTCACTTGTATCCAATCTCAGCTTTCCCTTTTAAACCACCAACATCTTTCTGAATGTCAAAGTCCTAACTTTGTGGTCAGAATGCCTTCTAATACCCAGGGCCTTTGAAAAGTAGGGTGTCTATATGGGAGTCCAGTTATAGCTCAGCAAAATTTGAAGACACTGACACATACCACTGCTGCTAGGTGGCATTATGAGCAACACACAGGTTTCTGTTAATGGAAATCCTTCACCAGAGAACAATGAAAAGATTTTCAGGTAACCTAAGAACTTATTCCAATGGCTAAGAATAGTTTTCAGTTACTGGATTCACTCAGTGTGCTTCCCTAAACCTTGAAACATACTATGTTGTGTGATCTCTCAGAGCTCACTGCCTGATATCCAGATGATCCTGTGTCCCCTATGCTTAGGCTCAACCAATTTTCCATCTGCCACATATGCCCTCCTGTCTAATCCTTAAACTGATAGTCCTAAAGAGTGAAATAATCTCAATCTTTCAATATTTTCTTTTCTGTTTTTATACCATCAACTCTATGCTCTACTTACTTTAGTAACTTTACTTTCGATAGTTGAGAGCATTTTCATTCATTAAACAAATACGTATTAATTGCCATCTGTATACCAGGCATTATCCTACATACTTGTGATATTATCAATGAACAAAACAAACAAATATCGCTGTTCTTGTAATTCTACAATTAACATAACGAAAAGTAAATTATATGGTGATAAGTGCCATGGACAAAATATAACCAAAAGCAGCATAAGTTGGATAGAAGTGGAGGAGAGGAGGGCAGGTTGCATACCAGAGTTTTGTTTTTCAGAAATATTTTCTTGCATATATGGTTCAAGATAAGGATATTTTAGAAGAGGAAGAAGAGGAAGAAGAAGAAGAAGGAGAAGGAGGAGAAGAAGGAGAAGGAGAAGAAGAAAAGACCAAAACACCTAAACTTTTTTTCTTTCTTATTCCTGCAACTCCGCTAATTTTCCTCAAGGCAGTGTGCTATCTCTGCCTGCTGAAGACAAGTGTTATACAAAGAAGTGTGGAAAAGAAAAACTCAGAGATTAATAGTTCAGCATGCTCTCTCACTATACTAATATTACAGTCTACAAATACCGAAGAATAGAATCTTTTTACAAGTGTTAATTTCCTCATTCATGTTCACTAAGATATATTATTATTTTTAGATAACTCTCTTCAATAAACATAGGAAAACCATATAAATATGTATAATGACCACAAAACATTTGAAAATGAAAATCTGGCTTGTTAATAAAATGACTACATACCAACATTAACACAATCACTTGAAATTGCAACAGTGCATAATACAATCCATCAACATAAATAATAGTCTATAAGAAAGATCTGAAATCTGCCCTGAGTTTCTATCATAAAAATCATTCTGAAAAAAAAAAAAAATTAGAGCACAGGAAAATCTTGAGGAATCGAAGAAAACAAAGGGTTGATTTTGAAATGTAGCACTGTCTTTTAAGATTATTATAAACCAGTGCTTAGGGCGGGTGCAGAATTGTTTTGAAAAAGAAATGTTTTTCCCTCACTCTCACACCCCACCCTATTTCTACATTGTAAGTCTTTGCCTCAGACATGTGGCATGATAGAAAAGCATCAAGAACCCAGACTTAAAGGTTGTTGCTTTAAAAGTTGTTACTTAAAAGTTGTTTTAAAACTTACTAAGCTGTTTGACAAGATAAAACTAAGTGTATGTGTATGTGCTAATATTTTTGTTCTCCTAACCACACATTTGTATGGGATAGGAAGGAGAGGGGAAAGGCTTTTGGGGGCAGGGAGAGAGAACATAGGAGGCTAACCCAGCCTGGAAAGGACTATGGGTGGTGATACCAGAGTAAGAAGGACCTGTATAGCACCAGGATTTGACAACACACTGATAAAGGCACAGAAGTCAGGAGGAATGGCTGTCTTCACTGGAGCCAAGTTCAAGGGAAAGAGTCTCAGCATCATCAAATACTTTATACCACCAATGTAAGGTGATCAAAACACAATCTTTTAAATGTTGAGAAATGTGTCAACTCATTATGAGGTTATCATTAGAATGGGAGCTGGTTCAAAGAATGATAGAAAAACTCATGCATACATCATTAATGAAAAAGAAATAGAGAATTCCAGAATAAAATTGCTAAATTACGAAACCATTTAGTGTTGTCTTTCAGGGCAATGAAAAGCAATCTTTAGAATTACAGAACAGAAATCATTTGTATCTCTTCACAACAGAACATTTTTATATTATATATTTTTATAAGATGCCATTTATTTTTATAAAGTTATAAAAGGTCCTATTCAATAGTAAATACTAAACCATATAAATATACTTCTTTCTAAAAGATGAGAAAACTCTTTTTATGCAAAGGCTCCTCATGAAAATGGTCATGTAGTCAATTTTTTTGCTTATTTTCAAATTTGGTTTTTTTTTTCCTTTACAGGTAGAAGCTGTAGACCCATTCAAACTATGGGAATATCTACAGGATTAGGTAAAATGGGTGAGTCAGCAGAAAGTAATTAAATTGAATATATCTAATAAGTATGAGGTGATATAGCTCATTGTGGTTTTGATTTGCATTTCCCTAACAGCTAGTGAAGTTGAATATATTTTCATATACCTATTGGCTGTTTGTGTCTTGTTGGGAGAAGTTTCTGTTCATGTCCTCTGCCCATTTTTTAATTGGATTTTGTCTTTTTGTTACTGAGTTGTGTGAGTTCTTATATATTTTGGATATTAGCCCCTTATCAGAGGTGTTTTTTGTAAATCTCTTCTCCCGTTAGGTTGGTGGCCTCTTTGTTTTGTTGATAGTTTCTTTTGCTGTGCAGAAGCTTTTCCTTGTACACTGTTGGTGGGAACTTAGAATGCAGCCACTATGGAAAACAGTATGGAGGTTCATCAAAAAATTAAGAAAAGAATTACCATATGACCCAGCAATCCCTCTCCTGGTTATCTACCCCAAAGATTTGAAAACATTTATCCATAAAGATATATGTACTCTGATGTTCACTGCAGCATTATTCAGTGGCCAAGATATGGAAACAACCAAAGTGTCCTTCAATAGATGACTGGATAAAGATGTGGTATATGTACACAATGGAATACTGCTCTGCTATAAGAAGATGAAATACTGCCATTTGCAACAACATGGATGGATCCTGAGATTATTATGCTAAATGAAATAAGTCAGACAGAAAAAGTTAAAACCATATGACCTCACTCATATGTGAGATATAAAACTGAAGGCAACAAAGTAACAAGACAAACAAATAAAGAAACAAAAACTCATAGACAAAGACAATATTTTAGTGGTTACCAGAGGGTAAGTGGAGAGTGGGGTGGTAGAAGATGGTAAAGGGGATCAAGTATATGGTGATGGAAGGAGAACTGATTCTGGGTGGTGAACACATAATGCAATATACAGATGATGTATTATATAATACAACTGTACACTTGACACCTATGCAGTTTTGTTGACCATTGTCACCCCAATAAATATTGATTTTAAAAAATGCTTGAGACTACACAGTAGTATTTATACCTGCTCATTACTTTCCAGTTTCAGTATTTTCATAGTGAGAGCAGATATTATCTACATCTGCCAATGAGAAAATATAGGCTCAATTTAAAAAAAAAAAAAAGACATCTAGATAGACAGCTGGATACCTTGGCACAATTTCAGGAGCAGGAGGAGAGCAAAAGCCAAATGACCATAGTGAATTTTTCCACAAGCCAAGCAGGATGGGGATTCGGATATGAACTTATCACAGTAGTAAAAATAAATGTGATACTTTCTACAGCCTACTGTTATGTCTAAAATGTATTCTCAATAATAAATAACACAGTTATATCATAAGATGCCAAAGGTTCACAACAGAGACACAAGAACCCAGAATAAAATCAATATACATTTTTTTCTTTCTTAAAAATGATGGTACTTACTATAGATTGTGGTTGTTACAATAACAATGCGGACTAAATGAGAATGAATTGGAGAAAATATCATAATATGATAAAAGTGGTCTAGCCTATCAGAGGTTGTGAAAGGTTTGCTTCTTTGGTTTTGGTATAAGACATTATATAGCCTGACACTACGATGGTGGAGGTCATCAGTCTGTCAATCATCTTCCATGTTTCCACTGACCAGACCAGCTGGATGCCAACTTTTAATTCTACAAAGTAAAATTAATTCAAATGTTTGAAAACATATCTTTGAAGAAACCAAAAGTTGGTTACAAAAAATAAAATAATGTCGACAGTCTTAAAAACTCACTAGATTCATGGGGGAGAGTATTCAAAAAACTATGTGTGCGTGCGCGCATACACACACACACACACACACCCTCATAAAAACTCAATTAAAGGGAAATACACTAACTAGACAAAAAGAAAAAAAAAAGAAAGAAAGATAAAGGCACATACGTTTATTTTGCCTAGAGACATTTGAATGCAACACAGGAAATTCCAGATCAACCCAAACAAGTAAATGGGAAGAATTCGATTATTTTCAGATCAGCCTGACTTGGACTCCTCTTTTAGGCAACTCTCTTGTATTGTGCATACAGCCTACTTTTGATACCTTGTTTATAGGCACAGATTTCTCTAGGAGGAACTTTTTTTTTTTTCACACTATTTCATTTGCAGTAAATACAAATTATCTTCCCATTGGGGTTGGGAGGCATGAGGTGAGACAACCTTGTCACATTTTAGGCATGCCTGGTTGCAAACGATCTTTTGTAAGTATCAAAATAAAACACTTGATAGCATTCAGCAAAAATAAATAAACAAACAAGCAAACAATGAAGCTCATACTTATTGTGCGACCCCTGGAGGGTTTCCAAGGACCAGTGATCTCAGTCATCAGAGAAACTGCAGGCATACGGGGTGAGACCTCAGAAATGTACACCTTCCTTGAAGGAGCTTGAAATTAAATGATAGCTTTTCACAGACATGGGATCTCTGAAAAACTGCCACTACAGAAATGTATTAACTCGTGGGGGGTATATTTTCAATGCAGTGTGCAAGCAGTTTAGCTGCTTGACTCCCACAGGTGTTAATGGTGGCTATGCAGTTAAATTCTAATCTGCCACTTTCCACCTGGATCCTACAGCTTTCTTTTCTTGCTGGCAGAGAGTTAGTTCATTTATTGCTAAAGGGGAGAAAAAAACAATGACAAGGAACCATTTGGCTTGCAGCATTAGGCGTCAGTACACTCAACTGATACCCATTTTTTTGAAACACTCATCTATGAATTTTTGCTGAGGCAAACTGTAGAAGATTAAAAAAGAAGATTAAACAAATATATACATGTTAGACCAATGAACAAATTGTTTACTTATTTTCTTAGAATTTTACAAGTCTATTTTCTAATATATATAATCCAGTGGGTGTTTTGGCAACATTTATATTAATACTTGTATTAGTGCATTTTCCATTAATCCTTTTAGAGTTCCTTGCTTCTCATAGTCTACTAAGAGCAGTCAACTCTGTTCCTAGAAAGAGGTACATATATCCAAATTTGTTAACAGAATTCCACAGGGTTCACAAATTCCCTAAAATGCACTCATGGATATAAATCCCAATTTAAGAATCCCTAATCCCTAACAGATCCACATAAACATTATAATACCACTCTCTGTGTTTGCAGCATAAGAACATTAAATGTGATTTGCAGTATTTGAAGGAATGGTGCTAAATAAAGCTATTGTATTTTTCATTATAATTGCTTTCTTCATATATTAAAGAGGACATCTCAGTGTTACCATATTGCCTATGGTATGGTACATGATATATTCATATATAAGAAATGTGGTCACTTCGATGACATTGATTAGTCTGCCCGTGAATTCCACAAAAATAACCAGCAGAGAGTTAGCAACTATTAATTTTATTCAGTTAACTCAACAAGGATATTTGTCCAGTGAATATTATATTTGGTGAAGCCAATTCATGTTCTCTGCCAGCTCCCTGCCAAAATCATTCTCAGAATTATAATTTCTTATGAAATGGTAAATAGACCATAATCTTCTTCAGCATCTCCAGTAAAAGTCACTTCCTAAAATGATAATAACAATAAAGTACACACTTGCCAACTTGTATAGCATGTTATGTCAATGGCAAGGCCTTCATACCTGGATAAAGCTTGCCTTTAATTGAATCCCTACCATGGTCAGGGTACTTCATGGAGTTATAAACACAAGTAGAAAACATTATTCCTGTCATTTAGCATCTTTACAATCTGGTTGGCAGATGGGGGAGAGATGGACAAAACCAGTAGAAATATAAATGTGCATCTACAAATGTAGAAGCAGTCAGCCTACTACCACTGTACAGAGTATTACACAAAGGTTAAGTAACAAGAGGTCTGGAATAATAACAGAAAAATATCATTATGAACAAGCATCAAGAACTTTGGAAGGGCTGAGGGACATCATTTAGAGAGGAGCAGTTTTAAAATAATTTCTTTCTTTTTTTAATTAAATTTAATTGGGGTAACGATGGTTAGTGAAGTTACAGAGGTTTCAGATCTACAATTCTGTAAAACATCATCTATATATTATATTGTCTGTTCACCACCTGGAGTCAGTTCTCCCTGCATCACCATATATTTGATCCCTTTTACCCTCATCTACCCTCTTCCCCCTTACCCTCTGGTAACCACTAAACTGTTTTCTGTGTCTATTAACTTTTGTTTCTTTGTTTGTTTGTCTTGTTCCTTTGTTGCTTTCAGTTTTATATCCCACGTATCAGTGAAATATAATTTTTGACTTTTTCTGTCTGACTTATTTCGCTTAACATAATAATCTCAAGTTCCATCCATGGACCTTGGGTTCAAAGAGGGTTTTATGAATTTGACCTCAGAGGCAAGGTAAGTAAAAGCTAAAATAAATTAATGGGACTATATCAAACTAAAAAGTTTCTGCAAAGCAAAAGAAACCATTCACAAAATAAAGAGGCAACCGACCAAATGGAAGAAGTCATTTGCAAACAACAGTTTCAATAAGGGGCTAATATCCAATATATATAAGGAACTCATTCAACTCAACAACAAAAAAAACAAACAAAAAAATCCAATCAAAAACTGGGCAGAGGACCTGAATAGACATTCCTCCATAGAGGACATACAGGTGGCCAATAGACATATGATAAGATGCTCATTATCATTAATCATCAGAGAAATGCAAATAAAACCACAATGAGATATCACCTCACACTGATTAGAGTGGCTATCATCAACAAGACAAATAATAAGTGTTGGAGATGCTGTGGAGAAAAAGGAGCCCTCATACACTATTGGTTGGAATGCAGATTGGTGCAGCCACTATGGAAGGCAGTATGGAAGTTCCTCAAAAAATTAAGAATAGAATTACTATATGACCCAGCAAACCCTCTCCTGGGTATATACTGAAATCATTTCATTTAAAATGTTACCTAAAAATCCTCCAAGTTGGAAAAGTTGTTAAGTGTTTGGGCAACACATTATTTGAGTGAAATTGAAAGTATAATTAAGGATGTCACTAGAAATTAGGAGGTTTTGAATCCATCCCTGTGAAAAGTTCCCATAGCCAACCAGGAACAGTCCTGCCCAGGTATCATGCTGGGCAAGAAGATATTGACAGCAAACATTGATTAGGCCTGTTATGTTAACAGTGACAGACACATGTAGTTATATAAACATAGACATATATTTGGTCATACCTGCCCATTCACTTTCAGTAGTCCGTTGATGATGTTCTTAACTAGATATGGCTTGGCAACATTTTAATTCTGATTCCAAAGTAGGAGGTGTCAGGTTCCCACATTGGAAAGATTCCAGTGAAAGAGACTCAGAATTCTCTTCCTCTCTCCTTTTTCTGCACTCCTGGAACACTTCCCTTGTGGGATCTATTCAGTGCTACTTCTTGCTCTGAATATGTGTTACTTTCTTTGTCCTTTTGATCCCCCAAAAGACAAAGGGAAGCCTGTTCTAAAGCATGAGATAGAGCCCCAAGGAAGGGGTTCTGTGTGGTAGGAGCCAGCTCCTACCAAGTAGCTGACATCATACCTCCTTATGATGGTCAGGGCTGCATCCATGGTGAGTAGTAGCCACTATGTAAACAAGTACTTATAGAAAAGAGCTTAAAATCTAGGCAGCTGGAAGTTCTCAAGAGGAGAAGTGCTAAAGTTAAGGAAATGATTTTCCATCGCCAATGTGTACTATGTTCTTTGCTATGCAGAAAAGTATTCTTAACACTAAAAAGAATCTTAATATCAGTTCAAATGACACCAACACCAAAAGTATGTATTAATAATGCCATTATTTGAAGCAGATGAGTAAAGAAAAATTATACTTAGACCATTTCCCAAATATTATAAAACACCCACAATGATTTTCCAGAGGTAATTGATTCCTTTTTTTTTTAACCAATGGTGATAAAATGTTTCATGCTACCTCAGATTCATGTTATAAAAGATGAAGCAATATTTTTATTACTGCTTAGAAAGCAATATACAGTTCATTCTCTCTAGAAATTTGTCGTGCTCTGCTCTTATTTCAACAGAAGTAAGACATACAGGACTTTGACATGCCAAATTCATTCATCAGAATATAAATTGCCTCATAAATGCTCTAACTGATCTATCGATTGGCAGATAGTACCATGCAAGGCAGTCAGATTTGGTGATCATCAAATGTCAGGAAGTTGAATAGCATTTGATGGGGACTAGATTCTTTAATTTTATTAAATTCCAGAAGGTAGAGACCATATTTTATTTATCTCCTAAGAAACCTTTCCCTGCACTGTGTCCCTTAAATATTTGTTTAGTAATTTTATTCTCAAGGAAGACTAACTGGAATAACTATTTTTTAGAACATATTTCTAAGGAAAGTAATGTTAGTTCATCCCAAGGAAGCAATGAATCCAGTTATCCAATATAAAACAAACATAATCAGAGAGTTATTAAAGTGATTACTTATAATGATAATAACGATTAAACATCTGCCATGCAAGTCAAGATTTATTTGGCTGTACATAAATTAGAGTCCCAGAACAGTTTGAAATAAGAAAGAAAGGGACATTCAGTAATCCACTGATCATAACAGAAACAAAATGTTAAGCTTTAGCCTTGACCCAAATTTACTATCTACCATTTTTCCCACTGGAATTAGAGGATTCAACATTATTAAAACCTAATTAGAATTTTTATCATCCTCTGACCTATGGTTTCATACTTGTTTCCTAGTGGATATTGACTGAAGGTAATTGGCAAGTATTTCTATGAAGACAAATCCTCTACAAACCCTAGTATCCATAAAAATCAACTGAGGCTACCTCTTAAGAGCCTATTAGGAATACGGTTTGCTGAGCTCCACCTTCAGAGATTCTGATTTGGTTTTCTAAAGTACAGGCATGGAAAATGTTTAAAGCAATCCCTCCTAAATAGGTGTCCACGTCAAACACACTGAGAAACATTTTATGCAGAGCAGCTCTTACGTATTGGCTGCTTGTAAATATAGACTTAATGCAGGTAAATGCCAATGGCTACTTTTCAGAATTTCTTAGGCTTAGACTGTCTCTAGCTCTCCACAAACTCCTCAATGCTGAGAGAATAAAGAATAAGTTCCAATATGCAGAAGAATCTATCTACAATTCTACTTATATACCATGTAAAAGTTCTGTTTTGAATTTGCCCTATTAGATGTACTGCCCAAAAGATGGTAATTTGATTAATGTTACCATGAAAACCTACTCTGAAAAAGCAGATGCAGCCATAAACATCACGTTGCTTTAAGGACACTTTCTATCATTCTGCCCACCCACAGTAGGAAATATGATATAATTCAGAAAAAGCACAGCCATGGGCTATAAAAAAAATCTAGGATTAAAATTTCCCCACAATGTCTACTACCCACATCTGTCTAATAGATCATAAGAAGCAATTAAATAAAAAGAAATGTTCCGTTTAAATTAGCTTAAAATAGTAGGTAGTAATATCCTTAAAAGACCCAATATAAAGACAATAATAATCTAAACAAATCTCTAAACAACGAAAGCTACATATAATATTTATACATTGTAACTTTTTATACATGACCTATTCAAGACTCAATAATTATGTGAGGATAGAAATATGTGTATCATATCCTATGATAAACCGAAGCTGACAGAGATCAGGGGCTTTGCTCATGAGTACATTATTAGTAAGTAGAAGAACAGAATTGCATCTAGATTTCCTAGCTTTGTATTTTACTACAAATGCACAATTCAAGGTCTTGAAATTTCTAAGCATTGAAGGCAATAGCTATTAAGTTCAAAGGTACAACCTATCAGCAAGAATGCATTTTATGAATAATTTAGTTTTAAAATACATTATGTAAGATTCAATGATATTTCTATTATAATGGTAATCTCATTTACGTACATGGGTATGTTTTCTTTAACTACATATCCATCTTTTCTTCTGTCAATAAAGACCAAGGAATTGCAGATATCCTAGCTCAAAGCTATCCCAAGGGATCATCCCCATACAAAGGTCAGACAATTGAGTTTGTGAACTCATCCTAGAAAAAGTGCTAAATACCTCATTGCTGAATATCACTATGGTCACCTTCAAAGTACTCCCCTTGAGAAGCTAGGCACCGATGCCAGCACCTAGTCCACCTTCAAAGCAACTTTGGAACTCTTTTTCTGGAATGGTCATCAGAGCTGTCACATATTACCCTTGATGTCCTGAATGTCATCAAAATGTCTTCCTTTCAATATTTCCTTGATTTTGGGGTAAAGAAAGAAGTCATTGGGAGCCAGATTCAGGTGAGTGGGGAGGGTATTCCAATACAGTTATTTGTTTACTGGCTTAAAACTCCCTCACAGACAGTGCCATGTGAGCTGGTGCACTGTCGGGCTGCAAGGCCATGAATTGTTGGAGAAAAGTTCAAGTCATCTAACTTTTTCACACAGCCTTTTCATCACTTCCAAATACTAAACTTGGTTAACTGTTTGTTCAGTTGGTACAAATTCATAATGAATGATTCCTCTGATATGAAAAAAAGGTTAGTGGGGCACACGAGTGGCTCAGTTGGTTAAGAGTTAGCTTAAGGGCTGGCCGAGTGGCACGGTGGTTAAGTGCTGGCTTGGGAAGCCAGCAGCCCCTGTTCAAGTCCCACATATGAGGGCCAGTGACACTGCCCTCAAAAAAAAAAAAGTTAGCTTAAAAGTGCAAGCTGTGAGCAACAGGGTTGACGGTTCGATTCCCGCATGGGCCAGTGACACTGTGCCCGAGCTGAGCTGCTGCTGAGCTGCCAACAGGTGACAGGATGGCTCAGCTGGTAAGAGCATGTGCTCCTAACAACAAGACGATGGTGGTGGGCTAAGCCCGCCCGCAACTAAGACTGAACTCAGCACCTTGAGCTGAGCTGCCGCCCGGATGGCTCATTGGATAGAGCATGCGCTCTTAACAACAAGGCTGCTGGTTCAACTCTCACATGGGATGGTGGCTACACCCACCAGCAACTAAGACTGTAACATGGCACCTTGAACTTAGAGGCCATGAGCTGCTGATGGGCAGCCAGACGGCGACTGGCGCCATCCACAACTAAGATTTAAGAACAATAACTTGACTGGTCCCCCTCTCCAATTCCCCAACACTGCTCCCCTCCCCCAATTCCCCAATTCAAAAAAAAAAAAAAGGTTAACAACATTGTTGTTACGCAAACTTAATTGTCAGGCCTCATACATATCATTCTGAGGTAAAGAACCATTACCTTGATATAGCCTCGCATGTCCATTTAATGCTTAAATTAACCCTTAAAATAACCACAAAAAGCTCAAGGCTATACCTTTTGATTTAAGAAATAAATAATAATAACAACAACAACAATAATATAAGCCTAGTTAAACCTAGATAGTCTTTCCTCCTCATTGCAGGTTACCACCTGTCTTCAAAAACTGGTGCATGACCCTGGCAGTATTTTTTCTTTCCAAAATTTTCTCCCCCCATTTTCCAGCACGGAGGTAGAGCAAGCACCTAGAAGAATGTTTGCCACATGATAGGAGTTTAATGAATATTGGTCACATTCTTGAGTGAAAGATTTCATTGGCTTCTTAAGGGATAGGAAGAGGAGAATGAGAAGATAAGTGTTATTATCTTCAGTTTACATATAATGACCCTAAGGCTTAAGGAAGTTGAATAAGGTCACACAGCTTTAAGTGATGGTTTAAGAATCTGAATCCAGGTTGCCTGACGCCAGAGTCCACATCCTCAACTACTGCTGACATTGTCTAGTTGTTCACAACTATTATTCTCTGAACTGTTTAAGCTAGCGTAATGCTCCCTTAAGGGAAAATATGAGGGATAGCTCTGAAGGGTTTCAAATCATTTTCAAGGAGCAAAGTCTAGTCAGAGATGATAGAATGTTAAAAAGGATCCAGACCCACCAGCATCCATTTTTGAGCCATTATGTAAAAGAGCGGATAGCCTCAGAAAAGTTAAGCCACTTTTTATTGTCCTAGAGCAAGGCAGTGGTCATACTGGAACCCAGAACTAAGGGCAGCTGACAGTTCAATCACCCTCAGCCCTCTGTGGGCCTTGACTTATATACTAACAGCAGAGGGTCCAGTATGGCGCATATATATATATATATATATATATATAAATGATACTAAGGTTTCTAAACTAGTCTTTAGCTGCCCCTATTTGTTGTGGTGTTTGAAGAATTTTTACCATATAGAACCATAGACTTCATCCCCATAACTGTGATGGATCCCAGAGATATTAATATCTATAATCCTGCTTCTAATAATCAAGACAAGGCTTGATCCTACAAACCATACTCTCAATTCTGGATAACAATATAATAGACAAATACAAGGGCCTGACAACTTGAACATACTACACTTTGATATTTGATGAAAATGTAGCATCTTTGTTTCTTTTTTGTTTTTGTTTTTATTTCACCCATCCCCACACCACTCCTTCCTTTGGCAACCATCAGCTGGTTTTCTACATCTGGGAGTCTATTTCTGTTTTTTGTTTATTCATTTGTTGTTGTTGTTGTTTTTTTAGATTCCACATATCAGTGAAATCACATGGTATTTGTCATTCTCTGTCTGACATTGTTTTTACTAACTGATCTAGTCTTCCTTCTAAGCTTTACACACAATGGAGTAATGCGGGGACACAGAGGGAGCACTAAACAAATTTGGTGGAAAATAGCATCTCACCTGTTCCAGTTTAAATAATCTCCTCTATTCAGTCACTTTTAGGTTAATACTTTTCTTACCTCTCTCCTATCCTTCTCTGAAAAGGTATAAAATAGTATCTGGACTGCAAAATACTCTGTCTGTGCCATCGTAGATGTTGGGGTAGAGTGGCCATTTAATCTGTGTTGTGTTTTCTGAATCCTTGACAGTCTCACCTACAGTGGGGTTGGTCTGTTCTGGCCCCAGAGCTGGCCTTTTCTGGCTGTACTTCCGGCAGTCACCATCTTGAGTTGAGGAGTCTGCAACATGTTGGCTCCTCACAATTCTGAACTGCAGATTCTCACAGCTCTCAAACACGTCCTTATCAGGTCACAAGGAAACTTTTGAATTTGCCATTACCCACACAGCCACATAGCTGAAGATAAGCCCTGCTGGGGGTCACTGTCCTCAGTCATCCAACCACCTCCAGTACTCAATGCTGTGTTCTCACTCTTGTACCTGTTGGACGTTGCATCCTCCTGATTCTTAGAAGGATCTAGAAGCCTAAAGTCTCTCCCAGTGTATGCTTAGAAACATGTCCTCAGCTTTCATCCTGAAAAGGAGAAAGCAGAACCATTAGCTTCTGATCCCATTACCATGCCTCATTGCCCTTCTTTCCACAAGTCCCTAGGACCAAACTAGGTGGGCTTCTCACCCACATTTAGAAGGAAAGAATTTCTGAGACATAGCCTCAGCTTTCTCCACCCCTAGTTGATTGTAGGATTTTATCGTGGAGTCTCTCAGGAATAGTTCTTGATATACTCATGAAAGTTTAATGAAATTAGAAAATCTTCTTTTCTCCCTAATTCAGTTGATTTTCATGACTATCATCTTGAGGACTCAAAACACTACTCTGGATATTAAAAGCTAAATATTGACTTTATTTAGCATCTTTGCTAATACAATCCCAATCATCCCCCAAGTTAAACATATGCCTCTGGCTGAAGAGGGGGATATCAGAAACAAAGAAATGGGAAAAGAAACCACGTTGATAGACTTTAGATATAGTATTGCTTTTACCACAAATTTCAGGCTGTTAGTCAATATGAGGAGAAATCATGACTTACTCTGAACTTTATATAACTTTCTCTAAAAAGCCATGAACTGACTCAATAGCTAAGTTTCCAGGGTTTGAGAAGGTGTGTAAATGTCAAGACCAGCTGGCATTTCCTTGACCTCAACAATAAGAGCACCTCAGCTGAGGGGGAATGGAATCCTTCACTTGAACTTTTGCTAAATCTCCTAGAGCTGAAAGAGGCTTTAACAACTAGGCCCCAGTAATTAGTAACTGGCAGAAAGTATATCTGTCACTCTTCAGGTCTCCAGATGAAATGTAAAATTTCCACTCTTATTCTACAAAGGATAAAGATATATAACTGGATAAGTCCCTTTATGAAAGATCCTCATTAACCAGACTTTCTTTGGTATCCATTAACATGTTTCAAACAGAATATTTGTAGTTTAAATTAATTGGATCATCAAAAACTTCCATCATCTCATTTAAAAAAAAAAACCTGCCACATTTTGTGTCATTTCAAAATGAGGAGTCAAGAGGACTTGCCTTCTGTTTTGTATTGAAACAGAGCAGGTTAAGGATTTCATTTTGTCCAGTCTTTTCCTTGAGAATCATCACTGCAGCCCCCTTTTCTTTTTTTTTCTTTTTTTTTTAAAGATTTTTATTGGGGAATTGGTGGAGGGGAACAGCGTTGGGGAATCGGGGAAGGGGAACAGACAAGTTGCCGTCTTTTTGTTCTTCAGTTTTAGTTGCGGAGGATGTTGCTTCACTGTTGGTATCGTCATTGCGCTCTTCCCGGATGAAGCAGATCGGTCGCTGGCCTCTGGATGTCGCTCACCGCGGCTACTGACAGCTCACGCTGGCTGCCAGCCGCTCACGCTGGCTGCGGGCCACTCACTGCAGCCTATGGCAGCCCACTGCAGCAGGGGCTGCAACCCACACCATCACCGGGGCTCACACAGCCCAGCTCCAGGTGGAGCTGTTGTTAGCTGTAGAGGGCAGTGTCACTGGCCCTCAAGTGGGATCCGAACCGGGGCCGCTGGCATCCCAAAACCAGTGCTTAACCAATGCGCCACTCGGCCGGCCCAGCCCCCTTTTCTTTAATAAAATTAATTTAATTTTACAAAATCCATTTTTGAAATAAAACATGAACTATGTGAGTTTTTCCTGTGTTAAAATCTTTTCAGTCAGAAGGATACACTTAAAATTTTTGTACTAAAATTGTCAAATGTTTTAGCTCAAGGTTATAATTTCTAGTAGTGAAGGCTAGTGCAGATCTGCTGATCTAACATTTGAGACCTGATGTATGTGCTCAGCATTGAATTATGGTAACATCAAGCCAATTTCAGAGTAAAGGATCTTTCATGCATTTGTAATAAACCATTTTGAAACATTATTGTATCTTTTGATTAAAGCAGCAATATCTGCTTATTGTATAAAATTCACAACTCATAGAAACACATATAAAAATAGAAACTAAGTAAAATCCTACAACCATGCAATAATAAATATATATATATATATATATATATATATATATATATATATATATATATACACCTTCTGGACTATGCACAGTATATGTTTATGTATAGATGGTGTTTAAATTACATAAGATTATGGGCCACCCGAGTGGCGCATTGGTTAAGAGCTGGTTTGGGATGCCAGCAGCCTCAGTTCAGATCCCACATATGAGGGCCACTGACACTGCCCTCTACAGCCAACAACAGCTCCACCTAGAGCTGGGCTGTGCGAGCCCCAGTGATGGTGTAGGCTGCAGCCCCTGCTGCAGTGGGCTGCCATAGGCTACAATGAGTGGCCGGCAGCCAGCGTGAGCTGCCAATAGCTGTGGTGAGTGACCATCCAGAGTCCGGCAACCAATCTGCCTCATCTGGGAAGAGTGCAATGATGATACCAACATGGGCCAGTGAAGCAATGTCCTCTGCCACTAGACTGAAGAACAAAAAGACAGCAACTTGTCTGTTCCCCTTCCCCGATTCCCCAATAAAATCTTTAAAATAAATAAATAAATAAATGAGTTACATAAGATTATACTACATTTATTAGCTTTGAAATGTTCATAGCTTCCTCTCCACTTCACCAAAACTAATAGCAGTTTGTCTTTGTTATCACAGAAGCTAAACTTTCCCAGTCTTTTCTAGAGTTTTATGACACAGAAACAGGGAGATGAAAAGGGAGAAGCAAAGTTGAAATAATAAGTCAGTGATTTCCTTCAAAGGAAGCCCAAATATAAATCTACAACTGCAAGTTGCTGAGAAACCAGTGATCAGGTACCGTTTGGTGGGAGGATACTGAGAGTGGTGAGATCTACGAATGGGACTTTGAAGATATTGTGCTATGCATTGAGAAAGAGCATTCTACATCAAAATTAAATTATAAGCTTTCTATTAGACTTCTGTACTTTGAAACAATAGGGCTCTAAATAAGATGAATTGGGCCCCATTTATTCAGATTATTTTTTCAGTAAACAATAAAAGGTATGATCAAACATACAGTGAATGTTTAATTAAAAAAAATTATAACAGCAAAAGACACATTGCCATTAATCTCCCTCAGGATACTCCTTTTTGCTTCAAACACACTTATCCCATTATTCTTGCCACTCTCTGAAGCAGTTCTGGAGGTCCTCTTTCATGAGTATCTTTAATTGCACTGTCATGGCTGACTTGATGTCCTGAATCAATTCAAAATGTTTACCTTCCATAATCATTTTAAGTTTGGGGAACAGCCAGAAATCACACAGTGCCAGATCCGGTGAATACCGGTGAATAAGGTGGATGAGAACACACCATGTTTTTATTTGACAGAAATTGCCATATACCAGAAATGATGTATGACATGGAGACTTTCTGTTGTGATCAATAAATACAACAAATGCTGCTGCTGAGTGCCATTCAATGGAAAGGCAGGAATCTTCAGTACAGGAAGCAGCGAGTAGAACCTTAGTAGCAGTGTGTGATAAGTTTCAACTTTTTTGGTACAGTCAGTTGGGCGTAAGCTACAGTTGAGAGAAACTGTGTTTTAACATGTGGCATAAATCGCCCTCCATTATAACAATGCTCTGTGTCACATATCACTTCTGGTACAGCAATTTCTGTCAAATAAAAACATTACAGTGTGTCTTTATCTACCTTATTCACCAGATCTGGCACTGTGTGACTTCTAGTTCTTCCCCAAAGTCAAAATGATTCAGGACTTTGAGGCAGCCATAGACAGGGCAACTAAAGACACTCACGAAAGAGGACTTCCAGAAGTGCTTCAGAAAGTGGCAAGAATGATGGGATAAGTGTGTTCAAAGGAAGGGGGAGTATTCTGAGAGAGCTTAGTGGCAATGTGTCTTTTACTGTTTAAATAAATTTTTTATTTAAACATTCACCATATTGTTTGATCACACCTTGTATATCATGACACCTTGTCAATAAGCATAATCCTTATTTTTTAAAGTTACATAATATTCTACCATGTATATATTAAGAATTATTTAAACGCCCCCTTTTTTTTTTTTTTAAAGATTTTATTGGGGAATTGGGGGAGGGGAATAGCGTTGGGGAATCGGGGAAGGAGAACAGACAAGTTGCTGTCTTTTTGCTCTTCAGTCTAGTTGCGGAGGACGTTGCTTCACTGGCCCATGTTGGTACTGTCATTGCGCTCTTCCCAGATGGAGGCAGATTGGTCACCGGCCTCTGGATGGTCGCTCACCGCAGCAATTGGCAGCTCACGCTGGCTGCCAGCCACTCACTGTAGCCTACGGCAGCCCACTACAGCAGGGGCTGCAGCCTACACCATCCCTGGGGCTCGCAGCCCAGCTCCAGGTGGAGCTGTTGTTAGCTGTAGAGAGCAGCGTCACTGGCCCTCATATGTGGAATCCGAACCGGGGCCGTTGGCATCCCAAAACCATCTCTTAACCAATGCGCCACTCGGCCGGCCCCTAAACGCTCCTTTTATGGCACAATTTTAAGTTGTTTCCAATGTTCAAAAAGTATACACAACAACAGTTTTATACATAAAACTGTACAGTAATCCAATGATTTTATTAGAGGTGTTTCCTAAAAGTTCAATTTATAAGTTAAAGGTCACACACGTTTGATTTTTTTTTTTTTTTTTTTTTTTTAAGCTGAGCCATCCTGCTACCTCTTGGCAGCTCAGTGGCTGCTCAGCTCGGGCCGGGCATTGAACTGCTATTGCTCAGAGCTCAGCTCACACTCTTGAGCAAGCTCTTAACCAACTGAGCCACTCCGCCAGCCCTTGATCTTTTGATACATTAACTAATCATGTTCACGTTCCAGAAAGATTGTACATTTCTCTTTTTTTTTTTTTTTTAAAGATTTTATTGGGGAATTGGGGGAAGGTAACAGCGTTGGGGAATCAGGGAAGGGGAACAGACAATTTGCTGTCTTTTTGTTCTTCCGTCTAGTGGCGGAGGATGTTGCTTCACTGGCCCATGTTGGTATCATCATTGCATTCTTCCCGGATGAGGCAGATCTGTCGCCGGCCTCTGGATGGTCGCTCACCGCGGCTATTGGCAGCTCACGCTGACTGCCGGCCGCTCACGCTGGCTGGGCTGCTGGCCACTCACTATAGCCTATGGCAGCCCACTGCAGCAGGGGCTGCAGCCTACACCGTCGCTTGGGCTCGCACAGCCCAGCTCCAGGTGGAGCTGTTGTTAGCTGTAGAGGGCAGTGTCACTGGCCCTCATACGTGGGATACGAACCAGGGCCGCTGGCATCCCAAAACCAACTCTTAACCAATGCGCCACTCAGCCAGCCCAAGATTGTACATTTCTATAAACCATTATCGAGAGGGTTAAGTTTCAACAACCACATCGGTAAAATTATCATCAATTTTGTTTTTAATTTTCTTGTAGGATTGGAAAACAACAGTAGTGATAGATATTTTTCAATTCCACTGCTTGATAATGACACAGGACATCTTATTATAAGTTCATTGACCAAAAATATATCATTGACATTGGGGTGTGCTAAAGAGACCCATAATTCTCATTGTAAATCTAGGATTTATTATAACCATTTTCTTGAATTGTTTAAATAAAAACCTGGTTAAAATAACACAGTAAAAGAATGTACTACAGAGCACGATAAAATCTAATAGAATGCTTACCTTTCCAGATGAATAGCGCTATTAAGAGAATGCCTTTTTATTTTATTTTAGTTTTATTTTTATTTTTTGGGCCGGCCAAGTGGTGTGGCTGTTAAGCGCTGGCTTCGGAAGCCAGCGGCCCCGGTTTGGGTCTCACATATGATGGCCAGTAACACTGCCCTCAAAAAAAAAAAAAAAAAAAAAATATATATATATATATATATATATATGAATGCTTTTTTATACACTATATCATTTTTACCAGAATAATAAAAACTCCTTAAATAAATGTCTATGAAGAAAAAATGGTATAGTAATCACTATCAAAGTAGATTCCTTTGAAGATCAAATAGCTATCTATATTTTGAAAATAATCTACTTTCTTCTTAAGGCACAGAATACATGCTTCCAATATATACTTTCAACAAACAGCTCTATTTTACAGTTTTTTAAAGTCTACTATTTTTTTAAAAATGACCATTACATAAAAGTAAATACTTTTCTAATAGTTTTCCCTATAAAACAATTCATCTCACTTTTTCTTTTCTAGAAGTTTCAAGCCTTCACCCAGTTTTGGTAAAATATGTTGGAGATCACACATTTTTACAACACATTATCTACATATAATGACATATCCTCAAGGACATGATTATTTCAAGAAGTGGAGAGAAAACAGTAGTTTTCTACTGGTTCAAAAGACATATTATTTGGTTTACTTTTTGTTTTAGATAAAATGATAGTTGTACATGTAACATATCTATTTTCTAGGAATTATAATAATACAGAATTTTTAACAACTACATCTGTCCCTTAAATGTGGATGCTATCCAGGATTCCATTCTTAACCCTTAGTTTCTCTTCTCTGCAGTGACCTCATTTAAATTCCACCCAGCACAAACTCAGTATGTCCAAAATAAACTCATCCTCTCTTCATCACTATCACCTCCCACACACACAAACCAGCTCTTCTCCCAACATTGTTTTCTTGAACAGTTGTCCTGTTACAAACAATAAAGTCATCCTATGCTTTCTGACTCCCCACATTGAGTCCGTCACCAAGTCCTATTGATTCTACTTCCTAAATATCCCTTTAATCCATCTTTCCCCATTCCCATCAACACACCCTTAATGTAGATCTTGATTTCTATAATAGCATTCTAAGGTTTGTTTGTTTTCCAGCTTCTAATCTTCTGATCTAAACTCTAGCCCTCCCCTAATCAATTCTCATTAAAGCTATCAGAAGTATCATTCTAAAATTTAGATCTGATTTTATTATGAATCTTCTAAAAAGCCTATCCATAGATTTTTGCAACTTTTTGACTTGATGCACAAGTCTCCATGTATTCTGATACCTGCCTGCTCTGCAGCTTCATCTCCCAGCACTCAACCACACACATTCTGTACGTCAGCAATTCAGAATGACTTGATGGTCCCTGATTTAACCTCACTCTCTCTCCTGTCCATTTCTCTGCATACATTATTCCCCTCTTGTTAGGCTGTTCTGCCTACCCCTTGCCTTGATAATGTACATCCTTCAAGACTCAAAAAATTCACCTCTTTCAAAGAAAGGTTTTCCAAAAACATGGCAGTGAATTGGGTATCCTTCTCTATAATTTCATAGGAATCTGTACTTACCTTTTTTTCCTTTGTTCAAGGGAAAGCTTCTTGACAAAAAGGCTTTTCTTTCATATTCATGTCTCCAGCATCGCATACAATACCCCGTCAAAATAAGTCCTCAAAAAAATCTACGTATAACAATCCATAGGTGCTCCTGCCTTAGAGGCATTTAAGCAGGGGCTAGATTTCCACCTATTAAAGGTGAACTAGAAAGGCCTGAACAGGATCAAATATGTTTAGAACATTTAAATTCTACTGTATCTATAAATCAATTAACAAAATTACTGAAACAGTGTAAATGTACTTTTACTGTCAAGCAGTTGCTTGGTAGGGGAGTACTTTTCTCCTACCAATGCCATTAGTCCCTCAAAAATTGTCCTAAAATATAGACTAAGTGAAAATGTTATGCTTTATGGAAAACATGGCTGTTGAAAGACAGTTCTCCATGTGTCTCTCATGTTTCTATACTTCTTCTGAGCAGCGGCACTGACAATCATTGCTCCAAACAACCTTTCCAAGGACGATTGTGTAGTGAGTAGTCATGGAAAAGAGAGATAGTGGGCCCTTCTGGAGCTAAGGGTAGGTGTGTTTACTGCCTGGTATAATAAAGAGAGTACCTCCCTTTAGAAGCAAAGGTAGGCTTTCTTGCGGTCCATTATAAAATATCTGAGTTCCCTAAAATTGAGGTTCCTCAGATGTGGTAAAACCACACCTGAGCCCTTTCCATCTGGGCCCTTTCCATCACCTCCATGTGTTTCAGGGACAAGAGAAAATCATTTAAACATGTATCTCATGTTGCTTGCTATACAGTGGGTAACAAAAGCCCTCTGTCTTCTACCAGGTACCTTATTCTCTCTTCAGCATCCATGAAACTATAGTAAGCTGAATTGTCAAATTGCAAGTAAGATACATTCTTAGGCCTGCAACAATTCTTGAGAGTCCCTTTAAGATCAATCCTACCCTTCAAAACAGATTGCTATTCCAAAGTCCATCTTGTAAAAAACATTCTCAAGCACTTTCCATCCACAGATCACCACAAAGAAAATTTTGTTAACCAGCTGTATGTTTGGCTCTAACTCTGTAAACATCCAAACACAAAAAATAACCATGATCAAGCAACTGATTTTTATCTAGAATGGTGAGCCTGCTCTACTGCCCTTTTGTAAATCAAAAACCATGATTCTTACCCATGACCTGTTCAAGTTACTCACATTTAGCCTAACTGGTTGATTGCAGGACTTCCTTTCTTCAATCTCTTCAAGAGTGCTTACAAGTGCAGCCTGTGCTCTTGGAGAATATAGCTGATTAGGTCTACAAACTGCCAATCATATTCAGCATTTATACTTCACAATCTTCAACTCCGACTTGATTAAATTATGTTGAAACATGCCTGTTGCTCATTAATGCCAAGAGCACAAATCAGCTAACTCTTTATTTGCAACAATGCATAACAATATCTTACCATTAGAAGATACTGAATAAATCTTTGTTTAAAATAACAAGCAACTTAAACCAAAGTCATCATATTTCACTAAAGAGAATATTAGCTTCTTTAGGACAAGAAAATCCCATGGATTTAAATAGAAAGTGAATACTTACTGATTAATTGATAAGCAAGCAGTCTAGCACAGTGATTACCAGACTTAGGTAGATAACACAATCACTCAGGATACTACACTTTCTGATCAGAACCCCTGGAAACAAGGCAGAATAATCTCTAATTTAAAAGCTCTCCCCTAACAAAAACTAAGAAGAAATAAGAATTTGAAGTTGTTGCTGTATGATTGTGACCCTGATACCTTTTGGAAATAATCATTATTACAGCATGTTTTCCATCAGATTTGCTAAACACAACAAAAGATGCTTCACATGGTGGTAACTAGTTACCAAAGTAAAAATTAAATTTTAGAGCCATGATTCTCATGTATAAGTGCCCCATCGTAATATCAACAAAATCTGACTGACCATAATAGTTGTTGTTTCCTTGGACATTAATTGAATTACACATAACAACTTATTATTAACACTTTGTAATCGGGCATAAAAAGCTATATGACGAGTTTACTCGTTTTCCGCAAAAAATGTGTTAAAATAGTATCCTTTTTTAAAGTTTTACTTGGCTCAACAATACCTACATATATCTGTAAAAATGTATGTGTATCATGGGTGTGTGTGAGAGAAAAGCATATCCGTTCAATCTGTACATTATACTTGATCCATCTAGAAATTCTCTGGGTACTTTGAATATTTCTTCTTGTTCCTTCCCAGGTATCTGAACACACTACACTGAGCCATTTTTCATGAGAACATGGTGCAAGTTTAAAATCTGAGTCTTTTGTGTCAGCTAAAAATCCTCAGGACACTAGCTGGAATGCCATTATATAATAGTGTATTATTCCTACTATAATACTTAAGTACTCAACTTTATATAGCATCTTTTGAGGTGTCCTTATCATACCCCTCTCAAATAGATACTAGTTACCTTCAGGTTATAAATGTGCATACTGAGATACAGAGAGGTTAAATGGTTTGCTTTAGGCTTTCAGAAGAGATAGCTGAAAATTTCAGATCCTTTGACAGTTTCTTGCCTAATACATGAGACAGCACTGCCCCTCCAAGGCAGCTGAAGGTATATATGGGGAGGAATGTTAGAGACAGAAATGGTGAAAGCTTGTCTTTTGACTATAGATGAATATCTCAAGGTGCTAATATTGATCTCTTACTGAGGAGATCAAATGAGACTATGTATTTAAGAGTGAACTGCAGTGTAGAAAGCAGATTAAACCACATTCAGAAGAAAACAGCATCTGGGAGCGGCCTAAAGATCACAATTATCAGATACTTGGTATAGGGCTATAAAAAAGGGGACTGAAAAAGAAAAAAAAAAGTTATTGGAATATACTTTAGGGACTCTGAAACTAACTCACCTATTATGGGATGAATTGTATTCCTTCAAAATTGACACGAGGCCAGGCACTTAAGTTCATGAACTCATCCTAGAAAAACTGCTACATGCTTCATTGCTGAATATCATTATAGCCACCTTCAAAGTACTCCCCTTGGGAAGCTATACACTAATGCCAGCACCTTGTCCACTCTTCAAAGCAATTTTGGAACTGTTTTTCTGGAATGGCCATCAAAGCTGTTGGACTACCCTTGATGTCCTGAATGTCATCAAAATGTCTTCCTTTCAATATTTCCTTGATCTTCAGGTAAAGAAAGAAGTCATTGGGGGCCAGATCAGGTGAGTAGGGAGGGTGTTCCAATACAGTTACTTATTTAGTGGCTAAAAACTCCCTCACAGACAGTGTCATGTGGGCTGGTGCATTGTTGTGCTGCAAGGGCTATTAATTGTTGGTGAAAAGTTCAGGTCATCTAACTTTTTCACACAGCCTTTTTATCACTTCCAAATAATAAACTTGGTTAACTGCTTGTCTAGTTGGCACAAATTCATAGTGAATAATCCCTCTGATATCAAAAGATGTTAGCAACATCGTTGCAACAAGTTCACAAACATCGTTGCAACAAGTTCACACACTTTATAAATTGAAGCCCCAATCCCTAGTTCACCTCAGAATATGACTACACTATATCCAGACAGGATCTTTAAAGCGGTGATTAAATTGAGTCCATTAGGGTAGACCCTAATCTAATCTGACTGGTGCCCTCGTAAGAAGAGGAAATGTGGACAGATAGACACCAGGGGTGTGCATACATAGAGGGACAACCATGTGAAGAAGCAGCAAGAGGATGACAATCTGCAAGCAACAGAGAGACATCTCAGAGGGAACCAACCCTGCCAGCACCCTAATCTTGGACTTCAATCCTCCAGAACTATGAGAAAATAAATTTATGTTGTTTAAAGCACCCAGTATATGGTATTTTGTTATGGCTGCCCTAGCATACTAAGACACCACCCATTTTGTAGATTAATCCAGAAAAGTGAAGAAATGTGCCTAAAGCTACATAATAGTGCACTTGTCCATTGCTGCACTTTTGGGGGTCCTTTCTTGGGCCACTGACCTGTAGCAGATGCCATCACTGCCTGCCCCATACCCTCCTGGGATTCACCTCTACATATAATGCTGACACCTAAAATTCTGTCTGAGGGTTTTGTTCTGACTTCAGGTTCACTCTCAGCCTGCACACAAAGTCAAAGTTTTGGAAAAGACCCTCAACAGGCATTTGATGGATAAATATCCCCAGCTTCTTCATTCCTTGGTTGGGATAGCTCTGAGGCTTGTTTCTACACCATCTCCCAGAATTCTCCAGTAGAATGAAGCTCTAATTGCCCACAGTAGTATCTAGCTTGATATTATACCTCTTTGGGGTTCCTTCACTCCCTATTACACTTTCCCACTTTCCTACCAAAGATTCCTACAATCATCTACCAATTAGCTACTTTGACTCAAGTGCTTGTTTGAGGTCTGCTTCTCGGGGAACCCAAACCAAAATACTGTCTCCATGACCCTCTGGCCCAAATCATAACTCTTGTTTATACTCTTGAGATTGATAGTAGGTGATTCCATAAAGACCTGAACAATTTCTAAAGCCTCTGTTGAACAGATGAAATTTTCCTTTAATAAACATATATTCCCTCCAACACTGTACATTCAAACATTTAAATTATCTGTCTAAATATGTCCATCCTGAAATTATCTCTTCTTGTTGATCCTTTCCTCTAGTTTTGTAAATATGCATATGTTTGTCCTCCTCAAAGAAAAAGAATTAACCCTTGACTCTGTAGCCTCCTATATTTTCTACTGAACTCACTGAGTCTTCTCTGGAAAAAGACCCAGTAAGCACACTCCCAAATCTAACACACACCTTTCAATTTTTATCTTGTATGGAAGTTTTAATGCAGTCTAATTTTTTCATTTTATTTTTTATAGTTTAGGATATTTAATATGAGTTCTTACCCCAATATCAGAATATTATTCTCTTCTTTTTTTCTTAGAGCTTTAAGACTTGGTTTTTACATTTAGATCCTATTCTAGGTGGAATTCATTTTTTTATTGTAAAAAGGCAATTATATATATGATGTTGATCATTCTCATCTAAAACACTTCTACCACAGCTTCTTTGAATTTTCTTTCATCTGACCCTCCACCTACATTTCTAATCACTCATTCATGTCTGGTTTTTGTGTTCTTCTGTCTTCTCTGGGAATTACTCCAAGGCCTAATCCTTGACTCACTCTTCTTTTCACATCATATTCTCCTCTTCGACCACCTTCCCCCAGTTTTATATATATTCTCTGCTTTTGTATTTATATACTTACAGTTGCACAGGTACTTTAAAATCAAGAAATTCAAAAGACACTTTTTCCATCCATCTATGAAAGTTCCTATTTCCCCTACTCTGATTAATTGACTAATTGACACTATTTACCCACTTACTCATGTCAGAAATGCAAGCATTGTCTTCAAGTCTGTATTCATTCTTGCTTCAAATCACACTTCAATAAATTAATCTACAATTCCTGATCCTTTTAATTACCAAATATTCATCACATCACCTCCCTTAGCCCCACCTACATCTCTACTAATCTGGTCAAAACATTCATAATATTTTGCCTATATCATTTAGATACTTTGTTTTCGGTACCGTACTACTGTAACACTTCCTCTTGACTGCCTCCAGTGTGGGACAATAGTGGTAGAATTGATTACTGCTCCCCAATATTTCAAGTTCTTCTTCCTTGCTGCACATAAACACTTCAGCCTTTATTGACCTCTTATGGTTGAGTAGGACTATGTGACTTCTTTGGACAATGGTTTATGTAGAGAAGTGATTATTTCCAGGTGAAGGTAATGAAAAGTCCATGTGTGACTTTCCAGTCTCTAATCCCCTGCATTACTAACCAAAATGATGGTAAAGCCCTGTAAATCAGGATTCCTCAGTGAATATTTAGGTCTGAGTTCCCAGTTCCTCCAGCCAAAGGCACAGAGATTTGGAAGTAATTTGTGACCTCAGTTTGACAGCCTACCATGACTGATAGAATATCTTAAACAAAATTTTGATCATGTCACTCTCGCCCATAAAATCTTCCAGTACTTTTCTGTGACTCTTGAAGTATGGACTAAGCATCTTAAATAGCAAAAGGAGGACTTTCAAATGTGGTCTCTGCTCATCTTTATCCCTTATGCTTTGTACCTTCACTTTACATACTAATATACGAAATGCTTATTTTATTTTATATCACATACAATTCACTCCTTCTCACATTTGTCTATACTGTTATCTCTACCTTGAGTTCTCTTTCTTCTATTATTTAATTGAATAACTTCTATTCAAACTATAAGATTTCATTGAGGTGTCAGCATCTCCAAGAAGGTTTTTTGTTTTTTGGGTTTTTTTTTCCAAATTTTGAAGCTGATGGCAAACTTCAGGGAATTTTTTTTTTTTAAAGATTTTATTGGGAAATTGAGGAAGGGAACAGTGTTGGGGAATTGTGGAAGAGAACATTGTGTGTTTCCAGGACCCATCAGCTCCAAATCAAGTTGTTATCCTTCAACCTTTGTTGCAGGACGGGGAGTGGCGCAGCTCACCATCCCAGGCGGGAGATAAACCAGCAACCTTGTTGTTAAGAGCATACACTCTCACCAGCTGAGTTACCCAGCAGCCCATTGACAGCTCAACAGCAGCTCAGCTCAGGCGCAGCTCACTGGCTCATGTGGAAAGCGAACTGGTGACCTTGTTGCTCAGAGCTCGCACTCTTAACCAACTGAGCCACTTGGCCAGCCCAGGGAATGTTTGATATTTATCCTTTTATATCCTCTGGTTCTAGTGCACTGGCTAATACACTTAATAGGCACCTCATAGATGTTTCTGGAACTCATCTCACAAAATTATTCCAAGACAAATAGCTGCAAATGAAAGTTTTAGTCATTTAATCAGACTTATGTTCTCCAGAAGAACAAAATGCATCTTTGTCACTTGTAAATGGATTGATCAGTTTAAAAATATATATGTATATATATATATAGTTAATAACATAAACCCCTAGCAGTGTATTTCTGCCCTTTGTTTATTTAACTATCCATTCATTAAAGAAATACTAAAAAGAAAATGTAATCTTTAATAAACCTTACTAAGCATTTTGAAAAATTCAGTCTCTTGGTAAAGGTAACCATAGCTATTTCCTGCAGTGACTTATTTATTTAGTCTCCATTTCTATCTTTGCCATGTTATATTTTTTCTTCCAAACAGCAGCCATAGCAATCCTTTAAAAATAATTGATCATGCCTCTCCTCAGTTAAAAAAAAACTGAACAATGGCTTTGCATTTTATTAGAAGGAAAATCCAATATCCTTATTATAGTACATCATACTGCATGTGATTTTAGCCTGCTACCTCTCAGAGCTCATCTTTTTCTCTCCCTCCCTTGCTCATTCTGATCTGGCAACACCCTTTCTTTGAAATATTTCAAACATACTGTTATGGACTGAGTTGTCTCCCCTCCAAAATTCATATGTTGGAGGCTTAACTAATTAAGGCTAAAAGAGGTCATAAAGGCAGGGCCCTAATCCAATAAGACTGGTGTCCTCATAACAAAGAAATACATCAGCTATGTACACACAGAGAAAGGCCACAAGAGGACCAGACAGAAGGCAGCCATCTGCAAGCCAAAGATGGAGGTCCCAGGAGAAACCAAATCTGCCAACACTTTACTCTTAAGACTTCTAGCTTCTAGGACTATAAGAAAATACATTTCTGTTGTTTAAACCACCCAGTCTATGGTATTTTTATGGCAGCCCTAACAAACTGAGGATACAACAAGGAAACTGATGTCTTTATATTTGATCTTTCCTCTGTCTAGAACAATCTTATTGAAGATATCTATATGGCTTTCTATCTCGTTAGCAATCTCTGCTCAAATATGAATTTATCCCATGGATATCCCCTAACAAACATCTCTAAAATTATACCTATACCATTCTTTATCTCCTTTAGCCTGTTTTATTGTTTTATAGCTCTTATTGCCTATATATATATATATATATATATATATATATATATAATTATTTGTTTATTGTTAGTCTTTTCCCTCTAGAATATAAGGTCATTTCCCTCTAGAATATGATGTTTCTCTATGACATGGACTTTGTCTTTGTTGACTACTGTATCTTTAGATCTTATAGCAATATCTTGCACATAATAGAAATTAAATAAATATATTATTAAAAATATATATAAAAGAATGCATGATTTAATTAATTAATAAGACTTCTTTTGTCAAATAGATTTTTAACCTAATTGGGGGGGAGGCATGATGGGTGCATAATTACAGTGAAAATTTATTTTATAAATATCTTATATGGATATAAGCAAGGTATTATGCTGATAAAGAATAGTAACCAGTACATTCTAACTAGCAGGTCTAATTACCAGCTACCAACCCTATGGACATAAAATGGAAATATTTTCCTCTCATTGCATTCTTTTGTTTCTTGTGATCTGACAGTTCTTTCTCTCTCATTTTGAATAATTTCCCATTATATTACTGATGTGCTTTTGGATTATGCTATGATAATATTTATGTGCATAATAAGTGAATGAGAGAAAACATTTCCTGTTTCAAAACTTTCTACCATGCTCAGCTACAATTTTTAGCCTCTATGTATATGATACATAGAATCATGGCATTTTAGACCTAAAGGGACTTAGACACCCTCTCATTTCATGTATAAAAACACAGTCACATCAATAGAAGAAAAGTTAACACTAGGGAATTCTCTCTCTGTGTCAATCACCACAATAGGACCTTATATACAAACATTTTAGTTATTATTCCTCATGACAACCATGTATATTAGCATATAGATACTTTCAGAAATATTTATGCTTCCCCATTTGGGTTACCAGAACAACATACAAATAAACAAAACATTTAATGTAATGGGTTTTATTTTAGGTGTATTTTTCTGCATTGTCACAGAAATAGGTTTTACAGTAGTCCACAGACAAGGCAACCGTCCAGTCAGCTTGGATGCTATAACAAAATAGCATAGATTGGATGGCTTATAAACAACTAACATTTCATTCTCACAGTTCTGAAGGCTGAGAAGTTCAAGATCAGGAAACCAGCACATTCAGTGCCTGGTGAGAGCTCTCTTCCTGCCTTGCAAAAGTTGACTTCTTGTGGTACACTCTTATGGAAAAGCGTAGAGAGAAGGAACAAGCTCTCATGCCTCTTCTTATAAGAGCAGTAGTCCCATTCATGAGGGCTCCATTTTCACGACTTAATTTACTCCTAAAGGCCCCACCTCCTAGTACCATCCCAATTGGAGTTACGATTTCAACACATGAATGAATGTTGGAGGGACACAAACTGTCAGTCTATAATAGCAACTCTCAAATTTAGTGCCAAAATCTAAGTACCCTGCATTCTGCTACTGAGTTGATTTTTTTCTCCAGCTGTCACCAGAGTTCCTAGAATTTACACATTCACGCTCTACAAAGCCAAGTACCCCAAGGCACTACTAATATGAGGAGTACAGAACTGTGGGCACTGGACTAGAGTAGATATTGAATTCCTTACCTGGGGTACAGCACAGCCCATCTACCTCTTCTACTCCCTTCCTGAGCAATGTATTCAGTTTGGTTTATCCCTTAACCTTCGTTTTAGGTATTTTTAGCGTAATATAGCTTCCTCCTATTTTGCTACACATGTTTTTCTAAATACTATATATTATTTGTTACCCTATGTTTCAATTCTGTGAAGAAACTTACACCCTGAGGAGTTAAATAAGTATCCCAAATCACCCAGTTTTTATGTGGAAGATCTTTCACTCTATGTCAGACTTTACACTATTTTGCTCTGCCCAAGATTAGAGATGGAATCTTAATTATAGCTCAAGTTCCTTGGTTGCCATATCAGTGAAAAGAGATTCATACACCCACAAATGAATCACAACAAACTAAACAAAGAATTATGTTTACCCAGCCTAGCTAGACTGGGTTAATTTCACAAGGTTCTAAGCATTAGTGGTCCTGACTAAAAATAGAAGAAAAAAATAAATCTCCTTTCTGATTTCATGAGAGGATTATGTTTTAAATTGTTGATATGTCAGTTTATAAATCTGATTTTAGAAATCAATCACAAGTCTGTATATGTTGAAATATGAGAAGATATTTTTCATAAGAAGCAAGACAATGGGACCTTGACATTATTATTTTATCTGTGTTTTCCCTTGATCATTTTCTAAGAATGTTGGGTTTCTCTATTAAAGGAGATTATTAATAAGATTTTTTTATTGAAGTGATCTACTTATAATCACTCCTAATATCAAATTATTACAAAGCTATAATGATATTTCAAAGTAACATTTAAAATATCATTTCAACTTCTCTGCCATCATTCTAAATTGAGTTCTCATTATGTTATATGCAAGTCATCAAGCTTGCAGTTATTGCAGGAGTCAAACATTATAACTAATACTGATACAAGCTTATCCAAATAATTACTTAATTTATAAAGTTTTGACATTATATATAATGTATATTAAAAGATTAAGTATAATCACACATGGGGCTGTAAACAGTTTCCCAAAATAAAAAGTACACATCCAAATTATTTGCAGTGAATGACTAATGAATATCATTTTAGTTTGTCCCAAAGTGAGCTCTTTACCATCTCCCCATTTCAATTCCAAAATCAGCAATGATCCAAAAGTTTATCAACTATAGAATAAATAAACTGTGGTATATTTGTATAATAAAATCCTATTTAGTAATGAAAACAAACTCCATGCACAACATAGATGAATATCACAAACACAATGCTGAGTGAAAGATGCAAGACACAAAGTAATTCTGCAAGATTCCAACTCTCAAGTGGTTTGGTTGGTGGGTACCTTGATGGAGAGGGAAGGAATAGGAGATGGCAGGAAGAGGACTTCTGGAGTGTTTATAATATTCTAGTTTTTCTTATGGGTGCTACTTACCCAAGTGTGTCCTCTTTAAAAGCTGAATTTTTATTATCTGTGTATTTTTATGTGTTTTAAGTTCATTTGAAAGATTGCTGACAAAATTCACTGACTGATTCAAACTTAACAAAGTTCCTGTTTGATCATGTTATTTTCAAGTAGAAAATCTAATTAATCCATCATCCAAATCAGGACACATTTGATTGAATGGGGATGTTATTAATAATTACAACAGGACCAGCCTAGGCAAACCTAGACATGTGGTTACCTTATTAAATACCTTGAATGGTTCTTGCTTTTTAGTTCTGCCAAATTATTTAGGAACACAATTTGTCAACTTTTTTCTCATTCCATTTAAGCTTTTTGAGGCCTGAGGTAAGGTCATAGCTTCTCTAAATGCCCCAGAATAACTAGAAAGGTAAAATTGATAGTATCATGCTGAAATGGAAAACGACATTTGCTCCATTAAGATCAAAGCCTTTGACATGCAAGAATGTTCAAAACCAAGCCTCCAAAATCATCAATTGTAATAATAATGAACATTGACAATAATGCAAAGAGCAGGATAGACAGAAGGCAGAAGGATATCTTAAAACTCATAGCAGAAGGCAAAGGGCAGTCCCATTGTAAAAACATAAAACCACTTTCAAAGGAAAAAATAAAACCATTTCTTGCATATGATTTACAAAGAATAAATGAGCCTGTGAAAAATTAAACATTTTTAGATCATTAGTTCTCAAGGATTTTTAAGTATTATAGTGCTTTTGCTCAGAAACTGTGTTCAGTCTTACATCTTACCCACTAATCAACCTAAAAGTAGCAAAGTCACAGGAGAGAATAATTTTTGTACCAATTTCTCAGTTATTAATTTCTCAGGTGTTTTTAAACCAGGTAAGAAGTAATAATTGAAAGGAAAATTAAAAGAGTTACTTTTTAGTAGCCTAACAGGCTAAATCTATAAAATTTAAAGCAAGAAATCAATTAAAATGTGTATAGTTTTCTATTATCTGGATAATACGCATTGCTAGGATTAAAGGGGGATAAGGGAGTAGGAAGTCATGTAGAGCAGAGGACAGCCTTTTAATTTCTATGGCACACAGATAACTAATACATTAAGGGAAAAAGGCAGCTTGAGGACAACATCTGGCTAGGTAAGGTTCTAGCTCTCATTCTTCCTTGTCATCACATAGCTGCATCCAATGCCGCTCCTAACATGGGTTAGGAAATCAAGATCAGCTTCTGGAAAATGCTTCCTTCTCCAGGTTCTCTCCTTCTGCCTCAACAACCTCAGGCCTTCTCAGCCTTAGCACTGAGACTGATCAGGCATAACCTTTAAAAATGTGTTAGTTCAACCGATCTCTTAATAGTTGATGAGATACCTTTGCAATGCTCTAAATTATTGTTATGCTCAACTCTTCTTCATTCCTGACATTTAGAGGCATCACTTTTCATTGATTTTCACCATTTCTGATGTAATTGGAAAAAGAGTGAGTCCAGCTGGAGCAAAAGCCCATCCACAAGAGTAGCTTTTTAGATACCTATTTATAGCTCACCTGTGCAAAGGCCAGATTTGAATCTGATTCTGAAGAATCAGGAAAATCCTTTCCCTTTTTCCACTTCCCCAAATAAATACAAACTCCCCTCCAGGGGAACCTCCATCAGGCCTTATCGCTTCTCACAAACTTTTATCTCTGTTGATCCTAGGCTCAGTTACAACAGAATATTTTACTTTTGGAGACATCACTTGTCATTCCTTCCACATGAAAAGCATGTAGAAAGTGAGCACCTGAGCTGTGCCCCAAGGCAATATTAAATATTCTCTTTCCTGCTAAATGATTTTCTGTCAGCTAGTGTGTTTGGCACCCTTGGGAAAGGCAGAGATTCATTTACAAAGAATTATGCTGCACAGTCATAAATTTTGTCCAGCAAATCAATAGCATTTAGATTTTTTAAAAAGATAACCAAGGTGCTATCAATAAGGAAAAAACAATCTCTATTCTTTAGGGTCAGATCATTTCCAGAAATCTAACTATTCGTCCATTGAAAAACCACAGTGTTGTAATCTCAACTGGATATGTTAAAACATTAGCATGGAAAGCCTCAGAAAGTGTCAATCAGAAAACTTCAAGAACGATTCATCACCACTTTCAGGGTATGATGTTAAAGATGGTTTATCTCTCTACACCAGACATGAAGAAAGCAGATAAGTGGCTCTAAACTGGCTGCAATGATGATCAGATAATATGGTACATTCACTCATCTCTATCATGAATCACAGGGTTTTATACTATCCACTTACTATCCTCCTGTGTTTTACAGCTTAATGCAGTAATGTCAAACATTTTAATTCGCCAAAGGACAAATGAATCATAAATGTTAAAACCAGTCACAGGTCTCACTGTTTACAGACCTGCTGAGGTGCAGAAGCATGACACCTTCATTTAAAATAAGAATTGGATTTCTGACTGATGTAGTTTTTGACAGAGAACTCATGTCTTTCTGTGCTGCAAATGAAAAATTGTTTCTGTCACAGGTGGTTGGGAATGGCCACTTGCAGGAGCCTATCTTAAAAGGCTATTTCTTCATCCCCAAAGATTTCTTGGCCAGTTGGGTTCTCAATCTTAGTGCCATTGATTCGGACATGTTATGGTACATGTGGGTACACTGACAAGGAGAGAGGAAAAAAAAATTGTTTTGCAGCTGTCAATGAAGAGAGCTCCTCTTTCAGTGTCTCTGGTCTATAGTTCCACCCTGAGATTTGTGGTCTCTGCAGCTGCACTTGGAGTTTGGATGAAGGAGATGAATTGGGCCATTAGAAGAGTTTAGGCAGGAGCACACAGGACAAATTAGGCTAAGAAAATGTCTGTGCAGCCATCTTCAGGTGAAGGGTGAAGTTGTCTGCTAGATTCATAGAGTCAGAAAACTGTGTTTCCTCCTCAGTAAACTAGGGATAATACTATCATCTATTTCAAAATATGTTAAGAGCATTAAATAGGAAAATGGTTAAAAGTGCTTACCTAAAAAAGAAAATCCAGCACACTGTCATACAAGAAATGGAAGTTGCTATCACTGATATCAATAAAGGCATTAAACAGCTCTGTTCTCAAGTATCCAATTTCTTATTTCTACAACATCTGTTTATTTCTCACAATGTTATATTAAGAGAACAAGTGCCAATAGCACTAAGAATCTGTCCAGGAACTCCCATTTCCACTGAAAGTGGAAATTGCAAACTGTGACTTAAGCGCAATTATGAAAACTCTATTTGCTTACTAAAATTCCAAAGAGTCTGCCAGATACATGTGAAGAAATTGTTTTGTAGATGACGTGAGCTCTAATCACATTCTTTCAACTTGAGAGCAGAGATAGAAATAGAACCTGAGGCTAGAGCCCATGACTCCAAACCCACAGACAAACTAAAGTAAGTGAACTCTTGTAGCCTATGTACTATGATAAGCAATTTGTGAAGAATTAAAAAAACAAAAAACAAAACAGAGAAAGAAAACATCTTGTGTTTCTAATACTACAAACATTTACATTGGAGTTTAAAAGATAAATAGAGGGTTCGGCCGAGTGGCACATTGGTTGAGTTGGCTTGGGATGCCGGCGGCCCCGGTTTGGATCCCACATATGAGGGCCAGTGACACTGCCCTCTAACAGCTAAGATCATGAACAACAGCTCCACCTGGAGATGGGCTGCTGTGAGTCCCCAGGATGGCATAGCTGCAACCCCTGCTGCAATGGGCTGCCATAGGCTACAGTGAGTGACCAGTACACAGCATGAGCAGCTGGCAGTCAGTGTGAGCTGCCAAGAGCCGCTGTGAGCAGCCATCCAGAGGCTGGCAACTGATATACCTCATCCGAGAAGAGATCAATGATGATACCAACTTGGGCCTGTAAAGCAATGTCCTTCACAACCAGACTGAAGAACAAAAAGGACAACAACTTGTTGGTTCCCCTTCCCTGATTCCCCAATGCTGTTCCTCTCCCCCAATTCTACAATGAAATATTTAAAAATAAATAAATAAATAAATAAATAAATAAATAAATAAATAACTATAGTAAAACTCAAGTTATCACTGATGGTTCCATGAAATGAATAATTCTAGAGAGAAAAATAGAGTTTTTGTCTGAAGTATACAATTTTAGAGAAAGCTTCTGCTATTAGAAAGTTAAAATGTACCTTTCCTGCTTTCTGCTCTGACATGTAAAGAGCTTGGACGTCATGATGCCCATCAATTAAAAAAAAGAAAAAGAAAAAGAAAAACTGAAAATCAATGGCCATGTGGCTCACTTGGAAACTGAGGTCACAGGATCAAAAGAAAAAACTAACCCCAAATTTAGAAAGATAGGTATATCTAGAGAGATACAACAATAGAAATCTGCTTACCTGGAATGAAAGTCACTGGAGCCATGAATTAACAGGAACAAGTATATGATAACGTTCATTAACTCTAGGAAGCTGAATGTGGACAAGAATGAGTGAGAAATCTCATGGACTGCAGTCTTAGCAATGTCCTCCTGTGGGAGTGTTCTTAGGGGCACTCCCACATTTTTATGGGCTTTATCACCAGGAAACCACTGGGTTCTCATGGTGAAGATCCAAGAAAGAACCTCTCTGGCCATGGAGAGAAATGGGAAGAATATCCATCGTAACATATCATAAGAACCTTTTCCATAATGAAAGCTTGCTCTCCATGGAAGAATATTTTGCCAGAACACAATTTTGAAACATTCCAGTTGCAGGAAGAGAATTCCTCCTTTTTAGTGATCCCTCTAAACTTCATGTCCCCTCTAAGGGGGAAAATGCATAATCAATAAGAGGTTGGGTTTCAAAGAAATAGATTAGGAACACTAAACCCAGGAAAGAGAGTAGGAGGCAAGAAGGTGTGAAGGGAGATAAATCAGTGCCAAACAATGTATGTGGGTCACAGTCCCAAGATACAAGCCCACTAAAAATCTGAAACATAATAAAAAATATAAAATGCTCCATCTCCCCTATATTCTCACTATCTGAAAAAGTATAATATAACAGTATAATAACAGCAGATTACAACTAAGGCTGCTGCAAGACACAGGCACACTCTAAAGAGGAGTATTTTTTTTAGTGGCCACTTTATTTTCAATGTGATAAAATTTGTATACAACATTACATATATTTCAGGTGTAGAATATTATAATTTAATATTTGTATACACTACACACACTGTAAGACTAGTTACCGTATCACCATGCAAATGATCCACTTTACTGATTTCACCCTCTCACCAATGCCTTTCCCTTGATCTCTTCTCTATATTTACGAGTTTGTTTTTGTTTTGTTTTGTTATGTTTGTTTTATTTTAGATTTCACATATAAGTGAAATCATATGGTATTTGTCTTTCTCCATCTGTCTTTTTCACTTAGCATAATAACTTCCAGGTCTATCCATGTCACAAATGGCAAGATTTCCTTCTTTATTTATGGGTAAGTAGTAATTTTATAGAGTGTGTGTATACATACATATGGTACAAACATATATATATACACATATATCACATCTTCTTTAGCCATTCATACATTGATGGACACTTAAGTTGTTTCCATATCTTGACTACTGTATATAATGGTGCAATGAACATAGCAGTTCATATATCATTTCAAATTAGTGGTTTTGTATTCTTCTGGTAAATACCTGGAAGAAAATTGTTGAATCATATGGTAATTCTATTCTTAAAATTTTGAGGAACCTCCATACCCTCTTTTCCACAGTGGCTGCACCAGTTTACATTCCCACCAACAGTGTATGAGGGTTCCCTTTTCTCCACATCCTCAACTCATTCTTGTCTTTTTGAAAATAGCTAATCTAACAGGTGTGAGGTAATATCTCCTTGTGGTTTTGATTTGTATTTGCTGGATAATTAGTGAAGTTGAACATTTTCTCATGTGCCTATTGGTCAGCTGCATGTCTTATTTAGAAAAATATCTATTCGACTTTTTCTGTCTGATTTATTTCACTTAGCATAATAATCTCAAGATCCATCCATGTTGGCGCAAATGGCACTATTTCATCTTTTCTTAGAGCAGAACAGTGTTCCATTGTGTACATATACCACATCTTCTTTATCCAATCATCTATCAAAGGACACTTTGGTTGTTTCCATGTCTTGGCCACCATAAATAAAGCTGCAATGAACATTGGAGCACATATATCTTTACAGATAAATGTTTTCATATTATTTGGGTAGATACCCAGGAGAGGGATTGCTGAGTCATATGGTAATTCTATTCTTAATTTTTGAGGAACCTCCACTCTGCCTTCCATAGTGGCTGCATCAATCTGCATTCCCTCCTACAGTGTATGAGGGTTCCTTTTTCTCCAGAGTCTCTCCAAACTTATTATTTGTCTTGTTGATGATAGCCATTCTAACTGGTGTGAGGTGATATCTCATTATGGTTTTTATTTTTATTTCTCTGATGATTTCACTGGTATGTGGTATATAAAACTGAAAAAAAACCAAAGGGACAAGACAAACAAATGAAGAAACAAAAACTCATAACTCAGACAATAGTTCAGTGGTTACCAGAGGGTAAGTGGGGTGGGGAGTGGGAGATGAGTGTAAAAGGGATCAAATATATGGTGATGGAAGGGGAACTGACTCTGGGTGGTGAACACACACTGTGATATATAGATGTTGTATTACAGAATTGTAATCTATGTAACTTTACTAACAGTTGTCACCCCAATACACTTTAATTTTCAAAAAAATGAAAAGCAAAAAAAAAAGAAAAATGTCTATTCAAATCCTCTTCCCATTTTTTAATTGGGTTATTTTCATGTTGTTGTTTCGTGTGAGTTCTATAGATATTTTGGATATTCACCCCTTATCAGATATATGATTTGCCAATGTCTTCTCCCACTCAATAAGTTGCCTTTTAATTTTGTTGGTTTCCTTTACTGTGCAGAAGCTGTTTAGTTTGTTTTCCTTGCCTTTGGAATCATGTCCAAAATAACATCGCTGAAACTGATGTCGAGCAGCTTACCACTTATGTTTTCTTCTAGGAATTTCATGGTTTCAGGTCTTACAGTCAAGTCTTTAATCCATTTTGAGTTATTTTTGTGTGTGTATGATATAATAGTCTCATTTTATTATTTTCCAAGTTGCAGTCCAGTTTTCTTAGCACCATTTATTGAAGAGACTGTCCTGTCCCCATTATATATTCTTGGCTTCTGTCATAAATTAATTGTCCACATATGTGTGGGTTTACTTCTGGGCTCTCTATTCTGTTCCATTGATCTGTTTATCTGTTTTTATGCCACTATCATACTCTTTGGATTACTATGACTTTGTAGTCTAGTTTGAAATCATGGCGTATGATACCTCCAGCTTTGTTCTTTCTCAAGATTGTTTTGGCTATTTGGAGTATTTTGTGGTTCCAGGCCAATTTTAAAATTATTTGTTCTAGTTCTGTGAAAAATGAAATTAGAATTCTGATATGGATTGCATTGAATCTGTAGATTGCTTTGGGTAGTATGAACATTTTAACAATAGTAACTCTTTCAATCAATGAACACGAAACGCCTTTCCATTTTTTTGTGTCTTCAATTCAACAATATCTTATAGTTTTCAGTGTGTAGGTCTATCACTTCCTCAGTTAAATTTACTCCTAGGTATTTTATTCGTTTTGTTGCCATTGTAAATGATATTGTTTTTATTTTTTACTTTTTTTTTTTTTTCTTTTTGAGGGCAGTGTCACCGGCCCTCATCTATGGGACCTGAACCAGGGCCGCTGGCTTCCCAAGCCAGCGCTGAACCACCGCACCACTCAGCCAGCCCTATTTTTTACTTTATTATAGTTCATTATTTGTGCATAGAAATGCCGCTGTTGTCTATATATTGATCTTTTTATCTTAAAACATTACTGAATTCATTTATTAGTTCTAATCATTTTTTGGTTCAGTCTATGTTTCCTACACATACTATCATGTCATCTGCAAATAGTGATAGTTTTATTTCTTTCTTTCCAATTTCAATGCCTTTTATTTCTTCTTCTTGCCTAATTTCTATGGCTCGGGCTTTCAATACTATATTGAATAATAGTGGCGAGAGTGGGTATCTTGAGTTGTTTCTGATCTTAGAGGAAAAAGTTTCTGCTTATCACCATTGAGTACAATGTTAGCTGTGGGTTTGTCATATATGGCCTTTATTATGTTGAGATATGTTCCTTCTGTACCCATTTTGTTGAGTTTTTATCATTAATGAATGTTGGATTTTGTCTAATGTTCTTTCAGCATTTATGAGATGATTATGTGATGTTTATCCTTCATTTTGTTAAGGTGATATAGCATGTTGATTGATTTGCTGATGTTGAACCATCTTTGCATCTCTGGGATATGACTTGATCATTGTATATGATCCTTTTAATATATTATTGAATTTGGTCTGCTAATATTTTCTTGAGAGTTTTTGCATCTATGATTGAAGAAATATTAGCCTTTAATTTTCTCTTTTTGTGGTACCTGTATTTTATTGGTTTTGGTAACAGGATATTGCTGGCCTTATAAAATGAATTTGTGAGCTTTATCTCTTCTTCAGCTTTTTGTTAGAGTTTGAGAAGGATTTAGTATTAAATCTTCTTTGAATGTTTGGTACATTCACTAGTGAAGCCATTTGGTCCTGGACTTTTGTTTGCTGAAAGGTACTTTTTCCTTTTTTCTTTTGTTTTACTTATTCAAATGCCTTACTAGTAGTAATTGGTATATTCAGATTTACTATTTCATCATGGTTCAGTCTTGGAAGATTGCATGTTTCTAGGAATTTATCCATTTCTTCTAGGTTCTCCAATTTGTTGGCATATAATTATTCAGAGTAGTCTCTTATAATCATTTGTATTCCAGTGGTATCAGTTGTAACTTGTTTCATTTCTCTAATTTTATTTATTTAAGCCCTCTGTCTTTCTTGGTGATTATAGATAAAGGTTCATCTATTCTGTTTATCTTTTCAAAGAATCAGCTCTTGGTTTCATTGATCTTCTCTATTTTTGTCTTATTTCATTTATTTTTACACTGATATTTATTATTTCCTTCTACTAACTTTGAGCTTTTTTTTGTCTTCTAGTTTCAAGAAAAGTTTCTAAAAACTTTTCTAGTTTCTCTAGGTGTAATGTTAGTTTGTTTATTTGAGGTCTTTCCATTCATAGAAGACTGTTCCAATATTCGAAAAATAAAATCAATATTTAATATTCAAGTGTATATGGTAAGACAAAAAGCCAAGAATAGTCAATGCAATGTTAAGGAACAACATCAATAGTGTAAAGAAAAAAATCATACAAACATTTCAATAATTCAGAAAAAATGGCTTACATTTATGATAAAAACTCTCAACAAATTAGAAATAAGGATTTCCCAAACTTGATAAATAACATCCATAATTATTATCACACAATTAGTTATCATACAATTGATACCTACAATTAATATCACACTTAGTGATGAGAAACTAGATGCTTTTCCCTTAAGATCAATAGCAATGTAAGGGTGTACTGTCTCACTGCTCCTATTCAACACTGTACTGGAAGTCCTAGAAAGTTCAATAAGACAAGAAAGTAAGTTTTTGTGTGTGTTTTTTCCAGAAAACCACATATAGACTGAAAAGAAGAAATAAAAGTTTTTGTTTGTAGATAACATGATGTTTATGTAGAAAATCCCCAAGAACTGAAAAAAAAAAATCTGGAAAAAAAGCAATTATACCAAGGTGGCTGGAAGGATACAAATTAGTACACAAAATTCATTACTTTCCAATGAAAATTAGAATTTGAAATTCAAAAACTAATGTGAAATTAGAATAGCACCAAAGAAGAATAAAAACCTAGTAGAAGTCTGGGCCAGCTGCGTGGCGCATTGGCTAAGCGCTGGCTTGGGTCGCCAGCAGCCCAGGTTCGGGTCCCACATATGAGGGCCCGTGACACTGCCCTCAAAAAAAAAAACCTAGTGTAAGTCTAAAAAAGTACTTATAGGATCTAATGTTAAAAACTATATGACTCTGATGAAAAATTATCTAAACAAGTAGGGAAATAGTCCATGTCCATAGATTGAAAACCTCAAATTGTTAGGATGTCAGTTCTTCCTACTTGATATATAGATTCAATACAGTCTACACAAAATCCCAGCTATTTATTTTGTAGATATCATCAGTAAACTGATTTAAAGTGTATATGATAAGACAAAAAGCCAATAGTCAATGCAATATAAAAGAAAAACAAAATTGAGAGGCTCACATTACATGATTTAAAGACTTACTATAAAGCTATGTAATGAAGACAATGTGGTGCTGGTTAAAGAATAGACACATAGTTCATAAAGAGAGTCCAGAAACAGACCTACATGAATATACTAAAATGATTGCTGGCAATTCAATAGTCTTTTTAACAAGTGGTGTTGAAAAAATTGGGTGTCTATATGTGTGATAGATAAAATAATGCTCCCTGCAAAGATGTTCATATTCTAAATCTCAGACCCTTGAATCTGTTAATTTACATGATAAAAGGGACTTTGCAGATGTGAGTAAACTGAGAATACTGATTTGGGGGCATTATTCGGATTGTGGAGGCAAGGCTAATAATCACAAAGATCTTTTATAAGAGGAAAGCAGAAGGTGAGGGTCAGAGAAAGAAACATGACAACAGAAGCAGAGATTAATTATGTTTGCTGTTGCTTTAAAGATGGAGGAAGCAGATTATTTCCTAGAGCGCCTAGAAGCAACACTGCCCAAAACCCATTTTGGATTTCTGAACTCAAAAACTGTAAGAAAATAAATCAGTGTTATTTTAAGACACTAAGTTTGTGGTAATTTGTTACAGCAGCAAGAAGGAAGAATAATTATGCAAAATAATTAATTGTGACACGAATTTACACCTTTCACAAATATTAAGTTAAAATGGATCATAGACATAAATATAAAATGAAAATTATAAAGTTTATAGGAGAAAAAAATCTAGGTGATATTTTGTTTGATGATTAATTTTTTGATACCATACCAAAAGCAAAATCCACCAAAGAAATTGATAAAGCAAGCCTTATTAAAATTTTAAAAACTTCTGGTTTGAGAAGTACACTGCTAAGAATATAAAGAGTGTCACATGCTCAATAATGCCTCCCCCTCCTCAAATATGTTCACATCCTAATCTCAAGATCTTATGAATATGTTGCCTTACATTGTAGAAGGGATTTTGCATATATAATTAAGGATCTTCAGATGAAGTTATTATTCTGGATTATCTGGGTGGTACTAATGTAAACACAAGGATTTTTTTTTTCTTTTTTGAAGATTTTGTTGGGGAATTGGGGGAGGGAACAGCGTTGGGGAATCTGGGAAGGGGAACAAACCCTTTTGTTCTTCAGTCTAGTTGTGGAGGACATTGCTACACTGGCCCATGTTGGTATTATAATTATTGTACTCTTCCCAGCTGAGGCAGTTGGTCGCCCACCATTGGCTGGCCACTCTCAGAGGCTCACGGTAGCTCACGCTGGCTGCTGGCCACTCACGATAGCTTAGGCAGCCCACTGCAGCCCCAATGCAGCATACGCTGTCACCAGTGACTCTCGGCAGCCCAGCTCCAGGTCGAGCTGTTGTTCACCATCTTAGCTGTAGAGGGCGCAACGTCTCTGGCCCATGTGGGATCCGAACCAGCGGTCCTGCTCAGAGCTCACACTACCAAGCCAACTCTTAACCAAAGAGCTACTCGGCTGGCCCAACAAAAAGATTCTTATAAAGTGAGGGAAGGAGAATTATAGTTGAAGAGAGAGAGATAGTAAGATGCTTTACTGCTGGCTTTAAAGATGATGGTTGGGTCCATTAGCCAAGGAACACAAGCAGCCTTTATAAGTTAGATAAAAGAAGGAAATAGATTTCCCTTTAAAGTCTTTAGAAGAAATACAGCCTTGTCAACACCATGTTTGTAAGACTTCTGATCCCCAGATCAATAAGAGAATAAAACTATATAGTTTTTGTCACTCAATTTGTGGTGATTTGCAGCAATAGAAAACTAAAACCACAGACTGGGAGAACATTTTTACAAACACATAATGAACTGATAATGGACTTTTATCCACAATATACAAAGAACATTTAAAACTCCACAATAAGAAAATAAACACCCAATTATAATAATGGGCAAGAGATCTCAACAGACACCTCATCAAAGAAGACAAACATATGAATTTTTTGAAGTATATATAAAAAGCTGAGCACATTACTCATTAGGCTACTGAAAATTAAAAACAACAATAAGTGTGACTATACATCCTAGTAAAATGGCTAAAGTCAAGAAAAAATTGACAGTATCAATTACTGGCAAGGATGGAGAACAACAGGCACCCTCATTCATTGCAAGTAGGACTGGTACAGTCATTTTGGAGGACAGTTTAATCACTTTCTTACAACACTAAATATAGTCTTGCCATGTTAATTTAGCAATTGTACTCCTAGGTAATTACCGAACTGATTGGAAAACATATGTCTAAACAATCTTCTGCATATAGATTTTTATAACAGCTTTATTCATAATAGCTGAAAATTGGAAGCAACCAAGATGTTCTCTAATAGGGGAATGGTGCAGAAAAACCAGGTTCATCCATACAATGGAATTTTATTCAGTAATAAAAAGAAATGAGTTATCAAGCTAAAAACATACAGATAAATCCTAAATGTATATTCCTGAGTGAAACAAGCTAGCCTGAATAGGCTACATCCTAGATAATGACATTCAGGAACAAATGAAAAACTAGACAGCTGGTAAACAAATCATTGGTTGCTGAGGGCTTTGGAAGAGGCACTTGAATAGGTAAAGTACGGGTGATATTTTAGGTCAGTAAAACTATTCTGTGTGATATGTAATAGTAGATAAAAAATATTATTAAATTGTCAAAACCCACAGAACTTTACAGGACAAAAAGTGACCCTTCGTGTATGAAAATTTTTTAAAAATTATTTAGAAGGTCAGGTTATCTCAGGGTAGAATGCAGAATGTGACAAAACAATGTAACTATATTATAAATATATGAAACAACCTCACTGAATAGGATGGTAAAAAAGATACTGATCCAAAAACTTTTGAAATCAATGGAATCTGTAAGACTAAAAGCAAAAGCAACAGGACTTAAGCACTGTAATCCAGTTAATAGTGTTTTTTGGGGTGTTTTTTTTCCCACGAGTGAGGGTTAAAAACTCTGAGACAGCTATAATTTATATTGGCATTGATGTAACTAAGTAATTAGATGGCAGAAGGTGGGAGCCACTGTTGGAGTAGGAGATTACAGGCAGGAAAGGGCAGGAGGCTCAAATGATCTATATAGAGTTGGAGACATCACTCTGAAGTAATCAGTTTAATGTAGACACAGATGTATACATATAGAAATAATTATAGTTATGTGTATACACACTCATTAGTATATGCACATATATATGTATTTCCATGCTTGGTCATCTAACCAGATCTAGAAGCAATTGACAGCTCAGTTGCAACTGGCACACTGAGAATCTAGATCATTACCTCTAAGATGATTCTTTATAAAAAGACTCGGAACTTCCCAGAGAATTGGCTGATTCTAAGGCACAGGAAAGAATAAACGAGATGACCCTAGAGCATCTATTAGTGACCGAAAGTAAGAAAGTGCTCAGAAACCAAAATGATGTGGTAAGTGAAAGAGACAAAGGAATCAATTGAAAGTGTGCCCAATGTCCAAAGCTGGAACAATTTGAGCAACAAAGTAAATAACATGATATTGGATTATATCACAAAGTATAAAATAAATATTCGATAACCCAGTCTAATCATGAATAATACATCAATCAAAATTGGAAAATTTTATAGATTATCTGAACGTTATTCCTCAAAACTCAGCATTTTCAAAAACAAGGAAAGTCTGATAAATTGTCATAGTCTATGTGAGCCTAAAAGTGCATGATGACTAATTATCATGTGGTACCGTTGATATGAATGTATCTATATATGTGCATATATGAACATTTATACACACATTTCAAATGGCTAGCATTACATTTAGTAGTAAGTGAATTAAGTTAAGTTCTGGACAAAACAGTAAAATTTTAATACAACAAAAAAAAATCATTATTTGTGAACACACACACATATTTATATGAAATTTAAACTACCATTAAAATTATTTTATGAGCCATTGAAATATCTGGATACAAAAAAAATACAACTAATGTTGTAGCAATGATCAAGAAACATGTGGAAAAACATTCAGTCATATAAAAATATGTAGAATAATCCCACTAAGAAATTGTTTGATCTATGTGAATAAAGAAAGAGAATTTTCATGTAAATTAATGGTGCCAAGCACTACACTGGAAATTTTCCCTACAATATCCTCAAAATGATCCAGTAAGAAAGGCATCATTGTCTGTCTTTTACAGATGTGGGAGGTAAGGCCCTGAGTAACTAACATGTACAAGATCATACTATGAAAATGTTTGAACAAGAATTCAAACCTTGGAGTAAGAAATCCCAAGGTACGTGTTTCACTCCATTGTGCTGTAGAGTCTAAGTTTTCCCATAGCCTTTTTTTCTGTTAAACTACCTATTTAAATGAATAACAAATAATTTGACTTTTACTACATCAATAGAAAATAAGGGTATCAGTGATTTGGGGAATGCCTTCTTTTGAAATTTTGTGGATGTATTCTGCAGTTAAAATCCCAACATTTTGTTTACCTTTTTTCACATAATGAGTTTTTAAGAAAATTATTTTAATAATTAAACGTATATATTCTTTTCATACCACTGTCCTGATACCTCTATTAAGGTATATGTATATATTTTTACATGCAGTAAAAAAATGTGTTTCTAAACAATGTATAAATAACGTGATTTTAAACAATTCTCTATATGCATTCTACAATGGCTACCACATGCATTCTCTGACTTTTCTCAAAGTAGCATTCACGTAGCACTCAAGACCCTCCTTATTACATGGGTTTTAAAACGCTTCTCTACATGCATTATTAAATGTATATATCACATCCATAACCTTTAAAAACCACTGTTCTCCATGTAGAAAGCAGGAATACTCTTAAAAACATCTTTATTACATGTGTTTTTAAACATTCTTCTACAACATTACTGTTTGTCCTTACATTAACTTTTTCTTTAGATGCTGTTCAATGAAGAACATCTTTCTACTTCTTGCATAAACACAAAGTTTAGACATTTTAAGTTTCAATTATTGTCCTAAACTGCTATATGCATTTTTTCCATCTAACATTTAATGTTGTTGAGTAGTCAGAGGATGAAGTTTTTGTTACATTGTATTTGAAGTGGATTTATGTTTCTGAGATTCTTTATCTGTCAGTATGAATAGTTTACCAGACATATCTGATGTTTCTGTTTTTTGATTAGCTTTGCCTTTATTTTATTTTATTTATTATTTTACATTATTAATTACTTATTAATTATTTACTAAATTTTAATTTATTTATTATTTGTTTTAATTTATTTAGCCTTTATTTAGATTTAGAAAATTTTGTTAAGTGCTTTGCATATTAACAGCAGTATGAGATAAGCAAAAGCAAAGTGAGAAAGGGGAAAATTAGAAAAAAAAAAGACCAAGGGATTCAAAGCCAGGTTAAGCAAAAGTTCAAGTTCCAACTCTGCTCCATATTAATAATGTGGTATAGGACAAATCATATAATTTCTAAAATTTACCTGTTGTGTCTATAAAATGATTATTATAATCCCTGCTTTATAATTTATGTGGGTTAAATAGGAAACCAGATGTGACTGCACTAGAATATTGCCAAGTCTGAATAACCCACCATTAGTGAAAAAGAGAACAGACATTTTAAGCATGAGCTGCTATTAGCAAAGAATTTTATATTCAAAAATTTAGTGCTATTAGAAGTTTGCTGAGAAATCTGTGGGAAAGGCTATATTAACATATTTTTGAAAAATCCAAGCCTTATTCTGCCCTTTAAGGCCATCTCTCATTTTGTTCTCTGAGGTTTTGTTTGGAATATGACCATAGTTTACCCTCACACTTCAATTATTATATAAGCAGTTTTTAAAAGAATGTCTGCCTTTTATAAAAAAGACTAGTTATTTTCTTCCTCGTGAAATATAAATTCAAGTGTTCTTCAAGCCTCAAATGTGCTGTACTGATTCAGGTCCCATTGTCATTCTCACTTGTCTATACCTGTAGGAGGCAAAGCTGTTTGATTCAAAACAACAGGAGAACAAATACACCAACCCTGATATCTGGTGCTGTCATTTTACAGCGCTGCAGTCTGAATACATTGTCATTTAATAGCACCAGCTACGTTGATCTCTATTTTTATAATTCAAAAAAATTATACTAACAGGGCTTGAAGCCATGAAAAATTATAGTTCATAATGACCAATTTTAACATGTTTTATAATCCATCAAAATGGGAATATCACCTTAGGGTACAATTTATTTTTTCTTATCATAAAATTCTACCATAGTTAGAACTCTCATATAAATAAAAAAAAATGAATCTCTTGCAGAGGTAATGAAAGGAAACCCATTCAATCTTCTCTGTGATGTTTCATTCTGGCTTTTTGACAGCTGAAGACACCAAAGTACAATCAAACGCCTTTAGCACAGTAATGAAAAATGTAAGCATTAAGCAAATTTGTCCACATGAAAATACTGACAGTGGTATAAAGAGATTCAATTCAATGATTTATAAAATATCAGAATCTGATCTAAATTAATTTGGAATTACAACGACCAAGAAGCATATGCTAGTTGGCAAACTGAAGAAAGGGATTAATTTGTTTTCTATTGGTATTTGTATTATCTATATACATTTTTTTAAAAAAAGAAATAAAAACACAAAGTATGTTATGATTTTTAAAGAATTTTCTTAGTTCTCCTTCTCTGGTATTCTGTAAAAATATATAAATAGTCCTGCTTTCTGAGCCCAGACAACTTCATACATGAGAAGCAGGAGGCCAAAAGAGAAATGAAAAAACAAAGACATAGAATACAACTGGAATCAAATCAGCTTTTCTTGGGTGTCCCTTAATTACAATTCAACACAAAGGCTTATTTGTGCAAAAGGGGAAAGTGATTTGAATGTATGTATGTTTACGGGGGAAAAAAGGTATTGTTGTTGTTGTTGTTGTTAACAGTGGTTTTTTTGTTTTTGTTTTCACTTACTGATACAACTCAGAATGAGACTTTTAACAATGTAAATGACATACACAATAACTAAAAGCATGCAAATAAAAGTCACTCTTTTAAGCTTTGGACTCGATATGATGAAAACAATACAAATTTGCACCATGGGATTTTTAGGCACAATAAATATACACAGAACTTTTTTTACACAGACAGGATTACGTGCTGTGGATTAAGATAACTAATTCCTCTGTCTACCTAAAATTATAATCACTCTAAAAGCAAAAGAAATTTCTTAACCAATTGATAAGACACTCTAAGTGATTCCTGCTCATTTCAACAAGATAAAAGAAAAAGGCATGAATATTGAATATGAAGATTGAAAATCTGTCTTCTTTAAACAATGTATAAAAGGCCAAAAATCATATTTTATTTGCAATAGAAAATAAAACACCTGATTATTTTCATTATTCACTGTTGAGAAAATAGTAGGTGGCTGATAGAAAACTTCAATGAGTTATTTTTTGAGTAAGTCATCCATCTATAGTGAAGCTTTTGCATTGCTTTTTGTTTTTATTGACATTATACATCAATGACAGATATGTTTGAAGAGTACTTAAGCTTTTATTATAGCAAAGCCTCTCAAGAATTTTTTTAATTTGAATTTTTTTTATAGCAAAGCTTCCCAAGATTTTTGTTATTTGAAATCTTGTGTTATATCATTTCTATAATGTGTTAATATCAGTAGCATCCTGATTAATTTCATTTTATGGCTCAGGGGTGTAACGGGTGCATTTTGTTGTTTTTACTCATTTATTTCCTTTTATTTACCTTTGGAATTTGTCGAACAAAACAGAATATTATAAATACTTGCTAAGTTAAGACTTCAAAGATTTTTAAATAGCTTTTCATTTTAAATTTTATAAGTTATCAACAAAATATGAGGAAAAGTAAGCTAATTTATTGAATTACAAATTTTTAAGTTAGAGATTTTGTGTGTGTGTGGGAAGAACAAACTTTATGGACAGTCTAATAATCAATTAGACATGAGACAGATTAGCAAAGAGAAAATAACCAAATTTAATACCACACATATGAGAGAGAGTCAAAGATCCCACATGCAGAAGAGTTTCAGAGACAGAAAGGGAAAATGAAGTATGTAAGAGATTCTGAGCTAGAAACGAGGTAATGTGCCTTACAGCTTCAGAAAGTAATTGCAGGGAGAGCACGTTTTCAGTAACTAGTAGTTTGTCCTGCCATAACATAGGTAAAAAGCCATTTCTGATGATAACTCTTATCATGGGCCAAGCTCCTAATTTAAATTCTGCTAGATAGTCAAGAAGTTTCATTTGAGTCAACAGGGTCTTGGTTGTCCGAGCTCAAAATAAGATGCATGCAACTCAGGCTCATCTGGGGTTCTGAACCCCCATAAGCTCTGTAATTTACTTTTCACAAAGGCACAGCAAAGTTTTTATTTTACTCACAATTTACAGATGACAAAACTGAGTGTCCAAGAGGTTAAGAAACTTGCCCAAAATGACATGCAAGTAGAGATAGGAACCAGGACCAAGACCAGTTTACCTAGATTTCAAGATTTAACAGTCTACATACCACATTAACTGATACAAGGACAAAAATTATTTGAGTTTTTAATTTAAATAGGTACAAAAATATTCAGTTAAAATGACAAGCTATTTGTAACATTAAAAAAAACAACTGTTAGGGGGACTAGAAATATAGGGGAAATTCCATAACCTCCTGAAAAATTTTTGCTACAAGCCTTCCGCAAGCATTGTATGCAATGGTGAGCCATAGATTCTCTTTTAACTATTAAGAACAAGACAAGAATGTTTACTATTACCATTTCTTTTTTTTTTTTTTCACTTTTTACAAAGACTTTCCTTTTCTTTATTCATCTTTTTTTTTTTTTAATTAGTTTCAGGTGTACAACACAGTGCAATAGTTATACATTTTACCCCTCAAAGTGACAACCCCCCACCCCCAATATACCACCCCACTCCCCCCCCATATCATATATATGTATTACTCTTCCTCTGACTGTCTTCCACAATATAATCCGCATCCCGTGACTACCTATATATATTCAATTACAGTAGGTATACCACCTCCACTTTAGTAATACAGTGCAGTGATCAAACCTCTACTCCATCCATGAAATGGTCTCCCTAACAAGACCTATGATCATCTGACATTCCACAGAATATTTACAACATTATTAATTATATTCCCCAAACTGTTTTTCCTATCCCAGTAGCAATATTGTAGTTGCCTATTTTTGCTGTCTAATCCCTTCCCCTTCTCCCTCATCCCCATTCCTCTCCAAATTAGCAACCCTGATTTTTCCTCTATATCTATGAGACAGTTTCTGTTTACTTTGCTCATTCATACAGTTTTTCATATTCCACATATAAGTGAGATCATATGGTATTTGTCCTTCTCTAACTGACTTATTTCACTCAACATTATAGTCTCTAGGTCCATCCATATCATTGCAAATGGCACGATTTCATTCTTCTTTATAGCGGAGTAATACTCCATTGTATAAATATACCACAGTTTCTTAATCCAGTCATCTACTGACGGGCATTTTGGTTGTTTCCAAGTCTTAGCTATTGTAAATTGTGCTGCTATGAACATCGGGGTGCATAACTTTTTTTGAATAAGTGTCTTGGTTTTTTCAGGATAAATACCTAGGAGTGGAATTGCGGGGTCAAACGGTAGCTCTATTTCCAGTTCTTTGAGATACCTCCATACTGACTTCCATAGTGGCTGCACCAATCTGCAGTCCCACCAACAGTGCAGCAGGGTCCCCTTTTCCTCACAGCCCCGCCAGCACTTGTTGTTTGTTGATTTGTTGATGATAGCCATTCTGACTGGAGTGAGGTGGTATCTCATGGTGGTTTTTATTTGCATTTCCCTAATGACCAGTGAGGTTGAACTTTTTTTCATATGCCTGTTGGCCATCTGTATGTCCTCTTTAGAGAAATGTCTCTTCATATCTTCTGCCCATTTTTTAGTTGGGTTGTTTGTTTTTTTGGTGTTGAGTTTCATGAGTGTTTTATAAATTTTGGATATTAACCCCTTATCGGATATATCGTTGGCAAATATATTCTCCCATTCAGTAGGCTTCCTTTTAGTTTTATTAATGGTTTCCTTTGTTGTGAAAAAACTTTTAAGTCTGATATAATCCCATATGTTCATTTTTTCTTTTACTTCCCTTGCCCGTAGGGATGTATCAGTAAAAATATTGCTCCGGGTAATGTCTGCAAATGTACTCCCTATATTTTCATTTAGGATTTTTATGGTTTCAGGTCTTACATTTAAGTCTTTAATCCATTTTGAATTTGTTCTTGTATAAGGCGTAAGGAGATGATCCAGTTTCATTTTTTTGCATGTGTCAGTCCAATTTTCCCAGCACCATTTATTGAATAGACTATCTTTACTCCAGTGTAAATTCTTGCTTCCCTTGTCATAGATTAACTGTCCGTAAATGCTTGGATTTATTTCTGGGCTCTCTGTTCTGTTCCACTGATCGATGTGCCTGTTTTTATGCCAATACCAAACTGTCTTGATTACTGTGGCCTTGTAGTAGGTTTTGATGTCTGGTAGCGTGATCCCCCCGACTTCGTTTTTATTCCTCAGAATTGCCGAGGCTATTCGGGGTCTTTTATGATTCCATATAAACTTTAGGATTATATTTTCTATTTATGTGAAAAATGCCCTTGGTAGTTTCATAGGAATTGCATTGAATCTATATATTGCTTTAGGCAGTATAGACATTTTAACTATATTAATTCTTCCTATCCATGAGCATGGTAGGTGTTTCCATTTATTTGTATCTTCTATGATTTCTTTCTTCAGTGTCTTATAATTTTCTGAGTACAGATCTTTCACTTCTTTGGTTAAATTTATTCCTAGGTATTTTATAGTTCTTGACGCAATTGTAAATGGGACAGTTTTCTTAATTTCTCTTTCCATTAGTTTATTATTGGTATATGCAAATGCCACTGATTTCTGAACATTGATTTTATATCCTGCTACTTTACTGAATTCGTCTATCAGTTCCAATAGTTTTTTGATGGAGTCTTTGGGGTTCTCTATATACAGAATCATGTCATCTGCATATAATGACAATTTTACTTCTTCATTGCCAATTTGGATGCCTTTTATTTCTTTTTGTTGTCTGATTGCTGTGGCTAGAACTTCCAGCACTATGTTGAATAAAAGAGGAGAAAGTGGACAGCCTTGTCTTGTTCCTGATCTTAAGGGGAATGGTTTTAGCTTTTCCCCATTGAGTATGATGTTAGCTGTAGGTTTATCATATATGGCTTTTATTATGTTGAGATATGATCCCTGAATTCCCACTTTGCTAAGGGTTTTTAACATAAATGGCTGTTGAATTTTGTCAAATGCTTTTTCTGCATCTATTGAAATGACCATGTGATCTTTATCCTTCATTTTGTTGATGTGGTGTATCACATTAATTGATTTACGGATGTTGAACCAGCCTTGCACACTAGGGATGAATCCCACTTGATCATGATGTATGATCTTCTTAATATATTGCTGAATTCTGTTTGCTAATATTTTATTGAGAATTTTTGCATCTATATTCATCAGGGAGATTGGCCTGTAGTTTTCCTTTTTTGTGATGTCTTTATCTGGTTTTGGAATCAGGGTGATAGAGGCTTCATAAAAAGAGTTTGGGAGCCTTCCCTCCTTCTGGATTTTTTGGAATAGTTTGAGAAGAATAGGTGATAGTTCTTTTTTGAATGTTTGATAAAATTCACTTGTGAAGCCGTCTGGTCCAGGGCTTTTGTTTTTTGGGAGCTTGTCAATTACTGATTCAATTTCCTTGGTATAATCAGGGTATTTAGATTTTCTGTTTCTTCTTGCGTTAGCTTTGGAAGGTTGTATGCTTCTAGAAAATTATCCATTTCTTCCAGATTGTCAAATTTGTTGGCATATAGTTGCTCATAGTAATTTCTTAGAATTTTTTTGTATTTCTGTGATGTCTGTAGTCATTTCCCCTCTTTCATTCCTGATTTTGCTAATTTGAGTGCTCTCTCTTTTTTTTTTGATGAGCCTGGCTAGAGGTTTGTCAATTTTGTTTATCTTCTCAAGAAACCAGCTCTTGGTTTCATTGATCTTTTGAATTGTTTTTCTGTTCTCTATATTGTTTATTTCTGCTCTGGTCTTTATTATCTCCTTTCTTGTACTCCCCTTGGGCCTCCTTTGCTGTTCTTTTCCCAGTTCCCTTAGGTGTAAGGATAACCTGTTGATTTGAGATTTTTCTTCCTTCTTTAGGTAGGCCTGCACTGCTATAAACGTCCCTCTTAGGACTGCTTTCGCAGCATCCCCGAGATTTTGGGTCGTGGTGTTTTCATTTTCGTTTGTCTTGAGGTAACTTTTGATTTCCTCCTTGATCTCATTTGTGACCCACTCACTATTTAATAGCATATTGTTTAGCCTCCATTTATTTGTCAGCTTCCCGGATTTCTTCTTATAATTGATTTCTAGTTTCATAGCATTGTGGTCAGAGAATACAGTTGAAATGATTTCAATCTTCTTAAATTTATTGAGACTTGTTTTGTGGCCTAACATGTGGTCTATCTTAGAAAATGTTCCATGTGCACTTGAAAAGAACGTATATTCTGTAGCTTTGGGATGAAATGCTCTGCAAATGTCTGTTAAATCCAGCTGGTCTAATGTGTCATTTAAGGTCGCTGTTTCCACATTGATTTTCTGTCTGGAGGATCTGTCCATTAGTGACAGCGGGGTGTTGAAGTCCCCTACTATGATAGTGTTACTGTTGATCTCTGTCTTTATGTCTGACAATATCTGTTTTATATATTTAGGGGCTCCTATGTTAGGTACATAGATGTTTACTAGAGTTATGTCCTCTTGTTGGATCGATCCCTTCATTACTATGAAATGTCCTTCTTTGTCCTTTGTTATATTCTTCAATTTAAAGTCCATTTTATCTGATATAAGTATCGCTACTCCAGCTTTTTTCTCAGTACCATTTGCATGAAATATTTTACTCCATCCCTTTACTTTCAGCCTGTATGAGTCTTTGGATCTGAGGTGAGTCTCTTGTATACAGCATATACTGGGGTCTTGCTTTCTTATCCATTCAGCCACCCTATGTCTTTTTATTGGAGCATTTAATCCATTTACATTTAATGTGATTATTGATAGGTGTGTATTTATTGCCATTTTGTTATTTGTGTTCGTAGTCTTTCATAGGTTGTTTTTCTCTTCTACTTAAAGAAGCCCTTTTAGCATTTCCTGCAAAGCTGGCTTGGTGGTAATGAATTCCCTTAACTTATTTTTTTCTGCAAAGCTCCTTATCTCGCCTTCGATTTTAAATGATAACCTTGCTGGATACAGCAATCTTGGTTGTAGGCCTTTATTTTTCATCACTTTGAAAACCTCCTGCCACTCTCTTCTGGCCTGCAAAGTTTCTGTAGAAAAGTCAGCTGATAATCTTATGGGGGTACCCTTGTAAGTAACTTGCTGCCTTTCCCTTGCTGCTTTAAGGATTCTGTCTTTGTCCTTAACCCTTGCCATTTTCACTATAATGTGTCTTGGAGTGGGCCTGTTTGGAATCATCCTGTTTGGAACTCTCTGCACTTCCTGGGGTTGTATTTCAATGTCCTTTGCCAGGTTAGGGAAGTTTTCAGACATTATTACTTCAAATATATTCTCAATCCCTTGCTCCCTCTCTTCTCCTTCTGGTACTCCAATGACCCTTAGATTATTGCGTCTGATGTTGTCCCCCAGCTCTCTTAAACTATTTTCCATGTTTTTCATTCTTTTTTCTTTTTGTTGTTCTGCATGGGTGATCTCTGCTATTTTGTCTTCTAAGTCACTGATTCGATTTTGTGCTTCATCCAGTCTGCTAGTGATTCCATCAAGTTTGTTATTTAATTCAGTAATTGTGTTCTTAAGTTCTAGCTGGTTGCTTTTCATGATTTCTCTATCCTTCTTTATATTTTCATTAATTTCCTTGAACATTCTAATAATCAGTGTTCTGAACTCTGTCTCCGATAGGTTGGTTACCTCTATTTCCTCTATTTCCACTGATTCAGGAAGTTTCTTCTGTTCTTTTATTTGTGTTATGTTTCTTTGTCTCCCCATTCTGGCTTACTCTTTGTGTTTGCTTCAATATAACAGATAGATCCCCCAGATTTCTCAGTCTTTTCTGGGTAAACTTATATGGTGTGTGTCCTTTATATTTGAATTACTCAGTCTCCCTATTCTCCTGTGCTTGTATCTGAGGTGTTCCTTGTGTCATGCGTCCTCACTTGTTGAAGTTTTAGTTTTGATTACTTTTGGTTTGTCAGTAGGTGGGATTGACTCCCAGATTGATTAGCTGTGAGGATCAGCAGCTTCTGCAGTTTATGAGCTGCTGTGAGAGGATTGACCCCTCTGATGAAACTTGGACCCTATGGGTCTTAGTACCTGTAGTAACTTCTTTTTGGGTGTGACTCTTGTATGTCAAACCCAGAAATGCTCTAGTTTTATCTAAAGTTGGCCTCCGGGTATGATGATTCTTGTGTCTGTTTGTTTGGACCCACTGCTGCAGAGTGATTTTAGAGCATAACAGGTCAACAAGAACAACCTCCGCAGCCACCAAAGGAAACCAAATGCTTGCACAAGTAATAACAACCAACCATCAAACTACAGTCAACTTGTACAGAAATATCAATCATACTAATGAAGAAAACAAACAGAAACAAAACAAAAACCACATACTCAATAATAACAGAAGAGGAAACAAAATAAAATACAATATCCTAAAATAAAAAATAGAATAAACATGAGAAACCGATTAGCTATACCTAAAAAATAAAAAATAAAAATAAACTAAAATAATAATAAAAAAAGTAAGAAAAATTTAAAAAATAAAATTTGCAGAAAAAAGGAAAAGAGGAAAAGTATAGCAGTGAGAAGAATGAATAAAATAAGAGAGAAAGTGAGGGTGGGGAAAAAGAAAAAGAAAAGAAAGAAAAAGAAAAAGAAAAAAGGAAAAAAAATATATATATATTTGTCTACACACCCATATATATGGACATATATTCACCTATATACACCTATATATATATATGCCTATATTAAAAACTACAATATGATTAGAATGAAATAGAAATAAAAACCAAAAACAACCAAGATAAGCAGCCAACAAAGGGAAAACAAAACAGAATAAAACCAAACAAACCAAAAATACCCATGCTGGTCTAGGCTAAAGTCCACCAAGCTCTCTTCAGTTTGTCTGCTGTACAAAAATTCCTGTGCGTCTTGTGGGAACAGTAGGCCACCTGATGCCTAGCGTGATCCTGGCACTGCAGGTTTGCTGTACTTGAGTGTGGTTGTGACGTGTGATTGGTGGTTTTTACAAAGTCACTGCCTTTTTGCTTTTGCCTGTCCCAAGGCAGGCTGCACCCCCAAAGGCTCAATGAGTGTCTCTGGGCACCCTTTGGGTTGACAGCCGTGGAGAATTAAAGAATTCCTCACTACCAAAAGCCTGCTGCTAAGAATCTGTTAATTAGTGCCTCAGCAGATGAACCTGCCCTGCCTCCCAAGCCTTGCCTAAAGGTGGGGGCGGGGTAGGTAGTCTCACTCTGCTGCCTTTACTGGGTGGAAATTCTCAACCCCCTGCAGGTAAGGATATCTTCCTAGTCTGCCCCTATTGCTCCCTTCAGGAGTCAGTTTAAGACTGTCTTGGCGGGGGACAAAGTTTGTGGGAGTGGGTGAGTTATTGGGTTTTTTTTTTGCTTTCTGTTCAAGAGTAGAAAAAGGGGAAAAAAATAAAAAACATAAAAATAAACAAAGCCACAGTTCCAACACTGTTTCAAGCTAAGGCCTTTGCCTCTTATGCTCCAGCGGAGTTCCTGCTGCTCTCCCAAAGGGTCTGCCGGGATTTAGGGAATTGCGCGCACCCTACCGTGTGGCCAAGATCCCCGCTCCGCGTCTCTCGGGGACCTGCGTCTCTGCCTGGCGCGCTGCATGTCCGAGTGAGCCTTCTTTTTCCCCTGCTCCCGGGTTTCAGGCTTCTGCCTTGGAGCCGGCTCGCGCCCACGGTGCTCCTGCTGCTCTCCCAAAGAGACTGTCGGGGTTTAAGGGACTGCAAGCCCCCTGCCCCGAGGCTCAGATCCCCGTTTCGTCTCACGGGGACCTGCGTCTCCACCCGGCCCGCTGCTTGTCTGAGCAAGTCCTCTTTTTCCCCTGCTCCCGGGTTTCAGGCTTCTGCCTCGTTGCCGGCGCGCCTGCGCGGATCTCCTGCTGCTCTCCCAAACGGTCTGCCGGGATTTAGGGGACTGCGCGCACCGTGCCGCGTGGCTCCGATCCCCGCTCCGTCTCTCCGGGACCTGTGACTCCGGCAGGCGCGCTGCGTCTCCGCGCGCGAGTCCTGTGTTTCCCCTGCTCCCGGGTTTAAGGCTTCTGCCTTGGAGCCGGCGCGCGCCCGCACCGTTCTCCTGCTGCGCTCCTGGAGGGACTGCCGCCGGGGTTCAGGGGACTGCGCGCACCTTTCCACGCGGCTCCGATCCCCGCTCCGTCTCTCCGGGACCTGCGTCTCCGCCCAGCGCGCGCTGCTTCTCCGCGAGTGAGTCCTCTGTTTTCCCCTGCTCCCAGGTTTCAGGCTTCTGCTCTCCGCGGGACCCGGTGGGCACAGAGACTGATCCCTGAACCGGGAGGGTGCAGGGACTGATCTTGCCCTGTCGCTGCGGGGCTCTGCACCCTGCTTCCTGGGGACCCGGGGAGCCGCGGGTGCAGCTCGTACCTCTGCACAGTCGTCTCCTCTCTCTCCTCCCGCACTTGCCCTGCCTGAGGCTTCTGCCTCAGACTGCAAACCAACGCGCTCTTGCTGAGCTCTAGGTGGGCCGCGGGCCGCAGGGAGCGAGCCGGGGAACACTCACCGTGACTCAGCAGCCGCGGGTGCAGGCTGCACCTCACGCGTCTCGCCGCCTTCTTCCCCTACTCGCCCGGCCTGCCCGCCTTCCAGCAATCCTTGTGTGGAACTCTTAGTTGCTCTATGTGATGAGTAGATGTCTCTTTGAAGCGTATTAGAAGTTCAAATTGTGGATATTTCCAGGGGAGATTTCATGGAGCCCTCCTCACAGCCGCCATCTTGCCCCTCCCTCACTATTACCATTTCTATTAAATTTTGTTCACAAAGTACTGGCTAAAGCATTAAGAAAATAAAAACAATCTTATTATTTTGATGTAGTCCCACTTGTTTATTTTTATTGTGTTGCTTGTGTTTTAGGTTTCATATTAAAAAATTCATTGCTAAGACCCATGTCAAAGTGCTTTTTTCCCTAGGTTTTCTTCTAGGAGTTTCATGGTTTCAGGTCTAACTTTTAAGTCTTTAATCCATTTTGAGTTTATTTTTATGAGTGGTATGAGAGAGAATCCAGTTTCATTCTTTTGCATGTGAATATCCAGTTTTCCCAGTATTATTTATTGAAGAGACTATCTTTTCTCTATTGAGTATTCTTGGCTCCCTTATCAAATATTAGCTGACCATACATGCATGGGATTATTTCTGGGTTCTTGATTCTGTTCCATTGACCAATGGGTCTGTTTTTTATGCCAGTACTACACTTTTTTTTTTTTTTTTTTTTTTGAGGGCAGTGTCACTGGCCTTAATATGTGAGACCCAAACCGGGGCTGCTGGCTTCCCAAGCCAGCGCTTAACCACAGCGCCACTCAGCCGGCCCCTACACTTTTTTTTTGTAGCAGTTTTGTAATATAATTTGAAATCAGGAAGCTTGATGATTCAGCGTTGTTCTTCTTTTTCAGGATTTCTTTCACTATGTGAGACCTTCTGTGGCTCCATAGAAATTTTAGAATTGTTTTATTTCTACTTTTATAAAAATGCCATTGGATGGGCCGGCCGAGTGGCGCATTGGTTAAGCGCTGGTTTGGGACGCCAGTGGCCCCGGTTCGGATCCCACATATGAGGGCCAGTGACACTGCCCTCTACAGCTAACAACAGCTCCACCTGGAGCTGGGCTGCCAGCCCCTGTGACAGTGTAGACTGCAGCCCCTGCTGCAGTGGGCTGCCATAGGCTACAGTGAGAGGCCGGCAGCCAGTGAGCTGCCAATAGCCACGGTGAGCGACCAGCCAGAGGCGGGCGAAGGATCTGCCTCACCCGAGAAAAGCGCAATGACGATACCAACACGGGCCAGTGAAGCAACGTCCTCCTCAACTAGACTGAAGAACAAGAAGACAGCAACTTGTCTGTTCCCCTCCCTTAATTCCCCAATAAAATCTTAAAAAAAAAAAATGCCATTGGACTTTTGATAGGGGTTACATTGACTCTATAGATGACTTTGGGTAGTATGGATATATATATATATTTTTTATTAGTTACAGATGTACAAAACAATGCAGTAGTTATCTTTTCACCCTTTACAAAGTGATTACCCCGTCCCCTTCCCTTGCGCCCCACCCCCGATATCATACATATCTATTACAATTCCATTGACTACATCCCCACACTATATTCCACATCCCATGACAACATATGTGTTAAATTATAGTCAACATCTAATATTATTCAGTGGCAGCTTCAGATGTACAGTGCAGTGGTCAGGCCACTACACCATCCTCATATGGATATTTTAATAATATTAATTCTTCCAACCTACAAATATGGGATATCTTTTTATTTATTTCTGTCTTCTTCAATTTCTTTCATCAATGTCTTACAGTTTTCAATGTAGAGTTCTTTTACCTCCTTGGTTAAATTCATTTCTAAGTATTTTAATGTTTTTGATGATATCTATAAATGGGGTTGTTTTTATTCTTTTATATAATTTGTTGTTAATATTTGAAAAGTTACTGATTTTTGTATGTGGATTTTGTATTCTGCAACTTTACTGAATTTGTTGATTAGCTCTAACAGTTTTTTGATGGAGTCCTTATGGGCTCCATCATAATTTTATGGGACCTCCAACATATATTCAGTCTGTCATTGGCTGACATGTCATTATGCAGTGCATGACTGTACAGTCACGTTTGCCCATGTGTAGAAGACATACTAAAATGTTTATAGCAGAGAAACATTATGAGCATTTTATATGTTGAAGTCCTTTTACAAAAAACAAGCATTCTTGACAATGCCTCAAGTTTAGAGATTCTTCTTTCTCCTCCACCTAATGGAAATCAATATCATTACAAGAACAACGACATGATTTTGTAAATCACTTCAAGTTTGCAAGGCACTATGTCAATTGACTTCATGACAATCTAGTGGCATTGTTACCATTAAGGACAGAGTGGTAGACAAAACTTAACTCATGTTATCAAGAATAGTACTCTACAAGGATGAGTAATCTAGGGAAAATTTAAAAATTCCATTTTACAGGTAAGTAAATGAAATCTCAGAAAGATTACTTATGTTGTCCAATGATAGAAATAGTAGATGACATAATCAGAATTTAAATATACTTTCTCTCATTCTAAATCTATCCTCTTCTCATTATTATAAACTAGCTATATTTTAGCAACAACAAAATAAATCCCTCACAGTAATTAAAAATTAACAATGATTAAATAATGACTTAAGAAATGAAGGTGCTTTCTATATAACTAACACCAAATCAGAATAAGAATATATCTTTTTACAGCTTTTGAAAAGTTTTAGGATCTTCATCTAAGATAGCTGAGTAAATAAAAGCTATGCTTGCTTCCTGCCATAACCACATTAAAATTACAATTAAATTATAGAAAAATAAACCTGGAGAATCACCTGAAGTTTAGCTGAACAGAATTTTTATGACTAAGGATAGAAAGTAGAAACCACATTGAGACTGGCAAAAGGGTCAGAGAGGTGGAATAGGCCAGTCCCAAATCCCAAAAAACCACCAAATCTGTGTGGTGGTTAAGAAGCAGAAGAAATATCTTTGCCACTGAAATCCTGCCTCCCCACCCCAGAGGACCAAAAGTCCCAGGCTCCCCAGCCTATACTACTGGCATTGGGAAAAGAAGCCACCACAACATCTGGTGTGAAAAACAGTGGATTTCCAACCATCTGGGCGGGAAAGAAGGCTGCAGGAAACCCAGATATCCTCTTAAAGGGCCCACACACAGACTAACTCACTTGCAGGCACTTACTCTGGGATCCTGCAAAGGGACAATGACTCAGGAGCACATTGGAAACATACAGGGAGAAACTGAGTTGTGTGGCTTTGGAGTGAAAACTGGTAGAACAGTTACCATTTTCCCTGTGTAGGGTCCTCATGCTATGCAGCAAGCAGGCAGGCACCACCTCTCCTATATTGAGCCTTCCCCTTATTCCTCTGGCCAAATCTGAATCAGACCTGCCCCAGTGAGGTCTTCTCACTCCACCCTGACTCCCTTCACATCTGACCCAACTCCCCCAATGCCAGAGGCATTTTCTCAGAGAGCAGCCAGCCTGCCCACATTGCACTCTTTCTTGGACAACTATTGGAAATTTGTGGGCCCAAGGCAGGTGGGGACTGGCCTTGGTATGCTTTGAGCCTTTTGCTAAGTATCTCCAGGCTCAGCACTAGCACCAAACCAGAATCTACATTAACCTAGTAAACACAACTTGTCCCACCCTGGACTCTCTAAAACCCTGCTGCACCCAACTGTGTATCACATGAGGCTTTAATAGTAGCTGAGCCTTACAAGAACCAGCTGGTAGCAGCAGATCTTGGAGTATCCTGGCTTTTTGTGGAGCTACCCCAGGGATAGTACTGGTGGCAGCCAACCTCAGTTCACAGCATGGTCTCTCCCACATGCTTCCAGGTTAAGCATAGGCAGCAACCAACCACAGATCACCTGGCCAGTCACAGGCAGCAGCTGACCTAGGCCTGCACTGGATCCCCTCACAAGAGTCCCCAGAACCAACACACTTGGAGTTGGCTTCAAACCACATTAGAGCACCACCCTATTAGCCACAAGTGACACACCCAAATGGCAGTCTGAACAGGCACCAGAGCCTGCTGGAGCAAATCCTGCTCCCTGCATAAGCCCCCTACACAGCAGCCTATGAGCTATTGATTGACATGGCCAAACCCAGCAGCCAGTCAGCCTGAGGGTCAATCCCTCTCAGTGACATGCCAGAAAGCAATCAAGGCTCAACTATAACAGGAAGGCACACACAACCCACACAAGGGACACTCCTGGAGCACCTGGAGAAGGTGACCAGGGAGACTGAGCCAGGTCCCAACAGGACACCTACTACATAATGTCACCCAGCCAAGACTGGGAGACATAGCAGCCCTATCTAATACACAGAAACAAACACAGAGAGGCAGCCAAAATGAGGAAACAAATAAATATATCCCAAATGAAAGAACAGGAAAAAACTCCAGAAAAAAGAACTAAATTAACTCTCCATCAGGGGCAACTGATCTCACAGATTCATTGCACACAAATTTTCAAATATGAAATACATCTTTACTGTACTAAGTCACAAACACAACTGGCAAGAGGTTACAGTAAAGGGGGAAGATACAGAAGTGATGAGTCATGATACTTAACTGTTAGATATTTGAAAATCTGTGTGCAATGAATCTGTGAGATCAGTTGCACCTGATGGAGGGTTAAATAGAGGCAAGCTACCTACAAGATACAGAATTCAAAACAATGGTTATACAGATGCTTAAGAAACTTAGTGAGAATTTCAGCAGAGATAGCAAGCATAAAAAAGGACATAGAAACCATAAAAAAGAACCAGTCAGAAATGAAAAATACAATAACTGATAAAGAATACTCTACAAGGAATCACCAGCAGATTACATGAAGCAGAGAATTGAAATCAGGAATATGGAAGATAGGGTAGCAGAAAGCACCCAAGTGAAACAGCAAAAAGAAAGAAGAACCCAAATAAATGAAGATAGTTTAAGAGATCTCTGGAACAACAACAAGCATACCAACATTCGCATCATAGGGGTACCAGAAGGAGAAGAGAGAAAGCAAGGGATTGAGAACATATTTGAAAAAATAATGACTGAAAACTTTCCTAACCTGGTGAAGGAAATAGATACATGAGTCCAAGAAACGCAGAGAGTCCCAACAAGAGGAACACAAACAGGCCTACACAATGACACATTATAATTATAATGTCAATGGTTAAAGACAAAGATTCCTAAAAGAAGCAAGAGAAAGGCAATTAGTTACTTACAAGAAAGCTTACATAAGGTTGTTAACTGATTTCACAACAGAAACTTTGCAGGCTAGAAATGATTGGTAGGAAATAATCAAAGTGATGAAAAGAGAGGATCTACAAACAAGACTACTCTGCCCTGCAAGGCTATCATTTAAAATTGAAGGACAGGGCCGGCCGAGTGGCGCATTGGTTAAGCGCTGGTTTTGGGATGCCAGCGGCCCCGGTTCGGATCCCACATGAGGGCCAGTGACACTGCCCTCTACAGCTAACAACAGCTCCACCTGGAGCTGGGCTGTGCAAGCCCCGGTGATGGTGTGGGCTGCAGCCCCTGCTGCAGTGGGCTGCCATAGGCTACAGTGAGTGGCCCGCAGCCAGCGTGAGCGGCTGGCAGCCAAGTGTGAGCTGCCAATAGCCGCGATGAGCAACATCCAGAGGCCAGCGACCGATCTGCCTCATCCGGGAAGAGCGCAATGACGATACCAACAGTGAAGCAACATCCTCCGCAACTAAAACTGAAGAACAAGAAGACGGCAACTTGTCTGTTCCCCTTCCCCGATTCCCCAACGCTGCTCCCCTCCACCAATTCCCCAATAAAAATCTTAAAAAAAAAAAAAAAAATTGTATAAAAAAAAAAAAAAAATTGAAGGACAGATAAAGACCTTCCCAAAGGAAAAGCAAAAAGTATTCATTACCACCAAACCAGTATTACAAGGAATGTTAGAGAGGCTACTTTGAAACAAAAATTAAATTAAATTAAAATAAAAAAATATAAAAATAAAATAAATCAAAAATATGAATAAAAGGGCAATAACTACATATCTATCAACAACTACTTTCAATGTAAATGGACTAAATGCTGCAAACAAAAGATACAGCATGGCTGAATGGATAAGAATACAAAACCCTGCCCACAAGAGGCTCACATCAGATTGAAAGACACACACAGACTGAAAGTAAAAGGATGGAAAAAGATATTTCATGAAAATAAAAACACAAAAAACAGATTAGGTAACAATACTTATACAGACAAAATAGACTTTAAAACATAGGTTATAGGGCCGGCCAAGTGGCGCGGTGGTTGAGCACTGGCTTGGGAAGCCAGCGGCCCCGGTTCAGGTCCCACATGTGAGGGCCAGTGACACTGCCCTCAAAGAAAAAAAAAAAAAGGTTATAACAAGAGACAAAGAAGGACCTAGTAATCCCACTTCCAAACATTTATCCAAAAAAAATCAAAATGCTACTTCCAGGGGATGTGTTTATCCATATGTTCGTTGCAGCACTGTTAACAGTGGCCAAGATGTGAAGACAGCCTAGGTGTCTGTGGATGGGTGAATGGATAAAGAGAAGGTGATACATATATACAGTGGAATATTACTCAATCACAGAAGGAAATAGGTTCTTTTTTTTTTTTTTAAGATTTTATTGAGGAATTGGGGGAGGGGAAAAGTGTTGGGGAATTGGGCCAGCCAAGTTGTTGTTCTTCAGTCTTCGTTGTGGAGGGCACCAGTCACCGTCTGGCTTCCCGTTGGCAGCTCGTGGCCTTTAAACTCAAGGTGCTGTGTTCAATCTTAGTTGCAGGTGGGAGTAGCCACCATCCCATGTGGGAGTCAAATCTGGCAGCCTTGTTGTTAAGAGCACACACTCTATCCACTGAGCCATCCGGGTGGCAGCTCAACTCAAGGTGCTGAGTTCAGTCTTAGTTGAGGGCAGGCATAGCCCACTATCGAACAGGCAGTCTTATTGTTAGGAGCACATGCTCTCACCAGCTGAGCCTTCCTGCCACCTGTTGGCAGCTCGGGCACAGCATCACTGGGCTATGTGGGAATCGAACCAGTGGCCCTGTTGCTCAGAGTTTGCGCTCTAAGACAACTCTTAACCAATTGAGCCACTCGGCCGGCTGGGAATGGGTTCTTCCCATCTGCAGCAGCATAGCTGGACCTGGAGGGTATTGTGCTGAGTGGAGTATGTCAGACAGAAAGATAGATGCAATATTATTTTGCTTATTTGTGGGATCTAAAGAACAAAATAAACAAACAAAACAGAAACAAACTCATAGATACAGGGAACATTTAAATGATTACCATATTGGGGGAGGGGAGTTGGGAGGCAGGTGAAAAAAACAGAAGAGATTAAGAAGTACAAATTGATTGTTATATAGTAGACATGATGATGTAAGGTATAGCATAAGGAATATTGTCAATAATGTAATAACTATGTATGGTGTTGGATGGATACTAGATTTATCAGGGTGACAGATTGGAGGGGGTTGGGAGCAGGGTTAAAAATATGAAAGCATTAAGAAGAGCAAATTGGTAGTTATAAAATAATCATGGGGGTGTAAAATAAAGCATATGGAATATAGCCGATAATATGATAATAGCTATGTATGATGCCAGGTGTGTAATAGACTAGTCTGGGGAATCATTTTTCTTAAATTATATAAACTTCTAATCGCTATGCTGTACATCCGAAATTAATATGAAACAATATTGAAGGTCAACTGTAATTGAAAAATTTAAAAATGGGGGGGTGGAATGTGAAGGGGAATAAGAAGTACAAATTTTCAGATATAAAACAAATAAGTCATAGAGATGTAATGTACAACATAGAGAATATAGTTAATAATATTGTGATAGCATGATATCCTGTCAGAAGGTTGCTGGACCTATCATTGTGATCACTTCTTTAGGTATATAAATATTGACCAACTATGGGTACACCTGAAACTAATATAAAATTGTATGGTTTCTATATTTTAATAAAATTTTTAAACAAAAACTTCTTATCACAAGAAAATAATTGTAACATGTGAGTTAATGTTTTAGCTAAAGTTATTGTGATCATTTTGCAATACATACATATATCATCAAGTCATCTTGTTGTACATCTAAAACGAATGCAATGCTATATGCCAATTATATCTCAACAGAACCTGAAAACAATGTTTAAAAAACCTTAGTAATGTTTATGTAAAATAAAAATTTAAAAACCTGACTTTTCCATTTATGAAACAAAAACACATATGAAAGAATTTGACACTTTAAAATATATATTGTTTTCACTGGCAATATTTATGCAATATAAATTCCTTTTTCCTTTAAGTAATTATGTCTGAACAATTACCAAATTTTTTAACAGGTTAGTTAAAAATAATACACCATTAAAAAAACAAGTGAAACCATTGTTTTTATTAATAAAAAAAAAAGACAATCTCTGTTTAATTCTAAGTGTGAGAAAAAATGTTACTTGCTGTAAAGGTCATTCAATGATAGAGCCTGAAATTTAAAGATTTTTAAATTCTTGTAAAGCTTTCAATATGCATTGAAAATGTTGTTATAATAACATAAAAGGCTTAACTCACAGGACTTCCTGTAAATTTTAAATAAGGTAATTGTGTGAAAAGTCTGTCATTCATTTATGAACAGCTATCTACTCAATCAACAAATAAAATTGAATACCTATAATACATCAGATCTTATGTCAGACACTAGAAATATATAAAATAAGAGTATGGTTTCTTGAACTCAAATTTGGCATGGGAGAGAAACAAGCAAGCAAATCATAATAAAAACAGCTTGCTAAATGCACTGATGGCTTTAGAAGCACTTACAACTGGGAGACCTCACATAAGAGGTGATATTCGAGATGGATCTTAAGAAAGAGGTTCAGTCAGGCACAGAAATAGAGAAAGGCAATTCAGTATCAGAAAACAATATATGCAAAAAGACATACAGCAAGAGAGATGTGGTATCTTCTGAAGAAACCACATAAAGTTTAGTGGAGCAAAAGGAGAAAGAAATAAGCAGGAACCAGTTTGTGAATCATCATGCATGTCACACAAAGAATTTGGAAATTTACCTTGAAACTTTTTTTTTTATTATTGTTTTCTGAGGGCAGTGTCGCTCATATGTGGGACCGAACCGGGGCCGCTGGCTTCCCAAGCCAGCGCTTAACCACCGTGCCACTCGGCCGGCCCTGGAAATTTACCTTGAAATGATGGTTGTCGCTGAACAATTTTAAAGAAAGGAAAATTGGATTCTAAGTAATGGCACTCTATACAAAGCAGAAAGGATTGGGTGCATAGGGAAAAACTGAAATTTTAAAACCAGTGGAAAGACTGCTGCAATAAACAAAGTGAAATATAATGAAAGTCTAAACCAACGTATTAACATTGAGAGAAAAGAAAAGGGGTAGGATTACAGAAAAAAAATCAGGAAGGAGAATCAATAGAGACTAATTGCATTGAGGAAAGGATGAATCAAATATGGTGTAAAACCACCAATAAAAAGGAAAAATGAGCATGCTTGAACCTATCTCCATAGAAAGAACCATGTTTAATTTACTGATCACCTAAAACCTAAATGTAATACCATATGGAATACCATGCATTTTTAGTCCCAGTGATAACTTCTACCTCCTTTTCACTTCAGAATAGTTTGTCCAGATTCATGAAAAATGTTCTGCCCAGATCTTATTAGATCCAGTGTACTTGTTGCTTTTACAGTTCTCTGTTACCTCATTCTCGATCTTTTTACCCTGTCTTGTGATTTCTAAAGATTTACATACCAGATTTTTAAAAAAGTTCTATTACGCATATTCAAATAAAATTTTAAAATAAAGATGTTTTTTCCTGCAAGAAAACATTTCTGAAAAATATCAATTCTGCCACACTGTTACATGAATGACTCCTCAGCTACCCATATAATCAGATTTCTTCTGCACCTCTTTGACATACAGCACTTGGAAGGGGTTTTATTTCGCACCCTGAGTCTTGGCAGAAAAAGAATAATTTCCAGCTGAGTATGACCTTTAAAAATTTGCCACATTGCAAACATCCTAAACATCACTTCGCCAGCGATGTGATTTCAAATGTTCTCCCCAGATGCAGTGTAGACTTTTAACACTTAGCAGGTTCACACCATAAGTCAAGGTGGTAGTATTATTTTTTTATGATTGGTTTTTGACACAGAAGTACTTTACATAATAAACTGAATATATTTAATATCATGTTTTAACTTTTTAAATACAGTTTAATACCTTGATAGAATGACTGACACATAAATGCATGATAAATATATATTGAATATATTAATTAATTTGTTAATTAAGTAATATCAATATTGTAAAACTATTGGTCATTTTTATTCAGGCAGTTTAATGTGTCCAAATGACACCATATAGACATAATTTTAAAACTTAGCAGAATTTATCAGTCGTAGTTCTTGCTGATGAGGAATAGACATCAAATCTGGTTGTCTTAAACAGTATTCACAGAAAGAAAGGCAGTCTTAACAGAGGAGTAGGAACCACAGTAGCTCTGGGGTGAGTTAGTAGGAGGGGTATCTCATCAGTCTACGTTATCCTGTGCTGTGTACCACTGGCATTGCTTAATACCACTGGATACCACTGGAGTACCCTATTGCCCATGGATGCCTCTCAAGTACCCCAAGCTGCTATTGCAAGCAGCAGTATCTACCCCAAAATTTTGCTCATTTCTTTATCTTTGTATCACTCACTCACATTATAAAGAGAGAGGAGAGAGTGAGAGTTCTCTGAGAAGAATTTGATTGGTTGAACATAGGTCACGTGCCCATACCCTTAGTTTACAGTATTTTTCCTCTCAGGTTCTGTGGTGAGAGGTTGGTCATTGCATCCCACCAATACATATTGCAGAAATTACTCCATAAATGGGAAGGAGGTAGTAGTTTAGGGAATAAAGAGATAGTATACTAGGGAGATAGTAGTTATACAGTGACCTGTACATGAACAGGGCACAGAATGAGTTGTAGGAAATTCACAGGATTCTAAACCATTACTAAAGCTTATTTTATCATACCACTTATCACATTGACCCATATTTAGGTATGTGTCTGTTTTCTCAAGAGAGTTCCTACAGGTCAGGGAAGATACATGGATTCTTTAAAGAGCAATATTAATTATAATAACTAGTATTAATTAATAATAAGACAGGTTATTTCTTCTGTACTTGATGTACAATGCATATCCATTTTTACATAAGAATTCACATATAAGTGATTTTACAATGCATTTTTGACATTTCTTATCTTTTTTTTTTAAAGATTTTATTGGGGAATTGGGGGAGGGGAACAATATTGGGGAACCAGGGAAGGGGAACAGATAAGTTGCTGTCCTTTTGTTCTTCAGTCTAGTTGTGGAGGACATTGCTTCACTGGCCCATGTTGGTATCATCATTGCACTCTTCCTGGTGAGGCAGATGGGTCACCGGCCTCTGGAAAGCTGCTCACAGCTGCTCTTGGCAGCTCACACTGGCTGCCAGATGCTCACGCTGGCTGCCAGCCACTCACTGTAGCCTATGGCAGCCCACTGCAGCAGGGGCCGCAGCTATGCCGTTCCAGGGACTCACAGCAGCCCAACTCCAGATGGGTTCACCATCTTAGCCATAGAGGGCAGCATCACTGGCCCTCATATGTGGGATCCGAATGGGGGCTGCTGGCGTCCCAAACCAGCTCTTAACCAACACACCACTTGGTCGGCCCTCTTATCTATTTTTTTAAGATTTAAAAATGGTAACTCCTAATCAAAAGGGGTTTAAGAAAATTAAACAATTTTATTTGTTTCAGATAATCTGTATCCCAAATAACCTATATCCCAAAATGTCTTTGAGTAATATGCTTCCCGAAATCTCAACATGCCAACCTCATATTGGAATTTTACCCAACAGTGATTTCCACTTTAACACCAAAAACTAATATTTTAGTTCCCCATATCTAATAATGCTCAGGCTAGAGCCTTCCATTGTCTTTTTTCGTTGTTGTTTTTAATAGAAATGCATCATCTTATCTCTCTACCAACCTTCTCTTTAAATTGTTTTTTTGTGTGTGTGTGTTTGTGATTTGTATAAAATTGAACACTAGGATTCAAATAATATTTGAGAGATCAAAGTTCAGCCAAAAATTCAATTATGCAAATTACAAAGCAAATGCCAGTGGAAAGAAAACTAACCACTCAATGTTCCTTAACTCAGGTGGGGGGATGGTGGGAGTGGCTGCAAAGGAGAGGAAGAGAGCTTTGCTATAGCATGGGAGGAAGGATAAGTACATTTTTTATATTCGGTCTTGTAGTAATATAATATCATCTACAATACCTTCCATTCTAAATATATCTGTAGCCGTCATTTGAACCATATATCTGTAAGTGTCTTTATGCTTTCTAGGTGGCTATGTTTCACAAAGGGCCCTATTCTCTCATCTGTGTGGGTATAGATTTGTACTGCTGAACAAACAAAACAAGGCAGAAAGCAAGCAATCAATAAGCCATGGGGGGAGGGTTTAAAAGACAGACAACTGGGTGCTGCCTGGGTATTGGTACCCAGGCTGGAGGGTTTATTTCTATGAACGCACACTTCAGTTTCAAAAAAATCTTTGGAAAACTGGTTTTGGGAGAAACCTAAGAGATATCTACTTTTTTTGTTGTTGTTTTATTTTTTGTTTTCATATTAGATGCTATGAATTCTTTGAGATTCTATAGATGTTTCTAAGGAGCTGCTTCAGGGGATGAAAGTAAAATAGTTTAGATTCAGGGGTCCTTGTTACCTTACCTTAATCATCATAGCATTTCTTATATCTGTTGAATACATTGTTTTTCCACTTAACTGGGGAATAGCTTCCTCTACTAAGGAAATGTTTTGCTTCATTATGTTTTTTTAAAATCACTGGTCTCATTCAAATGAACACTTCATTTTACAATTAAAGGAAGAGAGGCCAGAAAGGTTAAGTTAGTAGACCAAGGATCACAGCCGATATTAATAAAGATGTTGTGACTAAAATCCCATTTTCCTTTCCTATTCTATGTGTTTACCACCAGGTCAAGTTGCCTTTTATTCAACTCACTAAATTCTAGTCACCCTCTTAGATAGTCAACCAAAGCACTCCCAGCATACAAATTTTAGAAAGGATTTTGAACTGTTATTTTAAATAATTTTAAAAAACAATAATGAGGATAATTGATAACAGTAGAATTATTCATAATTTACAATAGATATGTATGAAACTCTTCTTTCAAAATAAGTAGCCAATAACTCTCAAAGTTGCCACAGTTGCACTTTAGAGGGAGCTCTATAAAGAAATGAATATTTCTAAGTATAAAGAGTAATGACTAAGTAGAGGGAAAATGTTGCAGACAAAAGAAAGAGCATACAAAGATAGGAAAGCATGTTAAGTGCATTCATGGGTTTATCGATGAGGAAATAAATTATAGTCAGTGACTGATTAAAGTAAATGTGTTCAGATGATATTGACAGACACTTTGGAATACAAGACATGATTCATACAAGGTACTATTTTATCATCATAAGAATAGTAACATATGAGAAAATGGTAAACTCCCAGAATGCTTTTTTTGTCCACAGGTTGATACCTGAGGCCTTGCTATGTAAGGTAAAGTTTAAGTGAGTTTTTTTTTTTTTATTGTATTTTATTTATTTATTTTTTTAATTTTATTTTATTAGTTTTTGGTGTACAACACAATGCAATAGTTACACTCCTTACCCCCCAAAGTGAAAACACCCCTCCCCCAGTCCGCCACCCCACTCCCCCCCCATATCATACATATCCACCACAACTCCCCTGACTCGCCTCCACAGCATACTCCACATCCCGTGACCACCCACACATTCAGCCGCAGTTGGCATACAATACCGTACAACATCAGCTTCAGGTGTACAGTGCAGCGACCAAGCCTCTACTCCATCCATGAAATGATCTCCCCTACAAGACATGTGACCATCTGACACGCCACAAAATTTCCACAACATTATTATATTCCCCGAACTTTGTTTCATATCCCTGTGGCAATACTGTAGTTGTCTATCTATGCTGTCCAATCCCTTCCCCTTCCCCCTATCCCCACCCCCTCCCAACCAGCAACCCCCAGTTTTTCCTCTACATCTATGAGTCTGTTTACTTTGATCATTCACCCAGCTCTTCAGACTCCACACACAAGTGAGATCACATGGCACCTGTCCTTCTCCGACTGACTTATTTCTCACAACATAATAGTCTCTTCACAACATTATCAATTACATTCCCAGAACTGCCCCCATAACCCTGCGGCAACATTGTAGTCCCACATACACTGTCCAAAACCTTCCCCCTCTCCCTCTTCCCCACTCCCTCCCAACCAGCAACCATCAGTTTTTCCTTTATATCTGCTTGATATGACATCAATCTTCTTAAATTGTCTCTCTGGGTTAGCTTGTTTACCCCTTTCTTTTGTTTAAAAGCCCTTTTAACATTTCTTGCAATGCTGGCTTGGTGGTAATGAATTCCTTAAGCTTATTCTTTTCTGAGAAGCTCTTTATTTCTCCTTCAATTTTAAGTGATAGCAGTGCTGGATATAGCAATCTTGGTTGTAGGCCTTTATTTTGTGTCACTTTGAGTATCTCCTGCCACTCCCTTCTGGCCTGCAGAGTTTCTGTAGACAAGTCAGCTGTTAGTCTAACAGGAGTTCCTTTGTATGTAACCTGCTGTCTTTCTCTTGCAGCCTCTAAGATTCTGTCTCTGTCTTTAACCTTTGCCATTTTAACTATGATGTGTCTTGGTGTGGACCTGTTTGGGTTCAGCTTGTTTGGAACCCTCTGCACTTCCTGGGCATGTATGTTGATTTCCTTCACCAGGGCAGGGAAGTTTTCAGTCATTATTTTTTCAAATACCTTTTCAACCCCTTGCTTCTTCTCTTCTCCTTCTGGTATCCCTATGATTCGAAGGTGGTTGCGCTTCACCTTGTCCCATAGGGCTCTTAAACTATTTTCATTGTTTTTTATTCTTTGGTCTTTTTGCTGTGCCAGCTGGGTGAGTTCTGCTATTTTATCTTCCAAATCGCTGATCCTCTCCTCTGCTTCATCTACTCTACTGGTGATTCCTTCGAGTGTGTTCTTCATTTCAGTTATTATATTCTTTAGTTCTAACAGGTTGTTTTTTATGGTTTCCCTATCCTTCTTTATGTCCTCGCTAAGTTCCTTAAACATTCTTATCATCAGTGTTCTAAACTGTGTCTCTGAAAGGTTGGATCCCTCTGTTTCATTTGGTTCCATTTCTGGAGGTTTCTTCTGATCTTTTACTTGTGACATGTTTCTTTGTTTCCCCATTCTGGCTGTTGCTCTGGGATTGCTTTGATGTATTAGATAGATCACCAGGAGAGCCCTGGCTGGATCACGCAGGCACACAGCTCACGGCCCAACATTCCCAGGAGAACTCCCAGTCTCAGCCTGTCCCAATCAGCCGCTCGCAGATCAGGCCGAGCAGCCCGACAACCAATCACCAGCCTGGCAACTCTGCAAGCAGAGTATGGAAAGCAGAGACCCAAGGCGGCTTGCGTGCTCCCGCGTCTCAGTGAGCAGCCTGTTGGAGTCGGATCACTCCCACTAGGCGTTTCCCTGGCAACACAGCACAAGCAGAGCTGAGGGTGGGGATCCGAGACGGCTCGCGCACTCCCGGGTCTCAGTGAGCCTCCATAGGAGCCGGAGGGCACCACCCTATGTTTCCCTGGCAACGCAGTATAAGCCGGGCGGAGGGTGGAGATCCAAGGCCGCAGGCGCAAGCGCACGCAAGCACGCACGCACGCATGCACGCACGCACGCACGCACGCACTTCGCCAATTCCACCAGACCAATTAGGTCTCGGACCTGATCCTTCGTGGGAGGGCCCAAGCCCAACAAAATGGCGCCCTCCTTACACCACTTGCGTGCAAACTCCGCTCCACGGGAACAACAATCCAAAAACCTCCAGCCTTTGCACCAAAGGTGCTCAGCTCAGTCCGTCCCCGCAGGCTCCCGGCTCACACAGCCACTCCCTCCATCAGGAACCAGGTAAATGCTCACCGGCGAGCAAGCCCGGGTGCCGGCCCCACTGATTCTCCAGCCACTCTCAGCCTCACTGAGCTGAGGAAAGAGAGTCCTCACTAATTTATTGCCAGCTATCTTAGAACTCCTCTTCCCGGCAAAGGAGCTCTGGGCTGGTGAGCTTGGGGTGCGGCCGGAGGGTCTCTCCCCCAACCAGACAAGCTTCCCACGGCTGGGGCTTCCCTCACGGGGTTTGCCCTCTCTCGTCTCCGCCCGTCCTACCAGACCTGACGCGGCCTCCTCTTTAAGTTCTTCGTTTAGTGGTTCTGTTCCTCCAGTGTTCCGGGGACCTCCAGGGTTGAATGCTGTATAATTTGCTTGTAATTTTGGTGTGATCCTGGGAGGCATTTAGCACAGCGTCTGTCTATTGCACCATTTTACCGGAAGTCCTAAGTGAGTTTTGTAGACAGCTATCTCCTCACTATAACCATAGGACCATAAGCCATTTGCTAGCCAAGGCAGCTTATGCCTCGGCCCTCCCCAAATAGCATGCATATTTTACTACAAGCTCTTGCCAGTCTGTTTTGTCTCAATACTGATGCACCTCTGAGCCCAGGCAACCATGCCACTCAATTTTAGTCAATCAGGTTCCATTTTTCATCCTGTTTTCAGGTCACAATTGCTTTATTTAAAGCAGCTGTGTTGAATCAGCTGACACTCAAAGCACTAAATGAAAGCTTTAAGCATGTGATGTCAGCTTCACATAAATATCTCTGACTTGAAGCTTTAATATCAAGTGCCACACATACACATACATTCAATCAGTTAACAGTTCAGAAGCACTGCTCAAATAGATAACAGTCGTTCGTGCTATGAACTAACACTGCAAATCATTTCCGAATAAGATCAAGCCTAGAGAAATCATAGTGTTATATCACAGATCTTCCTGGTTTAAGGTAAATGATACAAGCTAAAAAATAATCCTGGATAATATTTTGAAAATAAATAATCTAACTTTGAGCTCTTCTATTTTTCCTTCACTATAACTATGCCAAATCTAACTAGTAATCTAAAAAATGATGAGGGTAATGAACACAACAAAACTACTGACCTATAAGAAGATTCTTGTAGTTTAATACATAGCAATTGCTTAAATTATTAACATCTTCTTGTCCTGAAAACATATATTGAAATAGAAAAGCATTGTCATGACATGAAAAGTTGAAAAACAACATAGCATTGAAGATCTACATGATACCAATTTTTTTTGACAAAGCAGTTGGCATTATCAGCCTTCTGATATCACACCGGGCATCACCATTAGCATCATGACTGTGACGGAGCCACAAAGCAGAATAAAATGGAATGGAACGCAGACCCAGTATACAGGACTAACAGGGAACTAATTTAGTAGAAGCTGAGAAGAAGAACAGCATCCAGGGACAGTGATAAATTTGATACACGTCTAAAAGACAGAGATAAGAGGGAACTTTGTGGTCTTTGCACTTTGTTATTGATCTGCTTGCTGGGCTATTTAATGTGCCTGGTAATAATACATTATTTCCCCAGCTTCACACTTAAAATGTGATAGTAAAAATTAATAGAGTAAAGATCATTTTTCTCCTTTCTTGTGCATTTTTACTATACTACATTTGTCATGGGAATAGTAAGAAGTTACACACATTAAATAGCCCTCTTATGAGCTATGATGATTAGTAGTTTGAGCATCAGTAAAAGACTATGGATAATCCTAACAATTTAGCAGAAGGCCTTAATTCACTCTCTTGAATTCTAAGCATCCTTGACTGCATGAATTTGTGGAGTGAACATAGGCTTTGGAGTCAGACAGGCCAAGCGTAGGCAAGTTATTTAACCTCATTGAGCTCATCATAAAATGGGAATAATAAGATGTAACTCATAGGGTTACTGGGAGGATTGTAATAATGAAATGTTGCAGAAAAGTGCTTAACCAATACCTGACACTCATGAGATGGTAGCCATCATTATTCCTTGAGGAAGCAGACCATAAAGAATAAATACAAGCATGCCTCGAGAGGCATTGAGGGTTCAGTTCCAGACTGTAATAAAGTGACTATCACAATAAAGCAAGTTGTAGTCTCTTTTTCTGATGGAGGGTCTTGCCTCCAATTTCTAGAAAACACAACACCTGTAAAACATAACAAATCAAAGCACAAAAAGTGAGGTTTGTCTGTTAAGTGAGTCATAATCTTTTTGCTGGTGGAGAAGCTTCCCTTTAACATGTAAAAACCACATTTGTGAAGTGTAAGAAAGCTAAGGACAATAAAATGAGATGTGTGTATGTATAAGTCTGAGTTCTAAATTTCGCTGTACGTCAGAGTCACCTATGGAACTATTTTAAATTAGAGGCGAAAAACCCCATCTCTAGAGATATTTATTCAGTAGGCACAACGTAGTCATCTATGTTGTTTGAAGAATCCCATGGGTGATTCCTATGCTCAGCCAGGACAGATAGCCACTTTTATAAAAGTATTTTCCATAGTCAAAGAAGAATTCAAAACTTTAAAAGTGAAAAAGATTTTAATGAGTCCACAACCCTTACGCCTTTCTGCCTATTACCACCCACTATTACATATGCCACATAGAAAAGGGTGTGTACATACAGATAAATGCTGACTATGATTCTACAACTGATGTATAGTTGCATCAGGTAAAGGAAATTTTTCTTTTTTAGGTGGAAGAAATATGTGAACTAGCTACCAGCCAACAAAGCAGGTTCATCTCTATATGACTCTGACCCTAGCTCTGTTTGGATCACAGTCCAAGATACAAAAACAGGAGCCTAAACTCAGACCATCTGGCCTGTGCTTCTGCTTTGTATTCAAGAATTGTAAATTATGATAGGTGCAAATTACTCAGGCACTCTCTATATAGCACTGCCTCTCTCCATCAGCCCTACCCTCCCATTATGCTTCTGAACAGCACCTGGAGTCTGACCAAGTTCGTAACCATGATCACAGTAAAGAGAAGCCAAAATTGAAAGGAATCCAACTGTGAATCAACATTAAGCCAAATACAGCCATGTCTCTCAGATTATGACAATGGGACACACATAACTAGTGCAGAATGGTGGATTATGCATGTGAGAGCTCAGAGCAGCAGAGATCAGCCCTTCTATTTAAACCTAAATTAAGAGGTATGCAAACAGATTAGGGTAACATTTCGGTTTTTCTTCTGTGTAGTCTTTTTCCACATGAAGAAAATATTTTAATTAAATATTACTCTCTTTGGATGCTGTCAGAAACAACATTTGATTAAACCACTACTATAAACATGTCAAAACAAACCTGTCAGAGTTTGATTAATGTTCTCCATTCAGTCATTAAAAAGAATAAAAATGGCAGCAATCATTTATAGAATGTGTGCTATGTGCCAGGAACTGTTCTGTTATTCACATATTAAGTCATTCCATCTTAACAACTACCCTATGTATTAGACAATGTTTGAACCCCTATGTCACATGCCACCCAGATTCTCTTTCAGGAAGGAAGGACATATTTCCCCCAGCTGTTGGGATTACTGCTGGATGATGGCCCTCAGCTATGAGCTGTCTTTGAAGATTGCCTTGACTAGATAATACTGCCTCACCCAAGATAATACTGCCTCTTTCCACAGGCAGCCTGATCCAGTGATTAATTATAATGTGAGTATGAAGTCCTGATCCTGTTGCCCCTAGGTGGGAAAAACGAAAGGCTATCCCACTTCCAGGTCTCTCCACGGGAAGTTTGGCTGAAAACTTCCTTGAAATTGCATCACAGCTCATCTTCTCCTGCCTGATCCTGCTTCCCATTCTTCCCATTCATGTTCCCAAGAGCAATCCCGAATAAAGTCTCTGTCTCAGTCGGCTTCCCATAGGATACAACCTGCAACAAGCTACTTAAGTGATCTGATCACCTTGACAACATCTTAGAAATGAGTATCCACCTGATATACACTGATGGTGCTGCTATACTTGTCACACAGCATTTCTCATTGCCCCCTTTCCTTTCTACGGCTCTCTCCACTCTAAGCATATCCCTTCATCTTCTACTGTTTCTATCAGTCTCACATTTGGAAATTTTAAGATCTGGCTGGCTACTTAGTTACTACCTAACAGAGTTTTTCTCTATAAAACAGACTGCATTTTAAAGACCTTGATAGTTCTATGCCTAGCCTATAAATAGTTGCTCGTGCTTACAGTACAGATTTCTGAGTCCAATAAGTCATAGTCAGGCTAACAGGAACACAAAAGGAGGACCGAGAATATATGCTGAAGTAACTATTAGATCAAAGAAGGATTTGAGATGTAACTAGAATTTAGATTTCCTGGATTCACTAATTTGCTAGTTTTGAGATTGTAATAAGTCATTTACATTGTTTTCCAGCAATCTTCCAAATTCCAAAGAGCTTCAAAAATATAACTAATTCTGCATAATCTCTTCCATTGACTCCCATTGTTTTCTCGGCCCAGGACATTGCCTTCTGCCGAATCTTTTTTGGTAAACTACTTTTCATTCATATATAATACATATCATGTAGTACTAGTTGGAGCTTTTATATGTGCAAAGGTAACCATAATAGAAAAATACTTGGATAAACTAACACTATAAATAACATTTAGGGTAGCTGAAAGTGGCAGTGCCAAAGTGGAAATTTGCATCTACCATGAACTCTCCAGTGTTTATCAGCGCAATTATCTGGGACAATTTTTTGATACTATACTTTCTCCTTATTAGTGCTGTTCACTTTATTTCCTTTCTTTTGTGTGCTTTAGGCTCAATTTATACCTCTTTCTCTAATATCCTAAGGTAGAAGCATAGGTTATTTTAGATTTTTTCTTGTTTCTTATATAAACATTTAAAGCTATAGATTTTCCTGTAAGCAATGATTTCTCAGAATTCCACAAATTTTAAAGAGTTGTATTTTTATTTTTATTTAGTTAAAAATAGTTTTCAATTTCTTTTGACTTCTTATTTGACCCAGGTTTTTTTTAAGGTGTGTCTTTTAATCTCCAAGTATTTGTGGACTTCCCCGGTATCATTCGTTATTGATTTCTAGTATAATTCCATCATAAACTACTTTTCCTCCACAAGTAAGGTTTACTTAACCATCATCATCACCACCCCAGCTTCTCTTAAGATCCTTTTCTTGGACCTTGCTTTCCTGCAGTTTGAATATGACATGCTTAGATGTGACTTTCTTTGATATTTACACTTTTTGGTGTTCCTTAAGCTTCCAGGATCTTTGGTTTGTTGTCTGTCATTAGTTTTGGAAAGTTCTCAGCCATTATTACTTCATTTATGTGCTCCATCTTATTTTCCTTCTTCTACTATTCCAATTATGACTATATAGCATCATTTGATATTGTTCTGCAGTTCTTGATATTCTGTCCTGTTTTTTTATTCTTTTTTTCCTTTGCTTATGCTTTGAGATATTTCTATTGAGCTATCTTCAAGGTCACTGATTATTTCCTGAACCATTGTCCACCCTATTAATGAGCCAATCAAAGGCATTCTTCACCTTTGTTATAGTGATAATTATTTGTAACAATTTCTTTTGATTCGTTTTTGGTGTTCATCACTCTGCTTACATTATCAGTCTCTTCTTGCTTGATGTCTACTTTTTCTATTAGATCCCTTGACATACTAAGTATAATTATTTTATTTTTATTTTTATTTTTTTACTGATTTTTTTTAATTACTTTCAGGTGCACAACACAGTGCAATAGTTATACTTTTTACCCCTCAAAGTGCCAACCCCCCTCCCCCAATTCACCACCCCACTTCTCCCCATATCATATATATGTATTACACTTCCTCTGACTCCCTTCCACAATAAAATATAATTATTTTAAATCACCTGTCTCTTAACATCTATGTTATATTTGTATCTGGTTGTGATGCTTGCTTTGCCTCTTCAGAATGTATTTTAAATTATCCTTTGGTATGCCTTGTAATATACTGTTGTCATGGCTGAAAGTTATTCAGGTGCGTTGAGTAATAGGAACTGAGGTAGCTAGGACTTCGGTGTGAGGGTTCATGTCAATCTGGCTAGGAGTTGTGCTGTGTTTAATGTTTGTTGTACCTATAGGTACTAGAATCTTCAAATACCATTGCTGTCCTTGTTTTTGTCTCCTATCTTGACTTTGGCCTTCCTTAAGCCCTTCTCCATAGGGCGAGTCTGAGCCTTTCAGCTCTTCCAGATATTATCTACTGTTGTAATACTGGAACATTGTTGGTGTGGTGATAATCTTCTAACCTTGTGATTAAAGATCAGTCTTTTCGTGGGTCTGTCTTGTGTGTATTGGAGTTGCCTTCACAATGTTTCTCTAATAGTATACCTTTGTTTCCCTACTTCCTTCTCTGGCTGCATGGTTTCTAGGCTATTTCCTGAAATCCCTAACTAACTCTTGTTGACTGGTTTTAGTTTTTCTCTCCCCTAGGTGAGATAGGAAGCCCTAAGTGGTCTAGAATAAGAGGGATTCCCTTCCCTGAGTTGGGATAAATCACAGTCATTTTCTCTGAAGAGTGGGCCTTTGTCATGGAAAAGGTTCTGAGTGTGCATCACATTTTTCTTCCTTACCCCTTGCCAGAGCCAGAGAGGCTCTTTTTCTACCAATTGTGAACCTGGTGCAGTCCTGGGAGGAAAGCACATAAAAGTACTGGGAATGTTGGTTATAAATAAAGACAATTAATAAAAATTTACTAGAAAAACTGTATACCAGTGTTAACACTTATTCTTCAGGAGCTGAATAAATCTCTAGAGATTCCTGATTCCAAAAGAAGAACCAGAGAGAATTTTGAAATAAATTTGCTATTTAAAAGGCCCTGGAAATGGACAGGTTATGGGAATGTGATAAAGTACTTCATTGGCTATAACTTAGTTTCCTTTAAATACCAAATTGCGTCTTAAATCACATAACTTAGTTCTACATTATTCTGTGCTCAATATTCGTGCTATTACTTAATATAAAATTAAATTCCATTATGCATGTATATATTTTTAATGTAGGAATTTTGGTTTTCATTTTTTTCAGAAACCTTGTAGAGCACATCTTAGTTTTCACAATAAAACATTATCGTCTGGTGGTATTAATTTCAAACTGCAGACAAAAGTCCTTTGGGTCTTACCTTTACCAGCCAATTCCTCTACACCTTCTGCATTCTCTCCTACATACACAACAAGAATCATTCCTGCAAAAATAAACATATCTTATGCTGAGTAATTTACATTCCAAAAATGAGATATATGAAACCATTACAGTATAAATGCTATAATAGAAGTTGGTAATATCATCTATTCATTGATTGTTTCAATCAATATTTATTAGCACCTGTAAATGGGGCCCATTTCCTTGCTTGCTAGGCAATGCTGAACTTCGCTTACCAGGGTAGACTTCTTCCTGCTGCTATTTCTCAGCTTTGGGCACCATTGCATTGCTTTACACTCTGCTTCCAAATGGATTTAGAGCTTTTCTTCTTCCTTTTCCCAATGGCTTACTGGGTCTTCACACATATCCTTGGACACTTGGGACATAAACAACATCACAGATAAGAGTGTGATGAATCTGTCTAGGGAAGATCTACAGTCTAGCCCTTGCTATGTGTAAAACTTCATCCTGCCTAGAACTGTGAAGAAAATCATGAGTTTATAAATCTTTCCTAGGATTCATCAAATGCAATTTGAAGAAGACACAATAACTCATTTTGAAAACCAGGAAAAACAACAATCTGAATTTCATAAAGTTAAAGACCTCTCCTCAACTCTTGCTAGACTGAAGTTGGAAATCATATTAAGCAAACTTTGTCCCACTTTTATTTCCTTTCCACTTGCTTTTCTCCTAGTTTGAGTCACTTGCACAATAGATTCATAGAACTGTTCACATCAGATCAACTTCCCTTCTTATGTAAGAATATCTCTGTGACAGAGGCTGAAGGGAAATCCATAGGACATGATAATCTGTTTCTCTTGCAATATACGAATGATTAAGCCTCAACCTATATAAAATCTAAATCCTATAGTTCTAGAAGGTAATATCTATTCTAACTCTCAAATGATTTCCTAAGTTTTCACCAGTCTCTATCCCTGCAACCATACCCCTGGCTTTTTACATTTAATAAGTTCAGATTTAAAAACTATGTATTTGTTGAATGCATGTGGTTTGTCAGATTTTATGCTAGCATTCTCTGTGCATTATTTGAATTTATCCTTAAAACAAACCTATAAAAAAGAACACATATTATAATTAACCTCTTTTCAGATGAAAAAATATGAGCCCTTCAGAATGGTTAAATGATTATCCTAAGGACCCACAAAGTGCCATGGCTGAGTCTTTCCACCAAGACACTCTTCTCACCTATACATTTATTCAAATACTTAATGAACATATTTAAATATTCTGCATATATCAACCCTGTGATAGCTAAGTATCTAGTGATTTTCCCTTTTTATAAATAATTCTACTTTTTTTCTTTGCTCATAGCTTGCTACATTTAAAAATCTATTGTTTTAGGGGCCCAGCGAGTAGTGTGGTGGTTAAGCGCTGGCTTGGGTAGCCAGCAGCCCCGGTTCAGGTCCCACAAATGAGGGCCAGTGACACTGCCCTCAAAAAAAAAAAAATCTATTGTTTTAGAAAATCTCATTTAAATCTGTGCCCATAATTTATAATGTTATCAAAGTCACAAATGCCAGTAACACAGGTCTTCATTTGTTAGGAAAAACTCATCTTTTTGCCTCTTATGGTCAGATATAGATAAGTGAAAATCTACAAAAAATAATTTCTTGCTAGAATACAGCAAAGAAAACTGAGCACACTATTCAATAACAGAAAAATCATTTTACTAATGATATTAAATGAAAACTGAATCATTTAAGTGACTTGCTCCAAGTCAATAACTGACTAATAATTAAGTATGAATTAGAACAAGCTACTTAGTGCAAAGTTGAATGATAGCCCAGTCCCACACTATCTTTTATGCCTTCATTTATTAATTCACTCAACAAATATTTATCGAGCAACCAATATCTGCCAGACTTGGCTTTGGCACTGGACTTGCTATAATAAGTAAACAGGCAAACTCCTGTTTTCAAGTGATTTTTAATTTAGTGGAAAGGCAGACATTGAACAACTGATAGTATATGTACTCTTTCAGCATGTAGCCCCCTTTGTTAAGGCTTGTGTTTGTAAGATTCATCCACATTTTAAATAGCAGTAGTTTATTGATTACTAGTATTAAATTATATAACATAGCACAGCTTATTTTCATTCTACTATTGACAGAAATTGTATTGTTCCCAGTTTTGACTAATACAAATAATACTTCTATAAGCATTCTTACATGTCTTGTGCTACATATATGCATGGATTTCCATTGAGTATAAAGATGGCAGTTGGAATACTGGTTCATTGGTTATGCATATGTTTAGTAGAAATTGCAAAAAGTTTTCCCAATAATTGAATTGAGTCACTCACCAAAACACTGAAAGTTTTAGTATGGTGACCTTCTTACCAGCAATTGGTATTATCAAGACTTTTAAATTCAGCCATATTGTAAAGTACATAATAGTATCTCGTTGTGGTTTTCATTTCATTTGCCGATGATTAAAGAGATTGAGCAACTTTTTAGGTATTTATTGAAATTTAAACTAACCCTTACAAAAAGGCAGGTGAATTAAAAGTAGTCCATGAAAATAAACCAAAGATTGAAAATAACATTCATAAAGTATCACAGAAAACTAAGAAAATGGCAAAGACAAACACAAGTTCTTAATCAGCTACACTTGAAAGGAGAAAAAAAATGTCATCATATCTGACAAGAAGTTTGCAAAAGCAATCAAATCATCAAATCATCCAAAAATGTTAATTTATTTCTACTATTTTAATGATGAACCCCACTTTAGTATATAGTGTGTCAAAAGATACTAATTCTTGTAAGTCATATATATGTTATATAAATAAATATATGTATATGGAATTTAGGTACTTGTTTTTGTCATTACTTTTAGAGGTAACATTCAGAAATGTTTAGAGATCTTTGTACTCTGATCCTGTCGGACACCATAGGAAATAGAGGAGGAGGCTACCTCTGCTATTACACTTCGAATGTTTCTTGCTTTCAGGCTCTTTAGTGGGATGCTCATTCCTTGACAATTGTCTCCTCTTGTTAGACTCTGCCATCCATCCATTGCCAAGGCTATCAACCATCTCTAGTAGTTTATTGTCCAGATACCACACTCCACTGGTATTACTGATTGCCATCCCCAAACTTGACAATGAGTTTGTCCCCAACATCTACATCTCTTAAATTGACATGCCAAATTTCCTAGGTTGCTGTTCTCCTAGTCTAGCCTATCTAACTAAATTCTCTCTCTTTTTTTTTTTAAGATTTTATTGGGGAATTGGGGGAGGAGAACAGCATTGGGGAATCGGGGAAGGGGAACAGAGAACAGACAAGTTGCTGTCTTTTTGTTTTTCAGTCTAGTTGCTTCACCGGCCCATGTTGGTATTGTCATTACGCTCTTCCTGGATGAGGCACATTGGTCGCTGGCCTCTGGATGGTCACTCACCATGGCCATTGGCAGCTCACGCTGGCTGCCAGCCGCTCACGCTGGCTGCCGGCCACTCACTGTAGCCTATGGCAGCCCACTGCTGCAGGGGCTGCAGCCTACACCATTGCCGGGGCTCACACAGCCGCTGTAGAAGGCAGTGTCACTGGCCCTCATATGTGGGATCCGAACCAGGGCCGCTGGCATCCCCAAACCAGCTCTCAACCACTGCGCCACTCGGCTGGCCCGCTAACTAAATTCTTAAAGCCCCTCTTCTAACACCCTATAATTTAGTAGACATTTACAAAATATAGTGAAAATAGTTTATGACTGGCAAGGGATAAACAACTTCTCCATTTAAAATGTTTAACTTTTGAATTTAACTTCAATTGAAATACTTATAAAACAGACCTCAAGGTTAATTTTGATTTTTCATAAATAATTGTATTTGAAGTTAGCATTGGGTCAGCAATAGGGGTATCCTCCACATTTTCACGGAAAAGCACAGTAATAAAATATAGTCTAAATGCACTAATCTAGATCTGTACATAATATAGTAATTATTTCCCAGTCTAATGTGTAAATGCATTTCATCGGTGACTTTCATCAACTATCATGGAAAAATTTCCTCCCCAATCATTCTTTCCCTGTAGTAGGTCTGGTTGTGTCAGGAAAATCTATGATGAATTTTAAACAACTCACTCCTGAACTTTCAGGAAAAAGACACTCAGATCTTTCTGAAAGGTGTCATTAAAAAGTTTTGCTGAATTTTCTTTGTAAATAAGATATGAGATTTTTTTTCCTTTATAAATATCAGAAATATGTGGCAATTCAGTAAATTAATTTATAATATCCTTTATCACACACCAAAAAGCTGAGATATTCAGAGTTTAACTCCCTCCCTAGTCCATTATCCACAAAAGACAGGATTGTTGAATTATGCTCCTTTTTTTAGCCATAAACTCTTAGTTTTCAATTTGGGCATAATTAGGAGTGTTATAAAAGATTTTTATAATCTTTTCCCTCCAGTCTCAGAGCCAATTACTGTGCTGTTTGTATATGCAGCAAATTATTCAATTATTAGTCATTTTCCTTGTTATTTGCTTCTTGCTCAAATTGTGTTACAATAAATTCTAGTTGCATTTGCAGTTAGAGTGTTTACATTCATTTTCCATAATGCAACTACAAATACTCAAACTAAATTACTTAATTAGTGGCAGTCTGAGAGTGGAGTATTATTTCTGGGAGATGGGAGGTCCTGGATCTGATGTCAAAAGTGTCAGGTTTGAATGGGGCAAAACATTCCTTTGGGGACATAGAGAGAAAGTTGCAAAGTCAGATTTTTAGATAACCTTAAATGCCAAAGACACATAAGTACTTCCAGAACCAGGCAGTCCCTGGACATTGCCTGTTTTTCCTTCTGACTACCTGTTTTCATCCCCATTATCCTAGCCATTATTTACACATTTACAGGTATGTCAGCATACTATTAGTTGGCCATTGTTTAACTCCTTCTGAGAGTGGGGATTCAAAACATCAATTTAACACACTTGAGATGGGGGAGTACACTCTGCCTAATGTTTCTTAGAAATAGGAAGACACTGTAAATTTTATATCATTAATTTTTATTAAGATTTTTTTAATGGTTCATCATACACACGTACTATAACCTGAAAATTTTCTGATATAATCTCTAATCTTTGAAAGTATTAAGAAGGTACAGACTTTGCAAAACATGCAATTTCATTGAAGGGAGCTTTGTTGACCACCAAAACTGCTAGGAATATATATTCAGACTTTAAAATGAAACTATCTTGTAAGGGGGCTTCTTACCTTTCGGAAAACTTATATGTTAGTACAAATTGAAGGCAAGTGTCCACTGATATTTTGGAAACTGACTTCTCTATTTTTAGATTTGACTTAAAAATAACCAAAGAAATACAGTAAAATAACTTTTGCAAACTGTAGGCAAAATATCATCCTGTTCAGGGAGAAGACCACTGAGTAAATGGTTTTATCTTTTAATTGATTAAATTCCCAACTGTTTTTGTGTGGTGTACCCTTTATAAAGGTTAGAAATTCCATCTGCCTATCCTTTCATCTGAGACTCAGAAAAGTCTCAGCTGCAGATGTGGCAGTCCCAGGGCAAAATGAGGGTAAGCTAAAGCTGCCTCCTTTCCAGTCAAAGAAGATAGCATTTTCTTTAAAGGGATTTTTTTTTTCCAGCCAGTCTTTTATAAGCGGCTCAATGGTTCCATAAATAAAGAGCAGCATTCTCCATAGGTGGGGATTTACCATAGGTGACCTTGTAAGATCTCCCAACAGTCCATTCTCTGATTTGTGTATCTCCTGAGACCAATCATGATCTCCTCTTTTCCTTCAACTCAAGTTTTTAACAAAATTTTAAAATGAAAAAATAATGTTTAGATGACATCTGGATCATATGCCTGAAATAATTATTTATTACTTTATTCTCAAGCTTTAAACCTTGATTAACTTGGTCCCCAAGTCTTTATGCTTTACAGAAAGCATAACATCTAAATGTCAGCAGCAGATAAATACTGCTTGGTCTAGAATTGTGAACTGGCTAAGCCAGACCATGTGACTTGCAGATCTAGCTTAGACTTTCTTTTACCTTAAGAGGAAAAGGATGAGGTGGGGTTGATATTGAGTAGAGCTAATCATTATTTCAAATACAAGAAGAAAACATACGAATGACTTATATTGAAAATTTTTAAGAATGGCATATATCAGTTATAAGATATATGAAAGTAAAAATTATGTATATTTATATACTGCAGTGGCCAACCCAATAATAGGAACTATAGTAATGGTGTCAAAATAAACGTTAGTGAAAGAGCAAAAGAGAAGAGGGAAAAGGATTATAAATTCCCTTGTAGCCTGGTGGAAATAAAAGACACCACCAGATTCAGGACCATATATAACTGTGCTACAATTGCTGTAAAAAGCAGCTATCCTTGGCAAGACCCAAGGTCACCAGAAGCTTCACATACTAACAGTATGGATACAGCGATATTCCTTTTATGGTGAGTGTAATTTCGATCAAAAATAAGAAATTGTCTGTTGTTAAGACTAGTAGTTGCCATTATTTTCTTTGTTTTCAGAAATGTCTAATAGGAAAAATGACCCCAGAGAGTATGGGAGGATCTAAACCTAATATCTTAGTAATCAGGTAGTAATCAGGTAGAAGTTAGACTAGGAGAGATATGTTTTTGAATAAGAGCCACAAAGGAGTAAATGGTATTCTCATCCAATAGTCCTGATAGTCTCATAAAAATGACATTGGTGATTTGAGAAAAAAATTAAAAATTGGAGGAATTATATTAGACTCAGTTTATTTGGAATCAATTAAATGAATAAAATATTTCTGGACATCAATGGACCAGAGGAAGTTAAATAGCAAGAAAATGTAGAGATTCATTAAGGAAAATATGACATTTTCAAAGCTATATAAGCTAAGAAATATAAGCTAAAAGAATGATGGCAGTAGGGATGGAAGGATTTCTAGGCATAGACCAGTACAAGGAAGTCAATGGTACTTGTTAGCAAGCACATTATGAAGATGGCTTATAGAAGAAAGAGAGCAGTTGAATCTGAAAAGGAGTAGTAAATTGAAACAAGAATGAAAAAAAGTGCTGTGAATGTAGACTATAGCTATTCATTTATAGCGAATAAGTGGGAGATGTGAGAGGCATAGAAGTGGTCATAAAAAGAATGATAATAGATCTTAAAGGTTGAATGATTTTAAGGACTAAATAATGTGCATACACACATTGTTAGTATCAACATTTACTAAGGATTTACTCAACATGCCATGATTTGTTCTATACTTTTAGCAGATAATTGCTCACTTAGTTCTAGTAACAACTACATTATAAAGGTACTCTAAGTAAATCTTACATATGAATAAACTAATGTTTATACAGAGGACAACTTTTCCAAGGGTAGCTAGTAAACCACATTTTCTAATTTAGGTCTATCTAACTTCAAAGTCGATATTCTTTATCACTAAGCTTTATTCCACTCCCTATAGCAATGATAATCAGTTACCAAATGTGAAGTAGTGGAGAACATCATCACCGTTGACAACTGTGTGTAACTGTGAGAATAAAGGGGTTTAAGGGTCACCCACATGAATGCTAAAGGCTTGTGACAGGGGAAGGATGAGCAAGAAACTGTGAAAAGGGGAAGAGGGAGGGGGCAAGCAGTGACCCTCTCCCTTGCCCCCCAACAAAAACAGATGCCATAGGCAGAGGAATAACATTCAAAATGTACTAGTTAAGCAGTAAGCAATTAAGCAGTGACCCAAAAATAGACATAAAGCAAAGGTTATGGTATGAGTTCCAGAAGACATTGGACAAATGATCTTCATTGGAAAAATAAACAAGATAAAAAGCAAAGAGAGAACTTGGGGATTTCAAAGGTTCTGTTCACCATAACGGGTTATCCACAGACCCAAGAAAGAAGTAATGGGATAGAAGCAGGTGTGCCAAGGAAAAGAGTGAGATTGAATGGAATGATGGTGAAATTGTGAACTTGGGACTCAGAGAGATCTGTGGAGTCTCACTCCACTGCTTACCAGCTCTGTGACCTTGTGACAATTGCTCTCTCTCCTTGCTCTGTTTCCGCATAGGTAAAATCATAATAAACAATAGTACAGTCCAACAGAGTTATTGCTTAACCTCTGACTCTGAGCTCAGATCTCTTAGTGCTTTATAACCACCACATTCTAAGAAAGATGGAACAATATATCAGAATCTATACCCTCAGCCTTTTGATCATCTCAGTGTCCCATCATTCAAATTATAGTCCTCTTGTATCCTGTTTCAGCAGGATGATGGTACATAAACTTATTATATCATTGTCTCTATTGTGGTATATATATATATATATATATATATATATAAACTTCCTCAAAATAAAAACTTTAAAAATATAATTCTCTAGAATCCCATAAATCATCACCATTCTCTGGGAAAAAAGCTGCTGGCATAGATTCCTCCCCTCCAGGAGAAACAAAACCTAGTTTTGTATCTTATAGTTTTCCAGGAAAGGTGGTTTTATAAATGCCCTTGTTAATGTGTTTTCTCTCAGTAGATCCCCCTGTATGAATCATAATGAAAGAAAAATGCTGGGCATGCCAAAAACCTGAAACCAACTGTCCACTGCTGAGATGCTAAGTAGGCAGGATTGCTATTCATTGTGCTGCCTTTGTCTTTATAGAGGTCACCAGCATAGGACAATCCTAAAGAGGTGATACCAACCAGCAAGTAGTGATTATTCAGCGTCATAACGTGAAGGATCACAGACACCATGTGAACAGAAGCCAAAGGTGCTGATTATAGTGTGGTGTAAAAATAAAATAGGTCAGAGCTGAAAATACCTCAGCAAGCTAAAGAACAAGGCTGTGTTTCATTCTGATGGTTTCTGCTCTTAGTTCTTTCAAAAAGAAAAAGTCCTTTTATTCATTCATTCACAGAGCCAGTTCAATATTCACTTAGGGAGCGCCTTAACATTTTTTTGAGTGCTGGAAATACTGCACTGAATTACACTGACATGATGATTGATACTGAAGGGGAAAAAAGTGTATTTGTTACACATAAAGACAGATATTAAACAACATGGTACTGTGATGTGAAGGAGCCTAATTAATAGTAATGCTCTTCCCAGCCCTTGTTCTGAAATAGTAGAGAAAGAGATAAGGAGTAAGGTAGATGAAGGTCAGAATATCAGCCCTGTTCCGGGTATCCCTGGGATGCCTGAGAACAGAGCTAGGCATGCACCTACCTGGGCACAGATACAACAGAGAACAATCACAGGTTTCCTTGGCTGTCCTCCCTAGATGGCCTGCCCCTGCAAAACATGTGGCTTGGAACAACAGAACAGAATCCTGGAGTTCACAACGTAATGCAAAATTAGTTACGAAAGTTTCTGCTCTTAGTTCTTTCAAAAAGAAAAAGTCATTTTTCAATTACATTAATGCCAGCAGGATAGGAGAGCTCCCACTACCATTCATTCTCCTAAACAGTCAGTGTGGTAAACTGATGGGAACACGGTACAACTGGCACCTCTCCCTGTGATCATGTTCTTTGCAATGTGACTTTGCTGCTTCACTTATTAAGAGTCTATGTCTCTGTTCTTGGAATCTAGGCTGGACTTAAGATTTACTTTAACCAAAAAAAGGAGGCAGAAGTGATGGTATGCCTTTTTCAAGGCTAGACTGTGAAGAGATCAAATATGCTTCTGCTTTATTTTTTATGAACCCTGACACTGCAGGAACAGGTATGAGAAGAAGCCCAAACCAGTCTGCTCAGGATGAGAGACAATGGAGGGCAGAGCTGAATTTTCCCTATTCACACTACCCTAGTCCATCCAGTGCCAGTATTTACAAACTGATGGCTAACACATGGCAAACCCAGGAGAGATCAGCTTATCTTGGAGCAGATAAACAGAATGGCTAAGCCAATCTCACAAAGCTAGCATTAAGTGATAAACATTTTCAATATACAGCAACAGGTAGTTGATACCTTGCTAGTGTCATACTTATTTTCTTCGATTAATTATAATGTGGTAGCTCTGAAATGGCTCACATATATGTATGTGTTCATGCCATAATTATTTTAAAATAGCAAAAAAAAACAAACCAAAACAAAAAACTACATGTCAACAACAAAATAAGGGATTGAAAAAGTTGTAGTATATTGACACGTTTGGAAAATTATTCATCATTAGAAATGAATAACTACAGACAAAGGTATTATCAATGATAAATTTCAAGTAAATATTGTTAAGTAAGGGTGAAAGTCACTGAAAATTAAAAGGTAGGACCCTTTTTATATTAAAACTTAAAAAATATTTTACTATTAAAGTTCATGCATGTGTGATTAAACTATTTTTTAAAAAGGCAAGGGTATGATTAACACAAAATTCAGGACAGTGTTACTGCTGGCAGAGGGAATGGAGAAGATATTGGGGTAGAGCATGCCAAGGTCTTCAAAGGTCCTGAAAACGTTCTATGGCATTATAAGGCTTAGTGTATAGTTCTCATTAATATTATGTCCAGGAGATAGATTCTTTCTATTTATATTTTATAATAGTGTTTTAAATAAGGTGCATTGAAAGGAGGCAAAAATGGAAATGAGAAAACCAGTTAGAAGGCTATCTAATAGTCCACATGAGATATCATGGTAGCTTATCATTGTATATTAATGGTGGAAATGGGAAAATTCGGTAAATTAAAGATGTGCAGCTCTACCACTTACTAGCTGTGTGACTTTGGACAAACTACCTAACTTTTCTACTCCTCAATTTGCCTGTTAAAAAAAAACTTAGGGAATTTCAATAATGAGTTAATAGATGTATAGCTTTTATAACAATGCTTGATATACTCTAGGCATTCAGTAAAAGTTAGCTATTCCTGTTAAATAAGGAATCATTCGGCATAGGCTCACATGCCGTATTTTAAGAATATGGAGAAGCTGAAACTTGGACAAATAATGATGACCAGTGTTTCCACAGACCATGTTATTTGAGACAGAATTGAGGAGTTGTACATTTATTTTAAATTTCTCCAAGTTCAGGAATAAATGACTATGTATGTGTAATCCTATGGGGTAGAACTACGGGCCAAATGCGGAACTTTCAAACAAAAGGAGCTACAGATAGTTAACAGATAGTGGCGTGATCTGTCTTATGAAATAATGAGCTTCTTGGTACTGGAAAGATTCAAGATAATACTGAATAAGCATTCAATAATGGTGCTATAGAAGGAAGGAGGGATATCTGTGCGTACATAGTGGGGTCCGATGCAATTTTCCAGCTGTAGTGTCTAAGGCTGAGTGTTTCAGGCTTAGCCTTAGAGAGATTCATGAGGAAAATTTAGGCAGGGGCGAGGGCCTCCATCAATGGTCTACAGAAAGGCTGGCAAACTTTTGAGACGAAAGAGCCTCCAGGGGTCAACAAACTGCACCTTGTGAGCATATGGCTCCGAAGTAAAATTGAAAATGAAAATAAAACTATCACAGTTTCATTTATAAACCCCTGGTCTATGGAACTAGTCAATTAATGACTATAATAATAGGAAATGCAGTGGATCAAAACTAAGGACAGGGAACCAAGACAGAAGCCCCAACCACATAATCAGACTAACATTTGAAAGAAGATACAAAGAATCTGCCCCTAAGGACTGTAGTGGCACTCATAGTTTTAAAGCCACAGTCTTGAATCTGGTTTTCAGTGAAGGAAATCTCTGTGGCCATCACAGGGTCTAGGAGATCTATCTAATCCCAAACACTACACCTGGGATAAATCAAAGGGGGGATCAAGCAACATGAATATTGGCTTTTAAGTTTGGACTATATGTAATCCTAGATTTATAATTATAAAGCAATTTGGATGACAGATCCAGGAGGGGAAAATGCCCTGTTCCATGGTAGAGAAACACATGCTTCCATTATCGGTAGCCTCTGACTGGGGGTCTACTTTTGGCTTAAGCCTCTCTGTGACTAATTACATGATCTCATGGTACACTGATTTTATGACATCCAAATTTCAAAAGATCCAAGTATAAATTATCACCAAGCAACTTATTTTGTCACTCATGCTTTTTAGTATTTTCAATTTGTGTTTGCAAATCTATTGTTTGTCAGGTATAAATTATTTTTCTAAGATTTAAGTAGTATAAATATTTTCAATTGTCTCAGTTATTTTCAATTGTCTCAATTATATTAAACAAATATGTATTGATAGCCAACTTTGTGTCAGTCACTGTGCTAGGCATTAGGGATTGAGGAAAAAACAAGACAGACACAATCTTTAGAGTACCCTCTTAAAGCTTATAGTCTGATGGATAATACAAACAAGACCAATAACCTAAAAGTGTGATGAGCATAATAAAATACTGCTATTGAAATATATTATAATGGATTCTACTTGGGGCTTAGAGAAGTTATACAACTCTCCATAACTAAGTGGTGAAGTAGGCATTGGGAATCCAGTCCCATATTATAAGCATAAATTAAGCTATTTAATTAATATGCATGTTTATTATATATGATATTTGGAAAATGCAGGGAGGTATAAAACCACGTTAGTATTTTGATTTTGTAATTTTTAAACTTTATTTTTTTATTTTTTCACTAGTTAATACAGTTTCATGATACGCCTACCATTTTCTTTCATTGTTTGAAACAGTATACAACAAAATATCCCCCTTTCCTTTGTCTTCCAGTCATCCTCTTCCCTGCCCAGAGGCACTTGCTACATACATTTTCTTAAAAATATCTTTCCAGAAATATTCCATGCATTCCAAAATATTACTTCCATATATATTTTTTATAAACACAAATAATAAAATTACTCTATCCAATACCCCATACCATGTTTTTTCATTACATTAATATGTTTTTGGAGGCCTTGAGCCACTTTTTTTTGTGCTCAGCCCACTATTTATTCTTTGGAGTACATTATCTCTCTAATAAACTTTTTCATCACTTTAAAAAAAAAATATATATATATATATATATATTTTGGGCCAGCCGAGTGGCTCGTTGGTTAAAAGCTGGCTTGGGACGCCAGCGGCCCCGGTTTGGATCCCACAAACGAAGGCCAGTGGCACTGTCCTCTACACCTAAGATGGTGAATAACAGCTCCACCTGGAGCTGGGCAGTGTAAGCCCCTGCAATGGTGTAGGCTGCAGCCCCTGCTGCAGTGGGCTGCCATAGGCTACAGTGAATGGCCGGCAGCCAACGTGAGTGGCTGGCAGCCATTATGAGCTACCAAGGGCCACAGTGAGCAGCTGTCCAAAGGCCTGTGACCGATCTACCTCATTCGAGAAGAGGGCAATGATGATACCAACATGGGCCAGTGAAGCAATGTCCTCCACAACTAGACTGAAGAAACAAAAGAGAGCAACTTGTCTGTTCCCCTTCCCCAATTCCCCTATGCTGTTCCCTTCCCTAATTCCCCAATAAATAAAAAAATCTTTAAAAAAAATAAAAATAAAATATATATATGTTTTTGGAGATTTCACCATATTGTTAAATACACAGATACATAGACATATAGAGAGAAAGAAGATAGACAGATGATAGATAGATAGATGATAGATAGATAGATAGATAGATAGATAGATAGATAGATAGATAGATAGAATATATAGAGATTGAGATATAATTGCTATAGACTGAATGTTTTGCCCACCTTCCTCCAAATTCATTTACTGAAATCCCCACCCCCAATGTGATGTTATTAGGAGGTGGGCTCTTTGAGAGGTGATGAGGTGATGAGGGCAGACCCCTCATGAACGGGATTAATGCCCTTATAAGAGGCCCCCAAGAGCTCCCTCACCACCCCTTTCCACCACGTGAGGTTCCTGGGGGAAAACACTTATCAATTAGCCAGGAAGCAGGCTAATTGGCAGACATCAAATCCTCCAGCACCTTGATAGATTTTCCAGGCTCCAGAACGATGAGAAATAGATTTCTGTTGTTTATAAGCCACGCAGTCTATAGCATTTTGTTATAGCAGCCCAGACTATGAAAATAATTGTTTTTGATAGCCTAGAATTTAATCTTCTTTACAAGTCCCCTATTACGGACATTCAGTTTGTTTATAGTCTTTTGGTCTTATAAAAAAAATTCTATAATCAAAATCCTGAACATGCATGTAATTTTGAAGATTATACAGCTAGTGGAATTGCTGATTCAAAGGCTAGATACACTTTATATTTTGAAAGATGCACTTTATATTTTGATGCAAACCCTCCATATATTTGCATCAGTTAATACTTCCACCAGCAATGCATGAGATTCCCTAATTCTCTATACCCTTGTTAACTAAGGGTGTTCTCAAAATTTATAATATTGGCCAAACAAATAGGTGAAAATATTATTTGTATATCTAATATTATAGGTGAGGTTGAACATCTTTTTATTTAAAATGTAATTTATTTACATTGAATGTTAAATTCCATGCTATTCGAATATTAGCTGAAGTTCCCATTATTCTTGATTTGAATGAGCTTGAAATATATTAAATAAAATAGATATTTTTCTATGATAATAAATGGAAATAGTCTTTTCTAGACTTTCTTTTCTTTTGTCTATGATAATGGTGGTTTACGTAATGAGGAATTTTTAAATTTTTAAAATATAGTAGTCCCTCCCCTTATCTGCGTTTCATTTTCTGTGGTTTCAGTTACTTCTGGTCAACCACTGTCTGAAAATATTAAATGGAAAATTCCAGAAATAAATAATTCATAAGTTTTAAATTGCATGCCATTCCAAGTATCTCACATCATCTCATCACATAGGCTTTGTATCATGTCACATCGTCACAAGAAGAAGGGTGAGGGCAGTACAAAAAGATATTTTGAGAAAGAGCAAGAGATCACATTCAAATCACTTTTATTACAGTACATTATTATAATTGTTCTATTTATTTATTAGTTATTATTGTTAATATCTTACTGGGCCTAATTCATAAATTAAACTTTGTGGTAGATATGTACGTGTAGGTAAAAACATAGCAATATACAGCGTTTGATTCACTCCAGGGTTTCAGGCATCCACTGGGGGCCTTGTAATTAGCCCCTGAGCATAAGGGGGGACTGCTGTATTCACTATTACCAATCTTTTCTTTTATGGACTCTGACTTTTATCTCTTGCTTAAATAAACCTGGCCAGCTATAAGAATATTAAACATAATTCTCCCATGTTTTCTCCTAATACTTTTGTGATTCTTTTACTCGTATATTTAAGCCTTTGGTTCATCTGACAGTTTATTAAGGTAAAAAGTAAGAAGAATCTAATTATATTTTGTTCAACATGACAATTATTGAATCATCTATTTACTCTTGCACTGTTGTAAAATGTACTAAATTGCCCTATGTATTTTGGTGATTTTACAGATTTTATAATTTCATTCCAATGATCAGTTTGTTATACTTATACTAGTCAAGTCTTTTAATTATTGTATCTTTATAACATGATTTAACATCTGAAATGTTATTGTTCCTAATTATTCCTCTTTGTCTAAAGTTTCTCTATCTATTCTTCCATATAAACTTTACAATTCTCTTACTTAGTTCAAGACAATAAATCTTGTTGGTATTTAAATCTAATTATATTAAATGTATATATTCATAATGGGATTTTCATACAAATTTAACTGTACTTCTCAATTGTTTAGGGAATAGACAATTGTACGACATGTCTCTCCACTAAATCACGTATGCCCTTATGTCCTTCAATACAATTTGACCTATGCAGAGCTTCAAAGACATTTCTCTGGTACTTTATATGTTGCTTATTACTTATTAATGAGAATTTTTCTCTTATTCTAAAATGATTATTGCTAAATTGATTTTTACATATTTATTTGATATTTTACTTTTTTAATGGACTCATTTCTAATAGTTTTTCAGTTATCACTCTTCGTTTTTAAGGAGGCTTTTACACTATGCATAAACACATATATTTTGCTTTTCAGTAATTGTAGTTAATTTCTGTTTCATAACTCAGTGAATTGGCTATGACTTTTTTAAATTCTTTTATTGTGAAATATACATTTTAAAAAAATTTGTGTCAGATGTACAATGCAGTGCAATAGTTATACTTTTTACTGGCTATGGCTTTTTGAGCAATAGTAAAATAGTAATGGTGAAAGAGAAATTCTTGTCTGTTTTAAGTTTCAAGGGAAATGTCTCTAGTGATTCAATATAAAGTATAAAATACATAAATATAAACATTATTATATTGTAGAAATACCTTTCTATCACTAGAATGCTTATTTTAATTCTGGTTACTGTTTTGTTTTGATTTTGGATGCCTTGTAAGAAGAGTTGTTTCTTCTTTTACACATTGATGCTATAAAATAAAACTGTGAAAGAAAAAGAGGATTTATAAATATCTTATGTTAATTTAGTGTGTTACAATTAACTACCAATTCCCTCTACAAATATTTATTACATGCATACCAGGTGTATCTGGGTTCAGTACACATCCAATGACATTTGTCAAGAACAGAGTTAATTCTTTCAAATAATTTCACATTATCCCCATTCTGCCACTTCCCTAATGCTCCTAAATACCTAGATAAAAACTGTCAAAAAGTGTAGTGATTGGCACATTTCTTGACCTTGTCCATTTTTCTAATGAGTAAATTCTTATCTGTTGAACGCTTATTCTGTGCATGAAATTATATGGTGGGAATAAGCAAGAAAGCCTGGAAAAAGACTGCCTGCATTCTAAATCTTCCCATTTCCTAGAAATCATATCATTTTATCATTTAAGGGATGCACATTTTTTCACTTTTGGCATCTCTGAAATTGGTTTGCTTCTTGTAATTGATAGCATAAGTCATAATTTAAATACAGTATTTTTTTCTTACACTGTTAATATAAAATAGTGATGCATCTTATAAGGAATGGTACAATAGAGGCAATAAAATATGTTGACCTTGGATATGTTATTTAAGTGCCATTGCCTGTAAAATGTAATTAACATACCAGTCACTTATAAACTTATGTTAAAAATTAAATGTGTTATTAGATATAAAGATATTTATTACTGTGCAAGGCATTTAACAAGTTCTCAATATATGTTATGTATTTGTTACTACTTGAAGTTTAAAGATCACATGTGCAAAGTGCCTAGTACCTATTGTACTTAAGATACCCTTTTTAGTGCCAAGCAAAAACAAGGGAGATACTTTTCTACACTTAAGTTTAATCCACATAACAGCATCATAAGATACATTATCATCCCCATATGATAGGTAAGAAAGGGTAAATATATAGCAAGTGACTTCCTGAAAATAAAATAATGAATGCAGCAAATAATGATTCAACTGAAGTTTTTTTCTGATTTCAATGATTAGGCTCTTCATGTTTTTTTTAAATGCTTAAAATATACAATGATTATAATAAAGAAATATAATTCCTTACTATGTCTCATAATGGAATTCAAGCTCATTAGAACAGGAAAAATTTAAATGCCAAGAATTTGTAAGCACCATTAATTCTTTCACCCCATCTTGCTGATACTATATTCATAGCTGAAAGATTAATCCATTTGAAATAATCAATGACAAATTCCCCATTAAATCCAAATAATTTCATTTTCTAAAACTTCATAACCTCAAAAAGATTTTAAATCTTGAGAGCATTTCTAAAAGTGTGTATATGTGTGAGAGAGAGAGAGGAACAGAAAAAGAGAGAGAGAGAGAGATTCTAACATAACTGAATAACAAACTGCAGGTAATACAAATATAAATGTTAAGGGCCATTTCCTTTGATTCTGTCATAATCAATTTGGCCAGTCACAAAGCTGATCACAGAAAATTGTCAACTGATTGCCTTAAATATATAAATCTTGATAAAAAACAGTATCCTATTTAATATATCAAGTATACCGAAAATGCATTTGTCCACTGACACATTGTGAAATAGATTGCTAGGATCGATGACAATAAGAACTGCTGAAAGTCTGAGTTCCTGAAATCTCTGAAATATCCGTCATCATTTTTTAATCTGCTATTCAGTAATCAAGCTTTCACATCATGATGGCCAGATTGAATAGGTAATTCTCAGGATAATGAAATGTCAAGGAAAATACAGCCAATTACTTGCTTATTTAAAATATACTGTTTCATTAAAAAGTGACTCTTTAACACTTGTTTATAAAATTCTAATAGCAACTGTCCTGATCTGCCAACATTTTAATAGCTTTGATTTGTTACCAAAAATTTATCTTTTAATAAATCACTCTTCAAGAGCCCTAGCATCAAGTTATATATTTGAACCTATTTGTTATAGCAACTTATAATGAAGATGAAGCCTATTAGACCAAGCAGTTCATTGCAAGCTCAAACATTTAGCAATTATAATTCATTAGTTTACTGAGCAGAAATCATGCTCAGAAAGTGACAAAAAGCAAAACCAGTTCAGGACAATACACGGCATACTAATGACAGCTTTTGAACTCCCATTGAAGCTCAAAATCCTGAGCCAAGGTTTTAGATCCTTTTTTTAATTTATGCTTTTATCCCCCTTCTGCCAACAGGAAGTCATTATCTACCCACTAAGTAAAAGCAAATAATTTCACAAAATAAACAGGGAGGTAATTAGTATAACAAATATTAAGTGATTGCTTTAACACACTTAAATAGCAAGAGAAGCCATTCTGTCCTTTTATTCATAATTGAAAATTTCTTCCTACAGACATGAGAAAAATGTACTTGTAACCTGAGCACAGATGGGAATATCTGTATGATAACATTGGACCATCATACAGAGATTCATGACTCACACTCCTGAGGTTTTCCCCACGGAGAAGGAATTCTCAGTGATATTTTTTTCTGTTATTACTTTTGATTCCTAAGTAAATTCATGGAGACACCTCACCTGGGAAGAAGAAAGTTTCCAGATATAGAAATAAATTTGTTAAGGCTGGATTTTAATGATACAGCCTCTGACAATTACCCTAACCATGTTCTTAATCCAAGGATTCACTGTCTTTATAAATTCGGTAATTAGAAATTAAGATTGTCAAGGCCTTGAAATGGTAAAAAAAAAAAAAAAAAAAAAAAAAGTTTAAAATTCTAGTAGCTTCTGAAGAAATGAGTGGTTCAAATATAAAGAAGATCGAGAGGGAGAGGGCATCAGAGATTAAATTTGGATAAGTCCTGGCTGTAACAAGGGAAGAGCTACAATTAGAGTGTGACATTTTCAAAAGGACTAAAGAGTAAAAGAAATCTTAGAGGACTCAGGAAGAAGTATTGCCTTCAAAAATCAAACCATGCTGAGTTTGTTTGGGAAAAGTAAAAGCCATTAACACTGAGCCACTGTTAACTTTATATTCTGGACAAACAGCAACATAACTCATAGCTGTTTTTACCAAAATCACCTCTAGCCCTTAGGAATGGATTATCTCTCATTCCTTAATAGTTTACTTAGATAACCCTGTAGAATAAGAAAATCTTTCATTTTGCTTTTCCTCCAAATACCATTAATGTTTATAGCATTTTACACACACTTTTACAATCATATTAACTCAAAGGCATATTTTTTTCCACTTGAGACTATAGATAAGAATTCTGCTACGGTGAGTGTTCACTGTATAAAGTTCAGGCTACCGCTTCAAGAGAACCACCAAATTCCAATGAGGATATGGACCAATTATTTAACTAATTAACATGACATGAGAACACTATTTCATGGAAAGAGTGAAATGAAATTGTCAGTTTTAATAAACAATCTGGGAAATCTGCGGGTTTGAGAAACGTCTTTCTCTGTTTTACAGAATTGTGTGTAGAACATTTCGGGAATAACTTCTAACAGGAATAACTTCTTCACTACTCTTGAGACTGTCTGAAGTAAAAGTATTTGATAAAAGGTTATATTGTATTTGTGGCAGTAATAGGACAAATACTGAACATCAAAATTGAGAATGTGACAAATGCTATGACACAATTGTACAATCACAGTGACATATACAACATAGCATTAGAAATAAAGAAAAACTCACTCTGACAAGAATGTCAAGTGCAGACACTTTCATATCAAAAGGGACAACAAAATACAATTACAGTACTGGAGGAAAAATTTTTAAAAGAGGAGAGAGAATAGAGAGGCCTTGGAATAAAATGCCAAGATTTCAAAGTGAATTTAACAAAAAGCAAGACTGATGTGATCTTTGGCTGCTATGATGACACTAACATAATTGACACACTCAGGAAAAGGAAAATAATTGGTTTCATCAAGCAGAGGAGAAAAATGTCATCTAGAAAGCAGTGACAGTGGTCATGGTAGATGCCCATAAAAGAAGAGTAAAGGCCTGCTCTTATTGTGAGGGCAACAAATGGGATCACATGCTCTTTGGAGAAGACAATACAACAAACCCAAAGAGCACCATCACCTAGCACATTTCTAGCTCTTTTCAGTTGAGAAACTGAGTTTACATATATTACTTGATTTATGTTTATGTTGATGCACATTTCTAGGAAATAAGAATCAAAATAGTTCTCAAGTGAAGTCCATCTTTAGACAGCAACAACAATGCCTACATTTTGGCTAAGTAGCTTTGTGTGACCTATATATCTGGCAATCGATAACAAAAATGATTCCTAGGAAAGAAGTTAGTTCTTAGCAGTTGACATATCAAAGACAATAAATTCAGGCATTGAATTCATTAGTCTAAATTATGTGAGACTATTTAAGTTTGAAATATATCTTCGTACATATATTATAAAACACACACACACACACACACACACACACACACACACACACACATGCACGCACTACAAAAAAATTGTCCAGCCGTATAATTTGTGCAGCGTCTGTAAATTAGTTTAGGAAGGTGGGAGTCAGGGGGCTAAGGTTAAGGGCATATCAGTAAACATTTTAACTATTGTTATTGGACAAATAATTGTATAAAGATGAATATGTCAATAGTAAGACAAACACAATAGTTTTCATGGTTATTAGAGAATCATTGAAAATGCATTTTACTGCTGGAAATTAATGTGTCTTACACTGTTACCTTCCCTAGTAAAATATCAACTTTGATTCCCAACTCTAGTATGGCCAAACTAGTTCAAACTAGAGGATTAAAGTGGAGAAAATTATAAATACAATGATAGTGAAATATTAATAGGATATTAAAGAAATAAAATTGAAAATATTTAAAATCGCTGGAAACCCAAGAACAAAATACTTTCATTTACAAGATATTCATGATCATTATTAGAAAGGCAGCCAAAGTCAATGGGACCTGAGTTTCTCTTCATCTCTGTTCTATTTAGATTCAAATAAATAAGTACTCTGGCTCTCTCTCCTCTACACTATACGTATCCTGCCTTTTTGTTCCTGAATAATTGGAAAACATCGTTCCATTATCAGAAAAAAATCCCACATTTCTTGGAGCTAAGCAGAAAAACCTGAAGTTAAGAGAAAGATGAAAATGTTTCTTGATTTTACCCTTCAGGTCATCTCTCTTTTCTACCTCCCTCCTGAAGAGCGCCAGCTTCATCGTGCAATTGCCCCTAGACTTCACTTGCCAGAGCCATTTTAACCTGGTCCTCACATTTCTTAAAGTGGATTACCTACATGGCAAATAGGCTTTTCTCTTGCTATTATTAATCAGCATGCATAAAGTTCTTTTGATACCTCATTATGCTATAGACCAGTTGGCATAAGATTTAGAAAAGACAAAGGAATGAAAGAGGCATGTAACATCATATTTACCTACATCTCACCTAGTGGAGTGAAATTATGATTACAGTAAAGGAGATCAAATACATAACAAAAGACTAGACTTCAGGTGGTGAGTACATGTGTATACAGATGTTGTATTGTAAAGTTGCACATTTAAAATTTATATAATGTCATTAACCAATGTTACCCTGATAAATTTAATTTAAATTTTAAAAATAAATGAATAAATATTAAATGAATAAATAGATATTTTTAAAAATGAATAAATATTAAAAATACTATACAGAAAGAGATTCAAGATGGTAGAGTAGATAAATGCTGTGTTTATCTTCTCTTGTGACAACATTAAAATTACAACTAAATTATAGAGCAATTAACCTGGAGAACCATCTGAAGTCAAGCTGAACAGAAGTTTTATAACTATGGTTATCAAGAAGAGGCCAAGTTGATACTGGTAGAAGAGGTGGAGACATGGAATGGGCCATCACCACATATGTGTGTTAATGATCAGGAGTGATATCTCAGCCATAGGGCAACAAAGGACCCCAGCCCCACATCAGGCTTCTCAGCCCAGAGTACCATTGCTGGAAAGAGGAGCCCCTACAACATCTTGCTGAGAGAAACAGTGGGGATTCTGACCATCTGGATGGAACAGAAAGCTGTGGGAAAATCAAGGCATCCATTTAAAGGACCCACACATGGACTCACTCACTCATAAGCACTCACCCTTGGACCAGTGGAGGGAGAATGACTCAGGAGGTGTTGAGACATGCAAGGAGAGACTGAGTTATGTGGTTTTGAGTTGAGGACTGGAGGGATGGTTGCCATATTTCCTGTGTAGAATTTTTCTCCTATGTGGCCAGCAAGCTGGTGCCTGGTCACTGTGTTGAGCCCTTACCCACATAGCCAAACCTGAATCTGCATTGGCCTGGTAAATTCTGCTCACTCCACACAGGTGACTTCCTGGAACCCTGCACCACCTAACTCATACAACACTAGAAGCACTTTCTCAGCAAGCAGCCAGCCTTGCCCACATTGAACTCTTTCTTGGACAACTCTTAGGGGTCTGCAGGCCCCAGGCAAGTGAGGGCTGAACTTGATGTGCTCTGAGACTTTTGCTGAATAGCTTGGCTCAGCACTGGTAACAAACCAGAATCGACATTATCCTGGTGCACACAACTCTTCCCATTCTAGTGTCTCCCTGAGGCCCTGCCTCATCCAACTTTCATTCCACACTAGGCTCTATCAATGGTTGAAACTTAAGGGGGCTGACAGGTAACAGCAACATTCAGGGTGCCTTGGGATTTATACCAAGCTACCACAGGTCCAATATGAGTGGCAGATATCCTCAGTTCTCAAGGTGGTCTCTCCCACATGCTTCCAGGTCCAGCACAGGAAGAGACCTCCCACAAATCATTTTGTATCTCCTACCAGATAGCCACTATCCAATCACAGGAACTTGGTGACCTAGGCCTGTACTGGAGCTTCTCCCAAGAGGCCCCAGAACCAACATACCTGTAGGTAGACCACAGCAGAGCACCACCCAATTAGCCCCACATGTGCCACATACAAAATGCAGTCTCACCAGGCAACAGAACCTGCTTCAGTGAATCCCACTCCATGGGATAAGCCCTTCACACAGCTGACCAAAAGTTGTGGCTAAACTTCATTACCAGTCAGCCTGAAAGTCATTCTCACCCACTGACATGCAAACAGCAATCAAAGTTCAACTATGACAGTAATGCATACACAACTTACACAAGTGACTCTCCTGGAGCACCCAGCACAGGTGATCAGGGGTACTGCACCATTTGTCCCAATAGGGCACCTACTATATAAGGCCACTTGGCCAAGAGATGTAGAAGATCCACATAATACAAAGACGCAAACTCAGAAAGGCAGCCAAAATAAAGAAACAAAGAAATCCATCTCAAATGAAAAACAAAAGGAAACTCCAGTAAGAACTAAACAAAATGAGGCAAGCAAACTACCAGATACACAGTTCAAAACAATGGATGCTCAAGGAACTTAGTGAGAACTTCAACAAAGAGATAGAAAACATAAAAATGTAAATGAATAACATTTGAAAAGTCATAAGTGCAGAACACAATAACTGAAATAAAGAAAGCACTAGAAGGAATCATCAGCAGACCAGATGAAGCAGGACTGAATCATTCATTTGGAAGACAAAGTATCAGAAAACACCCAAAGAGAACAGCCAAAAGAAAAAAAAAATTAAATGAGGATAATTTAAGAGACATCCAGGACACCATCAAGTGTAACAACATTCATACCACAAGGGTACCAGAAGTTGAAGAGAGAAAGAAAGGGATTGAGAACATATTTGAAGAAATGATGACTAAAAACTTTTTTGACCTGGTGAAAGAACTAGACATACAAACCCAGGAAGTCTAGAGATTCCTAAACAAGATCAACCCGAAGAAGCCCACACCAAAACACATTATAATTAAAATGGCAAAGGTTAAAATTAAAGAAAAGGAGATATTCCTGAAAGCAGCAAGAGAAATGCAACTAGTTACAAGGAAGTCCCCTTGTCAGATGGTATCCCAACAGAAGCTTTTCAGGTAAGAAGGGATTCATATGAAATATTCTAAGTGACAAAAAAGAAAGGACCTATAATCAAGACTCTTCAACCCAGCAAGGCTATCATTTAAAATTGAAGGAGCAATAAAGAGCTTCCCAGACAAGAAAAGTCTAAAGGAGTTCATTGCCACCAAACCAATATTATAAGAAATGTTAAGGGACTTCTTTAAGAAGGGGGGGGGAAGAATAACAACATAAATGGCATTGGAGTTTCAGTAAAGATGGCAGAGTAGGTAAAAACTATGCTTACCTTGTTTCACAACTACATCAAAATTACAACTAAACTACAAAGAGACCATTATTGACAATCACCTGAAACCTTGCTGAACCAATGCTTTACAACTAAGGACATATAAAAAAAAAAAAAAAGCAGCCGCCTTGATACTGGTAGGAGATTTCAGACACAGGGAACAGGCTGGTCCCACATCCACATGTGACCATTAAGAATTGCGCAGGGAAGGACTTCCGGTAAAATGGCGGAATAGACAGACACTGTGCTAACTGCTTCCAAGGATCACACCAAAATTACAAACAAATTATACAGCATTCAAACCCGGACGTCCCTGGAACACTAGATGAACAGAACCACTAAACGAAGAACTTAAAGAGGAGGCCACGTCGGGTCTGGTAGGACGGGTGGAGACGAGAGAGGGTGAGCCCCATGAGGGAAGCCCCAGCTGTGGGGAGACTTCTATGGTTGGGGGAGAGACCCTCCGGCCGCACACCCAGCTCACCAGCCCAGAGTTCCTTTGCCGGGAAGAGAAGTTCCAAGATAGCTGGCAGTAAATTAGTGAGGACTCTCTTTGCTCAGCTCGGTGAGGCTAAGAGCAGCTGGAGAATCAGTGGGGCCAGCGCCTGGGCTTGTTAGCCAGTGAGCACTTACCTGGTGCCTGGTGGAGGGAGTAGCTGTGTGAGCCGGGCCCAGGAGCCTGCGGGGACGGACTGAACTGAGCACCTTTGGTGCAAAGGCTGGAGGTTTTTGGACTATTATTCACCTGGTGTGGAGCCTGCAAGTGAGTGGTGTAGGGAGGGCGCCAATTTGTCAGGGTTGGGCCCTCCCACAGAGGATCAGGTCTGAGACCTCATTGGTCTGGTGGAATTGGCGCAGAAGTGCATGTGTGTGCGCGCGTGTGCATGCGGCCTTGGATCCCCACCCTCTGCCCGGCTTATACTGCATTGCCAGGGAAACGTTGAGCGGGTGCCCTCCGGCTCCAACAGGCTGCTCACTGAGACCTGGGAGTGCACGAGCTGCCTCGGATCCCCACCCTCCGCACGGCTTGTGCTGCACTGCCAGGGGAACACCTGGTGGGCGTGCTCCAGCACGAACAGGCTGCTCACTAAGACACAGGAGTGTGCAATCTGCCTCGGGTTCCGGCTCTCCGCACTGCACTTGCAGAGTTGCCAGGCTGGTGATTGGTCGTCGGGCTGCTCGGCCTGATCTGCGAGTGGCTGATTTGGACAGGCTGAGACTGGGAGTTTTCCTGGCAGTGTTGGGCCATGAGCTGTGTGCCTGCGTGATCCAGCCAGGGCTCACCTGGTGATGTATCTAATACGTCAAAGCAATACCAGAGCGACAACCAGAATGGGGAAACAAAGAAACATGTCACAAGTAAAAGATCAAAGAAACCTCTAGAAATGGAACCAAATGAAACAGAGGGATCCAACCTTTCAGAGACAGAGTTTAGAACACTGATGATAAGAATGTTTAACAAACTTAGTGAGGACACAAGGAAGGATAGAGAAATCACAAAAACAACCAGTTAGAACTAAAGAATATAATATCTGAAATGAAGAACACACTCGAAGGAATCACCAGTAGAGTAGATGAAGCAGAGGAGCAGATCAGCGATTTGGAAGACAAAATAGCAGGAATCACCCAGTTGGCACAACAAAAAGACCAAAGAATAAAAACAATGAAAATAGTTTAAGAGCCCTATGGGACAAGATTCAGAGCAACCAGGTTCGCATCATAGGAATACCAGAAGGAGAAGAGAAGAAGCAAGGGGTCGAGAATGTATTTGAAAAAATAATGACTGAAAAATTCCCTACCCTGGTGAAGGAAATCGACATACATGCCCAGGAAATGCAGAGAGTTCCAAACAAGCTGAACCCAAACAGGTCCACACCAAGACACATCATAGTTAAAATGGCAAAGGTTAAAGACAGAGACAGAATCCTAGAAGCAGCAAGAGAAAGACAGCAGGTTACATACAAAGGAACTCCTGTTAGACTAACAGCTGACTTGTCTACAGAAACTCTGCAGGCCAGAAGGGAGTGGCAGGAGATAGTCAAAGTGACACAAAATAAAGGCCTACAACCAAGATTGCTCTACCCAGCACAGCTATCACTTAAAATTGCAGGAGAAATAAAGAGCTTCTCAGAAAAGAATAAGCTTAAGGAATTCATTACCACCAAGCCAGCATTGCAAGAAATGTTAAAATGGCTTTTTTAAACAAAAGAAAGGGCTAAACAAGCTAACCCAAGGAGACCAGGAATACAAATAACAAAATGGTAATACATATGCAGCTATCAATAACCATTTTAAATGTGAATGGGCTAAATGCTCCAATCAAAACACAGAGAGTGGCTGAGTGGATAAGAAAATAGGACACATGTATATGCTGCTTACAGATGGAATAAGATATTTCATGCAAATGGAAATGAGAAAAAAAAGAGCTGGAGTACCAATGCTTGTTTTGGACAAGACAGACTTTAGAATGACTACGGTAAAAGACAAAGAAGGGCACTATAACCCTAATAAACATCTATGCACCCAACATAGGAGCTCCTAATTACATGTAACAGATTTTGACAGACATAAATACAGAGATCAACAGTAACATTATCATAGTAGGGGACTTCAACACCATTGCCATCAATGGACAGACCCTTTAGACAGAAAATCAACACAGAAAGAGGGGCCTTAAATGATACTTTAGACCAGCTGGACTTCATTGATACTTTTAGAGCATTTCACCCTGAAAAAACATAGTGTACATTCTTCTCAAGTACACATGGGACATTTTCCAAGATAGACCACGTTAGGCCACAAAACAAGTCTCAGTAAATTTAAGAAGATTGAAGTCATATCAAGCAGATATAAAGGAAAAACTGATGGTTGCTGGCTGGGAGGGAGTGGGGCTGAGGGAGAGGGGGAAGGTTTTGGACAGCGTAGGTGGGTGACTACAATGTTGCCACAGGGATATGGGGGCAGTTCTGGGAATATAATTGATAATGTTGTGAAGAGACTATTATGTTAAGTTAAATAAGTCAGTTGGAGAAAGACAAGTACCATATGATCCCACTTATATGCGGAATCTGAAAAACTGAATGAACAATCAAAGTAAACAGACTCATAGATATAGAGGAAAAACTGAGGGTTGCTAGTTGGGAGGCGGGTGGGGGTAAAGGGGAAGGGGAAGGAATTAGACAGCATAAATAGACAACTACAATATTGCCACAGGGATATGAAACACAGTTCGGGGAATAATGTTGTAAAAATTTTGTGGCATGTCAGATAGTCACATGTCTTATTAGGGAGACCACTTCATGGATGGAGTAGAGGCTTGATCACTGCACTGTACACTTGAAGCTGATGTTGTATAATATTGTATGCCAACTGTAACTGAATATATAGATAGTCACGGGATGTGGAGTATACTGTGGAAGGGAGTCAAACGAATTGTAATCGATATGTATAATATGGGGGGGGAGTGGGGTGGCGAACTGGAGGATTGGGGTTGTCACTTTGGGGGGTAAAGAGTATAACTATTGCATTGTGTTGTACACCTGAAACTAATAAAAAAATTTAAAAAATTTAAAAAAAAAAAGAATTGTGCAGGGTATCAAGGCTGTGGAGGACTCCCCCCACCCCCTGCTCAAAGGAACAAAGGGAACACAACACCAGACTCCTCAGTCCAGGGTTCCAGTGCAAGGGAGAGAAGTGCCCATAATTTCTGGCTGTTAAAACCAGGGGAGATTGTGGCTGAGTAAGACTGAGGATGGCTGCACTATCAGGTGCTCTGCTTAAAGGGATGAAATATGGACTTACAGAGGAAATCACTGACTTTGAGCTCCACCACTGGGACAGTGGCTGGAGAGACAACAGGGACATATAGCAGGGAACTGAGTTGTTTGGCTTCAGGATGAGAGCTAGAGGGGTGGCAAATGGAGGACCTGGCAGAATCCATTTTTTCTTTGTTGAGCTCCCTCTTCCCTATGTGCAGACATAGGCAGCAGCCATATCTGAGTCTCCATCAAGCTGGCTGACACCATTCATTCACCACCCCCTGGTGATTCTGAGACCCTGCCCCACTCAATATTTGGGCATAACCAAGTTGTTTCCAGTGGCTTTTTTGTATAAACCACCTGCCTTGGCTCATGCTGCAGATTTTCCTACATTCTCTCAAAGGTTGGTAAAACCAAGACAGGAAGTATTTGGCTTCAGAGTGTCTCATACCTCTGGCTGAGCAGCCCTAAGCCCAGAAATAGCTGTAGCTGGCCTTGGTTTGTGGCTTGGCCTTTTGAGGAACTTTCAAGCACAGCATAGATGGTGGCCATCTGTGTATTGTTTTGTGGCTCCTGCCAGGTGGTCCCAGGTGGGAAACAGGTGCAGCTGAATTTGACCTGCAGTGGTTTCCCCTCCCAGGTGACTCTGGGGCTGGAGTGCCCAGCGTCCAGCTTTAAAACAAGCTACAGCATCACCCAGCCACCTCAAAGGATGACACACCCAAAGGGCAGTTTGGGCAGGCACCAGAGCTCTGCTGAGGCAGATCATGCTCTGTAAGGTCAAACCCTCCACTGTAGTCAAAGCCAGTCCTCACAAACAATGAGCCTGAGGGTCAACCCCTCCCATTGACATGCAAACAACAAACATGGCCCAACTGCAATAGGAGGGCACACACATCCCACACAAAGGATACACCTGGAGTGTAGGGCTCAGGTGACCAAGAAGACTGTGTCACTGAACCCCACATCACACCTACTATATGAGGCCATTCTACTAAGACCAGGAGATATAGCAGCCATAACTAATACATAGAAACAAACACAAGGAGGAAAACAAAATGGGGGAAAAAGAAATATGCCCCAAATAAAAAAAAAAAAAAACAGAACAAAACTCCAGAAAAAGAACTAAACAAATGGATACAAGCAATCTACCAGAAGCAGGGTTCCAAATACTGGTCAAAAAGACACTCAATGATCTCAAAGAGAACTTCAACAAAGAGATAGGAAATAGAAAATTTGAGATAGAGAACAGAAAAAAGAACCAGTCAGAAATAAAGAATACAACAGCTAAAATGAAAAATACATTACAAGGAATCAATAGTAGAGAAGATGAAGCAGAGGATCAAATCACTGATTTAAAAGATAGGGTAGCAGAAAACACCAAATCAGAAGGACAAAAAGAAAAAAGAATAAAAATAAAAAATAAAAAAACTGAGGAGACTTTAAGGGGCCTCTGCGACAAGTGTACCAACATTTGCATTATAGGGGTACCAAATGGAGAAGAGACAGGGCAAATAATTGAAAATCTATTTGAAGAAATAATGACACAAAACTTCTCTAATCTGGTGAAGGAAATAGATATGCACTCATATACAAGCCCATGAATAGTAGAGAGTCCCAAACAAAATGAACACAGAGGCCAAACCAAGACACATCGAAATTAAAATGCCAAAGGTTAAAGACTAACAGAGAAACTTAGAAGCATCAAGAGAATAGCAATTAGTTACCTACAAGGGAGCTCCCTTAAATAATTCAGCAGATTTCTCAACAAACTGCAGGCAAGAAGGGAGTGATGAAAAGCAAGGACCTACAACCAAGATTACTCTACCTAGCAAAGCTATCATTTAGAATCAAAGAACAGATATAGAGATTCCCAGACAAGAAAAATAAGTTCATTACCACCAAACCAGTATTATAAGGAATCTTAGAAGGACTTCTTAAAGATGAAAATAATAATAAAAAATATGAATAATAAAATGGCAAATCTACATACCTATCAACAATTACTTTCAATTCAAATGGATTAAATGCTTCAATCAAAAGATATGGGGTGGCTGAATGGCTAAGAAAACAAGAAGACCCTTACATATGCTGCCTACAAAAGACTCACTTCAGATAGAAAGACATACACAGACTGAAAGTAAAGGGATGTGAAAAGATATCTCATTAAAAATAAAACACTGGTTACCTGGGAAAAGTCTTTAACTTAAAGAATCCAAAACTAAAAATAAAGATAAGTTTAAATTTGGAAAAAAGGTAGACTTTTCATAGAAACAAAATATTAAGAATAAAATCACAATATCCTCAGAAAATTCAGATATGGTATCCATGAACCAAGTACAGAATGCTAGAAAACTCACACATCGGGTTGGGGGTGGGGGTCAGGAAGAGAGATTTAGAAGTTAAGATATGGTCTCCTAAAATGAAAACCAACGCAATTTCCTAGAACATTTAGCAAAAAGAGAAAGGTGAAAAACAGGAGACAAAATAAGAAATTTAGAAATCCTGCTCAGAAACAATAGGAGTTCCAGACAGAGAGAATGATGAAAAGGAAGGGCAGAAAAATCACCCAAATATCTTTCAACATAATTCAACCTAAGTGATTTCACCTAAGATTTGTTAAGAGCTTAATACATGTCAAGTTCTGTTCTACGTGCTTGACTCAGTAATTTATTAAATCCTCTCAACAATTTTGCATATAGTCTCTATTATTATCATTACCCTCCCTTCTACATATAATATTTAGGGAAAATAGATGAAGACCATGAAGTCCATAAAAGGCAAATGAAAAATGATGTCTAATGTTGACTTTTACATAATTAATATGAGAATAGAATAAAAATATTGCAGACAGGCAAGATCTTAAAAAAATTTAACTCCTATTACTCCTTTCTTCACAGCTACTAGAGGTCATGATCCAACAAAATGAGAAAATAAATTCAGAAGATGAAATACATGGAATACAAGAAATAGGGGTTTTGCCACAATAGAGGTGAAAAGAGGCCCTGGGGGCTGATGAAAGAACTTCTCAGTATAATTACCTTGTACCCGGTGTCATGGAAACCAGAAGATTTGAGAGCTGGAAAGGTATCTTCAAAAATTTGAGGCTTACAAACATATCATTTGAATATACTGAGAAGAGATTTAGACAATTGACAGATGAATTGGGGTAGAATTAATAATAAGTAAATAGAAATGATTTTATATGAAAATGAGGCAATTATTAATTTATAAGGAAAAGCAAAGCTGGGCAAGGCAGAAAAAAATAATCCTAGAAAACATCATGGCTCAGCTGTGACTAGTGTTTACATAGTCAAAATACCATAAACATGGAATTGATCTGACTGAAATTGCAATGTAACAACATTGTGAGAATGGGAATGGAAAGGATTCCATTGTGTGTAGCAGGGACTGGTGAGTGAGTGTGACAATATAGGGGACAATAAAAAATAAGCTAATTAAAAAATGGAATGAGAACTGACTCTGGATGGTGAACACACGAAGTGATATATAGATGATGTATTACAGAATTGTACACCTGAAATTTATGTAATTTTACTAACAATTGTCACCCAAATAAACTTACAAAAAAATCAAGATGTCAATATAAGCTTATTATTTAGGGTGAAATATTACTAAATATTTTAAATAAATTTTGAAATGAAAACTAAGGCCAAAAGAACTGAGCATTCTTGCCATAGGTGGGAGCAGGGGCACGATTTAGAGTGGGGGAGGGGGAAGTGGTGAGAGTTTGACGATTTTTATAATAAGCCTTATAAAATTAGTTGACACTTTAATGACTATGTTTGTATAAGTTTAATGAAAACAGGAATGAGAAAGGATAGGAAGGATGGAAAGAATGAAAGAAGAGAGGGATGGAGGAAAACAGAAAAGGAGGGAGGTTCAAGAACCTGGCTGTTTGTGTTATTAATTTTTCCAGCACAATTTATCACATTATCAAGCCAATACATTAATATCTGATTTAAATTTTAAAATGATAAAATACCCTGAATTACCCTCAAAAGCCAAGAGGCATTTTTTTTTCTATTTTCCTGATACTATTAAATGTTACTTATCCCCAAGTAAAAACCTTGCTCAGCAAACACCCTCCTTGAAAGTTAATTCTCATTCACTGTTTCTTTACACATCTGCTACATGTCAATTCCATTTAACAGGACTTGTGCAACTAACGTCTCCCTCAGAAAACAATTCCCCCAGCAGGTGTTTCCTGTAAAGAGTACGGCTTCACCTCTGATACTGAATCTGCCTCTCCCTCATACTGTGTGTCTCGTAAGAGGAATTACTCCTTCCAAATGTTCCAATCCCAGGGGTCACTGAACTGAATAACAAATGGGCATTAACTGATGAAGACACAGCGCTTACATCTGAAAGCAAATGTTAGCAAAATGGAAAAATAAAATTGTTTGTGTGCTGCAAACTTCCAAATAGATATTTTAAAATCTGGTGAATGGATGACAAATACCTCCTCTATTTGTGTAGCTATACATTGCCTGGGAGAGCAAAGAGCATAAAGAGCAATGATGCTAAATGAATGTTCTTCTCAAAGCAAGCAGTCCATCTCCTAATTACTGCTCTGGAAACTTCTGTTTTCTAACTCACTCATCCTGGGAGCTATACCAAGACAAGCTACAGTCCTCAAGTTCAACTCTAGATGGGCTCAAATCCCAGGTGTGCAGTATAAAAACTAAAAAGGCAGCAGTGACCAAAATGGAAACAGATAAATTTTCAAGACTTCTGCTTTGTCGTTAGGGTATTTGGATCAAAGAGGAGAAATCCACAGACTGTAACACCATTTGTTTGCAGCAAAAGCATCAGTGTGGTTCAGTCACATCTACAACATTCTATCTGCCAGCTGTGAGGAGGATGAGGAAAGCAATTAAGTATATTAATCAAGGCTTGAAGTGGCAGGTTCAAGCACCACATGATTCATGATATATGAAGAAAGATCTAGATAATGTGTTTTCTTCCTTTAAGTGAAAAACAAGTAGAAAAATTCAGGATTATTATTATTATTTCCTCCCCCCCCCAAGATATACTACTTTATGTTGGTTGTTTTTGTTTGTTTGAGGGGAGTGTCACTGGCCCCCACACGCGGGACCCGAACCGGGGCCGCCGGCCCCCCAAGCCAGCACCCAACCACCGCACCACTCAGCCGGCCCAAGGATTATTTTTTTTTTTTTTTAATTTTCTACTTATTTATGGGATACAATAGCTGGCCACCTAATTAAAGAATTTCATACCAAATTTATTGGATTCAAATTGCTTCTCCCATTAACACACACACACACTATTAATAATATCTCAGCTGTCTCTTTTACATGCTTTCATCCAAATCATTCTCCTTACCTTCAACCCCCATCACCCTCACAATGATGAGAAACTTGGATGAAACACCTAAAGGACAAGAACTAAAAAGAGAAAACTCCTTTATTCTTATAATAACCAAGCCTAGAGTGGCAAGTAGGTAGCTCCCTACTAGTATGAAGTCAGTATTACCACCTCCAAGATGCCTGCTCTTCTGCTCATGTACCTAAATGGCCAATGAGTAAAAGACAACGATTGTATCTTAATTTGTTTGGCTGAAACAAAACATACCCCCTGCTTCCCATCATAATACAAAGGTCCATGGGCAATATTATACTTTAAGCCTTCTTAGTCACTAATGAAAATTTTATTTTATCATTTCACAAGAGCTGGTATGAGAGGGGGAAGAGATAGAGGATGTGGAAACATCTAAGGCTGAGGGGGATAACCTATGGAAGAAATATAGAAACACAGAACAAGGAAAGTAAGGTGCTAAACATGGATTTACCATAGTCTACAAAGCCCTGTGTTTTCTGGATGCTTCTTAAGCCTCCAGTCTTATTCTACTATACATTCCTGCTTACTCACAACACCCAGCCATTTGGGCTTTCTTTTTAGCTCCTCAAAGTTTCCAACTCCAATTCTTTTTAGGACATGTCCATATGCTATTCTTTTGTTGAAAATGCTATTCCACACCTACGTCTTTCTTTCCTGGCCAATATCCAGTGATCCTTTAAGCTTAAATGCTGCCTTTTCAAAGAATGCTTTTCTGATTCTCCCAAAGTTAAGTCCCTTTATTATGCAATGCCATAATTCCAGATCTCCTTCAGAGCACTATGAAAACTATATAAATTGCAATTAAAGTTATAATTATGTTTTCATAGTAATTAATTATAATAAAATAAATATTTGCTTACTTTTGCTTTAATATCCATCTCCTCCAATTGGATAGCCATTTCCATCAAATGGGGATGTATTTATTGCCTGTATATTCCCAGTGACTGGTCTAATGTCCAACATGTAGTGTTTAGTTAATTGATAACATATCCTCAGGATTTTGTGAAGGTCCAACTTTTTTACTACTTTAAACTTCAGAGAAACCCACATAAGAAACTGAAGCCCTACTCCATAATTTCATGAGGGAAAAGCAAAAAATCTGCCTGAAACATTAGCTAGCAGATTAGGTAGCTGTGTGTTTTTCAGATTCTACTCTATGGACAGCATATTTCTAGATACATAATTGATCTGTAGAGTTTCTGACCTCTGGGTCCTGCCAGTCAGGAGTTAAATGAGCCGATGTAACTAAGACATAAAACCTCAAACAGAAAATTTGAGCATGTTATTTTATTTCTCTGTGCTTTATTTTTGTTATCCGTAAAATGACTATAAGAAAATCACATTTATAGCTAATATATTGTATATATATATTGGACTGTTGGAAGTCACGACACATTTTTGCAACGAAAAACATAGAAAAAATACGTCATGACTTTTCCAACAACCCAATATGTATATATCCCACACACATATGTATGTATGTATGTATGTATGTATGTATGTATTTTCAGTCCGATAGAACTTTATCTCAAAAAACTAAGGAAATGCTAAAGTGAATGGACTTACTAGAATCTAAGGGATTGAATGAGAAAAGGTGAATAAGGTAAATTTGAAAAAAATATATGAAAGCAGATGGGGGCCCAATTTAGTATAATGTAAGAGTACATTTTTAAAAGGGAAAAAGGAAGACTGAACCCTCAGAAATGACTGGGTTTGTTTACATAAAAAAGAAGGTTTATTCTATCTGAATACATGTACCATGGAATAAAACCAGTAAAATGAGCAACAGGAGCTAAAGGCCTTAAGGCATATATTAAAGAGTTTGATTCAAGAGCTAATTAAGAGCTACAATGGTTTCCTGTGCAGGGAGCAATCTGATTAAAATAATTTAGTGAAATGGTAATTGTTGCTTTAATTAGAATGGATTAGAAAGGAAGAGAAATTGTCCAGCTATGATTTGATCAGCAGCGGGACTCACAAAGACTATGAAAATTGAGAAGGTGTGTTTCTGGGAAGAGATACAACAGAATTGTATTATAGACTCCTAATGTATAATAACAGAAAGGATATAGCTAACAAAAAGGACCAGGGTATGCTGTTATGCTTGTTTGTAATATAAATATGTACCTTATTAATATTTAATACAGTTTATAATTCAATGCTTTGATATTTTGGTTGAGAGAAGAAAAATCTCTTCAAACCAGTGTTATTAGGTAACAGGATACCCCACCCCATCCATTTTTTAGCCAAATTGCTAGAATAGCCCATAATAACTGGTGACAAATTAGACCTATCAGACATATCCGCTACTTTGAAGACATTAGCCATTAAGGAGCTCAGCTGACTCACTGAATTCATTTTACATAGCTTACCAAACAGCTGTCAGCCTTCCATTTATTTTGTGTCACTTGAAAACCAAGAACTTAAAAGTTAAAAGAACCATATTACAAGGTTGACACCTTACTCTTACTTACCACTAGTTCTGTGACTGACATTATTAAGAGATTAATGAGCACTTGTTCAATGATATTTTTATGTCTTATGAATACTCTGTTCACTATCAATTCTACTTTATCATCTGTACATTTGGTCATTTTCAATTATCAAGTGATCTATATTCATGAAAACACTACATGCTTTGAATATCTTATCTGTAGGATGGACAAGCGTCTATACTTTTGGTGATGAATGGTATCCAGACACCTCTTGGAAGGAAAAAAGTAAAAAAGTAACTTGCATTGGCTACAATGTATTGAGTGCCAAGATCTGCACAAGTTGCTTCACATTTTATATTGTTGAATCCTTTATTGAACTCTATGAGGTTAAAAACAACTATTCTCTTTTTCTCGGGTGAAGAAACAGGCTCAGGAAGGCTGAGGCACACATTCAAGGTCACATGGCTAACAAATGTCAGAGTTAAAACATGGAATTTGCTTTGTGAGCTTTGGATGCTTTTACATCATGCTGCTTCTCACTTTTTTTTTTTTTCATGTAGTCCACTTCCAACATTCTTTGTCTTCAGAGCACGGTCAAATGTCACACAATACCCTATCCACTATCCACCTTCAGCTGGGTAGGGGAGATAACCAGCCAAACAGCCAAGTAGAAAAACTTAATATAAGGGGGAAGAAATGGCCAGAGAGGCAGGGACGAACTACCCTCTTGCGCTGGAGAGAAACAAAACTTTCTCTTTTCACAGATTATGTGGCATCATTACTATTTGCAAAGCACTGGCCCAATGCTAGTATGATGTACAGATAAAGATGGCATAGTCCATGATCCTAAAAGCTTACAATTTAACACATAAGACAGATTTCTAAACAGTGGGCCCACACAAGAATGAATGAGAAAACTGCTATTTTGGAGAGTAGAAATGCTTTCTACAGCAGGTGCTTTGATGGAAGATTAGGATTTCATTAAAATAGCAATAGAGGTAAGGGCTTCTTTAATAAGGAGAAAAGAGTAGAAACAATTACCACAGAGGTATAAAATGACTTATAATAAATGTTTGGGCAGAATGAGCAAGCAGCCCAGATAAAGTGCATTTCTCTCTCTCTCTCTCTCTCTCTCTCTCTCTCTCTCTCTCTCTCTCTCTCTCTCTCTCTCTCTCTCTCTCTGTTGTAATCTGGAAGTAACTAATTTCATGACCCTGTATCCATATTATTGAACTCCAACTTTCCTGCATGAGAAGAGTGAAGTCACTGGAAAGGTTTTATACCAAATAGTGACATAATAAGGACTATGTTATTATTATTACTATTATAATGCTTATCCATAGAAGTAATCACAATAAATAATACTAATTTTTTAAATGGTTTAGCCAGGCACTTTGCTAAACACTTAAATATGCACTTTTCATTGATTTCTTACACTGGTCTTATAAACTAGGAGTAATTTTATTTCTGTCTGATAATGATGGGAACCAAGCCTCAGAGAGATCATCACTTGCTCAAGTTTTCACTGATAGCCAGAAGCAGCTCCTGGTATCACACCCACATCTGTCTTTCTCTAGAAATCTATGCTTAACTACTTTGCTCTTCTGTCTCAACATTCCATATGAAAAATGAGGTACATAAAGGGGCAAACTAGATGTCAGTGAAAGTTGTCAGAAAGACCGGTTGTTCACCAATTGGTATTAGGTATTTTCATTTCCTTTCTGTCTTCAAGGAAATTATTACAAAAGCAATTTGAGCATTTTCCTCCCTTTTCTGTGGCTTGATATTCATTTCCTAGGTTTTCTTTGTACTGCAACAATGAGAAATACAGTCCTTGGAGAAGGAAAAGGAAAATTGAGATTTTGGTATTTTGCTTTCCACTAGCATCTAAGGATCTCAAAGCAATTTAACACCATTACCTCATTCATTCTTACCTCATAGTGACACAAGGAGCAATTTCACTGAGTAAAGGATGCTGTTTATACTGACCACATCATTTTGGTGGCTGAATGAAGACATACACAAAGAGATTCTCTAAGGTATGGTGAAAATCAGTAACACTATTGACTTTAAAACCCAGGGCTAACAAATTACAAGTTGGAGCTTTTAACTTGTTTGATAACACATAGGAAAAAAATCTCTTGGTTGAAAAAGAAACACAGTGAAATCACATTCTGGTAAATTCCTAAAGGGCACAGTTTTATTTTTTATAAGCTTTCACTCTTGTCCATCTTTTCTTTCTTAACAAAAGCTACTGAAGACAGTGGCAGGATGGGAATAGAAGTAGCCATTGCAGAGGATGGTGATGTTCTTGGGAGTGCAGGGATAAGAGTCTCAGTTTCAGCCACAGGTCTGCCACTTATTGGCTGTGTCATTTACCTTTGATGATCTACGGACAACACTCGTCTTCAGACACCTCTATTAAATGAAGACATGGAAGTCAACCACTTCCAAGTGGCTTTTTAGTTCCAGTGTTCATTATATCCATTATGCTATCAATTGCTTTTCTGGAAAAATTACTAACGATCTTTCTTCCATTCATTCAAATTCAAGAATCATGCATTGCACATTTCAGTATTCTAAAATGTTTGCAGGAGTAAGGCAGTTAAATAATGTTTGAGATAGATAAAAGATAATAGGGAAATTTATGGACCACCCCCCTCAGACTTTCAAGGTCACTTTTTTTTTTTTAAAGAACATAATGTGAGCCAAACAAAGGACATGTTCAGGCTGAAATATGTTTAAGTTTTTCCTATGCAAAAGTCAAGATATGATATTTCATTTGATTATTTAACTGTCACCTGCATCATGCCCCTAGCTTTTTGCTTCATGTCTATCCTTTTCAGCCAAACATCTCAAAACAATCATTTATCTCCCCAAATAGAAAAACTTAGATTCACCTTATTCCATTCTGCTTTAAATCAGGAATGTGTATATCTATTGCCTTTACTCTTGTATTTTCTTGCTCTTCACTTCTGCTAAGTTTGATACTGGTGATCTCTCTCTCTTTCTTGAACTTCTGCTTTTTAGGCTTCCATGAAATCTAAATGTCCCACTCAGACTCCTTATTCTAGTTTTTTTTTGTTCTGTGTGTTTGCTTTTTTGTTTGTTTGTTTTGGGGGGCTTTCCTCTCTGGCCAACCCTTAAATAATAGTGTTTTCTCTGGCTCCTATTTTAGCCCACTAGCCTTCACTCTATATGCTCTTGTTAAAGATCCCAAACACTCTTATGTGGATAACAGCTATGTCTACATTAAAAACCTGATATCTTTCTGGCACCATATCTAAAGATTTACAAGTCATCTGCATGAATATCTTATAGACACCTTAATTCCAATGTTCAAAACTGTGTTTGTCATCTCACCTGTACTAGTTACAATTTATTCCTCTCAGCTCCAAATCCACACTTATTTTCCTTGCTTTATGATACTGGATATCGACTCTGTAAACATCTCTCCTTTGCCAGCCAGCTTATTGTTAGGCTTTATTAATAAAGGGTAATGGAGGGACATCGCAAAGTCATAGCAGAAAGAAAGAACATCCCTTACAGGTTCTAGTGTGCAGTCTTTGTTTCATTGCCAGCAGATTGGTGTCTAGGTGGCCCCAGGTGTGTGAGTAGCCCCAGCAGCATTCACCTATATGACTCTCACAGAACTACAGCCTCAATTGTCCAGCAAGTTTTTTTCAATCACCCATTTGGCTATTTCTATACACCAGTTCTAGCCAGCAATCTCTGGCAAGTGTTTCCAGCCATGTGGAGGACCACCCTTATGGACTACCACTGGCCTACAGCCTTGGGCAAATTTCTTTGGCACTAGGAGACTGCATTTTCCTGTTTCAACCACCCTCCTTCAAAAAGATTTGAATCTCAGTCTTGGGGTAAGAAAGATCTGCTTAATTCTTAGTCCTTCATTGTCTATTGCCCCTATGCCCAGAAGAAGTAGCTGCTCTTTGCATTTGGTACTTCTATACCACTTAGAGTTTTCTAATGTGAACAGTAGGACATTGATAGAAAGCAATAGGCTCCTAAAACTTCGAATGAGGATGGTTGGTTGGACTAAGACGTAACTGAGAATCTTGAATCTCTGAGACACATTGAACTTCCCTTAGCAGTGGAAGTTGCTTGCACTCATTTCTGAAGAGATTATTCTTCCTTTGCTTGAAAACTCTAATAATTTCACCTGGGTAGATGCCTGTACGAGTATGTTCTAGGTATCAGTCTAGTATGGCCCAGAAGAAACAGCTTATACTCCAAAGAATTGCATAATTTTACTAATATTTGTTAGTGAAATCCTATAGAATATATTAGAGAGTTTGGAATATAACACCAGGTCAAGAAAAATGCATTTTTATAAATGCAGTTACTAAATAATCTGAATTTAACAAATTGGGCTCATGTACCTAGAAGAGATTCTAATGTCTTACTTGATCAGTTAACTGGAAAACTATGATTTAATGGTCATGTTTAGTGAGAATGAGATGTTACCTCTTTCTTTGAATGATAAACAGGAAGGAATTCAAAGCTTGAGGAGATGGAAACATAGCAGTGGATTAATGTATAATCTACACAGCCACCCATCAAGAAGACCCAGAAGACACTGTCTTCACTATTCATACTATAGGTAGTATCTTCATCCTTGAAAATCTCTCTAGTTACTTCTGGTAGTTAGCCAGATATGACATTGGGGGATGCAGAAATTGAGATGGGCTCTAGTAAAGATGATGGGATTCCCAGAGTGGCAGGGACAAAGTGGCAGCACTTCAAGGACAAAAATTAACATATTTACCATAAAGGGCTGCAAGGATATGCCAGTAATCAAAATATTTTGGCATTCAAGAATCTTTGACAGTGACTAACTGATCATAGTGTCCCTAGAAATGAAACCGATGGGGGGGCCTATGAGGACACCTTTTGAACCATATAAAACTATATAAGACCAGAAAAAACTCTGGGTCTGATGGCTAAAAACCTAACTTGAGTCACCACAATGCTGAGTACTGACCTCACACTCTCTCTCCATAATTGAAGCTAATCAAAGATGCAGAATCTCATAACTGAAGGTGAATCTGAGTCTTCTTGTGGAGGGACCCTGCAACAATGCTGCTTGTGTATACAATAATTATTCCTTCAAGCCTTTCCCAAAGGAAACTACAATCAGTTACTAGAATGATGCTGCATAAAAAAAAAGTAAATATCTAGATTTTCTGGGAATTACTAGACATTCTGAATTGTCAGTAACCCCTGGGGGCCCAAAATGTTACTGTAACCCACCAGTCAAAGTGGGGGTTTAGAGTGGTAAGATGCTGAATGGAGTCTTAGCCCAAATTTGAATGACAGTGTACACAGTACATCCAAAAATTCACCATTTTTTTAATAGTCCCTGGTTTTCTAACTAAAATAGACATATGTACTTGGAAATTGATAGAATACCTAAATTGACTCTTTGACCTATGAGGTAAACTCTATAGTAGGAAGGGCCAAATGGAAGGCCCTGGAACTAGCATACCTACCAAAATAGTAATTGAAAGCAATATTACATACCTAGGGGAATTTAAAAGATTACTGCCAACACTGAAGACTTCTTAGGATGTAGGGGTGGTGATACTTATAATATGCTTACTTAAGTCATATGATTGGCTGGTGAAGCATTTGGATGGATATTTGAAGATGGCCAGATTATCACAAATGTAATAAGTTAGTATATTTAATTGTAGCTGTTGTTTCAGGTGTAATATCTTTACTTGAAAAACTGATACAGCTCCTGACACCTACTATGCAGCTATTGACCTGGCTAGTGTATTTTCTATACCAGTGCATAACAGCAAACAAAAGCACTTTTTCTTTACCTGAGAGGGCCAAGAATATACCTTCACAGTCTTATCTCAGGGCTAAGAAAACGCTCTTTCCCTCTGATATAACATATTGGGTTGTCAGAAAAGTCGTGATGTATTTTTTCTCTGTTTTTCATTGCAAATATATGGCATGACTTTTCCAACAATTCAATAGTTTATGAGAGGTTGACTATCTCAGCATTCTACAAAATATCATATTGAACCACTACTGATTATTGAACCTGATAAACAAGAAGTAACGAGTACTTTAAATGCTTTAGTAAGATATGCAATCCAAAGAATAAGGAGTGAATACCACAAAAAATGCATGGACCTATAACCTCACTGAGATTTCTAAAGATATAATTGTCAGGAGCACGTGACAATATCTTCTCGAAGGTGAAGAATGAGTTGCTGCATCTCTTACCACCTACCATGAAAAAAATGGGTACAACACATGGTAAGACTGTGGCATATGGATTTGTGAGGCAACATATGCCACATTTGAATATGCTACTTTGACTCACCTACCAACTCACTAGTAAATTTGCTGGACTTGAGGAAGAGAAGGTTCTGCAGCAAGTCCAGACTGCAGTGCAAAGCTGCTTTCCACTGGGGCCTTTTGACTGAATAGATCTAATGTTACTTAAAAAGTCTTTGGCAAAAAAGAACACTATATGGAATGTTTTATAAGTGCCAAGCAGGAGAATCCCAGAAAACATCATTTTGGAACAAATCTATGTTTCTCCTGCAAATAATTATTCTCCTTAAAACAAACCAAAAACAAACAAACAAAAACCCAGCTCTGGCTTGCTACTAGGCCTTGGTAGAAACTGAAAGCATATCCACTTAACATCAGCTGGTCATGCCATCTGAGCTTCCTATCATGATTGGGATCTGATTGAAAAAAACATGAGTTTGGGCATGTTTGGCAGTAATCAGTCACCAAGGGAAAGAGTGTAAGAGTGTAAGAGACTGGGTTCACATAGGTATGGGATATACAAGTTGCATGAGCAGGTAGCTCAGATTTCTTTAACAATGACTCATGCTGCATTTCCTCCTCTCCCTCAATACACACCTATAGCCTCATGGGTAATTCCACAAGTAAGAATAAGTGCGTGGATACAGCAGTTGGGACCCATTCAAGAGTGACAATGAATGTTGGCAGTAAACTATTTCCCAGGAGCAGAAGTTCAAATAATGCATTTAGTTTTTGGTTGTGTCTGGACTGAAAGTTGGCTGACTTGCAGGCAGTTGCAGATGGTTTGACTAGGTGATCATATATATATATATATATGACTAGGTGATCAAATATATATATATATATTTGAAAGATAAGTGATTTAAAGTCTGGATAGAATTATATGGATAAGCTTCTCAGAATGGGCAAATACTATGGAAGTATTTACACACATGTCAGTCACTCCTTATCCCCAGATACTTTATCACAATGTAAATCAGCCCATGTAAAAAGTTCCATTGGTCGCAGGGCTGGACACAATCCTAGGGTTCAAAACTGGGACGTTTCTTACCAAATTTGTCCTAGATGCTACTACTCCTGAGTGTCTAATATACCAACAGAAGTGACCAACCCTGAGCTCCTGATAAGACCACTCACTAGGGTAGAGAGAATTAGCCATTTAACTGGTGGCAGTTGATTATATTGGACGTGTTCCATTATGATGAGTCAGAAATCCATCCTCTGTCCAGCTGAGTGGCTCAGTTGGTAAAGAGTTCACTCAAGAGTGCAAGCTAAGCTCTGAGCAACAGCAGTTCGATGCCCAGCTCGAGCTGAACTGCCGCTAAGCTGCTGCTAAACTGCGAACAGGTGGCAGGATGGCTCAGCTAAAAAAAAAAAAAAAATCCATCCTCACTGAAATAGATACACATATTCTGGATATGGATTAACCTTCCCTGCATATATTGCTTTTGTCAGCACCATCATTCAAAGATGCTGTGATATTTTGCAGAATGATGATCCCAATTGTCCATTGTGATGATATTCCAAATAGCAATGCTTCTGATCAAGAAAATTTTTCAAAACAAAGGAAGTACATAAATCAGCTTATACCCATGGAATTACTGTTATTTTCTCTTTGCTTCTTATGCATACACAGAGGGTGGCAAAAAAATGTATATACATTTTAAGAAAAGAAAAAATTGTATTAAAATTGTAATACACAATATATACCAATAGCAAAAGATGAATACAAGTCATGTGTATACATTTTTTTTTTGGCACCCCTGGTGTATTTACTTACATGTTGATTTTTTTGTTTTCCTTCTTCTCTTTCCCTCTTTCCTTTATTATTTTACATAGAAGTTGTTGGAAGTCCATTTTAAGATGTAGTTTTTAGTAGTAAGATGTCCTAAATGCTCCCCTCCGCTTGACGAAACTTTAGACAGGCTTTTTCCTGACGATAGATTATCTGTCTCCCAAATTCTTATTTCTTAAAGTATTCACTTTAGAAAGCTTATCATTATAAATTTTCTCCTATCCCTTTGATATGTCAATCTTTTAAAAATTTTCTTGCCAAATTTGCAACCCCAGAATGTGTTTTCAAGGACCCAAACCATTCTTTTGAAATGTAATCATCAGGGAAGAGACCACTCTTGTATCCTAGTTTCTGTAGGAAGGTATCAGCCTAACTTTAATACTCACTTGAACTACTGCAGTAGCCTCCTAAGTCTTACCATTCTTGTCTCCTTCAAATTTATCTTCCTCTCTGACTCCCAAATATTCTCTTTAAAGAAGAAATATGACCATGCCATTACCTCTGTATTATCCTTAAAATTTCCTCATAACCTAAGGTTATACTTACTTCTTAAACTCAGGCATGCCTATTACCACTTATACAGAGATGTACCAAGGGAAACTCAAAAGCATAAACATGGCTCATCTTTCTAGATGATCGATTTTTTTCAGATATTTTCGGAAGTGATTTAACTAGCAAGTAGTTTTAAAATTAATATTATATTAATAAGTAGATATGTAATGGAGTACAATCCAAAATTCACATGAAATGTTAAGCTAAGTGATAAAATATGAATGCAGGATTATAGCAGTCTCTCTTGCTAGGTGTACTTCAGTGAGAAAGATTAAGAAGCAACGATGGACAGAATAAAAGCTAAACTCTATAACATCCCAGTTGGCTGCTCTCTGTGACTTGTCTTCCACCTATAACTCAGTCTCACCTCTCAGAACACTGTCCTCTAAGCCTACCGCTTAGACATTTAGAATTCCTTTTTCCTCCACAAATGGTACATTAAAGAGAAAATTGCATCCCTTGTGCTAAAGTCAGTGATACCAAACCTAGATATAATACTTATGTAATTGCTGTTTCAACCTTTCCCAGAAATATAATTTTAATTAACCAGTCTGAAATTTTCTGCCCAACACCAGTGAGGTAATCTGTGACAAAAGCCCTCTCCATCCTCCATGGAAAGAGGAGGCAATCTGCATAATAAAGAAAACCAACAATAACAACAACTAAACCTTGCAGCCTCCTGCCCCTGAAAGATGTCCTGGTCTAAACATCACCCTGTGTTTTCTCTAATAGCTCCCTTGCCTCACCCTTCTTCCTGAAAAACCTTCCATTTTGTACACCATTTCTAGTTGCTAGATGTGATGTAACCTGATTTATGAATCATTTAATAAAGCTAATTAGAACTTCAAATTTACTTGGTTGAATTCTGTTCTTTAACATACATAATTATATAGTTTCATATTGCCATCACACATGCTGTTTCCCTCATCTAGATTGTTCTCCTTTTGCCCTCCTAAACCAAGAGGCTTTTTCCACACTTATTCTCTATTCATCCTTTAGGATGAAATTTATCTGTCATCTTCATGTTTCCTTGACCCACAGAAAAACCAAGCTATGATTTCTCCTCTTTTCTCACTATGACAACTGCACTTGCCATATTATGTTAAAAGCATCTGCTTATATGTTATTCTACCTATTTATATCATAAATCTTTAGGGGATAGGAATCACATGTCACTCATATATATTCAACTATGTATCCTTAGCACCTACCAACACAACCAAGCACTGTATTAAGTGACTCCACACATTTAAACCTGAATTTGATGATAACGTGGAGGAAAAGAAACAAACTTTCTTCTACCCTCAAGGTTCTTGTGGCTAGTCTAATAATGAAATAGACATGAGACAGATTAGCAAGAGAAAATAACCAGCTTCAATACATACATATGTATTCTGAGAACTCTGCATACATGAATCAGAGAATCCACATGCACAAGAGGTTCAGAGATAGAAAAGGGGATTGAGGTATACAAGACATCCTGACCTAGGGATGAGGTAGTGCTTCATGGGAGCTTCAAAGGGTAATTGCAGGATTATAAGAACAGACATATAGTAAACGGAAATTTGTTCTGCCCTATAGACAGGTCAAAAGAAGATATCTCTTATGGTCCAGGCCCCTAATTCAAGTTCTTCTAGGTAAAGGGAGGGGCAGAAGTTTCTCTTGAGCCACCTTTAGCTCAAAGTAATCTGCATATCACAGAGGCATATCTTGGGGTGATTTGTTCTGAACCCCCATTTTCAAAATTAAGAATCCAAGACTATCAGCATCAAGGAACTTACCTTAAACCATGCTTTCTTAATGGCAGTAATGTTGTCTTCAAGGGGATAAAAATTGGTTTGGGGTGGAGGGGAAATATCTTAATGACTATAATGGCTCCCTACGTGACAAAAATCTCATTCTGTCATTGAGCTGTCTTGGGTATCACATGAGCACAAATGATAGAGTTCATAAAACATGCATACAATGTATATAAGATTAGTATTGTAAAACTATGGTGAATAGATAGTTGTGATTGGAGGACTTTCTGTAGATTGATTTTGCTCAATCTTAAAGTCGTATCACATGGGTCTGTCCATGTCCATTGGCTGCTATTGGCTGCCTTGTGGATGTTATTTGATCCTCAGTGCTTATGTATGTGACTTGGGCTTTGAAAATCAAGTAACAGTATATATTTTACTATTTAATTTTATAAAAGTTATCCAATCAACTTATTTTGCTCAGTACCAAAAAGAAAAATGTTGACAATAATTGAATAAATACATACCAGCGAGTTGAAAGTTATTTTCTCATTTCAAGCAAAGTTAAAATATGTTCAGTAAAATACTTCTAGGAAATTATTTTTTGATTGTTTTACTTTGATGGAAGAGTAACTGGTTTGAATAATATTTCCAAAATTTGATTACATTGCTATTATTTGTATCACTTACATAAATAGCTAATTTACATCTGCAATTTAATACATTACAAGTAAATAAATTACATTAAAAGTTATTCAATAAATACTGTTAGACAGTTAAGTTAAACATTAATAGTTTTTCAATTTTTAATTTTTTAACATAAAGATATTATTTAGACATTCTTAACCCTGTATTTGAATAAAGAGTAACCAGAAAGCTCTTTTTATGTGTTCTCCTGGTGTATCCCTTGTGTGGGTTATGTGTGCCCTCCTCTTATAGTTGAGCCTTGGTCGCTATTTGCACATCAATGGGAGGGACTGACCCTCAGGCTGATTGGTTGTGAGGACTGGTGTGACTACACTGGAGGAACTGTTGTGCAGGGGCTGGCCCTACAGAGCAGGATTTATTTTAGTGGGGCTCTGGTGCCTGCCTAGCCTGCCCTTTGGGTATATTGCCCTTGGAGACAGCTGAGGGATTGTTAACAACTGTACCACTCTGGTGGGGATGGATGTTGATCTTAAGGCTGTGCATGTGTAGGGGAGGGGATATAAGGGAAATTTCTACCTTTTCCTAAATTTTGCTGGAAACCTAAAACTTCTCCCCAAAAAAAAAAAGTTTATTCATTAAAGTTTTCAAAAACAAAACAAACATACATATACAGCATTTCTGGATTATTAAAATTTCATTGGCCAGCAATTAGGAAAACATGTCAAAAAAGGCTTCTTAGTGGGGCAATAATGAAAAACAAGGTTGGGAAATACTGTCTTAAATCACACGGGAAGCGTAGGAGCCAGAATTCAATCCTGTTTTGTGGCTGCAGACTCATTTTTTTTTTTCTTTTTATCCCAGCTGGCTTTTGGCAATCAGAAGTCTGATGGAAAAGTCATTCTACCACAAGAGCATGTTGATTTCTATACCTCTGCCAGGGACCTCCAGTGCCCTCTTAATGGGCTATGATTCTCTGTTCAGCAGCAAAGCATTTTCTTCCCAGACATCCTGGGAAATGCTCTTCTCAAGACCAAATACACTGCAAATCACAGCAGACTAGGACTTGACTTAAAATTCTATAATGTTTCTCTCCTGCCATCTGTGACAAACAAACAAACAAAAACCTTTATGCCTTATATAAAGGCCAGCAATGCTCTCCCATCTGTTTTCCATACTTCTTAAAAATTTTAGTGTATAATTAAAGATTCCTAATAGCTTTTCAAAAGCTAGTCAACAAGAGAAGTCAACAAGTCATAGACCCCATTTAGTCATCCTACCATGATGTACACAAAACCAAACAAATACAATAAAGAACCATTTACCCCTCTGTAAATTGAAGTTAAAATTGTGAAACAATGAGATGTCATCTAATTAACACAATGTGAAAGACTCACAAAATAGCAAACTAAACTTTGTGGGGCATTCCAGAAAGTTGAAACTAACAACCAAGAATGAAAAACCAGTAACTCCAGGCCAAGGGCCGATACAGAGTATTTGACAAATCTGGTCAAACAGGCCAGTACAGAGTATTTGACAAATCTGGTCAAACATTATAAAGTTACCATCATGTTCTGTTTGCAGTTACCCTGGCATGAGATTTGTTATGAATCATCTGAAATAGAGCCCCTGCCCTGCCCTGGGGAATCTACATGGTGAAGGTATGTTGTTTTAAATTAAGCATGTCTCTATTTCCTGGAAGAAGTAAGGAAACAGACTGAAGAAGATAATCAAGAGTTGACTATATACAGGCTCCACTGTAATAGGACTGATTAGGAAAACAATGCACTACAAAGTGTTTCTACTCAAGAGCTTCCTTCACAAGGATACAGAAGGGATAAAAATGTAAGTGTTTCAAAACAGTTCACAGCACCTGCCAGTTTTTGTTTGTTCTGCTTCTCATACAAATTTAATAGAAACTTTGGCTTTCAGACACTCTTCTTGGCACAGAGGCTAGAAGGAGCCTTATACAAGAATAATATCTACTTCCTCACAACTCACAACTAAATGGGCTATAGAGTTATAAAAGACAATAACTACAATAAGTGCTATAAAAAGGTATATGTGAAGTGTTTTCAGAGCAAAGAGCAGTTAAGAACTGAACATTTAGGGAAGTTTCAGAAATTTTCATAGAGGAAGCCACATTTGAACTTCATCTTGAAAAATGAATTTAAAAAAAATACCAAGATGATAAAAGCAAGGAATAATATTTCTGGTATAAATTTTTAAAAAAAACAAAAACAAAAACAAACAAAAAACAATGAATGTGAGTGAGCAATTAGAAAACAGTTAAGTCTGTCTAGACCCATGTCTGCCTCTGTGCGTAACAGATGAAGCTGGAGAGGTTATCTGAGATCAGTTAGACCAGCAAGAACTGAGTGAACCAAATATAGGTATGTAAGACTTCACTTAAAATCTGAATTAATCTATAATAATTTAAATAAATGGGGAAGAAGAAGAAAATCTCCCATGCAGAAGAATTCCAAAAATATTATGTAGATATTCCACTCTCAAGAATATGTAGTTTCACTCCCCACTCCTTAACTTTCAGGGGTGTGCAGTGACTTCCTTCCAAGAGTATAGTATGGAAAGGGTGAAAAGATAGTAACTTTACAGTGGAGAAATCTCACCAACTCTACCTCAGCCAGATGATTAAGGTCAATATCAACAGTGATAAGTCATGTTGATAAGTATAAGCCCTTGATATTATGTAACAATGAAAATGGCACTTTATCTCTGTGATCTTCCTCCCCAAAACCCACAACCCCAGTCCAATTAGAAAAACACCAGATAAATCTCATTTGAGAGATATTTTATAAATATATGACCAATACTCCTCAAAACTGTCAAGGCAATGAAACAAGTTTGAGAAATGTTCACACCCAAGAAGAAGACTGAGGAGATATGACAACTAAATATAATTTGGTAATGTAGATGGGATCCTGGAACAGAAAAGAAATATTAGGTAAAAATTAAACAAACAAATAAATAAGATACTAATGTGTCAATATTTATTCATTAATTGTAACAAATATACCATAGCAATGTATGTTAATAATAGTGAAAACTGGGTCTGTAGGGCTTATAGAAACTGTACTATATTCCCATTTTTTTAAATCTAAAAAATAAGGTTTATTTTTAAAGTGTTAATTAAGCAGTCTTCCAAGTAAAACAACCCTGGGCAGGAAAAAGTATTTATTCAGTCAAAATGGTTTCAGCAGACAATTTAATAGATATATCCAAAAGTAGGATAGATCTAAGCAAAAGTAGGACTTTGTTATCTGCTATGGTTACATTTTTCTTGTATTCATTTTAGAAGTAAAACTTCCCCTTCTGACAGCAACCTAGTCTTTGTTAATGATGTGTAGCTTTCATTGTTTCTCATAACATCACTCTGTGTAATTTCTAAGACAGGGCAGATTAAAGTAGAGAAAGACAGCAAACGACATTCTAAGGTCATCAGTTAAAATCTGGAAATGTAAAAACAAGAAGTCAGATGTTTTGACACTGGGACTATAAATTAACCATGAGGCAGGTGACTCATTGTGGCCATTTCCACAGGTGATATAGATGATCACACACATCATCAATAAGCGAGCAGTTTCAGCCAGAGAAGGATGTCAGACTCATTTGTCAGTTATACATGGATAACAAACATATCCTATGTTTTGGAGGACAGTCTCAGAATCAAATCTATTTTCCATGAATCATTAAAATATTTTAAAAATTTAATATTTTAGCATGTAATTAATATTTTTCAGACTGGCATTTTTACCTGAAGAAGCATGAAATTCTTTGACAGGGCATATATCCTATTTAGAAAATGTAAAGGAGGAATAACTATACTAGAACTGCACCTTTGAAATTTACAAAGCTTTTAGCCCACTTTCCTTTAAGAAACAAATAAAACCAAGTATTTTACAGTGAAAAAGTACACATACAGAAAATACATAAGATATAAATGCTCTCATTAATGTTACCATAATTACCAACATGAAACCACTACCCAAGTCAAGAAATTTAGAACATCAACAGAATCGGTGAAGTCCTAAGCATGCTTCTTCCCAAGTACAAAAATCTCACTCTCCTCAAAAAATAATCACTATTTTGAATTTATGTTAACTCCTTGTTTTTTAATAGTTACATCAGCTAAGTGTGTGACTCTAATGTTACAGATTAGTATTTTTACAGTATGTATTACACCTGGTTTTTCCTTTAAATTCTTCTAGCAAAAACTTATATCTGTGGGATTCATCCACATTTTTCTGTTTATTTGTAATTATTACTTTCATTTCTGTATAGTATACCATTCTATGAAAAGTCACAGTTTTTTTTAAATAATTGTACTGTTCAAGGACATATGCAGTTTCCAACTTGGATGTCATTCTGAGTAATTCATCTATTTTTGTGCATCTTTTTAGTGCATACAATCATGTATTTCTGTTGGTTATATACCTAGAAGTAGATTTGATGGGTTACAGACATTTTTACATTCAATTATTATTATTATTATTATTATTATTATTATTATTATTATTTTCAGGTGACAAAACAATGCAATAGTTATCCTTTTCACCCCTTACAAAGTGACTCCCCTCTCCCCACTCCACTGCCCCCCACCTCGATATCATACATATCTATTAAATTTCATTGACTCCATTCCCACACTATATTCCACATCCCATGACTATACATGTGTTAAATTATAGTTGATATCTAATATTATTCAGAGGCAGCTTCAAGTGTACAGTGCAGTGGTCATGCCTCTACACCATCCATGAAGTTGTCTTCCTAACAACACATGAAACCATCTGGTCTCCTAAAAATATTTTCATTATTGATTATATTCCCCAAACTGTCTTTTCTATCCCTGGGGCAATATTGTAGTTACCAATTGATGTTGTTTTGTCCCTTCCCCTTCTCCCTCTTGCCCAATTTTAATAGGTAATACTATATTCCAAAATAGTTGTCTTATTTACAATAGCATCAATGCTGTTCATGATAATTCTTATTGATCTGAATCTTTTAAAGCATTTATTATTATCCGTCGTTTTCATTTTAGCCATTTTAATAGGTGTGTACTAGTATCATACTGTGAATTTAGTTTCCGTAATAATCACTAAAGTTGCACACAGTTTCATTTGGCTACTTGAATTTACTCTTTGTGAAGTGGCTCTTCATTTTTTACACATTTTCTTTAGTGATTTATCAATTTTCTTCTTGCTGATTTGTAGGAATTCTGGATAAGAGTCCTTTGACAGTTATACATGTTGCAAATATTTTCTACCACTGCATGGTTTGCCTTTTCATTCAATGATTACATTTGGTAAACAGAAGTTCTCAATTTTCTTAGAATCAAATTTATCTTCTAACTTATCAGTCTTCTCCTATATGGTTAGTGCTTTATGTGTTCCAGAAAAAAAATGTATTTCCTTCTGCAAGGTCATGGACACATTTTTCATTTATCTTCTAAAATCTTTGTTGTTTTGCCTTTAATAATTGGAATTGATTTTTGTATATAGTGGGAGATAAGAATAGAGTTTCATTTTCTTCCAGGTAGATATCCATTATCCCAGCATTTTTATTGAAAAATAGTTCCTTTCATTGCTCTTTATTCCAACCTTTACCATAAATCAGGTGTCTGCGTCGAATGAATCTAATTCTAAGGGTTCTCTCTTCTGCTCTATTATTCTTTTTTTTTCTCTCATTGTGAGAATACATGCTGGCTTAATTTTTATAGCTTTTTATTAAGACTTGATATCTACTAGAATGAACTTCCCACATTTATTTCATTCCTCAAGTAGTGTCTTGGCTATCTATGGTAGTAATATCTATTAGATATGTTATATCTACATCTATATTTGCCTATATTTACCTAGATAGATAGATACACAGATAGATAAATAGATAAATAGATAGATGATAAATAATTATTATTAGAATAATTCCATCATGTTTCCCTTAAAACTTAGTACTAGAAGTTTGATCAAGGAGATCATTCTGCAGAAATTTTTTTTTATTAGTTTCAGGTGTACAACACAATGCAATAGTTATACTCTTTACCCCCCAAAGTGAAAACCCCCCTCACCCCAGTTTGCCACCCCACTCCCCCCCCATATCATACATAGCCATCACAATTCCCCTGACTCCCCTCCACAGTATACTCCACATCCCGTGACCATCCACATATTCAGTTGCAGTTCGCATAAAATACTATACAATATCAGCTTCAGGTGTACAGTGCAGTGATCAAGCCTCTACTCCATCCATGAAGTGGTCTCTCTAACAAGACATGTGACTATCTGACACGCCACAAAATTTTTACATTATAATATTTCCCGAAATGTGTTTCATATCCCTGTGGTAATATTGTAGTTATCTATTTATGCTGTCTAATCCCTTCCCCTTCCCCCACATCCCCACCCCTCTCCCAACTAGCAACCCTCAGTTTTTCCTCTACATCTACGAGTCTGTTTACTTTGATCGTTCACTCAGCTCTTCAGACTCCACACACAAGTGAGGTCACATGGTACCTGTCCTTCTCCAACTGACTTATTTCACGCAACATAATAGTCTCTTCACAACATTATCAATTACATTCCCAGAACTGCCCCCATATCCCTGCAGCAACATTGTAGTCCCACATACACTGTCCAAAACCTTCCCCCTCTCCCTCTTCCCCACTCCCTCCCAGCCAGCAACCATCAGTTTTTCCTTTATATCTGCTTGATATGACTTCAATCTTCTTAAATTGTCTCTCTGGGTTAGCTTGTTTACCCCTTTCTTTTGTTTAAAAAAGCCCTTTTAACATTTCTTGCAATGCTGGCTTGGTGGTAATGAATTCCTTAAGCTTATTCTTTTCTGAGAAGCTCTTTATTTCTCCTTCAATTTTAAGTTATAGACGTGCTGGGTAGAGCAATCTTGGTTGTAGGCCTTTATTTTGTGTCACTTTGAATATCTCCTGCCACTCCCTTCTGGCCTGCAGAGTTTCTGTAGACAAGTCAACTGTTAGTCTAACAGGAGTTCCTTTGTAAGTAACCTGCTGTCTTTCTCTTGCAGCCTCTAGGATTCTGTCTCTGTCTTTAACCTTTGCCATTTTCACTATGATGTGTCTTGGTGTGGACCTGTTTGGGTTCAGCTTGTTTGGAACCCTCTGCATTTCCTGGGCATGTATCCTGCCACTCCCTTCTGGCCTGCAGAGTTTCTGTAGACAAGTCAACTGTTAGTCTAACAGGAGTTTCTTTGTAAGTAACCTGCTGTCTTTCTCTTGCAGCCTCTAGGATTCTGTCTCTGTCTTTAACCTTTGCCATTTTCACTATGATGTGTCTTGGTGTGGACCTGTTTGGGTTCAGCTTGTTTGGAACCCTCTGTACTTCCTGGGCATGTATGTTGATTTCCTTCACCAGGGTAGGGAAGTTTTCAGTCATTATTTTTTCAAATACATTTTCGACCCCTTGCTTCTTCTCTTCTCCTTCTGGTAACCCTATGATTCGAAGGTGGTTGCGCTTCACCTTGTCCCATAGGGCTCTTAAACTATTTTCATTGTTTTTTATTCTTTGGTCTTTTTGCTGTGCCAGCTGGGTGAGTTCTGCTATTTTATCTTCCAAATCGCTGATCCACTCCTCTGCTTCATCTACTCTACTGGTGATTCCTTCGAGTGTGTTCTTCATTTCAGTTATTGTATTCTTTAGTTCTAACAGGTTGTTTTTTATGGTTTCCCTATCCTTCTTTATGTCCTCGCTTAGCTCCTTAAACATTCTTATCATCAGTGTTCTAAACTTTGTCTCTGAAAGGTTGGATCCCTCTGTTTCATTTGGTTCCATTTCTAGAGGTTTCTTCTGATCTTTTACTTGTGACATGTTTCTTTGTTTCCCCAATCTGGCTGTCGCTCTGGGATTGCTTTGATGTATTAGATAGATCACCAGGAGAGCCCTGGCTGGATGATGCAGGCACACAGCTCACGGCCCAACACTCCCAGGAAAACTCCCAGTATCAGTCTGTCCCAATCAGCCGCTTGCAGATCAGGCTGAGCAGGAGCAGCCCGACAACCAATCACCAGCCTGGCAACTCTGCAAGCGGAGTGCGGAGAGCAGGGACCCGAGGTGGCTTGTGCACTCCCTCGTCTCAGTGAGCAGCCTGTTGGAGCCGGATCAGCCCACTAGGTATTTCCCTGGCAACGTAGCACAAGCTGTGCAGAGGGTGGGGATCCGAGGCGGCTCGCGCACTCCCGGGTCTCAGTGAGCAGCCTGTTGGAGCCGGAGGGCACCCGCCCTGCGTTTCCCTGGCAATGCAGTATAAGCCGGGCAGAGGGTGGGGATCCAAGGCCGCAGGGCAGACGCACTCACACACGTACTTCTGCGCCAATTCCACCAGACCAATTGGGTCTCAGACCTGATCCTTCGTGGGAGGGCCCAAGCCTGACAAAATGGTGTCCTCCCTACACCACTCGCGCGCAGGCTCCGCACCACGGGAACAACAGTTTAAAAACCTCCAGCTTTTGCACCAAAGGTGCTCAGTTCAGTCCGTCCCCACAGGCTGCTGGCTCATACAGCCACTCCCTCCACCAGGAACCAGGTAAGTGCTCACCGGCGAGCAAGCCTGTGCACCGGCCCCACTGATTCTCCAGCCACTCTTAGCCTCACCGAGCTGAGCAAAGAGAGTCCTCACTAATTTACTGCCAGCTATCTTAGAACTTCTCTTCCCAGCAAAGGAGCTCTGGGCTGGTGAACTTGGTGTGCGGCCGGATGGTCTCTCCCCCAACCGGAGAAGCCTCTCCACAGCTGGGACCCCCCTCACGGGGCTCGCCCTCTCTCGTCTCCACCCGTCCTATCAGACCAGACGCGGCTTCCTCTTTAAGTTCTTCGTTTAGTGGTTCTGTTCCTCCAGTGTTCTGGGGACTTCCAGGGTTGAATGCTGTATAATTTGCTTGTAATTTTGGTGTGATCCTGAAAGGCAGTTAGCACAGCATCTGTCTATTGCGCCATTTTACCGGAAGTCCCTCCAGAAAATTGATATCACTTATCACTTAAGGTCTTCCAATCTATAAAAATTATATATTTCTCTTTTATTTAGTTTTTTTGTGCTTTTTCTCAATGTTTTGAACATCAAAGATAGTAGAGAAAAAAAGTCTACAATTGTTCATGTAGTAAAAACAATTTATCTATAAAAAGCCTTCAGATTTCTATAGAATAATATGACATCTACAAAGAAAACAGAAATATAAGTTTTTTGGGGTTTTTTTTATAACTGTTAGTAATTTCTTTTTTTTTTTAAGATTTTTTTAAATTGGGGAATTGGGGGAGGGAAACAGCATTGGGGAATTAGGGAAGGGGAACAGACAAGTTGCTGTCCTTTTGTTCTTCAGCCTAGTTGTGGAGGATGTTGCTACACTGGCCCATGCTGGTATTATTGTGCTCTTTCTAGGTAGGGCAGTTGCTCGCTGGCCATTGGACTGCTGCTCACAGCGGCTCACTACTGTTCATGCCAGGTGCCATCCACTCATACTGGATGCCAGCCACTCACGGTAACTCTTGACAGCTATGCCGTCATTGGTGACTCATGGCAGCCCAGCTCCAGGTTGAGCTGTTGTTCACCATCTTAGCTGTAAAGGGCACAGTGTCACTGGCTCTCATGTGGGGTCTGCACCGGGACCCTGCTGCTCAGAGCTGGCACCCCAGGCCAACTCCTAACCAACATGCTACTCGGCTGGCCCTTTCTTTCTTTTTTTCTATTAAAGTTTATTGGGGGTGATAATGCTGTATTACAGAATTGAACACCTTAAATCTATGTTACTTGCTAACAGAAATATAATTTTTAATAAAACATATTTTGACACAAAAGTTTTACCTATAAAGTTGTTATTCATGTGAAAAAAATCAGACATTCATGAAACAATCCCTCATACACCACCTAAGAAAATTTCTTACAAATATATTCTAGCTGATAGAAATAGAAACCGAAATTAAGAACTCAGGAAAAAGAAAGTCAAATTAAAAATAAACAATAATAAGCAATGAAACCAATTAAACATGTCAATTTAGGTACAAATAATTACCGAAATTACTGATTTTAAAAATAAAGACAATATCTTGAGAATAATTTTTGAAATGCAAGATTCTTGTGGTAAACAATAATCAATTTAACAATGAATAATGTCTAATAATCTCTCTACTAAGAAGTATGTAGAAACAGAGGAAAGGCATGGTAAGTAAAGGCCAGAAAATTTCTCCCCTGAATATGAATAAGCCAATCATTTTTAGTTTTTATTGATCATGATAATTAAGAAACTAGAGACTTTAAAATGTCTTTGGCAAATTTAAAGGCAAGCATTACTTTAAAAATGAAAACTAACAAAACACAACCCCCTCCTATGTGATAAGGCTATAGGGGTTGGAGAAATAGTGATCAATGTGATTATTCTCCTGCTCTTAAGAGGAATATAGTCTAATGATGAAAATTGATAATTAAATGTTCCGAATGTCTTTTTGTAATATTTTATATTCTCTAATGCAAGGACCTAATACTTTCCAAAGTAGTGATAATAATTGTCATCCATTATTCCTCCTCGAATTTAAAAAGAATGCTTCTGATTTCAATCGTAAAGCACAATACTGACATTTAATTTGAGATATAAATATGAACATATTTTGAAACCATAAAATTATCAATTTATTCTTTCTTTAACACAGTTTCTGCTTTTATTGACATACTAAATTTTACCAAATAACTTTTCACATAACTTTTAAAAAACTTTTATCTGTTACTATGGCCATTGCATTCAGATATTCTAATATTAAAACATCCTCCATAGCTACAACAAACCTCACATTTGTTTTCGTGTTGTATTTTTTAATGAATTGCAGGGTTTAATTACTAATATTTTGAGATTATAGTATAAATATTTATACACACTATTTATTGTGTTATATTTGTTGTATTTTTGTTTAAAAAAACCACTACTTTGTGATGTTTACAAGACAATTAATTTTGTTGATCTTAAAACCAAGAATTCAGCACAGAAAATGCTTTTGCCCGCAATTTTAATAGAGAAGGGAGGTTCTTTTAGATAACTTGCTCACTGTCTTACCTGGATATTTACCTTTCTAAATTTTCTCTATTTTCTTTAGTTAATTTTGGTAATTTATAGTTTCCTAGGGATAGTGTATACAATGTAAAGGACAGTGACTGACAATGGTTAACAGCTAAATGTCAGAGTAAAGCAAGAGCAGGTAAATCATCCAGGAGAGGATGATGGGAAGGTTGTGAAATGAGAAATCAATAAATAATCTAAGGGCACAGATTTTTAATCATTATGAAACATTATATCACAATAATAGTTAATACATTTAGATACTTAGAGCTACTTTTATGTGTCAGTACTGTTCTAAGTAGGGTAGCTGTTTACGGTTGTTCAGGCAGTGTACTGCACAATTCCAGGTGCACTATGTACATTGCAGTCTCTATGAGTGGTGCTCCCAGAATTGCTTAGTGTAAACCCTGAGTGCGAAACACAGTGACCGTCTCTTAAGCGCTTTATACAGTAACTTAGGCAACCGTCAGAACGGTAAGAAATAAGCACTGCTGCTATCTTGTTTTATAAATAAGAGGCAGAGAGAAATTAAGTGTCTTGCCCAAGATCCCACAGCTAGAAGGGGTGGAGCCAGGCTTCAATCCAGCTCCAGAGCACCACACTACTATACAGAATTAAATTTCTGTTGAATTAAAGTAATCCAGAGAATTGCAAATTTTTCTGCAGGAGAAGAAGATAGGAAGAAATCAGTTCAGAGGAGGCTGATGGGAACGAGTGAGAGAAAGAGGTAACATAGAACTGTCTTGAAGGAAACAGTGGGATTAGATGAAGAGGCAGGGGGAGCACTTTCCAGCTGATCCTAACTCATCATCCAAAATGAAGGTCAAACCTTATCAATGACCTACATTTAAACATACGGTCTCTACCACAAATGCATGCCCCTGCTTCTGTGCACCCAAAATAACTTTCACTATTCAATCTATACTCATCATTGTCGGACTTTTCTTTTTATAAGCTTTATCGCATCAACATATATACATATATTTTAAAGTATATACATGTATTGTATTCAATTCCTGTTTTTCTTGCTTTAATTTCTGTATATTAACAACTGTAATTTTCCTAAAGTATGTGCATGTATGTCTGTGTATGGGGGTGTGTAAAAATATATCATGATTTATATAATATTTGGGGACTTGCTTGTTTCACTGAATGAATTGCTATGATCTATCCATTTTGCTGTGTACCACTTTTGTCCATTCTATTTGTCTGCTTCATAATATCCTATAGTATGATATATCAGGATTTACTTATCAATTCTTGTATTAATGGACATCTGGATTGTTTACCAGTTTTGTTAATGCCAACACTGTTGCTTTGAAAATTCTTGTATATAACACTTGTACTCTTAAGATCTAATTTTGGATAAAATACCAAGAGTAGATTTTGTGAGCCATAGGATTCTGAACTTTAAGAGGTTCTGCAAACTGGTTACAAACTGTTCTGCAAACTGGTCACATCAATTTATATTTCCCTTAGTCATGGATTAGAAAGTGTTTTCATTGGCATCCTCATTAATGCTTGATATTTTCAGATTTTTAAATATTTTATTTGAATGAGTACGAACTAGAGATTCACTCTGGTCTTGATTTGTGTTTCCCTTAGCACCAAAGCAATACATTTTTCTATATACTGTATAAAACTGTTTTAAATGTTACTACATTTTTGTTTAAATTGAAGAGCTTTTTATGCCACTAGACCAGAGCATATATTTGACATGGACAGTAAAATTTAAAAGCAAAAGGAATTTATATTTTTCCTATCTAAGAATATTAAAAATGTCAGTTACAGCATCACTGAATTTCAGTCCTTTTTATATAAAAAATATGCCATAACTAGCATTAGCTCTGTGATGTACATGAAAATTTAAGTTTAGAATAAATTTTCTACTTCATGAATCAAAATGATCACTGAGATGATTGATTATATACATATATATCTTGATCACATAGCTTTTACATGCCTCAAAGATTCCACTTAAATACTTTTGAAATCCAAGTTATTTTAAGATGATCACATTTTTTCAAGTTGACGCAGAACTGAAATTAGTTAAAATTTAACATCAATTATAAACTAAAAGCATATATGTATATGTATTTACATTACAAATATTTAAATACTATTGAAATAATACTGAAATTATTCAACTATGCTGTGACACAGAGCACCTTGCTGCAGAGATTATGTGATCTGACCATAGAGTGTTAATTCAGAAAATAAAATTAAATAAATATATAAAATATTGAATAGAATAACATCAAAATGCAATAGATTTTAATAAAGGAAAGCTGCAGAGTAAAAGACCACAGGGAGAATAGACCTAATTCCTGGTGAACATGGAACCATAACTTACAATAGCTCTCTCTTGACTAAAACGTAAAGTTTAATTTCCATAGTCTCAACCACAAATGTCTCTCCAGCTATATCCTCCATCAGACCTCTCACTCCAGTTTCCATTGTACTCAATATTCAGTAAATACTTTTGTGGTTTCAGATCTTCTTGGCTCTGTTCATTTTAACAGTGTTAGAAATGAGATTCCATATAATAATGGTTAGTAAAGTCAGACCACAATTTTCCCAGCAGATATCTGGTAATAGGTGCAACCTGGTTCCACTTCTCAGCTATTATGAATAATGCTGCTTTGAACATGTGTATAAGTTTTTGTGTGTACATATTTTCATTTCCCTGGAATATATATTTAGGCATGGAATTTTGGGGTCATATAGTAACTACCAGATTGAGGTCATACAGTAACTACCAGATTATATAATCTTACCAACAATGTATGACAGTTCTAATCTGTCTGCCTCCTCAGCAATACTTGTGACAATTTTTTTATTATAGCCATCCCAGTGAGTGTAAAGTTGAATCACTGTAGTTTTACTATACATTTCCCTATTGACTGATGATACTGAGCACTTTTTATGTGTCTTATTTTCTTTGGGGAAAATATTTTTTGGGAGAAATATCTATTCAAATTTTAAAAAATTTTTCAATGAAGTTATATATCTTTTCATTGTTATAAGAATTCTCTATATTTTTAGATATTAGGTTGTTGTCAGAAGCATAATTTGCAAATATTTTCTTACGTGCAGTAGATTATCTTTTCACTTTTTGATAGTGTCTCTCGAAGCACAAAAATTATTAAGTTTGAGGTATTTTTTTCTTTCATAGTTTGAGCTTACAGTTTCATAAAAGACTACTGTGTAACTTAAATTCATGAAGATTGTAGCATAATTTTTCTCCTAAGTTTTATAGTTTTAGCTGTTATACTTAGATCTTTGATACACTTTGAGATAATGTTTGTATATGGTGTGAGGTAAGGAGTCCAACTTAATTCTTTTGTGTGTAGATATCCAGGGATTCTCAATTCTATTTCATTGATCTGTTTATCTTTATTCCAGTATCACATTGCCTTGACTACTGTAGATTTGTAATAAGTTTTTAAATCTGAAAATGTGAATCTACAACTTTGTCTTTTTCAAGATTATTTTGACTATTTGGGATGCCTTGCATTTTCATGTGACTATTAGAATAAGCATTCCCATTTCTGCAAAAATGGCAGTTGGAATTTTTATTCCAATTTGTGTTGGAATTCCAGGGCTTATGCTAAACCTGTAGATCAATTTGGGTAGTGTTACCATCTTAACAGTAGTAAGTCTTCCCATTGATGAACACAAGATGTCTTTCCATTTATTTAGGCTTTATTGAATTTCTTCTAATGATACTCTGTAGTTTTCAGTGTACAAGACTTGTACTTTTTTGTTAAATACAGTAATACCTTGGTTTACGAGCATAATTCATTCTGGAAACAAACTACTCGTATTGTAAGACATTGCTTGTTTACCATGTTAAAATGTATTAGAAGTGTTTGCTTGTCTTGTGGAACACTTGTAAACCACATTACTTGCAATCCAAGGTTTTACTGTATTTTTTTAAGTATATTGTCCACTTTGATGCAGTAGTAAATGGGATTGTTTTCTTAAATTTATTTTTGGATTATTTATTATTAGTGTATACAAATAAAATGGTTTTTGGATACTTATCTTGTCTCTTGGAATCTTGCTGAGCTCATTTATTATCTCTAGATTTTCTTCGTGGATTCCTTAGGGTTTTCTTTTTTTTTTTTTTTTTAATTTTATTTTATTTTTAATTAGTTTCAGGTGTACAACACAGTGCAATAGTTATACATTTTACCCCTCAAAGTGACAACCCCCCCACCCCCAATAGTTTCAGGTGTACAACACAGTGCAATAGTTATACATTTTACCCCTCAAAGTGACAACCCCCCACCCCCAATACACCACCCCACTCCCCCCCATATCATATATATCTATTACTCTTCCTCTGACTCTCTTCCACAGTATAATCCACATCCCGTGACTATCTATATATATTCAATTACAGTAGGTATACCACCTCCACTTTAGTAATACAGTGCAGTGATCAAACCTCTACTCCATCCATGAAATGGTCTCCCTAACAAGACCTATGATCATCTGACATTCCACAGAATATTTACAACATTATTAATTATATTCCCCAAACTGTTTTCCTATCCCAGTAGCAATATTGTAGTTGCCTATTTTTGCTGTCTAATTCCTTCCCCTTCTCCTTCATCCCCATTCCTCTCCAAATTAGCAACCCTGATTTTTCCTCTATATCTATGAGACAGTTTCTGTTTACTTTGCTCATTCATACAGTTTTTCATATTCCACCATATAAGTGAGATCATATGGTATTTGTCCTTCTCTGACTGACTTATTTCACTCAACATTATAGTCTCTAGGTCCATCCATATCATTGCAAATGGCACGATTTCATTCTTCTTTATAGCGGAGTAATACTCCATTGTATAAATATACCACAGTTTCTTAATCCAGTCATCTACTGACGGGCATTTTAGTTGTTTCCAAGTCTTAGCTATTGTAAATTGTGCTGCTATGAACATCGGGGTGCATAACTTTTTTTGAATAAGTGTCTTGGTTTTTTCAGGATAAATACCTAGGAGTGGAATTGCTGGGTCAAAAGGTAGCTCTATTTCCAGTTCTTTGAGATACCTCCATACTGACTTCCATAGTGGCTGCACTAGTCTGCAGTCCCACCAACAGTGCAGCAGGGTCCCCTTTTCCCCACAGCCCCGCCAGCACTTGTTGTTTGTTGATTTGTTGATGATAGCCATTCTGACTGGAGTGAGGTGGTATCTCATGGTGGTTTTTATTTGCATTTCCCTAATGACCAGTGAGGTTGAACTTTTTTCATATGCCTGTTGGCCATCTGTATGTCCTCTTTAGAGAAATGTCTCTTCATATCTTCTGCCCATTTTTTAATTGGGTTGTTTGTTTTTTTGGTGTTGAGTTTCATGAGTGTTTTATAAATTTTGGATATTAACCCCTTATCAGATATATCGTTGGCAAATATATTCTCCCATTCAGTAGGCTTCCTTTTTGTTTTATTAATGGTTTCCTTTGTTGTGAAAAAAACTTTAAGTCTGATATAATCCCATATGTTCATTTTTTCTTTTACTTCCCTTGCCCGTAGGGGAATGTATCAGTAAAAATATTGCTCGGGTAATGTCTGCAAATGTACTCCCTATATTTTCATTTAGGATTTTTATGGTTTCAGGTCTTACATTTAAGTCTTTAATCCATTTTGAATTTGTTCTTGTATAAGGCGTATGAGATGATCCAGTTTCATTTTTTTGCATGTGTCAGTCCAATTTTCCCAGCACCATTTATTGAATAGACTACCTTTACTCCAGTGTAAATTCTTGCTTCCCTTGTCATAGATTAACTGTCCGTAAATGCTTGGATTTATTTCTGGGCTCTCTGTTCTGTTCCACTGATCGATGTGCCTGTTTTTATGCCAATACCAAACTGTCTTGATTACTGTGGCCTTGTAGTAGGTTTTGATGTCTGGTAGCGTGATCCCCCCAACTTTGTTTTTATTCCTCAGAATTGCCGAGGCTATTCGGGGTCTTTTATGATTCCATATAAACTTTAGGATTATATTTTCTATTTCTGTGAAAAATGCCCTTGGTAGTTTGATAGGAATTGCATTGAATCTATATATTGCTTTAGGCAGTATGGACATTTTAACTATATTAATTCTTCCTATCCATGAGCATGGTAGGTGTTTCCATTTATTTGTATCTTCTATGATTTCTTTCTTCAATGTCTTATAATTTTCTGAGTACAGATCTTTCACTTCTTTGGTTAAATTTATTCCTAGGTATTTATAGTTCTTGACGCAATTGTAAATGGGACAGTTTTCTTAATTTCTCTTTCCATTAGTTTATTATTGGTATATGCAAATGCCACTGATTTCTGAACATTGATTTTATATCCTGCTACTTTACTGAATTCGTCTATCAGTTCCAATAGTTTTTTGATGGAGTCTTTGGGGTTCTCTATATGCAGTATCATGTCATCTGCATATAGTGACAATTTTACTTCTTCCTTGCCAATTTGGATGCCTTTTATTTCTTTTTGTTGTCTGATTGCTGTGGCTAGAACTTCCAGCACTATGTTGAATAAAAGAGGAGAAAGTGGACAGCCTTGTCTTGTTCCTGATCTTAAGGGGAATGGTTTTAGCTTTTCCAATTGAGTATGATGTTAGCTGTAGGTTTATCATATATGGCTTTTATTATGTTGAGATATGATCCCTGTATTCCCACTTTGCTAAGGGTTTTTAACATAAATGGCTGTTGGATTTTGTCAAATGCTTTTTCTGCATCTATTGAAATGACCATGTGATCTTTATCCTTCATTTTGTTGATGTGGTATATCACATTAATTGATTCTACGGATGTTGAACCAGCCTTGCGCACTAGGAATGAATCCCACTTGATCACGATGTATGATCTTCTTAATATATTGCTGAATTCTGTTTGCTAATATTTTATTGAGAATTTTTGCATCTATATTCATCAGGGAGATTGGCCTGTAGTTTTCCTTTTTGTGATGTCTTTATCTGGTTTTGGAATCAGGGTGATAGAGGCTTCATAAAAAGAGTTTGCTTCCCTCCTTCTGGATTTTTGGAATAGTTTGAGAAGAATAGGTGATAGTTCTTTTTTGAATGTTTGATAAAATTCACTTGTAGCCGTCTGGTCCAGGGCTTTTGTTTTTTGGGAGCTTGTCAATTACTGATTCAATTTCCTTGGTAGTAATCCGGTATTTAGATTTTCTGTTTCTTCATGTTAGCTTTGGAAGGTTGTATGCTTCTAGAAAATTATCCATTTCATCCAGATTGTCAAATTTGTTGGCATATAGTTGCTCATGTAATTTCTTAGAATTTTTTGTATTTCTGTGATGTCTGTAGTCATTTCCCTCTTTTCATTCCTGATTTTGCTAGTTTGAGTCCTCTCTTTTTTTTTTGATGAGCCTCGCTAGAGGTTTGTCAATTTTGTTTATCTTCTCAAGAAACCAGCTCTTGGTTTCGTTGATCTTTTGAATTGTTTTTCTGTTCTCTATATTGTTTATTTCTGCTCTGGTCTTTATTATCTCCTTTCTGGTACTCCCCTTAGGCCTCTTTTGCTGTTCTTTTTCCAGTTCCCTTAGGTGTAAGGATAACCTGTTGATTTGAGATTTTTCTTCCTTCTTTAGGTAGGCCTGCACTGCTATAAACTTCCCTCTTAAGACTGCTTTCGCAGCATCCCAGAGATTTTGGGTCGTGGTGTTTTCATTTTCGTTTGTCTCGAGGTATCTTTTGATTTCCTCCTTGATCTCATTTGTGACCCACTCACTATTTAATAGCATATTGTTTAGCCTCCATTTATTTGTCAGCTTCCCGGATTTCTTCTTATAATTGATTTCTAGTTTCATAGCATTGTGGTCAGAGAATACAGTTGAAATGATTTCAATCTTCTTAAATTTATTGAGACTTGTTTTGTGGCCTAACATGTGGTCTATCTTAGAAAATGTTCCATGTGCACTTGAAAAGAACGTATATTCTGTAGCTTTGGGATGAAATGCTCTGAAAATGTCTGTTGAATCCAGCTGGTCTAATGTGTCATTTAAGGTCACTGTTTCCACATTGATTTTCTGTCTGGAGGATCTGTCCATTAGTGACAGCGGGGTGTTGAAGTCCCCTACTATGATAGTGTTACTGTTGATCTCTGTCTTTATGTCTGACAATATCTGTTTTATATATTTAGGGGCTCCTATGTTAGGTGCATAGATGTTTACTAGAGTTATGTCCTCTTGTTGGATCGATCCCTTCATTACTATGAAGTGTCCTTCTTTGTCCTTTGTTATATTCTTCAATTTAAAGTCCATTTTATCTGATATAAGTATCGCTACTCCAGCTTTTTCTCAGTACCATTTGCATGAAATATTTTACTCCATCCCTTTACTTTCAGCCTGTATGAGTCTTTGGATCTGAGGTGGAGTCTCTGTATACAGCATATACTGGGGTCTTGCGTTCTTATCCATTCAGCCACCCTATGTCTTTTTATTGGATCATTTACTCCATTTACATTTAATGTGATTATTGATAGGTGTGTATTTATTGCCATTTTCTTATTTGTGTTCATAGTCTTTCATAGGTTGTTTTCTCTTCTACTTAAAGAAGCCCTTTTAGCATTTCCTGCAAAGCTGGCTTGGTGGTAATGAATTCCCTTAACTTATTTTTTCTGCAAAGCTCTTTATCTGCTTCGATTTTAAATGATAATCTTGCTGGATACAGCAATCTTGGTTGTAGGCCTTTATTTTTCATCACTTTGAAAACCTCCTGCCACTCTCTTCTGGCCTGCAAAGTTTCTGTAGAAAAGTCAGCTGATAATCTTATGGGGGTACCCTTGTAAGTAACTTGCTGCCTTTCCCTTGCTGCTTTAAGGATTCTGTCTTTGTCCTTAACCCTTGCCATTTTCACTATAATGTGTCTTGGAGTGGGCCTGTTTGGAATCATCCTGTTTGGAACTCTCTGCACTTCCTGGGCTTGTATTTCAATGTCCTTTGCCAGGTTAGGAAGTTTTCAGACATTATTACTTCAAATATATTCTCAATCCCTTGCTCCCTCTCTTCTCCTTCTGGTACTCCAATGACCCTTAGGTTATTGCGTCTGATGTTGTCCCAAGCTCTCTTAAACTATTTTCCATGTTTTTCATTCTTTTTTCTTTTTGTTGTACTGCATGGGTGATCTCTGCTATTTTGTCTTCTAAGTCACTGATTCGATTTTCTGCTTCATCCAGTCTGCTAGTGATTCCATCAAGTTTGTTATTTAATTCAGTAATTGTGTTCTTAAGTTCTAGCTGGTTGCTTTTCATGATTTCTCTATCCTTCTTTATATTTTCATTAATTTCCTTTGAACATTCTAATAATCAGTGTTCTGAACTCTGTCTCCGATAGGTTGGTTACCTCTATTTCCTCTATTTCCACTGATTCAGGAAGTTTCTTCTGTTCTTTTATTTGTGTTATGTTTCTTTGTCTCCCCATTCTGGCTTACTCTTTGTGTTTGCTTCAATATAACAGATAGATCCCCCAGATTTCTCAGTCTTTTCTGGGTAAACTTATATGGTGTGTGTCCTTTATATTTGGAGTTACTCAGTCTCCCTATTCTCCTGTGCTTGTATCTGAGGTGTTCCTTTGTCGTGCGTCCTCACTTGTTGAAGTTTTAGTTTTGATTACTTTTGGTTTGTCAGTAGGTGGGATTGACTCAGATTGATTAGCTGTGAGGATCAGCAGCTTCTGCAGTTTATGAGCTGCTGTGAGAGGATTGACCCTCTGATGAAACTTGGACCCTATGGGTCTTAGTACCTGTAGTAACTTTTTGGGTGTGACTCTTGTATGTCAAACCCAGAAATGCTCTGGTTTTATCTAAAGTTACCTCCGGGTATGATGATTCTTGTGTCTGTTTGTTTGGACCCACTGCTGCAGAGTGACTTTAGAGCATAACAGATCAACAAGAACAACCTCCGCAGCCACCAAAGGAAACCAAATGCTCGCACAATTAAAAACAACCAACCATCAAACTACAGTCAACTTGTACAGAAATATCAATCATACTAATGAAGAAAACAAAGCAGAAACAAAACAAAACCACATACTCAATAATAACAGAAGAGGAAACAAAATAAAATACAATATCCTAAAATAAAAAATAGAATAAACATGAGAAACCGATTAGCTATACCTAAAAATAAAAAATAAAAATAAACTAAAATAATAATAAAAAGTAAGAAAAATTTAAAAAATAAAATTTGTAGAAAAAGGAAAAGAGGAAAAGTATAGCAGTGAGAAGAATGAATAAAATAGAGAGAAAGTGAGGGTGGGGAAAAAGAAAAGAAAGAAAAGAAAAAGAAAAAGGAAAAAAAAATATATATATATTTTTCTAAAAACCCAGATATATGGAAATAAATTCACCTATAAAAAACTATATATATATGACAATATAAAAAAAAACAATATGATTATAATGAAAAAGACCTAAAAACCAAAAAACAACCAAGATAAGCAGCCAATAAAGGGAAAACAAAACAGAATAAAACCAAACAAACCAAAAATACCCGTGCGGTCTAGGCTAAAGTCCACCAAGCTCTCTTCAGTTTGTCTGCTGTACAAAGATTCCTGTGCGTCTTGTGGGAACAGTAGGCCACCTGATGCCTAGCGTGATCCTGGCACTGCAGGTTTGCTGTACTTGAGTGTGGTTGTGACGTGTGATTGGTGGTTTTTACAAAGTCACTGCCTTTTTGCTTTTGCCTGTCCCAAGGCAGGCTGCACCCCCAAAGGCTCAATGAGTGTCTCTGGGCACCCTTTGGGTTGACAGCCGTGGAGAATTAAAGAATTCCTCACTACCAAAAGCCTGCTGCTAAGAAACTGTTAATTAGTGCCTCAGCAGATGAACCTGCCCTGCCTCCCAAGCCTTGCCTAAAGGTGGGGCGGGGTGGGTAGTCTCACTCTGCTGCCTTTACTGGGTGGAAATTCTCAACCCCTGCAGGTAAGGATATCTTCCTAGTCTGCCCCTATTGCTCTTCAGGAGTCAGTTTAAGACTGTCTTGGCGGGGACAAAGTTTGTGGGAGTGGGTGAGTTATTGGGTTGTTTTTTTTTTTGCTTTCTGTTCAAGAGTAGAAAAAGGGAAAAAAATAAAAAACATAAAAATAAACAAAGCCACAGTTCCAACACTGTTTCAAGCTAAGGCCTTTGCCTCTTATGCTCCAGCGGAGTTCTGCTGCTCTCCCAAAGGATCTGCCGGGATTTAGGAATTATGCCGCGCACCCTACCGTGTGGCCAAGATCCCCGCTCCGCGTCTCTCGGGGACCTGTGTCTCCACCCGGCGCACTGCTTGTCTGAGCGAGTCCTCTTTTTCCCCTGCTCCCGGGTTCCAGGCTTCTGCCTCGGAGCCGGCGCGCCCGCGTGGATCTCCTGCTGCTCTCCCAAACGGTCTGCCGGGATTTAAGGGACTGCGCGCACCGTGCCGCGTGGCTCCGATCCCCGCTCTGTCTCTCCGGGATCTGTGACTCCGGCCGGTGTGCTGCGTCTCCGCGGGCGAGTCCTGTATTTCCCCTGCTCCCGGGTTTAAGGCTTCTGCCTCGGAGCTGGCGCGCGCCCGCGCCGTTCTCCTGCTGCGCTCCTGGAGGGACTGCCGCCGGGGTTCAGGGGACTGCGCGCACCTTTCCACGCGGCTCCGATCCCCGCTCCGTCTCTCCGGGACCTGCGTCTCCGCCCAGCGCGCGCTGCTTCTCCGCGGGCGAGTCCTCTGTTTTCCCCTGCTCCCGGGTTTCAGGCTTCTGCGCTCCGCGGGACCCGGTGGGCACAGAGACTGATCCCTGAGCCGGGAGGGTGCAGGGACTGATTTTGCCCTGTCGCTGCGGGGCTCTGCACCCTGCTTCCTGGGGAACGCGGGTGCAGCTCGTACCTCTGCACAGTCGTCTCCTCTCTCTCCTCCCGCACTTGCCCGGCCTGAGGCTTCTGCCTCAGACTGCAAACCAACGCGCTCTGGCTGAACTCCAGGTGGGCCGCGGGCCGCAGGGAGCGAGCCGGGGAACACTCACCGTGACTCAGCAGCCGCGGGTGTGGGCTGCACCTCACGCGTCTCGCCGCCTTCTTCCCCTACTCGCCCGGCCTGCCCACCTTCCAGCAATCCTTGTGTGGAACTCTTAGTCGCTCTGTGTGATGAGTAGATGTCTGTTTGAAGCGTATTAGAAGTTCAAATTGTGGATATTTCCAGGGGAGATTTCATGGAGCCCTCCTCACAGCCGCCATCTTGCCCCTCCCCCCCTTAGGGTTTTCAATATACACAATTATGTCATTTGCAAATAGAAGTAATTTTACTCCCTCATTTTCATTCAAAGTGCTTTTTATTTTATTTTCTTGTCTAATTCTTCTGGTTAAATCTTCCACTACAATGCTGAGAAGAATTCCTGAGAGTGGACATTCTTATTATGTTCCTTATCTTTGGGAGAAAGTTTAATCTTTCATCATCAAATATGATATTAGCTATGTTTTGTCAAGTTTTTGTAGAGGCCCTTTCCTATGTTGAGGAAATTCTATTCTTAATTTGTTGATATTTTTATCATTAAATTGTGTTGGATTTTGTCAAATGCTTTATCTGTATCCATTGCAACAACTATGTGGTTTGTATCTCTTATTATATTACTAACACGGTGCATTACATTGATTGATTTTGTATGTTGCACAAACCTTGCATCCTGGGATAAATCCGAGTTGGTCATGTTGAATATATTTGTTTTCCTTTGACTACGGAAACAAATTATGACACACTTATTGGCTTAAAACATCATAAGTATGTTATAATCCTGTATGTTATTAAGTTCAACATGAGTCTCGCTGGGCTAAAATCAGTGTAGGAGCAGGACTATATTCCTTTCTGGAGGCTCTAGGGGAGAATTTATCTACTAGCATTTTTCATCTTCTAGAGGCTGCCCATATTCCTTGGCTCATGGCACCCTCTCTTCCTTTATCTACAAGCCAGCAACAATGGGTTCAATCCTTCTTATATCACTCCACTCTTGACCTTGTTTCTGACATCACATTCCTTTTATTGACTCCTGTCATCAGCTTCCTTCTACTTTTTTGGAACCTCCTGATTACATTAGTTTTATATGGTAATTTAAGATAATCTCTCTGGCTTATGGTGTCAAAATGTTTTAATTAGCAACATGAATTCCATTTGTGACTTTAACTCTCCTTTATCAGGTTTGCTTAACATGTAGAGGTTCCAGGGGTTAGTAGTGGGTATCTTTGGGAAGCCATTATTCTACCTATCATGATGAATAATCCTTTTTGGGTGTTGCTGTATTAGGTTTGTTAGTATTTCACTGAGGATGTTTGCATCTGTATTTATAACAGTTATTGGTCTGTAGTTTTTTGTAATTTCATTGTCTGGTTTTAGTATCAGAATAATACTGTCCTCATAGAAAGTGGAGGAAAGTGTTGTTTCCTCGTTTGTTTTTTTGGAAGAGTTTGAGAAGGATTAGTGTCAATTCTTCTGTAAATGTTTGATAGAAGTTGTCAGTGAAGTTACCTGGTCCTGAGCTGTTCTTTTGAGGGAGTTTTCTGACTACTTCTTCAATCTCTTTACTTGTTAGTGGTCTATTGAGATTTTCTTCAGTCTATTGGCAGTTTGTCTGTTTCTAGGAATGTATCTCTTTCATCTAGATTACCTAATTTGCTGTCACACTATTGTTGGTACTATTCTCTTAGGATACTTTTATTATTATTATTATTTCTGTAAGGTCTCTAATAATGTCTCTTTTCATTACTGATTTTAACAATATGAGACTCTCTTCTTGGCTGGTCTAGCTAAAGGTTTGTCACTTTTACTGATCATTTCAAAGAATCAACTTTTGGTTTTGTAGATTTTCCCTATTATTTTTCTATTCTAGATTTCATTTTGTCCAATCAAATCTTTATTATTTCTTTTCTCCTCATTGATTTGCATTTAATTTGCTCAATGTTTTCCATTTTCTTAAAGTTGAAGGTTAAATTACTGATTTGAGATTTTTCTTCCTTTTTAATATAGATGTTTAATACTATAATTTTGCCTCTCATCACTGTTATAGGTGCATTTCATAAATTTTGATATGTTGATTTTTTTGTTCTCATTCATCTCAAAGGATATTCTAATTTTCCTGTGATTTCGTCTATGTCCCCGTTGATTGTTATTTATTCTCCATATATTTGTACATTTTCCAAATTGCTTCTTGGTTTTTTTTAATTTCTAATTTCATTTTGTTGGAGAATATAATTTCTGTCATTTTAATCCTTTTACATTTACTGAGACAATCTTAATACCTAATTTACATAGAGAATATTCTATTCACCCTTGAAAAGAAAATTCTGCTGATATTGGTTTACGTGTTCTATAGATGCCTATTAGGTGTTGTTTGTTTATACTGCTGTTAATTCTTGGTTGATACTATTTGTTCTTTCCTGAGTGGGTATGGAAGTCTCCAACTATTACTGTTGAATTAACTATTTCTCCCTTCAATTCTGTCATTTACTTTATGTATTTTGGGACCTATTGTTAGTTGCATATATGATTATTAATTGTTCTATCTTCTTGGTTAATTGGCACTGAAGTGTTTTTCTTGATTCCTTTGGCCCACAGGAAAAATTCAGACACAGTGAGTAAGCATCCAGATTCCCCAGTCAAAGAGGTCACTGCCCTAGAGGCCCATTTCTTTCATTCCCCAATCAGAATACTGAGGTGATCAGTATGACTCAGCAGTTGGAAGATTCTGGGAGCACAGCAATCAGGGCTTAGAATTAATCAAAGGGCTATAGATCTCAGAGTTATCAAAGTTATCCTGAGCAAGAAGAACAAAACTGAAAGCATCACACTTCCTGATTTCAAACTATATTATAAAACTATAACAAACAAAACAGTATGCAACAAACATGAAAATAGATGCACAGACCAATAAAACAAATTGAGAGCCCAGAAATAAATCCACACATATGAGTACATAGTCAACTAATAATTAATATGAGTACATAGTCAACTAATAATTAATAAGTGCAGCAACAACACACAATGGGGAAAGGATAGGCTCTGCAGTAATTGATATCAAGAAAACTGGATAGCCACAAGAAAAAGAATAAAATTGAATGCCTTTTTTACACCATTCACAAAAATTCACTTGAAATGTATTAAATACTTAAATGTAAGCCCTGAAACTGTAAAACCCCTAGAAGACGACACAGGGGAAAAGTTCCTTGACAATGGTCTTGATAAATTTTTTTTGGATATGATACCAAAAACAGGCAAAAAAAGCAAAAATAGACAACTGAGACTACATCAAACTAAAATGTTTCTGCATAGCAATGGAAATAATCAATAGAGTTAAGAGGAAACCTATGGAATGAGATTAATGTTTGCAGACCATATATCTTATAAGGGGTTATTTTCTAAAATATATTTTTAAATATCTCAAACATCTCAATAGCAAAAAATATAAAGAATCTGTTTTGAAAAGGGCAGAGGACCTAACAGATATTTTTTGAAAGATTACATTCAAAAGACCAACAGGTACATGAAGGGTGCTCAACATCATTAATCATCAGGGAAATGCAAGTCAAACCCACACTGAGATATCACCTCACACCTGTTAGTATGGCTATTGCAAAAGTCAAAAGATAAGTGTTGGCAATGATGTGGAGTAAAGGGAATGCCTGTATACACTATTCATGGAAATGTAAACTGGCACAGCCATTTTTTTAAAATTAAAGAATAGTTGGTATACAATATTATATTAGTATTAGGTGTACAACATAGTGTTTCAACATGTGTATACCTTACAATGTGATCATCACACTAAATTTAGTAGTCATCTGTCACCATGCAAAGTCATGGGGACAGACTTTATATTCCCCTTCACCTTTTGTTTTTTAAAAATTAATTAATTTTATTTATTTTTTACAACACAGCGCAATAGTTATACTTTCTACCCCTCAAAGTGACAACCTCCCTCCCCCAATATGCCACCCCACTTCCCCCCCCATATCATACATACCTATTACAATTCCATTGACTCCACTCCCACACTGTACTCCACATCCCTTGACTATACATGTATACATTCAATCACAGTTAACATACAATATTATACAACATCAGCTTCAGGTGTACAGCACAGCGATCAAGCCTCTACCCTCTCCCTGAAGTGGTCTCCCCAATAAGACATGCAACCATCTAACACCCTACAAAATATTCACAACATTATTTATTTATTTATTTATTTATTTGGGCAGTGTCACTGGCCCTCATATGTGGGACCCGAACCGGGGCTGCTGGCGTCCCAAGCCAGTGTTTAACCACCGTGCCACTCGGCCGGCACCTAGACAACATTATTATATTCCCCGAACTGCCTTTCATATCACTGTGGCAATATTGTAGTTTCCTATTTATGCTGTCTAATCCCTTCCGCTTCTCCCTCATCCCACCCCCTCCCAACTAGCAACCATCAGGTTTTCCTCTATATCTGCTTGATATGATTTCAATCTTCTTAAATTTACTGAGTCTTGTTTTGTGGCCTAACATGGTCTAACTTCGAAAATATTCCATGTGCACTTTAAAAGAATGTTTATTCTGTAGCTTTGGTGTGAAATGCTCTAAAAATATCCATTAAATCCAGCTGGTCTAAAGTTTCATTTAAAGCCACTCTTTCTATGTTGATTTTCTGTCTGGAGAATCTGTCCATTGTTAACAAAAATCTTGGTTGAACTCCCCTACTATAATAGTGTTACTCCCCTACTATAATAGTGTTACTGTTGATCTCTGTCTTTATGTCTGTCAAAATCTGATTTATATATTTAGGATCTCCTATGTTGGGTGCATAGATGTTTAACAGGGTTATGTCCTCTTGTTGAATAGATCCCTTTATTATTACGTAGTGCCCTTCTTTGTCTTTTATTGTAGTCTTCATTTTAAAGTCTATTTTGTCCGAAATAAGTATTGCTACCCCAGCTCTTTTCTCATTTCCATTTGCATGAAATACCTTATCACATCCTTTTACTTTCAGCCTGTATGTGTCTTTTGATCTGAGTCTCTTGTAGACATCATATGCATGGGTCCTGTTTTCTTATCCACTCAGTCACTCTATGTCTTTTGATTGGAGCATTTAGCCCATTCATATTTAAAGTGATTATTGATAGGTACATATATATTGCCATTTTGTTATTTGTATTCCTGGTCTTCCTAGGTTAGCTTGTTTACCCCTTTCTTCTGTTTTAAAATTTCCTGCAATGCTGGCTTGGTGGTAATGAACTTCTTAAGCTTATTCTTTTCTGAGAAGCTCTTTATCTCTCCTTCAATTTTAAGTGATAGCCGTGCTGGGTAGCACAATCTTGGTTGTAGACCTTTAGTTTGAGTCACTTTGAATATCTCCTGCCACTCCCTTCTGGCCTGCAGAGTTTCTTTAGAAAAGCCAACTGTCAGTCTTACAGGAATTCCTTTGTATGTAACCGGCTGTCTTTCTCTTGCTGCTTTTAAAATTCTGTCTTTGTGTTTAACCTTTGCCATTCTAACTATGATGTGTCTTGATGTGGACCTGTTTGGGTTCAGTTTATTTGGAACTCTCTGCACTTCCTGTGCTTGTATGTCGATTTCCTTCGCCAGGATAGGGAAGTTTTCAGTCATTATTTTTTCAGATACATTCTCGACCCCTTGCTTCTTCTCTTCTCCTTCCAGTATTCCTATGATGAGATATTGTAGTACTTCATCTTGTCCCACAGGTTTCTTAAACTATTTTTATTGTTTTTATATTGTTTTTTTCTTTTTGTTGTTCCAACTGGATGATTTCTGCTATATTGTCTTCTAAATCACTGATCTGATCCTCTGCTTCATCTAATCTACTGGTGATTCTTTCAAGTGTGTTCTTCATTTCAGTTATTGTATTCTTTAGTTCTAACTAGTTGTTTTTTATGATTTCTCTATCCTTCCTTATGTTGGCACTAAGTTCATTAAACATGCCTTTTTTTTTCTTAGACTTTTTTTTTTTTTTGAGGGCAGTGTCATTGGCCGTCATATGTGAGACCCGAAGCAGGGCCGCTGGCTGTCTAAGCCAGCACTCAACCACTGCATCACTGGGCCGGCCCTAAACATTCTTATCATCAGTGTTCTAAACTCTGTCTCTGAAAGGCTGGATCTCTCTGATTCATTTAGTTCCATTTCTAGAGGTTTCTTCTGATCTTTTACTTGTGACATGTTTCTTTGTTTCCTCATTCTGGCTGATTCTCTGGTATTGCTTTGATATATTAGATAGATGACCAGGAAAGCCCCGGCTGGATCACATAGGTGCACAGCTCACGGCCCAACACTCCCAGGAAAACTCCCAGTCTCAGCCTGTCCCAATCAGCTGCTTGCAGATCAGGCCAAGCAGCGTGACAACCAATCACCAGCCTGGCAACTCTGCACACGCAATGCGGAGAGTGGGCCTCCAAGGCAGCTTGCGCACTCCTGCGTCTCAATGAGCAGCCTATTGGAGCCAGAGCGCACCCACCCGACGTTTCCCTGGCTACGCAGCACAAGCCGGGCAGAGGGTGGGGCTTCAAGGCAGCATGTGTGCACATGCACACACGCACTTCTGCACAAATTTCACCAGACCAATGTGGTCCCAGACCTGACCCTCTGTGGGAGGGCCAGACCCTGAATAAATGGCGCCCTCTGGTACACTACTCTTGTGCAAGCTCCACACCAGGGAAACAATGTTTCCAAAACTTCCAGCTCCCGTGCTAAAGGCGCTCAGTTCAGTCCTTCCCCACAGGCTCCTGGGCCCGGCTCACCAAGCTACTCCCTCCATCAGGAACCAAGCGAGTGCTCACCAGCGAGCAAGTCTGTGTGCCAGCTCCACTGGTTCTCTAGCTGCCCTCAGCCTCACTGAGCTGAGCAAAGAGACCTCACTAATTTCTACTGCCAGCTATCATGGAACTCCTCTTTCTGGCAATGTAATTCTGGGCTGGTGAGCTCAGTGTGGGGATGGAGGGTCTCTCCCCCAACCAGAGAAGCCTCCCATCGCTGAGGCGTCCCTCACAGGGTTCACCCTCTCTCATCTGCACCCCTCCTATGAGACTTGAAGTGGCCTCCTCTTTAAGTTCTTCACTTAGAGGTTCTGTTCATCTAGTGTTCCAGTAATTTCCAGGGTTGAATGTTGTATAAGTTATTTGTAATTTTGGTGTGATCCTGGGAGGCAGTTGTCACGGCATCTGTCTATTCCGCCATCTTACCAGAAGTCTCCTGGCACAGCCATTATTAAAAAATAGAATGGATGTCTTCAAAAAATGAATTTACCATATGAGCCAGCAATCCTCCTCCTGGTTATATGTCCAAAGGAAAGGAAATCAGTGTTTCAAAGAGATATCTGAACTCTCGTGCTTATGCAATGCTAGTCACAACAGCCAAGAAGTAGAATCTAAGAGTCCATCAATGGATGAATAGATGAACGGATAAAGAAATTGCGATGATAGATAAACAGACAGATAGAGATGGAGATACATATCACATATATGTATGTATATCTCACACATATACAATGGAATATATTGAGCCATAAAAGAGAAAGAAATTCTGACATTTGCAACAACATGATGAATCTGGAGGACATTATGCTAATGAAATGAGCTAGACATAGAAAAGATAAATACTGCATGATCTCTCTTATATGTGGAATCTAAAAAAGTTGAACTCGTAGTATCAGAGGGTAAATCATGGTTACCAGCGACTTGGGATAGGGGGCATGGGAGGTGTTGGTAAAAGGGTACAAACTTTCAGTTGGAAGATGGGTAAATTCTGAGAACCTAATTTAAAGCATGGTGACTATAGTTAATAATAATGTATTGTATATTTAAAATTTTCTATGAGAGTAGATCTCAAGTTTTCTCAGCATATTTTTAATAGTGGTCACTATGTGAGTTGATGATATGTTAATTAGCTTGATTGTGATAGTCATTTCACAATGTATATGTATACAAAAATATCACATTGTATACCACAGATATATGCAAATTTTATTTTCAATCATACCTCAGTAAAGCTGGAGAAAGAAAAAAGAAAGAATATTTCCCAAGAATAAGAGTTGAGAGAATTAGAGAGTTAAGAGAATTGGAGGTTGGGGACAGAGTGTAGACAATTGTAATTTAGGAGCTCAGAGAACATATTTCATTCATTGATTCCATCATTTCTCCCTCATTCATTCAACACTATTTAGTGAGCTATTACACTGTACCAGGACTTTGCTACATGTCAAATATATAGTTAATAACACAGAATTTTTGTCCTCATGGAATATGTAGTATATTATAGATGACAGGCAATAAGCAGATAAACAAACAGTATTCATGTAATGTTAGATAATATGAAGAGAATAAAGAGTGCTCTGTGATACAGAAAAATAGTAGGACTTATTTAGAAAGGTTTGACTTTTGAGAATTAAAGAACTGTGAAGAAAGGAAAACATGTCAGACATTTATTCCTATATACTCTGCTCCTATAACAGTTTTGGTGCCTGGTTAGTGTTTATTCAATGTTTATTAATTAATAAATGAAATAACAGGACATCTGTTTATTTTTATTACTCAAGTACTATAAAATGTAAAAAGGTCAATATAAACTGTTAAAGCATAATAAATTAACATTTCATTAAACACAACATAAAAGTGTATCTCTTGTAACAGCATATAGTTGGAAATTGTTTATTCTTTCAGGCTTTCTCTTTTGACTGGACTTTGTAATCCACCTATATTTAATATAATTACTGATAGTCAATTTACATTTCCCATTTTATTTATTTTCTATTTATCTTATGTCTTTTTGCTATTCTACTCCCAAATTACTACCTTCTTTTATGTTAAATTGATATTATCTACTGTATTATTTTAACTTCCTTGTTGATTGTTTTACAATATTTTTATAATAGAATCTATAATAGGTGAGGAAGAAGGGGGGAAAAAAGAAAACTAATAGTTTTAGTTAACTACCAAAATGCTATGTGTTAATAGGGCTGGTATACACACATATGCAAACTTCTTTCAGGAATATTAATTATTAATTCAAGAGATATTTGTTACATACATAATGTACATGATCTACTCAGTTAGATACTGTAGACACAAAGATATATGGGGAAAGTACAGGCTTGTCTCAGTGAGAGCACTAACAATAGAGATAAATGAAAACAAATCATAATACAATGTAATAAGTATTATATCACAGATAAACACAAAGTGGGAAGGGGAACACTCAAACAGAATGATAATTCTGTTTGAAAGGAAAAACTTTGTAAGTACACTTTAACAAGCACACAGGAGTTTAAAAAGGATTCCAGGGACTATAAATAACTTGGCATGCACTGAGTGAGTATTACATGTTTGGTGCTGGAGTGAAAATTAATAAGACAGGCGGGGGGGGTTTGGCTTTGAAGTGTGAACCCTGAGAAGATTCATTTGATATGAATGCCAAAAAGGAATTTGTCTGCTGAGATGGACTCCCCATGGTCAACCAAGGGCCCACATTTTGTGAGTAAGAGTCTAGCAGGGGCTTTTCTGTGAACTCTGTACACAGGTGAGAATCTTGGACTGAAATCTTGGCTTCCTGCACTATGCCTGTGTTTCCTGGGCTGCAGCACTTTTTGCTCAAATAATTTTTACTTTATTACAGTCAAAAATTAATTTTGGTTCACCAAAGATCACAAGCTAGTGAGATGCACACTACCAGTGGAAAGGGCTTCTTAATCACCTGCAAGTAAAAATTTGCTGAAGGGTCTTAGTTATTAAATTGGCAAAAGCACCTCTGCAGTCGATGTCTCCCAGCTTCACAGTGGTGAAAGGAAAACTTCAATTCATGTTGTGACAAGCTCTATGGAAACAGACTTGGGTATTTTATTCAGTGAATTTGAGATGAACAAAAAAATTAGAGCTATATGCAAATATTCATAAAACTCCAGCACAAAGTCAGCACAGTCATCAGACTTTTAATTAAAGCTTTGAAAGTAGCTCTACCTTGTCGTGTGCTGGATTCCTCTGAAATTATTACACAAGTGTGTTTTCATTGAATTGCTACAGCAACTCTGATCACTGAGCAAGATTTATAATATCACATATTGGATGACAGATGATGGTGAAAGTGAAAGATAATAAATAATTATTGTTACCATCTGGACTCTGAAATACATCTTCTTAAAGAGTGTACTTCAGAATCTTATAACTATAGAATTTGTGCAAAGGAAATAAAAATGTTAAATTTAAATTAGATAGGAGCAAAGATACTAATGAAGAATTCACAGAGGGGTATACAGATCTTGTTTAGAAGCACTTGACACAAAATTATTTATAAAGCAGGATGGTTTCTCACATAAGCACCTAAACTGATGACATAAGATCTCCATTAACCTCTTCATGTCAAAGAGAGTAAATGCCATCTAATCTGAGTATGGGGTCATTCTAATAGTTTTTCCACTTTTTCACTAAAGTGTGGTTACTACTGACATTACTGCACATTATAGCCAATGTGAAAAATATAGTCATTGTACATGCATATGATCTATTTATTCTATTTAGGTCTTTCTGAATCAGTGGAAAGGGAGTTAATCATGAAAATGTTAGTGGATGGCTTTGTAAAAATAGGTTTGATGATCATTCTAAATCTATTAACAGCTTGTTTTTTCTTGGTGCCTGGCTCTTTCCTGAGGAGGGAAGGAAGACAGTTCAGAATACACACACACACTTTTATCAGGGTTTCTAATAGGAGCAACAAACAGAAGGGAATTCCAAGAAAGAGTTTTGAGGGAGGCTGCAGCAGCAAGTGCACATAAATATTTGCTTACTACCTATAAAATACAATACACACATTTTACACATAGCACTTTATAGGCACTGTATTTTATTTAATTCACAAAAAAATACTCTAAAAAGATTGTCTCCATTTTCCAGGTAAGAAAACTAAGTTAAATGACTTGTCCAAGCTCAGATCTCTCTGTACTATTTCTGTAATATCTCTCAACTGATGAAAACCTAGAGAAATAATTCAATTTAGTTACTGAAAAGAGAGGATTTAGAGCACATTGGAAGCCAGAGAGATGCAAATAATATCAACATGGAACAATCAGAACATGTTATATTGTGTGGGTAACGATAAGATTCAGGAAAACTGCTTCTTTTTAGATGTGTTGGTACTTTCCTAATGGCAAGGCCTTAAAGTAGAAGGACCATCTGAATAGCTGCCATTATTAGGTATTAACAAATTTGTTATCTAATAAACCCTTTTTTTACTTTTCAGGGAAGCTGCTGCAATTCCATAAAATCCTTCATTGCAGTAGCTTGAACAGGAGGCATCAACTCCTGATGTAGAACTACTTTAACCTTATAATTATGATAAAATGACTGCTATGTTGCCAGCTATTGATCATTGTTGTTACTATGTTATTACCATCAACAACTTATTTGCTCATCACTAACATACCCAAACTTTTTCACTCATAGTTCACTTCAATTTACTGAGCACGAACTGAAGTTTTTGTTTGTCACCAATGACAAAGTGCTGAGGAAATTAGAACTACCTGTCCGTTGGAAGGCTACATAGGTGTGTTTCATGTAGAATATAAACAAACCCAAGATATGCCTTGCTCTGAGACAAGTCAGATTTTGATTTTCCATAACTCATTTATATGCAGACCAATCTCAAGTGTGTGTGTGTGTGTGTGTGTGTGTGTGTGTGCCCAGCCCAAATTCTCACCAGAAATTTAGACAACTGCTTACTGAGTATCATCTCGATCTATCTAATGTACTATAGAAGGGCAATCAGTGTACTAAAAACTGAATTGTTTTTCTTCCCTTTCTTCTTATCTTACCCCACTGCAAACCCCTGCCCTCTTAGTGACTGATACTAGTAAGAGCATAAGTCTAACATTCACCATTAACTGTACCTCTCCCTTTTATTAAACTCTGAAAACATAGCCCCCTGTTCAATGTAAGGCAATTTCTTATTCTAGTCCATAAATGTCTCTTCAGTCTGTCTGTTTCTCTCCATCTCCATTACTGTAGTAGGTAAGCCATTATCATCTCTTGGTGGAATTTTTAACAATTTCCTAAGAGTTTTTTCCACTTCAAATGATCTTTCCAAATAATCTAATAGAATTAGATTATTCTCAGGCTAATCTCCTCATATAGCTTTCTGATATTGTTAACTTAAAAACAACAGTCTTCTAACATTATATCTGTTCCTCATAAATAACTCACAGATATTCCATCCTTTGGGCCATCTTCCAGTTACTTGTCCCATGCTCCTTTTGGCCCCCAGGCTGTCCCCTCTTTTTCCATCCCACTATTTGGTAGGCTGTCTTTTCCCATCTCAACCTAGATATCACTTTCTTCAAGATGTTTTCCCCAGCCTACATAGTCTTCTCCTCACCATCATTAGCTTTTCTTAGGTATCACTAAAATGAGCATCTAGCCCTTTATCTTAGCAATTATCACATTATATTTTAATTCTTTGATTGTTTGTCTCTTCCACTGGACAATAAATTTCAGGAGGGAAAGACAATGACTGGACTAATCATGATTCTATGCCCTGTTTCTAACATAATAACTGGCATTCATTCATGTTTAATATTTGCTGAATAATTCAATACACAGGTATTACTTGGAAAACAAGGCCTGAAGGAATCAGATCACTTAAATCATTTTGACATTTGGCTCACCTTCTCCGTAGAATTCATTTTAAATTCCTTAGCATGACCTGCAAGACCCTTTCAATTTGATTTGAACATTTCATTATCATCTCCTGTTATTTGCTCCAATTTTGTAACCACAGTGGTCAATTTAGAGTTTCCTTAACAGTATTTCTTCTTGCACCTTTGCTCCTGTCATTCCTAGTACTGAGATATATTTCTTATCTTCTAACTTTCTAAATCTACTCCATTTTCAATGTGTACTTCAATGGTCTTTGCTTCTCTAAAGCTTCTTCTAACTCCTGTAGAGAAATATACAAACTTGTTTCTCAAACTACCTCATACAAATCTCTGAAAAAGCACTTCTCATTTTCTCTTGTGATTATCTTATTGCTTATCTAGATTGCTTATGCATCTATCCTCAGATTCCTGGAGAAGGAATTCAATCCTCTCTGAAATGTCTCTGCCTCCACAGCCCCTCAAACACATGATGGATATTCAGCTAATTTTTGGTAATAAATAAACTCCCCACATACAGTCATTCACTTGTTTTTAAAGATTTTATTGGGGAATTGGGGGAGGGGCACAGTGTTGGAGAATTGGAGAAGGAGACCGGCCTTGTTGTTCTTCAATCTTCATAGTGGAGGGCGCCAGTCGCCATCTGGCTTCCCCTCAGCAGCTTGTGGCCTCTAAGTTCAAGGTGCTGTGTTCAGTCTTAGTTGTGGGTGGACGTAGCCACCATCCCATGTGGGAGTCAAACCAGCAGCCTTGTTGTTAAGAGCACACGCCCTATCCACTGAGCCATCTGGGCAGCAGCTCAGCTCAAGGTACCAGTTCAGCCTTCGTTGCAGGTGGACATAGCCCACCATGGAACAGGCAATCTTGTTACACCAGGTGAGCCATCCTGCCACCTGTTGGCAGCTCAGTGACAGCTCAGCTACAGCTCAGCATTCACTGGCCCATATGGGAATCAAAGCAGCAGCCCTGTTGCTCAGAGCTTGCGCTTTAAGCCAACTGTTAACCAACTGAGCCACTCGGCCTGCCCCAATGTTTTGTTCTTCAACTTGCACTTGAGTCTTCAACTCCAAAAGGCAATATTATTACTATATTTACTCCCCAGACTTGAGGTTATATATTGTTCACTGTTATTACATTTTAGGTGAATAAGTAGATTCACCTAAGTAGACTGTGATAACAAATGGTACATGTTACAATATTTAGAGTAATCACTAAAAAGTTAATGCTAAGAGATATAGATTATAGATTAAAGTACAATAGAGGAATTGAAATAGAATATTTAAAAATACTCAGTTAAAACAAAAGTTAGGAAAAGCAGAAAAAAAAGTGACATGAATAGAAAACAACTAGAATGATAAATAAAACTGTATTGATAATTACATTATATGTAACTAAACTAATACACAAATTAAAAGACAGAAATAGACAGACTAAATAAAATAGGCAAGACACAACTATGTGCTGTTTAAAATATTGCACTTTAGGGCCGGCCGAGTGGCGCAGTGGTTAAGCACTGGTCTTGGGAAGCCAGGGCTCCCGGTTCGGGTCCCACATATGAGGGCCAATGACACTGCCCTCAAAAAAATAAAAAATAAAATAAAATAAAATATTTCACTTTAAATATAAAGACAGAAAGTAAAAAGATGGAGAAAGTTATACTACTAATGTTTAAGAAAAAATAAACACCAGGCAAGGAGTTCTTTCAGTGATTAAAAAAAAAAAAAAAAAGGAGATATAAAGATAAAAGAGCCAATTCATCAACCAAATACAACAATCTTAAATATGGATACAAGAAATAACACAGCTTCAAAATACATAAAGCAAATCTGACTTGAGAGAAACTGCCAAATCCACAATTTGTGACTGCAGCACTCCTTAATCAGTAATTGACAGAAAGTAGAAAAAAAAAAATCAAGAGAATGTAGAAGAGTCTTACATTACAAACCAAATAAATGTAACTGGCATTTATAGAGCATGAAAACAACTGTAGACTATTTTGACCATAAAACAAGTTTTAATAAATTTTAAAGTATTAAAAATACATAGAAAACATCTTATCCCACAGAATTATATTTGAAATAATAAAATATCTAGAAATCTTTAAATATTTGGACATTAAATAGCACAATACTAAATGTATAATTGATTACGGAGGAAATAATGAAAAATTTGAAAGTACATCTGCTGACTAACCTTGAACATAACATATAAAAATTTGTGATACACACCTAGAGAAGAGCTTAGAGGAAAATTTAAAGCTTGAATGATTATATTAGAAAACACAAAAAGCCAAAAATTTGTGTCATCATTATGAAGTAAGGAAAAAAGAACAAATTAAACACAAAATAAGTAAAAGAAAGAAAAATGATAAACATAAGAGCAGAAATCAATGAAATAAAAAATGAATAATAAAGAAACTAAAAGTTATCCATTTCAAAACATTGATAATATAAATATACCCTTAGCATGACTAATTAAGAAGAAAAAGGGAGAAAACACAAATAAGAATTGAGAGATAAAATAGCATTACAGATATAAAGAATATTAAAAAATATTAAGAACAATGTTTTACCAAAAATGAGAAAAAATGGATAAAAATCTTAGAAAAACTAAATTACCAAAATTAACCCAAAAAGAAATGAAATCTAAATAATCCTACATTTATTACGGAAACTGATTTATAATGGAAAGAAATCCTTTTTAAAATTCCATAAAATTTCACTATTTAATTATATCAGTTTTTCAAGGGATAAAAATAACAATTTACACAAGTCCTTTTAGAACATGAAGTGTGACAGATTTGTTTAATGCAATACTGTATGTACAATAGACCTAAACATGAAAGTTTAAATTCCAGAGTTTCTCAAAGATACCGAAAGATAATATTTTAGTGATATTTGATAGACAGAGATTTCTGAGATGATTTTTAAAAGCATGAACCAGTTATAAATTGGATTTCATTCAAATTATAACTTCTGCTCATCAAATATACTATTAAGAAAGTTAAAATGCTAGCCTCACACTTGGAGAAAATATTTCAACACATATATCAGACAGAATATGGAAAGAACTTCTACAAATCAATAATGCAAACAATCTAATTTTTAAATGGGCAAAACATTTGAACAGGAACCTGACAAAAGTAGATATTGAAATTGATAATGAGGTCATTCAATATTTCTTGAAATTAGTCATCAGGTAAATGCAAATTAAACTGTAATTTGATACCACTTTGAGCTCACTATTACAGCTAAGATCAAAAAGCTCCACACCACCAAATGCTGGTAAGGATGTGCAGTAAATGGGGTTTCATTAATTGCTAATGAGAACGTAAAGTGGTATAACCACTTTGAAAAACTACTTGGCAGTTTTTCATAGTATTCAACATATATCTGCTCTATGATCCAAAGCTTATATCCCATGTTACCAAAAATTGGAAGCATCTCAAACACTATTCAACAGGAGTAATAAACAGATTGTTGTATGTTGATACAGTGGGATACTTGGTAATATAAATGAATCTCAAATCCCTTGTACTGATCAAAACAAGGCAGATACAAAAAAGTACATTCTATATGATTTAATTTATATAATTCAAAAGCAGGAAAAATAATCTACGCTGATAGAAATCAGAATCACAAAGGGAAAACAATTGTTGGCTATGTAAGATGATGGATATTAAACATTTGGATATGTGGATATTAACCAAATGGATATGTAATAACCATTTTACAATATATAACTATGTCAAATTATTGTGTTGTACAGTCTAAACTTAAAGAATGTTATACATCAATTATACCTCAATAAAACTGGGAAGCGGGAGAATAAGGTTTTAGGGGGAACTAGAAAAATTTGTAGTGTGATAGAAATGCTCTGTCTAGACTGGAGTGCTTGTTATACGATCATATACATTTGTCAAACCCTACATACTTAAAATTGTCTTATACAGAAATTTGAAGTATATGTTAATTTTGCCTCAATAAAAAGAAAATTATCTTTCTGCAAGAAACCTCCTTTAGTTGATCCTACTCAACTCTAAATGGACAATCTGCAATTATGAGTTACTAGTCCAATTCCCACCTCTACAAGCTAAATTTAGGCCTTTGTGTAGTTTATACAACTGATATATGAAATTATACAATTTGAGCACGAGTGTATAGTATAACTTTCTGATGTAAAATTTTGTATATCAACGCTTACTAAGAGTTATTCAAAAGTTGTGGGCTGGCCGAGTGGCGCGGTGGTTAAGCGCTGGCTTAGGAAGCCAGCGGCCCCGGTTCGGTCCCACATATGAGGGCCAGTAACACTGCCCTCCAAAAAAAAAAAAAAAAAAGTTGAATAACCCAGGTTGAATGTTAGTTCCTGGAGTGTTGGTCAATCGTGCCATATGTTTTTATTTTATTTTTTTTATTTATTTATTTTTAGCTGAGCCACCCTGCCTCCTGTTGGAAGCTCAGAGGCAGCTCAGCTCAGTCTGGGAGTTGAACTGGTGACCCTGTAGCTCAGAGCTCACCCTCTTGAGGGAGCTCTTAACCAACTGAGCCACTCGGCCAGTCCTATCATATATTTTTAAGTGTCTATAGTACTCCCCAAACTAAGCTTTACTAAGAGAATCAATAATGGAGTCTGATTATATCAGATCATGCATTTTTATGTGTCTTTTATACAGCATCAAGATGATAATGCTCAACATTATTGGCCATCAGGGAGAGGCAAATTAAAGTCACAACAGTAACAACAAAAGACATAATACTAATAGTTGCCAAGACTGAAGCAACTGAAACTCTCATTCTCCTTATGAAAGTATAAATGGGTACCATCACTGTGGAAAATTGTTTAGCATTATCTACTAAAAGTAAACAAGTACATATCCTGTCATTAAACAATCTAACAACTGGGTATAGACTGCAAAGAAATGCATATATTCAGGCACCAGAAAACACTAGAATGTTCAGAGCATCATTACATGTAATGGAGGGAACAAAAAAACAAAAACAAAAACACAACTAGAATTAACGAAAAATTAATCAATAGGAAAATTAGTAAATAAAGGTATGTAGAGGAAGGAGTAGTAAAAGGAACAAATCTATCAAAAGTGACAAGAGCAGAGAGGTGATGCAGAATAAGATCTACATTGGAGGAAGAAAGCACGAGAATAACTCAGGTTTAGAAAACTAGATTTGTAATGGAAGATAGTACAACAGTGACCACCTTAAAAAAGTATGTTTTTTCCATAGCCCTTGACCTGATGGCAGGGAATATTTAGAAATATTCAAAAAGTATATTTTAACATTGCTGTCAAAGCAGTCCTGTAGGTTTCCAGGATACAGGTGGTCAAAGTGTGTAATTGTAAATCTGCTTGCACAAGAACAACTCGTCATAGAGGATGTTAATTCCATGAGATTCAGTGTCATCCTAAACTGCAGTTTGGCCTCAGCTTTATTTCTATTACTATGCTCAGGACAGCATAAATAATCTTATTTACACATTTGATTCAAGTTTACATAACTCACTGTACAAAAAAGTAAAATTTGAGACTGGAATGGTAAATTGTTTTATGTTTAAACACAAAATTGAATAGGATCCTTGCGGGGGACCAGCCTCCGCAGTCCAGGGTTTCCTTCAGGTGGAGACAGCGTCGGTGGGGGAGGAAAATAAAGAAGGGAGACAGTGGAGACACCGGGGTAGTTTCAGAGAAGAAGTGTCACACTTTATTGCCAGAGCATGTTCTTTTTATAGGGATTCTTGACCATTACCTCAATCACATGAGTTTGGTGATTTCTAGTTCCCAGGATTTACTCAGTCTTTACTTCCCTGTAATTGTTCTCTCCAGGATACACTGGCCTATTCTATGTTAAGGATTCACCTATCTCTACATATTGCCTAAAGAGTGGTTACCATGACTACCTAGCCATTATCCCAAATTCCAGAAGCTAGACTCACAGGGCGTATACTAGGAGTGGCTGTGTTCAGGGTAAAAGCATCTAAAATCTATTCCTATGTAAACACAATACTTAGTAGCTAAAAGGGAGTCTTAAAGATCTTTTGTCCTAGGAGGGCTACATATTTACAATAGAGGGTAGCATTGTTTCTCAGTCAAAGCTTCAGTATCTGTTGCTACAACAATGCACTAGGCAAAGAATTTAAACAAAGTTGTTAATTAATATACCCTATGGTCAGCAAGTCGCCTCTTACAGGAACTCTCATGGCCTGAAGACTTTTAATCTTCAAGGAGACTATTCACAGCAGGGCCCTTAGGCAAGTGCATCAGCTTCTCACAGGCCTGAATTTTCTGGCCTGAGTTTGTTAGAGGTCTGTGCCTCAGTTTCCAAGGGGTTTGAGTCCCCAATATCTCAGTTCAGGGGTCCCCTCGGGTTGTAGCCTGTTTTAGGGAGTTTCCTTCTCTTTAGGAAATCTTGCCCCGTCATTGACTTACACAACCAGCTATCATCAGGGTACCACAGGAACCTGTCACAAATGCAGTGAGTATATTGTCTCCTATAGGAGGAAAGGCACATGGGTTCATAGAGGCAGGAGATATTACATGACCAACCATAAGGCAGCACTCCAAACATCCAGTGCTGAGCAGGGCAATGTGACCTTGTCAGACACTGAAAGACTGTCGGCTCCCGGCAGATCCTCATATTTTAAAGCTGTTTTTTGCTTCAAAGTATACCCTGCTTTTTAAGTGAGAGAAATGAAATCTATCTGTGATCCTACTGTCCTCTTGTAGAGTTCCTTAAGTGTATGCCTAAAATCTTACAAGCATAAAATTTTGGTACTGAACAGTTAAAGAAAGAAAAAGGAATATTAACTTTGTCTCTTTTTGAACTTCCATAATGAAATTCTACAGTATGATCTCATTTGTTTTTGCTTTTTTTTTTTTTTTTTTTTTTTGAGGGCAGTGTCACTAGCCCTCATATGTGGGACCGAACCGGGGCCGCTGGCTTCCAAGGCCAGCGCTTAACCACCGCGCCACTCGGCCAGCCCTTGTTTTTGCTTCTTTGTTCAATGTTCTATCTTCATTTATGATTTTGTGTATAGTACTTCCTGATTTATTTTATTGCTTCATAATGTTCTATTGATTAAATATATTACATTTTATTTACCCTTTCTCCTGTTGATATACTTTTGGGTTAATTCTAGTTTTTTTCTTTTTTCTTTTACATGTAATGATGCTATGAACATGTAATGATGCTATTTTTTGGTACCTGAATGTACGCATTTCTTTGTGGTCTATACCAGTTGTTAGATTATTTGATCACAGGGTATGTACTTGTTTACTTTTAGTAGACAATGCTAAACAATTTTCCAAAATGATAGTACCCATTAATACTCTCATGACAGAGAATGAGAGTTCAATTGCTTCACATTCTTGCCAACACTTAGTATTACCTCTTTTGTTATTACTGTTGTTGCTGCTGTTAATTGTGACTTTAATTTGCCTTTCCCTGATGGCCAAATATGTTGTGCATTGTTTGTTTGTTTGTTAGCCATTTATAAATTTAATTTATGAATTGCCTATACAAGTACCCTGATCATTTTTCTATAACTGTCTTGCTTTTTTCTTATTCATTTATAGTTTTCTTAAATATTCTAGACATAAGTTATATGATAATTTTATATTTTGCAAATATGTTCTATTACACTCACCTCTTCAGTTTCTTATTGGTGAACAGAAGTTCTTAATGTACTTTAATTTATCAGCATTCTCTTTTTTATTTATTCATTTATTTATTCGTTTCAGGTGGACTGTGGTACATTTATCCAATGGAGTATCACTCGGCCATAAAGAAGCATTCTCTTTATGGTTAGTACTTTGCTCTATCTTTTGTAAGAAATCTTTTACTATCACAAGATAGCTATTCATATCTTTAACTTTGCAAGACAGTAAAGCTTCACTTTTTTACTTTTTACATTTAGACCTAGAATTTCCCAGGAATTGATTTATGTTTAATAGTATGAAGTAGAAGTAAAGATATGAATTTTTTCCAGATGGATGTATACTTAATCCACCATCATTAATTGAAAAGAATGTCCTTCCCCATGCGTGTCCATTGTAACTTTTGTCATAAACCAATTGTTCCTATACATGTGGGTCTTTTTTAAAACAGTCTATTTTAGTTAATCAGTCTATTTTTTTAACATGGTATAATGCCATGTGTTTGCATAAACAATCTGGTAACTTTATAATAAAGGTAGTGTAAGTCTTACAACTTTTTCTTTTCAAAAATTGTCTTGGATATTATCATTCTTTTACATTTCCATATATTTTAGAATCAACTTGTCAAGTGAAAACATCTGCAGTGACATTTTACAATATATGTAAATTAAATTATTATGCTATAAATCTTAATTCTCTTTTCTTTTTTATACTTTTGTACACCTTATATTTGTACAGAGTTGTATGTCAATCATTTGTAAATAAAACTGGAAAAAAACTACTGGGATTTCTATTTTGATTGTATTGATCTATAAATTTATTTGGGTACATTTAACATCTTTACAAAATTGATTCTTCTAATTGATGAACATGGTTTAATCTTTCTTTAATTGTTATCAGTAATACTTTATTGATTTCTCTGTAGAGGTTCTGCATATCTTGGATTTATTTTTAGGCACTTAATATATTTTAGTGCAATTGTAAATGGCAATTTAAATTATTTTAGTTTCTAATTGTCTGAGCTGGTATTTAGAAACAGAGTTATCTTCTGGATATAGACCCTGTATGCAGGAAAATTACTACATTCATTTGTTACTAAATAGTTTTTTTTCTGTAGGTTTTTAGCTCTATAGACAATCATGATGTCTGTGGTAAAGCGTTTTATTTCTTACTGTCCAATCCTTGTAACTTTATATATTTACCTTGCCATATTGCACTACACTTAATCCTCTAGCCAAATTTGAACAGAAGGGTTGACAGACATTATTGTTTCATTCACATTCTCAGAAAACAAGCTTTCATTATTTTACCTTTACTTTGATATCCTTTATTATAAGTATAGAGAAGTAGTTGGTGCAGTAAGCTTAGCAAGATAATTTTAGTAAGAATCATACCATGTCTAACTTAGAAAACAGGCTACAGTGTATATCCAAATTTTTCAAATATTAGGAAAATCTGTGGTAACTATAAATCATCTTTCTCTATATCTTTCATTATAGTTCAATGTGTCTGAGAGATCAATTTACTTTTTAAAGCAATACCATTCAAGGCTATTAGCTAAAATTATCAGGAGAGCTGTGCCTTGATTTGTAAGTCCATCATAGTATGGACAATCACTTCTTTTCTCTTAAAATGTATGACTTAGCTCTTCTCCATAGTTGCATATCACCAAATAAGTCTAATAACGCTTTGTAAAAGAGTCAAATACCACATAGTGACAATAAAATCCCCTGTATGCAAACTATTCCATACTTCACTAAGAAAATAATATGACTAACACATAATATACTGTCCTACAGCCATATATCCTCCTTAGAAAATTGTGTAACAATAGGATCATTTCTCCAACATTTATGCCCTACTACAGATAATGTCCTATCAGTTTTTATCTTTCACATTACTAGATGTAAATGGAAGAAATCAGGTGATCAATGTACTTTTGTTCACTTCAGTAACCAGATTAATTCATAGTGGCCCCAAAAGACAATCATAATGACTTAATATATTCTTTCTTTACAATTTTTATTTAAAGCTATATTATGGAAATTTAGCCTATAATAGTCCATGAAAAAAAAAGATTACTCTTTCTTGGACTCTATATCAATTTCTCAGCTAAATATGGATTTTTATTAATGTTCATTATAATTTCAGATAAGCATGAAGAAACTAACATTTTATTGCAATTTTACAGGGAGAAAAAAAAATAAAAGGAAGTATTTTGCTCCAAACTACCTAAGTGATAGTATGGGGAAAAAGCCATTTTCTAAAACAATGCACTTATTCACCAGCTTTCAAATTCATGTCCTAAGAAGCACACACATGTAGTCAATAAATGCTGACTAATTATGATAATGATGCCACATGTCAGAGAAACAGTATTGAATTAAAGACGCATATAAATGTGTGTATGTGAAAGATAGATAGTACGCGTGCATATGGCTTGTGCAAGAATATTTTATAAGATGCATGCTCCAAATATCCAGGTGACATCTTGTCTTTTAAAAAGAGTTTATCTGAAGGCTAGGGGCAAGATGGCAGAGTAGATAAATGTTGAGTTTGCCTCCTTATATGACCACATTAAAATTATAACTGAATTATGGAGCAATCAACCTGGAGAACCACCTGAAGACAGCTGAACAAAAGTCCTATAACTAAGTAAATAAAGAAGAAGCCACATTAAGACTAGGAGGAGGAACAGAGACACAAAATGAACGAACCCCACACTTGCATGTAGTAGTTAAGAATCTAGAGGCATATGTCAGCCATGGAGTTTCCCCCTGGAGGAGCAAGGGCCCCCAGCTCCACAGCAGACTCCCCATCCCAGAGTACCAGTACTGGAAAGAGGACCCCCCCACACAAAATATCTGGCTATAAAAAACAGTGGGATTCTGACTGGGTGAAATGGAAGGCTGCTAAAAACCCAGATGTCCTTTCAAAGGGCCAGCATAGAGGCACCAGTATTATAAGAAGTGTTAAAGGGACTTCTTTAAGAAGGGGCCGGGAGAGAACATAAAGATGAATATAAAGTGGCAATAATTATGTATCTATCAATAATCACTTTAAATGAAAATTGATTATTTAAAAAAATAAAAAAAAATAAATGGTATTAACTATGTATCTATCAATAATTACTTTAAATATAAATGGATGAATAGTCCAATCAAAAGATATAGGGTAGCTGAATGGATGAGGAAATAAGACTTATACATATGCTGTCCACAAGAGACCCAGTTCATATCAAAAGACACATACAGACTGAAAGTAAAGGGAGGGAAAAGATATTTCATGCAAATGGAAACAAATAAACAAAAAAGCTGGGGTAGCAATATCAGAAAAAATAGACTTTAAAACACAGGCTATAAAAAGAGACAAAGAAGGACTTTTGTCTCTCTTTGAGAAAAAGAGAGACGAGGGACAAGAGAAAAGAGGGACTTTTATCATAATGATAATGAAATCAATCCAACAGGAGGACATAACCCTTGTAAACATTTATGTACCCACATAGGAGCTCCTAAATACATAAAGCAAATATTAACTAACATAAAGGCAGAGGTTGACAGTAACACAATCATAGTAGGGGACTTTAACACCACATTGACACCAGTGGATAGATCTTTGTGACCGGAAATAAAAAGGAAACAGCAGCCTTAATGATACATTATACCAAATAGATTTAATTGATATTTTTAGAGCATTTCACCCAAAGCAGAAGAATATACATCCTTTTCAAGTATACATGGAACATTTTCCTAAATAGACCATATGTTAGGCCACAAAACAAGTCTCAAAAAATTTAAGAAAATTATAATCATCTCTGACCACAATGTTATGAAACCAGAAATCAATTGCAAGAAAAAAACTGAAAAGCATACAAGCACATGGTGGCTAAATAACATGCTACTAAATAATGAATGAGTCAAAAACTAGATCAATGAAGAAATCAAAAGATACCTTGAGACAGATGAAAATAAAAACACAACAACCCAAATGCTATGGAACAGCAAAAGCAGTCCTAAGAGGGAAATTCATAGCAATACAGGCCTTTCTCAAGAAACAAGAAAATTTTCAAATAAACAATTTAAACTTATACGTAAATAAACTAGAAAATGAAGAGTAAACAAAGCCAAAGTGAGTACAAGAAAGGAAATAATAAAGATCAGAGCTGAATGAACTAGTCTAAAAAATAATAATAATAATAATACATAAATTCAATGAAACCAAAGCTTTTTCTTTGAAAAGATAAACAAAATTGATAAATCTTTAACCAGACTCCTCAAGGGGGAAAAAAAAGAGAAGACCCAAATAAATAAAATCAGAAATGAAAGAGGAAAAGTGACTGCTGATACTTAATACAAAAGATTATAAGAAAATATTATGAAAAATTATATGCAAACAAACTGGACAACTTGGAAAAAATTGATAAATTCCCAGAAACATAAAATCTTCCAAGACTTAGTCAAGAAGAAAAAGAAAATCCAAACAGACCAATTACTACCAATGAAATTTAATCTGTAATCAATAAGCTCCCAACAAACAAAGGCTCTGAACCAGATGGATTCAGAGGTGAATTTTATCAAATGTTCAAAAAAGAATTAACTTCTATTGCCCTCAAACTATTCCACAAACTCCAAGAGAAGGCTCCCAAGCTCATTTTACAAGGCCACCATTACCCTGATTCCAAAACCAGACAAAGGAATTAAAAAAACAAAAAAAATTATAGGCCAATATCCCTGGTGAACACAGACGCAAAAATCTTCAACAAAATATTAACAAACTGAATTGAGCAATACATTAAAAAGGTCATACACCATGATTAACCTGGGATACATCATTGGTTCAATATCTGCAAATCAATTTATGTGATACACCACATAAATAAAATGAAGGCTAAAAATCATATGATCATATCAATAGAAGCAGAAAAATTTTGACAAAATCCTGCATTCATTTATGATAAAGACTTTCAGCAAAGTAGGAATTGAGGGAACATACCTCAGCATAACAAAAGCCATATATTACAAACCCACAGCTAACATCATACTTAATGGAGGGAAAGTTAAAGCCTTCTCCTTACGATCAGCAACAAGACAAAGATGCCCATTTTCACCACTTTTATTCAACACAGTACTAGAAGTCCTAAACTCAGCAATCATATAAGGAAAAGATATAAAATCATCCAAAATTGGAAAGAAATAAGTAAAACTGTCATTATTTGCAGGTGACATGATTATGTATAAAGAACCCTAAAAATTCCACCAAAAGAATTATTTGAACTGAATTATAAATGAATTCATTAAAGTAGCAGGATACAAAAATAATTCTGATATCAGTTGCATTTTATATATTAATAAGGAACTATCAGAAAGAAAAATTTAAAAAATAATCCCATTTAGAATTGCATCAAAAAATCATAATATACCTAGGAATAAATTTAACCAAAGAGGTAAAAGACCTGTACTTGGAAAACCCTAAGACACTGAAGAAATTGAAGAAGATACAAATAAATGGAAGCATACGCTGTGCTCATAGATAGGAAGAATTAACATTGTTAATATGTCCCTTCTACCCAAAGCAATCCATAATTCAGTGTAGTCTCTTTCAAAATACCAATGGCATTTGTCACAAAATAGAACAAATAATACTAAAATTTATATGGATCCACAAAAGGCCCCTGAATAACCACAGCAAGAAGAACAAACTTAGAGGCATCACACTTCCTGATATCAAATTAGGCCAGAGTAATCAAAATATCATGGTACTGGCATAAAAACACACACATAGATCAATGGAATAGAATAGAGAGCCCAGAAATAAACCCATGCCTATATGGTCATTTAATCTATTGCAAAGGAGGCAAGATTATACAATGGGATAAAGACAGTCTATTCAATAAGTGGTTGGGAGAATTAGACAGATACATGAAAAAAATGAAACCTTTATTACATCATATACAAGAATAAATTCAGAATCGATTAAAGACTTAAATGTAAGACCCAAAACTATAAAATTCCTAGAAGAAAACATAGGCATTAAACTCTCTGACATTGCTTTTACTACTATTTTTTTCTGATCTATCTCCTCAGGCAAGGAAAACAAAAGAAAAAATAAGCAAATGGGACTACACCAAACAAAAAAGTTTTTTGCACAGCACAGGAAACCACCAACAACACAACAAGAGAACCTACTGAATGGGAGAAGATATTTGCTAATAATACATCTGATAAGGGGTTAATTTCCAAAATTTATAAAGAACTCATACAACTCAACACCACAAAAACAAACAATCCAATTAAAATATGGGCAGACATTTCTCCAATAGATATTTCTCCAAAGAGGTCATACATATGGTCTATAGACATAAAAAGATGTTCAATGTCACTAATCATCAGAGAAATGCAAATAAAAACCACAATGAGTTACCACCTCATTCCTGACAGAATGGCCATCATCAATAATTCAACAAACAAGAAGTGCTGGTGAGGATGTGGAGAAAAGAGAATCATCATGCATTGTTGGCGTGATTGCAAATTGGTGCAGCAATTATGGACAACAGTACAGTATGGAGGTTCCTCAAAAAATTAAAAATAGAACTACCTTATGACCCAGTAATTCCACTTGTGGGTATCTATCTGAAGAATTCCAAAACACTAATTCAAAAAGATTTATGCACCTCTATGTTTACTGCAGCACTATTTACAATAGCCAAGATATGGAAGCAACTTAAGTGTTTGTCAATAGACAATTGGATCAAGAAGAACTGATACAGTGATCCGGCTCCAACAGGCTGCTCACTGAGGCGCGGGAGTGCGCAAGCCGCCTCGGGTCCCTGCTCTCCGCACTTGCTTGCAGAGTTGCCAGGCTGGTGATTGGTTGTCGGGCTGCTTGGCCTGATCTGCGAGTGGCTGATTGGGACAGGCTGAGACTGGGAGTTTTCCTGGGAGTGTTGGGCGTGAGCTGTGTGCTTGCATCATCCAGCCAGGGCTCTCCTGGTGATCTATCTAATACATCAAAGCAATCCCAGAGCGACAGCCAGAATGGGGAAACAAAGAAACATGTCACAAGTAAAAGATCAGAAGAAACCTCTAGAAATGGAACCAAATGAAACAGAGGGATCAAACCTTTCAGAGACACAGTTTAGAACACTGATGATAAGAATGTTTAAGGAACTTAGCGAGGACATAAAGAAGAATAGGGAAACCATAAAAAACAACCTGTTAGAACTAAAGAATACAATAACTGAAATGAAGAACATACTCGAAGGAATCACCAGTAGAGTAGATAAAGCAGAGGAGCGGATCAGCGATTTGGAAGATAAAATAGCAGAACTCACCCAGTTGGCACAGCAAAAAGACCAAAGAATAAAAAACAATGAAAATAGTTTAAGAGCCCTATGGGACAAGGTGAAGCACAACCACCTTCGAATCATAGGGTTACCAGAAGAAGAGAAGAAGCAAGGGGTCGAGAATGTATTTGAAAAAATAATGACTGAAAACTTCCCTACCCTGGTGAAGGAAATCAACATACACGCCCAGGAAGTGCAGAGGGTTCCAAACAAGCTGAACCCAAACAGGTCCACACCAAGACACATCATAGTTAAAATGACAAAGGTTAAAGACAGAGACAGAATCCTAGAGGCTGCAAGAGAAAGACAAAAGGTTACATACAAAGAACTGCTGTTAGACTAACAGCTGACTTGTCTACAGAAACTCTGCAGGCCAGAAGGGAGTGCCAGGAGATACTCAAAGTGACACAAAATAAAGGCCTACAACCAAGATTGCTCTACCCAGCACGTCTATAACTTAAAATTGAAGGAGAAATAAAGAGCTTCTCTGCTGGGGCCTGAGCATGAGGTACCTTCCCCCAACTGCATACAGGATATTGTTTGGCTCAGAGTCTAAACAAACCTTGGCAACACATTCTGATCAGCAGAACCCTATAAGGTTACCCCCTACAGCCATAGTGCTTCCTCCTTTCGGTACTCCCTCCCTTTTTCTTTTTTCTTTTTACCTCCCCCACTAGTCCCGTTGCTATTGGCAACTCCCGCCTTTGCGTATTCCTCCTCCCCCACTAGTCCCGTTGCTATTGGCAACTCCCGCCTTTGCGTATTCCTCCTCCCCTTCTAGTCCCGTTGCTATTGGCAACTCCCGCCTTTACATTCCTTCCCTCCCCTTCCAGTTCCTTGACTATATAAGCCCCCTCCTGTTCTTCAATAAACGAGGCTTGATCAGAACCCTGTCTTGCCTCCATTTCTTCGCGCCTCCTATTTTCTCCTTTCAGAAGGCTGCCCCTCGGCCCCTGTTGAATGCCCCGCCGGTCGGGGCACTTCTCAGAAAAGAATAAGCTTAAGGAATTCATTACCACCAAGCCAGCATTGCAAGAAATGTTAAAAGGGCTTTTTTAAACAAAAGAAAGGGGTACACAAGCTAACCAAGAGAGACAATTTAAGAAGATTGAAGTCATATCAAGCAGATATAAAGGAAAAACTGATGGTTGCTGGCTGGGAGGGAGTGGGGAAGAGGGAGAGGGGGAAGGTTTTGGACAGTGTATGTGGGACTACAATGTTGCTGCAGGGATATGGGGGCAGTTCTGGGAATGTAATTGATAATGTTGTGAAGAGACTATTATGTTGCAAGAAATAAGTCAGTCGGAGAAGGACAGGTACCATGTGACCTCACTTGTGTGTGGAGTCTGAAGAGCTGAGTGAACGATCAAAGTAAACAGACTCGTAGATGTAGAGGAAAAACTGAGGGTTGCAAGTTGGGAAGGGGGTGGGGATGTGGGGGAAGGGGAAGGGATTAGACAGCATAAATAGACAACTACAATATTGCCACAGGGATATGAAACACAGTTCGGGGAATATAATAATGTTGTAAAAATTTTGTGGCGTGTCCGATAGTCACATGTCTTGTTAGGGAGACCACTTCATGGATGGAGTAGAGGCTTGATCACTGTACTGTACACCTGAAGCTGATGTTGTATAGTATTGTATGCCATCTGCAACTGAATATGTAGATGGTCATGGGATGTGGAGTATACGGTGGAGGGGAGTCAGGGGAGTTGTGATGGATATGTATGATATGTGGGGGGAGTGGGGTGGCAAACTGGGGGAGGGGGGTTTTCACTTTGGGGGGTAAAGAGTATAACTATTGCATTGTGTTGTACACCTGAAACTAATAAAATAAAATAAAATTAAAAAAAAAAAAAGAACTGATACATAAATACAATGGAATATTACTCAGCCATAAAAAAGAATGAAATCTTACCATTTGTGACAACATGGATAAACCTAGAGGGTATTATGCTAAGTGAAATAAGTCATGCTGAGAAAGGCAAATACTATATGATCTCACCTATATGTGGAATTTAAAAAATAAAATAAACAAAGAAACAGACTCATAGATACAGAGAACAAGTGATGGTTGCCAGAGAGGGAGGTAGGTGAAGAAGGTGAAGAGATTAAGGACTACAAGTTGGTAGTTACAAAACAGTCACAGGGATGTAAATGTAGTCAATAATACTGCAACAACTATGTATAGAGCTAGGTGTGTATTAGACTAATTAGGATGATCACTGTAGAAATTATATAAATGTCTAACCACTATTCTGTATTAATATAAAATAATACTGAATGTCAAATATAACTGAAAAAAAATAATTTTTGAAAAATAAAACAGTTTATTTGATTTACTCATAAATGCAATTCCTATGAAAAAGTCTTTACAACAAACTACCATTATTGAAAATGTTTGTAGTCAGAATAAAATTTCAGTTGAAACCAAAAAAAATTGCAATGGAAACAAACATTTTCACTAATAGTTTGAATCCATGCAATTTTATTTTTTAATGGAAATGGCTTATTTAGTAAATGCTTGCTAGCAGGGGCCCAATAAGTTGATAAGTGATGGAGATGGAAATAAAAATTAATTTTTGAGCCCTAGTTCAAAATGAATGTATTACATCATTTAGCCTTTTCTAAAAACCTGACTTGTTGAAGTAGTTTACTTGAATAAAGAAAGACAACTTTTTGTTTATAGTCACTATTTTGAATCCGCCTTTCCCAGTCCACTCACAATTTCAGGGGAAAAAGTCAATGCCAGTTTCAAGGATTTTTGATATTAAAAGAAGACACTAGACATGACTGCCTACAATGTTCCTGGTACTTTGTCTCATCATTACAATCTAGGGCAGGATAACTACTTGTATTGCTGCTAACAGTGCTAGCTGTCATACTCTCTTAACTCTTACTGCACTGCTAAGGGGTCAAGTCCTAATTTACTTGCTATCTGACAATTCCACCATCACTGCCTCCTCCTCCAACCCCACCACCTACCTACAGATTCACAGAAAGCAAAATTCGTAATTCTCAACCACCTGTCACCTAAACAAGAGCTTTTAATTTCACCAAAAGGATACTTGCTATGATAATAACATTATTCCTATCAGTTAAAGATAAGATCTGGGATGTAAGCAATAGGCAACTTAAAACGTAGACACCAAAATTAAGTTCTCATAAAGTTTCATGGGTCACAAAATATTATTCTTTCCTTTAAATTTTCTTCAACCCTAAAAAATGCAAGTTACTCTGACTCTCAGGACATACAAAAACAGGTAGCAAGCTAAAGGTGGCCATCAGGTGTCAGTTTGCTAAGTCCTGTTTCAGAGAACAGATTGTAGCCAGCAACTGATAAATCAGGGAGCCATTTAAAAGACTATCACAGAAGTCCATGTAACAGATGATGGTAGCTTGAACTAATGCTTTGCTGCAGGAATGGAACAAGTAAATGAAAGTTAGATATATTTCAGATAAAACAGATAAGACCTGGTGATGTATTAACTTGATATATGTCATATTCTATGTTTTTCTGTGTTTTTTTTTCCTTTTTTCTCCCCTGGTGAAGATGCTTCACATTTTAAAAGAAGATAAAATCTTTTAGGATATCAAAGAATGTCATTTGTATGTTTTGTTTGTTTTCTTTGCAAATTGACTGTGGTACCACTGATGTTGAAATGAGAGCCATGTTTTTGTTACAAACCATATTGGACTAGGGCTTTAGGGTTAATGGAGTAGCTGGGGTTGGGTAGATCTCATATGGGACATGGCATTAGAACTGGGTCTTGAAGACTGTCTAAGAAGTACAAGGAAAGGCCTTACAATGAGAGAAAACAGCCTAAGCAAATGTGTAAAGTTAGAAGAGTATGCTGTACAAGGGAATTTTTAAATAGTCCTGCAAGAGAAAGAGCTATAAAAGAGTGAGATATGAGAGATAATACTGATCTTGAGTACAGAGTGCTTTTTTTTAGGACATGCTAAGGAGTTTGTATAGTTTTGCTAGTTTAAATCAAGTGTAAAGTTTGGAAAATACACTAAATAGGAATTTTTTAAAAAGTCTGCCTCCTCTAAAAATCTGGTCTGGTGAGCTAAACATTCATAAAGCTCATAGCCCGCCTGAAGGCAATAATAAAACAGAACAAAAATACCAGTATGACCTCATTATAGCCACTCTAGCAGTTAGAACCTTATTTCATGGAACAAAAATGCAGCATTAAAGCCTCACAAGGACAATTTAAAATGTGGCTCTTTCTAATTTCATGTAATGCTTTTCTAACTATTTCAAAAATTGAACTAGCTGATTGATTCATGATACCAGTTGTCATCATTTGTAATGTCAACACATTGGTTCTGTATAAAACATCTCACCACCCAAATCCTCAATAAATAAATATTCCATGATTAAAATACATTGTTTTCTAAAACAAAGGGAAGCCTGTTTTCTTGTGTTTGTATATTTTGCTATTTGTTTTAAATATTACAAGGGCAATCTAAATCAACATGTCGAAGATGTATCTTAATATATGCCTTCACAAACATGTTTTTCTTCTTTTTCCTCTATTTGTGTCTTGCTAGCACCAACAAGAAGTCATACAATACAGAGCACTAGCGGTTATCTTAAGCTTTTCCTCACACACACATAGCCTATTATTGAATTCTATAGATTTTATTGCTAAATATGCCTCAAATTTTTCTCTTCTGCCTATCCCATTACTTCTGGTCTGCTTCAGATCCTCACCCAATGAAAAATACAACAGTTCCCCAGCTGTTTATTTTGCCCTTCATTCCTGCTTCCCTCCAACGATTTCTGTAGAAATAATCCTTCCAAAATACAATTCATACCATATCATTTCATTGTTTATAACCCTTCGATACTTTTGGTTCACAAAGGATAAAATTACAAAAAGACAAGATTGAAAGTGATGGCTTTCGAAAAACTGACTTGATCCTCATTCTCAAGGATTTAATACCTTAATAGAGAGAGACAGGAAAACAAACAGATAAGAAAACTATCCATGGCAATAAATACTAAGATGACAATAAAACCTTAGGTGATTTTAAGAGTATTACAGGGTGCAGTTGAAGTGATTCTTTTAGATTTTGTGACAGAGGGTGCTTCTCTGAGGAGATGACATTTCAGGTAAAGTCTGAATGATAACAAGGAATCAGTAGTGCACAACGTGGAGATAGGAATTCCAGAGAAAAACAACAGTGAATTCTAAGTTCCTATAGCAGCAAGGGACTTCGTCTGCTTAAATAAAAGACAGAACTGAAAACAACAAAGGAACAAGACAAATGAAGAAACAAAAATTCATAGACACAAACAATATTTTAGTGATTTCCAGAGAGTAAGGGGGCGGGGGTGGTAGATGAGGGTAAAAGGTGATGGAAGGAGAACTGACTCTTGGTGGTGAACACACAATGCAATATATAGATACTGTATTACAGAATTGTACACCTGAAACTTATATAACTTTATTAACAATTGTCATCCCAAAAAGCTTTAATTTAAAAAAAGAAAAATAATAAAATAAAAATAAAACACAGAGAGCTTGTGTGGCTGGACTAGGAAGCAAAGGGGAAAGAGATGAGGTGGGAGATGTAGGTAGGAGCCATATCATGTAAAATCTTGCAAAACAGAGATAGGACTTAGGTTTTTATTCCTGCACAATGTGAAGCTGAATAATAACATGATGTGGTGTGTATATAAAGTCTTGTAGCTACTAAGAGGGGAAGGAGGGCCTAAGAAAGGAAATAGCAGAACTGCAGCTATGTAGTGAGGTATGATGGTGACCTAGATAGATGCGGAGAGGTACAAGTGAGAAGATGTGATGCACATGGAGGACGTTTTGGAGGTACTATCAGTAGGAATAGTGAAAGACTGAATATGGAGCATGAGAAAAAAGAAAAGATCAAGCATAAATCCTAGATGAATGATGAATTATGATACCATTTACTCAGGAAAGAAGAGGTTTATTGCTGAGTAAGGAAACAGGAGTTATATTTTGCATATCCTAATTGTAAGATACCTATTCGATTACCAAGTATGTATTTTAGGTAGGCAGTTACAGTTGTTGTATCCACCCATGTTTGGGGTTCTATTGCGACATCTTACATGGAGATAAAATATGGAAATGATAGATGTACAGAAATTTAAATCCATGGGTTAGATACAATTTTTGAGATAAGAGAAATGATCCCAGGATTAAGCACTAGAACATTTCAACACTCAGAAGTTGAGTAGAGAAGATAATCTCTTTGTCCCCAGTACCTACTACTCATATAATAATAGGTGCTCAATGAGTTTTGAGTTAATTGTTGAGTTAAATTGTTCCTTCTCCATATCATAGTAATAACAAATTGTAGGATGACTTTGACTCCTATGTAAAACTTTAAAAAATAATCATTCCTCTTACATTTCTTAAACAGGTTTATCATTTTCACATACTCTGTTTTGGGAGAGAACTTATGTTACTTTGATGTGTTACATTTTTTTCTACATTGTCAGTGAATCTGGTACATGGAAAGAATAGCAAACTATAATTAAAAAATAATTCACCCTGTTTGAGCCAAATATATTCAGCAGAGCACAAAGATCATAATAATATGGCATGATTATTGCCCTAACACAAATAAATATATACAATGAAAACTTTGCAATAAACTCATAGGTTTCATCTCAATTTCGGTTTTTTATTCTTTTAATATTGTAGATAACAATGAACAACTTTGAAAATCAAATACTCATAAATGTATACTTACCTCAGCTACACATCCAAAGCTGCCATTAACCTTGGAATTACAGACAGGCCTCTTTCAAAATAAACCATGCAGAAATTCTTCTGACTGACAGCTTCCACAAAGGAACCCTTCTATGAGGTTAGTTTTCCCTTTTTTTTATTAATGCATTAATTCATTCTCTCTCCCCTTTCTCTTCACCCTCTGTCTTTCCTACTATTACTCTTCTCTTCTCTTCATATATATCTACACATTAATGATTTCTCAAAGACACTTTTTAAATATGATGTTATCTAGTGATTAAAATTTTATAGTTGTAATTGTTATCTATAAAAGTTGAAATTAAGCTGAATATAATGGTGTCTCAGCAATAATAGAAGAATAGGAAATTAAAAATAAATAAATAGAACCACCTCAATCTAAAAAGCTTTTGCACTACAAACCATCAACAAAATGAAATGGCAACCTACTGAATAGGAGAAGATATTAACAAATGACATATTCAATCAGGGGTTAATATCCAAAATATATAAAGAACTCATACAACTCAACATAAAAAAAAAATCTGATTAAGAAATGGGCAGAGGACTTGAATAGACATTTCTCCAAAGAGATACAGATGGCCAACACATATATGAAAAGATGCTCAGCATCACTAATCATTAGAAAAATGCAAATAAAAACTGCAATGAGATATCAACTCACACCTGTTAGAATGGCCATCATCAACAAGACAACAAAGATTAAATGTTGGCGAGAATGTTGAGAAAGAGGAACCCTCATGAACTGCTGGTGGGATTGCAAATTGGTACAGCCACTATGGAAAACTTGGGAGGTTTCTCAAAAAAATTAGAAACTGGGACTACTATAAGATCGAGCAATCTCACATCTGGGTATTTATCTGAAGAAATTGAAAACACTAATTCAAAAAGATATATGCACCCTCATGCTCATTGCAGCACTATTTATAATAGTCAAGGTATGGAAATAACCTAAGTGTCCATCGATAGATGAATGAATAACAAGGAAGGGGTATGTGCATGTGCACACACACACAGTGAAATATTACTCAGCAATAAAAAAGAAAGAAATCTTGCTACTTGCAACAACATGAATAGACCTAGAGGGCATTGCCAGTTTTAGAATAAGTTACAGGGATGTAACGTACAGCATAGGGAATATAGTCAATATATTATAATCACTATGTATAGTGTCAGATGGGTACTAGACTTATTGTGGTGAATGCTATATATTCCACAAATGGTCCCTGTATAGTATCAGTGTCCCCATGTGATAGGTCATCTAAAGGAATAACTAGACCTAAAAAAGACCATGCAGATCATGTATTCTATTCTACTATTTCTGTTTTACACTTAAGGAAACAGACACAACAAAATTGAATTAAATACAAATACAGTCTTTGTTACTCAAGAGCCAGAACTAGAAGCCATATCTCATTTCTACTAGTCCAGTGTTTTTACATGTACCTCATAATTTTTTGTAACTTATAAACTGTAAATATAGAAATATAATGTTATTATTACTTAATATTGTTATTATTATTCATACTGCCATTTTTCTTTTCCCCTCGCTTGGGAAAAAGCAGAGATTGGATTTTTAAGATTGCCTCTACCCAATCTTTACAAATCTACTATTATTTTTTAAACTTCCTCTTTAATAATTTCTTCCTCAACTTTTTTTATGTATGTTAACTTGTACAGTTACTTGAATTTATCTTTTCTGTTATGTGTGTTAACTTGTACAGCTATTTGAATTTATCAACAAAATTGACATGTGTTTCTGTTTGGAAATCCATGTTGAGAATGAATTAGTATCAACAAAAGCAGTGTGCTTTCTTGTTTATAAAATGTCTGACTTCTGATTTGGAAAGAAGTTCAACTTTGTATTGCTTTAGGCACAAAATTACATTGGAAAGGAAGTACACCTTAATTAAATCTGATCTAAAGCCATTCCCCTGTATGAGCTATTTCAGCACTGACAGCCTTTTCTGCTGTTTAAGCTGCATCACCATCCTTGTTCAATGTAGTCTTGACGGAAGCACCTATGCATGGCAATTAGTATAGAGAGACATAAATGTGTGTGCAAATAAAATAACATCCAGGAGAGAAAATAAGTCCAACTATAAAGCAAAATGTAACCAATATACTCACTACAATAATATGACAAAATTCTTAGTAATGCTTCTGATTTGTGTGCAAACCCATTCTTGTTCTTCTCTACTAATATTTGAAAATTAGCTGATGCTGTGCTGTGACTGCAAAGGTGAAAGGCATAGATTAGGAGTTACACAGCTGTTTACAGTTTTGGTTTATAGCTCTGGGACATCCCATCCTGGAGACATTCCGTTCCAGTTCATTTTAACAGTAATTAGACATACCCCCATAACGAGAAGCTTGCTGTTGGAAACAACTTCATTAGTTTGGGTGATTTTATTGGTTTCCTTTAGGGTGAAGAACTAGCACTAATAGTTGTAATTTAATAGGAAAATTACTGAAGCAAGAAAGATTCCACTGAATCTTAAATGAGGCATTAGACAGAAGGTTCCTTTCCAAACAATGAAATATAAAAGACCCGTGTTTACCTAGAAAATTTTTATATGAATGCATATAAATTAGCACGAATGGGCCATTCCTGTTACATATGTAAATACTGCTTAAATAAAACAGTAAGTACTCATGCTTAAAAACAGTTTAGATTAGCATAGATTTGTTCATTTAAAGCATTATTCTTCATACTTTATTTAAAATGAGGTAAAGTCAATTCAGTTGGCCTTCGGAAAATTTGTCTTCCTTTAGATAAAGCTTAATTCACTTTCTAAGCCTGCTTTTTCCTCTTGTTTCCATTCTATTATTCCCTTCTCTTTTCTCTCTCACACATCAGCTCCCTAAGTAGCAACATTTTCTTTGTCACTAAAAGGATTAATGAGTCAATATTATCACCTCTGATACACACATGATTTCCAATCTGCAGAATACTTTATAATCATTTAGGAATCTGTCCTCCCACTTACAATGCAATATAGTTCAGCATTACTTTCAGTATTTTAGAGATGACAAAATAGATCCAGAGAGGAATGTACCTAGGATTTTAAGGCAAATTAGTAGCAAATTAGTAATGAGATGTAACCTGCTATGCTTTTTCTTACAGACTACATCATGATACCACCATTTGAAAACAATGTTCTTTGATTATAGAGGGAATGTTTTAAAATTTCAAAATGTGTGAAATTCATTATGCCTGGGTTCTAAAAAAAAGAAAAGAAGCAAATACAGGAGGAAGTTTATGTTTTGGCTTCAAGTTGGCCTTCCAGGAACAAAATTATGAAAGATGTTTCTCTTGAGAAAGGGTTTCTCGAGGTCTATGAGTTGTAGACCTTGGAGCAGGAACTATGTCTGTCATGCTGATTCTTATAATCTAAGTACATAGCACAGTGTTGAACAATGCCTAGTTTTCCATAAATATTGGTTGAACAAATATTGGAGCAAATAAGAGAGTTAACAAAACAAAGTATGATCAACCCTACTGACTGTCAGTAGCTAGGGTTTCTCTCATTTTGTTGAAAAGTATGGTGTCTGTGAACATTCTTCCCATTTCAAATCTACATTTTACCTTCTAAATCACTTCCTTATTTCAATCCAGTTTCTATCTTTTCTATACTCTTTTTTCCTTCCTTGCAGTGCTGAAGAATAATAGACTCTCTCCTAACTCCTTTTTTCATCTCTATTAGGTGATCTCTCACTTTGGAATTTCTCAGATCTTGGATCAACAGGCATCACTGATATTGAGTGGAAACCCCAAAATCACCATTTTAGTTTGAATGATTTAGATTTCAAAAGAAAAAAAATAAAAAGGGTAGGTATTTAGAAGAACTAAATCCTCTTCTGTGGGGAAAAGTACTACTAAGAGTATGTTTCCTAAAGAAGTGGGTGGAGATTTGGAGTCATGCAAAAAGACTAAAGAGAGGGGAAGAGAAAGAAGGAATTGGGGGCCACTCAGAAGATGTATTTTGTGAAAAGACTACCTCCTTAGATGTTTTCTCTTTGAGGTCTTGAGCAAAGGATCATGTATATCCTTAACTATTCTAATATGTTGTAATTCCCTTTTAAAATTATCACATCTTCAGTAAAGAATTTTAAATATTCTTACAGTAGTCCCAATATGCCCAAAGGGAGAAGATTATACATGGAAAAGGGAGGCTTTCCCCTCCTGCATCTTCACACTGACTCCAAGGGAGAAAAATCATCATTCTCAATGTTGGTCTAAAAAACAAACAAGCACACCAGAAATGGTAAGCATCAACAGAACCAAATTTCTCCAGTGTGTACCACTCAAAAGCACTAATATGACAGAAAATGATAGTTTTCTCTTAAAATAAATTATTATATTCCTAGACCTATGAACATAATGGAACTATGTAGACAACATGAAAAAAGAAAAAAAATAATTGAAGTCTGAAGAGAAAAGAGCAGGGAGAATTTACTTGCAGCTGAATGTCCATCCTGTATGTTAACAAAATGGAAGAGTCTATGTGCAGTGATAACAATAATGACAACCTCATCTTAACATGGAATTTAGGTGGTCTGGTATAAACACAAGAAAATAGGCAATTATGCATAATAAGTGGCTCATAGTAATTGCATGTATCTATTATATAATAAAGATAACTCTACTCTTAATCACTGAACCTTTAGAACTAAGGTGATAAATGTACTTCACTATTATAACAGAAATTCCAGAGCATGAACCTAAAATAAGTTATTTATTTGCATAATAATCTAAGTAGCTTAATAAGAAGAATAAATTTAATAAAATATTTTCATTCTCTCAAGCATTTCCCAATTAGCTTGTAACTCCAAATATCCCTCCTGATTCTATAGATTGCTATGCCATGGGCCGGCAAACTGCAGCTCGCGAGCCACGTGGTTCTTTGGGTCCGCTTCCTCTCAAAAGTTTGCTGACCCTGGAGAGCCAATCCTGTTCCTCAACCACAGGATTATTCAATTAAAAATTATTCAAGAGCCATAAATATATTTTTACACAATCGCCATTATGTGAATAATATCCTTTAAAAATTTATAAATGAAACTATGATAGTTTTATTTTCAATTTCAATTTTACTTCAGAGCCACATGTACGCACCCAAAGAGCCACACATGGCTCCCGAGCTGGAGTTTGCTGACCCCTGGCGGCATTTCCATCTCAAAAATTTGCCGATTCCTGTCATAGACCAATCAGGAATTGCCACAATACCGTTGAATAATGAATTACCTTAAAACACAGTGAAATGAAACAGGTAAGTATTTATTTTTCACTCACAAGTCTGCAGGTCAGCTGTTGTTTGGTTGTTCTAAACTGGTCTTAGAAGGCTTGAATCAAGGTTGTGGTTGGGTCCAGGGTAGTTTCATGTGTCTGTCACCTTCCTTTAATCAGTGGTTACCAAAGTCACATTCTTCTGATAGTGAAGGGTAGGAGCTCAAGAGGGCAAGCCCAACCATGCAAATCCTTTCAAGCCTCCATATAAGTTGCTTCCTCTAACATACTTTAAACAAAGCAAGTTACATGACCAAGGCCAATGTCAATGATGTAGAAAATATACCACTTCCACAAAGTGAATATTTCCTGATCAGTTATTTAATATACCACAGTAAGAAAAGAATTCACTGGTGGAAATATCTCTGTTGCAAACTTGGTAAGTGAGGGCATTTGAAGTTGCAGGAAAAGGAGGATCATTAAAAACTGCAGAGGGTAATTTTCCTCAAAATAGGCACATCTCCCTTTAGAAACATGCAAGGCCATTGAGAGTAAAAATTGTAGTAGTTAACAGTAAGTGGAATAAAAGTAATATTAATTCAATCCATATGTAATGAGCACTCTCACCAAGTGAACCAAGTGTACCAAGCACTTCACCATGCACTGAGGAAAGGAAGATGAAACTCATAGGAGCTTCTCCATGAAGTTGAGAGCGCAAGGGAGTGATAAATTGCGATTTCAGATCTGGGGCCTTAAATGTCAAAAATGTCTCAAAGAGTGGGTGAGAGCAAGTGGAAGAATCACATTAGCTCTGCAAGGATTCTCAGGGCAGGTTCAGCAGTCAAGGATGCATACCCTGGCAGTATGATAGGTGAGAGGTCATAGAGAGAAATGGAAGATGGCATGTGTTACTGCAAGGAGTTCTTACACACAGGCCTTTGAGTCACTGAAAGAGATTTGAGACATCCAACTTTCCAGTAGACTGTTGTATGAGACCCTAGTTAACTTCCAGCTGGGGAACAAGGAAAACAGTTATTGCATTTTAATTTATAACCAGAAAATATATTATTCCAAATAACTGACTTGAAGGGAAAATACTGGGGCAGATTTTGCAGCAGCTTTATTAGAATAAAACCAGAATGGTATAATTTTATTTTGTTCATAGTCAAAGGGACAGAGAAACATGAACATAGAGCTATTTTCCTGGACATAACATGAGATTTCTGTGAACTAACTCAAAGACTCCTTGCAGGGATCATATATAATAATATTTTTGTCAATGACATCATAATTACTGACATTTTCCTGGGTACCAGGTTCTATATTAAATACCTGACTTGTATTAGCCCATTAAACTCCAAAATAACCACATGAAATCAGTATTAACTTTATTTTGTGAAGGAAATGTATCTCAAAAATAACTTGTCTGTGATTATACAATGAGCAAATGGAAAAGTCAGACTTTAAACTCAAGTGTACTCTGATGCCAGAGTATTAGGATGTAAGATTTATTACACATTTTGCAGATATATTTGATATAATTATTACTTGGAATTGGGTTTTAAGCAGGATATACCATGATCAAGTCATCAAATCAGACTAAATCTGTACCACACTTCAGTGAGCGGAGGTGAGAGTTAATGTACTCTCTTAATTTAAGATCTGATACTAACACACATTTTTCAGACTATTAAATGAAAAATGAAGCTCACGGAATGACAGTTATCTTTCATTGATCAAATAATATGCCATGATGATTTACAGAGGTGTCATCACACACTTTAGTGCACAATAAAAGACAAGTTCATATTATATTGAACAGCTCACCATGATAGCTAGCTCAATAATATGAATTTCTGAGCCCCTGCATTGATATAAAATACCAGAATTAATTGCAAGGGGACAAAATTTTAATTTGATAAAAGGAAAATAGAGATATTATGCCCCAAAAAATATGTAATAAGACTTCTACAAGGCAGGGTTTTGTTATCTGAATACTAATGAAATAGAAAAAAAGATCAGAAAAAATGATCTTTGATTCTTGCTCAAAAGAAGGAAATGAAAGAAATCTGCCTATCTTTTTGGCAGATCCTTCAAGTCTTGAAAGTAGATGACAAATTCAATAATTCTGTTTGCCATAGAAGAAGCTGTTTTCAGTAGTAAACCCTTAACAATTTTATTCCAGCAGCAAATATTTAGCATATTTACTCCAAAAATATAATGAATAGAGTACAAAAAGAATAAGTACACATTTTAAATGAAAGTTTTTTAAAGTTATGAAAAGAATTCAGAAATAAAATATACTCACAATGCTGTTGTTTACCATTTTCCTTCTTTTTCTTTAATATTCCTTCATTAGCCAACTTCTTGTTACCTAGGTGTAACTGTTCGTAAAATTTCTGAGCCAGTATTTCCCTTTTTTGCATTTAAATCAACATATTTTCTGAGTTTAACTCTCACATACACTTCCTGATGCTTCTCTCAGATCTGATTGTTCCTTCTAGGACCACTCACCAAAAACCTTAACTTCCCATGTCTCTATCTTTTTAAATCCATAGATTTTTGCAGTGTCATTTTATATTGGAAATTTGGATCAATTCCACTACGATCTCCACCATGTATCAATGAAATCTTTTTCTATAATTTTTTTCCTACTGTCTATGGGTTTTCATGACCTAAATAATTTAAAACCACTCTAAGGTGACTTTGTTTCTCTTATGACTATACTTCATCCCACAGGCAAATTATAATAAACAAACAAAAACAGAGCAACAGATTTTCCAATAAAAATGTCACAGTAGGTAAATGCCTCAAGACACTTCCAAACACAGCATGGATGGCGGCCATCTACAGATTTCTTTGTGGCTCCTGCCAGGTAGCCCTGGGTGAGACACTGGCTATGGCTGAACTTGACCTGCAGTGGGTCCCCTCCTAGGTGGCCCTGGGGTTGGTGCCCCCAGAAGCCAGATTCAAAACAAGCTGGAGAATCACCCAGCCACCTCAAAGGATGACACACCCAAGGTGCAGACTGGGCAAGCACCAGAGCCCTGCTGAGGCAGATCCTGCTCTGTAGGATAAGCTCCTGCTTCACAACTCTTCCACTATAAGCAAGGCCTGTCCTCACAACAATCCCTCCCATTAACATGCAAATAGCAACCAAAGCTCAACTGTAAGAGAAGGGCATATACAACCCACACAAAGAATATTCCTGCACTGCGTGGCTCAAATGACCAGGAAGATTGTACCACTGAGCCCCACAGCACACCTACTACATAAGGCCACTGTACTAAGACCAAAAGACATGGCAGCCCTACCTAATGCGTAGAAACAAACACAGGGAGACGAGACAACTAAAATGGGAAGACAAGGAAACATGTCTCAAATAAAAGAACAGAACAAAGCTCCAGAAAAAGAACTAAACAAAATGGAGACAAACAATCTACCAGACACAGAGTTCCAAACACTCATTTTAAGGATGCTCAGTCTCAGGGAGAACTTCAACAAAGAGATGGAAAACATAAAAATGGAAATAGAAATCATAAATAAGAACCAGTAAGGAAATAAAGAATACAATAACAGAGGGCTGGCTGAGTGGCACATTGGTTAAGAGCTGGCTTGGGATGCCAGCTCTGAGCAGCAGGACCCCAGTTCGGATCCCACATATAAGGGCCAATGACACTGCCCTCTACAGCTAAGATGGTGAACAGCAGCTCGACCTGGAGCTAGGTTGCCATGAGTCACCGGAGACGGCATAGCTGCAGACCCTGCTGCAGTGGACTGCCATAAGCTACAGTGAGTTGCCAGCAGCCAGCGTGAACAGCTGGCAGCCGGAATGAGCTGCCAAGAGCCACCATGAGCAGCCGTCCAGAGGCCAGTAATCAATCTGCCTCACCTGGGAAAAAGGGCAATGATAATACCAACATGGGCCAGTGAAGCAATGTCCTCCACAACTAGACTGAAGAACAAAAGGACAGTAACTTGTCTGTTCCTCTCCCTCAATTCCCCAATAAAATCTTTAAAAAAGAATACAATAACAGAAATAAAGAATACATTAGAGGGAATCAACAGTAGATTAGATGAAGCAGAGGACTAAATCAGGTATACAGAAGATAAGGTAGCAGAAAACACCTAATCAGAACAGCAAAAGGAAAAAACAATCCAAAAAATTTAAGGAGAGTTTAAGGAGCCTCTGGGACAACATTAAACATACCTACAGTCACATAATAGGGTTACCACAAAGAGATGAGAGAGAGCAAGGAGTTGAAAACTATTTGAAGAAGCAATGACAGAAAACTTTCCTAACCTGATAAAGGAAATAGATATACAAACTCAGGAAGCTCAGAGTCCCAAACAAGATGAGCTCAAAGAGGCCCACACTAAGACACATCATAATTGAAATGTCAAAGGCTACAGACAAAGATAGAATCTTAAAAGCAGCAAGAGAAAAGCAGTTAATTATCTACAAGGAAGCTCCCATAAGACTATCAGCTGATTTCACACTAGAAACTTTGCAGGCCAGAAGGGATTAGAACAAAATATTCAAAATGATGAAAAGCAAGGACCTACGAGCAAGATTACTCTTCCCAGGAAGCTATCATTTAGAATCAAAGGACAGATAAAGAGCTCCCCATACAAAAAAAAGCTAAAGGAGTTCATCACCACCAACCAGCATTATAAGGAATCTTAGAGGGACTTCTTTAATATGAAAAAGAAAATAAAAAATATGAATAATATAATGGCAATAATACATACTTATCAACAATTACTTTGTTGGTCTAAATGGTCCATTCACAGATTGGGAGCTGAATGGGCAAGAAAACAAGACCTTTAAATATGCTGCCTACAAGAGATTCACTTCAGATCAAAAGATATATAGAGACTGAAAGTAAAGGGATTGAAAGAGATATTTCATGATATTTCTGTTAAAATAAACAATTACCCATTTTTTTTTAAAAAGCACATAGAATCAGAAGGTAAAGTAAGATGGTGACACAGAAGGTTCCTGAGCTCCCCTCCTCCCACAGACACATCAAATATACGACTTCACATGGAGCAATTCCCTCTGAAAGAGACCTAGAAACTAGCTGAGCAAAACATCAGGTGAAAGAGAAAGTACCCGAATTAAAATGAGTAGAAAAGACTGAGACATTTTTACCATAAATCCTACCCCCAGCAAGGACTACACAATTCCCAGTTTTTCTCTGAGGAGCAAGGTTTTGGACCCCATGTCTAGTGCCCAAACTTTTAAGACCCCCACCAGATGGATGGGCCTCCAAAATACCTAGCCCTAAAAACCAACAGAGTTTGTATCTCCAAGACCCATGAGACTATAGGAAACAAAAAACACTAATGGGCATGTGACTTCTTACCATGGATACCCCCAGTGCTCAACAAAGAGGTAGTAGGCAAAACTACTCATCCATTTCAAAGTATCCTTTGTCCACAATGCAAAGGATCATAAGGGACTATGATGAACAATGATACATCAAAAAATTAGATAACATAGAAGAAATGGATAAATTCTTAGAAACATTAGAGAGCTACTGAATCATGGAAAAATAACATGTCTGAGCAAACCAATTACTAATAAGGAGGCTGAATCGGTAATCAAAGACCTCCCAGTAAAGAAATGTTCAGGACCAGATGGCTTCACTATTGAATTCTACCAAATATTTAAAAAAGAACTAATACCTTTTACAAACTCCTCCAAACAATACAAGAGGGAGAGAGGGAGGAACACTTCCAAACACATTTCAGGAAACCAGCATTGCACTATTTCCAAAGCCAGACAACAAATTTATGGGCTAATTCCTCATGAACATTGATGAAAAAAAGGAAAAAAAAGAAAAAAGAATAGAAAAAACAAATATATATATATATATATATATATATATATATATATATATATATATATATATATATAAAATCAAATTCAGCAGTACATTAAAAGGATCATATACCATGATCAAGTGGGATTTATTCCAAGGGATGCAAGGACGGTTCAATATCCACAAAATAAACAATGTGGTATACCACATTAACAAAATGAAGAATAAAAATCATATGATCATATCAATAAATGCAGAAAAAGCATTTCACAAATTCAACATTGTTTCATAATAAAAACTTTCACAAACTAGGTATAGTAAGAACATATTTCAATATAATAAGGGCCATATATGACAAGCTCAAAGCTAACATCATATGCAACAGTGAAAGCTAAAAGCTTTTCCTCTAAGATCAGGCTACAAAGAAGGATGTCCATTCTTGCCATTTTTATTTAATATGGTACTGGCAGCCCTAGCTATAGCAATTAGACAAGAAAAATAAATAAAAGGCATCCAAATTGGAATGAAGAAACAAGATTGTCTCTATTTGTTGATGACGTGATCTTATACATAGAAAACCCTAAAGATTCTACCAAAAATAACTGTTAGAAATAATAAAAAACGTCAATAAAGATGCAAGATACAAAATCAATATACAAAATCAATATACAAAAATTAGTTTCATTTCTACATACTAACAATGAACTTTCAGAAAGGGAAATTTAAAAAGAAAATCTCGTTTGCAATAACATCAAAAGCAATAAAAAACTAAAATAAAATAAATTTAATCAAGGAGGTGAAATATTTTTACACTTAAAACTATAAGACAATAATGAAAGAAATTAAAGAATACACAAAAACTGAAAATATTGCATGTTCATGGATCAGAAAAATTAATATTGTTAAAATGTCTATATTACCCAAAGCAATCTATAGATTCAATGTAATCCCTATCAAAATTCCAATAGTATTTTTCACAGAAGTACAAAATCCTAAATTTGTATAGAACTCAAAAGACCCCAAAAAACTGAAGCAATCTTAAGAAGAACAAAGCTAGAGACATCACATGTCCTGATTTCAAACGACCTTACAAAGTTACTGTAATCAAAACAGTATGATATTGGCATAAAAACAAGTACATAGATAAATAGAACACAATTGAAAGCACAGAAATAAACCTATTCATATATGGTCAATTAATTTATGATAATACATTAATTAAAGGCAAAAATATACAATGGGAAAGAATGGTCTCTTCAATAAATAGTGTTGGGAATATTGGGTTAGCCACATGCAAAGGAATAACATGGATCCCTAACTTATATCACACACAAAATGAACTCAAAATGAATTAAAAACTTGAACACAAAACCTGAAACTGTAAAACCGCTAGAAGAAAACAAAGGGGGTAAACTTCTTGAGAGTGATCCTGGCAATTATTTTTTTAGATTTGACACTGAAAGGGAAGGCAACAAAAGCCAAATAAACAAATAGGACTACATGAAAGTAAAAAGCCTCTGCACAGCACAGGAACCATCAATAAAATGAAAAAGCAACCTACAAAATAGAAGAAAATATTTTCAAGCCACATATCTGATAAGGTATTAATATCCAAAATATACAAGGAACTTATACAACTCAACAACAAATTTTTTAAAATAACCCATTTTTTAAAGTGGGCAAAGGATATGAACTGGCTCTTTTCCCAAGATGATATACAAATGGCCAACAGGTACATGAAAAGGTTCTCATCATCACTAATTAACAAAGAAATGCAAATCAATACTACAGTGTGATTCCACATCACACCTGTTAGTTTGTCCATTATCAAAAAAAAAAAAAAAAAAAAGGTTGAGTGTTGGTAAGGATGTGGAGAAAAAGGAACCCTTGTACATAGCTGGTGGGAATGTAAATTGGTGCATCCACTATGGAAAACAGTATGGAGGTTTCTCAAGAAATTAAAAAGAAAACTACCATATGATCCAGCAACCCCACTTCTGGGTATATATCCAAAGGAAACAAAATCATTATTTCAAAGACATATCTGTATTCCCATGTTAATCACAGTATTATTCAGAATAGCCAAGATATGGAAACAACCTAAATGTCTGTCAATGGACAAATGGATAAAGAAAATGTGGTTTGTATATATGCTTGGAATATTATTCAGCCTTGAAAGAAAAACCCAAGAAATCCTGTCATTTGTGACAACATGGATAAGCCTAGAGGGCACTATGTTAAGTGAAATAAGTTAGACAGAAAAAGACAAAAACTGCATGCTATCACTTATGTGTGTAACCTAAAAACAATACTAATACTCCAACTCATAGAAACAGAGAACTGGAAAGTGGTTCCCAGGGATTGGAGGGTGAGGAAAATAGGGAGAGGTTGGTAAATGGATACAAACTTACAGCTATGAGATAAATAAGGTCTGAAAACCTAATATACAACATGATGACTACAATTAACACTGTATTGTATAATAGAATTTGCTAAGAGAATAGAACTTAAATGATCTCACTATAACAAAAAGTATATATGTGAGGTGATGTGTGTATTAATTAACTCAATGGTAGGAATCCTTTCACAATATATATGTATATATATAAAATCAAACTGTAAACTTTAAATATATTACAACTTTTTTTATCAAATATATCTCAGTAAAGCTGAAAAAAAAGAATAATGAAAAGTAAAGAAAAGCAATTAATGGACGATAACCCAAACTCTCATCCATTACTGCATTCAACATAAGTTCCAGAATCATTTATGCATATACATTTTTCTTCTCCTGACTTTGGAATAAGTTGAAAGATAAACACAAGAGTAAGACAGATATCAAATTACTGAATTAAAAGTAATTAGGCAATGTGTTGTTAGCTCTCAGTCAAAGGACTTGCTATTACTTCCTGAATTAAGGACATTTTGAATTGCCCCCACTGTCCCAGGGAGTGTCAGGCAACAGCAGGCCTTCCCTGGCAGGTACAAGTCCTATATTTCTCAGCTGACCACGTGGCCAAGAACAAACCAAACAGACATCCTTCAAGATCAAGAATATCCTGCAGAGAGGAGAAGGGAAGAGAAAGAGCCATGTGTGCCCAGTGTCTTCAGCCAATGTCATTTTAATTAGTTGGTTTTTCTGCTCTTAGAGGAGTAATGATTAAGGGGACAAATAAAATTCTGGGGTATTTTTACTCTAATGACAGTTTCCCCATGTAGAAATACAGAAGTGGGAAATAGTTTCTCTACCCCACAGGTGAAGAAATACGTTGTTCCTCCAAGAGCATCAACTATGATTAAATGACATCTGGAAAGCAACAGTAAAGAGAAATTGTAAGAGGATATATCAGTCAATATAGGGTATTATTCTAGGGTAATGAATAATCTGAAAATCTCAATGGCTCAAAACAGCTTCAGTTTTATTTCTTAGTCCTTCTGAATTTCCATCAGTGGTCAGCTGGGAGGTTGGTTCTGATGTCTGCCATTGCCATGGCTAGGGGGTCCTAAGAATTATCTTAGATGTTGAACAAGATCCATAGGCTCTTGTTTTCACAATTTAGGATTTCTCCATATTATAACTCCATTAAAAGCATGACAGTTCATCGGTCTATTCATTTTTGGCAACAATATTAGCTAATCACTAAAGCTATAAAACTTAGAAGATCCCAACCTTAGCAAGAAGCCATGAACTTCTTCCCACAGTCCTAGACTTCAGGCTAACTGCTTCAATCTTGGCCTCCTACAAAAAGGCTGCTGTGTTGAGACATAGCCAATAAGTTCCTTTGCTCCAAATTGCATCCCAGTGGAAGGCGCTTTACCATGAGATGAGTTATAAAATCCGTCATGCAATGAATACACAACAAAAAGTACTAGCAAAAGCCGGCACCATCATTTTTCCATTTCTTTGCCTCTTTTTGGGTCCCATTCTTATTTGCTACTGTGATTTTCATCTTTCTCTATTTGACTGCACCAGCTTCAGAGTAAGAAAGAGAATTTGAATTTTGCAAATATTTGTCTTGTCATTATCTGACCCTCAGTAGTTTGAGGTCTCTGGGCACAGACAGAAAGGCGTTTTCATTACAAACTTAAATGCTTCTCTCTGCTTTCAAATGGATTAATTATACTAAACTTTGTCTATTACTGGAACTTATCGGAACCCTCAAGAATTTGCCAACACACACTAGCATCTCCAGGTTTTTCTCACACATACTTCAGAACTCTGGCTTGTAAAAATCTAATTTCCAAAGTACAAGAGGTGGTTCATTAATACACTACTTACTTGGTTAGTATTAAAGAAGCTTCCCAACCAGAGATACCAGGCTTGTTTCTTTCTCTTTCTCTCTCTCTCTCTCTCTCTCTCTCTCTCTCTCTCTCTCTCTCTCTCTCTCTCTCTCTCTCTCTCTCCCTTCCTCCCTCCTTTTGTCACTTTGCTAGGTTTAGGCTCCAGTCTCTGCACTGCAAATGGGTTTCCTCCATGAACCTTGAGAAAAGAGCCCCCAACTGCTCCAAGCTAACCCAGCAAGAAGAGCTTCTTAAGGCCAGCAGATATACATCAACTCCTGGAAATGGTGCTCATTACCCTGCTGTGGTAGACAGGATAATAGATGTCCTAATCCCAGAACCTGGGAATATGTTCCCTTACATAACAAATGGAACTTTGCAAGTGTGATTAAGGTCAAGGGCTTTTATATGTGGAGATTATCCTAAATTATTTCAGTGAGCTCAACATAAATCACATGAAATCTTAAACTGGAAGAAGAAGGTGGATAAGTGGGTCAGAGATGTGGTGGTGTGAAAAGCACTTGATGCCTCTCTGCTGGTTCTGAGATGTAGGGCTGTGTGTGCAAGGATTAGGAAAGAGGCCTCCTTAGGTAAGGTAGCCCTAAACTGACAGCTAGTAAAGGAACTGAGTTCAGTCGTACAACTGGATGGAACTGAATTCTACTAACACGTGAATAAGCAAGAAAATGGATTCTCCCCAATCTATGCAAGGGAACACCTTGATTTTAGCTCAAGGAGACCTATACTAGATTTCTAATCTAGAATACCATAAAATAATAATTTTGTGTTGTTTTAACCTATTCATTTTGTACAATTTGTTACAGCAGTGGTAGAAAATGAATACACCCATTTAGGTCATGAGCCCACCCCCTGGACAATTACTGTAGAGATGAGTCAAGCTCAGATTACCTGCCACAGGGATGTAGAACATTACTACTAACAGCTCAATTAAAATCACAAGTCGGGGGGAGAAATGAAGCCCAGACAAAACAAGGAACTACCACCCTAGTTCACTACATTTACATCGTCATTTAATCTGTTACTATATTTTGCTACTACTTATACAATGTTTTTTTTGAAATACATCTTTTACTTTTCATCCCTACCAACAAATGGCTGGTCTGCATTGATTAGCAGTATTTTTAATATAATCATAGAAAAATGATGAAAATTGATGATTATTACACATTATCTAATTTTAATCCTAGGTAAATATCCAAATAAACTTCAATTTATAAGTAGTTCATCTATTTTCAGATATTATAGAATTAATAACTGAAGACCAGCCTTAAAGTTAGAATAATCAGTCTCTCCTAGAGCATTAGGTCTCATATTTATGAGGAAAACACAGTCTTCCAATACAAAAGCTCTTGGTATAAATCAGCATTAGCAGTGGTTGTACAAAATACACTCCCTCATACTACAGTGAAACCCCCACGCGCTGTGCCTCACCCCTAGTGCACCAGTTTCCACAAGTCCTAACACAGGGTACCACTATATCAGGAGCTCAGCAGATGCAGCTGACAAAGATAATAATGGTAATAACGATAAAAAATCAAATAGTCATGTCTGCCATATAGCCATATTTTTCCTTCACTACAGTTGCATTTCAAATTCTAAATAACGTTAAGTCTTGCCTCATTGGAAAAATATATACAGCCATGGATTTCCAACTGGAGAACTTCAAAAGCGTTATCATCACTAGTGCAGAACTTTTCTTTATGTTGTCATAAAGCTAAGAGAAGTCAATTAGGTCTGGTACTTCATTAATGATTTCCACAAATCACATTTACAGCCAGTCCCATATCCAGTGTGATACGAAGAAATGTCATTTTGAAAGACAAGTTTTGACACCCTTCTATTATAGCTTTGCAGAAGCTGTGGGGGTAATTAATTTTTACTTGTACGGAGATGAATCCAAGCAAAACTCTAAAAGCCATTTGGCCAATTACTGACTCTTTAGGGCAATGAAGCCTTTGCAGAATGCTTGAGTTTATATTACTGGTATGATCAAAGCTTTAATGAAATTGCTGCATGGCAGAAACTACTGGACTATTAAAAGCAAACTACAAAAGTAAATGAGTGCCTAGCTCTGATTCTACAAAAAAATGGGAGCCTTCTGGTTTCCTTTGATTGTCTATTAATTTCTCATGATGGAGCCCCATGTGGTATGCCTCTGACAAATTTTACTAAAGCACGCTTTCTCATCTGCAAATTAGCAAAGCAAAGTCCTGCATGTGATCTTTTTAATGGGACTTTGTATCCCACTGTTCTTTATTATTATTTTAAGAGGAGTAGGTGTTTTCTCATTCTCAAGAGTAATGACTGGACTAGTTGGAGTTCTTTTATGGATTCGCAGTATATAACCCAATAGGTGTCAGGAAGAATTCACGCTGTGTTGCAGTTCCCCAAGTGTCTATCCACCACTAATCCTTGTGTTGTGCTATTGTAAAACTGACAGTGAAATCTAAGTGGTACCGTAAACCAAGAATTTACTGAGAGACTTCATTTTCTGTTCTCCCTGAATAAAACCATTACTGACTTAGGTATCATATAACTCTTTAAAACAGGCATTTTTAACAGCTCATTCACAGGCCCAGCTCAATCAGTCATTTCCTTTCCTATACTGCTTTTGGGAAATACTGATTAAGAATTCAAAACAGTAAAAAAAGAATATGAACCCATAAACTTAAATTTGATCATTAAAGTTCTAGGTTTCTGTTGGTTCTACTTTTAAAACAGATACAGCATTTCACCACTTTTCAATCTCTGCCTAGATACACCCCAAGTACAAGCCACCATCATCACTTACCTGGATTATTTCAACAGGCTCCTAACTGATCACCCTTCTTCCCACCTCCAACAGTCTATTCTCAACAGAGCAACCAGAGTGATGCCATTACAATTGAAATAAAATCATGTTTCTGGTTGGCCCAAAACCACACGATGGTTCACCATATCATTGGGATAAAAAGCTACAGTTGTTACAAAGATCTGCAAGGCCCCATATAATCCAGCTCCCCTCAACCTCCTACTGTCCCTTATCACTCTCATCCTCAATTAATCCACACCAGTCAAACAGACCTCTTCACCATCCCTCAAACACACATGCATGCTTCTGCCTCATGGTTCAGCCTTTCTTTTTCACTATACCTAGGAGTTTTAATGTGGCTAATTCTTTCCCTTATTCCAGGTCTTTGGTCAAATATCATCCTTCCAATAATGAAAGCATTCCTGTGTATGCCATTATAATTTGCAACTGCTTTAGTTTTCTCCATAGCACATATCACAATCTGTCATACTATATATTTTCCTTATTTATTTCATTTATTATCACATTCTCCCTGACTACCCCACCAGAATGTAAGTCCCACAAAAAAAGGAATTTCATCTGTTTTATTTACTGATGTATCCACAATAAATGAATATAATCAGCAATAGAAAATCTGTAAGTACAGCTCCTACATTTCATGACTATGGATCTGTCCATGTTCAAAATAAAATAAGCCCAAATGAAAACTCAACACTCAACCTGTTTACTAATACATACCACTTACTGGCAATCTGGGGATACAAGGATGAGAAGAGTGACCTGTTATTCCTTCATTGAAATTTATTCAATGGATTTATATGTAGTGTGAAAATGTATTCAATTATTCATTTTTCAGTTCTTGTTATTGAAAACAACAAAAAAGAGTAGGAGGCATTTTCCCTTACTATATCCTAAAAAGTCAAGGTTTTCTCCTTCAAAGGCTGTTATTCCCTTTGTATTGCATAGGGAGAAGCAGAAGTTGCCAGTCACCCAGGAAAAAAAAAAGTGTTCACTATTGCTGGAAAGCTAGAGGCCTATTCAGAGGAAGAAGAAAACGCATGATTCTGAGAATCAAAGGGAAAGAAGATTGAACCCCTGAGAAAAAGCTGATTTGGGAACACTTACACATTTCCCTGAATAGTGGGGATTTATGTGCTTCTTGCATCTAGTCACCAACATTAAGCATCAGATATTGTGTGTGGCTGGTAATTAAATACCAAAGTCCTCAGAATTAATCAAGTTATACATAGCCCAATTATCAAGCAATGGAAAGGACTGCTTTAAGGAGTGTCTTTAAACACACTCAACAATAATTGCCCAAATGATGACAAAGGACCAGTCTTAACAGTGGCATCAGGCAACAGGTGGAGCAAAGTAACAATAAATACCACCAAGGAATAAGAAGTTTCTTATTTGCTTTATAACATTTGCTTTATAAATATTCTTCTAGCTGCCTTTCAATGCCATTGTGATGAAACCTAGGTAGGGAGAAAGCATCTCTAAGAATAAAACTGAGATTTAATTGTTTTGCATTAGAAAATGGAGTCCCAGGGCCAAATTTAAATTAATTTAAAAGAAATAAACTAATGTTTCTTGTCTTACTTTAAAAGATTATAAAGAATTTTAAACTTGCTACACATCAAGGCCTCACCAAAAATATTTTGACAGATCATGGCTGCACTATAGACTCCTATAATTCGAGCTTATTTGTTTTTAAGCCATAGCCAAGACCATGTTGAAAAATAAATTGGACAGATGAGGAAAGATAACAATCACTTTTAACTCTGAGAATAACAATAAGAACAACTACTACAAGTGGACCATGCTGAGATCAAGTTTAAGGAAAAATTGTCCAAAGGTTTTCCAACACTCCTGACAAACATTGAGTGGCAGAAGATTCAAAAGGAAGAGGGAGCAATCATATCACAGAAGGTCCTGTTTTCAGGCTCTGAATTTCTAAGGTCCTGTTTTCAGGCTCTGAATTTCTAAGACAGAATATTTTATGAAGAAGGAAGCATCAGATGTCATGGATATGGAAACACTGTAATATCCCATGTTCTTTAAATGTAAACTCAGTTAAAGTATAATGCTTTTTAAAAAATGTGTTGCAAAAATACCTTCGGCCTTTGACAGAAACAATAAATTCCTGGAAATTAGTGGTGTTTCCTGGTGATGGAAAGCTAGTTCTAGATGAGATTTTTGAATCTTGAAAAGGGCCCATTACTTAGATGCTATAGCTACTCAAGGCCCTGCAGCTGCTACCTTTTGAAGCAGGTCGCTTTAGGAACTCAGTGTCTAAGGGCAGTACAGCACTCAATGTGCATGGCTGAATTATTGAGCATTTTAAATCCAGCTTTGGCCATATTGAAAACCAGAGAGTAGTAAAGGTCAGCTTTCTGGGTATGCAGCCAAATGAAAATGAAAATGCATCTGCATTTAATTGAAGTTAAAAACTGGTGCAGAGAGCTCTGGCCACAAAACACTCAGAATCATTTAGCCAGAGGAAGAAGGGATTGCGTTCAGAAGCAATGGCCCAGATTTTGCCAGCTACAGCAGATTGCAACTGAGCAAGGCAGTGAAAAGCCTTGGCTTCTCTGAACATCCTTCTGTAAGTCCCCTAAATGCTCACTACAGAAGGAAGGCAAATCTGGTAACCTGACAAGCAAGACTGTCTCATACTCTGCTATCCATATCACACACACACACACATTCATACACACTCACACACACTCACACACACCTGTAAATGAAAGAACAGGAGACCTAAATACAAAGTGAAGCTATAAAGCGTACTGCTCGGGTATGAAGGAAAGCATTTCAGAGATAACTACGGCCACTACATGTTAAAGAAACTTAAAGTACCTCTTGGCTTTGTGTACTCAAAGAGAACTCTAAATAAATACTACAACGTAAGATATATTTGGTGACATTGATGGATGAGAGAGAGATGAAGAAAAAGAGCCAAACTGGTGCTGCATGAAATTAAACTTTTTGACACAACTTCCCTTCTAAGCATGACCTAGGAAATAGGAAGGAGGCCAAAAGACTAACTGCCCAATTAAAAAAATAAAAAGTTAAGGCTAATTTGGGATCAAGTCTGGTCAGGACAGCACTTTCTCCCTCCATCAGTTAAAGGACGCATGGCAAGACAGTGCATGTCAGATCCCAGGGGGATAAGAATTGAAATCCCCCAATATGGCAGGGGCCAAAGAGCTTGGACAAGAAAGATAGAGTCCATAGCTATAAATGGCATCCAAATTAATTTTCTTATAGATTTTAAGTCCGTGACATACAGGATTATGAAAAAGATCTCTTCAAATGAAATCACCTTATCTAACTTTATTCTTGAAGGTAATCTCACATACCTGAATTTTAGAATGCTCAGAGAGAATATAAAACATATGTGAGACACTATTTTACTTATGGCAATAACTGTTTAGGGAAAGCAGGTGCACAAGTACCTGAGCCACACCTATAAAGAAGAGACAATTGAGCAGAGAAATTTTTTTTTAATTTTTTAATTTTTTTATGATTTTATTGGGGAATTGGTTTGTTCTTCAGTCTAGTTGTGGAGGACGTAGCTTCACTTGCCCATGTTGGTATTATCATTGCTCTCTTTCTGGGTGAAGCAGTCGCTCCCTGGCTATTGGATAGTCACTCACTGTGGCTCCAACAGCTCACATGCCTGCTGCTTGCCAGCCCCACTGCAGCCTACACCGTCGCCATCACTGGCGACTCACAGCAACCCAGCTCCAGGTCAAGCTGTTGTTCACCATCTTAGCTGTAGAGGGCACAGCATCACTGGCCCTCTATGTGGGATCTGAACCGGGGCCCTGCTACTCAGAGCTGGTGTCCCAAGCCAACTCTAAATCAACACACCACTTGGCCGGCCATAGAAATTATTTTTAAATCAGAAAAATTTTCTTGGGGAGGAGAATTCAGAAGATGATTTGTTTAGACAATAATCTGTACCTTGTTCTCCCACTGTAAAGAGGCAAAAAATGAGAGGTCTTAGACTCTACCCATTCTAAATCAGTGGCCACACAATGTGTCCAGAATCCAGGCTCCGTAACCCAAGGACCTTAATAACTGTTGTGTGATAGAACCAAAAATAAAGAAATTATCAAACACAGAGAAGACAAAAATCTACCCTCATTCCTGTCATCAGATCTTGTTTGAGAGATGGCAGCTCATCAAAAGATGTTGGTATAGAAAGTGGTTCAAAGATATAGAGGAAACAATGATGCAAATTTGGAGGAAAAGGTTGAGCTTCTCCAGGACAATGAGGAAAGAAAGTACTAGACTTCCAGAGATTGCTGAAGAACCATAGCCTATCTGCAGAGATGAGAGATCAATGTGGGGTATTGGTAAAGGCTTGTCCCTCAACACAAGGCCTTGAGAGCATCTGTGGGGTTCTCTGATAATAAATGTATAATCACTGGAGAAAACCCTTCAGACGGAAACCTGTAAGTTCACTCTGAGGAAGGTGAAGGACCAGGCTGAACAGTGGAATTGTGTAACATCAAGAAGTTATGGTACCAGTTATCACTTTCTGAGGGGTGTAAATGTCTATTTTGTTGCTTTGTACACTTGAAACTAATTTAAGAAAAAAACAAAAAACAATAGAAAGAAATTATGGTACCTATGTGACCATTGCAGCCACATTCTAGGAGAACATCAGAAAAAAAGGTGGGAGACCTTAAAACCTGAGTGAGATGGAGGCAGCTATGACAGCACAACTAAAAACCCTCATGAAAGAGGACTTCCAGAACTGCTTCAGAAGGTGACAAGAATAACGGGATAAGTGTGTTTGAAGAGAGGAGGAGTATTTTGAGGGGGATTAATGACAATGTATCTTTTACCATAATCATATTTTTTTTAATTTAAACATTCACCATATTTTGTGATCACATCTCATACGTATACACAATGAAATATTGCTTGGCCATAAGAAAAGACAAAATACTGCCATTTGTGACAACATGGATGGATCTTGAAATTATCATGCTAAGTGAAATAAGTCAGACAGAAAAAACCAAGAACCATAAGACTTCATTCATATATGGGATATAAAACTGAAAACAGCAAACGAACAAACCAAAACTCATAGACACAGACACAGTTTAGTGGTTACTAGAGAGTAAGGGGGGAAGGAAGGTTGTAGAAGGGGCCAAATATATGTGATGGAGTGAGAACTGACTCTGGGTAGTGAACACACAATGCAATATATAGATCATGTATTATGGAATTGTACACTTGAAACCTATATAATTTTATTAACCATTGTCACCCCAATAAATTTAATTAAAAAAAGAATATTAGATGATGATAACTACTAGAGGAAAGGACAAAACAAGAACCTGCAATTTTAAAGGGTGGGGAGGGGGCTTAGGTAAAACTCTTTGTAGGTGACATTTGAGCAATGATCTAAAAAAAAAAAAATGAGGCATACTACTGCTAAAAATGTACTACCCATGATGATAAATGCTACACATACTTTATGTCATTATTTTCTTATTACTCCACCCTACTATTTTTCATTTATTTTTATTTTTTTTATTTTTCAGCTGAGCCATCCTGCCACCTGTTGGCAGCTCAGCAGCAGCTCAGCTCAGGCTGAGATTCGAACCGGCGACACTGTTGCTCAGAGCTCACGCTCCTGAGTGAGCTCTTAACCAACTGAACCACTCGGCCGGCCCCCACCCTACTACTTTTTAAATAAAAATATTTATTTATTGTAAAATACAGTATTTATTTATTTATTTAATTTATTTAACAAATATTTACTGAGAGCATAACATGTGCCATACACTGCTCTAGGCACCAGGACATATCAAGAAGAAAAATATTTTTTGCTGTATGAAGCTGACATTCTAGGAAGTTGAAAAAGTTTAAGGTTTTAAGTGCCTTAACCAAAGTCACATAATAAATAGCAAAGCTTTATTCAAACCCAGGTATTTTTCACTCTATGACTACTCGTCCCTCAATAGTACTATGCTTTTCTTATTGTTGATGATACGAAGAAATAATATAAAAATTTAAGACGTAGCAAATCATTACTAACATCATAATAATATTTTTTTTCCTAAAAAGGAATTTACTAGTTGAGCAGTTAGATACTTATTATATAGTATATAGAAGTTGGTGTAATGGAAAAGATAAAGCATAAAAAGAGCCATTAATAGTGATGCCATCATTAGGTAAATTTTCTGCTTTGGAAAAAATGGCATTAGACTGTTTTTCTATATCCTCTAAGTCACTACCAGGAGAACTACTGTACAAAATTAGAGATGGAGGTGTGCTTTATTTTCCTTAAAGAATGATGTACCCAAAAGGAACTTATAGGGACACATGAGTTTTATTTAGGAGATCACAGCTGTTTTTGCTTCCTCTGCATCACTTTATATGTGATTGGTTTTCTATTCAAGTTTTGATTTTAGTCAAAGTCTTCACAGATGCTACAATTCCCTATATAAATGTATTTTGCTAACGAAGCCAAGGAAGAGAAGCAATGATTCTAATTTGCAAATAAGTATAGAAATCCAAAAATATAAACTGAATCAAATCTTCCAGTTCTGAAGATTAATTTAAACTTTGAACAAGTCATTCATTTTCCAAATGTTAATTGAATGCCTACCTTCTGGCAGACAGTTCACTAAGTTAGCCATTAACCACACAGACAAAAGTTCCTGCTCTAATGAAGATTTCATTCTAGTGGGAAGAGACAAAAATGAATAAAATAAATAAACTCTATTGTGTACTGGAGATTGTTAATGGTTATGGAGAAAAATTAAGCGGAGAAGAGTGATAGGGAGTCCAGGGGAAGAGGCTGCAATTTTAAATAATCACTAAGAAAATGAAGTTTAAGCATGACTAGGAAAAGGACAAGTCAAGAAAATGCAAAAAGGCCCACAACAAAATCATCCCTGATATGTTCCAAGGACATTGAGGAAGCCAGCAGGAGCAGAAAGAACAAGGAGAGAACAGGTGGAGATATGGGAGAGATAACAGGGACAAGATCATATAGGCTATGATAAGAACTTAGGCATTGGAAAGGAGAGATACGGGGAACAACTGGAGGACTGGAAGCAACCTCCCAGCAGAGGAGTGCACTGGATTTGAATACAGCTATTCTGGTTGCTGACTGAAAAACACAATACATGGAATCAAGGTAGAAGCACAGAGGCAGAGCGAATGCAATCATCTAAGTGAGAGATGATGGAAGCTGTGACTACAGTTGTAGCATTTGGGTTATGAGAAATAATCAGGGTCCAGGTACATTTTGATGGTAGAACTGAGAGGTTTTGTTGACAAACCATGTTAGAGCTATGAGAGAAAAGGAATCCCTCAGAATTTCTTCTATGCGTGTAGAGGTTATATAGATATCTGTGATCCATTCTTCCTAGTATGTATGACAATGTTAGTTACTTTGTAAAGTTCTTCTGCATGATAGTTGAAAAGACTTTTATCAAGACAGATTAATGACAAGGAGAAACATAGATTGTTCTTCTTTTGCCCGAATCTGCTGACAAAGCAAGACACAGACCTTCCGACTCCTCCTTCTTCATGTCATGATTGATTAGTTAAGGTTAGAACTGTTCATCCCATTGAAACTAACTAATCCCATAGAAAAACATTTTGTGTCCAGGTAACTAAGAAGCCTCCTTCTTTCAAAACAACTCCAATTGTAAATTATCCCATTTGTAACTGGTTTATCTCTCCCTCGAAAAGTTTAACACACTGCTTAGACACACTGATGTGGGTTTTTTTGTTTGTTTGTTTGTTTTTGTTTTTTTATTTCTTTATATAACAGCCTGGATAAAATCAACCTTCTTTGTCCAGTTTTTGGTTTTGATGGTTTGGTGCCATGACTCAGGTTGAACCGGAAGATCTCCTGTGGGCCCCGTCTTCTCCACCCAGGTTCTGAGGTCTCGAGCTTGTTGTGTTCCTTCCCTGACTGGCTATTCAGGCATCCCACAGTGAGCACAGACCCTGAACTCCATGCTTCAGGCATTTGTCCATGGTAGCACAGTAAAGATTTGATTTTGATTTTTCTCTTAGAGCATTCTTTTGATTTGTTTTGTTGCTAGCATTTGTTTTACCTTGGTGCTATGGGAAATTCTTAATTCTCACTCATTTCCAAAACCTCTACTAATTATTTCATGACCACAGTCACAATACAATTTCTTTACTTCCCAAAATGACTGAGTTTTACTAATGACAATTTAGAACTCCAGTGGCCTCTTTGGGATACCTGGGAAATTTCTAAACTTGTTCATCTATGAGGTGCCCAGGGCTCTGACTTCTCTTCTCATCAATAATCAGCTTATTTTGTTTGGTGCGAGGAGGTTAACAAATAAGAAAATGTCTCTAAAATATCTCAGCTTTTACAATCCCTTAAGGAATATCTATCTTACTCACCACTAATCCATTTATCCTGCTCCTCTTTTACTCCCAAAAAAACCTCACAACCCCCTACCTCATCCAGAACCCTCCATGTGCATCACTCCAGCCCTTTCCCCCACCCACTTATCCTCCTTACTCTGTGAATTTCCTTTTGTTTTCCCTCTTCAGTCCCTACATCTCTTCTTTATTCCTCCCTACCTGTATTGAACTGACTCCTTAATTCCCCACCCTAACCAGTGACCCTTCCCCACCTGCAACTGAAGGTCAATGACCTGCATGCTTACATGAAAAAGTACTCTCTAAGTTTTGGTCACACTCAGATTTATGTTAGTGTTAAAGATTTTCTGGACCCCCCACAAATATTGAGAAGACTTTATTAATCAATTCAATGTCTAGTTGACAAAGGACTCTTAGTCCCCACATCCAGTCCCTGTAAAACCACAGTCCTCCAATTAAAGAAGACTATTGGCAAAAGATACCAGATAGTCCAAGACCTGAAAGCAATAAACAAAAGAGTCTTTGCACGGTTTTCTAGTTTCTAACCCTAACATCATTCTGGCTTCTATCCTACCCAATACTATTCATTAACACTCATTACCTTATGTTCTGCTTCTCCTTCTTCTTCTTTTTTTTTTTTCAGTATAGCCTCTTTATCCTGACTCACAATGTATTTTTTGGTTTCTATGGAAAAATCAAGAGTTATGTGTTGATTTTTATGCCTCAGGTTTTACTTAGGCTGCTACTTATTTGTTTGGGAATCCTAGATATGAACTTGAGAAATTTAACCTTATAATGAATCTCTTACCAGTATGTAGATGACCTTCTTTGCTTACCTGATTTTGACCGTTTGATTGTCTACAGCCAATATTTATTCCAAGTTTTTGACCACAAGGGGCATAAGGTCTCTAAAGAAATGCAGCCCTCGAATCCACTACCTAGGATATGATATCCTCCTGAAGGGAATATTTATCCCTTAAATGAATTAACACCATCACCAACTTCCCTATCCCTGAGACCAAAACACAACTCCAAGGTTTTATAGGATTAGTTGGCTATTGCTGGAATTAGAATCCTGATACTTCCACTGTCACTTTCTTTTTGTATGCCATAACTAAGAGTCTATCTCTGAACCTCATAATTGGGACTCTTCTTCCATATTTCTATTCCAAAACCTCATATCTTCTCTCTCCTCTTCCTCCATTCTTATATTCTTTCAATTATTCATTGCCCATTTACCTTTTTATACACAAAGAGGAAGGATATGCTTTAAGGGTATTCCCCCAAAACACAATGGAAGCCAAAGGTCTGTTGTATAGTTTAGCCTCACTTTAGATCCTATGGCTCAGGCATTTCTCCTTGCTTACAGGAGTTTGCCACTGCTACAAAATTAATTGAGACCACTGCTGATTTAGTTCTGAGACATTCACACCATCTATATGTACCTCATGCAACTTAGATCCTGCAACTTACCAAAACACCCAACATTTTCTGCAGCCAATTCATGTCCTGTGAAATCCTACTTTCTCCCTCTCACATCACTATCCATCACTGTCTAAACCTCAGTAAAGGTTGTCTTCCTTCCCTCTTGAGGAACAACCTCATAATTGCATCACCATTCCACAGTCTATAATTCCTTCTATCCAAACCTCACCAAAACTATTCTCAAAGACCCTGATGTCACCTTTACACAGTACTTACCTCAGGCATACAAAGGGAAAATTTAAGCAGGATGTACTATCAGAGATTTTCAACAACCCATTGAGTTCAAACCCGTACCTGATGTGAACTCAGCCAGATTGTGGAACTCACAGTCTTTACAAATCCTGCATAGAAGCACAAATATGTTTTTGATGTTGTAAATGATTTTGGTGTGGTATGGAAACAAAAATGTTCATTACAGCTGCAAATATGCCCATCAAGAATATAATTTAAGTAGCTAACTTATTAGAAATGTTACTTCTAACCAAGGAATTAACTATTCTCAAAATAGCCAGACTCTTGACACTAAAGGAAACTCCCTGGCTGAAAAATATCCTAAGATAGATGCTTCACAAGAAAATTCTTCCTCAACTATCTGCATATTTCCCCTTCATTACCCTCCTTTAGAGACAGAGATTACTACTTACAAACCCTATTGGACAATTGCTAGCACCTGAGGCTGAAAATCTATTGGAAACAAGTTGGATATTGTAACTACTCTGTTGCATCTAGCACGACAGAGCAGTGGGAGTAGAGAAGGGATGGATAAAGGTTAAGAAAGAGAGAGACACAAATGAGAGAAAAATGCAGTTGGGACCAGGGGACTTCAGCCTCATGGACTGAGCGCCCCGAATGGGGCCTGACTGCTCCTTTTATTGTCTTACAAATAAAAAAAGGTCAACATAGTTTCTGAGGTCTGTGAGTCTCACACCCAAGAATTTATCTCAGGGCCTAATCTCCCATGTCTGCAAGCTGCCATTACTGAAGGTATTGTCATGTACCTCTTAAGAGACAGAAACTTCCTCTGCCAAGGCTTACTGATAAGAATGCAAAGAGGACAGATATTACCACATCAATAGGTAATTTTACATGCAGGCTGCCAGAACCTGAAGCAAGAGGTCTACGCACCTTTTTCTCTACATGATTCCTCCTATGGCTCCTATGAGGCTGTGCCTGGCTTAGGTTGTTCCTCCCTTGAGGAATCTTATCCATCATTGACTAACCAGCCATCTTTTGGGGCCAAATAGGGATACATAAAGTAAGCATAATATCAAAGTAATGATCTGTCTTTATGGAAACGTGCATGAGGGCAGACAGGCATGCACTGTGACAACACTACTCAGATGAGCTTTGGAGACACCCAAATGGCTACTTGTCTCTATTTGGCCTTTCCTGAAATTTAGCCCACAGCCTCAGCAAAGCCCAAGCAAAGAAAATCTTAAAGATCTCCACCTCAAATATTGCTGTGGCTATTTTAGCCCTCTTGCTGTACAGATAGCCTAAACATTTCTCATCTACTAGGAAAAAATTCCTGGTAAAGATAAAGCAAAGATGGCAGCTCCCTTTGGTCTCTTTTTCACTGGCAAATGGATTTTATTCAATTTCCTAAGTTTCATAGGTATGAATATGTTCTAACCATAGTTTGCATGTTTGCAAGTGGTTAGAAGTTTTGCCCTACCAATAGGCTACTGCCACTACTATTGCTAAGTTGATAGTAGAAAAAGTTTCCCTTACTTGGAAAATACCCTTGTTCCTCTAGAAAGAATTTCCCCCACTTGGGGAATACCTTTATTCCTCTAGAAAGAATTTCCCTCACTTGGGGAATACCTTTGTTCTTCTCTAGCAATAGAGGAAGTCCCTCTTTACTGGTAAGGTTATTCAGAATATTCAAAGAGTACTTATATTATTCTTACTTCCCTCACACTCCAGAAAAATATAATGGGTCAATGGTACTGAAAAACTCAAACCATCAAATTCTCTGAGGAATCAAATCTTCCTTGGCTGAAAGTCTTATCTTTACCCTTCAATCCTCCCACACACAGTCAATTTTAACTATCTCCTTATGAAATAATTACCAGCAGGCCAATGAGCATCCCTCATTCCTCTTGGACTTTAGGTGACTCTAATCTGATCCAATATGACATCCTTATATACTTCCAAGGTATCATTAAATGCTCTCATACTTATCACCAACAAGTCAAGTCTGACTTTCCTTGAAAATATCACTATAGACCTGACATCATCTTCGGGTCAGATACCTAGTCACCTGGAAGACACCACTAATTGATCAATCTCAAACCCAGGTGGAAGAAGCATTATTCTGTCCTCCAAACCACCAATACTGATGCAAAACTACAAGAAATACAACTTTGGGTTCATGTTCCATAATTTTTAAAATATAACTTCTATTACAAGTGGAAATTCACACCAATAACTTAAGCTGAAGTTCTTTCAAGAGCTTCCAGAAGAAGATGACAAAATGAGATACACTGCTTTTCCAAGAAATTGGGACCAAATACATGACATCACAAAATGGCCAGCTTCCACCCAAGGCATTAGAAAAAGATCACCTAGGATTCTCCTATTTAATATCCTCCAGATTCATCTTTTGTCTCCTCCTTTAATATTTTTATTTTCACTATTAAACTCATCATTTTAAAGGGTACAGTTCAGTGGCTTTTAGTATAACTACAAGGTTGTGCAACAATCACAACTATCTAATTCCAGAATATTTTTATCACCTTAAAAAGAAACGCCATTCTCATTAGCAGTCATTCTCCATTTTTCCTTCCCCCCAGTCCCTGGCAACTACTAATTTAGTTTTTGTATCTATGGATTTGCCTAGTCTCCACATTTCATATAAATGAAATTATACAATATGTGGCCATTTGTTTCTGGCATTTTTCACTTGGCATCATGTTTTCAAGGTCCATATATGTTGTAGCATAAATTGGTACTTCATTCCTTTTTGTGGATGAATAATATTCCATTGCATGGATATACCATATTTGTTTATCCATCTGTCAGTTATGGGCATTTGGGTTGTTTCCACTTTGGGGCTCTGCTATCATGAATAATGCTGCAATAAAAATTTGTTTATAGGTTTCTTTTGTGTGTGAACATATGTTTCAGTTCTCTTGGATATATACCTAGAAGTAGCATTTTGAGGTCATATGGTAATTCTGTGTTTAACTTTTGAATCTACCAAATAGGTTTCCAAAGCAGATGCACTATATTACATATCTACCAGCAATGTATGAGAGTTCCAGTTTCTCCACATTCTTGCCAATAGCTGTTTTGTCCATTTTGTTGTTGTTGTTGTTGTTATAGCCATCTTACTGGGTAGGAAGTGGTATCTCATTGTGGTTTTAACTTGCATTTCCCTCATTACTAATAATATTGAGCATCTTTTAATGTGCTAAGTTAGAGACTACTTTTGTTTTTCTGTCATCTGTTTATTTTCATTCTTCCTGGAACCATGTCTTTCCTTTTCCCTTGGCCCTCTCTACTCTTTCCTTTTTCTCCATCAGTGAAAATGTGAGAGAAGTGATTAATGTATGTGTTCATCACAGCATAGTCATTAATATGAAAAAATTATTTATATTTATGGAATTTCTTCACTAGGCCTCCTTTTAGTTTTGGAAATTCCAAAGAATCAAATGTTAATATTCATTCAATATTGGAACAAAATTTGGAAGAAAAAGAGGAAGATGCTTTAACTTGTCCTCCCAACTAGGAAGTAATGTAGCAGTTAGTGCACAGAGAAGTTTGCAGAAATAGGCTCTTAAGGACTGTTTCCTTATCCAAACAGCAACAAAACAAGTTTAAAGTCAAATGCAAGACTTTCAGTGTGATGTGATGATAGAAAATAAAAAAGGATTTAAGTAGAAAAAGGAAAAGGCAACTGAGCTCCTGAGGCAGTAAGAAATTTGTCTTTGTAGATCAAAAAGAATGTCTTATAAATAAATCCACCACATTTCAAGTGGTAGTCATAAAGCAAAAGCAAAAATACCCAAAAGGAAAAACAAGAAAATGACCTCTGTGCAGACGGAGAAATCTAAAAAGTCTTCATTCCATTCAATACAAAGCAGAGAAGCATTTGTTGTAACCAACTAGTCAGCATTTGTTGTAACCAACTAGTCAGGCTTCAACCTTCATTCAAATGAATCAGATACTGAAAAAGAGCAGCAGCCTGTATAAGCTTTACACTGGAAATCTCCTATTATATCTCAAAAGTATAATGTAACAATATTTTCAGTGCTGTCATTCTATTATGCTATCTTTACAGTTAACAGGTGGTTGTAACTATACATATACCTTAAATCTCCTCCATGGGGAAGTGAGACATCATTTATATAGGCAAGTGACTCCATTACCCTCCTTAATTTTTTTAGAAACACTTTAAGCCTGCCTTTTGTCAGCTGACTCCCAAAGGATATAAACCACTCATTTAAAGATTATACAAAATATCCAGATCCCAGTTTCTTGCCAGAAAATATAACCCTGAGTTATCTTCTACTTAACCATTGTCAAAAGCCTGTTTGCCTGACATAGTATTTATGGATGAGATTCTGAAGAATAGGCAATCCTTCCACTCCTTCATCTATTCTAAATTAGCTTTGAACATCAATATAATGTTCAAGACCTGAGAGTGTGTTCCACATTCCAAAGTAACAGCCTTTAAAAAAACTACTGAAACAAGTTGAATTTTTTCTTCTTATCTTTGAACTATTTAAATAAACAGCTCACTCAGAGATAATCCTGCATATGTACAGGACAAGAAAAGTGATGTTTCTCTAATAAACTGATCCGCTTTTAATTTATGTACATTCTAAATCTTGTAAATGGTTTTATTTTCATCTTTGTTTTACCTGGTAAATCTTAAGGCTGAATTTGTATCTGACTTCTACCAACTGCACAGAAACCTATATTGACCTGAGCTAAATTTAACCCAAGCATGCATTATTTTCCTCCTGATTTGTTTCCTTTGACCCTACCCCTCTCATTTACCTTTAATTGTAAAGTACAACAAGCTCTTTGAAGGTAGAATTCTTCTGTCCTCAACTGAATGGCACATGGAATAGTTAGTAATAAACAACTTTTTCAAAATGTAATAAATTTCATGGAAATATTCAGAAATACAACTGATAAATTATCATTACCCATGCCTATTTTCAGCTTTAGCCTTTAATTAGCAGGGAACTCAGGTCACCCTGATAATATTATATTGTTTTAATGCCAATGTTCTCGTGCAATTTATATTTCAACCCATTGAGAATAATGGTTTCATCTTAAACAGTGCTAAAAATATTGTTTTCCTGGTGACATAACTAATGAGCCACCAAAAAAGCACGTCTGTAACCAGGAAGGATATTAAATAACAACTGACAGAGTCATATGATAAATTGCTATATTTTGACATCTAAAGGATTGTTTTCAATTATTTTTCTTGGACAATTAAGCTTATTCAAATTCCATAATGGGTTATGTCAGTCATCATCATACGTAAAACACTTTAATGGTGTATAGTAAGCTATTTTCCTCATACAAATATCTCAGGACCTGTAATTACACCTCATTAAACCTTGGCACCATAATTTTGAAATCCCATTCATAATATTTAGTCTAAAATTGTGCTAAATAAATAAAGTGCATTATCTCTAAAGAGCACTCATGAACTTGGTGTCTATAGGAGAATATTTTAAATTACATAAATTGGTAGAATTTCAAGCATTAGTACATGAACATGATGAAATTAAATGACAACAACTTTTTCTTTTCTCTACCATACAGAAAGTGTACTGGATGAATTTTGTAACATACCTTTTTATACACATTTATTCTAACACTAAACATAATCGATAATGGTTCATCAAAGTTAGTTAACTCAATGTTTTACTCAATGCTTATTATAATCATTGAATAGATGAAAATCAGGAAAGTATAAAATGCTAAAATAAAACACTTTCAAAGTGTCTGAGATATTGCTTTACTTATAAACAAGAGAGCATGCCACAAGTTTAGTGATGCTGGCCTCCTCAATCAGAAACAAAGGACTTTATTACTGATGTTATAAGCAGTAGCCAGAGTATCAACATTTTTAAAATTCCCTAAACCCGTTTCCATAACATGACATAAAAAAAGATATATGTGCCTGTACACACATTAGGTTGCATTAGAGGAGAGGAACCCAGGTTTAGAAAACCTGAATTTTTGTAATGAATGGTAAACCTGCTTGATCTTTGCCCCAGAGAAAGACATCTTTATTACACAGTGCAGTAAATCAACCTACCCTTTGCTCCAATGAAAGACACAATCTCTATCTTCAAAGGCTATTCATCATACAAATATCCTTGATAAGATTGTTTAGAATAAAGATGGCCAGTCCTTCTACTCACAAGACATACAGAAATGTGAGAGACCAATGGAGAGTTGACCCCAAACACAGGGTGTATGAAAAGTCCCAGTAACAGCATTGATAAACTATGTTTCCAAAATGCATAATAGAATGAGAGTAATTTAAAAAGTTAGATACTTCCAGCATATTTTTTGTATTTCTTTGAAACAGATAAATTAGAAAAACCAAATTTTTCTGTTGGTTTGTTTTAGCTATCATGAAAGTTAGCTAGATTCCTATTCTAATTAAAGTTGTTCAGTAACTGCATGATGACAGCTGGTAGAGCTCTTAAAAATACATATGAGTGAAGTCATATGGTTCTTGACCTTTTCTGGCTGACTTATTTCACTTAGCATAATAATCTCAAGATATATCCATGTTGTCACAAATGGCAGTACTTCATCTTTTGTATGGCAGAGTAATATTCCGTTGTGTATTTATGACCACACCTTCTTTACCTAATTATCTATTGAAGAACACTTTGGTTGTTTCCAGGAATACACAATTCAATATACAGATAATGTATTACAGAAATGTACATTTGAAACCTATATAATTTTACTAACCAATGTTACCCCAATAAACTTCATTTTTTAAAAGTTAAGCTAAATTAATAAAAGAAAATTACATATTCCTGCATCTTAGTCCTAGAAATTCTTATATAGCAGTTATAGAATGGGATATGAGAATCTATATTTTGAAACGTTTTCAAGGTCAATAAACACATGAAAAGGAGCTTAACTTTATTAATTATCAGGGAACACTAACTAAACTCAAAATGCAATACCACTAAATACCCACCAGATTGTTTCAAAAAAAGAAAAAATAGAAACCAGAATTCACATACATAGTTGTAACAAAGGCAAACTGGAACAACCACTTCAGAAATCTAGCATGATCTTCTACTGATCATTGAACATGGCAATTCCTATGACATGGCAACTTTACTCCTAGGTATATAACCACAGAAATGTGAACCAATGTTTACCATAAGACATGTACAAAAATATTAAGAATAGGTCTATATGTAATAGCACAAAACTAGACATAACTGAAATATCTATCAAGTGTAGAATGGGAAGATAAATTTTCATATAGTCATTCAATAAAAATGTATCTGACAATGAAGATGGCTAAACTACAGTTAAACACAAGAAAATAAATCTCACAAACATGTTGAGTGAAATCAGCCAAACATAAGACAACTACTGCATATTCTATTTACACCATATTCAATTATGTTTGCTTAATAGCAAAACTTAAGCTCTGACAACTAAGTTTGAGAACTCATCCTAGAAAAAGTGCTACATACTTCATTGCTGAATATCACTACAGTCACCTTCAAAGTACTCCCCTTGGGAAGCTATGCACTGATGCAAAAACCTAGTCCACTCTTCGAAGCAATTTTGGAACTTTTTTCTGGAATGGCCATCCGAACTATCATCATATTACTCTTGTGTCCTGAATGTCATCAAACTGTCTTCCTTTCAATATTTCCTTTATTGTCAGGTAAAGAAAGAAGTCTTTGGGGGCCAGATCAGCTGAGGAGGGAATGTGTTCCAATATAGTTATTTGTTTACTGGCTAAAAACTCCCTCACAGACAGTGCCATGTGAGCTGGTGCACTGTCGTGATGCAAGAGCCATGAACAGTTGGTGAAAAGTTCAGTTCGTCTAACTTTATCATGCAATCTTTTCAGCACTTCCAAATAGTAAACTTGGTTAACTGTTTGTCCATTTGGTACAAATCCATAATAAATAATCCCTCTGATATCCATAAAAGGTTAGCAACATCATTGCAACAAGTTCTTGAACTTATTTGTCAGACTTTGCATACCTGAAAGATTACTATTTATAATACATGAAGATTTTTTCATTAATCAGTCAGAAAAAAACCCTCAAATACCTTAACATAAATGTGATTACACAATATGCCAAAAATTACAGACAAATGGATAACAAGCCCATGAAAAGATATTCAACTTCCATCAAAGAAATGTGCATAAACATCTGAGAGATCATGTTTCACTCACCAAACTTGGATTTAGATATTTAAGAAAACCTGAAATTCTTTTAGGTAAACAGGTGCTTTCTTGTAAAGTTGGTAGATAACTACATTAGTATATTTGGGGGGGGGGGGTGGAATTTGAGAATGTATATCAAATTATATAATATGCACACCTGTTAATCCACTGAAGACAAAATTTTTCTCTGATTGAATTACTGTTATCCTGTAGCATCTCAAAGAGTGACACATGGTTAGGGTTAATAAATTAATAAATTAATAAACTCAACTAAGGATAGGAAAAAATGAAAAATTATATTAGAACAAAAATGTTTTCTATAACATTGTTCAACCTAAAAAAGAAATGAAAATAACTTATATGTCTATCATTAAACGAATAAAAAAGTAATTAGATGTTAAATACTAGAGGTTCCTCTATTTTAATGAAGACAATGGTAAATAATAATGTATTAAGTCAAAAAGCAGGTTAAAACATCATATACAGAGGGTACAGAGCGCAGCAGCAACAGGCACAGGGCAAGATCAATCCCTGTACCCGCCCAGTTCAGGGATCAGTCTCTCCGTCCACCGGGTCCCGTGGAGCGCAGCAAGAGCACCTCGGAGGGCAGGCTCTAAGGCAGAAGCCTGAAACTGGGTGAGCAGGGGAAGAAAGAATAATCCGCAGGGGGAGATGCAGCGCGTGCCGGGTGGGCACACAGGTCCCCGGGAGGCAGACCTGAGATTTGAACCTCTGCAGGGTGCGCGCAGCCCTCTAAACCCTGGCAGTCTCTTTGGGAGAGCAGCAGGAACTCCTCTGGAGCATATGAGGCAAAGGCTTTAGCTCAAAACAGTGCTGGGACTGTGTATTTTGTTGTTTTGTTTTGTTTGTTTGTTTGTTTTTCCTCCTCTCTTGGACAGAAAGCAAAAAAAAAAAAAAATCTACAGAAATAAAAACCCACTCCCACCCTCCCTCAGACACCTTGGACCCCACCAAGCCAGAGTCTTTTTTTAAGAGGTTTTTGGGGTGTTTTTTTTTGAGGGCAGTGTCACTGGCCCTCACATATGGGACCCAAACCGGGGCCCTCGGCTTCCCAAGCCAGCGCTCAACCACCGCACCACTCGGCCAGCCCCAGAGTCTTAAACTGAACCCTGAATGGAGCAATAGGGGCAGACTACAAAGGTGTTCCTACCCCTAGGGGATCGAGAATTTCCACCCCAGAAGAGGCTGCAAACTACCTCCCCCGCCTCCACCTTTCCTGCAAGGCTTGGGAGGCAGGGCAGGTTCAGCTGCTGAGGCACTAATTAACAGATTCCTGGCAGCTGGCTTTTGGCAATGAGGAACTCTCTCCTTCTCCACGGCTGTCAATGGAAAGGGTGCCCAATGACACTCACTGAGCCTGCAGGGTGCACAGCCTGCCTTGAGACAGGCGAAAGCAGAAATGGCAGTGACTTTGTAAAAACTACCAATAACACATCACAACCATACTCATGTACAGCAAACCTACAGTGCCAGGATCATGCTAGGCATCAGGTGGCCATTTTTGTTCCCACAAGACACAGAGGAATTTTTGTACAGCAGAGGACAACCTGAAGAGAGCTTGCTGGACTTTAACCAAGACTGGCATGGAGACACAAGAATCATCATACTCACAGGCAACTTTAGAGAAAACCAGAGCATTTCTGAGTTTGACATATAAGAGTCACACCCAAAAGGAAGTCACTATAGGTGCAAGGGTCCAAAGGGTCCAATCCTCATCAGAGGGGTCAACCCTCACACAGTAGCTCATAAACTGCAGATACTGTTGATCCTCACAGCTAATCAGTCTGGGAGTCAATCCCACCTACTGACAAGCCAAAAGTAATCAAAGCTAAACTTCAACAGGTGAAGGCACATAACACAAGGAACACCTCAATATACATGCACAAGAGAATAGAGAGCCTGAGTAATTCAAATATAAAGGACACACACCATATAAGTTTACCCAGAAAAGACTGAGAGACTTAGGGGATCTATCTGTTATGTCGAAGCAAGCACAAAGAGTAAACCAGAATGGGGAGACAAAAAAATACAACTCAAACAAAAGGACAGAAGAAACCTCCTGAATCAGTGGAACTAGAGGAAACAGAGGTAAACAACCTATCGAAGACAGAGTTCAGAACACTGATTATTAGAATGTTCAAGGAAATTAATGAAAATATAAAGAAGGATAGAGAAATCATGAAAAGCAACCAGCTAGAACTTAAGAATGCAATTACTGAAATAAATAACAAATTCGATGGAATGACTAGCAGATTGGATGAAGCAGAAAATCGAATCAGTGACTTAGAAGACAAGATAGCAGAGATCACCCAAGCAGAACAACAAAAAGAAAAAAGAATGAAAAACATTAAAAATAGTTTAAGAGAGCTGGGAGACAACATCAAACACAAAAAACTGTGGATCTTTGGAGTACCAGAAGGAGAAGAGAGGGAGCAAGGGATTGAGAACATATTTGAAGTAATAATGTCTGAAAACTTCCCTAAGCTGGCAAAGGACATTGAAATACAAGGCCAGGAAGTGCAGAGAGTTCCAACCAGGGTGATCCCTAACAGGCCCACACCAAGACATATCATAGTGAAAATGGCAAGGGTTAAGGACAAAGACAGAATCCTTAAAGCAGCAAGAGAAAGACAGCAAGTTACTTACAAGGGCACCACCCATAAGATTATCAGCCGACTTTTCTACAGAAACTTTGCAGGCCAGAAGGGAGTGGCAGGAGGTTTTCAAAGTGATGAAAAATAAAGGCTTACAACCCAGATTGCTGTATCCAGCAAGGTTATCATATAAATTGAATAGAGTTAAAGAGCTTCCCAGAAAAGAACAAGTTAAGGGAATTCATTACCACCAAGCCAGTTTTCCAGGAAATGTTAAAAAGGCTTCTTTAAGCAGAAGAGTAAAACAACCTAACTAAGGAAGACTAGGAAAACAAATAACAAAATGGCAATAACTACACACCTATCAATAATAATCATGTTAAATGGATTAAATGCTCCAATCAAAAGAGACAGGGTGGTTGAAGGGTTAAGAAAACAAGACCCCGGCATATGCTGTATATAAGAGACACACCTCAGATCAAAGGACACATACAGGCTGAAAGTATAGGGATGGAGTAAAGTATTTCATGCAAATGGAACTGAGAAAAAAGCTGGAGTATCGATACTTATATCAGATAAAATGGACTTTAAATTGAAGAATATAATAAAGGACAAAGAAGGACACGTCATAATAATAAAGGGATCAATCCAACAAGAGGACATAACCCTAGTAAACATCTATGCACCTAATACAGGGTCTCCTAAATATATAAAACAGATATTGTCAGACATAAAGACAGAGATCAGCAGTAACACTATCATAGTAGGGGACTTCAACACCCCACCGTCACCAATGGACTGATCATCCAGACAGAAAATCAACATGGAAAGAGTGACCTTAAATGATACATTAGACCAACTGGATTTAACAGACATTTTCAGAGCATTTCACCCCAAAGCTACAGAATATACATTCTTCTCAAGTGCACATGGAACATTTTCTAAGATAGACCACATGTTAGGCCACAAAACAAGTCTCAATAAATTTAAGAAGATTGAAATCACTTCAGCTGTATTCTCTGACCACAATGCTATGAAACTAGAAATCAATTATAAGAAGAAACCCGGAAAGCTGTCAAATAAATGGAGGCTAAATTACATGGTACTAAATAGCGAGTGGGTCACAAATGAGATCAAGGAGGAAATCAAAAGATACCTCGAGACAAACAAAAATGAAAAGAGCATGACCCAAAATCTCTGGGATACAGCGAAAGCAGTCCTAAGAGGGAAGTTCATAGCAGTGCAGGCCTACCTAAAGAAGAAAAATCTCAAATAAACAGGTTATCCTTACACCTCAGGGAACTGGAAAAAGAACAGCAAAAGAAGCCCAAGGGGAGTACAAGAAAGGAGATAAGACCAGAGCGGAAATAAACGATATAGAGAACAGAAAAACAATACAAAAGATCAATGAAATCAAGAGCTGTTTTTTTGAGAAGATAAACAAAACTGACAAACCTCTAGCCAGGCTCATCAAAAAAAAAAAGAGAGAGAGGACTCAAATTAGTAAAATCAGGAATGAAAGAGGGGAAATGACTGCTGACATCACAGAAATACAAAAAATTCTAAGAAATTACTATGAGGAACTATATGCCAACAAATTTGACAACCTGGAAGAAATGGACAATTTTCTAGAAGCATACAACTTTCCAAAGCTAACTCAAGAAGAAACAGAAAATCTAAATAGCCCGATTACCACCAAGGAAATTGAATCAGTAATCGACAAGCTCCCAACAAACAAAAGCCCTGGACCAGATGGCTTCACAAGTGAATTTTATCAAACATTCAAAAAAGAACTATCACCTATTCTTCTCAAACTATTCCAAAAAATCCAGAAGGAGGGAAGGCTCTCAAATTCATTTTATGAAGCCTCTATCACCCTAATTCCAAAACTAGATAAAAACAGCCCAAAAATGAAAACTATAGGCCAATATCCCTGATGAATATAGATGCAAAAATACTGAATAAAATATGAGCACACAGAATTCAGCAATATATTAAGAATATCATACATACATCATGATCAAGTGGGTTTTCATCATTAGTACACAAGACTGGTTCAACATCCGTAAATCAATTAATGTGATACACCACATCAACAAAATGAGGAATAAAAATCACATGGTCATATCAATAGATGCAGAAAAAGCATTTGATAAAATCCAACAGCCATTTATGTTGAAAACCCTTAGCAAAGTGGGAATACAGGGATCATATCTTAACATAATAAAGGCCATTTATGATAAACCCACAGCTAACATCATCCTCAATGGGGAAAAGCTAAAACCATTCCCCTTAAGGTCAAGAATAAGACAAGGCTGTCCACTTTCTCCTCTTTTATTCAACATAGTTCTGGAAGTTCTAGCCACAGCAATCAGACAACAAAAAGAAATAAAAGGCATCCAAATTGGCAAGGAAGAAGTAAAATTGTCATTATATGCAGATGACATGATACTGTATATAGAGAACCCCAAAGACTCCATCAAAAAACTTTTGGAGCTGATAGATGAATTCAGTAAGGTAGCAGGATACAAAATCAATGTTCAGAAATCAATTGCATTTGTATATACCAATAATAAACTAACAGAAGGAGAAATTAAGAAAACTGTCCCATTTACAATTGCTTCAAGAAATATAAAATACCTAGGAATAAATTTAACCAAAGAAGTAAAAGATCTATACTCAGAAAATTATAAGACACTGAATAAAGAAATAAAAGAAGATACAAATGGAAACACCTACCATGCTCATGGATAGGAAGAATTAATATAGTTAAAATGTCCATACTGCCTAAAACAATAAATAGATTCAATGCAATTCCTATCAAACTACCAAGGGCATTTTTCACAGAAATAGAAAATATAATGCTAAAATTTATATGGAACCATAAAAGACTCCAAATAGCCTCAGCACTCCAGAGAAATAAGAATAAAGTTGGGGGGATCACGCTACCAGGCAACAAAACATACTACAAGGCTATAGTAATCAAAACAGTATGGTACTGGCATAAAAACAGGCACATAGACCAGTGGAACAGAACAGAGACCCCAGAAATAAATCCATGTATATATGAACAGTTAATCTATGACAATGGAAGCAAGAATTTACACTGGGGTAAAGATAGTCTATTTAATAAATGGTGCTGGGAAAACTGGACTGACACATGCAAAAAAAATGAAACTGGACCACCTCCTTACGCCATATACAAGAACAAATTCAAAATGGATTAACTTAAATGTAAGACCTGAAACCATAAAACTCCTAAAAGAAAATATAGGGAGTACATTTGCAGACATTACCCTGAGCAATATTTTTACTGATACATCCCCACGGGCAAGGGAAGTAAAAGAAAAAATGAACATATGGGATTATACCAAATTTAAAAGTTTTTTCACAACAAAGGAAACCATCAATAAAACAAAAAGGAAGCTTACTGAATGGGAGAATATATTTGTCAACGATATATCTGATAAGGGGTTAATATTCAAAATTTATAAAACACTCATGCAACTCAACACCAAAACAACAAACAACCAATTAAAAAATGGGCAGAGGATATGTAGAGACATTTCTCTAAAGAAGACATACAGATAGCCAACAGGCATATGAAAAAATGTTCAACCTCACTGGTCATTAGAGAAATGCAAATAAAAACCACAATGAAATACCACCTCACTCCAGTCAGAATGGTTATCATCAATAAATCAACAAACAACAAGTGCTGGCAGGGCTGTGGGAAAAAAGGGCCCCTGCTGCACTGTTGGTGGGATTGCAGATTGGTACAACCATTATGGAAGTCAGTATGGAGGTATCTCAAAAAACTGGAAATGGAACCACCTTTTGACCCAGCAATTCTACTCCTAGGTATTTATCCTGAAAAATACAAGACACTAATTCGAAAAAATATATGCACCCCTATGTTCATTGCAGTGCTATTTACAATAGCCAAGACTTGGAAACAACAGAAATACCCACTGGTAGATGACTGGATTAAGAAACTGTGATACATTTACACAATGGAGTATTATGCAGCTATAAATAAGAAAGAAATCGTACCACTTACAACGATATGGATGGACCTAGAGAACATTATGCTAAGTGAAATAAGTCTGTTAGAGAAAGAATTTGTTCTTGTATGTGGCATAAGGAGGTGGTCCATTTTCATTTTTTTGCATGTGTCAGTCCAATTCCACATGATCTCACTTATATGTGGAATCTAAAGAATTGAATAAACAAGCAAAATAAACAGAAATAGTCTTAGAGACACAAAGGAAACACTAATGAGGGCTAGATGAGACGGGGGTGGGCATGAGGGAGAAGGGGAAGGGATAAGGCAAAATACACTGGTAATACAATAACTGCAGAGACAGAAGAGACAGTTTAGGGAATATAATCAATAATGTTGTAAATATTTTTTTAGGGGACCAAATGGACTCATGTCTTGTCAGGGAGACAACTTCATGGACAGTGTAGTGGTCTGACTACTGCACTGTACATCTGAAGCTGCCACTGATTAATATTAGATATAGACTATAATTTAACACATATATAGTCATGGGATGTGGAATATAGTGTGGGGATGTAGTCAATGGAATTGTAATAGATATGTATGATATCGAGGGTGGGTTGGCGGGGGGTGGAGGGAAGGGGGTAGTCACTTTGTAAGGCATGAAAAAGATAACTATTGCATAGTTTTTTACATCTGTAACTATTAATAATAAAAATAATAAAATAAAAAATAAAATGCAAAAAAAAACACAAAAAAACCCCCATCATATACAACATAGTTCATATAAATTATATATGCATACTTACATGCATATGTGTACAGAGAAATGTGTCTGAAAGGATAGTAATAAAATGTCATTATAATAATGTTTTGGGATTTTTTAATTATGCAGTTTACTTTCTTCTTGCCTGTTATATTATTTGAATTGTTTTATGATGGGCATGTATCATTTTTAAGTAAAGTTATACTTTTATTTAAAGCCAAATTATATTAAAATTATAATTATAAGCACCTTGCAAAGCACCTCTCATTGTTATTGAGTTTTAATATTGACAAAGATTTACTGGATGTAGAAATTCTAACAGCCCTAATAAATATAATGCTTGGCATTAACATCCATCTACTTTATTTTAGAACTTCATTTGCTATCTGTTACATTCAAACTCTTCATATCATTACAATTCAATGTATATTGTGGTAATATGAAAATTAAATACTCTCTATTTTAAATGGGCAAGAAGCCCTTTGGAGTTGCCTCAAGATGGAAAAGGGAGTTTCTGAGGAAACACCTTGCACCCCAGCCCATGTGCAATACTTCTAAGTAGTGCTTGTGTGATACTAAAATGGAGATTGATAAAAGTAGATTTTTATTGCTCACAAAGAAGGTATCAGGTATAGTTATCAATGATTTATCCAACAAATATAGGGTATCAAATATGTCCTCTGCCTTGCATTAAATGCTATGAAGGACAAAGTAAAAAGCATAAGACAAAATATCTGGTCTTGAGAAGCTCTCAATAAAATTAAAGAGATAAAACTCTTGGGTAGACAAATTCCAGACAGTCTATAATCAGGTGGAAGACAAAGCATGTGAATGTATATGTGTCTGAGAAAAATTAATGTCCTCTGGGATTTCAAGTCTAGAGATGCCAAAGCAAATTAAAAACATGAACAAGGACTAGTAAATCAAATAGATCAAATAGATCAAATAGACACACACAGATCAAAGCAAGTACAACTTAATTGATGAAACCCAATACCCTATGCACTTAGTCGGTACAAAACATAAGGTAGGAATACAATCCTTCACCCAGTACTCACAATGTGAATACTCAAGATTTCACTATCAACATACTACAAAACTCTATATTCTTTTTAGAAGTTGTATTAATTAGGGTCGTCCAGAGAAGCACCATTACTAGGATAGGTACATAGGAAGAGATTTATTATAAGGAATTGGCTCATGTGACATAAGTCAGAGAAAAACAAATACTGTATAATATCATTAATATATGGAATCTAAAATAGCCCAAATCATAGAAACAGAGAGTAGAGTGGTGATTACCAGGGGTTGGGGGTTGGGGAAAGTGGGGAGATAATGGTCAAAAGGTATAAACTTTCAGTTATAATTTGAATAAGTTCTGGGGATCTAATGTACACCAAGATGATTCTAGATTAAATACAAGTATAAAGTATAAAAAAAACTGTTTTTTATACTTGAAATTTGCTAAGAGAGTAGATCTTAAATGCCCTCATCCACATAAAGAAATGGTACTTTTGTAATGTGATTTAGGTGTTAGCTAGCATTATAGTAGGAATCACATCAAACACTAATTTCACCCAGGAATACCCTCAGACACACACCCAAAAATAATGTTTAGCCAAATAACCGGGATCTCTGTGATCCAGTCAAATTGACCCATAAATTTAACCATCAGATTACCCATTTTCAATTTGGCATGTATATTCATCTCCTTAAACCACACTTAATAAAAACAACCAAGGTCAAAATTTTGCCTAATACAACTACTCTGTGTACAAATGAGAATGTGCTAACCTCTTCCCAAGAAGAGGAGGTAAATTTTTTGAGTGATGTTTACTCTTCTCCTTGATATCTCATAACTTAAGTACTATGATATTAAGTCAATACATTTTATGTTGCATGATATGGAATTAGAGAGGAAATAAAACATATAAACACACACATACATACACACACATATTCATATCAAAAAAAGGAGGAAATACTTGTAACAATTACAATCCTTATTTCTAGAACTGGCCACATGGTTGTAGCAGGTACTTATAACTACCCTTTCCACTACCTCTACTGTATCTCCTCTGCCTTCAGCATGTCCATCAGCTGGTAATAGTTCTTGATGGGATGACCCAAATCTTCATTTCTGAATGACTGTTCAAGTCATTCAGACATTTATTTGGTTCCATTAATAGTCCCGTCTAGGCAAAGCTGTTATGGTTTTACATTGACCTTAACCATAGTATATGATAATACTAGAGATTCTTAGGGAATATCCTATATTCCAGACATATTCTTTATTTCCAGTGTGATGTGGAAGTCCAATTTCCCCTTGGTAATCAGCATCAATCATCCCAGCCAGTACAGTGTCTGCCTTCTTTTCCCATTGATTCGGGGTCAGGAGAAGACCAATGTGGCCAGGTGGCAGTCTTAACTTCCAGTTCAATTAAATAATTGTTGAGTCTTCTGGTGGAAGCGTTTCTCCCTTTGGAATTAAGACCTCTAGGCAAGCAGAGCATAAAATCCAGGGGAACAGGAAGCAAAAATTTTTCAAGTGAGATAACTGGGGTCAACGTAACATAAGAATCGTCAGTAGCACTTTCAGTGGGAGCAAGGATGGGGGACGCTTAGTTAAAACTATGGGAAAGAGGAAAAGGGAGCAAGTAGAAATAAATGTTTGAGTGAGTTGAGTCTTAAAGGAGGACTCATAGCTGACTAAATAAGGAAATTGAAGTCCAGAAAGCATAACTGCCTATGCTGGTTAGTTGTCTACTGTCTCTTAGCCTTATGTCCATTCTACTTTATTATAATAGACTCTGAAACACTAGAGCTCAGAGTCTGCAAATTGCATTTCCCAGACACCCTTTCCAGCTGGCTTCCAGTTGGCTTCTGCCAATGAGAAACACTGAAGGGATATTGGGAAAGTGGAAAAAGGAAAATATTTCATTTTATTTATTTATTTATTTATTTATTTATTTATTTATTTATTTATTTATTTATTTATTTATTTTTGGAGGGCAGTGTCACTGGCCCTCAGATGTGGGACCGAACCTGGGCCGCTGGCTTCCCAGGCCAGCGATTAACCACCGTGCCACTCGGCCAGCCTTGAAAAAGGAAAATATTTCAAATCCAAAGTCTGTCATGCAGTGACACCTCTTGAAGTTGTGGCCATCATATCCATGGCTCCCATTACTGCAGTGGCAGCCTTCCTCTGATAAACCCACCTCCTCCCTCCTTTTTGTTTCTCCAAGCTTGCTTCTTGCATTTATTAGTTTAGTCATTCCTTTTTTTGCTTTGCCAGCCTTCTAATATCTGTGTGCCCTGTAGTAAATCCCCTTTTCTGAAACACATAGCACGGTTTCTCTTTCCCTCTCTAACCTGACATGTATTTAGTAACAAACAGAGATTCTTGGATTAGATTGCTAACTCTTTTGAGCTTATATGCAGTGAAGACCTCCTTACCAATGTAAATTAGGACACTAGTAAGCTGTGACATGCAATGACATCATTCATCCTCATTTAAATTATCCTGTGTTCGCTTAGAATGAAGTGTCTACTAAAAGCAATACTTTGGGAACCCAGCTGGCTGCTGCACTTGACCATCATAATAGGAATGTTGACCACAAGAACTGGGAGGTTGTCTGGTTATTTCTGACTGCTCTGGAGAGTGTATACAAAATAAACGAGAATCTCAGATATTAAAAATCTCTAACTCCAAAGAAATAAATAAATCTCTCATGTCTTACAGCTACAGAGTTAATAAGACTGAATATCAAACCTGATAAAGTTAAAAATTTGAATCTGAAATTTCCCTTCTGTTTTTGAATGATATTTACAATATCCTTGCCAGTACAGTTGACCCTTGAACAACACAGGTTTAAACGGTGCATGCCCACTTATATACAGATTTTTTACAATAAATACTGTAAATGTATTTTCTCATTCTTATGATTTTCTTAATGACATTTTCTTTTCTCTAGCTTACTTATTATAAGAATACAGTATATAATACATATATCAGTGAAAATACGTGTTAATTGGCTGCCTGTATTACCAGTAAAGCTTTTAGTTAACTGTAGGCTATTAGTAGGTAAGTTTTTTGGGGGAATCAAAAGCTATATGGGGGTTTTTTACTGCATGGAGGGTCAGTGCCCCTTATCCCTGTGTTGTTCAAGGGTCAACTATATGAGCAGATCTTCTTCCTCTATATGAAGAGACTGGCTTTCCATTGTTTAAAGACAAAGCAGTGGCCTCACCTGAGATAATTATCTACAAAGACATTCCTCAAGGGCCCATCCATTCCCTTTATTCACTGAGAAATGCCTTAGTAAAGGAAGTACTGCATCCATTAGAAACCTCAGTGTGGCTGGAGTGATGGTAGGAGATGCTGCCATTGTAACCAGTTCCTGATGGTCACGGGAATAGAAGAATCTCAGAATGGCTGAAGCCCTGTGTCATTACTTAGCTCCAGTGGCAAGACAGGCAAATTTGCATAACAGGAAATAGAATCTTACTAAAGTGGTATTTGATCTAGATAACTTAATAAATTCTAGTTCCAGTGGGCACTGAAATGGGGACTCACAGCTTCTTGTTCAGTTACCCAACTTAATGGGGTCCCCCTGAGGAAGGAATCTACAATGCTGCCCAAGAATATATTGTAAGTATGATTCCAAGCTTGCCCTGAAGAGACTTAGAGCTATTATTCAGGTGGCTCTTCACAAGGGAAAGGAATCTTCAGGGATTATTAGATACTGACTCTAAGTGGATACTAATTCATGAGTACTCAAAACATTAGAGATGTCCACTAACCAAGTGAAGGATTATTGGGGTCAGGTGATAAAAGCAGTTTTGGCCCAAGTCTCACAGTGAGCAAAATATTTCTACAAAACCATTGTGCATCATTTCTCCAGTTCCCGAAAGTATGATTTCAATAGATATGTTTGGCAGCTGGCCAAGTAGAATGAGTGAGAGCTGATATAGTAGAAAAAAACAAGTGAAATGCCCTAGTACATTCTCTCCATCAAGAAAGCCAAAAGCAAAATGTCATCTCTGGAGAAATTGCTACCATTAGGACAGTCATCAAAGCTGGCTATTACAATAGGGGAGAAAGACTGAAACCAACTCCAGTGAAACAAAAGGCTGACGAGTTTTTTAAATGCTGGGATGAACTAATGGAAAAGTACTAGAGGTCTTTAGAGAGGAAGTTAGTTGCGGGGGGCCAGCCCCCATGAGGACTAGGGATTCCCTCGGGTGGGATGGCGTCAGCGAGGAAAAAGAAAGATGGAGACACCAGAAAGAGGTTCACAGGAGTGTCACACTTTATTGTTAAAGCCTGGCCCCTTTCGTAGGGGCTTCTGACCATTACCTCAATTACAAGTTGTGTTTCACATGATCATGATGTTTTCTCTTTCTCAGAACTTTTACTTTTTTGTAATTGTATCTTTCCAGGGTACACTGTGGCCTGTTCAAGGATTTTACTTATATCATCTAAAGAGTGGTTACCATGACAACCTTACAAGACGTATGGTTGAGTTATTGCCAAGAGTCTAGAAGTGTCTGAGTTTAGGGCAAAAAACTATTTCTATGTGATTATAATACTTAGTAGCAAAAGAGGTCTCAAACATTTCCTATTCTACAAAGAGGGGCATATTATTGTAATAGAGGGTAACATCTGTTTCTCAGTCAAAGCTTCAGTATCTGTTGCTACAGCAATGTACAAAGCAAAGAGTTAAAACAAGGCTGTTAATTAAAATACCTCATGGTCAGTAAGTTGTCTCTTATTAGAACTCTCATGGCCGAAAGACCTTGGTCTCCATGGAGACGTTTCACAGCAGCATAGGCAAGGACGGATGATATCACCAGTTTCTCACAGACAGGCTTTTTGGCCTATGTGGCCAGAGGCTTGAGCCTCAGTTTCCAAGGGGCTTGAGGGACTGTTTCCCAGTCCTAGGATCCCAAAGGGGGCTGTAGCCTGGCTTGGGTTGTCTCCCCTCGTAGGAGATCTTACCCATTATTGATGTACACAGCCAGCTCTCATTGGGACACCACAGGGACTTGCCATAAATGCAGTGAAAGTACTATCTCCTATAGGATCTGATGTGGAGGAAAGGCACATGGGTTCATAGAGACAGGAGATATTACATGACCAACCATAAGGCAGCATCCCAGACATCCAGTGCTGAGCGTGGATCTTTATTTCAAGGTGGCCTTATCAGACACTAGGATGCTGTCGGCCCACAGCAGTTAGTAAATGTGGTTTTGCCATCAGTGTTTGTAAATTGGTGCTCCTATACCCCCAAGAGAAATTGGAAAATAGAAATTATCTTTCTTGATGATTGTATTTCAAAAGGACAGCTCCTTGATAAAGACATTCCAAAGTATGGAACAGTTACATCTCAAAGTGCAGAGAAAGATTTATAATTTTAAGTTTGTGGTTTTTTTTGAGGGCAGTGTCACTGGCCCTCACGTGGGACCCGAACTGGGGCCGCTGGCTTCCCAAGCCAGCTCTTAACCACCGCGCCACTCGGCCGGCCCTAATTTTAAGTTTTTTAAAGTACATGCTGTCAGAAAGGATAGATTAGGGGCCTACAGTCAGGAAGAAACCTACCTAAAGTTTAGTCAAGCTGAAGGGAGAGATAGGCTGTCTTGCCCTCTTGGTCATTTCAGCGCTGTACTTTACTCTTCTGTTCTCTGATACAATCCAGTATCTGTATAATCGGTAAGAATTTTGATAGTCTTAACATCTCACAGACCACCACACTGCTTCACTCCATCGCAGTCATGCTGATTGGACCCCAGGAGCATGGAAGAGTAAATACAGAAAATGCATTAGCAAAATACAAGTGTTCCAAAAAACAGGAGATAAACACTGTGAAAATACATAAGTCTACCACCTTGCTAGACTTTCCAAGAATCCAGCAGTCTGCCGAATATTATGATATCCCCTCAAAATGAAAGACAAATGGAAAGTTATGTCTTCATAGAACTCAGAGATGCTACAGAACCCTTACTGAAAGTCAAAACAGTAAATCTCAAAAAACAAAGTAAAATATAAAAAAGTAAAAGTTAATTTCAGATCATTTTTCTAAAGTTAGGACTACAAAGGACTCACACCCTTTTAGAAATGAAGTTTTAGTTCACCATACCAGAAAAAGAACTTGACCTTTAGGATTCCTTTACCATGAAGGCTGAAGGTAAAGGAAACAAAAGTTTGTAGAAGAATAGTGATCAGCTATATACACAAGAACTTGAGTAGTACAGGAATATTTTCTTCTATATTTATTTCGTGTATGTTTTATTGTATGAATGATTTTCCTTTCTTCTTCCTTTCTCCTAATATGTTATACAAAAATTATTGATGCCAACAATAATTTAGTCTTTACTGTATGGAAGTTTAGGTAAGGATGTAGCTCAAGTAGAAGATGAATTGACATCGCTGAAATATAATAGTGTCTGTTGGCAGTTTTTCTTTTGAGGAAAAGAAGGCAAAATTTTTGGTTTTTAAAGATTGCCTCTTATTAAGTGGAAATATAAAGTTGCAACCGTGTTCTACATGTAAGTTGAAATAGCAGTAGAAAAGGCACTGAAATGGGTAAACTGTGTCTATTATTTACCTGTCATTTTCAGTCTCATACCTGAACTTTTTAAGCTGTTCTTTTATGGTAGGGCTATGAATCTATCAACAACATTCCCAGACAGCCCTTGACAGATCATTAGGCATCAGGTTTTGCCACTGGGAGGCTCTGGTAGGATCTTGGAAAGAAGGAAGAGAAAAGGAACTCATTTCCTGCTTCTGATTTGTCAGAAACCCTTCAACACAGTTAGTAAGTGCAGCTTCAATGTCTTTCAGAACAAGCCACACGGCATGACCTCAGTGGTTCCAACTCTAGCCAAATGACACTCCCTCTAATGCCTCAGCAGGAGCTGCCTAGCCCCTGCTCAGACCTCCTTCATGGTCCCAGTCTCTGAAACTATGGTTCCTCATCTACTGTCTTAGTTCCTGAGATAGTGGCAGCTCCTAAAAGTGATGGCAACTCCACAGGCAGTTGGAGCTTTAGAGGACATAGCTTTCTCCTCACTTCCAAATTGTGGTAGCAATTTCTCCTCCCTGATGTTTTCCCAGATTTACAGATAATAGCAGTTTGCTGCAGTCGCTATTCTCATTCTTTTAGCCCCTCCAGCTTTCTTAACATGGCATAACCAGTCCTGGATTTCACCCCCATGTCTTGAAATACTTTGCATAGTTCCTTTGTTCCTAAGCAGAAACTGGTTAAAACAATGGCCAAAGCCACAAGGTGTTTTTCAGCGGATGAGAATCAGGGATTTATGCAGTAATCCTCTCAAATATTTCACTATCTGATGTGTGCTTCCAGGAGTATGCCTACCTCCATAGAGAATAACATTGTTAAGTCATTATTACCATGTGATACAATTAAAAGTACACCATACAATTAAAAGTACATCCACTGTGTACCAATAGCATGCGCAAAGTGAAAAAAGGAAGGATGTGAAGAGATAAAGCATCTCTAAAAGCCTAACCATGCCTTCCACAGCAGAAATGAAACAGAGTGGGAGACCTCCTACAGAGAGAAAGAGAACAAAGAAGTCTTGAAAATACTTAAATAGAATGAGGGTAAAGTGTTGCAATATTGATTCCATTACAAGACAGAAGTTTGAAGTCAACTTACTCAGGAAGCTATTTCCCTCTCCTCTGTTCATCTGGATGGTGATTTCCTAACTCTAGCATTTTAGGTTCCTATTGTATTTCCTTGTCTCCTTCTCAATATCAGGATATAGCTAGTCAAAGCTCACGTTCTTAAAAAGTTTGTAATCCTAGCATTTCCTGGATACTGTTTAAAATATAGACATCGACATAGAATAGGACATAGACAATGTGGATGAAAAGGGAACCACATACTAAGCCTGACAAGCTCAGGGAAGGCTCAGGTGGCAGGCCCTACAAACTCAGAGGTGGACATTAACCACATAGGTTGGTCTGAACATAAAAATCCATAACTAAAAGCTGTTGGTGGCCAGTAGTCATATTGTTGGCCTGTAGCTTTCTTGACAAAAGTCGACCTTTACCTCAAGTGAGCATGTCTATTGTCTTTTTGCATCTATGATAACATGCCCTTGGAATGTCAGAGTAATCCCTTTCTGGACCCCTCAGGGCACAACCTACCCCACCAGAGCAGGGAACTACAGAACCTCTCATTATTACTCTCCCCTCATCCCATTAGCATCTCTATGCTGTAAAATGCTAATTTTAGCTATCCTGTACGCACCAATGTAAAAGAAGTATGTCCCTCCAATTTACTTTTTATCCAGTTCCAGAGATTTCCCTGCTTTGCTTTCTCCCACCCCCTTAATCTACCACCAATGGATTTCATGTAAGTCTCCTCCTCTGATTCTAATGTGTAATATAAATTGCGAAACCGCTATTTTTTCCAGAGCTTTTTCTCAGTCCATTGAGATTTTGCTTCCTGGCAATTGTCATCACTTTGGCTCAAATAAATTCTTGAAAGCTTTCCCATAGGTTGGATGTTTTTATATCAACAACAAAGATATATTTAATACCCAAATAATAATTGACAGTCCCCATCTGACACATGAGGGGCCTACTGAATGGACTACAAATTTATTGAAAATTTATTATTCAGTTATTTTGGATAAACAGTTACATATAGACTTTTACTTTTTTACATAGGAAGAAATAGTTTACTTGTAGATCATTAAATAAGATACTAAAATTGACATTTTTTAATTAAAGCACTGTGTAGTAGGATTTACTAGAGAATTGGAATTAGTATTTTACTGCCTGGCTGCAGATTTCCTTCCAGAACACCTATAGTGAGATAGCTGGAAAACCTGTGAATTGGTGACATATTTTATTAAAAGTATATTATCACTGTTATCTTAAGCTGGCCATGTTTTGCTATATTCTTGCATTTTACTAATTGCTTTCCTTTAGTTACATTGATGTCTGTTTAGTTTTCAGAGTGATCAAAGAAGGCTGACAAGCTGATAAAGTAGTCAGCAATTACTAAAGATAACTATGGATGCCATAACTATGGATGATATCATGTAAATAGTATATATAGACCCAGTGGTTTAGGATTTGAATTAAAAGAAAATGAAAAGTAAACAGAGTGATTGTGGTAGTTCCAGCTTCAACACAGTCAGAGAGGCAACTATTTTGTTTTGGACCAATGCAAGACTGATTCGTGAATTGAGGGAGGCTAAGGAGCTGTACCTATGAGTGGAGAGTGTTAACCATGCAAAGAGCCATCAAGGTTCCAGGCTTTCAAGTTGGTCTTTTTTTTTTTTTTTTTTGGTGTTTTGGAGGCTTTGTGTCTTTTACACTTAGGGCTAACTTGTATATGTCCATTTATAGACTGTCTCTTCGGTAGGTCAATCAGTCAATAAACAACTATCAAAAGGGGATAGTGCCCTGTAAAATGGAGTACGTTGTGAGCAAGGTATTAGATGGTAGGAAACCAAATCCCTTATCTAGAGGCCATGGGCCAGACCATCATTATATCTCACATAGCACAGGTGACATTCAAAGAGATAGAATAAATTAGCCAAAGTATATTTGATCACTTGAAAAGTTTCATATGAATGCATTAATAAGAAATAAAATTCAAGAAATATTCTTTTTAATTCATTAATCATATTAACTATTTCTATAAAGAGGCAAGAGAAAATGCATTTTATGCAGAATTCATCTATTCCAATTGTAGGGCCCTCACAACCCCTGACACTGCAGACCAGTTATCTATCTATCTATCTATCTATCTATCTATCTATCTATCTATCTATCTATCATCTATCTCTTTCTCTCTGGCCACATATTCTTGTTGAAAGAGAAGAGGATTTCAGTGCCCTAGCAACACAATCTTCTGCTTCCTTGGCAGCAACAGGGTGGCCAAAAGAAATTAGCCAAAGAGTAAGAGCCAAAGCCTGAAGTCACAATTTAGGCTTCCAGAGCCCTTAGAAAGCAAGGGTCCATGGTGGACTTGTGGGAGTTACGCATTACAAGGGGGGAAAAAAAGCATAGTATATATACTGTGTCAAGTACATGGAAAGGATTATATGCCCCTTGAATTACTAAGTAGAGATATCTGCAAAGAGCTGGAAATTTAGTCCTGCACTCAGTTGATTTGTTTAATTATAGGAAATCTGAAGTATCCCATTAGTTGAGGCTTTATTGTGTTATTAAGGGAAGGATTTTAGGAATAGAAATGTCTCTGAAATATGAGAACCCATTCTTGATGCTGTAGGTGAATTTATCTCTCAGTCATCATCTGCCCAACTCAGCTTTAACGTCTGGAGTAGAGTTACTCCAGACACAACAGTTATTTAATCTCATTTCAGTTTTCAATGTCAGGGCACATTAATATTTTAAAAATAGAAACAAAGTCCATAAGCTAATTTTTTTCTTATAAAAAATGCACAGACATACTTTTTAAAGTGACACGATTAATTTTATCATTATAATTTTATGTTCTGTTAAAGCATTTAACAGTGGAAAGATGAGGGTCTTCCTCCATTATATCAGAATCTCAAATAACATTTGTCATATGGAAACCAACTCTCTTCTCAATTCATTTGACAACAGAGAAGAGCAAATGCAGTGCTGCGAGAACATTTAACTACAAAGATACTAAGAAAAAGAACATATTTCAATAACTAAAAATAAATTTTTAAGAGCTATAGCTTAAAATTATTCAGAGTAAATGCATACTGTCATAATATTTTATTTACTTCTTTATAATTTTCCTAAAATGCTGATATTTACATGGCTATGGGGTTTTCAAACATTGATAATTTTTAAAGGAAACATGAAATAATAATTGCAAAGCATTTAACTCATGTGACCCATTTCAATTCTTTTTTCACCCACATGATAAGCAACTTGGTGTGCTGCAACTTAAAAACAACAACAACTTGTGGGGACAAATACGTCACTCTTATATTTTTATGTTTTTGTTTGGTTGGGTTTTTTATTGAGGTATTATTAATATAGGTATTATTCATATTGTATTAGTTTCAGGTGTCCAACATGATCCAATATTTGTATAGAATACACAATGATCACCATATGAAGTGTGGTTAACATCCTTCACCTTACACAGTTGCAAAAATTCTATTTTCTTGAGATGAGAACTTTAGATTTACTCTCTTAGCAACCTTTAAATATTCAATACAGTATTACAAACTATAGTCATCATGTTGTACACTATATCCCCATGACTTATTTTATAGTGTAAATTTGTACCTTTTAACCTCCTTCAACCCATTTCACCTAACCCTCAACCTCACCTCTGGTAACCACCAATTTGTTCTCTGAATCTCTCAGCTTCTTTTTGGGGAAGGTGGTGTTGTTTTGTTTATTTATTTGTTTTAGATTCCACATATAAATAAAATTACATAGCATTTGTCTTTATCAGACTTATTTAATTTAGCATAATGCTTTGATGTCCATCCATGTTGTTAAAAATGGCAACACTTCATTCTTTATTATGGCTGAATAGTATTCCATTATGTGTCTGTGTGTATGTGTGTGCCACATCTTCTTTATTCATTCATCCATTGATGGACACTTAGGTTGTTTCAATATCTTGGCTATTGTAAATAGTGCTGCAGTGAATATGGGGATGCATATATCATTTCAAGTTAGTATTTTCATTTTCTTTAGATAAATACCCGGAACTAGAATTGCTGGATCGTATAATAGTTCTATTTTTTTTGAGGAAATCCTATACTGTTTTCCATAGTAGCTGCAAAAATTTACAATTTCACCATCAGTACACAAAGGTTCCCTTTTTACTTCATCTTTGACAACACGTTATTTTTTGTTTTTTTGATAATAGCCATTCTAACAGGTATGAGATGATATCTCACTGTGGTTTTGACTTTCATTTCCCTGATGATTAATGATGTTTATTAGTTTATAGGTTCCCTGACTGCGGAGGTAGAGCCAGTACAGATCAGTGACACACAGAGTCCAGATTAGCTACAGCATAATTTTATGCCACTGGACACTCATAATTCAAGGGGTTTTCTCCCACCTGTCACTGGAAATTTTCTGTCAGTCAGATACCTTCATCACTGAATTATTTCCCAAAGTAAACTCAATATATATTTTTAAAACTATCAGCACTACTACCCACCAACAAACATAACACCCATCTCCATAGTAACTTTTAAACATTTAGTACTGCATCTTTTTCGCAAATTAGTGAGAAAAAATATCTTAGCAATGATCTAAGACATGTGTCTCCAAGTTGATTCTCAAAGCTCTAGATTTCTGTAGTGGAGCCTTGGTGTCCACTAAAAAGGGTGAGAACAGTGTTTCTTCAGGCTGGAATGCTGGGACTCAGACCCTCTGCTTAATCTCTGCTTCAATTAGATTTACTATTCTTTCTCACTCTAAGTTCATGATAACATATCATTTAAGAGGGTAGTTAAAAGATGATATTATTTTTACAAGTTTAAAAATCTTCTTTTTATTAGCTTCAGGTGTACAAAATAATGTAATAGTTGGACATTTACACCGCTCACAAAGTGATAACCTCCTCCCCCAATCTACTAGCCCTCTGACATCATATATATAATTATAGTTGACATTCAATATTATTCAGCTTCAGGTTCAAGTGGACAGTACAGTGGTTAGGCATCTATACTGTCCATGAAGTGATCTCCTTGATAAGACAAGTGCCCATTTAAAAATCTTTTATTTTCAGCCTGATTATATCTTAAGGATGTTTTCCTTTCCTTTTCTTTTTTCTTTTGGCATCCTAATTGAAGTATATGTGTATGTTGCATCTGACAAGTAAGGGAACAAAGGCAGTGGGCATATGTATGTGTGAATCAAAGTTGCCTAATAGTTATTAATTTCTTTTCCACGAATAAATTACAAGTTTCAGGGGTCTGGAAGCTCTTTTCATACTGTTATTCTTTGGAGCACTAATTCAGTAAAGAGAAGACAATTATGCTCACTAAAAATTAGTTGGCTTTTTCCCTTTATTTTCCATCAATATTGAAAGCACCTTAAATTCAAAACGATGTTTACTTTTGGATATTATGCTCAAGTACCTGCAACTATGGGTAATATCAACTTACTGGGCAATTTAAAGCACCCTTTCAACAGGATCCTGAAAGTGAGCTGTGTTTTATGCACAGTGAGTGAAAATCAATGCCCTGTCTATGCCTATCACAGTATGTCACATCTCTGATTGAATCTTTTCAGCTTGCTTATCAGACATACAGCACAGGAATAAATTTATCTTTATACACTTTATATGTGTCACCAAAAATAGCTTTGGGAACACTATAACCTAATGACCTAAGAGTGTCCGATAAATGATTAGGCTGTGGTTGACAGTAAAACCGCACACTCTGTTCTTTATTATCTAAAGCACATTTCTAGTGAGAATTGAGTTCCCCAGAAGTTCCTTCTAAAATAATGCCCATGATATTCTAACACTTAGCCAAATGGAAAGTCTTCAACTTTTAGTCCTCATTTTACTGACGTTTTTCTACAAAGCAACCATAAAGATCATTTTAATCACACTCATGGTGGTGTTTTTTCAAGGGATTCACCTAAATAACTTTGTTATTCTTGCCAAATTAGAAGTGTCTAGAATCTGTAAGTACCTCAGGATCAATTGCTTACAGAAGAAAATAGTTTTATGGTTTTAGCTTGAGTTTATAGAAAGTAAATGGTATGCTCTACTGTTACATTACTCAGGTAAGAATCAAATAATAAAGAAGCTTTTTGTAAGTCAATATAACTAATTACATAAGTGGAGACAGTTGAGGAAAATCATTTTATCAAAGCTCATATAAATCACAAAATTCTTTTGACCATTCAGGAGTACTTCATTAATTCTAACAAGTTTTCTAAGTCTATGATGGTATTGAAGTGAATTGTCACATTATATTAACCCTGGAGGTTTCTCTATCACTTCATTTTTTAGCAGAACATAGTAGTTTAGAGATGTAACACCTGAACTTATGTATATAACATGATGCCTTGAATATTTGAAGGTGAAGTTATCTGCTCACCATTGCTGGCATATACATGAGCACAATGAGGTACAGGATAGAGAGAGTCCTGATTTTCATTCTTGACAAGAGCTGTGACCATTTTGTAGCATTGAGTAATGGGTTCAAATTACAGTTCTGAAATTAAACTGCTTATATTTTATCCTAACTCCACCATTTACTAACTATTTTACATTGGGAAAGATATTTGATCTCTCTATGCCTCGTTTTCTGCATCTGTAAGGTATGTACATCAGGATTTTGTGATGTTAAAGTGAATTAATCTATATACATTTAGAACAGTAACATGGTAAGCACTCAGTAACTGTTAGCTATAATTTCTAGGCAAATAAATTTGCCATTCTTCCTGGAAACTATGAAGAGACTGAAGAACTTTAAGCAACAGTAAGATACGATGACCTTCACTCTGTATCAGTCAGGTTTCACTGCAGGAAATGGAAACCATCACTGATCAACCTAAGTAGATAGTTAGCTGTCTGGAAAACTGCCCCCAAGTTGTGTTTCTCAAAGGTATGGATATATCTTTTCTATCTTTGATTTTATATCTTCCATATATTTGGGCACATAGTAGTTCCTCAATAACATTTAAATATTGAATAAATGTCTTTGGAATGAAGAAGAATCTTATATCCAAACCTTTTTGTTCTACTAAATTCTTTATAAAAGCATTCCTCTGAGAATGAGTTAGGATCATTGCTATATCCTTTTGTGCCAAATAGATGACATGTAAAAAGCAATCTAGAGTGGCAGAAAATATAATTCAGACAAATCCATGCAGAGTTGGAAGAGGTTAGTAATACAATTTAAAGCAGTGCCATGTGAGCCACATTCTTTTGCCAATTAATTCAAAACAAGAAAGTAGGAACCATATATAGGCTCATCCAAAACCACTGTAGTGCTCAGCCTCTACTCCAGCAAGTCATCATCCACATTTTTGAAATTGGAGTTTCAGGTGTGTAATTACCAACTTGTTCATTTATTCAGGACACACACCTGCGAACAGCTTTCTCCATAATAATCCAAATAGCTCTCTTCCAATGATTGCAGTTGTCCAAAATCAATATGTTGCTGCTGCATATGCTAAATTTTTCAGGACAACAAACAAACCACAGAGCAGCACTAGGTCAATATCTCATTCCCAACCAAACAGTATTCTAAATGTGGCAAGCCTAAATTTGTGACTCCATGGCCAAATCTTGTCAGCTGTCTATGGCTTTGTACCCAATTGCTTCTAGAGATGCTTGCTATAGTATATACTTATAGATGAGACCATTTCAGAAGAATATCCACTGAGACCTTCAACTATTAAACCTTATCATATTGCCTACAGCGAGACCTTAACTGCACTTTAGAGCAATTTAGTTTGCAGAAAGATATTTCTTTATATTAAAATCTGCCTCAAGGATCTGTCTCTGGTACTGTGCATAAAGTCCAGAAAAAGAATGTGCAGTGAAGAGGAAGCAATTAGAAGAACAGGTTTAGGGCAGGAGAGAGTTAAAACCACCAGGGTAGAAATCAATCTTCTCAAATCGCGACTGGAGAAAATTGCATTTCCTAGTTCAAAGCAGAGAATTTCAAAGAAAATGTTAAGCCAAGTGCCATGTACCTGTGTTATCCATGGAGGAAATCCATGCTCAGATTTCCTTCAAGAGAACCTGTGGCAAGGAATGAAGTTGACTGACAGGCTGTAACTGCTACACCTTCGGATCCACTGCAGCATTTACACAAGGCTGTGCTATCTCATGGCTGTTCCCAGCTCATGACTAGGCACAATGGGGGCTAGAATATGACCTTGGTACCCAACACAGAATGAAAATCTGGCTCAGGAGCTTCTCATCAGCCTGGCATGAACTTTCTCAGAAAGAAGCTTCAGTCTCAGTCTCTTCTTATCCAAACCTTCCTTCCCATCCTTTTTCAGCTGTGGGACCTATATTTCAGTCTGAGAGTTCTTGCCTACTCATGCTACTTCCCTCTTATCTTTCACAGGCATTTACTCCAATAAAACTCTTGCATGTCTATTTTAGGCGTCTACTTCTTGGAAGACTTGAATCATCAAAGTGTGTGATGATATTAAAAGCAGAGAATTAGACCTAGTTCCTGCTTAGATGGCATGCAGTTTAATGTAAGCATTAACTTGTTCACGTTGTAGCACTGTTGCTAATGTTTGGAGTCTCCTGTTGTATTCCTTCAAGACTCGAATTATCATGATCTGGTCAACAAGTAGCTAGGTATATTCGGGGTGACAGATATATAAAGGAAATTCCTGGGATGTCCAAGCCCTGCTAAAGACCACACTATAGAGAGCAAGTTGCTCACCTTCTCACAGGCCATTGTTTGGGGCCATTGTAAAGGTCATACTACACAGTGATGATCAGAATGGATCATAGATTTGGTGACTTCCTTGGTGCCACTGCCTTGAAAATATTTTATAGAACTTTAGTACTAACAATGTAGGTCTAACAGTATCAAAAATCATATTTCAGTAAGATATATTCTTTTCTCAGTGTGGGCATTCAGACTATTGATTTGCAGCCTGTTAATCTACAATGAGAACTTATATTTTCCATTTTTTTATATTGTCTCCAAGATTATTACTTTTTGTTCCCTCCAGATATATTCGATTTCTATACATGTATTACCATCTCGATATCAAAAGATGAGAATAAAATATTTCTCCACTACCTGAAAGCATGATTATGGTGCATATATTTGTGGAAACTCTCAGCTTTCTCTCTTATATGTTTATATTTCATTACAGCCTTTTAGTTTCTGATGTTTCTCCTAATTTTTTTACTTCTTAAACTACAAATGCCCAGTTCTATTCCTTGACATCTTATCCCTACATACTAACTATTCAAAAATGCCTAATCCTATGTCAGTCACCTCAAAAACAATTTGAAAGGGCATGAACCTTGGCATATAGGATCAAATAATATTCAAGATATGTCTTCTAGTGTCTAATAGTTACATGAAACTTATCCAGCATTTCCAGACCATCCAACTTTGTCCCTCTTCTGAACTCACATCATCTTATCACACATTTGGATTTAGGCATATGATTTCTTGAATCTTTAACTACAAAGATTATTTACATCTTATCTCCCTACTAAATTGTAAATCTTTTTGAGAAGGTATTATTCATGTACTGCTATATATCCTCCACTCAATAAAGTATATCCTATCAATAGCATATCTAGGTAGGAGTAAGTCTTGTTAAGACTTCATCTGAATTCCCATCTCTCCCAATATAGACTGACCAAAGTGGCCTGACCTGGGGGATGGTCATGGACTTTCTGCCAGAAGCTACTGATAGATTCCTTAGGGCCAAAATGACAGCAGGGGCAGTCTGAAAGACATCTCAATTACAAAAATTATTCCAAAAATGATCTAATGTACAGCATGGTACCTGCAGTTAACAATGCTGTATTATATATTTGAAAGCTGCTAAAAGAATAAATATTAAATGTTCTCACTACAGAAAGCAAATATTGAGTCGTTGGGAAAGTCATGCTGTATTTTTCTATGTTTTTCAATGCAAAAATGTGTCATGACTTCCCTGATGACCCAACAGTAATTAAGTGAGGTTATTATGGATGTCTTAACTAATGTTATTGTGGTGATCATTTCACAATATATATATATATATCAAATCATCACTTTGTATACCTTAAACTTACATGATGCTATATATCAATTATATCTCAATAAAGATGGAAAAACGGCTCTAAGTCCTTTTCAAACACCACATATTTTATTTTTTAACTCTTGCTCTCAGAGTAGACCACATTGGTCTGTCACTGTGTGGTTCTACATGTGCTATTTAGAAAGCAGCAACTTTTCTAGGTTTCTCTGCTTAGAATTCTTTTCCTTAAAAATCCCAATTACCATTGTTCTGGTGATTCATTTTAAATACACCATATTTACTACCAAATCAAAGTTACCGAAGAATTTAATTTATGCACATTCAGCTGAGAGAATATACACAGTGGGCATGTCCATGTCCAGGACTGATCAAACAATCACCCATAGCAGTTGATTCTCAATTTAGAGTCAATATATTCTAAGGCACCTGAAAGTTCTTTATGAAAGTATAACATTTTACTTTCCATTCTAATAATAACTAAAAAATTAAAATAAATATGTTCTAGATACTCACTGACTGGTAGCCCCTAGTCTTGATTATTGACATTTAAATGTAAATGTATTTAAGTTAAATAAAATTAAAACTCAGCTCCTCAGTCACACTCATCATATTTCAAATGTTCATTAGCCATATGTGGCCAGTGTCTACCATATTAGTGCAGATATAGGACATTTCCAATAGAAAATCTGTTGGACAGTTCTGTATCATTTAAATAATGCTTTAATAACACTGTGTGTAGAACCACACAGTTTGGGTATTTATAATCATTGCAACTTAAAGAAAAAAAACCTGAAACAAATTAATGTATAAAAAATATATATTCATGACAAATGAAGAACAAATGATACTGAGAGGTCTACAGAGATGCTGTTTTAGTAAAGTACTGGGCAAAGAGAATACTCAGCTGTGGAATTCAGAAGACCATTCCCCAGAACATTTGAATTTGCCATTTACATTCAGAAAATCAAATTTGTCTAACAAATTAAATTGATGTTATTTGAATTTTATTAAATAGTTGTAGTTTATTTAATTTGTGATCCTTTTTTCATTTTCAAAGTCATATATGAGTCAGAGATATAAGAAGTCTACGCCTATTTTATGTGCATGCATATTTAAATAACACCAAAATAAATATTTAAGTCAATAGTGATAATACTCAAAAATTAACTTTTGTTTAAGGGAATGGTCCATTACATACTCGTAAGTGTAAGAAAGATTGAATTAACATGAAAGGATATTAACAGATGACAGCACCTTTTGAACTGTGCATGATTAGCATTCTATACAAACTGGTCCCCAGCAGTTGTGTATTATTTTGATTTTTTTCTTCAAGGCTTTATGTACTTATATTCAAAGCTTATTCAATTTGTGTTTGTTGAGTCTACGCCTTCTATTTTGTACTCAAGCTTCTGTTTCAGCATTGGAAGTAATGAGGCACATACTCTATTTAGGAAAACAAAAAAAAAGCCATTTCATATCCCAGTACAAGGCTTTAAAACCTGCTCTGAACAGGAGAGCCTGAAATCTCCTCCTGAGGAGGTAGAAAGGAACTACAGAGGAAGAAGATGCCATGGCCAGCCTCTAACACCTTCCCCTAGAACTTAACGTAGTTAGTCACATGTACCATGTTCAGCCTCAGAGCATTCCTCCATTTTGTTTTATTTTGTGCATTCCCTGGGCTAATATGTGTTGCTTTTCCTCAACTTCATTATCAAGCATGTGCAGCTGAAGATAAAATGAGGCACCAAAGCAGGCTTAAGAATCTTCCACAGAGATTCAGAGGTTTCTCTTTTTTGGACAGCTTTGTTCATAAAACAAGTCATACTTTATGGGGTTTTACTGGAAATATCACTGCACAATTTTATAAGTCAAGCAAGGAAGCTTAATGCTTTTATATTATAGTCCCATTTTTGGACTCTAAAGGATAAAATGGAACTCACGGGAGAGAATATGAAATTCCATAATCCTAGTTCAAAGGAATAGGATGAACTCTTCACTAAAAAAAATTTTTATTTTTGTAAAAATGAACTTGTCTGTGAAAATAACATAATGTGTGACACACACATACACGATCCTATAGCTATACATATCTTATATGAGAAATCATGCAGATATGTTTTATTATATAAATTACATATACATATATATGTATGCTTAAATCTTCCTGAGTGTTCTGAGCAATTGTTAGATTGTTATATTAATTGGAAGTTGCACAATGAACTTTGTCCTTCATAAGTTTTATTTTTATTTTGGGTTCAGTTAAATAAAGTCCTAAATATTTGCAGGTGATATCACATGGGTTTTAATTATGATTCAATGTAAAGATGCTCTGCCTTTCTGCTTTCATGAAAATTAAATCTTGATAAAGGTTTTATTGCAGAGTGAAATTCTTTGAATATGCAGTCACTGACCTACAGAGCATTAATGGGATATTTGCTAAAAGGTGTTTTACAAACTGAACTGTGGAAATAGCTTGTATCATTGGTATGCCATCATCTAAATAGACTATCTGAAAACTCAAGATTAAATTATTCTAATTGTTGTGAAATATCCCCCAAGTTACAAAAGGCTGAGTTTTTTGCATAATGAGTTTGGTTTCTTTCTTTCCTTTCTTGCTTGCTTTCTTTCTTATTAGGAGAGAATTTTATTTTAAAAGTGTCATCTTAAACTGCAAGAATGTCCATTAAACATCACAATTAAACATGCCAAAGGAGAAGCCATGTTGTTAAAATGTCCAATTAACCTACCTACCCAATATCTCAAACCCACACTTTGCTGACTTTCTATAACCCAATTTTTTAAGTTTTTTTTTTTAAGCAACAGAAATGTAGACAAATACATGTTGGTAAATGTTAACTGTCCATATTCATACAGAGACAAAGTGTAATCTCTGAGCCCAATATACAGAGCAAGGAGGAAAAAAACTAGAATTCTATGAACTACTGCAGAGGGACCAAGCACCCTCCAGCTTCCAGCAAAGCTAAGAGAGCAGGAGGTTTTTCTTTCTTTCCACCACAGAGCACAGTGGTGTTGATTCCATAAAGTTTTTGTTGAGACAGGAAGGGATAAAAATGAATTTTTAAAAGAAAGGGGCAGATTCTTTTTCCACTGTATTCTGCTCTAGGTTTTCTCCACCCCCAAATAAAGTGAGAACTGTGGTATATGGGACAGAAAAGAGACCTCACAAATAAGGTGACTGAGCACAAGGGGAAAAAAAACAACTGCTACTTGCTTCCAAAGACTGGAGAAAATTAAAAAAGAAAGGTTGTAATTCATCAGTATTCCACTAGTCATTTTCTTTTCCTTCCTCTTCCTCCTCTTCCTCTTCCTCATCATCTTCATCTTCATCCTTATCCCTCTTCATCAATATCTTTTCTCCCCTTCTTCCTTCTCTTCCTCCTCTTCCTCCTCCTTCTCATCCTCCTCCTCTTCCTCCTCCTCTTTCTCCTTTTTCTCCTTCTTTCTTCTCCTTCTCCTTCGTCTTCTTCCCTTTCTTCATCATTCATGTCAGGAACCAAGTAGTTCTATAATGGATTTGGTCAAATATCATCTTTCATGACTTCTCCTAACTTATCTGCATCTGCATCAGAATGGTCAGTAAACCAGGTAAAGAAGCTCTCTGGTCCCTCATGCTATCTCTTTCTGTTGGCTTTATTCTGCATTTGACTTGAACATTTCATAAAATCCTTTCCAGATTTCCATTTAATTTCAATGGATTTTGAAGATGGATCACCACTCTCATTCAGATGAAATTCTTTGCAGAGAACTTTATTTTCAAAGTAAGAATTTTCATCAAAATAAAAATCTATTCTATAACCTGATTTAATACCTTCAAATTCTGTCAACTGTTGTCAAATAATGGAGTGCCTATTCATCCTCTTCCTTAAGCAGTGCGGACACTTGTGGATGGTTGACAAATGTTACTAACAAATACTTGGGATTTGGGCGATTAATTCTGATCTGTTCTGAAAAAATGGTTGGCAGAGTTTGTTATATTTCAGTTCTACTTTCAGCAATCTCACTGGATTGCTCATTAAGTCTGTCTGTTTTATTTTGTACTTCATTGATATGTTCAATCACTTCTTGCCGTTCTTTTTCTCCCTTCGGCAAGTTCAGAGAGGTCGATGTCTTCTCCGGCGTGGGGGCCAGAGGCAGTCTCGGTCTCTTCATTTGAGGTGGGAGTGAAGGCTGGCATTTGGGGACCATGGTGTGAGGAAAGTCTAAGAATCCAACCCAAGGGAAGAAGCTCTGAGAACGCCATAGTGAGTTTGAAGTCCCACTGCTGACTCCTCTACCCTATACCCCAAACCTTGCCCCTCAATCCCACCAATCTGTAAATTTGCATAATTTGAGCTGCTAACATCTTACAAGAAAAAGGCTATGAATATTGTCTGCTATGGCTTCAGGGTTGGTAGTAGGTAAATGTAAATGTTCTTATATAAAATGCTTTCATAACTAATATTTTAAAAGATAACTACTAATATAAACAAATTGAAATAATACTTTCAATTTAGAAGGAATTTTTCAGTCACCCTGTTAAGCAGCCTACACATGATTTTGGAAAAAGTTATTTACAAATTTAATGTGGCCTTGAAAGTTCCCTTCACGTTCCTCTAGTCAGCCTATACACCTAACTCTTCCATTAATGGTTATCTCCTTTTATTTTCTAAGCTAAGAGAATTTAGTTCTGCCCCTTTGTAAAATTTACAAATTGATCTACTGAAATCCACATACCCTCTAACTCTGTGGTCTTGCAGAATCAAGGTCCACCTAAAGGAACACAGGGAGAAAAAATAAATAAATATATATATTTATTTAATAAAATCTTCATCCTGGTTTCTATGGACAACTTCCTGAATCTTGGATGACTTTCATACTGATTTAAAAAAAATATATGAGGCAATAAATATTTATCTGTATTATTGGAGAGTCTTGTTGGCAACAAAACACAATCAAGAATCTAGAAGTGTTAGGGGATTTCTGGTTGAGATGAAGGGGTACATAAGTGCTGTGACTGCTATAACCAAGATTACTCTACCTAACAAAGTTATCATTTAGAATCAAAGGACAGATAAAGAGCTTTCCAGACAAGAAAAAGCTAAAGAAGTCTATTACCACCAAATCAGTATTACAAGAAATGTTAGAGGGATTTCTTTCAGATGAAAAAAAAACAACGATCAAAAATATTAATAAAATGGCAAGAACTACATATCTACCAACAATCACTTTCGATGTAAACAGATTAAACACATCAGTCAAAAGACAGGGTGGCTAAATGGATAAAAAATCAAGATCCTTATATATACGCCTACAAACTCACTTCAGATTAAAAGACACACACAGACTGAAAGTTAAGGGAGGGAAAAAGATATTTCATGAAAATGGAAACAAATAAAAAATAAAGCTGGGGTAGCAATACTTATACCAGACAAAATAAACTTTAAAATCAAGGCTATAATAAGAGGCAAAGAAGGTCCCAGTAATCCCACTTCCAAGTATTTATCTGAAGAAACTCAAAATACTACACAGAGAGGACGTTTACATCCATGTTCATTGTAAAATTATTTACAATGGCCAAGATATGAAGGCAACCTGGGTGTCTATCAATGGATGAATGGATAAAGAAGAGGTGGTACATATATACAATGAAATTTTACTCAGACATAAAAGAATGAAATTTTGCCATCTACAACAACATGGAAAGATCTAGAGGGCATTGTGCTGAGTGGAGTAAGTCAGGCAGAGAAAGACAAATGTCATGATTTCACTTATAAATGGAATCTAAAGAACAAAATAAACAAAAAGAAACAAGCTCATAGATACAGAGAATACTTTGATGGTTGCCATATGGGAGGGGGTTTGGGGATGGTTAGAGAGAGGAAGGGATTAAGAAGTACAAATTGATTGCTATACAGCAGTCATGGAGATGTAGGGTATAGCATAAGGAATATATTCAAAATATTGTAAAAACTATGTATGGTGTCAGGTGGGCACTAGATTTGTTGGAATGATAGATGGTAGGGGGTTGTGGGGCAGGGTGAAAAAGGTGAAGACATTAAGAAAAATAAATTGATAGTTACAAAATAGTCATGGGGATGTAAAGCAAAGCATAGGGAATATAGTCAATAATATGGTAATAACTATGTATAGTTCAAGGTGGGTGCTAGACTAGTCAGGGGGATCACTTCTTAAATTATATAAATGCCTAACCAATACACTGAAATTAATGAAGACTAATACTGAATGTCAGCTGTAATTGAAAAATTAAAAAGGGGGGGGAATGTGTACGGTAATAAGAGTTTCAAATTTGCAGGTATGAAGCAAATAAGCCATGGGGATGTAATATACAGCATAGAGAATATACTCAAATAATATTGTGTAGCATAGTATGGTGTCAGATGGTTGCTGGGCTTTTCACGGTGATCACTTCTTTAGGCATATAAATGTTGAATCACTATGGTATACACCTGAAACTAATATAATGCTGTATGTTAGCTATATTTTAATAGAAATATTTTTTAAAAAAAAAAGAATCTAGAAGTATTAAACTCTAATATCAACTCTGGGAGAAACTAATATCAAATTCTCATATTTTTTTACATTAAAAACTGGAATGGGGTTATTGGGAGGCAGCCAACAAAAACTGTAGTAAGTAATTTTATAAGTATATGTGAATAATGAGAAGGCAAAAAGCCCGAATTTATTTTCTTTCATTTTTCTGAAAATGTTAAAATTTTCTTATTACAACTTTTTCTTGAATTCTCAATTTTTTTTTTCTTTTAGAGGAAACTTAAGATTAATGTGTTAAATACCACACGAAGACTGATGTGAAGAATAGTTGCCCAAGGTGCAAATTACACATAACACATATCACCTCATTTGGCCTTGAAAGGTAGTTAAACAGCATCATCACCTCAGAGGCACATTACAGATTAAAAGCAAAAAAGATGCCCTAAGCTAGAGGAAAGTTTCTAAAATAAAACCACACATATGGACGGAAGGGTTGGCAGCAGCAGGCTCTCTTATAATAAGGGAGGGAGAAGAAGGAATGAATGAGCACCTATACTTGCTAGTTGTCTTTCTCAAGCCAGCTGTTCTATAACCCTCACCAAAGCAGCCTGCATTCTTACCAGTCTTAGCAGTTATCACAGGAGGGTGATTTCTGTTTATTCACCTGTCTTCTTACTGGGTCATAAGTTCACTGAGTGTAAGATCAAATATTATTTATTCTCTACCTGTGACCATATATTGCCTGCCAGTGACCAGTACAAAATAGGCAGTCAATACACATTTATTGGCTGAATGAACAGCCAATGTGCTAACAATTAATATTCCCATTTGATGAATAAGGCGACTGCGCTTCAGAGTGATTAACTGACTTATCCAGGTCACAGAGATCACATGGTAAGTAACTAAAGGGATATACAAATCCATGTCTGTCTGACCTCAGAGAATCACACTTTGTACTACAGAAAGCTGCTCCATGGAAGCAGGAGGGGGACCAAGCTTCAGAGAAAGGCCTTAGATTGTTTGCAGAAAGATGGCCTTGGGAAAGAAAGCTTTCACACAACCCTGCCTGAAACTGAAAGATGTCAGGGGAGTAATAATGGAAATGATGATTTCATTTCTGGGTACAGTTCAAACGAGGGTAAAATCAGAGTATCAGAATGGGGAAGTCTTGCATCTGTTTCCCAGAAGTTTCTTTAATAACGGCTTTTCATCTACAATAGCTCATTTGTTTGCTTTTCTCTTTGTGTCTTTCTTACCTCTCTTAACACAGCTTCTTTCCTTATATGATTCAAAATTCCAGGCAGATAACAATATAAAAGGGTCAGGAGAAGCAGCAGGAGGACATGGTTGATAGCACAGACACTAAGTTTAGTTGCCGAAGTTCCATCCCAGCTCAGCCCCATTCTAACCAGTAATGTTGGGCAAATTATACAACCTCTCTTAGTTGCGTAATCTGGGAAACAAAGCTGTTAATAATAAAACCACCTGTTGCTATATGAATGAGTTAATACATGTTAATACTGTTGCTTAGCACAGTATCTGGCACACAGTAGAAACTTAATGAACAGTAGCCATTACCATGCCCTCAGCCCTAAAACTGAGGATCACAGCCAGCATAGCATAGCCCATTAATCCCCAAACGCTGTCATACTCCAGATTAACCTTAATACATAAGGATTCAACATAAAACCCTCCTCCCAAAGACAGCAATGAAGTGTCACTAAATGAAAGGAATCTCAATAACTTTCTCCAACACCTTATTTAAAGACCAATGACTTGGGAATAAGCAGCTATTCCCTCCATCTAGTCACTGTATATAAAAGCCTCTTCGGTATCTAGACAAAGAAACAAAATGAGCAGTCTTTCCTTATTATTCTTTGCAAGTGTGTATCTTTCTAATAGTATCACAAGTTCATTTCAATCCAAAAATGAATCCCCCCATCCCTCAACCTGGAGAACTGAGGACTAGAGAGAGCCTATATATATAAAAAACCAGCAGAATTTATTTGGAGTCATTTACTTAGCTATGGGTCATCATCAACAAAAGCAACGATTAGGGCAAACAAGAAGTAGGAGCTAGACTAACTAAATAGAGATTTATTTTTCTCCTGTAACAACATATCTACAGGTATAGTCCAGGCTTGGGGCAGTTGTTTAGACTTCTCAAGAACTTCTTCTACTCTCCAACCCTGCCCTCTTTAAGAGGAATCTTTCAATCTTTTAGTTATGATATGGCCACTGTAATGCCAGTCATTGGGTCAAAGATCACAGAGGAAGAAATGAGGGCAAAGAAGAGAGGGCAAAGTACAAACAAGCAAGCAAATTATAGATCTTCTAAAATAGCCTCCACAAAAGGTCCACCCAGTGACTTGCATTTATGTCTTCTTGGCCAAAAATATTAGGTTCAATCACATAGAATTGCTGACCATCTGCTTTGTTTACACACAAAAATAAATATAACATGATTCAATCTAATGTGGTGTATGGCAACCACTAATAACAGAGATTGGGAAATAGGGTGTTTTATCTGAACCTATCACCACTGATCAGACTCAGAGTTTTGTTAATAAGAATAAATGGCTAATTCCACATATAAGTGAGATCATATGGTATTTGTCTTTCTCTGACTGACTTATTTCACTTAACATAATAGTCTCTAGGTCCATCCATATCATTGCAAATGGTACGATTTCATTCTTCTTTATAGCGGAGTAATACTCCATTGTATAAATGTACCACAGTTTCTTAATCCAGTCATCTACCAATGGGCATTTCGGTTGTTTCCAAGTCTTGGATATTGTAAATAGCACTGCAATGAACATAGGAGTGCATATATTTTTTCGAATTAGTGTCTTGAGTTTTTAGGGATACCTAGGAGTGGAATTGCTGGGTCAAAAGGTAGTTCCATTTCCAGTTTTTTGAGATACCTCAATACTAACTTCCATAGTGGCTGCACCAATCTGCAATCCCACCAACAGTGCAGCAGGGTCCCCTTTTCCCCACAGCCCCGCCAGAACTTGTTGTTTGTTGATTTATTGATGGTAGCCATTCTGACTGGAGTGAGGTGGTATCTCATTGTGGTTTTTATTTGCATTTCCCTAATGACCAGTGAGGTTGAACATTTTTTCATATGCCTGTTGGTCATCTGTATGTCCTCTTTAGAGAAATGTCTCTTTATATCCTCTGCCCTTTTAATTGGGTTGTTTGTTTCTTTGGTGTTGAATTTCATGAGTGTATTATATATTTTGGATATTAACCCCTTATCAGATATATCGTTGGTGAATATATTCCCGCATTCAGTAGGCTTCCTTTCTGTTTTATTGATGGTTTCCTTTGTTGTGAAAAAAGTTTTAAGTCTGATATAATCCCATATGTTCATTTTTTCTTTTACTTCCCTTGCCCGAATGAATGAGCAAAGTAAACAGAAACAGTCTCATAGATATGGAGGAAAAACAGGGTTGCTAGTTGGGAGGGGGTGGAGAAAAGGGAGAAAGGGAAGGGATTAGACAGCATAAATAGGCAACTACAATATTGCCACAGGAATATGAAAGACAGTTCGGGGAATATAATTAATAATGTTGTAAATATTTTGTGGGGTGTCAGATGGTCACATGTCTTGTTAGGGAGACCATTTTATGGATGGAGTAGAGGCTTGATCACTGCACTGTACACCTGAAGCTGAGGTTGTATAATACTGTATACCAACTGTAATTGAATATATAGATAGTCACGGGATGTGGATTATACTGTGGAAGGGAGTCAGAGGAAGTGTAATAGATATATATGATATGGGGGGAAGAGATGGGTGGCGAATTGGGGGAGGAAGGTTGTCACTTTGAGGGGTAAAAGTATAACTATTGCACTGTGTTGTACACCTGAAACTAATTAAAAAATAAATAAATAAAAATAAAAAAGAATAAATGGCTAAATAAATACTGAGTAAGAAACGCAGTATTTCCCATCTTCGCCAAAGTGGAGGTCTGTATTAATAACAGAAAAAATAGATTGTAAAATAAAAAGCATTCTTAAGGACAAAGAGGACGTGGCATAATGATAAGTGTAATTAATAAGATAATGCATTTAATAACATAGGTTGAAAATATATAAAACACTGTTAACAGAAAAACAGAAAAACATTAACAAATCCCCCTTCAAAGTGGGAGATTTCCGCATATTTTTCTCAGTAATTGATTCAATAAGCTGACCAAAAAATGAGCAACATGATTAGGCAGCTGAATCCAAGGATGTATGCAGAACTCTGTTCCCAGCAGAGAGGCCATTGTCTCTCAAGCACATTGCAAAATTTTAGAAAATGAACACATTTTGAGCCATCAAAACATATGTCAAAGAATTAGTATAAACAGTCCACATTCTCTGACAAGGATACAATTAAATTAGAAACTAATTTTAAAAGTTAAGAAGTAACTTTTAAAAATCCATATGTAGAGAAATTAATTTTGTTTCTGGTTTTTCTTTTTGTTTTAATTAAAGTTTACTGGAGTGACAATTGTTAGCAAAGTTACATAGGTTTCAGATGCACAATTCTGTAACACATCGTCTATATATCACATTGTGTGTTCACCACCCTGAGTCAGTTCTCATTCTATCACCATATATTTGATCCTTCTTACAATCATCTACCACCTCCCTCCACCCACTCTCTGGTAACCACTAAACGAAGAAACAAAAACATAGACACAGACAATAGTTTACTGGTTACCAGAGAAATTAATTTAAAATTTAAAAATTCATGAATTGATGATGAAAATGCATGAATTAAAGATGAAATCATAATATAAATTACAAAATACTTATAATTAAATGGTACCAAATATGATATATATCATATAGTATAGAGTGGTATATAGCCAAAGTAGTACTTTAGAGTAACATTTATAACCTTAAATGTATCTGCTAGAAAATGAAAAATCCAAAATCAGAGAGCTAAACTTTAACCTTAATTTATAAAAAGGACAGAAAAAAAATCAAAAAAAGAAATAAGAGTAAAAATTAATTTTAAATAATGCAGTACATACATGATGTATTATACAAATGTACACTTGAAACCTATATAATTTTACTAACCAATGTCACCCCAATAAATTTAATAAAAACTAAAAGAAATATATTTTGAAATATTAGAGAATATATTAATGTTGAATATTTGAATACATAAAATACTCAAATCTGGAAAAAATGGTCATGAAAATAAAATGTAAAATTAAATATTAGAAATGAAATAAAAGACATATTACAGATAGAACAGGTATTTTAAGAATAAGAATACTATGCATAACTTTATGCCATCCAAATTAAACACACAATTGAAATTCATTACCTTCTAAAACTATATGTAACTTATAAAACTGAATTTAAGAATAAATAACTTGAAAAGGTTTCTAATCATTTTAAATTTTGAATCGATAGTTCAGAATCTACACACAAACACATACACACATACCTCACACTAAGCCCAGACAGTTTTACAGATGAATTCTACAGTTTTGCTGTTTCTTGGTTCTACACAACAGTTTAACAACAAAGTTCCAAGAATCTTCTTCCCTAGGTGCCTATAAATCTTTTCATAATGTCTCTTTGTTTAACAACCTTTTTTTCCCTTTATTAATCTTATCAAGAGTTCCTTCAGGATCCATCAAACTTAAAATGTGCATTTCTAATCATTGTCCAATAAGATCTTCAGACTTGTTTGGACATTTTTTTTTTTGTACAAACTTACATTTATCCTTCTGCCAATATCAATAACAACAGGTGCAATTCATGTGTGGGTCATCATTCAGAAAATTGACTAAAATGACTAGAGTTGTCTCTTAAGTAAACCAGTTGCCATTTAGTATCAGGGTCAGAAAACATATAGCGCTTAGGTTGATTTATCTTCTAGGCTGTGTGCCAGCTTCTTTGTATCATCAGTTTCCAAAGTGTAACCTACCAACTTTAAGAGACACACTTTTAGGCTCAACACCATCAGCATATTAACATCTTGAGGGCACTCACTCCATATGTAAAAATGTAAATCAAGCAAATTCCACCTAAAATTATTTCTAAGATATTACTGTAAAGGAAAAAAGTGCCCTAGAGAAATAAAAATAAAACTTTTTATAATTGAAAAGCCGAATTCTGACTGTGCCCAAATTGCTGTCCTAAGGAGAATCTATTTGGGAAATACAGTTATCTTGATATTTCTTCCTCTTTTATCCTTTATTATCCCTCCTAAATCTTGATATTTCCTCCTTTTTTATTACTCCTAAAATGCCTTATTTGCTTTTTTTTCCTCCTTCCCTATTTCATCATACAGTTTTCTCTTGAACTTATTTATTTTTTATTTCTCAGTTGTTTACATATTTGATTTCTATACAATATTGAATTCCTGCCAGTTCTGTAAAACTCATTTCATAGTGCTTTAAAGTGTGATTTTTCTCAAACCCCAGATGCAGTAAATGTGAAACATGTGCCATGTGGAAATTACAGTCAGTGTATTTGTTTGGTTAAGACAACTTAATTGCTTGCAGAGGTAGCAGCTCCAGTTTCATCTAGTAAAACAAATTCAATGATCATTGTGAATAAAGTGAGAGTAAAAAGGAAATAATATATCATCTGTCTGCCAGTGGCTTTTCATGGCACCATCATCACCTAAGAGTCAATCCTGGAGGGGGGAGTGTCAAAGAGAGTGAGAACGAAGCATTGAAACTAGCATTCCCACAAAATTATTGCCAAACCAGAGGTAGAAAAATAATATCAAGCAAACATTTCAAATAAGAGCCTGCTGTACACAAGAGGCAATTCTGAGAGCTTTTATCACAATGAAATATACTTTTTTAAAAAAAGGACAGTCTTTTTTTGAATCCTGAATGTCTAGAGGTTTCAGTCAAAGAGAATCTGATAAAACAAGGCTGAAAGCAGAGAAAACAAGTTGACATTGCCCAAAATGTATAAACAATGTTTAATGTATATATTACTTTGAAATCTCATGCCTTTCTAACTCAGAGATTTGTATGAGGTCTTTAGGAGAAGACTTGGGGTTACGGAACAAGAAGCAGCTTAGTCTAATTCCAGCGAAATCACATAGCTGTTCTATCCAGAGTTGGAGAGGCATAAAATGAACATTGGTGAGAGAACCCCAATGTTCGTTGCCACCTTATATCTTAAGACAATCTCCAGATATATAGAAAATGGGGAAGTAAAGTTAACTACCAGAGAAATCTTAGGAAACAATAGTGTCCACTTTGTGCAAATAATGTGTTTTGATGGACTCTATAATTTACTTCCACTGAAGGCCATGCTCAGAAGAAACTATAACACTCAGATGTGTAACACTGGCAAGAACCCTACTGCCCACATGATAGCAGCACATACCTTTGAGCATATTAGGCTACTTTCACCTAGCAGTCCCTGAGGATATTGTTTTATCTCTATTATCTGGCAGGATCTATGAAAGCCTGGAGCGTCACTCATAGAGTTCCCTTCTGAGCGTGAGGTACATGAAAAATTAATCAAGGAGAATCCAGAAATCTTCAACCTAAATTGAACTGATATTAGATAGCAATTTGTATAGTTGTTCGCTATACATTCTTGAAAAGAAAGTTCAACGTAAAGGAAATCCAGTGAGTCACTTTGTAAGACATGCAGAGACACAAAAGATGCATGGAGAATTGTCTCCCAACACTGCTTTTCACTAAATGGATGCTGAGAAAATTAATATTTATTCAAAAACATATTCATAGATCAAAGCAAGAACCCCATCCCATACTTTCTATACCCTCAGAGAGAGGTTTCCTCAAAAACAAATATTCCAGATGCAGTTTTCAGGGCCTGATGCAATTTTTATCTCCTCTTGCTCTAATCTACTGTTTTGCAAGTAGTTAGTGACTCTATTTCATAGTAAAATACTCCATAATATTTACTGTGTCTTTATATGCCAGGCATCTTGCCACACACTCTACATGCCTTTAAGGCATGCAATAAGCTTATAAATGAAGTGCTATTATCCCTATCTTATAGATAAAGAAACAAGATTTCCAGTCAGGACTGCATGGTAAATTCTGTGAGCTACATATACTCATATACATGCACCCACATGCACACACAAGCATACACACACACACACAAACATACACACATACTCAGCCCACCCTGACTGATATTCCAAAAAGAGTTGATAAATTCAAAAACAAACACTATAAAGATGGAGCCATTTTGAAATACAAAATAAATACCTCTGTGTACCTAAAAAGTTACAACAACAACAAAAAAGCACTAAGTAGGGCTAAATGCACAGCCTCCTGAGTTTCAAGTCTGAATGTGGGTAATGGCATTTAACTGCTGAAGAGGATTGGAACTAAACCTACCACTCACATAGTAGTGTCCCAGAGCCAAAATCATTGCTTAAAATGGGGGTTCAGTATAAAGCTGTCCTACTGATGAAAGAAGATGGAAAAAAAGCCAACCATTGTCACAGAGTACAGCTACATTTTGATAGAAACATAAGGGCCAAAAATGCCTATCTTCCATTCTCTGGGCTTAGTTGCCCAGTGGTTCAGTGACTGTTGTATATCATGCAGAATACCAACATGGGCCAGGAGCATGGAGCATATAAAACAGTTGGATGCTTTAATGAAGGTAAATAAAATTGAGTGTGAGGGGAGAAAGAAGAGTGATAAATAGGAAACTAAAACAGGGTGATAGACTTAACCCCAGCCATATCAATAATTATATTAAATTTTAATATAATAAACACTCCAATTAGAAGACAGAGATTTTCAGAATAGATATTTTTAAAAACCCAACTATTGGGCCATCTGAGTGGTGCATTGGTTGGGAGCTGGTTTTGGGCAGCCAGCAGCGTCAGTTCAGATCCCACATATGAGGGCCAGTGACACTGCCCTCTGTAGCTAACAACAGCTCCACCTGGAGCTGGGCTGCTGCGAGCCCCGGCGATGGTGTAGGCTGCAGTCCCTGCTGCAGTGGGTGCCATAGGCTACAGTCAGTGGCCAGCAGCCGGCGTGAGTGGCTGGCAGCCTGTGTGAGCTGCCACTAGCCGCAGTGAGTGACCATCCAGAGGCTGGTGACCGATCTGCCTCATCCAGGAAGAGCGCAATGACGATGCCAGCATGGGCCAGTCGGGCAACATCCTCCGCAACTAGACTGAAGAACAAGAAGACAGCAACTTCTCTGTTCCCCTTCCCCGATTCCCCAACACTGTTCCCCTCCCCCAATTTCCCAATAAAATCCTTTTTAAAAAATAATAAATAAAATAAAAACCCAACTATTTACTGTCTACAAGAAATACACTTTAAATATAAAGACACAGATAGGTTAAAAGAAAAAAGATGGACATATATACACCATAAAAACACTAATCAAATGAAAACAAGTATGATTAATATCAGACAATGAAAGCTACAAAACAAAGAATATTTCCCAAAAGGGGGACAGGCATTTCATAATGATAAAATAGCTAATTTATCAAGAAAACAGCCAAGTCTTAATGTGTAAGAAACTTAGCATCAAAGTAAAGGAAACAAAAATTAACAAAATGAAAGGAAGAAAGAGGTAGACCCACAATTGTGGTTGGAGACTTTAATATTCTTCTATCAGTTATTGATAGAACAATTAGACTAAACAATCAATACAAACTTGAAGAAAAATTTGAATAACACTATCAACCAATTTGTCTTAATTAAATTATAATGCAGCATACCCAGATTTTGTATAGGATACAAAATCTTCTCAAGTGAACATAGAATATTCACAAAGATAGACCACATAATGTCATAAAATAAGCCTCAAAAATTCTCAAGATAGTGAAATTATACAAAGTATATTATTTGACCACAGAAGAGTTTAACTAGAACCCAACAACAATAATGTACCTAAAGAACCCCCAATGAGGAAACCAAAAGAAAAGTGTGTAAATATGTTGAACTTAATAAAAATACAACATGACAAACTCTATAAAATGCTGCTAATGAGGCACTAAGAGGGAAATTTATAACTTTTAATGTTTATATTAGAACCCAAGAAAGGTCTTGGGAAAGATCAAAAATCAAAGCTTTCACCTTAAGAAGTTAGAGAAAACAGAACAAAGTAACCTAAGGTAAGTAGAATAAAATAATAAGTATAATTAAAGATAGATAAAATTATAAACTAAGTAATAAATATAAATAAAATGGAAAACAGACAATAAAGAAAAATTAACAAGAACAAAATTTGTTTTTTTGAAAAGATAATAAAATTGATAAATCCCTAGCAATTCTCATTAAAAAACAACAACAGAAACTACCACGATCAAGAATGAAAAATGATATACCTTATAGACATTAAAAGATAATAAGGAAATATAATTAACAACTTTAGACTAATAAATCTGACAATCTAGTTTAACTGGACAAGTTCCATGAAACACAAAACTTATCAATCAAAAAGAAATAGATAACTTATATAGCATTATATTTGTTGAAGAAATTAAATTGATTATTTAAGGGCTGGTTGAGTGGCTCACTTGGTTAAGAGCTTGAGTGCGAGCTCTGAGCAATAGGGTCACTGGTTTGATTCCCACATGGGCCCAAGCTGAGCTGCCACTGAATTGCCAACAGGTGGCAGGATGACCCAGCTAAAATAAATAAATAAGTAAATCAATAAATCAATCAATAATTTAAAACTTTCCTAAAAAGAAAACGCTGGCCCAGATGGTTTCACTGGTAAATTCTATCAAACCTCAAAGAAAATAAATGCCAATATCATACCCTTTCAGAAAACAGAGGAAGAGGAAACACTTTCTAATTATTTTTAAAACCAAAAGGATCCAAAAACCAAAACCTGACAATGGCATTATAAAGAACATGACAGTCGAATACCCTCATAAACATAAATGTGAAAATACTTCGGAAAACATTAGCAAATCAATCCAAAAGTATATTAACAAGGATAATACTTCAGGAAAGACAGCATTAACTCCAATAATTCAAGAAATATTATATATAATCTCAATAAGTACAATAAAGAGGTTAGTTGAAATCCAGCACTACTTCATAATTAAAAAGAAAAAAACACTCAGAAAATTAGGAATGAAAGGAAACATCGTTAATTTGATAGTAGGCTGTTAGTTGGCAAACTGGACCCCACACACATAGGGCAAGAAGAGATGGAAGAGGCAGACTACTTCAGATTAGTAGATGCCAGGTTTACTAACCAAGGAAACTTACAGAGCTTGTCTTAGATGGCTACAAGGTCAGTTGATCTCTGCATCTGCATGTCAGAACCTTAAAAGTTTATGTAGGGTCCTTAACTGGGTTTAGTTACAGATTCAGTCCAGATGGTCTCAACAACACTTCACTCTCTCAAGGCTGCATCTTTGAAATGGCTCCGGCTATGGGAATAGTAGGTGCAATGTACAGGGAGGGGGTGAGGAGCCTTCGATTGCCCAGGTCCAGCTCCTGGGTCAACCAGAGGTCACATCCTTTCGATGACCTCCTCCAACAAAGACTTCTACAGCAGATATCACACTTACTATTAAAATATTAAACATTTTGTCACTAAGGTCACAAAAAAAGGGCAAGTATGTTTGTTCTCAGCACTTCTGTTCAGGTTGTAGTGGGTTTCTACCTGATGTAATATTAGATTTTAAATAAACATCATGAAATTTGTGAAAGAAAAAGTAGAACTGTCTTTATTTGCAAATTAAATAAATGTAACCTGGAAATTCCGGAGGATCAAAAAAAAAAAAAAACTTACTAAATTGAATATATAAATTTAGCCAAGTCTTAGAATACAAGGTCAAAATACAAATTGTATTTGTATTAATATATACTAGCAACAAACATGGGAAATTGGAAAATGTTTAAATCAATACATTTTGCAGCAGCATGAAAAAACATCTAAATTTAATAAAAGACATAGAAGACCACTATATAAAAAACTAGAGAACATTACAGAATATTGCTGAGAGAAACTGTGGAAAACCTAATGAGAAACTATACCATAGTAATGTGAGTTAGAAGAGTCATTATAATAAAGATATTATGTGTCCCTATATTACTCTGTAGATTCAATACAATTCCAGCCAAAATCCAAACAGGTTTTAGATTCAAACTGACAAGCCAGGTACCTAGAATAACCAAAGCAATCTTTAGAAAAAGGAACACAATAATAGAAATGGGTGGAAAAGATAGGTATGGATTTCTCAAACCAAATTCAAAGAACACTCAATGTAAAAACCATAAACTGGACCTTAGAAAAATTAAAAACTTTTGTCCATCAATAGACACTGGTAAGAAAAAAAAAACGACAAGCCAGAAATGGTCAAAAGTATCCACATTCAACAATATAATGTTTACAAAGTAATAACAAAAAAGACTGAGAACCCAAATAAAAATGGGCAAAAGTATTTGAACAGATATAAAAAACTGGGCATACAAATAAAAGATGACACACAAGTGAAAATATATTTCATATCATAGGTCATCAATGAAATAAAAATAAAACCATAAATTAAAATACACACCCACTAGAATGACTACCACTAAAATGACTATAACAAAAAAAAAGGGGAGCAACTAGATCTCTCAAATATTGCTGGTGGCAGTATAGAATGATTCAATCACTTTGGAAAACTGTTAAGCAGGTTTTTAAATAAAAGTACACGAACACTATGATCTAGCAATTCCACACTTGGGTATTAATAGGAAACTTGAAAACATATGTCTGTAAATGTATTGATTATATTTTTATTCATAATAGCAAAAAAAAATGGTGGGGAGGGGTATAGTTCATGGGATATCTATGAGCAGGAGAATGTGTGATGTCCTAAAATCCAAGTGAAGAAAATATTTCAAGAAGTGGTAATTAACTGTATCAAATTCTGATGTTTCAAGTATTTAAGAACTGAATTAACCACTCGATTTAGGCAAGTCATTGAAACCTAAACAATATTAAATAATTTAAAATTAAATACAATCCTTAGAAGTTATTTTAGTTATCAAATATTGCAATTCAGAGTAGAATTGCATCACAATCTATTTTCCATTTTTCTGTCTTATATTATAATTCATTTCAATACACATTGGGGGAACAAAATGGGTACAATGTTCTTCCTAAAATTAGCTAATGTACAATTTCAGTGTTTCCATAATAATCAATCCATTTCCCTCATTATCATATTATTTTTATATCCTTGATATTCAATGTTAGCAGCTTTCACAGTCATCAATTTTTATATTTCTCTCTTGCAAAAGTAAATTTAAGCTTATATTCCCAATTGACTAATGAGAATTTCTACATATAAAGCATATAAGATTTTTCACTGCGATATAAATATATGCTTACTCATATTTTAAAGTAAAAATTTCAGATAATAATATAAATCAAAATAAAATTCTTTGTTCACTACTAATATGGTTATGCTGATAAGATGGCAACTTGCATGAACACACAAACATGCCAGAAATTACTTTAAAATGGACATTTAGCTATCTGGCCTTCCTAAGAGCAAGTGTACAAATGAAATGAGACCTGGTTAGAGAGCTGGTTGGAACCAGTCTGTAGAAGACCTGAAGTGTCATCATAGAAATTTGACCTGAAATTTGACCCAAGTGAGTAGGCAAACTACATGACCTTTAAATACCTTCAACTTTGAATGTTTATAGCTCTGTGGTTCTAAGTGTATTTCTCTCTGGGATCATTATTCAGATGAGAAAGACAGTGTATCAGTTTCAGCAAAATTTCACTAAGCACTTAAGAAAACCATCCGTCAAATATTGCCCCCTTTAGAATAGTCCCCAAAGCATCTGAAAGTGAAAAGTTTGCAATTCTTGCCCTTAGTACCCAAGAAATACGAGAAGATAAATAAGAAAGTCGATGACATTTAATAATTTTTGTGGTTGTGTTGTCCCATGGGTTTGAGCCACGTGCCTCTGAAAGGAATCAGTCAGCTTTCTAAAAGTTAATTCCTCCCACACTACTCAGTCATCAGCCATTTAGGGCCTGGCTCCTGCCTTCAGGACCTTGAAGTTCCTAGAAACTCAGCACTGAATCTGTCTGCACACAGAGGATCAGTGTTTATCAGGGAAGCTCTGTGGAAAAGTATAGAACAGCCCTCAGCTGGGAGCCAGAACTGTATTTCAGTCCTGATAAATATTTGTTGCAATAGAAAAGAAGATTCTAGGAATTTCAGCTTATTTGAAAACTTTTTTTCACACCTTTTCTTATATGTCTCCAGTTCCCACAAGTCTTTGGGTTCCTTGAGGATAAGAACTGTGTTTATTTCATCATTTTCCCTCATATCTTAGCACAGTGAGTGCCTCGTGCTTTGCCTGGAAATAGAGCAATGAACATAACTTACTTGTTGGGGGATAAACAATAATAACACATGATAAATGTTAAGTTAGTAAGACAATATGTCTACAAAGCACAAATATTCACCAGGCTCAGTGCAATTTGCCCGACAATTAGCCTAGTGTCTGAAATTGAGTTAAGGGACCCTTCTTCAAACCTACATTTCTCCGTATGTACCTATATCAATGCATTGATTACATTTTATTGGAATTACCCCTATGGTTCCTTTTTCATCTGACTACATATTTTTGAAAGACAAGAACTGTTTTTTTAGTTTTTGTATCACCCAGCTTGTATCACGGGGCCTAGCACTTCATAAGGACTCAAAAATACCTGTTTCAGATGTTTGTTTGTTGTTTCCCAAGACGACAATCACTTCCTTTTTACACGTAAAGTACCTGCAGAGCATTCAGACAATGATACTAAGTAGATATTTGAAAACAGCATGAAAGATCATCAGGGGCCCAGAAGTCAAGTGAAAATTAGAGTCATAAAATTGGAAAATATTTACCCAGGTAATCTCTCTATTGTTATTTTCAGGTTCTATATTATATACCCCCTATGTAATTCCTCCCTTGATGACTTTAGCTTGGTTTGTTGGTTGTTTAATTGTTAGTTCAATCTCAAGCCTTCTCTGTGTGTCACACTGAGTTATATGCTTCTGCACTGATTTTATAAAAATTGGATATGTAGACTTCTCTGCATTTCACTTTTCCTATATAATAAAATCCTTCTTATTCAGCTCATACAGATCTTACTTATTCTTATCAGTGGTTACATAATATATTCCATGGTGTGCTATTCTTTGGATGCAACTCATAAGCCACAGTTTGCCGACCCCTGCATTACAGTAAATGGCTAAACTGCAAAAACAAAGAGACCTAAAAACTTCAATGACGAAAAAAGAGTGTATTTTTCTTTTATCTAATAGCTCCAGCCAAGTGCTCCCTGTCCACAGTCAGCGTTGTTCCCACAGGCTGATTTGATGGCAGTTCTGCTATCAACACATAGTTTCGAAGGTTGCCTTAGTCATTGCCATTCCTTGCCTGGAATAGAAAACAGCATGAAGGACACACATGGGCGGTGTATGGGTCATCCCTGAAACTGGCACACATTACTTCCAATTACATCCTATTGATAACTGATTTACAAGGCCACACCTAGCTGCAAAGGGGCCTTGGATGTTCCTGGTCAGGCAGCCACATCCCAGCTATCCCTTGATTACATGTAGGAGAAACTATTCCAGGGGTGCCAAAAGAATCCACAGTAAGTCCCTGACTTACGAACATTCGAGTTGCAAACTTTCACAGATACGAACGAACCTCGCATTATGAAACATTCATAAATGGGAACAAATGGCGGAAGTAGCCCACGTGTCTGCCAGACGTTGTCACAGTTGTGCTGCTGTGTGCTTACTGTGCAGTGCGATAGTGGACAGTAGCACAGTGCTCAATCAAAGCCCAGGGTGTCCGGAAGCAAGAGGAAAAGCAGTGGGGATGTGGAGGGACTGCTGGGAAGCGCAAAGCAATAACCATGGAAACAAAAGTGAAAATAATTGAGAGATTGGACCAAGGCAAAAAGCTGGTACGTGTCGCTTGTTCTTATAACATGAATTGTTGAACCATTTTTTGTGTCAAAGGTGTATAAGACTCACTTTGTCGGACTTAGGAACCAATCTGACTTACGAACTTTCTCCCGGAACGGAACTCGTTCATTAAGTAGGGGACTTACTGTATTCACATGACTTGTATTTATCTTTTGTTATCAGTATGTATTAAATAGTGCAATTTTAATACAGTTTTTTCCTTTCTTAAAATGTGTATACATTTTTTTTGGCACCCTTTGTACCTTGGTGGAAAACTAGCACTTTTCACCTCTATAGATTTACCAAAATTTATTCAGCCTTTCCCCTAATGATGAGTCCTTATTTCTTTTTATATCTATACTTACTAGTGTTTTTATTTATAAAGATTTCAAGAGGTGGAAGTATAATTTAATAACTATGGTCATATTGTTTTCTGAAGTGACCTGTAATACTTTCCATTATTGCTTTGTCATTCTATTGAGTATAAAGTAATAATAGCTCATTGTTAACTCAAATTTACATTATTACCCTAACCATTAGAAAACTTTGTCCTCTATTACATATTTATTGGTCATTTGGATTCCTCTTCTCTCAATTAGCTTTTTATATTCTTTGCCTGTTTTTTTTTTTAATTAGGTGATTTGTCTTTCTGTTACCAGTTTTATTGTATCTTGCTGACTTTATACTTTTAAAAATGCAAAGAGATTTCATAGCCCTGGAAATATGTGTTTTTAGATTTATCTCTTCCCCCAACCCTCTCCCTATTTTATAAAAATCATCAACCTTAATATATTCTGAAGAGTAATGTTTCAAAAACATCAGAATGTTTCCAAGTTCCTTTATAAATCTGAATATACAATCCTGGGTTTAACATGTTCTTTAAGAACAATGAATAATCAATAGTGCATGCTTATATTTCATTTAACTTTTAAAATATACCCACAAACTTCAGCCTCAACAAGTCTTTTGTAGAGAAGTACACAATCCCCGGCCTACTAAGCTCTCACTCCTCCAATCAACATATTGTGGAAGAGCTAATTCATTTGGAGAGGACATTGATCATCTAGTAAATAAAACACCAGGCCCCTGGTTCAAGTACAGTGTGATTTGAAATTGATATGTGAGGCATTTGATGGGCTTAATTTGTTCCCCAATGACACGTAATCAGCATTACAAAACCTCTCACACATCACTGGCATGAATTTGGATAATCTTCCATTCTGCACTCACGAAAACCCCGAAGCAGAATATATCTGTAAGACTGAATAATTATGTCTACCTTTTTTCAAAGAGCTCATAGAAGTTTGCAAGCAATAATTAAGCCCAAGAACATTTATAAGGCATGGGAAGAATATTATTTTCTTTTTATACACAAAGAGCAGGATGAGAACAGTTAAATGATTAAATGAAAGAGCTAGTTGAAGACAGAATCCCTGAAGTGCTTATGTTATGATAATACTGGACCCACTAGACCCCTCTCTTCTTGTTATTTAAGAGGTAGGTCTCCTCAAGTCCTGGTTTAGCAAATGCAAGCAGCATAAAGAACCCTATACTGGGGCTAGTCAGCAGAAAAATAGGATAATTTCACTTTGCTGAGCTGCAAGTCTTTACTCCTCATAAACCTAAGCTGTATCACACTAAGGAAGATGAAAAAATAAATAAAATCTTCTTTTTTGTAGAACTTAAGATATCTTCTTTTGAACATCTGACAAAATTTGTCACATTTTAAATAATATTAACTGGGTTTTAAATAATTTGACTAACTATGACAGTCACTTAACTTTCTTTATCAAGGCATTTTAACAAGGCTATTTCTAGAGAGACTAGCAGAATTCAAACAAAAAGATGCATTTTTAAAACTATATAACTACTAAATGAAAAATTTTCTTCTCAAGTAGTTTTAGTTTTGTCACATTGAGTAATTATAACAAAATTATATTATATATAATTACTAATTATTTTTAAGCATTGTGATAATAAATATAACAATAGTATAGATGTGTGCATTTTGCTTCCAAATGTTACATAATATATAATCCCGGGACAAATATTTAGTTAGCTTTTGGCACTTTAGAATTTGCCTTTTTCTTCAATATACTTTGGGGATTGATGAAAGAAATCATTTATCAAATCTGTTAAAGCTTTTGTAGATGGTATTCACTCCACTGGGTAGGAGGGAACCATTTTTTTTTTTTTTTTTTTTTGAGGGCAGTGTCACTGGCCCTCATATGTGGGACCCGAACCAGGGCCGCTGGCTTCTGAAGCCAGCGCTTAACCACCACGCCACTCGGCTGGCCCGAGAACTGAGAACAACTTAATTTTAACTATACAGTACATTCTTGATATCATAATAATATTTAATGTACTGATAACCATTTTCACAACTAATGCTTAGATGGAATTATATATATGACTTGCAAACCATTTTCCAAATATGCCATTTTTGTCAGAGGGATCAGTTCACAAATTATTAATATATAAATGCCTAACCACTTGTTGTATACCTGAAACTAATATAAAATAATATTGAATGTCAACTATAATTAAAAAAACATATAGTCACGGAATGTAAACTACAATATAGGGAATATAATTAATGGTATTATAATAGTTATGTGTGGTGTCAAATGGGTAGTAGACTTGTTGGGGTTATCACTCTGTGAGTTGTGTTAATGTCTAATCACTATGTTGTTTTGTACACCTGAAACTAATAATAAAGTGTGTGTGTATATATATATATATAATTTCACTTAATGATATCAACAGTCTCATGAGTTACATTTTAATATTATTCCGCTTTAATTGAAAGAGAAGTGAAGATTCAAACAAAGTAAGCAATCTTTCCCAAGTTTAGTGACACAGAAAGGACTGGAAATCAGATCTACTGATTCCAAATTCTGTTTCCTCAAAGCATCATGTTAGTTATTATTTATTTCCCAATAAAATTTTTGTTAAGGGTAGAGGGATCTTTAACATATTCATAAAACTGTGCCTATTGGTTTCACTTTAAATTTACTACCACAGTCTCATAGATTTTCAACAATGCCTCGCAATCCTCCTATTTTTCACTTTTAAGTTTCCTTTCCCACTCTTTGAGACCACTTTATATTTCCCCATTCTCTTCTGTCCTTAAACCCTCACCCCTATATCATCTTTCTCTGCTTCTAACTTTAGTTATACCTCCTTTAAAAAAATTCCCATGGCAACTCCTCCATCTCCCTAACCCCAACTCTACCAAGCTACCACTTTGTTCCCTCACTCTTAGTCTCCTGTTTCAGTGGACAACAACTCTCCACTCCTATCAAAAGAATATCCCTGCAAAGAAAATACCACAAAGCTACAACAGTCAAAACAGTATGGTGCTGGCGCAAAATCAGACTTACAGACCCATGGAACAGGATAGAGAGCACAGAAGTAAATTCTTGCTTATGTGGTCAATTAATCTATGACAAAGGAGGCAAGGATATACAATGGGGTAAAGGACAGGCTCTTCAATAAGTGTTATTGGGAAAACTAGACAGATACATGCAACAAAAATGAAAATGGACCACTTTCTAACACCATATACAAAAATAAGATCAAAATGGATTAAAGGCTTAAATGTAATAACCGAAACCATAAAGCTCCTACAAGAAAATGTAGTCAGTAAACTCTTTGACATTAGTCTTGGCGATATCTTTTGGGAGGTATCTCCTTGAGCAATGGCAACAAAAGAAAAAAATAAATAAATGGGATTATTCATACATCAAATTAAAATGTTTTTGCATAGCTAAGGAAACCATCAATAAAACAAGCAGGCAATCTGCTAAATGGGAGAAGATATTCACAAATAATACATCCAATAAGGGGTTAGTATCCAAAATACGTAAGGACTCATACAAATTAACAACAAAAATAATGGGCCGGCAGAGTGGTGCGGTGGTTAGGCGCTGGCTTGGGAAGCCAGCGGCCCAGGTTCAGGTCCCACATATGAGGGCCAGTGACACTGCCCTCGAAAAAAAAAAAAATTGACACCAAAAAAATAAACAATCCAATTAAAAAATGGTCAGAGGACCTGAGTAGACATTTCTCCAAAGAAGACATACAAATAGCCGATAGACATATGAAAAGGCACTCAACATCACTAATCATCAGAGAAATGCAAGTAAAAACCACAATGAGATATCACCTCACAACTGTCAGAATGGCTATCATCAAAATATCAACAAATAACAAGTACTGGCAAGGATGTGGAGAAAAGGGAACACTCATACACTGTTGGTAAGATTATAAATTGATGCAACCACTATGGAACAAAGTTTAAATATTCTTCAAAAAAATTTAAAATAGAGCTGCCATGTGACCCAGCAATTCCACTTCTGGGTACTTATCCAAAGAAAACAAAAGCACTAATTCAAAAAGATATATGGGGGCCCACCGAGTGGCATGGTGGTTAAGCGCTGGCTTAGGAAGCCAGCGGCCTTGGTTCAGGTCCCACATACGAGGGCCAGTGACACTGCCCTAAAAAAAAATAGATATGTGTACCCCTGTTTTCACTACAACATTATTTACAATAGCCAAGATATAGAAGCAACCTAGGTGTCTATTGCTAGGTGAATGGATAAAGAAGATGTGGTGCATATATACAATGGAATATTACTCAGCAATAAAAAAACAAACAATAAAATCTTGCCATTTACAACAATATGGATGGACATAGAGGGTATTATGCTAAGTGAAATAAGTCTGATAAGAAAAGACAAATACCATATGATCTCCCTTATATGGGGAATCTAAAGAACAAAATAAATGAACAAACAATACAAACCAGAAATAGACCCATAGCTATAGGATAGTTGCCAAAGGAGAAGGGTTGGGGTATGCGAAAAAAATAAAAATAAAAGGCAAGAAGATTTTTAAAAAATTAACATATATAAAGCACTTAAAATAGTTCCTGTTACACTGTAAGCACTATAAATGCATAAGCTGCTGTAATTAAGCAATATTTCCCAGGATATTATTAGTCAAAGCAAAAGAAAAAGAAAAAAGGTAAATCCCCCCAACAGTTCCCTCCATCCATGTCCTCTCACTTTTTTAAAACCTGCCTTCAGTTAACCATTTGCCCAACTTAAAGAAAAAAAAAAACAAGAAAGCGTCCCATGGCTCAAAAAAGTCCTATTTCTCTACCATCTCCCCTACAATGTAAAACATGCTGAAAACTCATTTCATTTTCTCTCCTTTCTCAGAATATCAGTTATATTTCTCTTTTCAGTTTTTAAAATGGCTGCCCTAGAGTTTACAATATACAGCTAACCCAACTCCACTTTCAAATAACAGTATACCACTTTATGGGTTGTATGGGTACCTTATAATATCAAAATAATCCTAATTCCTCCTTCTCATCCCTTGTATCATTGCTGTCATTCATTTCACTGATATATAAGAATAGATAAGCATATATACAATACATAAAATATACATTTAATCATACACATTCGAAAACATTGTTGCTGTTATTTTGAACAAGCTTTTATGTTACATCAACTAAGAATAAGAAAAAAATGAGTTTTTATTTTACCTTCATTTATTCCTTCTTCAATGTTCTTTTCTTTATGTAGATCCAAGTTTCTGACCTACAGTCTATTCCTTCTCTCTAAAAATACTTCTTTTTCTTTTGCAAGGCATCTACTGGAAACGAATTCCCTCAATTCTTGTTTGAGAAAATCTATTTCTCCTTCATTTTTGAAGGATAACTTTACAGGGTACATAATTCTAGGTTAGTGGTAATTTTCTTTCAACGCTATAAAAATTTCACCCCTCTCTCACCTTGTGTGCATGGGTTCTGAGAAGTCGGATGTAATTTTTAGCTTTGTTCCTCTACCGATATGGTTTGGGAGGTTTCTATTGAAATAGCCTCAAGCAGAGCCTTTTCTCAGCTGTGTACACTCTACTAATTAGTCCCTCAAAGGCATTCTTCATTTCTGTTAGTGTTTTTCATCTGTTAGTTATTTTTTTAGGAGGGGAGTTACTTAGGATACTCATCTCGCTCTTATACTTTTCATCTGTTCTTACATGCTGTCTTCTCTATCCATTAGAGCCCTTAGCATATTAATCGCGGTTGTTTTAAATTTATGATCTGATAGCTCCAATATCTCTGCCATGTCTGGTTCTGATACTTGCTCTGCATCTTCAAATTGTGTTTTTTGCCTTTTGGTATGCCTTGTAATTTTTTTCTTGATAGTTGGACATGATGTACTGGGCCCAAAGAACTGCTGTAAATAGATCATTCATAATGTGATGTTGAGGGATGGTGGGGGTAAAACCTTCTATTGTTTGATGATTAGATCTCAGTCTTTTAGTGAGACTCTGCCTCTGGAGTGTGAACCTCACAAGTGTTTTTCAGTTTTCCTCTTCCGCACTTAGGTAGAAGGGGGCCAGAATAGGCTGGGCAGTTGGCTCTGATAAAACCCTAGCAGATCAGGCTCTAGTTAAGAGTTTCCCCTGAGGTCATTCCTTGTTAAGAATAGGTTCATTTGAGGGCCGGCCGAGTGGTGCGGTGGTTAAGCGCTGGCTTGGGAAGCCAGCGGCCCCGGTTCGGTCCCACATATAAGGGCCAGTAACACTGCCCTCAAAAAAAAAAAAAAAAGGTTCATTTGAAAATGGCTGCTTTATCCCTCCACCCGCTCGAAGCACAGGTAGGGGGCTAAGATTTTTTTTCTGATATTTACTGAGAGAACTTGGTCGAGCACCTGCATGTAAATCTCACGAAATTAGAGGGATCCCCTATTACTGAGTGCCATCTGGAGTTTTTAACTCTTAGACTTCCCCACACTGAGCCTTCAGCAATTTGTCAATTACAGTTCAGGTTTTCCTACCCCAGCATTGGTCCCTGTGGAGGTTTCTGCTCAGCTAAGCCTTGACTCCCTGTATTCACCTGTGTCCAAACCAAGTCCTGTGTCCTCACCTCTCTTATAGATTCAATAAGAGCTGTTGATTTTTCAGTCCGTTCAGGTTTTTTATTTGTTGTTAGGAAAGAATAGTGACTTCCAACCACCTTACAAGAGGAACTGGAAAGCAGAAGACTGTTTGTTCTTTTTAATTAAAGTATAGGTAACATACAATATTGTATTAGTTTCAGGTGTACAAATAGCAATTCTACATTTATATACCTTATGATATGGTCAATATGACATGTCTAGTAATCACCTGTCACCATACAAAGTTATTACAATATTATAGGCTATATTCCCCGTGTTTTATATTGCATCCCTGTGCCTTATTCATTTTATAACAGGAAATGTATACTGCTTATTCCCCTTCACCTTTTCACCAATGCCCCCACCCCTTCTCCCCTCTGGCAACCATCATAGTTTGTTCTCTTTATCTATGAGTCTGTTTCTGTTTTGTTTTATTTATCTGTTTGTCTGGGGTTTTATTAGATTCCATATATAAGGAATCTATTCTTTTAATCTTCACAAAGTCTCTGGGAGGTTGTTTATTATTTCCATTTTACAAATGAGGACATGTGGTAAATGAAACTTGCCTAATGTCATTCAACTAATAAAAGATAGATTCAGACATAAAAGAGCTGGTTCTAAATGATCATACAGCCCATTTTTTTACACTGCCCCTTAGCAAATATTTTTTACAAATATTAACATAATATTTACATTATCTTAAAGAAAGACTTTATATGCCAGTACAATAAAACTTCAGAAACAGAGAATATATCTTTCTGTAGAATAAAGTAATCACACACACACACACACACACACACACACACACACACACACACACCACCACCACCACCACCACCAACAACAACCATGCATTCCAGTTGGAAATCAAGGAAGATATGTTAGTGCTCACTGACAACAGCAGTTTGAAGGAATTTGATATTTTATCTGAATTAATATCTACCTGCTGACCAGCAGTTTCATAAATCATAGGGCCATCTTGAAGACTTCCTCTAACTCTTCTAAATAGCACTGGATCGTAGAATTCTAGAATATTGGCAGCTTGAACTGGAAACAGCCTCTCTCAACCTTGAGACTCCTCTCGGTGGCTGGAGCCAGTAGGTAGAGTGGGCATTTCAAGAATCCAGTGGGGCCTCAGACTTTCTTGAGTGTTCCTATGGAAAGGCTGGGTATAAGATTTTCTCTTCCCTGAGCTGAAAGAGAACTTTGGAACTAACATAATGGGCTCAGATCAAGGATATTGAAGCAGTGAGTGTATCCCCCAACCCCCATGGAGTGAAGGAAAAGCTGAATAGATAAATGAAGTCTTCTAAATCCTGAAGACTATAAAAAAAAAAACTCCCAAGGAAAGTGCATTGCAGAGAGGTTTCTCCTAGTGCCCCTTAGGCATAGGACACTAACAACCCACCTGCTGCTATCCCACCAACCCAAGTAAGCGGAGACCACTGTATTCCAACATCCACAGCAGTAGCTTTACTTAAGATGTCCTGACTTTTCAACTTTAGCAGTGGAAATTGATAGTGAAAAAATATCTTCCATGTGCTAACAGAAAATGACTCTCCATCTGAAATTCTATGCCAAAAGAATTCTACTTTTTCAAGAATGAAGAAAATTAAGACATTTTCACACAAACAAAACTAAATGAATTTATCAACAGACCAAAAGAAATTCTAAAGATATTATTCAGACAGAAGGAAAATAATTCTAAATATGAGATCTGAAATACAACAAGAAATAAACTGCAAAAATTTGATAAATATATGGGTAAATCCAAATGAACATGACTATATAAAAATAATAATAATGTCTCATTTGTGAGGAAAAAAAGGGAATCAGAATCAACCTAAAGGACTTGACATATATATTGGATATATTTATGGATATATTTTGGGAATGTAGTGATTTAAGTTATTGTTCTAAGTATTTCTAAGCTTTGCTTGAGAAGAGGATACAGATCTTTGTTTACTTCAGAATTTGCCAAGGGACAAATAAACAGAGGAACAGTAACTTCCAAACAATTGTGGCAGAGAATTATAATGTGGAAAGAGACAGAAGAAAAACTGACTATCCAAAAAGAAAGAGAGAAAAAAGAAAAAAGTTTGAAGAGAGAAGGGAGAAATAACACAAAACAAGATCTTAGAAAAAAATCCAAATATATCAGTAATTTCAACACTTTTAATCACTTCAATTACAAGACAGATTATCAAAGGCATTTAAAGACTTGTTAGCTATATGTTATTTCAAGAGACACTGAAAACTTAAGAAAACAGAGTATTTTAAAATGTAAAGATGAAAAATCAATGCAAGTTAAATTCTAACCAAAATAAAATGGGTTATATGATATAATAGACTTTCAACAAAAAAACAGCTATAAAAATATAAAGATCCATATGTAAAGGGTTTGGTTCCCAAAGAAAATAGAAAATTAAAGAATACTTCTAACTGAATAACAATGAAAATATATGTCATTATTACTCAATTAATATTTGCCTGAATCCCTATAAAATAACATTATTTTCTTCCAGATTTCAGATTTTTTTTCATGACAAAATAATGATGGCATAAAATTCCTTTGATTTTTTGTATTATCATGTCTAATTACTTGTGATAAAATAATCAGTTTTTATATACAAGTTAAGAGGAATAGGAAAGATATATGAAAGATAAGGTTATTAAGGATCATATATTCATCATAACAGGAGAACATAGACTACTACAGCATAGGTATATACTGCCCAGCTGCAAAGACACTCAACTATGCTTTACTGGTACTTCTTCAATTGACTGCTCCTTCTTTCCTGTCCAAGGCAGTCAAGTAAACAGTATGTACACAGTGTTAAGACTCAACACCTGCACATGTGGGCCGGCCGAGTGGCGCAGTCGTTAAGTGCTGGCTTGGGATGCCAGCGGCCCCGGTCTGGGTCCCACATATGAGGGCCAGTGACACTGCCCTCAAAAAAAAAAAAAAAAAAAAAGAAAAGAAAAGAAAAGAGCAGGCCCTACACATCTGTGTGGTGGCTGAGAATTGGGAGGGATATCTCAGCCACAGATCCTCCCCTATTCCCCCCTGGAAGAGGGAGGGACCCCAGCACTATACCAGGCTTCTGAGCCAAGAGTACCAGTGCCAGGAAAAGAAGCCCCCACAAATTCAGCTGTGAAAAACAGTGGAGATTCTGACCATCTGGGTGAGACCAAAGGTTGTGGGAAACCTAGATGTCCTCTTAAAGGCCCTGCAACTGACCCACTCGCTTCCAGTCACTCACCTGGTCTCTGGCAGAGGGATGGTGACTTGGGAGGCATCAGATATATACAAGGAGAGACTGAGTTGGGTGGCTTTGAGGTGAGACCTGGAGGCACAGTCGCCATTTTTCCTGTATGGGGTCTTTTTCCCTTGCAGCCAGCAAGTGGGCACCATCTTTCCTCTGTTGAGCCTTCCCCCATGCCCATGGACAAATATGAATCTGAATTGGTCTGTTGAATTCTGCTTGCTCCACCCTGCTAACTTCCTGGGACCCCAACCAACTCCCCCAACACCAGCGGCAATTTCTCCATAAGCAGCCAGCCCCTCCACATTGCATTCTTTCTTGGGACACTATCCAACTCCTGCAAGCTCCGGGTGGGAGGCTACTGACCTTGGTGTGCTCTGAGACTTTTGCCGAGTAGCTCCAGGCGCAGCATGGGCACCAAGCCAGAATCTACATTAACCTAGTGAACACAACTCTTTCCACCCAGGTGACTCCCTGAAACCCTGCCTTACCACACTCACATACTGCCCAAGGATTTATCAGTGGCTGAACCTTAAGGGAGCCAGGAGGTGGCCTCAGGCCTCAGGGTGTCCTAGCTTTTTGCAGAGCTACCTTAGGCGTGGTTCTGGTAGTAGCCATCTGAGGTTCACAGTGTGGCCTCTCACATGTGCATGTCAACCATTAAATAAATCTTACCAATTTGTTTATGCAAAATTAAAATTTTTCATCCTCTAACCATATTTTCCTAATCTTATGCATCAGAAATTCCTCAAGCCTTTCCCATTCCTCTCTGTTTCTTTGCAGAGATGTATTTGATGTCATTGAATCAACAGATCAAGTATTTTTTTATGATTATTTTCTTTAGTTATGGAAATCTCACAGATTCACAAATAGGTTGTCAAAATTTGAACTACAAAATAAATAAAAATACATTAAAATGTAGAACATTCCTGGCACATTTATTTTTCACTAGAAAGTTACCTACAGCATCATATAGTGTAAAACAGACAGGCTTTAGAATCAGGCCAAGTTGGATTCAAATCTTAGTATCTCAATAAATAAAAAGGGAATAATAATACCCTACTTCTTATCAGTGATTTAAAAAATGGAATAAATTGTATAAAGCAGCTAGGATGCTCTTTGAGATATAAATACTCCAATAACCTGTTAGCTTTCCTTCTTCTTTTAAAACAGTAATAAACTTTGCCATGTAGAATTTTATGATTTTTTTTTCTAACATTACAAAGTATCTGGGCTCTTTTGAGATTTCTGTTCGCTTTAGCATCTCAACTTCTTGAACCAAAGAGTTAGGTCCTCATCTTAGAAGAGAATTTTTACTGACTGATAGAGAAAAAGTTCTCTCTCTTTTATTTTTGGCTCTTCACAATCACTTTCTCTTAACAAAGGGTTTCTTTCACTGGTCCTGATATGCTTGACTCTCATTCAAGGGTTTTGCTCTGACCTGATGTAATTTAATTTACTACAATTCCACTATCAGCATTATTAGACAGGACATTTCATTTTTCAACATCTATGTAGCCATTTTTAAACTTTTAAATGCTTTAACAATTTTCCTTTAAGTAATGATTTCCCAGAATAGCTCTTTGTAATAGTTAAGCTTTATTTAAAAGAATGTGGAGAAACTGGAAATGGTTCAAAGGAGAGCAGGCAAAATGATTAAAGGTATAGAAAATAAATTATCTCAGAATAAGTTACAGAGTTGGAGTTAAAAAGCAAAAGCAAAGGTGTAATGTAAAGGATCTAATTCTCCAAACCCTCATGCAAATCAAAGTTAGTGGCATTGAAAAACCATAGTGGAAAAGCCAGCACACACACTTTTGAACCACAAGGATAAAGTCAAGGTCTGTCTCTAGTTCCAACTCCTGATTGCACTAGGCCTTCTCTGCTTGCTCAGTGAACTTAAAATATAAATCAGAAAGAGCAAATTGGTTGTACTATATGAGTTAGCTTTCATTAATTGGTGACAGTTGACATTTTTAGGATTATGAAGGCATTTCTATAATAAGTAGAGCCTCCTTAAAAATTGTAGAGATTAGCTTCACATACAATTATGACTCATCAAGAGACTAAGATCTATGAGAATGCTGTGATAATTAGTACCTGGGTCATCCAAGGAAAAAGCTATCCTACGTTTGCACTCAAATCCCTGTCTTTATTCTGGGAACAAGGGAAGACCTATAGCTAATGACACTTTCCTAGGATCTAGTCCCCAGAATCAGTGCCTACAATGGTTATTTCATATATGCCCTCTGCTCTTTGTCACCATGTTCTGTGACTTCAAATGGTCTTCATGCCTTTGATTTTAGTTGGTTTCACTCAATGGGAGCTATTGGCAGGAGAATGAGATCAGAAAATTTCCTTGTTACCTCTCTCCCTGCTGCATAGCACAAGTTAGCTGAGGCTCCCCCAAAGCCCACTGATCCTTTTAGGAGATATGTCCCATATAGCTCCCTCTCCATGTTTTGGTAACCACTTCATCTCCTTGATAACAAATCCTCTTAGTTATTAGGCCTAGGGCACTGTACTCTCCCTTGTTGGTGTCTTTAACTCTGGCCACATCTTTGAAAGTAGTCCCTTTGTTAAACTCTGCTTAAATTGTCCAGTTGAATGTGCAACGTGTTTTCTTCCAGAATCCTGACTCATACAGTACCCCATAAAATTGTACACATATGTAGTCAATAAGCATGGATGCATATTCACATTTATCCTTAAGTTCCATAATTATGAATTATCATATGTATACATATATTATTGAAATGAGTAATAACCTAAAAATAAACTTCACAATGTTGTTTGTTCTTAAGCTGATACAAATTTCAGCCCTCATTTTACTTTGTATATATCTGGATTATTTTGTTTAGAAAGCTGCAACCACCATTGGTCAGTACAGTGCTGTGACTTTTAGTCTTTCTGAAATATTGGCTCAAAATTAGTTTTGATTTCCAAGGGCTGAGCAACGTACTAAGTGTCTTAGAAAAACACTCCTGTGTTTTCTTACTCTCACATTCACAATACTCCTGAAACCAGATGTCTGGTATTTTTCCCACACCAACCAATTTTTCAACACCAGTTTCATGTCCTACAATTCAATCCACTTCTGACACTATCTACTTGGAGTTAGTATCAGATCCCACAACTTAAGGGCTCAATCACACAAAATTCCTCCTACTTCACATGCCAAGCCTAAGTCCCAGGTTGTCACCTGCACTTCTGACTGACCAGCTATAAGCCTGTGTTCCCATGACCCCCTCCTCTGGTTCAATCATTTGCTAAAACAGCTCACATAACTCGGGGAAACAGTTATTTACATGTATTGGTTTATTATATAATAAAGGATATGATAAAGTATACAGATGAACAGCTAGATGAAGAGATATATAGGACAAGGCCCATAAGGGTTCTGAACACAGGAGCTGCTGTCCCCTTAGAGTTGGGGTACACCATCCTCCCAGCTTGTGGATAAGATCACCAACCCAGAAGCTCTCCAAATCTCATACTTTTGGGATTTTTATGGAGGCTTTATCATGTAGGCATGATAGATCATTGTTAACTCAGTCTTCAGCCTCTCTCCCCAACCCGGAGGATGGATGATGGACCTGAAAGTTTCAAGCTTCCAATCATGGCTTGGTCTTTCTGATGACCAGTCCCTATCCAGATGCCCACAAACCATCACAAGAAAACACTCCTATCACCCAGGAAATTCCACAGGATGTAGGAACTTTTTGTCAGGAACTAGAGTCAAAAGCCAAATCTTAGTAACAAAAGATGGTCCTAGTGACTTTATCACTTAGGAAATTACAAGGACTTTAGGAGCTCTGTGCCAGGAACTGGGGGCAAAGACCAATATATAGATATCTTCTATTATTCAATTTAGAATATTGCCTGCACTTTCTACCAGGATTAAGCTCCCAATTTTTTCCAAATTTAACCAAAGTTTGCTGAACTCCTAATATTAACAGGTAATATATTGCCAATGGGTGTAGTGACAAGGTGAGATTACAGAACAGAATAAAATGAAAGAATCAGTTTTCTTGCTCCCCCTCCCTCAAAGAGCTCACAATCCAGTAAATGATGTATAAATATGAATAATCAAATATAAAATAAGACAGAATGAAATAGTAATTTAATATTCACTCATTGGACATTTAGCAGGCAAAGTCCTAGGTATTGAAGATAAAAATATCAATAAAAATTGCCTCTACTCTAAAGATCCTCACAGTCTAATAGGAAATGAGACATACTGCAATTCAGTGTGATACATACTTAAAGAGATACAAACAAAAAAAGCAATTAATTCTTGTCATGAAATATTTGAGAAAACATCATGAAGGAGATGGCCTTTGAGGAAGGTAAAATTAAAGAAAAATGAAATCATATGAAGTGTTCGGAGAATTAAAAAAGAAACTGGTATGAATAGAACATGAAGTAGGGATGGGTGGGGCAAAAATGCAAATCAGCATTTGGGTCTAGACCCTGGAGGGATAAATGGGGTCCATAAAGTTACCACCAAAGATGAATTATTCACTGCACCACTGTAATGGTTATAAGAAAAGTAGCAATGACATGTATTTGAATGAAATAAAAATAAGACAATTAATCAAATATATTGTTTTTCCTTCCCTAATACACAATCAGTTCATCTTCACTCTTACCGTATGAAAAAACAGGTTTTTTAAAAAGTAAGTAGGATTTGCCAGTCAAATGGTGAAATAGGTAAAAGTTGTGCTTACCTCCTCTTATGACCACATCAAAATTACAACTAAACCACAGAACAACTATTATTGAGAGTCACCTGAAATCTAGCTGATCCAAAGCCCTACAACTATGGATGTACAGAAGAAGCCACCTCGAGACTGGTCAGAGGGAGAGAGACACAGAAAGGGCTAGTCCCACACCTGCAAGTAACCGTTAAAAATCAGGAGAGATATTTTGGCTGTGGAGGTTCCCCACACCACCTCCAGAGGGGTGAGGAGTCCCAGCCTCATACCAGGCTCCCTAGTTCAGAATTCCAATGCTGGGGAGAAAGTTCCCATAACTTCTGGCTGTGAAAACCAGTGGAGATTATACCTGAGTAAGACGAGGGCTGCTAGAGTTCCAGACATTGCCCATTCTTGGAATTACTAACAGACTCACTTGAATGAAATAAAAATAAGACAACTTGCTTTGAGCTCCAGTGCTGAGGCAGCAGCTCAAAAGGTGTTGGGTACATATGGGGAGGAGCTGAGTTGTCTGGTTTCAGGGTGTGGGATAAAGGGGCAGCTTTCTCCCAGGCAGAAGTGCTAACAGAATCCATTGTTTCTTTGTTGAGCCCTATCCCTGCCAGGCATGTAGATGCAGGCAGGTGCTATATCTGAATCTCCATCAACCTAGGTAACACCATTTTTCACCCTGGTGATTCCCTGATACCATGTTCCACTTAATGTTCAGGCATACCCAAGCTGCTTTCAGTGGCTTTTCTGTACAAACAGCCTGCCTTGGCTTATGCTACAGGCAATCCTAATATTTCTCAAAGGTTCACAATATCCAAACAAGCAGCACCTAGTTTCATCATGTCCTGTACCTCTTGCTGAGTAGCCCAAGCCTGGCACTAGCAGCAACTGACCACAGTTCGCAGCTTGGCCTCTTGAGGCACCTTCAAACTGAGCATGAGTAGCAGCAATCAGTGGATTCCTTTGTGGCTCAGGCCAGGTGGCCTAAGGCAAGGCACAGGCTGTGGCTGAACTTGGCCTACAGTGGGGCCCCTCCCAGGAAGCCCTAAGCACTGGCACACCAGATGCTGGCTTTGGATAGAACAGGAGCATTACCCCATAAACCCCAAGGATATGACACCCGAAGGACAGACTAGGCAGACACAAGAGCCCCACTAAAGCAAATCCTGCTCTGTAGGGTCACCCCTGCACAACAGTTACCCCACTGTAGTCAAGGCCAGTCCTTACAATCAATTGGCCCAAGGATGACTACCTCACCCTGACCTGCAAACAGAACCAAGCCTCAACTAACAGGAGGGGACACACAACCTACACAAGGGATACATCAGGAGCAATGGTCTCCACTGTCTCTCGTGGTGAGAAAGACTGTCCCACTGGACCCCACAGCACACCTACTACAAAAGGCCACTCTACTAAGACCAGGTAGTATAGCAGCCCTACTGACAGGGCCAAGGCATGTTCAGGCGCGCACGAGCAGAGGCCCTGGGCATGGGGCACAGGCATGTCCAGATGTGTGCAGGCTGATATACAGACCCTGACCCCAGATGTATGGATCTTGACTCTAGAGCCTGCTGCGCAGGCGCCGGGATCCGGTTACATAAGCCCTTTATGTAAGCATGACTTACACCTGCGGGAGGGAGAATGTGCACTTCTGTGAGCTCTCCTCCCCCAAACCACTTATAACATTGCTATCACTGATTAAAGATGCTGGTTCCTCCTCATGTTGGCTCCAGTGCCTTTTTTACGTTGGGATCTCACCCCCGGTACCTCCGCTGCAAACCCCTGGCAATGACACCTACCTAATACATAGAAACAAACACAAGGAGGCTGCCAAAATGGGGAGACAAAGAAATATGTCCCAAATAAAAGAACAGAACAAAGCTCCAGAAAAAGAATGAAACAACATGGAGACAAGAAATCTACCAGACTCAGAGTTCAAAACACTGATTATAGTGATGCTCAACGGTCTTAGGGAGAACTTCAACAAAGAGATAGGAAACATAAAAATAAAGATAGGAAACATAAAAAAGACCAGTCAGAAATAAAGAATACAATAATTGAAATGAAAAATATATTAGAAGGAATCAACAGTAGATTAAATGAAGCAGAGGATCGAATGAGCAAATTAGAAGATAAGGTAGCATAAATACACAATTAGAACAGCAGAATGAAAAAATAATTTAAAAAAAATAGGACAGTTTAAGGGGCCTCTGGGACAACATCAAACATTCCAACATTCACATCATAGGGGTACCAGAAGGAGAAGAGAGACAGCATGAAATTAAAAATTTATTTGAAAAAATAATGACAGAAAACTTCCCTAACCTGGAGAAGAAAGTAGATATCAAAACCCAAGAAGCACAGAGTCCGAAACAAGAGGAAACCAAACAGGCCCACAACAAGACACATAACTAAAACACCAAAGGTTAAAGACAAAGAAAGAAGCTTAAAAGCCGAAAGAAAAATGCAGTTAGTTACCTACAAGGGACTCCCCCATACGACCATAAACTGATTTCTCAAAAGAAATTTTGCAGGCCATAAGAGATTTGCACAAAATACTCAAAGTGACGAAAAGCAAGGACCTATAACCAAGATTATTCAACCCAGCAAAGCTATCATTTAGAATTGAAAGACAGATAAAGAGCTTCCCAGGCAAGAAAAAACTAGGAGTTGATCACCACCAAACCAGTATTACAAAGAATGGTAGAGGGACTTTTTCCAGATATAAATAAATAAATAAATAAATAGGCAATAATTACATACTTTCAATGTAAATGGATTAAATGCTCCAATCAAAAGACATAAGAGGGCTGAATGGATAAAATAAAAAAAATCCTTACATAAGCTGCTTATGAGAGACTCACTTCAGATTGAAAGACACACACAGACAGAAAGCAAAGGGGTAAAATAGTGCATAAAGATGGAAACAAACAAACAAAAAGCTGGAGTACCCATACTTATAACAGACAAAATAGGCTTGAAAACAAAGGCTATAAGAAGAGCCAAAGAAGGACCCAGTAATCCTACTTCTGGGTATTTATTGGAAGAAACCCTAAACACTACTCCAAAGGGCATGCATATGTTTATTGCAGCATTGTTTACAATGGCCAAGATGTGGAGGCAGCCTAGGGTTCTGTGGATGAATGAATGGATAAAGAGGTAATACATACATACATGGAATGTTATCAGCCATAAAAAAAAAAAAATGAAATATTGCCATCTGTAACAACATGGTTGGACCTCGAGGGTACTATGCTGAGTGGAGTAGGTCAGACAGAGATGGACACATGCCATATGATTTCATTCATATGGGGAATTTAAACAACAAAATAAATGAACAAACTAAAGAGAGACAGACCCATACTTACAGAGAACATTTTGATAGTTGTCAAATGGGAGGCAGGTTGGGGTTTGGGTGAAAACGGGGAAGGGATTAAGAAGTACAAATTGGTTGTTACAAAGTAGACATGGTGATGTAGGGTATAGCATAAGGAAAGTAGTCAATAATATTGTAATAACGATGTATGATATCAGATGGATACTAGATTTATTGAAGTGATATGATAGATGGGAGGAGATGGGAGGCAGGATGGAAAAGATGAAGGGATTAAGAAGTACAAGTTGTTGGTTACAAAATAGTCATGGGGATGTAAGGTAAAGCATAGGGAAGATTTTCAATAATACGGTAATAACTGTGTACAGTGCCAGGTAGGTATTAGACTAGTCAGGGGGATCACTTCTTCAGTTATATAAATGTCTAACCACTATGCTGTACACCAGAAATATAATATTGAAAGTCAGCTGTAATTGAAAAGTTAAAAAAGTGGTGTGGGGGACAAAAGTTGAAGGGAAATAATAGATCCAAATTTTCAAGTAAAAAACAAATAAGTTGGGCCGGCCGAGTGGCACATTGGTTAAGAGCTGGCTTGGGACACCAGCTCTGAGCAGCAGGGCCCTGGTTCAGATCCCACATGAGGGCCAGTGACACTGCCCTCTACAACTAAGATGGTGAACAACAGTTCCATCTGGAGCTGAGCTGCCATGAGTCATGGGATGGTGTAGGCTGCAGCCCCTGCTGCAGTGGGCTGCCATAAGCTACCGTGAGTGGCCGGCAGCCAGCGTGAGCAGTGGGCAGTCTGTGTGAGCTGCCAAGAGCCACCATGAGCAGCCGACAAACAATTTGTCTCACCCAGGAAGAGCGCAATAATAATATCACCTTGGGACAGTGAAGCAAAGTCCTCCACAACTAGACTGAAGAACAAAAGGACAGCAACTTGTCTGTTCCCCTTCCCCGATTCCCTAACACTGTTCCCCTCCCCCAACTCCCCAATAAAATCTTTAAAAAAAATAAAATAAGTCATGGGGATGTAATGTACAGCATAGGGGATATAGTCAATAATATTGTGATTGTGTAGTACGGTATCAAATGGTTGCTGGACCTACCATGGTAATCACTTTAGGTGTGTAAATGTTGAATAACTATGATGTACACTTGAAACTAATATATTATATGTTAGCTATAATAATTAAAATCTTTTAAAAAACAGAAAAACAAATAAAAGGCCAGCACATATTCAGATGAATGTTTCTGACTTCAGTTCGGCAAAAGTGTCAAGATAATACTATATCTGAAGCTAGGCACTAAAGGAAATGCAAAGACAAAATAACCTACTTGCCCCTCATTTTATAAATAAATAAATAAAAAAGAAGAATGCTGTGAATTAACTTGTTCAAAGTCATTCAGCTATGTAAAGACAGCTTTAGTCAGGTGCCAACTATTAGGATACTGCAGAGAACATCATCTTGCTTCCCTAATTGCTTTGAAAGTATCTGTAAATTATAAACAACACTTGTCAATAAATTATACCATTCATCGCTTATAATAATGATGAATTAAGACTCCCAAAATCTTTGCAAGCTGATTAATATTCTGGGTGATTTTTTAAATTACAAAGCAGGTGAATTTTACCTTGCAGATGCTCTGATCAGCTGAGGACTAGCAGGAATAACACAACATTCAGCATTTGCCCTCTTAGTAGTCAGTACCCAGCAAAAAAAAGGAACACCAGGTGATTCAACATGGAGAACTTAATAAAAGAAATTAATTACAAAAATCTTTGAACTATTAAAGGAGTGGCTAGAGAAGTTGAGGAACCCAGAGATCAGCAAGTACAGGAAGACACTAACAGCCATTGGGCTAGAGGGACAAAGGAAAGTGGTGGAGTTACTAAAGCTCCAAAGCTTGGCCACTGGTGGAAGCTGAATTGTCAGGAGCTGAGAACTGAGAGGAAAAGGCTGACAAGAGGGACCTGGAAACCCAAAGGAGTTGTAGTCATTGCCAGAGATACCCAAGGCAGAGAGGGAGGGGAAGGGAGGAGAAGGGAGAGGAGGGGAGGGGAAGAGAAAGGGGGGGAAGGGAAGGGGAGGGGGAGGGGAGGGGGAGAGGGAGAGAGGCACCTTTTGTTCCATTACCTGCTTATTCCTAGAGTAGTGGATATTACTCTATATAATAATTGCCTTTATATATCTATTTTCACCAGTCCTTCCCAATGTAAAGTCTAACTGGAAAGCCTAACTGGAAAGAAGGCTGAGAAATATGTTTGTGATGGTCAGATCAAAGAGAGAAATGGCAGTGCATGGATCTGAGATTAAACAGGCCAAAGACTTCACACTCTAAACATTCACCCTTGCCAGTAGTAAGGCGTCTCAATTTCCCTGCCACTCTTCCTCCAGTTGTATGCCTTTTCCCAAGGAAGATCAAAGCTTGCGATCTTAACTACTCATACTACTAGGTACTTTAGGAATATATTCTACCTAGAGAGATCTTACTGCAGAAAAAGTGATATAATCACTTGCAGAACAACAGGTCAGAGATAGATGAGGTTGGAAACTATCAAGACAAACACTTGATGGTTTCATATTTCAGAATCTCCTCCTTTTTTGTGAACTATTTCTTAATACCACCTTTTGGGTACAGTTGACCACGCCCTCCTGTGAAACTGCACTACAAGTGATGATATCATAATCCCTAATGTTCTCTGAGTATTTTAGAGTACCAGGTATTACTCTACCTGGTAATCATTTAATGTTCCCAATCACCCCATGAAGTAGGTAACAGTCTAGAGATAAATGAAGTGAGAGGAATTTAAATAAACTATCCAGGGTTACATGACTTGGTCAACTAATACTCTAACCTGAGATCTAAAGACACTAGAGCCCCCTCGCCCCCACCACCCCTTTTAACCATTATACTGGCTAGTAAAACACTGTACAGAATTTGTTTGCATATCTCTCTTCTGTGATAGAATACAAGCAAAAGAGAGGACTCTGTCTTATTTATATTCATATCCTCCTCATCTATGAAAGTAGTCATTTTCCATAAGTGTGTATTGAATGAATAAAAAAATCAACATGCTTTAATTGTTGTACAAAAGTGAACAATGTAAAAAAGTGCATTCTCACCAAATATACAAACCCAAAATATTACAATTACCTTCTTAATCTCACAACAGATTTATCCTAAAATCCAATTTTCTCTTTAATAACTCTCAAGCCATCTAATATTGAAACATTTATTACCAAAATGCATTTAAGTGCCTATCTGTGCATTCTAAACTCAAGCTCTTCAGATCAATAAAACTCAAATTGCTTTTTAAAAATAGATTCTAAGACATATTTTTTAAATACTTCTAAAGCAAGGTCAGAATTACAAATTGAGTTCAAACTACAGAAAAACACTAAGGAATATCCAAGAGTTTTCCCAAAACAAGCCATATTTTGCTAGAAAATTAGGAAAGATGAACATCGTTAATTAAGTATAACAACAAGCCTAAAAGAACGTATGCATATAAATAAGCATTGCATTCTCAAATCCTCCTTTGCAATTCTCCACTTGTAATTCAGCTATACTATACTGTTGAAATAATTTTTTTTAACTTCTCCCAAGAAGCACCTTCGAACTAAAATGTTTTTCTCACTAATATTCACCTCACTATCCATCTCCATTCTTAGGATCAAGGACCATATCTGGTTCACCATTGTATTTCCAACAGCCCTCAGAGTATCTGTGGGTCACAGTCAATGTTTGTAGAATGAAAAATTTTTATATAAACACATCCACACCTGAGAAAGATTGAGACATCCTTCTTTCTGAATCACAAAGGGTAAAATTTGATGGAAAAACTCTCAGCCATCCACTGACTCTTAACCTGACTTTCATGTCAACTACCTCTAAGGTCAGTATCTTTCTTAATACTTCCATAGCAATTTGAAAAATAATTTCTCCCTTGTTGGACAATGATGACCATCCAATTCAGAAAAGTGTCTGTGGGGAGCTTAAAAAAAGTCCTAGAACTACCAATTAGCACTTTATAAGGCAGCGAGAAGAAGTGATAACAATCTGAAACAAAGATTTAGAAAGAGTGCTTTAACTAGGGTGACCTTTCTTCTCCGTTTGCCTGGGACAGCTCACATACCACCTATTGTCTTGGCATAATTATTTGCCATGCCCCTTTCACTCTCAGAAGTACCTTGATTTAGGTGACTAATTATGTAATTGCTCCAATTTTAATTCATTAATAATTCAGAACATCCCAAATTCTTCCTAATTAGTTCTGCCCTCACTATATTTTTCTAAGCTATTTTATGTCCTCTCCCATTCTGTATTTATTTTTCCATTACCAAAGTGAAGGAGCAATGAAATATACTATTTATTATGGAAACAAATTGGCAAAACATACACTTTTAGGTAAATAAAGTGGACTTGGCCTGTTTAAGCCTGCGTAAATGAAGATCATAAAAATAATAGAATTTTATGAGCTCTAGCACAAATAAAAACACTCATTAGAAACTACAGCATAAATTTATGGCCAAAAAAAGTATATAGCTCATGATATGTAAAGATTTCTAGCATCTCTTCAGCAAAGCTTTTTTTTTTTCAGTCCTACAATTTTAAGGCCAGTTTTTTCACAAAATTAAGGAAACCACAGCTCAGTTGATCCATTCTTTTCAATTATCTCAGCCATTCATGCAGATCACTCTAAAGTCAATGATGCCATGAAATTAGTATTGATCATAAAGACAATTGAAATTAACAAATCAAACTCATAAAAGGATTATACATATGACTTTGAAATAAATATATACTTCTAAGGTGTCTTCACTAAGGATGTTTCATACAAGTCTTCTGTAAAGAAGAATTTTTTTTTAACCTGTCCAGTGACAGACAATGTAGGTCATTCCATTCACTCTCATTTGATCATTCATTCTTGCATAAACTATAATTTCCTAATACCCCAATAAGGGCCAAGCACTGTGTTATACACAGAAGATAGCAAAAACATCTATAGACCTGTAGTATAGCGGAGAACACAGATACATGAAGATTACACTACATGTTAAAGAAAACTGTGCTCCAAATGTGATGTACAAGAAAGAAGTGATTAGGGCCGGATGAGTGGCTCGTTGGTTAAGAGTTAGCTTGGGAATGCGAGCTCTGAGAAGCAGGTCCACCGGTTCGGATCCCACGTGGGCCAGTGATGCTGTGCCCTCTACAGCTAAGATGGTGAACAACAGCTTGAACTGGAGCTGGGCTGCTGTAAGTCGCTGGCGATGGCCTAGGCTGCAGTGAGGCTGCAGTGGGCTGCCAAGAGCGGCCGTCCAATGGCCGGAGACTGACTGTCTCAGCAGGGAAAGAGCGCAATTATCACAATACCAACATGGGCCAGTGAAGCGACATCCTCCACAACTAGACTGAAGAACAAAGGAAAAAGGACAGCAACTTGTCTGTTTCCCTTCTGCAATTCTGCAATGCTGTTCCCCTCCCCCAACTCCCCCAATAAAATCTCTAAATAAAAAAAGAAAGAAAGAAAGAAGTGATTAGCACAAGAGGTGAGATGAGGCCTCACAGGAAAAAAAAAAAATCCACACATTTCCATAGTATTAAGAGTCCTCTTTGATCTGCCCAGCTTTCTTCTTTATCTTCATCTAATACTCTTCCCTGCAATACTACATCACTGGCAATTTCCCACATAGGCCATGTTATATGTTATATCCATATGCAATGCCTTTGCACATGGAAATTCCTCTGACTGCTATGTCCTCACCCAGTGCCTGTCTGATGGACTCCCATATCTGTTAAAATTCACTTTATATCTTGCCTGACCACCAATCCTGAGCAATTCCTTCTTTGAAATTTTTGCATTTTTTCTTGTATGTTTTAGGGTGGGGTATATGTTGTATTCATCTATTATTTCCTAGTATCTTGCACAGCTCATTCAATAAATATTTAATGAATTAAAAGAAATTTTAACTAGATCTTAACAAATAAATTAAAAATAATTAAAATCATTAAAAGTTAAAATTTCATGATACATATTGAGCACATGACCCAGCAATTCCATTCTTAGTTATTTACCTAGGAGAAATAGAAATGTACTCGTAAGACAGGTACCTGAGCAGCACTTTACCCATAATAGACAAAAACTGGGCATAACCCAAATGTCTCTCAAGGAATACTACTCAGCATTAAGAAGGAATTAACTATTGATTCTTGTAACACCATAGGTAAATACCAAAACTGTTAATATGAGCAAAAGAAGACAGACACAAAGGAGTACATACTATATGATTCAATTGATGTGAAACTTTAGGAAAGAAGTCTTACCTATAATGATGGAAAGCACATCAGTGGTTGCCTAGAGCTGGATTGAAGCATGGATAATGACCGAGAAGGGACATAAGGGAACCTTTTGAGATGAATAAAATATTCTATATCTTGATTGGGGCAGTGGCTACATGGGTGTTTACATTTGTGAAACATCATCAAACTCTGCACATAAAATGTATGCATTTTATTGTATACAAATTATACCTCCATAAAGTTTATTTGTAAAAACTTGATGATAATTTACATTTATAGGGGCATATCAGATTTTGGGGGCCTGAAGTTTATAGAAACTGGGTAGCCTCCTTAATAAAAAACATAAAATTAGGCACAAAGAAGCTACCATTTATGTAGAATGATAAATGAAACCACCACAACTTACAAATATTAAAAACTGACAAATATTATAAAATATAGGAAAAAATGTAGTATTTTTATTAATTAACTGTATGATACTCTGCTGGAGCATATTTTTTCCTACTTTTTTGGCTATATACACTTTAACTCTTCATAGGAAAATGATTTTGTAATATTTTCTATGGGAAGAATAAGATAACTCAATCTTTTCTATAGCCTGGCTGATTAAAATTTTGTTTTATTATTGGTGGTTTATAAAAGTTTCCTTTAGCATCACAACTCATTATTGGTAAGATCACATGACCTTTAAAAACGTTGTCAAATTTGAGAAATTCCTCTACTTTCATATACGAGCTGTTACAGATGTACTCATTGTTTATAGCAATGCTAAATGTTTGTGCCTTTACAAATTCTGATAAATTCTATTTTATGAAATTCCCATTTAAACATTAAAAAGTATGGCACATTCATAATTAAATGTTCCACTAATAACTATATTACTGAAAAGAGTCATTTTGACCAGTTATCAATGAGAACGGAATCCTCTACTTAAGATTTTACACATTCTGATGTTTGAAAAATTCTCAAGTTAGCTTCTCACTTCCACTTTTCAAATTTTGTGTCTTTTCTGCTACCCACACACTCCTGGTACCAAGTACTATAGGGAACTTTCACATCACCACGAGGCCTTTAACACTGGATTTTCCTAACATAATCCTGGGTAAGTTGACACAGAAGCAATAATAGACTAAAAGTCATTCCTGCAGTGACATCCAGCAATACATTATCTATGTAGAGTAACTGCAAACCACATTCCACCAAACCCAGACTAAATGAGTCTGAATTTCCATTCCTCTTTGATTCCCAAAATATTCATAGCCACTGCAGTGTCACTGACATGACAGGTGATGAAGGAGAACTCAGAGAAAAAGAAATAGCAATAAGATTTTAGCTGACTGCTCTTAGAAAGTACAACTTTTGCAATTTTTTAAAAAGCATGAGACTACAAGTACCTTGCTAAAGCTCATTCTTTGGCTGCACAGTAAATCCACACCTAAAATTTCTTATTCATTTATTCAACAAATACTTGTTTTATAGAAAGTGCTGGCCCACAAAAGCTTTCCCTTTACTTCTGATAATTTTGGAAAACATAACTAGAAAAGATACATATAAAGTTTATTTTTAGCAAAGAAAAATTGCAAAGAATTCTGGACCTACTCATGAACTTGGTAACCCTTAGTGAAATTCAGCATGAAGCTGTATAATTCTGAATTGATGATGTAGGTCCAAATGTTTCACATAGGGAACTGAAGACTGAAAAATGAGTTTCTTGGTTGGTTTCAATCATGATAGTTACATTATATCTGCCAAACATCTGAACATTTCACATGCATCTTATGTCAGGCTCATAACAGTTTCACCGAAACATTGAAAAACAAAGTACTTGCTGTGTAGCAAGGGAAATATATTTTGTGAGATTTGAAATCTAGGGACAATGTTCTTCAAACAACTTAAAGAAGGTAATGACCTGCTTTCTGAAAAGATTTTTCCAGTAAGCACTTCTCAAGAGGTTAGACAGCAATCTATATATATAATGTATAGATGTATAGACATTTACAAACACTATTTTTCATTGTTTCTGGGGAAATGATCTTTCTCTGAGATTGTAAAGTGGGTAATAGGAAGTTGATAAACTGATTGATCTAGTCTGAGGAGACCAGAATGTGTGAATTGGAGCAATATTTGCAATAAATCATGTTTTTCTCAACATTTCGGATTACTCGGAGAGCTCCACTCTGTTTGCTACGTATTTTGATGGCTTCTGCAAATATTTCATTTCATTGAAGTCGAAGGTTTATTTGAAATAATTTTTTAAAATTTTAGTAAGCAAATTTTATTAAATATTCTACCACAAAAAAATGTAAGTTAGCCTTCAAAAAAAAAAAGTTTACATCAAATAATATCACAAAATGTGGATGGTTCATAGCTCATTAACTTTAAAGATTAAGCAGATATAAAACATGGAAAGTAGCATGGCTTTCCTGCTCAAAAAGAAATATCATTTTTGCAGCTTCTCTGTTTCCTTCCCCATCCACCCATGTGATTGACCAGGGCCTCCGTTTGTGGATTCTGCCAGCACCAGCGCCAGCACCATTCAGTTTCTCCTATTTACAAGTTCAAACTTCTCCAGGAAGGAAAGAAAGCCTTTTCTCTTCTTAGAAACTCACAATCCCACAAGTAAAGTGAGATGGACAATAATCGGCAGTCCTGTATCAGATCAGTAGAATGTCTAAGTGGAATGACCTCACAGGAGCCCTTAATCCTGGCCTACAGCTCGTCCTCCTGGAGAAATTGCTCACTCATGAGCCAGCTCTCCTCTAGCACCCCAAAACCAGCTCTGTGTCTATCTCATCCCAAATCCCCACTCCCATTTTCCTCTCCTTGGGTCCTTAGCCTCTCTGGTAAATGGACCCTAGTTTTATCCCTGGACCAAGCTTATGCACTTGGGCTTTTTCTTCCCTTATGACTAGGTCTTTTTCAGAAGGATTCCTCAGATCCTGTTGCTAGGAGAACATCATACCAGCCTTATAGACGTATCTGGACACACCTGAATCCTGACGGGTACATAGCTTAGCTTCAAGGGACAAACCATGCTACCCTACGATTTGAAGTTGAGATAGAAAAAACTCCCAACAAATAATTCTCATAAACAAGATAATGACAAAGAAGTCATGTGGTGTTTAAAATAAAAGGAGTTCATGTATAAAAAACTCAAAAGCCTTATCCTCTAAAAATAAATAATAAATATCAGGAATAAATCATTTTTTGTAAAGCACCTGTTAATATAATGTACATCTGTTCTTCTATAGCCTCATTTATCTGTTACCTTTTTCAAAAACTGATTTGTATCCCAAAGCCCACAAATAAATAACTTACCTTCCAATGAGTGGTTAATTCATTTTAACTCAATGCTGGATCTGATCCTTTACAAAAAAAAAATAAAACCTACAAAAGCTACTGCTGTTTCATTGTATGTCACAAAACACTATTGTTGGTAATCTACTAAGAATAGAAGAATTATAAAATTGGTTGTATTTCTTTTTACAGCAGGAAAAATAGAAAATAATAATATAAAAATATTTAAATTTTGTATAAGAGAATTCTAGGACTTCTGCCCAATACTTCCATTTGCACTTGGGAATGAAGATTTCTATGAACTCTGATAATTATCTTTATTTTGATTTTTAAATTGGGTTTGTGACGATTGCCATATCAGGATGAGGACTATTTCTAGACCTCAGATTCAAAAAAATAAAAGAAAAGGGAGATACAGCTATACAAAAACATGCTATTTTTCTTTTTTAAATAGAGCCTACTGAAATTGATTCTAAGTTGATCAATTACATAATATATCAAGAATATTCCAAAAGTTTATAAAATCAATGAGCAATAAAAGGAAATATCATAAAATTAATGAACCCCAAGGAAAAAAGTAAACTTGCATACATAGAACATATACCATGTGCAAGTATCTTCAAATACATTTCCTTATTCAATTTTTGACACAATACTAAAAAACAAGTGAGGCTATCCTAGATTAACAAATGATAAAATTGGAATTTTAAAAGAAATTAAGTAATCTCCTCATGTTATATGACTAGAAAATGGTAGAGCAAGGGTTTAGTATTAAGTTTTGTTTAATTCAAGACACCAGCTTTTTCCACCACACTATACTGCCTTAAAGAAAATTAACCCCAGGGAGGTAATCAAAAGGTTAACTGTTGTTATGTTTTGATTTATTTTATAGTTTACAAAACCCAATGGCAGGTAAAAGCTTTCTTAGACCCCACAATGCCAAGGTTAATAGATAGTTGCTTCTCTATTGGTTTCAGTTGCATTAATGTGTTGACTTCAGCAGGTTCATTAAATATCCTCAAGTTTCCGTGTTAGCATTTGCTAAGTAATGTGTTCAACTCAAAAGTCCCACTGAGGGTGCTCTAGTACAATGTTTTCATTGATCATTTTTTCTAAAAATAAAATAATGAGATCTCATGGCATTGATATACATTAGTAAGGCAAAGAATTAACTGAGGAACTCAATATAAGTCCTGTGAGTGTATTTCATGCATCCATCCATTCTTCCATTCATTCATAAATTTATTCCTATATTCACTAAACAATATTTTGAGGGGCACCTTCTGCATGCCTGGCACTATTTCTGCTATGGATATAAATAAATGAGATAAACAAAGTTTCTCTCCTTGTGAAACATATTTCAGGATATCAGAGGGTGGAGGAGAGTGAAGTCGGGCTATTTAACAGCTCTCTCCAGATTGAGTATGTTGGCTGTGTCCCTCCATTGGTATCTGTTGCCCTTTGGGTGATCCTCTCAACACAACTACTTTCTCCTGATACTAGGTCTTAAAGGGGGTAATTTGTCTTAACAGAAGTTGCTGCAGTATCCTTTGTGGGTTATTTTAATTCTGCTCACATCTTCATTAAACTCCTCCCATGGTCTTGCTTGAATGGATCATGTATTTTCACTACCTTAGAGTCTTTGATTCTTGTATATCTCTAAATCCTGCCTTTTCTATTGTCTGCTAACACTTCTAAGAATTTATGTGAGAAAGAGAGCTGTAGACTAATTTTAAGTATGACATCTTCAAAATAAGATAAAAGCATGAACATGAGGAGAGTAGTTATGATAAATGATAAAATGAAAAACATCAAAGAAACAGGGAAATTATGACATAAATATGAAACAGTCTGTCCTGGTTTACTGGCTCTTCTTAGGAGCCTTCCTTGGAATAGTCATATAGTCAAACTATAGTCTCTCTCTCTCTCTCTCTCTCTCTCTCTCTCTGTTTCTCTCTCTCTCTCTCTCTCTCTCTCTTTTTCTCTATTTCTTTGTGTGTATCTATGTGTACCTCCCTCCCCTTGTGGTTAGTCCTGGCTTCTCTGAAAAGCCCTGGTGTTTGCTTCTACAACCATTATAAAGCTGCCTAAACCATTCAAGGATGTGCCTGCCCTTCCACACCATTCCATCAGTTCACGTTAGGTCACACATTAGTCAAAGTAGAGGAAATAGCGCTACAGAAGAATGCCCACTAATAAATATATATGGAATAACAGAATTAGGAAAATCAACATTTCCCAGACCCAATGTAATATTTAATTTAGGCAAGAGTTATCAATGGAGACAGAAAGCAATGCTAAAATGAATCCGATTAAAAAATGAGCAGGGGGGCCGGCTGAGTGGCGCGGTGGTTAAGCGCTGGCTTGGGAAGCCAGCGGCCCCGGTTCGGTCCCACATATGAGGCCAGTGACACTGCCCTCAAAAAAAAAAAAAAAATGAGCAGGTGACCTGAAGAGACGTTTCTCCAAAGAAGACATACAAATAGCCAACAGACATACAAAAAGATGCTCAACATCACTAATCATCAGAAAAATGCAAATCAAAATGACAATGAGATACCAGCTTCCACTAGTCAGAATGGTTATTATCAAAAAGACAACAAATATCAAGTGTTGGTGAGGATGTGAAGAAAACAGAACCCTTATGCACTATTGGTGGAGCTGAAAATTGGTAACAACTACTATGGAAAACTGTGAAGATTCCTCAAAAATCTAAAAATAGATCTACCATACAATCCAGCAATCTTACTTCTGGGTATTTATACAAAGAAAATGAAAATGCTAATTCAATAAGATATATGCACCTCTATGTTCATTGCAGCATTACTACAACAGTCAAGATATGGAAGCAACTTAGGTGTCCAACCATAGTGAATGGATAAAGAAGATGTAAATATATACACACACACAAGTATTACTCAGCAATAAAAAAGAATGAAACCTTGCCATTTGCGACAACATGGATGGATATATGCTAAATTAAATACGTCATGCACAGAAAGACAAATATCATGTGGTTTCACATACATGTGGACTCTAATGAAAAGGAACAAACAAAACAAAAATAGACTCACAGAAACAGAAACCAAACTGATGACTAACAAAATGGAGATGGTGGGGCAACCTGAAATAGGTGAAGGGGAATATAGGTGAAGGGGGATATACTCGAAGGGGAATATAGTCAATATTATTATAACTTCACAAAGTGACAGATGATTATTAGATTTAGTGAGGTGATCACAAGTTAGCTATATAAATGTTGAGTTACTATATTGTACACCTGAAATGAATATAATATTGTATATCAACTATACCTAAATATAATAGAGTAAAATATATATGTATATATATTTATATATATAATATTCAGAAACAAGCTATTTATAAATTCTAATGTATTACACTATAAATTATTTAAAATTTTCAAAGGGAAAAATATACCTTTATAATTTGATCACCTTAACTAAGTAATCAAAATTATCATCACTTATCAGGAGCAATCTGATACATATTTCAGAATTGGATGTGCAATGAAATATAGATCATCACCTATCAACCACTTATGTCAAAATGCTTTACCTGTATCTCATCAAAACTCTGGACCTAGGCTCTCTTTCTGGTTGGCGGTGGGCTGGTTGAATATGGAATCCATTGAGGAAGGAATACCTTGGGTCTTTGGCACCTTGTTTGCCAGCCCAAAAGTAGCACTGTAAAAGCTTTTACAACATCTGCTGCAGACCCCCTAAATATTTAGTGGGCTCAGATTTGGACATTCCTAGTAGGAATGGTTAAAGGCTGGTGGGACCATAAAGAGACATTGCTAGGTAGTTGATAGATTTCTGTAGTCCAACTTCATTTCCAGATAAAAGCTGGATTCATCTGATACCAAAGAAATGAAATTTCAGAAGACTGAAATTAGATCTGAGTTGCTTTCTGGAAACTTCTTTCTCAACCTTGGAACTCTTGGGTGCTGTAAGTCCAGGATATACAATAGATAATGAAAACATTTTTTCTTTTATGTATGAAGATAGATGATTCTTTGAATTAAAGATGGAAGCTGAATTTTCTCACTAGAAATGTTTTATAGAATCAAGTTGCAAAAATGTAAGAGACAGCAAAGGAAAGAGTAAAGTATTTTTATCATTCTTAGATTCCACATTGTAAAATCCATGAAAACAGGATAACTTCCTTATCCTTAACACCTGGCCAAGAATAGATACTGAAAAAAATATTTGAAGTGAATCAAGATCTTTATTATTATTTTTTAATCCCTGGAAAATAGCGACCTTTTAATGGGATTTCATCAAGATATTTACATGGAATAACTGGGACTTAAATTTTGACTCTGATATAAAAAATATATATATATATTAAACTACCTGGGTTCCAGTGACTCTACTTAATATCTGATTATGATACTTGATCATTTAAGAGGCAATAAAGAATGGGTGGGCGGGGGGAGAGGGGGAACCTCTGCCTAACTACCAATTTCTAAGAGAGACTAGAGTAATAAGTTAATCAACATGGTGAAGAAAATAATTAGATGAAAGGGGCATTCTACAAGACAGCTGACCAGAGCTCTAAAAAGTCGACAGGCTGAGCAGCGGTGGGTCCGTGGTGGCTGCTCGCCCCTCGGGTTTCTGCGGGGCCGCGCACCCCGGGCCTGCGCGCCACCTCAGCGGGGCCTCTGCTGCCGCCATGGTTCTGCTGCATGTGAAGCGGGGAGACGAGAGCCAGTTCCTGCTGCAGGCGCCAGGGAGCGCGGAGCTGGAGGAGCTCACCGCGCAGGTGACCCGCGTCTACAACGCACGGCTCAAGGTGCAGCGCGTGTGCTCAGAAATGGAAGACCTGGCAGACCATGGCATATTTCTCCCTCCTAACATGCAAGGACTGACTGATGACCAGATTGAAGAATTGAAATTAAAGGAAGAATGGGGTGAAAAGTGTGTGCCCAGTGGAGGTTCACTATTTAAAAAGGATGATATTGGACAAAGGAATGGGCAAGCTCCAAATGAAAAAATGAAGTAAGTTTTAAAGAAGACTATAGAAGAAGCCAAAGCAATAATATCTAAGAAACAAGTGGAAGCCAATGTCTGTGTTACCATGGAGATGGTGAAAGATGCCCTGGACCAGCTTCGAGGGGCCATGATGATTGTTTATCCCGTGGGCTTGCCGCCATACGACCCCATCCGGATGGAATTTGAAAATAAAGACGACTTGTCGGGAACTCAGGCAGAACTCAATGTCATTGAAGAATCCCAGGCACAACTGTGGTGGGCCGCCAAGGAGTTAAGAACAAAGAAGCTTTCAGACTATGTGGGCAAAAATGAGAAAACCAAAATTATCGTCAAGATTCAGCAAAGGGGACAGGGAGCTCCAGCCCGAGAACCTATCATTAGCAGTGAGGAGCAGAAACAGCTGATGCTGTATTATCACAGAAGACAGGAGGAACTCAAGAAATTGGAAGAAAATGATGACGACTCCTGTTTAAATTCTCCATGGGCCGATACAGTGCTTTGAGAAGACATTTTCATGGCGTAAAAGACATAAAGTGGAGACCAAGATGAAGTTCACCAGTTGATGAAGCTTTCAAAAATATTAGCTCACCTGTCCTTAGGCAAAATAATAGTAATAACAACAACAAAAAAGGATACTTGCAACCCTCTGTGAAACATGTTGAAATTTCTAGTTTTCCTAGTTTTTCTTTTAGTTTGAATTAAAGGTTGTAGAACTTAATAAATATATCCTCAAAAAAAAAAAAGTCAATGACAAAAGACCCAAAATAGTAAAAGCAATCTTGAGAAAGAAAAACAAGGCTGAAAGCATCATACTTCCTGACTTCAAACTATATAACAAAGCTGTAGTAATCAAAACAGTATGGTATTGGCATAAAAACATACATGTAGATAATGGAACAAAATAGAGAGCCCAGAAATAAACTCGTGCATACATAGTCAATTAATTTTCAACAAAGGAGCCAAGAATACTCAATGGTGAAAGAATAGTCTCTTCAATATTTAGTGTTAGGAAAACTGGACAGCTACATGCAAAAGAACAAAACTGGACTCCTATCTTACATCATACACAAAAATCAACTCAAAATGGAGAAGAAGCTTGAACACAGGACCTGAAACCATAAAACTCCTAAATGAAAACATAGGGGGTAAGCTCCTTAACATTGATCTTAGCAATTATTTTTTTTTGTATTTGACACCAAAAGCAAAGGCTTTCACTCCTGGGTATTTATCCAAAAAAATCCAAAACACTAATTCAAAAAGATATATTCACCCCTATGTTCACTGCAGCGATATTCACAACAACCAAGATATGGAAACAACCAAAATGCCTATCTATAGACAATGGGATAAAAAATTTGTGATACATACACTCTGCCATAAAAAATAATAAAATTTTACCATTTGCGACAACATGGATGGACCTGAGGGTATTATGCTTAATGAAGTAAGTCACACTGAGAAAGACAACTACCATATGATCTCATTTATATGTGGAATCTAAAGAACAAAATAAACAAGCAGAACAGAAACAGACCCATAGATACAGAGAACAAACTGATGGTTACTAGATGGGAGAACATTTGGGGGGCTGGGTGAGGAAGGGAAAAGGATTAAGAAGTACAAATTGATAGTTGCAGGAGTGTCACAGGGATATAAAGTACAGTATTGGGGATACAGTCAATAGTATTGCAAAAATTATATATAGTGTCAGGTAGTAGACTTATTGGGGGGGTTCACTTCATAAATTACAGAAATGTCTAACCACTATTCTATACACTTGAAACTAATATAAAATATCATTAAATGCCAACTATAATTTAAAAAACAGTCATGGGATGTATAATGCAGCATAGGGAATATGTTCAATAATGTTCTAATAACTATGTACAGTGTTGGGTGGGTGATAGACTTGTTGGGGTTATCGCTTTGTGAATTCATGAATGCTTCATAAAAAGTATGTGAAGTAACACACTTTACAGTCTAGGAACAAAAGCACATAAAGGTTAAGCATTGATCCAAGGTCAAAGGTCACACAGCTCTTAAAAGAGTTGAAATCTGAGCTGAAGCAGCCTAATTCCAGAGCCACAACTTCCAACCATTGCATCAGAGGCTTGGAGAAGCCCTGCAGTGAAGAAGGTGCTCAACTCATACAGAGGGAGTGGTGGGAGCATGAAAACACTGTGTATGTCAATAGATAATTTCTAAAATTGAAAAATCAAAAAGTAGCAATATATGCATAATACTCAGTAGTTCTCACACTTATTAGTCTCTGCATCATTTTCTGTTTAACAAGAAACTCTGTTCATATAGTGCTTTCAAGGATCGTAAAGTTGTGTTCAGAAGATAAGACAACACATATGTAGCAGCAAACAAAATAAAGCAGTATCAAGTTAATTGATTAATTGTGTGGGACAATCTATAGAGCTTTATTTTATAAAAGGAAGATTAATCAAGATATCTTGAACTATGCAATGATGATACCAACATGGCCCAGTGAAGCAACGTCCTCCACAACTAGACTGAACAACAAAAGGACAGCAGCTTGTCTGTTCCTCTTCCCTGGTTCCCCAATGCTGTTCCCTGCCCCCAATTCCCCAATAAAATCTTAAAAAAAAAAAAAAAAAAAAAAAAAAAAGATATCTTGAACTAAAGAGATATCTTAGAAGTGCTTAATAGCCAAGGAAAAAGAGGTAATAATCCAAGGAGCATGATTTTGAAATTGACTTTTGAGTTACTATATAAGAAGTTGTGAATTATTTTTTACTTTGTAAAGGTTGCCTCTGCACTTCTGTTAGTTGCTCCTTGAATTTCATTTAAACCCAGTACAGCTAATTCATTATTTTTAGAAAAGGTGAATTTAAATATATCAAGATGATGATAAAGAAGACCATCAGATACCCTTCATTCAACAAGCAGAGTTTCTTGTCTCATCAGCACCCCTATCATCTACTTGATAGGGATGCTTGCCAAGATTGAAGGCCAAATATTCTTTTCAGCCTTAAAATTACACTGCATGGAAATGATAAACAGCACTCTTCTCATGGGTATAATATGTACAAAAGTGAGAAAAATGCCATATCTTTAATTTATATAGAATTCCTTGCCTTTTCAAAATACTCACACACAAGTTAGGTTATTACGCTGTAACACCCTCAGATCCTCAACAACCTTGAGCAGCAATGTTAGAAAATTATCTTCAGTAGCAGAGAACCAGATGATAGTGTGAATGCTTCATCACCATGGCATTTTAAAAGCATCATCTCCTAGGAAGCTCACAGGAGTAATCCTATTATAATTTGAACCATTGTATCTTTAACAAAGACTTCATTCTAGATTGCAAAACATTAAAAATTGCATATAACTTTTGATTGGCTAAACTGCAGTGGAGTTGTGAGCTGTGATAGGGTGGTTTACATTATGCAGTGTTTCAAAAATAAATTCTAAATTATATATCAAGTCTCTCTCCTTATTTTGATACCACCTTCCTTCCAGGACAAAGTGTAAGCGACTTCCTTCACAGAATACTCTCCACTGTCCCTACAAATAAGTTCCTGACACCAGGGATACTTAGGCAAGATTAATATGACTTTCCTACTTAATATAAATCTTTTGATTTGCTGCTGAATGGACTGTTCTTCAGCATTACTATCTAACTTCAAGGGACAATGCTGTTTATCATCTGTTCCTGAAAGCAGTCAACCACATCTGGATATTATAGTACTTTGAAATCAGAAACCATGAAATATAAATGGGCTGCTATCAGCAGTGAGCAGAAAATAAATGAATCATGTTGGTTAGACATCCAAAGTAGTTTACATTTCCTTTATATTCCTGATATGTTAGTTAAAAATAAAAGACCATTAATGTTAGAAGCAGGGGTATTTTCGGCAGTCAGACTTCAAGCAGAATAAGCTCAGGAGACATCATTAAGGATTCCTAATATTTCATGTTTGTGTACTTCCCCAGGGTTGGTAAAGACTAGAAGCTCAGCTACACACCACAGCAAAATGGAAGGCAGCTTGCCAAATGCTCATCACCCAAATATGCCCCTAGATATTAAACTGAAGTCAAATTTTATGAAACTGTCACCTGATAGGATTTGGGTCTGGTTTTTTTTTTTTTACATTTTCCATCTTTCATTGCCCAAAATAAGATATATGGAAGATTATCCGTAAGCAAAACTACAATGTGAACATTATTTTGCTGTAGTAAAAACTCACTAAGGCCAGCAAATTTTGGTCAAAAGCAACATATGGGTAAGAAATTATCAAGCTTATTTGCATATTCAGGCCATAGACTTGTTCTGAATGCAGTTCTGAAAGAGGAGTTCCAAAAATGATTTCATATATTCATTTATTCTTTTATTCATTTCAAAAATGCCTGCTGCTGTTTTACGTCCTAAAATTTTTCAAAGTACTTGCCATGTAGAACTTATATCGTGAATTTTAAGGGAGGCAGGCAATCACTAGTAGACAAATTTTCAATAATAGCAGCATATTAATAAGCTTATAGGAGCTAATGGGGCAGCTTTAGAGAACTATTCCAATTCAATGTATAAATTAATTTATTCATTCAAAAGATACTAAATGAGTGTCTACCATGTGCCAGATACTGTTGTACACTCTGCGAAATAATGCTGTGAATTAAACAGACGTGAATATCTACCCTTATGGAACTTACACTCAGGGGTGGGGGGGTGGACACCTTTTTTTTTTTTTTTTTTAAGATAGTGGTAAGTGCAAAGAAGAAAAATGAAGAAAAATGAAGAGAGGGAGGGAGAGAGGGAGGGAGGGAGAGAGAGAGAGAGAGAGAGAGAGAGAGAGAGAAGAGGAATGTCAATAGGGAGCAATTTTAGAGTGGCCAGGGAGGTCTCACTTAGACCGTGACATTGGAGCATGTGAAAATATATTCTAGTGTAAACAATTTTAGCTTCCTCTTCCCTCCTCCCAAGAAATGGATTTCTTACAGGAGAACATTTGAGATGTAGACTGGGAACACCAGAGGTACAGACCTGGGTGATTTGCTCAGCAGAAGGATGCCATCTCCTAATACCCACAGTGATATGAAAAATCTGGGCCTTACAGAGAGTTTTTACCTGGGGATAAAATATTCTAAGCCTCACTAATTGGAACTTTTAGAAAACTGTTAGGACTCTGCTGTCCAAACTGATACTGAAGTGACATTCAATACACAACTTTTATTCTAATAACTCTTTCTCTCATTGACACATTTGATTAGTGTTCTCCTTTAAGCCACCTTCCATTACTCTCAAGTTGCTTTTCTTAAAGAACCAATCTATTATCCAGGATGCTGCATGTTGCTCACTTAAGTCCTCAGGTGTTTTTATTTCTGAAGTAGGGAAGTGAGCGTTGTCCTGAACTGACATCGTAATTGCTTAAACAGGACAGTAGGACCCTCTGGAACTTTTCATGAAACACCCTCACATACAAGGTGATGCCAAAGGACAGCTAACCAGACGTTAGACAGTCTACATAATATCCAGAGATGCAACTTTATCAGAGAGACCACAACATACAATGGGGACAGCGGGAGTGTTTGTCCTGACAACACATTGAACTCCAGCCTGACCAAATGACCTCCTGAAGTTTGTAAGAGTACACTCCATTCTCTCATTCTTCAATTTGACAAATCATTTCTTTAATTACTCCTGCACTTGGGAAACTCCTGACATCCTGTTTTTTACATCCTTTCAGGCCTTTGCTAGTATTTCAGAGTTGATGTCTGATGTGGCTTCACTGATCATGAAATCTGGGAAGAATCAGCCCTTGCCCATAGATGCAGTTGCTCATCCTGTGTCTTTGGATGATCAGTTTTCATGATCAAAACAGACCGCAGTCTATTGTTTAGCACTTATTCATTCAACAAGTAATATGTGAGTTCCTACTCTGTGCCAGGCACTGATCTGAGTGCTGAAAAGAAAGTGGAGAACAAGACAGACCAGGACCCAGCTCTCATGGAGCTAACATTTTCATGGAGAAATTCACTAATCAAGTGAATGTAAATGGACAAATAATTTTAAAATTTTACAATAAAAAATAAAAGGAAAAGTGAAAAGAAATAGCTGCTGTTTCTAAGAAAATCTTTTGAATACAGGATATTTGACTCGGATCTTTTTTTTTCTGTTACCCACCAAAATTCCCTTTTGTTATCCCTTTGTAATCATATCTTTCCACAAACCTAATCCCTGACACTAGTAAATACCTCTCTGTCACTATATCTTTGCATTTTTGAAAATGTCATATAAATGAATCATAGAGTGTGTAATCTTTTGAGATCGGCTTATTTCATTCAGCATGTATGAGGTTCATCGAAGATGATGTGTGTGTCACTAGGTCATTCTTTTTTATGGTTGAGTAGTATTCCATTGGTGACCGTACCATGATTTGTTTATTCATTTACAGCTTGAAACAAATTTGGGTTGTTTCCAGTTCTGTGATTATGAATAGAAATGCTATAAATATTTGTGGGTAAATTTTTCTGTGAATGTAAATTTTCATTTCTCTAGGGTTTAAATACCTAGGGGTGGGATTATGGGTCATATGATACATGTATATTTACTTTGTAAAAACCTTCCAAACTGTTTTCCAGAGTGGCTGTACCATTTTACATTCACAACAGCAATATGTAAGAGTTCCAGATGCTCTACATCCTTGTCAGTACTTAATATTGTCAGTACTTAATATTGTCAGTGTATTTAATTTTAGCTATTCTTTTTTATTTCCCATTTAATATTTTATTTTATTTTATTTTATTTATTGGGGTGACAATGGCTAGTAAAATTATGTAAGTTTCAAGTGTACTATTCTGTAATATATCATCTACATATGACATTGTATGTTCACCACCCAGAGTCAGTTCTCCTTCTATCACCATATATTTGATGCCCTCTACCCTCTTCTACTATCTCCTATCCCCCCTTACCCTCTGGTAACCAATGAAAGGCAAGGGAAGTAAAAGCTAAAATAAATGAATGGGACTATATCAAACTAAAAAGCTTCTGCACAAGAAAAGAAACCATTGACAAAATGAAGAGGCAACCAATCAAATGGGAAAAGATTTTTGCAAGCAGTGCTTCTGATAAGGGGCTAAATATATAAGGAACTCATACAACAATGAAAAACAAACAATCCAATTAAAAAATGGGCAGAGGACCTGAATAGACATTTCTCAAAAGAGGACATACAGATGGCCAATAGACATATGAAAAAATGCTCAACATCACTAATCATCAGAGAAATGTAAATAAAAACCACAACGAGATATCTCACACCAGTTAGAATGGCTGTCACCAACAAGACAAATAATAACAAGTGTTCGAGAGGCTGTGGAGAAAAAGGAACCCTCATACACTATTGGTGGGAATGCAGATTGGTGCAGCCACTATGGAAGGTAATGTGGAAGTTCCTCAAAAAATTAAGAATAAAATTACCATATGACCCAGCAATCTCTTTCCTGGATATATACCCAAAAACCTGAAAACACTTATCCGTAAAGATATATGTGCTCCAATGTTCATTGCACCTTTATTTACAGTAGCCAAGATATGGAAACAACCAAAGTGTCCTTCAATAGATGATTGTATAAAGACGATGTGGTATATACACAACGGAATACTACTTTACCATAAGAAAAGATGAAATAGTGGCATCTGTGACTACATGGATGGATCTTGAAATTTTAACCATAGGTGTGATAGAATTTCATCACAGTTTTAATCTGTGGTTTCCTATAGGCTTATGCTGTTAAACATCTGTACTTACTTACTTGCTATCCATATATCCTCTCTAGTAAAGTGTCTGTTTAAATATTTCACTATTTTTTAACTGGGTTGTTTGTTTTCTTACTGTGGAGTTTGGAGAGTTTCTCATATATTAGAATCAAGACCTGAGACTTGATATTCAGTGGCCAGCCCATCTTCCTGGCTTGGTCTAATACAAATGCAAAAAAAAAGGGTATATATATATATATATATATATATATCACTGGAAATAAGACACACTAAAAAAATACATAGCATTATAATAGTAGAAACATCAAAGAAAATGAAAATACGTATTCAGTAAGATGTAGTTTTTTTATAACTACAATAATGAAATTGCAATTATAAGGATAAAATTATGATTAATTAATAAAGGAAAAGGTGACCACTTTGTCATTTTAAAAATATAATAACAAAATGTAATAATTATAGGAAATCTGAAAAAGAAAAAGAAAAAAATATTAAAAAAAAAAAATCAGGGCTGGCCAAGTGGCACGGTGGTTAAGTGCTGGCTTGGGAAGCCAGCGGCCCCGGTTCGGTCCCACATACGAGGACCAGTGACACTGCCCTCAAAAAAAAAAAATAAAAAATCATACTGGGCCAGCCAAGTGGTGCGTTGGTTAGGAGTTGGCTTGGGATGCCAGCTCTGAGCAGAAGGGCCCTGGTTTGGATCCCACATGAGGGCCAGTGATGCTGTGTCCTCTACAGCTAAGTTGGTGAACAACAGCTCAACCTGGAGCTAGGCTCCCGTGAGTTGCTGGCAACGGCGTAGGCTGCAGTGGGGCTGGCCGGCAGCAAGTATGAGTTTTCGTGAGCCACTATGAGCAGTCGTCCAATGGCCAGCAAGCGACTGCCTCACCCGGGAAAAGCACAATGATAATACCAACATGGGCCAGTAAAGCAACGTCCTCCACAACTAGACTGAAGAAAAAAAGGACAGCAGTTTTTCTGTTCCCCTCCCCCAATTCCCCAATAAAATCTTAAAAAAAAAAAAAAGCATACTGAATCTCATCACCTAGAAACAAACATTGAGAATATTTTGATGTACTTCTATATAGAGTTCTCAACTCTGTGATTATATTTTGGCATAGTTATATAAAAATAGATTGTGGCAGAAGTATACAAACTTTGTGTTTTTTAATTGGAGAAGAGTATGATTTTCCCAGGATCCATCAGTTCCGAGTCAAGTAGTTGTTTCATTCTAGTTGTGGAGGGCACAACTCAGTGGTCCATGTGCGGATCAAACCGCCAACCTTGGTGTTATGAGCACTGAGCTCTAACTCTAACCAACTGAGCTAATCAGCTGCCCCTATACAAACTTTTTAATATCTGATTTTTTCTCTCATTAAAAAGGAAGAAATCTTGGATTGCAAGTAACTTGGTTTGCGAGTGTTCTGCAAGACAAGCAAACATTTCTATTAGGTTGGTGCAAAAGTAATAGTGGCTTTTCCCACTATTCATAAGTGGCAAAATCAGGTATTACTTTTGCACCAACCTAACAATATATTTTAACTTGGTAAATGAGCGATGTCTTGCAATATGAGTAGCTTGTTTCCCAAACAAATTATGCTTGCAAACTGAGGTATTACTGTATGTGGCCTCACAGCAGCCTCACCGTTTGCCTCCCTGCATTTGCCCATAACAGTAGGGCCTCACAGGGACAGGATATTCACTATGTTTATGGCAAAACCCCATGGGACCCTAAGAGAGAGGGCGGGTCAGCCAATGACGGGGCAAGACCCTAGATATGCTCAGGATTCCAATATAGGTGTGAGATTCTATATAAAATATGCGCATTAGGGCAGCCTAAGCCAGGCGCTGTTGGATAGGGTCCCTGGGAGGAATCAAGGAGGTGAAGCATATGGGGCCTAAGGGCCTGTTAATCCTTCTCTGCAGAGCTTACAGCCTGCAACCGAAAAGAGAAATCTTCCTAAGAAGCTAACAGCAGTCCTTGCATTCTTGCCTCAAGGTGTCATAGTGAACCATTATCTGTCCCTGTAGGGGACAGGGCTGCATTGATCAAAGGGTCTTTTGGCTGAGGTGGTCTGTGAGGCATAGGGAAATTTGACTAAATCTTAGGTGAGGCATGTGATTTACAGACCTCGGAAAGAACAAAGCCCCTTCCCTGTTGGTACTCAATAAAAGCTGCAAGCTGACCAGATTCAGGGCTCTTGTCCATCAGACAGAGTCCCCTGGCTCACATTGCTTTTTAAACTATCCCTGTCTCTTGCTTTTTATTTCTTTATCTGAGTCCCCGCCGGTCCTCTCGAGGAAGCTAGAACCAGCTGCACAGAGATGTGACAACTGTATATGTTTATAGCTGCAAAACATAAAATTCGGGGGGAAAATTTTTAACTGAGAAACCCACCACTCAGAGATTTTAATAATAGCAATTTTCTTATCTCTTTATTATATTTTACATGTATGTGTGGTTTTTAATCTATTAGACATCATACTGTATATACAGATTTTAGGCAGAGTTACCATAGGAAAATTAAAAATTTCTTTTCAGACCATGATACAAAGAAGGGCTTACAAAAGATAATTACCGACTTTGTGTATTTTCTTTGTAAATAGTAAATCAGTAAAAAAAAATTTGTAAATCAGTAAAAACTGATTATAACCTGTCATATAAGGCAGGGGAAAAAAAGTAAAACATTGTTCTAGTTGCTTGGCAAGTGGCATAAATTGTGTGGCTCTAAGCATTTCTAGTGATATAGACATGTGAAAGCCATCAGTGTTGACCACCAAATATTTTCTGTTCTCTGCTTCCAGGCACACAATAAGTTCACAGTTATTTTTTTTCCCTCCTTTCCTCCTTGCAGTGTTATTACTAACTCTAGCCATTGTGTTGTAAACGGAAGTGTACTCACCACTTCTGAGGATCATTCATTTAGTTGCTAGTTCCATACCCTCCATAGCACTCTTTCCTCCTCTACCAGACTAGTTTGCAGAGTGGTGGTGCTCTGACAGGTGGTGCCCTGGAGTATGGACAACTGGAACATAGGCCCAGACATGCTGTGATGGGCATGGTAGCTTATTCTTACCAATACAGAAATTAGTACCTAGAAGTGGAAAGTTTCCATAAAAAAATCTAAAATATATGGCATTGGCTTTGGGCTAGGTAGCATGTTGTGAGGAGAACTAGAGGGAAAACACTCCATGTTAAGCCATAGCAAAACATTGGGTAAAATTATCACCTGCAGTCAGCATGTGCTGGAGCTGCCTGGTGCCCAAGAGAGCTAATTGTGAGTATTTCTTCCCAACTCCAGGATTTATGATGTCATGTTGGTAACTTGAATCTGGGACCATTTATATCCTGACATTGGGAAGCACTGCAAATCATAGCTTTTTTTTTTTTTTTCCTGGAGAGTCGGCTATCAAACATTTACCACCACAACATTGAATGCAATAATTTATAAGATAGATCCTACACCTAATAAACTTGTATTTCTAGGGGAGAGTTTGGGATATTAAAAACATGTCCCAGTTGCTGTTTGTTGTACTTCACAAAGTATTAAAAGAAAAGGGTAGGCTCAGAAAAGAACTGGTCCAGTTACAAGCAGGAATAACAGAGAGTAGAGAGAGCCTACACATTCAGGGACTCATAAAGTTGGAGGAGACTAGGGTCTCTCAATCTCAAATAAAAAAAAATTAAAATTCAATCTAATAGCAATATTAAATCAAGAATATGTCCTTACATTTATTGTTAAAAATCTCTGAATGGTTAAGATGAAACCCAGTAAATCCTTTTGATTTGTCAAAAATTGTTCAAGGAGGAAAAAATATACTTTATATATTAAGTATGTCTACGGAAAAATGGAGGTGACTGGAATCAAACAAATAAGAAGCCTAAGTTTTCAAAACACCTGTAATGTCAAATAAATCAGGATCCTGTGAAGCAGGAGGGAGGGGAGAGCAGAGGGAGGAGAAATGATTGAATCTTGAAGACTTAAAATGACTTTTGGGCCGCTAATCTTTTACATGAATGAAACAGATAATAAGCAGCTCAACTAAAGGGAAAACACATTCTCTAATTCTCACCTTTAGATGGTGCCAAGGAAGATAATGGGAAAGGAAGAACTTCAGAGAGGGTAGAGCAAAGGACCTAGAGAATGATGGACCCAGGTAGCAGGCCCTTTCAAATTCTACCAAGAATTTCAGAATTGCTATGAATCAGTGACTTCTGTCTTTCTGTCATTCCCCTTTCAAACAAGAATGTTTACTGAATGTCTTGGTCAACCATTATATATTAGGTTGAGGAAAACAGATAACTGATCTCTTTAGCTCACAAACCTATGGATCAAGAGATGTCACATATGTACCTAATGAAGAAATCACTGTGACCCTCTTCCTATCCCCACAATTTAGAAACAACCATGAATCATCCAAAGATCCTAGACAATGACTTGTTGCTATGAATAGACAGAACTCTTTAATTTGCTCACATGGGAAAAGAGGGAGTATATGTTGCCTACAGGAAAGAAGGAGCCAAATAACTGTGATCAACTAGGTGGAATACGGTTATCTTGAGTATTGTTCACTATATATGTACAGTCTCTCACCTCCCAAGCATAAGTAGGATATATGCCTGGCTTCCTTCTGATTGGGTGAGGCTATTAAACTTTATCTGTCAAATGAGTTGTAAATAGAAGTAACACAAATCACTTATGGGCCAGAACATTTACTGCTAAGGCATGACCATCCCAAGGTCCCTTTTCTCTCTTCCATGATGACTGGCAATGTCCCAAATAGTGGCTGCTCTAACAGCCTACATCCTGGAAGGAGGTCATGTAGAGAAAAGTCTTCCCTGCCACCAAGATGGGACATGTGGCATGAATGAGAAACAAAACTTTGTAATTTTAAGCCACTAAAAGTTAGGGATTATTTATGACTGCCAACATAAGTTAACATTTCCTTACCTATATATTCTGATTTAAATTCTCTTCCCATAGTAGCTCAGGTTTGTAAAACTTGAGCTATTTTAACAAGTGTTGTTATATTTCATTGAAGAAGTGAATAAATTTCATCTAAACTTTGTGGCAACAGATATGCCACAATAAATGTTTTCTAGTAGTAGGAAATGTGAGGAAACAGATCAGTTCAGTAAAACCTAGGAGGTCCAAGCTTTGCCCAGAAAGATGATATTAAGATATTTCCTTGCAATGCTTCTTTAGGACACTCATTTCTATATTTACCTCATTTTATCATCTCCTTTGTTCTCTTGTTGTGGCTACTCTATGTCAAGTACTGTATACTGGAGAATAAGCATTTTAAAATTATTCTATTATTACTTGCAGTAGATCATTTTAAAAGGTATACTGTTTCTGAATTTTTGCATGGTAAGTCCCTATTTTATTTCTTTTCCTCTTGCCTTACTCAGTAAGAAGAAATTGTTGACTATAGAAAAGATATGTAGATGTCATTAGATTGGTTCACTCTTAGTTTGTTTTCTTTGGTCAAATTGCCTTCTCAAATATTAATACTAAACATACTAATATGCCCAAAAATGTACTCAATTTCCAGAATGTAGCATGCCTTCATCCATAGTGCTGTTTGTTTTAATAAACAGATGATAGAATTCCAGAGAATCTCATGGCTTGATGCTCTAATACTCTGAAGAGACGCAATTCATGAAAAGCTATAATCTCCATAATTCATCATTTCCAACTAATTCCTATTCCCAAATATAATATTTGTGAACACTATACTTCCAAGCATATCAGAGACCATGATTAGTTTTTCCTACATCATGCCCTGTCGTCTTCTACAAGATACAGTCTTTTTTTAAAATACAGAAATGGGAATTTCTGCATGGGAATTCAGAAATGTGGGTGAATCAGAGAGCTGACATCTCAAATAGCATACCTTGAGATTACAGGGACCATAACTTTTTTTCTGGTGGCCACTGATCCTAGATATCTGTCCAGGCACTGAAGTGGGGAAGTATCTTCTGACAGTTTTCCAGATAAGTAGGGCTGTCATGTTTTATATGGCAAAGCATGTGACAGGCAAAATTCTTTTATTAATCATGAGGACAGACCGGCAGCACACTGAAAACAGCAGTAAGAATGAATGAAAGAACCTTTTTTCTTGCCGTTGGGCAACTGACGTATAGTATACAGAGAACACCTAACTTCATGCTATTTGTTAAGTAAACAGTAAATTATGTTTTCTATTGTTAGAATATTCCCTTATTTATAACTAAATCCATCTTACTAATAGAACCACAATTATCCTGTTAGAGTGACTTTCTCCCAGATTTTGGCAATTTTTTTCTGTGAGTCTTTGCTGTCAGTGTTACTGTAAGGTTTCATCTTTTTCTTATCCTCTTGAAGTGTTTTAGTGGAAATTTAGAGAAGTCTGCAGTAAGAGCAACTTGCAAAATTCCACTTTAAATAATAATTCCACTGTTCATCTTTTGATGACTTCACTTTATAAAAAGATTTGAAAATCTCTGTAACAGTTCCCCCCTCCTCTATCTCTCTTTTTCCGCGATGACTCAAATAATTGTGTTGTCTTTCATATGGCTAGTGCCTTACAAACAGATTTAACATGCATTAATGCATTTGATCCCCAATTTAAATCAATTCAACAAATATTTATTGTATACTTAATAAGCTCAAGGGCCTGGGCTAAGTGCTGTGACAAATACAAAGATGAAGAACAGTTCCTGCTTCCAGAGCCCACCAGCTAGTTGAACTGATGACACATATCACCTATCTCTAATATAATTGTGACTGTGATATGTGTAATTTGAAATATAAGCAATGTGTTTTCAAAACAAAAAGAAGGAATAAATGAACTCTCCACAGGAAACATCACTTTGTAGCACAAAATGACATGTCATCCAGACATTAGCTACATGCTTGTCCTCTTTAAGTGACTACTCAAAGCGTATATTCACATACAAGCTGTAGTGAGCAATGTGGGATAAATGATTTACACAGCACACATATGAATCCAGGTTCTATGGGTTACTGGCTACGTGATTTGACACAATTTATGTGCTTCTATAAATGTCTGTTTGTTCATCTGTAACAAGGAACTAACAATGCTATATTGTTTAGAGGTAGAAAATAAGAAACATAAAGCACTTAGTACAGAGTTTATATCACGGTGACTTTTGAAAAATTATTTTTGTGTTGTTTTTATTAGTATTATTATTATCATTAGTAATGCCAAAATGGGAATGAGATTCTGTACAGCCAAGGGCAGCACACAAAAAATGGGTGCAAAATGTGAGGTTGGAGGCAACAGATGAGGGATGAGGGTGAAAAACAAAGAAATGTATGAAATAAACCAGAAAGAAGCACATTTTACTTTATTCACAATTCAGTCTGAGCATGGTCCTGCTTATGCATTCTTTATATCACTGACAAAAGAAACTTATCCAACCAATAAGAAGTGGCATCCTATAGCAACACCAACATAGGTGGCTCTAGAACCTTCCTTCAATAACAGCTGTGGCTCCTATATCTGCCATAATTTAGAAAACTAGAAGGCCAAACTTTTTAGAAGTGTGTGTGTTTTAATAGGTTTTATTAGTATTTAGGTATGGTAAGGCCAACAGATCAGGAGACAATTGCCACTGAAAAGATGGTTTATTGTTCACACTTCCCAAAAAGAGAGAGCTTGCCACACCATGTGGGGCACATGAGAAAGTGCCAGGGTCAGTCAAGAGACAGAGGACAGCAGGAGAAACTGCGGGTGAGAGCCGTTATTGTGGTTTCCCAGGAAGAAAGAGGTAGGGTAGGATTGGCTAATCTGAATAATCCAGCAGGCTTTAGGGCATAGGGGCTATCCTAGTGGTCTGGTACCTGACCCTAGGGTGATTGGGGCAGGTTGATAGCAACTAGAAGTGGTGGCTGGGGATGTGGGCTCTGGATTAGTTGGTTTGCTTTTGGAAAGTATGCTCACGGGTAAGTGGTTTGTTGTCTCTAAGAACTGGCTCATCCTGGGAGGAACAGCCCCTCCAGAGGCAGCACAACCCCAGGTGTCAAAGCATCAGAACACAAAAAATGAAAAACTTAGTTTACACAGTACTTGAAAAGGAAACAGAAAAAGAGCCTGAGTCAAGGTTACTGGCCCCTAGAACACTGTTCAGGACTTTTTGAGACTGATTTTCTAGTTCTCTGCTATGTTTCTGATGGTAATGTTACTGGTTAAGTGAGGTATTTTAATTGACATAGTATGTCACTGAAAAGCGTCCTTACTCCATTTCAAAAGACTAGTTCAAATATGCCCACCTGAAATCTCCAGTGTTCAAATGATGGGAATAAAGCTCTTCCTTAATGCCCATAACTCATAAAAGCAGTTTTTGCTTTGTTTTATTTGTTTTTAAGCTCATAAAAAGTATTTTTGTTAGTTTTATTGATTTAAGAAAATGATGGCTTGTGTCCCTGAAATTTTTTAACTAAAATTCATGCAGAAAACCTTCGGCCTGAAGCTATTAACATTTTCTTCCATCATTCATATGGGGAACAAAGAGCTCTTCATCACATTCGCAGATAACATGACCACCAACGGTGGAAGAGAAGGGTGAGTCAGTCATCCCAAGAAGATAAAATTAGATTTCCAAATGACCCTGGCAGCAGCAGGAGTCAGAAATAAAAATAACTTTCAACTAGTGCAAAAGTGCATTTTGAAATGAGACACAAAGTGCAGAAATTCAAGATGAGAGACAGCTGACATTATTGGAGCTACAAAGAGAGAGTCACTGGCATAGCTGACCTCAAGCTTAAACAGATGTCAGGAATGGTTCTGTAATTAGTGAAAAATAAAGGACATGTGTTCTTGGGATGCATAAACAAGAGGAGCAGTATAATTAAGAATTTATGTAGGCCGGCCGAGTGGTGCATTGGTTAAGAGCTGGTTTGGGATGCCAGCAGCCCCGGTTCGGATCCCACATGTGAGGGCCAGTGACACTGCCCTCTACAGCTAACAACAGCTCCACCTGGAGCTGGGCTGCGAGCCCCGGCGACGGTGTAGGCTGCAGCCCCTGCTGCAGTGGGCTGCTATAGGCTACAGTGAGTGGCCGGCGGCCAGCGTGAGTGGCTGGCAGTCAGCATGAACTGCCAATAGCCGCTGTGAGTGACCATCCAGAGGCCGGCAACCGATCTGCCTCATCCGGGAAGAGCGCAATGACGATACCAACATGGGCCAGTGAAGCAACATCCTCCGCAACTAGACTGAAGAACAAAAAGACAGCAACTTGTCTGTTCCCCCTCCCCCAATTCCCCAATAAAATCTTTAAAAAAAAAAAAAAAAGAATTTATGTGACATTTCTGGACTACGCAACTCAAGGGAGATGTGTAGACTTTGGAGATGATTCTAAAGAGAGCAACTCTGGGGCCAGCCGAGTGGTGTAGTGGTTAAGCGCTGGCCTGGGAAGCCAGCGGCCCCGGTTCAGGTCCCACATATGAGGGCTAGTGACACTGCCCTCAAAAAAAAAAAAAAATAAAATAAAGAGAGCAACTCTGGGCTGGCCAAGTGGCGCAGTGGTTAAGCGCTGGCTTGGGAAGCCAGCGGCCCCGGTTCGGTCCCACATATGAGGACCAGTGACACTGCCCTCATAAATAAATAAATAAATAAATAAATAAATAAATAAATAAATAAATAAAGCAACCCTGATTCTGAAAAATGTTTTAAAACACAGAATACAGTCATTTAACTTTGGGAAGAAAAAGTTCATTGGGATTCTCAGGTGTCAACTTCATAGCTACCCAGAAGACGCAACTGCCTACCTGCTATGAAGATGTTCTTGCCCAAAAGTATCTTCTGCCCAGAACAGTTCCACAGTTCTTCCATTAGTATATTATTCATAGAATCACAGAAGAAGGACTCTAAATCAAACCGACGCTATCTGAATGGATATACTAGACCCTAGCCTAAAAGTAACCATCAGCTTCTGATGAAATACTTCTAGTAATGGAGTGTTTACTATCGGATGATGATGACGATGATGGATGATGATGATGATGCCCCTATCACTGACTGACTGACCACCTGCTATTGGCTACGCATTATACTAAGAGTTTTTAAAGTTTGACAACATTCAATCCCACTTTTCATTGGGGAAATCAGAGCCTAGCTTGGGTTAAGTCACTTCCCTAACGCTGAATAAGTGATAGGACAGGTAATGGCAAACACACGGTCTGATTTTACAGTCTGTGCTGTAAACCACTAGACTACAGAGCTTCCCATCCAATAAATAAGTAAATCCAGGCTCAGAGAAGTTAAGCATCAGTCAAAGGTTACATGCTGGGAAAGCCTGTCTGACTCTGAACACTGGTCTGTCTGACTCCAGAACCTCACCACCATCACCACCCTGCCACTGTGCTTTCTCACTGACATCCACAAACAACATTATACACTCACCATGCTCTCCCTCCAGCTTCTGCTGTACGGAATTGTTATGAATGGAAGAGCCTGGTAGGCTTCTAATAAATATCTGTTGACTAAATATAATTAAATGTATGCAATAGCAAACTGCATTATAAAAGAATTAACAATATGAAAGATATAGAAATCAATTCCACGAAGAAAAACAAATCTATCTAAAGAAAGAGATATTCTTTTGCACCATAATTTGTTCCCAGAAAAGGTAACTGAATGCAAATCCTTAAGAGCTAACTGTATACCCTTGCACAGGTTTTCCATAAACCTGGCCACCATGTCATTGCCAACTCACTTACTATTTGGTCTTCGTTATGACAAGGAGATGGCAGGGATTCAAAGCCCTGTCTACTAAGAAACAGATAGAGATAGCCAAGCCACTGCACCTTCACCAGAAAATTGCTATTGACAGTAAATTTCACTCACTATTAAATTGGATTGTGACTGGGGGCTGAGTGATGAAGACCTTGGAAACTTATCAGCTGTTTGATTCACTCTTGAGCTGGACTTTAATTATTTTCAACCAAGATAACCATTTTTACACATTTGGTAAAACACACCCTTCGAGAAGCAATGTGAGAGTCAAGGAATACTCAAGAATTCCTAAAAGAAGATGAAGGGAACTGTGAAATTCTCAAATATATTTATAAACTTAAAAGTGTGTGTGTTCAGTTCTGATTGGTATATAATCACTTAACTAATAGAAAGAAACTAATTTGCCATTACAGCTGTTTTGAAATTGCATTTAAAGGCAGAATCACAGTGCACTGGGAATTGTAGCTGCAGAGTCACTGACTAGATTTTAGCTAAAAAAAATAAAAAATAAAATTCTTTCTCTCTCATTTCTCTAATAGTTGCTACAAACAGTAACTAAAAATGGAATTAGCATTGAACTCTTGCAGCAGCAATGACTAAATGAAGGTATTGGCACATTATCACCAGCCTGTTTCAAAGATTAGGGGCTTGGAGACTATTTATTAAGCTTTAGTGGTAACTCATTTGTGGAATTTCTTTACTAGGACTTAAATGCTGAAAATCTTACTGTTCCAAAGAATTGGGAATGCTGACCAAATTCCTACATGTTCATATAATTTTTGACAAGGAGAGCAGGCCTGTTCAGGAGCCCTCAAATTTTTTTTTTTCTTTTTTTAACCATCCAACCCATTTATTTCAAGTTATATTTGACAAGCTCAGAACAACCAAAACGAGGAGCACTGCCCTGCAGTTCATTCTTCAAACACCTGATCTGGGTATTAAATGTACATGTTTGATACTCTTCTCCTAAGGATTCTTAAATCAATATACTTCCACATCACTGGGTTCCCCACGTAAGCTGTAAACTCCTTGAGAGGAAAGGATGTGTCTTCCAGCTTTGAAATATCTTTGCATTCTCTCCTCCTCTGCTGGCCAGCTGGATAAAAGGTGTTTTTAGCACAGGCGCTGTATACATACACACACAACACCCACTACAAAATACTAGATTCCACACATCAAGCACTGTTTAATCAACTTGTTTCGCAAGCCAGCTGACAAATGGCCACTGGCACAAGTCACAAATGTCAGAGAACAGACAGCCAAAGAAAAACTAGAGGCATTCAAGATGGAGCCCCACAACCACACAGCCTAAGAATCAGAGGCTCCAATTCATTAGTGATCCGTCAAGATTCCTGCCAATCCCGAGGCTGATTCTGATTTGAAGACAGAGTGCGACTGAGGGAGGGAGGTGGGAAGCAAGGGTGCATCCCATTGAAAGCATATAATCACAAAGGAGAAGTGGCAGAGTCTAGTTTCTTTGTCACTCTTTCCAGGCCTTAGGAAAAAAGGGGTTCTGTGGGCAAGATGATGCTGTTTGCCCTCTGACGCCGAAGTCTGCTCAGGAATGGGACAGTCCTCGTACCCTTTGAGGGCAAAACATCAGCTCATAACCTTGATAAATTTAAGGATTGGGACAAACAGGATTAACCCAGTATCAGACACTCATTATTTGGTATAGATTAATGTGAATAGGTTTAAATTATTAGTAATGATTCCTATCTATGGATAAGGTAATATCTTTATGGAAATCTATATAATAAAGCAAGGTTACTCAACCTTAGTTCTAGTGACATTTTGGGCCAAATACTTCTTGTTATGAGGAGCTGTCTTGTGTATTGTAAGATTTTTAGCAATATCTCTGATCTCTACCCACTAGATGCCCTTAGTATACACACCCCTGACCCATCAATTGTGACAACCAAAAACGTCTTCAGACATTGCCAAATGTCCCCTTGAGGCGTAGTCCATGCTTAAGAACCAATAGCATATAAAGTAACATCAGCAGCACATATGAGTTCAAAGGACAGTACTCCCACCTTATAGCATGTGGGGAAAATTTTCAGGAACAATACTTAATTTTAAGTGACTTGAATAGTGGCCATAATATGGTTTAATTTCTCAGGAGAAAAAAAATGATTGGTTAGTATTATTAGAACTTGAGATTCTCAGAAATCTATTTATAGACCAAGGCTAACAACTTTAAAAAAAAAAAAATACAAGGTTAAAATAATCTGACAGTGAACTAGTCCAGCAGTTAAGGGACTGCCCAAAGCACAGGGGGCACAGACTGGTGCTTACCTAGTAATATGTGGTTGAGAACAAGCTGAGCTGACCCTGCTGAATTCATGTCCCTCCAACTCCACACCCAACAGCTAACTGATGACTGAAGTCAACACTTTCCATTTTTAACTTTAAGCAGGAAATATGTTAATTATATCAGGTCTTCATTTTAAAAAACACAACCTATTCCTCCAGACCAGGCAAAGGGTGTGCGGCTGAATGCAGAATATAAAGCCGGTGCTTCTACCCTGATTTACAATCAATTTTTATGACCTTGAACTATATTTCCCTATCGAAAGTCTTCCCACCATATTTTAAAAATAGAGTAGGAGCCCCAGTGTACTAGTACTGTTCCCATATTGTGATGCGTGTGTAATAATTACACATAAGACATCTGCAGTATTTTCCCAGGTAAGTATTCAATGAATGGCAGTGATTATTAATAGTACTGGTGCTATCCAATAAAGTATGACGTTCGGGAAAGGCAAGGAAAAGCATGCACGGTAGGGATGTAGAAGTACCACTACAGGCAGAAAATTTCCAAATAAGGCAGAGAGGCATTTTGTTCACCGAATTCACAGTTTATGCTAAGCCTAAGTAAAATAATATTCTGAACATTGTACAGCAGAGAATACCTTTCTCTCTCTCTTCCTCTTCTTCTCCCACCCCTTCCCTCTTTGTCTTGTTCTCTCTTTCTCCCTCTCCACACACACACACACACACACACACTCTCTCTCTCTCTCTCTCTCTCTCTCTCTCTCTCTCTCTCTCTCTCTCTCTCTCTCCAATAAAGAAATAAATAATGGCACCTTTACAGCAAGCACAACAGCAAAACTAGGGTAGCTGGCAAAAAATCAGAGCCTTCTGCTGCCAGCATCACCGGGCGGGATGTACTCAGAGGACACATGACAGCAGGATCCCCAAGCAACACTGTTTCACAAGCCAAACTGGGGTGACCACAAGCAGGTAAAAGCAAAAGAAATGTACCATAAAAAAGAAAGCACAGCTTTCAGCAGAAAAAAAAAAAAAAAAATCCTGGGAAATGTCCATAACATTTCTGCAGCTAGTCTGGCATGCAAAAGTCAGAAAGAGAGATTTTTTTTTTTTTTTGGTTCCAAAGTAATTAACATCCTTTGTGCTGAAAAAAAAGGCAGGACTCCAAGAGTCACAAGTTCTCGACATCACTGCTGTGTTCATAAGCCAAAGACGAGGTGGACACCATGGAAAGGACTGCTGACCACACACCCACCTCCAGCCACAACCAAACATCCTCTAATATGAGGGAGAGTACTTTGCAGCATGAAAACCTAGGTAGGACTATTATCATGTACCAAAATCTGCAAGCTAAATAATTCTCTGGAGCACTTGGGCCAGCTCTCACCCTAGAAAAAACTTGGCAATGAATGAAGTTTCTTTTGCAAGCTGTCGCTGCTATTTTCACATCTATGTAAAATTTAAGAGTCAGCTTTGTCTATACATCCCTTATGTGTATGATACTCAAGGAAGGGAATTAGGGCTACAAAGGTGAATATGCCTTGGACATTGTCCCCAATACATCCACAGTCCCCAAACAGATAGTGACAGTACAGTGTGATCAGGACCTAGGAGAGGGAGAATAAAGAGGGAAGGAGGGAGCTTAATCTGCTAAGGGCATCAATCAGGCATCCTGGAGGCAGAGGCATTTGAGATGGACATTAGAAGATCAATAAGTGTTCATGGCTGACAGAATGCAACCATCAATCCAGGCAAGAGTTGCATAGTGAGGAATATGCCTGCGGGGTGGACCAGGTTCTGTGTGGGATTTAGTACGGGAGAATGGCCCACTGTCAGACAACAAAGGTAGGTTTGCGGAAGATTTCCAAAGCCCTCAGTGTCTAGCACCCATTGGCATCATCTGTCCTTTCATTCATTTCTACCTGCTGAGTGCCTGGTATGTGTCAGATATGGCATATTACCTGTGGCTATGAGTGTGCACAACTCTTTGTCATCTCACCCAGGTCTTCACCTTAACACTTCCCATTCCCAAAAGATCCCCCTCCCTGGATTCTCTGAATTCTCGGGAAATTATTCCCTGTGGCATTAGAAATGTTAAAAATCTTGTTTTCTGGTGCATTTTTGCATTTTAGAGAAGGATTTGTATTGTGCCAAAAAGAAAACTTGGGGCGGGAAAATTTATGAGCAGAGGGATCTTTCTGCCATACTTCACTTACTCTGAGTCATAACTCCTCATTTCTTCCACTTATCCTGTTTCCAAACTAGAACAGGGGCCCACTTGCTTATTGGTGCCCCACCTCTGATCTTTGGTTTATCTCCATTAGAAGCCACATCAATTCTTATAGGAGTTCAAGAGATTTCAACTTTGCCCCTGCTACACATCCACACAACAGATGAAGTTCATATATGAAATGCATTTCTGAGTGCAGCTCATATTATGACTTGAAACACAAGTTAGATCAACCTGAGAGTTTGTGAGGTTACAGGGGTGCTATGTATAACTCCATCCATTACTCTCTCACATAAGAAAGTATCATTTGATGAAAGGAAGCCTAGCATTATTATAAGGATAATCTTGAATTCACTCTAATTTGTAGAAGAAGGAAATTGTCAGCAAATGTTGTTACTTCATTATTTGTATCGTATAACATGGGTCAAACTCCTATATGATCCAACTTGGTTGTGTGTCACACAACCAAGTTGGAGAATCACTGCCCAAGTGTTGAAATGAGATAAACCTAAACAGATATTTCCCAGTAATACAGTTTATATCAATAATTCCTATGTAGTTTTTAAAGTGTCCAGTTCACTCTTACTGAATACATACATTACAGTGGTTTCATCTGACTCATTTTTTCACTTCAGATATATGACAGAGTTCTACTAAACTATACCAGTAACCTTTTATTCTCTTATGGAAATTATCTGTCAATTGGAAACATAGTGTTTTGGAGGTTTCAACATCAGTAAGTGCTGCTTCATTTTAATAAGGAAAAATACATTTCATTTTATTGGTCATATAAGCTAAGATTTTTTAGAATGCTGTAGTCAAAATAATTGCTTTTTAAATATACAAATTAATATTTTTATATGCATTATCTGTTTTGAATAAAACTGCAAAGGGAAGTCAAGCAGGGTCTCATGTCCTGCATTAGTCAACTTCCTGTAAAGCAAACAATCCCAAATCTCCATGGCTTGCAACAGCCAACATTTATTTCCCACTCACACGTCTACATCTGTGGGTGAACGGGGCTGCTGCAGCTCTGCTCAGTTCTGCTCTGCATGTCCTTTCATTCAATGACCTCAAGTAGAGGTGCAACCCCTCCTCAGGAGATGCTCATTTTCATGACAGTGGCTAAGAACAGAGGCAGTCACAGTTGAAGCTTCTGCTCATATATAGCATATGTTTCATTGGCTCATATTCCATTGGTAAAAAAAAGTCACATGATGGGGCAGCTGGTTAGCTCAGGTGGTTAGAGCGCAGGCTCATAACACCAAGGTTGCCGGTTCAATTCCCACATGGGCCACTGAGCTGTGCCCTCCACAACTAGATTGAAACAACTACTTGACTTGAAGCTGATGGGTCCTGGAAGAACACACTGTTCCCCAATAAAATTAAAAAACAAACAAACAAACAAAAACCTAATAGTAACTTAAAAAAAAAAAAAATCACATGCACTATCCCAACATCAGTGGAGCCCAAAAATACAGAAGAGGGGCATAAATATTTGAAAACAATAATGCAATCGATCACAGACTACCTTCTGTGGATATTCGCTTTTCCTCCTTTTGCACTCAAAATTACTCACCCACTTCCAAGAAATATACCCAGAAAGTCTCATTCCATTATGATATCAGGTACAACAAAGTTGAAGATATCATGATAGTCTCTAAACCAGGTACAAAATAACCCATAATACCCATGTAAAACAGTGGGACAGGGCAGGACAACTACAGTACACATCCTCACTCATAAGGAGGAAGGATGAGAAGCACTTGGCAATCCCTGGTACACCTCGGTTTTGAAATTCTGCTGGATGAACCTTACAAGGCCCCCTATCCCCAAGTAGGGAATGTTCCTTGAGTAGGTGCTATTTCTGCTCTCTGCAGGCAACTCCCCGCCCATCATTCTCTGTGGCTTTTGCCTCCACCCTGCAGGACCTTGTTTTTTTCCCATTATCCTTGTTAGATACATCTGAAGAGGGCTTTAGAGGTTATGCCATCCTAGAAGAATGAACTGCCTTTTCAGCCTGCTACTTGCCAAAAAAAGTTGGGGCACAAATAGTTCCCAAAAATCACAATCTCTTTTACTTAAGAATGACAGTGCTTTTAGCAGTACAACTCTTTCAAAGATCTTGTTAGCAACTTCTTTATTTGATTCTGTTTCCTGGTGCCAGAAACCCCCACCACAATTCTTGTGCAGATGTGTGATTTTCTTTAGACTTAATTAAGAGCCCTTTGGGAACTGTGGCCAGTCCCATGATTTTTTTTCAGCCTATGTCTTAGTGGTTTGGGCTAGGAACATTTCTCAGTTTTATCTTTTACCAGTTGAAGATTAAAAACAGCCCCATTTTTCAACCCTGAAATCCCAGATTTTGAGGCTATTTTCTCTTTCATCCTTTCCTGCAACTGAGCCGGTTATTTTCTAAATTTATTTCCTTGTTAAAATGTCTGGTCAAATGCAGCTAATAACAACTAACTCACACTAATAATAGCCTGTTTAAATACCTCTCCAGCCAAAGCCATAAGTTTATCAGGAATGTTATCTGCCTCTCAAGTTATTGCCACTGCAGGAAAACTGTATTACATTGCTCACCACTCTCTTCAGTTTCCTTCAATAGTTTTCTCACCACCTACAGTTTTGTCCTGAAACAATCGCTACCCACGCCTCATATCAATTTTTATATTAGTCAGCTTGCTGCACAAAAAGCAACCCCTGAACTCCAGTGGCTAACAGCAAACACACTTCTTGCCCACAATGCATGTCTGAAAGTCCAGCTGGCTATGAATACTTCGGCTGTGCTCCACATGTCTTGACATTCAGAGACCCCAGCTGAAGGGGCACCCACGGTGCCTGACATATGCATTCTTGTGACAGAAAGGAAGAGCAAGAGGCATTAAATCACATGTAAGGACTCTGCTTGGAAGTGGTATAGTTCTCGCATTTCATTGACTAAACTCAGCATGATGGAGTGAGACGTCTTTTCCTGCTATTGGGAAAAAGGTGGAGTAAATACTTTCAAATAATAATACCATCTACCACATGCTTTACTGAGAAACCAGAGTTATAAAATGTCAGAGTTGGAGATATGCTAGACCAACTCCAGAAAATGAGTTGTGGAGGCAGAGAAAATAACATTTCCTCCCACCTTTCTAAGTTCTTCTGGCTGGACTGATAATCAAATTAACATGAGACAGATTAACAAGAGAAAAGAACTAAATTCATTACATCTGTAAATAGCTAGTCCATAAGAATATGAGACCAGAGGACACATTGGGCAGTTGAGATTTATATGCCATTCTGTACAAAAGAGAGAGAGACAGAGAGACAGAGACAGACAGGGGTCTGGGATTCCAAGAGCAAAAATGTGGTAAACAAATTTCTGCTGAGTCACCCAGAAACAATGGGACACAGAGGGAGATCCACAAACTGAGATTTCTCCCTTCTGCCATACTTAATTCATATATGCTAAGGTGAGTATGCTAAAGTTCCCTTCCTGAAGCAGGGTTTTCTATTTGAATTCGTTTAGGCAGGTAAAGGGGGAAGGTTCTTTCTGAGTCTTTTGTTTCCTTAAAATAACTAACTTAGAATAATCAATATCCCAAAAGGCATATTTTGGGGTGGCAAACTCTGGTTTCCCCTCCTCCCAGAACGCAATGACCAGGATTGTCGTAAGCGATCAATTATTCATCATTCTGCAAGAGAGAGAGAGCTAGAAAGCAATGAACTCTTTGGCCTTGTGCTGTGAAACATCATATAAGCATATAGTACCAATGTGATCAATATGCATAATTGCTTCTATAAGAGTAAAAACATGAGAGGAGAAGCATAAAGTTTCTTAATTTTGTACTTGGTCTATTTTATGAGAATAAAAATTTATGAAAGTGAAGTATATTTTATGCGCAGTTTCACACACAGACAATCTGCATTGGCTGAATCCTGACAGTTTACATTTGATGAAGTCAATACTTTGCATCACAATCAACAGAAGCATTGGAGGGGGGGGCGGAGATCTGTCCTGAATTGTGGGGTGCTTCTGATTATCCCTAAACAATTCACAAACTTAGTAAATGCAGTGTTTGAATAGGACCCCTGCTAGCTAACGGCTTGAGAAAGATAACGGAGTGAGGAGTGCCCTCTAGTGGTTAGTCAAAGCCTTGACTTTTTCCTCACTTTGCTTCCCGAGTTACATTCTGAAAAAAAGGTAGAATTTTAGAAATATATCAATAACTGTTTAAAGCTCTATTCCCGTGTCTTTAATTTGTTTGTTTGATATTGAGACGTATCAAACAATTCAATTCTGCTCTTGTAATAATAAAAGATTGTATTTAGTCTGTTACTTTCTTGTCCTTAAACTGTCACAAATATATAATCAATTTTATTTTTAAGAAGAAATAACATTTTTACCCTAGAAATGGAGCTTGAATAATCTGGAATTTAGATTTTGTTTTTATTGATTATAGGCCAGTGTAATCACCAGGAAGAAATGTCTAACAAGTCTCTAACTCCTGATTACACGTTTTATTAATCAAGGTCATAGTCACCTCATTTTACTAATGTTAATGAAAACCTGATGCTACACGTTAATTAAGGATCACCATGGCAATGAAAATGATAGCTTAAATGCCTGGGCTGCTGCTGCTGCTGCTATTTATATGTGAGTTCCAAGTGCCCTCTGTTGGACAATATACAGTTGGTGAAAAAGCTGCTTCAGTTCTATTCCGGTTCAGCACTCTCCTGGAGCGCCTATCCGAGCTAAAATTCCATTAAAAAGACATAAGAGCCTAACCCATGCATAGATATAGGATCAGGCCTTATATTAAAATCTTGAAGGAAAAAAATTCATTAAAGCTATCTGGTATCTGTATAAATAATTTTCAAATGCCATGCTTTTCTTTATTACTCAAATCTCATTCAAATATGATTGCCTCTGTGAGAAATTAGAAACGATTAGAAAACAAGTCATGGACAATATTTTAAAACTCGATTTTCTTCTCCGCACTCAGCGGTGTTTTGTTTTTTTTTCACCTAACAAACCTGGAATTCATCTTACACAGGTTTTACCCTCTGGGGAGATGGAGTAGGTCTGCTAAAATGCTCTCTACACTGCTAAAGAGGTAATGTGTGCATTGTGTAGTTGTAAACGTTAACATTTGCAGTTACCAGCTCAAATTTTATCATTGAATATAGCGATATAGTCTTGGAAGGAAGGGGGGTTCCCTATTTCTTTGGTGTCCAGGAGTTAGAAAGTGCTCTGGTATTGACAGGAGCTCTCATTAATCCCCTTGGTCGGGCTTCTGTCTGTAATACTGGAATCTTGCCCTTATGAAGCCTAGCCCACGTTGCTTTCTAAATTTTTCTCCGTCTCCTATGATCTCTCTAAGCTAGTAAAGCACTGAATTTATTTCCTGGAATTCTAGAAAAATCAGTCTTTTAAAAAACCTAAGAGAAACCTAATCTGTGTTCACTGGACTCAGGAGCAAAGTATCTTTTGACTGCAACTGCCTTTCTCTTGAGAATTATGAGTTTTAACAAAACATGAGCTCATAACCTAGCTCCTAGTAGTTCAAAGGAAACATATTTTCAGAACTAGAAATTAGATTGAACTTCTTCCATCCGTGCTTAACAATTTCATTTAGCTGCTAAAATATTAATAAGAATAATGTAAAATATGATTACTATTGTAGGTATTGCTTTTCCACAATAAAAGTGTTATGGGATGGATTGTTTTTTTCCCCAAAATTCATAGGTTGATGTCCTAATCCCCCAGTCCCTCAGAATGTGTTTAGAGATAATCTCTTTGGGTTGAAATGAGGTAATTAGGGTGGGCCACAGTCCAATACGACTGATGGATGTCCTTACAAGAGGAGGAAGTTAGGACACACACACACAGAGGGAAGGCAAAGTGAAGACACAGGGAGAAGATGTCTTGGCCAGGAAGATGAGCCTTGGAAGAAATCAACCCTGCTAATACCTTGATTTTGACCTTTTATCCTCCAAAGTTGTGAGAAAATAAATTTAAGCCACCCAATCTGTGCTACTTGGCATGGCAGCCCTAGAGAACAACTACAAACAGTGAGGTTGGTATTATTTCTGCGGTTCCAGATTGTCGGGACAGGGGTGCCAGTGTTCCTCTTAGCCTTTCCCTCAAGCTTTTTGCCTCACAGTTGACAGCCAGCTAATACAGCTCCAGGCATCATGTCTACATTTGAGATAAGAAAAGAGAAGAGAAAATATCCTTCCTTTTATCCAACACTGAAAGATGTGACTGTAATCATTTTTACACAGACTCTTGTGTTGCAAGTTCCAGAAAACTCCAAGAGGCTCAAACTCAGAATTTATTGGCTCAAGAATTAGACAATCCAGGGGTCGTGCCAACTTTAGGCACAGCTGGACTCACAGACAAAAGGATAGTCTCTGGAGTGAGTTTTTCTCTTTCTCTTGATTTTTCTTTCACTGGATTGCCTTTGCTCTCCTGTTCCTCAGGGTTATCCCTAGAAATCCCAGGCTTTTTCATCATGGCAATATGGCTTCTATAGCTCTAGCCTCACATTCTTTCAAGATTGAGTCTAGTAAGAAAGAGTTGCTGTCTCCCAGCTCTCCTGGGTAAGTACATGTATATGCTTTTTTCTTTGGCACACCCTCCTGGCATAATTATGTAAAACACTCCTCATAATCCTGTTGTAGCCCAAGCCCTAAGAAGTCTGTAGTCACTTAATAATGTTAATGATCATCAACATTGTAAAGAGTAAAGTGCTCCCCTTTGTTAAGCACTTCCATTGTGCCAGGTGTAGTTCACTATCTCCTGGACTTATCACATAAGCTAATGCAACAAGAATGATCATCCTACTTCAAAAATGCTATTCAGGGGAGGAGCCGGGGCTGCCGGAAGAGGTGGCCACGGTGGCCTTCTCCTTGTGCGCCCGCGCGCCCCTCGCCCCCTGGCTTCCGGCCCCCGATCCTGGCCTGGGTCCTCGTCCCAGCCGCATGCCTTCAGCGCTGCACCCCAACAATTAACTTGCTCAAGGTCGCAGAGTAAATGGAAAAGCTGGGATTTGAATAACATGCACTACACATCAAAGCAGAATCAAGACCATAGAGGCCTTTATAAGCTATGACAAACGGCTCAAACTGTATTCAAGAAACAGAGAAGACTGAAGCGAAATGTGGAGCAACGAAGGCTATTCATAAAATAAGAAATAGTTCCCCTGGTGCTCTCCTGAAGTCTGCAGGTACCCACACCACTGGATAACCTAGGGTTCTAGTCTTTTGCTCCTTAAAAATACAAGCTCCTAAAGAGGAGCCCTGTCAGATTTCCCATTCTGCAAACAACTCTGGGTTTACCAAACCTTACACTGGAAACAACCACAAAAGTGAACTTTGATGGAAGCAAGCTGCTTTTATGTTATAAAAGGGTTTCTGAGAAAAAAAAAAATGCTATTCAAGTTTAGTTACCAGAGGGTAAGGTGGGAGGGAGGTGGGAGATGAGGGTAAAGAGGGTCAAATATTTGTTGATGGAAGGACAACTGACTCTGGGTGGTGAACACACAATGTGATATATAGATGATGTATTACAGAATTGTACACTTGAAATCTATGTAATTTTACTAACCATTGTCATCCCAAGAAATTTTAATTTTAAAAAGTGCTATTGAATATTTACCTGTGTCTAAAATAATCATAAATAAGAAACTTGGTACAGATCTGTGAGATTAAAAATAGAGCCACAAATGTACTACATTTCTGTCTGGCTCTAGAATCTTCAATCTCTTAATCGGTTTGCTCCACTTGATTCCCTATTGTTTTTCACAAAGCAAGATCAGCTCCAGCCCTTTTTCTGTTTCAAGAACCTCCCCTATCTGTCCTGCTCACATAGTTCTGGTAATTTCTGGTTCCTAGAACGATGCCTCTCATCTATTCTTCAACTCATGAAAGGCTAATTCCTGATAAATAAATGTTCCCCTCTTCCCAATCACTCTTGTTTTCAGAAGGGAAGACTTTCCCTTATCCTGGGAAAGAGAAATATTTAAATGCTCTATAATCGTGCAACCCCAGCCCTTTACAAACTTATGCATCTTTCTAAAACTTCTCTGATTTGTTTTTATCATGCAGTCTTACTTTCCTTGAAGCATATTTGTCCGTAAAATAGGCTGGTGATATAAAACATTTGAAAATAAAGACAGTCATTACACCAATAGATAAGGATCAAAATAAGGGCCCCGTTTTACATTGCCTTCTTTTCACCAACGATCTATTTTCAGTGCAGAGGTCGGATGGAGTCGATAGTAGCGCTCTGCTTACTTCAGAAGCATGCTGGCATTATCAGCAGCAAGCAGAGTATGGTTCTGAGTGCAATTACAAAGAATATTGAAAGATAAAGACCCTGTCTCTGTAGAGATCACAAATCAAGAGGGTATACAACCATATTTGATGGATGTTTTTCTCAAGGCCACATCAGCTAGGAGGCACATTTTGGAAAAAAAGATGATGTTAAAATATAATTTTGCCTCATCTGGAGATTTTAGGGTCTTCTAGTCTCCCATCTGCACCCCAACTTTGCTCTTAAAGAGAGGTGCCCTTCCTCTGACATCCTTAATCATCTTGTTACCCCAATATTATATGCACCCCATTGTATTCTAATTTTCATTTATGAAAGAGTATCCCCCACTAAAGTGGGCACTCCGTGAGGACAGTGTCGACATTTTATTCATTGTTATATAAGCAGCACCTAGCTCAGCGGCCGGCAGACAGTGCGTAGTAAATGTCTGTGCTTTGGGGGGGGAAACCCTTCATGAAGACGGCCTTTACAGGATCCTCTGCGAGCTCCTGTGCTTCAGCCACTGGGAGGGCACCAAATAAATTCCAAAAGACTCTCTACTTCAGGTGACAAAGGCCCCGGCTCCACCACTGCTGAAGTTCATGGATTCTCCGGGACAGTTTCCAGAAGCTTCCATGCCAGTCTCTTCAGCAAGAAATGTGATCCGATGTTCTGAGAGTCCATGGCTGAGATGACTGACCCAGAAGTAGCCTTCTCAGGGAGTTAAACTCTCATTTGCTGCTCTGGGAATGTGTTTGGTTTTTGTATCTTCCTTTCCTGCCCTGACAACCTGACAAACCAGAGAAGCCGTTCCTGTTCTTCCCTCACCTTGCACAGTGGTGGGCACATACCACACGAATTCCATTCCATAAACCTCTCCCTTACCAACCCCTCTCCTCCTCCATTTAGGTCGTTCACCACCCCCTCATCAGTTCCATTGGCAGAATTTGATTGGAGGCTCGTATTTCACCTTGAATGATTTACTACAAACATTTAGGCTTGGACAGGATGCTGATAATGCAAGAAAATTATTAATTGTAGCAGAGGATTCTGAAACCTGGGCGGTAGAGTTGCAAAGTATTTCTGAGAGGCTAAACTTCAGGGCAGAGACTGCCTGTCTTGTTCACTACCCTAGTGCCTGGCACCATGTCTGTTCTGTGGCTCAGTTCCTCAAAGCTGGGTCTGACACACAGATACCCTTTCACCTCTATAAAGTTAGTTCCACTAAAATTGTAGGTACCATAAAGTTATATTTCTGTGATATTTACATGTTTGGAAGACTGTTTTAAATAAACGATGGTTTTTGAGCAATGATCATTAGAAATGTTGACAGTTAGCTCAATGATCATTAGAAATGTTGACAGTGAACAAGATATGTGGAGAGGGTGGACTTCTTGGTGTTCCTCAAACCACAGTGTTTGAGCTTCTTCATCGGGATGGTACTGCTATATACAGTCACCCCAAGATGACCAGCAGCTTAGGTATTGATCCTGCCCCATAAATACCAGGTCTGTTCAGTTTCTCTCACACCCTTGTGTTAAGGTCTAACATAGACTCAGTGATGCTTTAGACATACAGAGGAATGTGCTTCAATAGTATTGATGGCATGGAGAAATTTAGGCAACCACAATAACTTAATGGAAAGTGGAGCCTTGGGTGAAGGGGTAGGGGGCAGAAAGCACAAGATTGAAGACCAAAGGAACTTATGTGCCGATGTCATGAAGCAAGGTTGCTAGGGCAATCAATGTTGCATCCTAAGAATTGGGTTCATACATAGAAAGAAAATAGAAACTTGCATATGCAAGAAGAGATTCCAATGTATGAAAGTGAAATGTATGCAACAAGAGTACAAGAGTTAAATCAGGGAAAGTCATGGAATAGGCAGCAGTACTTGCAGCTTTAAGTTTTGCTATTTAACTCCTAGTTCAAATCCTATGACCAGCTAAAATTCAATTATCCCTCTAGCAAATAAAATCATTGACAGGAAAAAAATACTGTGCTTCACTGCAGCAAAATCAATATGGGAAATAAATTTTCAAAAGATTTAGGTTAGGTATAGTGTCCAACAGAAGATGGTCTTGACACCAACAGAGCAGAGACAGGAGAATGAAAGGAGGAGGAATCACTGAAGGCAATCGGGCACATGTTTATTCATTTACTCAACTGATGTTTATTATGTATCTATTATGCAGGCAGTATGCTAGCTAGGTAATACATAGAAAAAAATTATATATAATCTCTCGATTAGTTTACTGTCTGGAGTGGGTAAGAGACAGCCAGGTAAACTCTAGTTATAATCCAGTATAATAAGTACTAAAGCAGGGAAATCCCAGAGCACTATAGGATTATCTAAGAGGGGCACCTAGTACAGTCTTAGAGGTTCAGAAAAACAATCCCCAAAGGAAGTAATAACTAAGCTGAGACAGAAAAGAAGTATAGGGGTGAACTGGTTAAATGTGGACAAACTTGGTCCAATGGGAACCAGAGACAAATATCTAGTGTGTTTGCAAAATTAATCTGTGTGAACAGAAGAACATGAAATAGGGGGAGGGGGGAATCAATAAGATAAATGGAGGAGTAAGCAGAAGTCAGAATATAAAGGGTATCAGAAGCCACAAATTGGACTCTATCAGAAGAACATTAGGAAGCCATAGAGAAGTGTTGAGCAGCCTCATGTAAACAAGTTCTTCTGCTCTTTTCCAGAAATATACTAGTGCTTAGCACAGTTGAGAAACGAGATGTCCACTTTGGCAGAAAAATGAAACTGTCCCCCTGCCTCACTCAAAACCTCGGCTCTCTCTCTCTGCCACCAGTTATTACTCCACGTGGTTAGATAAAATTGTGTCTGCAAAAAAGTAAATGACTTAGTTAATTTATGCTCTCACCTATCCAGCATCTCTTAAGTCTTCAAATACTATCTAATGAGCAATGTTGCTGCAGTAACTTTGTCAGAATACCATAGAGTAAATTATATCCTAACAGCAGAATGTCAATATTCTTTTACAGCAGAATAGTACTGACTGTCAATTCCTCCAAATAAAAACACTAGAAAATCCGTGAAGCAGTAAGGTAGAATCTAGGTAGAATCTTAATAATATCTAGGTAGAATCCTAATAATATCTCAAAATAAGAAATTAGGGCTCAGGCTTTTGTAGTTTTAGGGTCTGGCTGGGTAATTTTAAGGTGGGTCTTGCAAGTGGGAAACTGGTTGCCATTGGATGTAGATTTGTTTTTATTAATATTAAAACAGCTTTGGATTGGTAGACAGAGTGAGGCAATGATCTTGATGCAAGTGTTGATGAGCAAGCTATCAGTCCTGATTAAGCAAGCTGTTTCATTGATTTACTGTTTTCTTTTCTTTGATTTATTTTTTCTCCCATGACTAGGCATTTCTTAAAGCAAACAACTATGTTATTTTTACCTGGCCTCAGCCCTGATTAACATAAGAGTAAGAAACAATTTGTTTACGCTCGATATCGTTCATCAGTCTCTTTTGAATACATTTCCATTTAACCAGTAAAATCCAGGTTAATAAAGGAATAGAGGGACAGTTATATATGTTAAGTCAACATCTATCCTGTCACTAGCTACTGCGAATAATTGAAAATTGAATTATAGATAAAATTGAAAAAGTATATATAGGGCCGGCCGAGTGGCGCATTGGTTAAGAGCTGGCTTGGGACGCCAGTGGCCCTGGTTTGGATCCCACATATGAGGGCCAGTGACACTGCCCTCTACAGCTAACAACAGCTCCACCTGGAGCTGGGCTGTATAAGCCCAGGCCCCAGCGACGGTGTAGGCTGCAGCCCCTGCTGCAGTGGGCTGCCATAGGCTACAGTGAGTGGCCGGCAGCCAATGTGAGTGTCTGGCAGCCAGCATGAGCTGCCAATAGCCACAGTGAGCGACCATCCAGAGGCCGGTGACCAATCTGCCTCAGCCGGGAAGAGAGCAATGACGATACCAACATGGGCCAGTGAAGCAATGTCCTTGGCAACTAGACTGAAGAACAAAAAGACAGCAACTTGTCTCTTCCCCTCCCCCAATTCCCCAATAAAATCTTTTAAAAAAAAAAGTATATATAAGAAAACAGCACACAACTACTACCTTTTTAGTAGTTGTAAAATTATGTTACAAATACTTGGCAGGATACAAGCTTATAATGAGAATTAAATAAGAAAAGATAAGCAAATGCTATCATTATTCTTCAGTGAAATTTCTAAAGTACAAAAAATAATCACAACACTCCCCCCCTTTTTTTTTTTTTAACTCATGTCTCTTTATTCAAACATCTTAAAATATAAGATCTTTTATTGTCTGGCCTCAGCCTCATCCTCGGCGGTACTCTACTCTCACAAAGTTCCCCCAAAACATACCTGCTTTTTCAGTCCTTTGAACATGCTATTCGTTTGGCATGTAGTACAGGGTCTCATTCTTCTTCCAGCTTTTCCCCACCCACCTGGGTAAGTTCCATTTCTCTTTCAACAGTCATCCAAAGTCTCGTATATTTAAGAACATTTTCATGACACCTCCAAATTATGTTAAGTGCTGCTCCTCTTTATTCCTGAAGCATCCCATGAATAGCTATGTCCATCAGCAGATTTCACACTGTGTTGGAATACCATCAAACATGCCTCTCTCCTTACTAATCCATGATCTGCCCAAAGCCAAGGAATATGCTTTCTTCACCTTGATATTTCCCAGTGTATTTCAACTGGGAAATGTTTGTGACTGATACTTATTTTTACTCAGCTATTTCTACTGAATATAGTTGAAAAGTTTAAACCTCCTACATAAAAGGAAACTGACTAGAATGGGTCTACAGCAATCTTCCTATTGTAGTAAATATTTTTTACATGTGTGCATTTTATACTTTGAAATGTCTTCCTTAATTATTTCTGAAAAAGGTTTTATGGAACTTTCTGAATTGTCATAAACCAAATGGAAAAGTATTGACTCTTGAGGAAACTAAATTTATTCCTTATGTATTTCATGACTTAGCCTGTAGGGTTCTTTGTCAGCCCCGAACAGTCAATTCTAATTAGGGTAAATTCAGATATTCTGGCAACCCAAGCAAGGGAAATGACAATATCCAATTTGGAGGATAAATCTCCCAAACTGCAGGAAATATTGTCAATGTTAAGCAATCAATACAGTGATGGCAAAAATAAAGATCGCATATTGAGACCCACAGCCCAGACCTCGAGTAAAGGACAATCACTTAATATAATAGGATTGCACAAACAGTAACCATAAAAGCTTGATAACTCACTCACTGATATTTTAGAGAATTTGGTTCATTAGATACAGCTACTAAGCAACCACTTTCAATTCTATTAATGATATATGAAATACCTTTCAATGATAATAGACAGGCACCTATAATTACAAAACAACCCACATTTTTACATGCAGTGGTACCAGATTCTGCCTTTAAAAGTTCCATAGGCCTAGTTGGCATGAGTGCTTTAGGACCTAAGATGACCCACCAACCCTTGCCTTCCCTGGCCCCACTCATCCCTGGGCACTACTGTCCTTCATTTGTAGGCTCTGGACTGTCCAGTTCATCAACAAGACATAAGCAGAGAAAGAAGTAACATCTGGAATCTGGAATGAGTCTGAGTGTGGGAGCGTTGGGCTCTTTTCTCCCCGGCCACATGCCGAATCCATCGCCAAACTCCCACCTCAGGTCCTGAGCAGCAGTCCAGTTTTCTGCTGAAACAAGAGCCCTTCCTGGAATCCCAGCCCACTTCCTGGAGTCCTCACATTGCACAGGCTTTGAGAAGAACTGATCTTCAGGATTTGGAACCTGCCCAGTATTATCCCAGGTGTTGACTACAAACTGAAGGTTCATCTAAAATCTCACTTGACAAAACACCATCAGATACTGTCTCAGCTTGGGCTGCTATAACAACATGTGACACAGACTGGGTGCCTTAGACAACTAAATTCATTTCTCACAGTTCTGGAGGCTAGGATGTGCAGGATCAAGGTGGGGGCCTACTTGGTTTCTGGTGAGGACTCTCTTTCTGGCTTGTTGACAGTCACCTTCTCCCTATGTCCTCACCCTCACATGGCAGAGAGGGAGTGAGAACAGACTCTGTCGTGTTTTTTCTTACAAGGACACTTATCCCATCTGATCAGGGCCCTACTATTATGACTTCATTTTAACTTTACTTCATTATAGCCCCTATCTCCAAATACAATCACCTTGGGATTTAGGACTTCAGGGGAGGGGGGATATTATTCATCCCACAGCAGGCATAAAGTCTAATCTCTGTCTTAATCAAGCCCAAGTTCTCCATGGACCTGCAATAGTAACAACAACAACAATGTCTACCACTTTTAAATACATTCACCAAATTATCTCTTATTTGTAGGGTAATGTTACTAGAGCAGGTATTACTTTTCCCTACTTTAGAATACAGGACATTGAAGGCTTGAGGTGCAAACATCCTAACAAAGCCACATAGCTACAACATGACAAAGTTGGAACCCGAATCCTTATCTGTGGGAATTTAAAGTTTAAGCCAGGTCTGTCCACTGCACCCTCTTGGGTGGAAACTATAATTTGGATCACTGATCAGCACCTGCCTCTTCCTTGCCTGCCTGCACTGTGGAGATTATTAAGGTTTGCCTCAGAGATACACCTGGATTTTGACAATTATGGAGCTGACAGTGAGTCAATCAACGTATATTTATTTAACACCTATAACCAAACACTGGGGGGAGCACTCGATTACTTCTTATATGTCTACATATGCCAGAAAAAAAATGAATGTAAAACAAATAGGTTCAGATGGTACTTTGGTTACTCTAATGAAATTTTGCAGTGTTCTGCCTCTTTGATTCATGCTCTTATTTAAAACTCACATTGCTCTTCGTAATATACCTGCTTTTCAACTGTCATCACATCCATCTTTCTCTATCTTTGTCTTCCCCAACACAACATCCATTCATTGTTTAACTCCACAATATTTACTGACCCTCTACTATGTATCAGGTGTGTTTCTTGGCACTTGGATATTTCAAAGAACAAAACAGGCCAATATCCCTGCCTACACGGAGCTTATATCCCAGCCCATATATCCTAGCATAGGGACACAGAAACTGGTAAGTAAATTGTATACCAAGTAAGTAAATTGTATAATGTATAGAGATTATGATACAGACTGTGGAAAAAGAAAAGTCAGAGCAGTAAAAGAGGTCAGAAGATGAAAGCAGAGGGTCAGTGTGAACCTTTTGAGAAGGAGACATGTGAACAAAGGTATGAGGACATGACACACATCTGAGGAAAGGGCATTATAGACAGAGGAAACAACACGTGCGAAGACCCTGAGGTGAAAGTGGGCCTGGCATATTTGAGAAACAGCAAAGCGGCCAGCATGGCAGGAGCTGAGTGAGCAGAAGGCCAGAATGTTAATAGGGCACCAGTTAATGAAGGGCTTTCGTTATTATACTGAGTGAAATAGAAAGTCATTGCAGGATTCTGAACAGAGGAGTGACAATGATCAGACTCAGATTTTTAAAGGATCATCCTAGCTACCATATAAAGGACAGCCTGTAGAAAAGCAAGCATAGAAGTCGGGAGACCAGTTAAGAGGCTATTGCAATTATCCAGGTAAGAAACGTTTAATGGCTTGGACCAGGAGTCTGCAAACTGTGGCTCGTGAGCCACATGTGGCTCTTTGGGTACTTACATGTGGCTCTGAAGTAAAATTGAAAATGAAAATAAAACTCTCATAGTTTCACTTATAAAATTTTTAAAGGCTATTATTCACATAATGGTGATTTCATTTGTTTTATAGGTCTCACAAAACTTCAAGGGACAGGATTGGCTCTTCCCTCAAAAGTTTGCTGACCCCTGGCTTGCACCAAAGTGGAGGCAGGTGATAAGTGGGAGAAGTGGTTAGATTCTGGATATATTCTGAAAGAAACAGAAGCCTCATCTACTGACCCAGCTTTGCCAGTTTTTGTGCCACAGGACAAGAAGTATATCAACAGGCTTAGCCCTCAGTAGGAGGTAGAAGTTCTTGGAAGAGCACCTGATGAAGCAAGCACATATTACCTGCCAGTCACACTAGGAGTGTATCTTACAAGAAAGGAAAGAAAACCACAGAAACACTGAATGACTTTAATTAGAAAGCAGAACATCTGGGATTTGAACCCAGAATGTCTGGCACTGGAACCCTTACACATAAACAGCCTTGCCAGTAGGGCACATTTTACAGAGACCTGGTGACTTGGGGACAAATAGCTGGAGCTGATGCACTAATGATGAATCGGGGTCACCGGTCAACTGCAACAGTCCCTAACGCACCAGAGGCAGAAAACCCATAAGAAAGCAGTGACAACTAATGGACATGATTCTGAAATGCTTGCGTCTGGGCACCAGGGGATTCTGTACTGGAATGATGGCTCACAAGAACTATGGCAGTTTCACACTCCCCCGTGCTCTTCAACAGAAAACGGCCCATGATTTTACACTTTGTTAATGTCGGGAGGCAACATTACGTGCCTTCCTTAGAGCACTGGGCTCTAGGAAGCAGAGCTGCTTCTGCCATTTGGCTTTGGCGGGGGTGGGGGGAATTCAGATAGGATTCTTTCTTTTTTGAGTACATTGAAGTTTGAAATGCAAACTAGAGATTAAGTAGCTGGCAGACCATGGGAAGCATTTCTGCAGCTTAGCCTCAGGAGAGATAAAGGGAATTGATTCAGGGGCACAGCTGGGCCTTGGGGATTGCATTTCTGGCTCTGAGGAGGGAGGCATGGAGATGAAAGAGAAGGGACAGACCAAGGCGCTGCTCTCCTATGACTGGCAATTTCCTGGGAGGAGATGAAACCATATATGAGGGTAGAAGAACACAAGGGAGGGCTCTCCCCTGCTCCAAGCTAAGTATGTGCTCTTATAGGCTCCCAAGCTTCCCTTTTATAAACACCCAAAGTGCACCATGCCTGCAGTTCTGACAGGTGACAGGAGGTGCAGGTAGGTAATGTCACAGGGAATGTTTTGCTGGAGCGGGCACAGAAAGACTCCTGTGTTGGCAGGAGAGGAACTGGAGTGGAGTCCATGCAGTGTAATTACTTTGTGTATGGTGTTCGACAGCCTGGGAGAGCAGAGAAATATCACAATTTGAACTACAGGGGTTTAAACTCCCTCTTAAAATAGCTTTCAAGTCTTCCAACTAACCTCTCCATTTAGATAAGGAATCATATTTTTTAATGGATTTTTAAAAAATCCAATCACGGTATGTTTCACTGCTGTAATAGAATTCTGAGATGGCTCCTAAGAGTCCCTTCCCCATCCCCACTGTATACAGACTTTCTTCAGCACTAATCTAGGTGCTGCTATGAAGGTTTATACAGATAAAATAAAGATCAGGTGACCTTAAGACAGGGAAATTATCTTCAGTGAGCCTTCCGTGGGCCTAATCTAATCAGATGAACCCCTAAAAAGGACCTGCCTTTTCCTGGTGACAGGGATTCAGAATGTGAGGGGTGGGTCAATATAGGAGATTCTTTACTGCTCACTTTGAAAATGAAGGGGACCAAGTGGCAAGGAATATGGGTGTCCCGAAGACCTGAGAGCACTCCTTAGCTGAGAGCCAATAAAGAAATGGGGACCTTGGTCCTATAACCACAAGGAACTGAGGTCTTCCAACAACCTGAATGCTTCCCCAGAGCCTCCAAAAGGAACCCAACCTGGCCAACACCCTGATTTCCACCTGTGACACCCAGAGCAAGGAACATAGCAGCCATATGCCATGCCAGACCTCTGACCTACAGAACTGTAACTAATAAATGGTTGTTGCTTTAAGCTGCTGAATGTATGGTAAATTGTTATGTAGTGATAGAAAACTAACACAATTGCTAAAAGCATATTTTGAAAAATAAATCACTAATGGAACTGTCTATTTAAATAAGATGCAGTTAATTTTTTGAAAGAATCCTTCCCTCATTTGGACATTTTCCTTCATTTTTATCATACGTCAGAAGTTTATATTTTGTATTTTGGGATTTCCTAAAGCAAGCTGCGCCTTACATCACTACTAAGTAGCAATCACAAGAGCTAAGTTTCACTACAAAGATTAGTCGAAATCAACTAGCAAAGAAAGCAATTCTAAAAATCATTTTAGTGAACATGTTACAATTTAGTTAATATGAAACCATTTGTGAATAAATTAATTTACCTCTCAATAGTTTATCTCTAACTGATCCGGCTTACTTTAACTATTGCCCCATTTGTTTCCTTCCTCAGGAAGGCAGTTGATACCATTTAAACTTTAAAAAATAATTATTAAACCATATTATCAACAATCTTTATATTTCTACCTACAACCCATTCATACACTTATCCAGAAATGAAATATTTTTTAAAAGGCTCTTTACAACTCAAAGGAAAAAGGCTAGACATATGTAACTCATGGTTCATAAAGGTAAAATAAATAATGTCTGATGAGAGAATTTTTTTTTTTTTTTTGAGGGCAGTGTCACTGGCCCTCATATGTGGGACCCGAACCGGGGCCTCTGGCTTCCCAAGCCAGCACTTAACCACTGCACCACTCGGCCGGCCCTGGTGAGAGAATTTTAGTCACACTCAAGGATTTGTTAAAATGATAAACATTTCAAATTAAAATTTGCCTTTCGCCGAACACATAGCTCAAGCAATGTAGATCTACTGAAAATATTATTTAATATATTCAAACTTTTTAATTAAAGTGTTTACTGATAGGGGGACCAGCCAGGTGGCTCAGTTGGTTAGAGCGTGTGTTCTTAACAACAAGGTTGCTGGTTTGATTTCCACATGGGATGGTGGGCTGCGTTCCCCCCACACCCCGCCAGCCACAACAAGATTGAAAGTGGTGACTGGACTTAGAGCTGAACTTGCACCCTCCACAAATAAAACTGAAAGACAACAACTTGACTTGGAGCTGAAGGGTCCTGGAAAAACACAATGTTCCCCTTCCCCAATTTCCAATACTGTCCCCTTCCCCAATTCCCCAGTAAAATCTTAATAAAAAAAAAAAAAGTGTTTACCGATAGGGGTTTTAAAATGGAAAAAAGTCTTCTCCTTTCATGTTCAATAAAATTATTAAAACAATATTCATACAGAATAAAATCTATAAGTCTCCCCTTCTTGTCTCCTGTTTCAAAGGCAGGGGGGAAAACAAAAGTATGTGACTGAGGCAGCAGGGAGCAGCCTGACCCCTGTTGCTCAGAGACAGAAACTTCAAAGGCAGAGTCCGGGCTCTGGGGTCACGACTCAGTCGGCTTTGGAGCGTTCGTTAAAAGCTCCTGGGGCTCCTCAGAATCAAACCCATCAGCCACATGACAGGGTGTTAAAGGAGCTTAATTGCCAGGGAAAACCCAAACCTGGTCAAGAAGATCCTGTGATCCCTGAGCTCCTAAAGCTATCCCTAGTCTCCTACAAACTTGTCAACAAAAAGTGTTCTGCTAAAGCCCTGAAGCCCTGGTGTGATTAGGCCAGACTCATGACTGCAAATGACAGACGATCGCTTAAGCAATAATAGGGTATTGTTAGGTCACTTAGCTGAAAAATCCATAGGTAACACTGGCTTGAGGCACAGCTATAAATAGAAATGCACACATGCTGTTATCAGAGCTCTGTTCCTCAGACTCTCTCTGCGGAGCAGGCAGGGCTGTCTCTAGCAACCCAAGCCTACAACCTACCAGCCTCATAGCTGGAGTTGTAAGAACATCTCCAAAAACTCTGAAGAGGAATTCTGAGGAAGAGTCTGACAGCCCTCGTTTAGGGTCAAGGGCCCATCTCTGTAGCTGGGAGAAGAAATGGTGGCGTGGAGGAGGCTAAGGCTGGGGTCGGCAAACTGCGGCTCGCGAGCCACGTGTGGCTCTTTGGGTACTTACATGTGGCTCTGAAGTAAAATTGAAAATGAAAATAAAACTCTCATAGTTTCACTTATAAAATTGTTAAAGGATATTATTCACATAATGATTTCATTTGTTTTATGGCTCTCGAATAATTTTTAAATTGTTGAGAGGGACAAGATTGGCTCCTCCATCTCAAAAGTTTGCCGACCCCTGGACTAAGGTGTGTAGTTATATCCAAAATACATGGAGTTTGTTTACTCCAATAGGTCAGATTCTGTGATCAGAAGGGAACTGGATGCTTGGTGACAAACTATGTGGAGATCTGTTTATCCCATTCTCAGGAATAGCCATTGAGACCAACAGATCAGGGAGATTATTCCTGGCAAGCAGAACCTGAAAAAAATCAGCCTGCCTCATGGAGGAAATGAGCGCACTACCAAAGCAGGGAGACAGGTTTTTGATAATGCCTATCTAGCCAATGTTGTATATCTCACAGGACAGCGACGTCACTGCACTCATTTTCTTCTATGAAATTTTAGGAAACTTTCATTGCAATTAAAGATAGGTGAAGACAACTTCCACCATGTCATGTGTAAGACTATAAGGAAAAGGACTAACTGGAAACACAAACCAAGGATTAGAATGAGGAGGTTTATAGTTTGCATTCTCTAATCATCACGAGAAAAGGTCTGCCAAAATTAGTCCAGCACACCAAGGGACACACCACAAGTCCCTTTCTCCAGGGGAGGGATCCTGACTCTCTACTGGCTTAAATGTAATCATGGTAAGTTCAGGATATGTGGTATAAATAGAAAGGATTTAGGCACCAAACAGTGTGAGTGTAAATGCCAACACAGCTGGGAGTTGTCTGAGAATGCCCCCTGCCATCACATGACAACTTGGGAATAGTAAGACAGGTTAGTTAGTGTAACAATCAGGCAGTTAGAAATTCCCAGGTAGGATGAGCAAAAGATAAACATATCTCCTTGACCTCTGCCCTCAACCCTGACCCCAAAAGCCACAGCCTTGAGACAATTTACTCCTACCAGAGCAGGGACATCAATTACATCCTGAGGCAACTAAAACTACCCTAAAAAGCCTCCTCCTGGCTGAAATGGCCAAAGAAATAAATCTAATCTTTTCAAGCAGGCCCCAGTTTTCTCCCCAGATAGCTAGGAAAAGCATGTACACAGAAGCCAGGGCAGTCGGTGGGCACTCCAGTTTCGGAAGCTCCCTCTCTTTTAGAGAGCCATATCTCTACTCTAATAAACTGTCCTTTAGTGCACATTTTGCCTGTCTGGTCCACGTCTCCAGCCTTCGGTGCTGCAAGACCCCGAATCCTGGCCATACATAAAACGTCCTGCATCAATAGTGGGATGCTGCTGTTGGAAGACGGTGACTGTAAAGGTGGATGCAGGCACAGCTTCGCATTTCTCTTCTGATACTAAACATGCCATTTAGTCTTCAATTGCAGGGACAAGAATAACCACATGCGTACCTAACCTGGTGAACTAAATATGAGCCCCAGGATGCGGGGCTTGGTACAGAATAGAGAAACTGGACGGGTTGTCTCCCTTTGGAGAGGGTTTAAGTGTGGGCTTCTGCGGTTGCTCTAGGGTTGGATGTGGGATTGTTTGTGATGTGATCAGAACATTTCTAGACCTGTTAGAGTGAAATGAAGGTTTGCTGGGCAGTCAAGACAGGGCAAGGGGTGGGCAGCTAAGTTTTGGCTGTCTCATAGGGTCCCAGGGGATTGTTTTGTTTCCCATCCTTCTCCTCCTGCAAAGAGGCCCAAAGAGGCCTAGCTATTTGTTTTCCTCCTTTCTATACAGAGATTGAGTTACTCATAGGCCGATAGGTAGCCTAAACTGCTCCAATAAAAAGTCATTCCCTGGAATTAACTGTAAAACGTATCTCATGACATCCCTGCTCAGAACTTCACTGTGACTTCTCATTGTAATTAAATCCAAACTCCTTACCATGGCCTCTGAGAACTGTATGACCTGACCCCTACTTCTGTTTTCTCCTGCACTCCCTCATCCCTTGCTGTCCTCCAACCTGGTCAACACACCCCAGCTGTACTGGTTTCCTTTTAGTCCATATAATATGCCAAGCTCTTTCCCACTTCAAAGAGGTTTTCTTTGCCTCCAGTTCTCTTCCTTTGGGACTCTGCTATGCAGGTTTCTTTTTTTTTTTGGGGGGGGGGGCGGTAACTTTTAAAAAATATAATTTTAAACTTAACAGAGAAGTTATAAAAGTAGTAACATGAATTCCTGATACTAATTACCCAGGTTCATTAATTTGCTTTTTCCTTCTCTTTCTCTCTCTCTATATTTTATATGTATATGCCATTTATTTAAACCATTTGAGCTTAAGTTGGAGACATCGTGCCCCCTGAGTACTAAATACTTTCATGTGTGCTTCACAAGATTAAGGACATTCTCGTTCAAAACAAGAACACAATTTTCAAAATCAAGATATTTAACAGTAATACAATGCTATTAACTAATCCCAATGGTAGCCTTTATGGCAATTTGTTTTCCAATCCATTATCTCACATAATGTTTCATTGTTGTATCTCTTTACTCTCGTTTGGTCTGGAAAGGTTTTCAGACTTTTATCTTTCACACATCACAAATATGGGAAATGCTTTAACAGCTACAATATAGCCATGAATATTTCTCATATCATGTGACTTCGGACTGTCAGAATTTAAACATTTCTTTCCAAAGACTGTTTTTCATAGGAATTACTATGCAACCTGAAATCCCAAGATTATAATAGCCCCTACTTACATACTAGCAGGATCTCAGGTCCCATCCACCAGGAAGCATAGCATTGGACGCTTTTGTCTGGGCTGGGCTTCTGCTCTGTCTTAAGTCTGGACTACAGTTACCCTTCTGGAGCCCCTGGGCTCATGGCTCCACTGCTAACAACTAGGTAATTACTGCATAGCCCCAGAGCTGCTGCTATGGCCACCTCTCCCACACTAGCCTCTAACACAGCAGTTCTCAATTTAGCTGTACATTAGAATCACCAGAGATGCTTTGAAAACTGCTGATGCCTCAGGCCAATTGAATCAGATTTAATTGGAGCAGAGATTCGACTTACTGCTGCTCTCTCCTCTCCTTTCTAAGTTTAAATACAGATTTTGATTAATTCTCTACGTCACAGTCCAAAAACAGGGTCTGCATCTGAACTTTATTTCAGATAGGAGGAAGTGAAGGGGATTACAGCATTAAAAACAAAAACAAACCAAAAAACCCCACAAAGCCTTACCTTACGCTACTTTATATGGCAGTTGTCTACATCCAGGCTTCCTGGGTCTTCTCCTGGGGCTTCTGTGGAATGCTTCCTTGTGGCAGGAAAAAACTCCTCACAACCATTGGACGTTCTCACAATAATATCTGGAGTAGACTTAAGAGGACATTCATAGAGAAAATTCGGAAACTACAGGAGAAAAACATCTACGACACTACTTCCTTAACCCAAGTATTTGGTATTCTAATGTGCAATAGTCTTCTTTTCCCTCCTCAGTGTTTAGAATCCTGAAAAACCATTGCATAGGAGACGCTGCAGCTGAAGAGTGTAAGATTATATGCATATATAGAAATTAAGGCAGGACAACTAAGGTCTTTACTCTTAAAAAAAATTAGAAAATAGAAATGAATCTGGCTAATGAAACTCATACATGATTGTGTGACAACTATATTTAATTTTAAAAAGTAAAAATAAATAAAATAAAAATATATTCCAAATATGTACGAGAAACCTGATAAAGACAAAAAACACCCGCCCATTCTTCCCATTCATAACTTTAGCATATTATGTGTAGCTTACATTATCTAAGGCAGCTTTGTTTGTTAGTCACCCCAACTAGATTATAAGGGTTTTGATTTTTTTTCCTACACCCTTTACTTGTATCCTTCATGACACCTAGTACAGTATTATCAAAATAGTAAGTGCCCAGTAAATCCTCCCGTAGTGAGTTACCAGATAAATGGAATGACTGAGGCAAAAGATAGAGGGAAAGAACTACAAAATGTGATGCAGCATTTCAACGCAATTTATGTTACCTTGTTTTGAAATGTGGTTCTGTGTGTATGTCTATGTCCTCTGCTAGACTCTCTGCAAGCATCTGAGCCATGGGGGCAGTATCGCATATTCCCTAATTTCATCTTCCCAGTCCCACAGTTTGGACACACTACAGTCACTTCAGTGAACGCTGCTAAACCCTGGATTAATTAAAATGAAAACCTCATATGCTAAAGAGCCAAGTCAACAGTAAAAATGTCAAATAAAACAGAACAGAGAATACATTTACATCCCTAAGCATGCATTTTTGGAGGCTTCATCCCATCTTATGGGTGGCCAGGAGGGTCCCAGTCTGAGGGAAAGGGGTAGCTGCGTGAGCATTGGAGGTGGTGGTAGGAACGATCCTCATTTCTTATTATATTGTAAAGTGCAAGAAAATAACAAGAGTGCTTGTATCTTTGAAAAAGTAGTCTCTAGAAAATAAATTTCAGAAAAGGTAGATAACAAATGTGGATCAGCTTTTGGTTCTTGCTTTCAGTCTAGTACAATCAAGAAGAAAAATTAAATAACTCTTAAATAATAGGCACCTACTATTTACAAATGTAACTTTCGCTAATACAGTTTACCTTTGATGAAAATTTTAATGGGTCAATAAATTATAGATTCAATTTTCTGTGTGCTTACTCTCTCCCGTTCCCATGAATAATGAAGTAATTATATTTTACCTCGAAAAACACATAAACTCGATGCCATTGAAAAGTAGTATTCTGAAACACCACAAGATGGAGCTGTTACTCCATCTAAAATGTCTTTAAAAAAAAAAAAAAAAGCTATTTCAACTTTCTCCAGAGACCTAAACTTAAGCTTTCTTTACCAAAATTTAAGATTGCAAGATCATATATACTTCAGAATGATGTCAGAATCAAAATCAGCTATATAATAAAATTATAAGTGGTTTCCACTTTAAAAATGTGTCAGTGGAATGGGAATTATATCTTTGTCTCACTGGCAGTAAGTTTTGTCTTTTACATGGAATTTTGTGGTGTGTGGATGTGTGTGTATGTTTTATCTTCCAGGACAGTCTTTTACATTTCTTTTTTTTTTTTTAATTTTGTCCAGGGTTTTCTAGAATTCAGATATGGATAAGGGTCAGATCCAGGATAGCAGTTACATGGTTTGCTTTTTTGTTGTTTTTTTAAAGATTTTATTGGGGAATTGGGGGACGGGAACAGCGTTGGGGAATCGGGGAAGGGGAACAGACAAGTTGCAGTCCTTTTTGTTCCTCAGTCTAGTTGCGGAGGACATTGCTTCACTGGCCCATGTTGGTATCGTCATTGCGCTCTTCCCGGATGAGGCATATCGGTCACCGGCCTCTGGATGTCGCTCACCGCAGCTATTGGCAGCTCACACTAGCTGCCAGCCGCTCACTGTAGCCTATGGCAGCCCACTGCAGTAGGGGCTGCAGCCTACACCGTCGCCGGGGCTCGCACAGCCCAGCTCCCGGTGGAGCTGTTGTTAGCTGTAGAGGGCAGTGTCACTGGCCCTCATATGTGGGATCCAAACTGTGGCCGCTGGCATCCCAAAACCAGCTCTTAACCAATGCGCCACTCGGCTGTCCCCAGGACAGTCTTTTAAACGAATGGTGCTAGAACTAAAGACATTCACATGCAAAAAAAAAAAAAAGAAGAAAAAAAAAAAGGAATCCAGATACAGACCTTACAACGCTACACAAAAAATAACTTTAAAAAATGCTTTGTAGACTTAAGTGTAAAATGCAAAACTATAAAACTTCTAGGAGATAAAATAATAGAAAATTTAGGTGACGTTGTTTTTGGTGGTGACTTTTTTTAGATATAACACCAAAAGTACAATCCATGAAAGAAAACACAGGTAAGTTGTACTTTATTAAAATTTAAAAAATCTTTTCTGCAAGACACTGTTAAGAGAACAAAACAAAAAGCCACAGACAAGAAAAATTTTTGCAAAACTTAATCTGATAAAAGATTTGTATCTGTAATATACCAAGAACTCTTAAAGCGCAACAATAACAAAACAACCCTATTAAAAAGTGGGGTCCTGGGTTTTGGCACCAAAAAAAAAAAAAAAAAAAAGTGGACAAAAGATCTAAACACATATATCACCAAAGAAAATATACTTGCATACATGGCAAATAAACATATGAAAAAATGCTCAACATCAAATATCATTAGGGAATTACAAACTAAAATGTACACCTATTATACACTTAGGTCATTATACATCTATTAGAATGTCTAAAATCCAAAACACTGACCATACCAAATACTGGTGAGGCTGCAGAGCAACAGGAACTCTAACTCATGGCTGGTGGGAATGCAAAACGGTATAGCCACCTTGAAAAACAGTTTGGCAGTTTTTTACAAAGCGAAACACAGTTTTACTATGTGATTCAGCCATTGCTCTCCTAGATATTTACCCAAATGTGTTGAAAATTTGTTCACACAAAAACCTGTATACAAATGTTTATAGCAACTTTATTCACAAATTGACAAAAAGTGGAAGCAATCAAGGTGTCCTTCCTTTGATAGGGGAATGTATAAGCTATGATTCATTCATACAATGGAATATTATTCAGGGATAAGAAGAAATGAGTTATCAAGCCATGAAAAGACATGGAAGAACATTAAATGCATGTTACTAAGTAAAAGAAGCCTAACCAAAAGGGCTACAGAGTATAACTCTAACTCGATGACATTGTGGAAAAGCCAAAACTACACAGTAAAAAGATCAGTGATTACCAAGAGTTCAGGAGGAGGAAGGAAGGGTGAGAGGGAATGATGAATAGGTGAAACATAGGCTATTTAGGGCAATGATACTATTTTGTATGATACTGTAATAGTAGATACATGACATTATGCAGTTGTCAAAATCCATAGAACTGTACAGCACAAAGAGTGAGCCCTAATGTAAACTATGGACCTTGGTTCATAATAATGTATCATTATGGGTTCACTGATTATAACAAATGTGCCATACTAATGCAAGATGTTAATAATTGGGTATGGGTAGGGAGGGAGGGGTATATGGGAACTCTCTCTTTCTTTGGCATATTTTTTCCTATTGTTGGATGTGAAAAACTAGTGAACACGATCTTAATATTGAAGATGTAATTATGACCCTAAATTTCTTGGCAAAGGTTATGTCTCATTTATCTTAACATATCCCATCCCAGGAAGCCTTACACATATACTTTTTAAATGTTTGTCAAATAAATGATTTTTAAAACAAGTGAGTTCATATATGGGTTGAATTGACGACACAAAACTTAGCCCTTTCCATTGATTTCAGGTTTCTATTGACAACCAGTAAATGAAGCGTGTGGTTTGTTACTCTTCCTCTTGTACTCCACTGAGCAAAAATATAATTATAAGCTTTATCTACAGATTCTTTAATTCACCTTGGTTAAAAATTTTAACAGAAGTCAGAAGTAAATCTTTTTTAGCATTTTAAATAGAAACTCAAACAAATGGAGATCTATAGTTATGGGTGTTTTAAGAATATAAGTCTCACAACAAACTGTTACATTGTATTAATTTGATAAAAAGAGAAGTTAGATGACAATTGACATAAGAATTGCCATTAAATACTAATCAATACTTATTTGAGGCCCAACACAATTTCAGTTTGCATCTAAATCTGTTCCCTACAAATGGCAACACAAAAATTCCTGTAATAATGAAAAATTGTTTGATGTAATAAATTCAAACTGTGCTTTGTAAACTTGAGATTAAAAGTATTTTTAGGAAATTGTATTTGTTAGTAAATTTATTGTAGAAAACTATTATTCACCAAAATTGCAATTCTTTGTTGACATAAGAGGTTAATTTTACCTTAGTAATAATTAGTTTATGACCTCACGGAGATAGTGAGAATTAACTAAGCAAATACGAAGATTATGTAAAAAATTTTCTTAAAGTTAGAAAAATCATTAATTAAATAAAAATGTCATTCCTGGATATAAAAGTTAATTCTACAGATAATAAGAAAATGATGACAACAAATTTAAAATACAATTCAAAATTTCAATTAACCTATATTGTTGGATATACTGATCTGAAACAAAGAAAAGTGGTCTTACCTGGGAATGTAGAATTGAGATTCATAAAAATTTAGAATAGTGATAGAATCCACATCGGGGACAAGATCACCCAATGGCAAGGGAGAAGAGCAGAAGACAGGAGCTAGACAGAATCCTAAGAAACACTTTCATTTCAATAGGAAAGTAGAGGAAGAGGAGTCTATAAGGTAAAATCAGAAAGGATGGCCAGATCAGCATTGCTGAAGCATTTATGAACTTCCACTATAACTTCTTCCAATCTCACTGTAATCACTTCCTTTGCATGTCTCAAAATGGAAAAACTATAAGAAATGGGAATCCACGTGCCAGGCACACAGGCTCTTTTACCTAGAAAGGTTATGCGGTACATAGTTAATAAACCAAGTTGAAAATAAGCACAATAGGGGGTGACTAGTTAGCTGAGTTGCTTAGAGTGTGGTGCTGCTAACACCAGGGTTGCCAGTTCGATCACCACATGGGCCATGGTGAGCTGTGCCCTCCTTAAAAGAGTCAGCTATGCCATTGTAGCATGAAAGCTATGTGTAACCAATGACCATGGCTGTTCCCCAATGAAATTTTAAAAATAAATAAACACAATATATGGCTTTTTCTAATAACCTTTTTGCATTATCTCTTTAACAGCTGCTTAACCTTAGGCAAGTTAGTTAGCCTCTCCATGCCTCAGTACCCTCTACAGTAAAAAGGGATACTACTGTTACTTGCACTACCTACTTTGTATCACAATATTTAGAAGGGTGATTTGTACATGGTAAATTACATCCAGGGAGCATGAGATTTTGCTTCCCAACATATGTTGTCAGTTTGACTCAAACTCATAAAAAAGTAAATAAAATAAGGTATATCCATTATTAGTTATTGCATCATACGAAGTTCTGACAATCAAGTTCGAGAACTCGTTGCAACAATGTTGCTTACCTTTTTTGATAATAGAGGGATTATTCATTATGAATTCGTGTCAACTAGATAAACAGTTAACCAAGTTACTATTTGGAAATGCTGAAAAGTCTGTAAGAAAAAGATGAGCTGAACTTTTGCCAACAACCCATGGCTCTTGTATCATGACAACACACTAGCTCACACAGTACTGTCTGTGAGGGAGTTTTTAGCCAGTAAGCAAATAACTGTATTGGGACACCCTCCCTACTCACCTGATCTGGCCCCCAATGACTTCTTTCTTTACCAGAAGATAAAGGAAATATTGAAAGGAAGGCATCTTGATGAGATTCAGGACATCAAGGGTAATACGATGACAGCTCTGATGGCCATTCCAGAAAAAGAGTTGCAAAATTGCTTGGAAGGGTGGACTAGGTGCTGGAGTCAGTGCATAGGTTCTTAAGGGGAGTACTTCAAAGGTGACCATAGTGATATTCAGCAATGAGGTATTGTACCCTTTTTCTACGATGAATGTGCAAACTTAATTGTTGGACCTCCTTAGGCATGTAAAGAAAAATCATTGTTGCAAAAATGTATAAGGGCGTGGGGAAAAGGGGACCCTGCTGCACTGTTGGTGGGATTGCAGATTGGTGCAGCCACTATGGAAGTCAGTATGGAGGTATCTCAAAGAACTGGAAATAGAGCTACCGTTTGACCCAGCAATTCCACTCCTAGGTATTTATCCTGAAAAAACCAAGACACTTATTCAAAAAAAGTTATGCACCCCTATGTTCATAGCAGCACAATTTACAATAGCTAAGACTTGGAAACAACCAAAATGCCCATCAGTAGATGACTGGATTAAGAAACTGTGGTATATTTATACATTGGAGTATTACTCCGCTATAAGAATGAAATCGTGCCATTTGCAATGATATGGATGGACCTAGAGACTATAATGTTAAGTGAAATAAGTCAGTCAGAGAAAGACAAATACCATATGATCTCACTCATATGTGGAATCTGAAAAACTGTATGAATGAGCAAAGTAAACAGAAACTGTCTCATAGATATAGAGGAAAAAATCAGGGTTGCTAATTGGGAGGGGGATGGGGATGAAGGAGAAGGGGAAGGGATTAGACAGCAAAAATAGGCAACTACAATATTGCCACTGGGATATGAAAAACAGTTTGGGGAATATAATTAATAATGTTGTAAATATTCTGTGGAATGTCAGATGGTCATAGGTCTTGTTAGGGAGACCATTTCATGGATGGAGAAGAAGTTTGATCACTGCACTGTATAACTAAAGCGGAGGTTGTATACCTACTGTAATTGAATATATATAGATAGTCACAGGATGTGGATTATACTGTGGAAGAGAGTCAGAGGAAGAGTAATAGATATATATGATATGGGGGGGGAGTGGGGTGGTGAATTGGGGGTGGGAGGTTGTCACTTTGAGGGGTAAAATGTATAACTATTGCACTGTGTTGTACACCTGAAACTAATTAAAAATAAATAAATTTAAAAAAATGTATAAGGGCCATGGCAACTGAAAACAAAAGGCTGCATTTGATCATATAATTAAACACTACTATTATTTCTTCATTTTCATTTAAGTATTTAGGACTACCTTATTTATGTCTGTATACTACTACAGATATTTTAACAAATGAAATAAAATTTAATGCAATGTGGGAAAATCAATTACCCATGAATTAATTTTTTTTAGGCTCTATTTGTGCTCTCATTAGTAGGATCTCCTTTTTTCTAATCTTAACAGGGAAAGTTGTTTTACATATTCAACAATAAGATGTCTTTTTTCCCTCAAGATTTTATTGTTTTTAATGATAAAAATATGAAGCTTAGTACTGGATCACTTGGCCCTTTCTCTTATCTCCTCCCAGTTCAAAATGCTTGCATTTCTTAATAGCCAGCATTCTCTTAGATCTGCAATTGGGCTCAACACATTCAAGCCTCAGGACAATCTTCTTTATAGTTTCAGCCTTTTAGTGGAAAATCAACTTAGTCTGCCCACCATAACCACTTTGCTTCCTGTCATAACGCGGCTTTCCCTGCACATATAGAGAATCTTGCCCTTCCTATACTGTCCCTTTGCGGGGCTGGTGCTTGCCACATTTCTTATAAAGTCCGGTGGGTTTTGGGAACGCTCACCATGTTTGTGAGAGCGCTTTCGGCTCTGAAAGAATAAGATGTCCCTTAGAGGAACAATTAACCCCTTTTAATTTCAGTACTTCCTTAGTTCCTTTAATGTGATCATGAAATTTTGTCATTTGTTTGTTCATTCATTCACTCATCTCAAATATTTATGTACCTATAAATATTTACCTGCTCCATAACTAAAAATTTAAATAATCATTCCCCAATTCCATTTTGCAGGTTTGTATGATCATGAACTTGAAATTAAATCTTTACATATTTTGCATGTTAGAAAAAGGCTCTTGTACTTAAGGTTGCTGTAGTACTTCTGTGATCAATGAAATGATGAAGAGAGGTGCTCAACAAGATTGATGATTTTTGATGAGTTTTAACATACAAATTGGTTTCTAAAACCAGAATTATTTTGAGGTTATCAATTAGAAATGCTTACAGTATGTAATATTTATTCATTCATTTCTATAAACATCATAGAAATGTTTTGTTGACACGCATTCCAGATATTTATACACAATACCAATTTATATCACCTAGAGGTGATTTACTGACTAAAAGAAAAATCAAATACAAATAAAAGTAAATAGTTACAGTAAAATGTTCAATAATGATTATACAGTAAGTCCCTGACTTACGAACGAGTTCCGTTCCAGGAGAACGTTCGTAAGTCTGATTCGTTCATAAGTCCGACAAAGTGAGTCTTATACACCTTTGGCACAAATACACAATGTAAAGCCAATGGTTGAACAATTCATGTTAAAAGAACGAGCGTCTACCATCTTTCCGCCTTGGTCCAATTTCTCTATTATTTTCACTTTTGTTTCCATGCTTACTGCTTTGCGCTTCCTAGCAGTCCCTCCACATCCCCACTGCCTTTCCTCTGGCTTCCGGACACCCTGGGCTCTGATTGAGCGCTGGTCTACTGTCCACTATCGCACTGCACAGTAAGCACACAGCAGCACAACTGTGACAACGTCCGGCAGACACATGGGCTACTTCCGCGATTTGTTCACATCTACGAATGTTCGTGATGCGAGGTCCGTTCGTACCTGTGACAGTTTGCAACTCGAATGTTCGTAAGTCCAGGACTTACTGTATGCTAAAAGTATTAAAATATCTAATACAACAGTTTTATCTTAAGTTTTCATAAAATGTTCCCCAAGATAATGTTTTATTGAATTGCAAAGATGCCTTGTCTTTAATAAATGTTTTATTTTTACACTCATCATCATAGATGCTTTATCATCAATCATATATTCTACAGCTTGACAGAGTTGCTTTCTAATCAGGCTATTGTCATCATTCTTGCTTAATATATGAAGTTAGCCTAATGAGGATATAATTAGGTTAAACCTGATTTGGGTTGACAAAGACCTCAGCAGGTATTCTGAAGAAGAAATTAGTTTTCAGGGGCTCAGCATATTTCTTGCTAGTTCAGGACAATATACAAAGTTATATAACATTTTTAAAAAGCATAATACACAAAAAGCTTCAAAATAAATGTAGACACATGGGACATTTGTTTTCTGTTTACCAGATTAGAACACCTTTTCCTGATCTTTAGCCCTTAATAGCACACACACACAAAACAAAGAAAAAAAAATTCAAGCATAAATGGCTGATAAATTCTATTAGCTAACAAATAAAGTTTATTAAAGTTGATTGGTAGTGTCCTTTCATTCAAATGTGTTCAACACCATGTATAGAATGGGAAAGAATATGGTTTGTGAGAGCCTATGTAGAAAAGGCTATGAATAGTTTCATAGCAACCAATAATTAATGCAGGGTACATTAACAATATAATATTTAGTGGATATTTTACAGAGGACTTACATAAGCCTGACACTGCTCTAGGTACTTGGATTCAGCAAGAGACATCTACGAGTATACAAGAAAAACCTTATCAAATGAAGTCTTTTATGAAGAATGAAATTATACATCTTTTCTCCTCACTAACTGCTGACAATTTCCTGTTACTTGTGTCAATTTATACCAGACAAATCCACTCAGGGTCTTTCCCTGTCATTCTTGTATGAAGACATAGAGATTAAACAGCAAAAGGCAGAGAACTGAGGCTCAGTCTAGAGACAAAAAGTAAGGTTACTATGAAGGCAGCTATTTTTTGTATTAAAAAAGGGGGAATAGAAGAGCTACTTGGCTGCTTCAACCATTTATTCTCTTAATTTCAGAACGGCATGAAATAACAAGCATCTCTATCATGTTTTGTCAAAATGCTATTAGTGAAAAGGTAGATTCCCACTGCTATCCAGTTTCTTTTCAGTGGTTACTAAAACCACACAATTGCTCTCAGTCAACTTGAAATCATTTCAATATGATCATATTCTAAAAAAATAAGTTTTAAAACCACATCTGCCATCATTATCACTCATGTTTTATAACTTTTTAAAATTTTCCTCATTCAGAAAGAGATAAAAATTATACAAATGTTTGTCACTAATCTATTCAATATCCATTTACTTATCCATCTCTCCTTTTCAGATTTCTCTTATCTGTTTCCTTAAACTTTATCAACTTTTTAATAAAATATTAATTTGCATACCTGGAAGGGATTTTCAACCACATTTGATCTTTTATTGCCTTGATTCCCTTAGAACTTACTGAAATGCCCCTCTATCTTTCAGAGATGTCTTCAAATTGAGAACTATAAACATCATATAATATATATAAAAAAAGGTGCCTTGTAATTTAGAGTGTAAATAAAAGGGTTAGTTGCCACATCATATAATAATAAGAGAAAGCAGCTTAGAGCATAGAAAAACAGTGCTAGAACCTGATTGGCTGAACACATTATAAACACCTGAAGTTACAAATCTTGACCTCTATAATCTACCCCTTCAACCACACTCATATTCTTTAAATGACCTTACTCTTTCACTCTTCTCACCTTTGATTCCCTTTGTTCCTCAGTTCTTCCTATTAATAATATTTTAAAAAATAACATATTAGTTCACAAAGTAGTTTTATTATTTTATTTAAGCCTCTTAGGAATCTGTATTATTATCCTCATTTTAAAGATAATGAGAATCAGAGAGATTTAGAGACTCACTCAAGATCACACAGCTAGGACTTCTGATATCAAGATAAATGGAGACAGCAGATGCATTCTCATCTTACGTCAATCATAAATAATAGAAAATACATAGCACTTTTAAAAGAAGCAATTATAGTCATCCGAAAAACAAGGTCAACTTTTGGAGGACCATAAACTATGTGTGAGAAAACTGTATTCCATATAATGAAATGGTGAAAAATTGGGAGCAGGAATCCAGATATGACCAACAAGAGGCCTAGTGCAAGGATCCAGGCACATACCCCATCTTTCAGGCAAAGCGGTAAGAGAAAATGATGCTGGTCTTCAGTAAGGTGCAGGGCTTGTTTTAATAACACTGTTACTGGTAGCTGGTGAAGTCATATGGGGAGCATCCATGCTCAGAAAATGAACTCCCAAGTGCACCATCTGGCTGGATATAATGCCCATTCCTTACTCTATCAGTGGTTCCAACCAAACCTTAGCAGATGCATCTACACTTCCCACGATGTACTGTAAAAGCAGAGACCACAGTCTTTCAGACGACCTCCGCTGTAGTCAGGAATGCAATTAAGAATGACCAAGTGTTGGAAGTGTACCAGCTCTATGTTTACAAATTCAGTCAAGGTTAGGGAAGGGTAGATGATTCTATGAGAATAACTGACACTACCTATTTTTGTTTCAGAAAGGGCTCATTATTCACTGAAATTTGTGCCTTCCCCTTCCATGGCATAAAGTTATTACTAGGAAGCAGCTATCCAGCTAGAGAATCATTTCTGAGCATCTTCTCTATTAAGGTAGGGCCAAGGGATCAGTTCTCATCATTAGAATGTGAACTGAAATATCACTTCTGAGAGAAGGAAGTTAACAAGCAGAGCACATTCTTCATTCTCTCTTTTCCTATCTGCTAACTGGATGCAGAAGACTCTAAGGGTCTAGCAAATCCAAAATCACAAAATGGAAGGAGCCTGGGTCCATGAATCACCCCTTAAGGAAAAGTCATGCTCCAACCAAGTACTGTATCATCACAAGACTGCCAAAAGAAAAAACATTTAGTATAAGTCTCTAAAATTCTGAGGTTTGTTTTATCAGCTAGAGTTACCTGGATCAATAGAGAAATTGGTACCCTGAATCACGGTGCTGCTGTGACAAAAATCTCAAATATGTGGCATTAAATTAGCAATCAGGAAGCAGGCAGGCATCAGGGAAATAACTACCCGAGGCTGGGAAGATGGAACAGTGGTAAAAAACAAAACAAAACATTTTGTAAATATTACCCCAACTTAGAAAGCAGACCAAATACCTGTGCTTGTAGTTCTATAGCAGTTGTTCTCAACTGGGAATGATTTTTGCCCCTGGAGGACATATGGCAATGACTGAAGGCAATAAAATATAAAAATTTTAATAATTTTTAAAGACCAACTCAATTGTTATAACACCACTCTTCATATCAGATTATACTTTGTCACTCATGTCAAAAATCATGAGTCTTTTATTTACAATCTGTCAGCATGTAACAATTCATTTTTCCTTTTTTTTTAAACTTTTCTCCTCTCCATTGTAAATTTCTTGAATGCAGATAGTCATTTCCATGTATCCATATATTGTCTAAAACATGTTTTACACATAGAAAGTATACAATTAATGTTTGTTGAGTACACATTTGTTGAATATATACTACTCTGCAAAGCATTGATTCCATGGCCCTTGATCTCACAGACCAATATTAAAAGACATAGCACACAAATCACTTCACTGTATAATGTCTTATAGAATCTGAGGCCTTATAAACACTAGTTTTCATATGACTAGGTGTCCCCCAATGACTGCTACCTTTTGGGTATTCTTTCACTCCCAACTTCTAATTGCATGAGACTAGTTACTGTGTCAAGTTGTCAGCTGCCTTAAATAGGGAAAACAGATGAGAAGATATTTCTAATTAGTGTAGTTGGTCTAAAGAGTTTGAATGGCGGTCTTTTAAGGAGTTGAGGGATTAGAAAATAAACTGAATGTTAGTACTTGAGTAGCAACAAGGACACCAAAATCAGAATCCACTATGGCTGTTTGTGGGAAGGAATGGTCAGAGGCAAGGGCATGGTAAGCACATCAGGAAAGGCCAACTAAGAAAAAGGAGGCAAAGATCAGAAAAAAAAGAGATAATTACCTATTTTTCTACTTCAGACCAAGGTAGATAAGCATAATTTGAACTCCTTAGCCCATCTAGTTGGCTTTGACATTAAGATGCTAATGAAGAAATTACTATAGATGGGAAGCAAACAACACTTTTAATTTCCCTTTCAAACATAAATCCTGCTTCTCAATTAAAGGTATGAGTCTAGACTTCTGACGAGAGTGACCAGAGATAGATTTGAGATCATAAGCATGCAGGTAGTAGAAATGCATGAAGTCACTCAGGAGCAGTAAAAATCAAGAACAAAGAAAAGCTTAAAATGCAGAGTGTATAGAGTAGAAGCCTGCAAAGGAATAAGCAAAATAAATCATGATGGCTTCCTTACAAATTCCATATAACATTATGTTGGCTGTTCCATATGAGCTTAAAATTAAATCAGATGGCTTTTTTTTTATCAATGTTATTTTTCCACCTTGATTTCAAGATCCTGAAGGACAAGAATTATTCTTTCCCTTCTTTTACATTTTTTCTAAACCCACCACACCTCAGTACAATCTTACACATATAGTAAAACTCAACATACAGTAAAACTCAATGAATTCTCGATTCATCACTGAATTTAAACCTGGCAAATACTTCTACTTCCCTCAGCCATCCATCCCCGCAAAGCCCAAATCTCTCATAAAAAGCAAGTTTCCACCTTCCTATAACAACCCCTGCAGGTAAACCTACTATCATAGAATTCTTGGCTATTAGGAGTGTGGGTTTAAAGAAATATTGTACATACGGGTGGTTTTCTGAGAGATGTTGTATCAAGGCTCACCAATGGGGAAACTTGGCAATACGGGTCAGAGAACATAAGCCTGTGGTTAATTTTTTAGTGGAGAAATAGAAAGCTGAACAGCCTCTGCTGGAGCAGTGAGGGAATAGGAATTGGAAACTAACAATTTATGACTTTGGGGCAAATACAGTACTCAGACAGCTTCGGGCATCATTCATTAAACAATCCCAACTGCTGAGGAAACATATTTGACTTGGCATTGACTTTTTAACATTCCAGAGCTGAGAAAGGAAAAAAAAAACACAGAGATTACAGGAACCATCTATGAATGAACAGCACATATTAGTAAGCCTGGGACCATGAGATATAACAATTAAGTTCACGAATTTGTTGCACCAATATTGCTAACTTTTTTTATATCAGGGGGATTATCATTATGAATTTGTACCAACTGGACAAACAGTTAAACAAGTTTACGATTTGGAAGTGCTGAAAAGGCTGCATGAACAGTTAGATGACCTGAACTTTCGCCATCAATTCATGGCTTTTGCATCATGACAATGCACCAGCTCACATGGCATTGTCTGTGAGGGAGTTTTTAGCCAGTAAACAAATAACTATATTGCAACACCCTCCCTACTCACCTGATTTGCGCCCCAAGACTTCTTTCTTACCCGAAGATAAAGGAAATATTGAAAGAAAGATATTTGGATGACATTCAGGACATCAAGGATAATACGATGACAGCTCTGATGGTCATTCCAAAAAGAGTTCCAAATTGCTTTGAAGGGTGAACTAGGCGATAGCTTCCCATGGGGAGTACTTCGAAGGTGACCATAGTGATATTCAGCAATGAGGTATGCAGCACTTTTTTTAAGTTCACAAACTTAATTGTCTGCTCTCATAGGATGCTGAAATTCACATCATTACAAAATGAACTTCACTGCAAGCCACATTTCCCTTTTTTTCTTCTTCTCTAACCACCTATTTGAATGTAACCTTCATTCTCTACCCCTATCATTTGGGGGCTTAATTTTTTTTTTCCGTTTGATTTATATGGATCTGAGTGCATACATACTCATATGCTTTTGGTAGTGGTGGTGTCCAGTATCTCTGGTCTAGCAAGACTTTCATGTTAGTACTAGACTGTGCCACCTCTGAGAAGATTGCCTCATGACCTAAAGAGAAATGTCTTCATGAACTTTTCCCTAGTGGTGGGTTTTAAATTGTGCAAGTGAGAAAGGATCCTCACTGAGCATGGCTAACCAAAAAGCAAGAAACAGATGATCCAAGTTTCAAATGTTATTAGCTTGTGGATAAAAAGGGAAATAGAGAACACTACACAGTAGTGAAAGGAAGACTTACCTCTTAAGAGGGAAAAGGAAAGGGCAATTCTGCCACAAGTACACTGGAAAATAGAGAAGTAAATGCAGATAACTGGCAGGTGGCAGAGTGGGGTGGAAAAGAATAAAAGTGGAAGATTGGAAAAGGTTAAAAGGTTACCCTAGGTTGGATAATATAAATATAGGCTTTGGCATCAAATACCTCAGTTTAAATTCTTACCTGTAGCTAAGCGGTGATCTTCAGCATTAAGAGTGTGAGCTGAGCATCAATATTTTCACCTAATTCACAATATGAGGATTACATAAGTACATTGATTAAAACATAACATGATATTCAGCAATTAACAGCTTTTATAATTATGTTTAAGGATAGAAGGGTCCAAAATAGAACTGTTAGCCTACGAATGTTGGCAGCTTCAGAAAAGAGCAAATAGCTATAAATCAAAGAAAGCACAGTCTCTCACAGGATAGAAAAAGGAGCGAAAAAGATTCACACTCAAGGCCCTCAAACAGTGAACCTTTTACTAGATATTAAAGTTTAAAACCATACACCTTAACAGTGATGTTATTTTACCACTAGGTGGCAATGATACAGCTGAATTTCACTGATAAGGTTAATTTTAAAAACAGCAAATCCAAGCCAAAATTCAAAGAAGCTTTTTAGTACACATTTTCATTATAGAAAAATGAGAAATCCTTTTATATATAATTTATAGTATAAGGTGTAATTGTCTGACTCAATAGCTATGTTAACTTCTGATGCATTTTTCCTTTACACTAAGGCAATTTATGCAACACATACCAACTTTTAAAGTTCTCATCACAGATACGCTTTTAAAAAATCTAGACATATATCATAAAGGTAATGGAAATTACAGAAAGCTAAAAATCTTTCTCAAGTTTTAGAATTCTAAGATAGGCACTACAAAATGCAAAATATTTCAATGACAACGTTAAACCTTAAAAAATGACTGAGAGAGGGCTGGTCGAGTGGCGCCGTGGTTAAGAGATGGCTTGGGACGCCAGCGACCTGGGTTCGGATCCCAGATATGAGGGCCAGTGACACTGCCCTCAAAAAAAAAAAAAAAAAAAAATGACTGAGAGAGACAATTCTACTTTATTTTTTTTTAATTTAAGGCCAAAACATTAAGCAATATGGAGACACTCGGCTTTTAAATCACAAATTAAATTAATATTCACATTTGTAAAATCTTTTCATGTCTTGAATAAACATACTAAATTTACTAAGCAAATTTATCAAAATTCTGACAAATTCTAGAAGAAATTACATGTTGTTACAAGTATCAAAATAATAAATGAAATTCCTTAGAATCTGGCACTTTCCATAATTATTTCCACTTTCTTCATAAAGCAGGTCATAACCTATGGCTTATTAAAGACAATAAAAACATTTTTTTTTTCATATGAAATCAAAGGGGAAGGTATGACAAACTTTTTAAAATTATAGACAATACCACGTACACAGTAAAAAAAACAACTTTCAAGTTCCCAAGTTGTTCCTCCACATAAAAGTGGGAGTTCATACAACCATATTAACATTACAAAACCTATACTATAATTAGATGAATAAATAATAAATCTATACTGTTACCCAATTCCTAATAAAAAGACCCAATTAAAAGAAGTCTATTTATTCCCTTTGTATAAATAACCTAAAGTTCCCCAAAACTTCAACTCCCAGTTTTCTACAAATGAATAGATCAGAATATCTCTTTTATATACCAGCTTTCCAATAGTTTTCTCACTAATTCAGCAATCACTTCCTATATTGTATTTACTTCATTTCCAGAAAAATCTCCCCTATTGCCACCCAAACAAATCTAACAGAAGTATGATTTTTAAGTTATTTTTGTAGTTCATAGATCACTGTTTCCTCATTACTAAACTTCATCTTGAACTATTATAGATCACCCTGAAATCTAACAACATAGATAGTTCCTCACTCCATCAGCATATACAGATACATAAAACAGATAACCATTTAAGATGGTTAACACAAGAAAAGATTACTGTGGCAGCCCTCACAAATCAATCAAAGATCTCAGGAAAGTGCTCAATTTGTTCAATATGATCTGTAACTTTTGCTAGAATATTTAAGAAATGCCACTGTTAAAGGAGGACTAATTGTAGATCTATAAAAGTGAATACATGTATGTGTACATGTAATTTATATCTATACAAAACCAACTTCAGATTATCTGCGCAAATAAAGGGACAAGAAACACAGATGATGCAAAAAACATACTCCTCAAACCACTTTAGATACACTTTTGTATCTGTATTTCATAGGACTGTGGCTGAGAATCCAGAACATCAAGAAAATTAAGCCATTATTGCAAAGAGGTTAAGAGTTACAAACACAATCACCAAAACAATGATAACATTGAAATGCCATCATTGACTTGAGTTGGTCATCTTCTGTTTATTTCTGATGGTGGCTCGAAGTTTACGTATCACCAGTCTATCAGGCAGAATCATATCACCTTGTTGTTCTAGATAATCCAATAAATTTTCAGTCCATTGGAGAGCAGTTGCATGATTGATATGCTTCTCTGGAATCAATTCTATTTCCTCCTCCTCGTTTTCACTGGATTCATCTGTCTGGCCTTGTGCTCTTCTGATGATTTCGCTATCAGTTAACACTTCATAACCTGGTTCAGTACTGTCTACTTGAAGCCATTTTTCAATGTTCTCGGTAGTCACATTTTCTAGTCCTTTGGTATGTTGTAAAATGGTGGCAACAGTAGCCAGTGAAATATCTTCTTCATCAAAGTCCAAACCTTCTTTCTCCTCTATGGTAGGGAGAATCTTCTTCCATGCTCTGCTAATGGTAACTGGCTTTACTAAATTCCATGCCATTGCTACTTCATAAAGTGCATCTAGCAGAGTTAGCTTTTTCCAGAATGATCTCAGGTCATTCCCTTCTTCCAAGTTGTTTTGGAGAAGACCTGCACGATAGTTTCTCTTCATTGTCTCTATGACTCCCTGATCCAACGGCTGAATCAACAAAGCCACATTAGGTGGTAAATATTTAGCAAATATTTGGCCATCATCTGACCTCAGAACATTTTCATTTGGATGTGTTGGTGAATTATCCAACAAAAGCACAGCCTTTTCCTGTAGGCCTTTGGATCTTAAGTACTCTCGAACTTGTGGCACAAATATCTTATCAAACCACTGTCGGAAAATGGAAAGATCCATCCATGCACCTTTCTGGCTGAAGTAAGAGACTGGCAGGTTTGAGGTGTCAGTTGACTTGAAGGAGCGAGGTTTCTTTGCTTTCCCCACAACACAAAGTTTAAGTTTGTGTAAACCTGTCGCATTGGCACAACACATGATAGTGACTCTTTCTTCAATTGACTTGTGCCCAGAGACTGTGCATTTACCTTTGATTACTGAAGTCCTAGAAGGTAGGCATTTCCAAAAGAGTCCAGTTTCATCTGCATTGTATATTTGTTCAGGCTGCAGACTCTCTCGTTCAATAAAGTCTCGAAAGTTGTTACAAAAATCGTCCACAGCAGTTTCATCTCCATTTAATCTTTCATTTCTAATGTTGATTTCTCTAATGCTGTGCCGCTGCTTAAAACGAGTTAACCAACCAGCAGAGGGGTTAAAGTCGCCATCCATTCCCAAAGCATAAAAGAAGAACTCTGCCCTTTTTGCACAAATGGGTCCAGATACGGGATTGCCTTTTGCTCTTTGCTGGTTGAACCATTCCAGCATTGCTCTGTCCAGTTCCTCATACATGGATGGTTTCATAGATTTCCTCTTGGCCAGAAGACTCGTGGAGTCAGAACTGCTGGCGTAAGTTATAATCTTTTCCTTATTTTTTCTTATATCCCGAACTGTTGTCTCACCAATTCCATAAATCACTGCCAGTTGTTTGGATGAGCCACCATCTTCCAGTTTCTTTATTATATCAAGCTTATCTTTAATAGTCAACACCACTCGCTTCCGTTTCCCGGACATGGTGAGCCTCTGGAACTCTCCCCCACAACTCACACTGAAGCAATCCAAAAAAATCCTTCTCTCACAAAAAGACTCACTTGAACACAGTGTTACACACTCAGTCTTTCAGGCTTACCAGGAACCTGGTGGGCCTGACCCCGTCCCCGGCTGGGCTGGGCTGGCAAAGAGACTGCAGAGGGAGGTGAGACGGAAGGAAGTTTGAGGAACAGGCCTGTAACTTAGATGGACAGTGGAGGCCCCAACTCACCGCGGTTCATCTGGGTTACAAACATTTGTTTTATTCCCCCAGTGGTCACGGTTAAGACTTATAACCCCATCGTGACCACAAACCTCCCTCGCGCCCAGATCCCGAATAAACGCCGGTCACGAAAGCTTGCCACACCCCAAAGTTACAGAGAGCGGAAGAGCCAGGGAGTCGAGGACTGGCCCCCTGCCCCGGGGGGGGGGGGGAGGGACGGTTGATTCCTTCCCCAGCAGCCAACCCTTTGCACCGCAAGCCCCACTTCCCCGCGCTGGGCTTGGCCTGGACGCTCCTCCCGGTCCCTCACAGCCCGCCGGGCCCCTCGCCACACCTCAGTTAGAACCGGGACCCTGCACCGCTCCCTGCCTAACGCGCGGCGACCGCTCCTCCCCCTGCACACGCTCCCGGAAGACGCCCCTCCCGCCGCCCGGCAGGCCCCGCCCCTTGTCCCACCCAGAGGCGGGACTTCCCTTGAGTCCCGGAACAAGGAGGAGTGTGGTCTGTCTCCAGTGGGGGCCTGGGGCGGAGGCGAAGGCGGAGGCACAGGCGGAGGAGCTGTGAAAGGTGAGGCAGCGGAGGTGGCGCAGGCCGGCTCGGGGCGGGGACTCGCTCTGGTGCCAGCTGCTCAAGGTTTGCGCCTCCCCGCGGGCCGGGAGAAGAATGCCTACGGGCACTCTCGGGGTGGGTGGCACGGTCTTGAGCTCCTCTTCCCCAGCTGGGCTGCTTGGGATTCGCTGCAGTGGGCGGAGTGCCAGTGGGCGGGACTGATAGTGGGCGCTCGAATGGGTGTTTCCGCGCGCCTCTAGGGTTTCCGGACCCGTGTTTGTTTTCCAAGTGCGGAGCTCCTCTGGGGTCTAAGGGCTTGTGTGGTCCAGCGCTCGTCATCACGAAGGGCTGTCTAAGGGTCCCCATTTCCTAGCTGCGGTGCTCCCCGCTTCTGGAGGCGCAATAGCGGACCCGCGGACGTCCTGTGGCGGGTGCCCGCGTCCCGCCAGAAGTGCCAGGTTTGTATCATGAAAATGACTCTGGTGTTTACTTTCGGGAGGATCTGTTTCTTCTTCTGCCAGTCATCCCTGCTGCATGTAACGAACCACCGTCAGTGTTGCAGATTTTAAAGAATGCTATAGTTGTCGGGGATGCCGAACTGGGCAGGATTCATTCTGCGAAATTGTGGAGTATTGGACCGCGATAATAAGAGGGGGAAATTGGCTTTCTTCTCTTTACGTTTCTTTCTATGTTCCTATGTCTGCCGTGTTGTGCTGCCTTGTTTTCCAGTCAGTGGAAGAACTGTGATACATGTATTCACAGCAATGTGATAAGGACATACTTGTAGCCCTTAAATCATGTGTTAAGCTGGCTCGCTCTGATTTCCTAGTAGTTTCATCCGATTGGGAGCTCCTTGAGAGAAGAGACCGTGTTGATTTTTTTCTAGTTATGCCACAGCTTCCTGCTTGTGCTGGAACGTAGAAGCCATTAAATAACTATTTCTTTGGCTCCTTAAATTCTCCCCTCCAAATTGTCATGTAAAAAGCAAACATCAGGGAGGGGTGATGTTTTACAAATAAACAGGAATTAATTCCTGATAGAATTTCAAGTAATGGTAGGGGTTCCACTGCAGTTCAAAGCTAACGTGTAAATAACTTCATAGGCTATTCTTACAATGAATCTTTTTTTGAGGATTCATCAACCTCAAAGAAGAAAGGACATTTCTTCTGATGAGAAATTGAAGTGGCATCAAAGTACCCTTTCTTAGTTGTAGAGTTACTGTGCTAGAGAAAGAAACAAGCAATACGGATTATCACCTTTACACTCTCTGGCAGTCAGTATAGCTGCGTATGTGCATTTGTATGATATTAACAGTGAAGCACAAAGGTGTGATAGTACTGATTGTCTTCATTCTTTCATTTAATGCTTTGTGTTTGGAATCTCTGTTATTTCTTGCCCAGAAGTAAGGTATCATTAAAAAAAAGCTTCATTAAATTTTCATTTCAAGAAATGGAGTGTATACTCAGTATATAAAGAAATTACATCCATTTGCATGGATTCTTTTTTGAGTGAATTCTAACCACCAAGAAATGCCTTACCCATCAACCTAGCTTTACCTTCTCATTTCTCTCAGGTTCAGTTCACTCGAGTACCTTTTTCCCCTGTCATCATTCATTCCTCTCCAGCTAACATAGTAAAAGTATTCACAATTTTAAGAAAGAGAGGTCAACCATATTCAAATTATCTTCTTTTTCAATGACTGAATTTTTGACATCATTGATATAAACGGTTAGTTTGAAATATAAAGAGACGCTGGAAATGTGGCAGTTGGCCAAATGAAACTTGATTTGTTTTAATTAAAAGATGTGCCTCTTCAAACATTCAACACTGAAGATTTCCAAAATATATTTTTTTCATCAGCGACTGCCTTTCTTTGAAATTTTTACTTTTCATCCGAATGAAGAATCCCATAAATTTTGTGATCAGTGTCATCAATAAGATGCTAGAGCGAAGTCTGCAAACTTTCATCTCTTTAGCACATTCTTTTCTTGAGTATTGGATAAATAATTTCCAGAAGTTTCTGGCCTAACTTATGTGCACTAAAATTCAGTTACATAACTTAAAAAGCATGTTTGTAAACTTGAAACTATTTTAATGATTATTTTCTGAAACTAAAACTTAGCATGAATGAGAGATAAAATAATGATTTTTTAAAGGCATAATTTTTACTACCTTGTACAAATATAATATTGGCAGCAATCACTGTGTAGCCCGGAAAGGACCTGGTTTCTAATCCCTCCTCTGTCACTAACAAGCTGTGTGATTTTCGGTAAGTCATTCAACCCTATGTCCTTGGCTTGATTTTTATAAATGAAGTTAGATAATATCTTTCTTTTGGAAATTTAAAAATATATGTGAAATTGTACTGAAAAATTACTGTATCGATACAGTTATTTATTTATTTATTTATTTATTTATTTATTTATTTATATATATATTTTTGAGGGCAGTGTCACTGGCCCTCATATGTGGGACCGAACTGGGGCCGCTGGCTTCCCAAGCCAGCGTTTAACCACCACGCCACTCGGCCAGCTAGATACAGTTTTTTATAACTTAACTGTGCAGTCATAGGTATTTTTGTAGTGTGACAATCTTAACCGTTTTATCATTGTCATAGGAAGCACCTATTGATATGATAAATAACTGTCTTTTGAGCATGGTATAGTTTTATAAATAATCTAGCATATATGAAACTGCTTTTGAGCACTAATAAAATCTTTTTCACTTTAATGTTCTTACTGTCCACGTTTGCTTTAATGTATCTACTAAAGCCACGTTTGTCATTTGTTTTCATAATGTTTTCCATGATTTCTGTTCAAACATTTATTAGAAAGCATTATTACCTTGTTACTACAGTGTAAAGCACATGCACACTTCACTTATGCAGAATTAACTATATGTGTTTAAACAATACTTCTTTGTAGTATATGGTTTCAAAATATGAGCTGCCTAGTTTATTTGGTGCTTAATATAAAAAAATAATAATTTCTTTAAAACATGAGAAACTGGGTGGACATATTTTGAAGCAGTATGTTATACAAAAAAAATTCTTTGAAGATTATTTTTAAAGAGTAATATTTTCAAAAAGGGTAATTGTGACCACACACAATTTTCTTCTTTGCTGATTTTAATAATAAGCCTTTGGTAAGATACATCCCAAGTGTAATTTCAAATAGCAGAATTTTTGGTCTATTGACTAGGATTTGTTCAATTGCTGTTACAGTGCTGAATATATCTTGTAGCAGTTACTGTGATAAGGCCAGATTTCAGCCTACACTGTAATTTCTGGTATATAATCTTAACAACCATTGTTCTGATTTTACATGAGTTGTTACCATTATAGAAGTAGTCACATTGCCTTATAAACATACCGGAATTTGTACAATTAAATGAGAGGTTATCTCTCCCTTGCCCCCCCCCCCAAAAGTAATCATCTTGGGAAGCTATAAACTTGGTTCAGTAATACTACAGTTGCTCAAAAACATGTTGGTATTCTATTTTTGAAATTACCTTCAGAGTTTGAAGCACATTTAAAAAATACCTCTAATGGTAGTGAATCTTTATCTTTTGAAATTGGATTTAATTTCTGGAAGCTGCTCAGTCTCTTAACTGAGACAGCTGAATAAAGCGAGTATTTAAACCACTCTTTGGGATAAAAATTGAAGTGTGGTTATGTTCATGTATTTATATATAGTTTTGATAGAAAATCTCTAGGAATATTCTGTGCTATAATGGAAATATTAGAATAATCAGCCTCGGAAGGTGATTTCTTTGAAGGAAGACAGCACTCAGTTGAATAGATAAGCACTCTTCTATGTGTATTATGATATCAGTCTCATTACACTGTGATCATCTTTCTAGTTTCCTTAGCAACCACAGAAGTACATAAATGCTCCTGTGTTACAGTTTCTAGTTATCTTACTTGTCTCTTAGTGTTCCTTTACTATATACTTGTGATAATTTTAATGGAGTTCATCCTTTTCTGAATCAGAAATTTACAGCATTTGTTTTCCTTTCCCGATAACCATGCTCTGCTTCGCCATGAAAACTTTTTCATTTTGTCACCAGACTACATTATTGGATTGTTAGTAAATGTTCTGTTGGATTATACTGTATCTTTAACTTGGAGTGGTTTAAAATCATTGCCATTTTACTAGAGTATATAGAAGCTGCAACCTTAGCAGATAGTTATCTCTCAGCTTTGCACCGCTTTTTTACATCAATTAAACTTTATAACTTTCTTCATATAAATTGATCGATCCTTTATGTTATAATTCATGCCATTTCTCTATTCAGAATCCTTTGCTTACAGGATAAAATATTCTGGTAACCCCACCCAACTTTTCTATACTTGCATCTGTTTTCCAGCATAAAGCATTTTTGCACACCTTTTTGGTCACACTTATTTACTAAACATACCATGTTCTTTCTCAGTGCCAAAGTTTTGACTTTACCATTTTTATCTGCCTGAAATCCCTTTTTTTCTTTTATTGTTTTTGTTCAAATATAATCAATCCCTTAGAAGCCTGTCAGATCACATCTGTTCAATAAAATCTTCAGTGAAGCACTTGCTGTTCTGTTCTTTCTGCACCTTTACTAACTTTTATTGCAGTTATTTTTATCATTCATTTGGTACTAAATACTATTTTTCATTTTTCTTAACTATTATATGTTCATATGTTTTAGTTTTACACATGAATAATAATCTAAAGAACAGGACCATGATTTTTCTATGTATCTCTTCTAACACAACATATAGCATAATTCAAAATAGATGTTCATACAGTGTTTTTATAGATGTTCAGTATATTATTTGTTAAATAATTGTTCTGTCATCTTCACTCAGATATCTCATATGATATTACCTTTGTGAACCATTTATAATACCAAATGTAGTTTGTAATAAATGTATATTCATTGTTGTAATCTGGTTATCATTATTATATTCCTAATTATTTTGTAGACACTTAAGTGAAAATGGCACATGTTAAAAGACATGACACAAGGAAAAATTCTACAACTCAAGAGCGTGAGCAGAAATCTCGACTTGATTGGAGGCGGACTAAAAGAAGTATTACTGCTCAAATAGCTGATAGTGATGAAGACCTTGATAGTGAGGAAGAGCTTGATAGTGAGGAAGAGCTTGATAGTGATGAAAATGTTGACAATGACAGTGTTGACAGTGCTGAAGAGCTTTCTAGTAACAAGGAACTTGATAATAATAAAAAGCCAGAAAATGAAAGAGAGCTTAAATTAATTAAAGTTGAAAGTGAAGGCAATGACTGTGAGCATCTCATTAACACTGGCAACATTTCAACATATGAAGAAGACAAAACTAAACATAGTAGTATTGACTTACTAGATCATGAAAAGCATTCAAGTCAAGAGGAGGAGGATCTCGACAAAAACACTGGACACATAATAGAAGAGGATTTAGAAGAACATATTAAGCGAGGGACGAGAAAAAGGGCCTCCTCTGTGATGAAGGACAGTGATGAGAGTGATGACAGTGATATCCTAACGCCTAGAAAAGGAGGTGCTAAACGTGCACGTCGAGTGGTTGAAGATGAATGTTCTTCAGCAGAGATGGAGCAAAAACAACCTGAAAAAACTTTAGCTGCAAAAAAGCGAGAACAATTACAGAAACTGCAAGAACTCTCAAAACAAAGATCTGGTCAGAGACGCAATAATAGTAGAAGTTTTGAGGTGTGTTATATTTTATTGGTTTTATTGTTTCAAATTTTTACTTAAAGTATTTATTTTTTATATAAAAATCAAAGTGGTGAGCCTGTTCTGTTTCTCAGTAATTCCAGAATTTATTTTTCTTTCTTTTTTTTAAAGATTTTATTGGGGAATTGGGGGAGAGGGGAACAGTGTTGGGGAATCAGGGAAGGGGAACAGACAACTTGCTGTCTTTTTGTTCTTCAGTCTAGTTGTGGAGGATGTTGCTTCACTGGCCCATGTTGGTATCGTCATTGCGCTCTTCCGGGATGAGGCAGATTGGTCGCCAGCCTCTGGATAGTTGCTCATCGCGGCTATTGGCAGCTCACGCTGGCTGCCGGCCACTCAAGCTGGCTCACTGTAGCCTATAGCAGCCCACTGCAGCAGGGGCTGCAGCCCACACCATCGCCGGGGCTCGCACAGCCCAGCTCCAGGTGGAGCTGTTGTTAGCTGTGGAGGGCAGTGTCACTGGCCCTCATATGTGGGATCCGAACCGGGGCTGCTGGCATCCCAAAACCAGCTCTTAATCACTGCGCCACTTGGCCAGCCCCAGAATTTATTTTTCAATGAAATATCTATGAACATGTTTAATTGCAGTATTGTTTCTAATATATTGTTTCATTGTGAGCCTCAGTTCATTACTGTCTTTCAAAATTGAAAGACTGTTTCGTGTGGTCTTTCTATTTTTATCTTACAATCTGAATATCCATTTTAAATATTTTACATTACTTACCAAGGTATATTATCTCCTTCCTAATTTCAAATTTCAACATTGAACACAAGATTTTTTTAACTTTAAAATATGAAATTTTTATGGATCATTTTTTGGGGGGAGGTTCAGATTTAATCTTAATTTCACATCTGTAGTGACAGTATTAAAAATACAGTTTACTGAAGGAATATGTTTTAATTTAATTAGGACTCTGAAGAGGAATCCTGCACAAGCAGTGATGAAAATGAGGAGGAGAAGGAAGAGGAAGAGGATTGTGAATCTGATGAAGATGGAGATAATTATATTTTTGATGACTTTGTAGTACAAGATGAAGAGGATGATGAAGAGAATAAAAGCCAGCAAGGCGAAAACTTGACTACATCACAACTGAAATTAGTAAAACAGAATTCTCTTTGTAAGTTGAATATCATGAAAATGTTTTGTGACTGTTACAATCATGATACTATATCAAGTTTCAAGTCAGCCAATGCTATCATGTTCTAAATCATTGAGTAGGAACTGTGGCTTCATTTTCAGGTTACTTGAATTTTTCTGTCTGGTAATAGTTTATTCTAGTAGCTTCAGGAAACCTTTAAACTCTTAAAATTTTTTTAAAACTACCAAGAGCTTTTGTTGCTGTGGGTTGTAGTTATCAGCATTTACTATTGTAAAAATACACAACAGAAAAGTTTAAAATAATATTAATTGACTTAACATTAATAAACTCATTGCACATTAACATAAATTACATTTTTATGAAAAATAGCTATTTCCCCCCAAAAGAACGAAAAGAATGCATTGTTTTACATTTTAATATTTAATGACTAGCTTAATAGAAAGCAGGTGGGCTTTTATATTTGCTTTCCATTCAGTCTGTTGTGATATTTTTGTTGAAGTAGATGAAAACAATTTTTTTGACACAGGTAGGTGGGAAAGGGAAAAGTATTTTCAGAATAATTGTGGATATTCTCATTTGACACAACACAAAAATTGGACAAGTGATAGTTTCTTAAAGGTTAGTTGCAATATGGAATCTGAAACCATGTAAATGAAATTTTAGTACTTATATTATAGCCCATTGATCTGTTTTATACTTTGAAAGGATCTTTTGCCCGTGCATGATTTTGTAACATCATGCACCGGTCATTTGGAAAATATTGGTTCATTGGGTTGTTCACATATTCCAAATGTTGACACATTTCATTATAAAATATTTTTAAATCACATTTGTTAATATCACCATCCATCTCGTTAGAAAATTCTTTAGGTGGAAGAAGCTCTCAAGCTCATAGTAACAGATACAAGTTTTTTCAAATTCTAATATCTACTTAAAAGTCTGTTTTTTATCTTTGGCAACAAAAGCTGTGAGTTCTTGAAATTACGGGTTCCCTTTGTTCTTTTCTGAGAAAATATTTGACAAATGGCAGAATTACCATAGTTGTCAGTCCTTTCAGGTAAACATGGTGTTTCATGACAATTGAGGGTTTTTCAGCTCCCAACTCAGTTTTTCTTCAAAGTATGATTAATCGTATGTTGGTGTACAGCATACTTCCCATTTCATCCCATTGACTACTAAAAAGATGGATGCTCAACACTCAAGATTTAATAACAGTGATAATTTTAATTGTTACTACTCCATCAAGGACACTCTTAAGTGAAAGCTTTTTATTGTGTGCATAGCAGTGATGACTATAATAATTACTAGTAGTTTGGTGTCACTGCCTTGATTCACCTTAGGGGGCCTTTCCCATATTTGGGTTGAGATCAGTGAAAAATCTCAACAAGTTGAAAACACAAATGATTATCTTAGCATTACTGCTTTAACCTCACAGATCCCCTTAAATGGAGTCGGGGATCTACAGGGGTCCACCAGACCACTGCTTTTATCAGGATTGTTGATTGAAGCACACCGCTCAATGAAACCTATCAGAGATAGGAAATTAGAATCTTATATTTTCATAAAGTTAATGAAAATATATATAGGACCCTAAAATTTAGGTATCTTTATGTATTATTTTGATCCCTATAATTGTACATGAATTCAAAGGTTTTTTTACACTTCTGGTAAAAACAGGCTGTTGGATGTATACATTTTTTTTCTTTCTTAAAAAAACGCATCTTTCCCAATTTCCTCGAAAGGGTATAGTTACTAAAATTTAGGTATAACTTGGTTCAATTTAGATCTTATGATTTATAAGAAAATAGTAGATTGGGGTATAAATAAAATTTCAAGAAATTTTTCAGTTAAAGATATGCCAGTGATGAGCATTTATGTATTGAAAACTAATGACTATTTTCCTTAGATCAATAGGCATTGGTTCACGTGCTACCTGGATATTTAAATCTCAGGGAAACTGAATTAGGGGTTATCCCATCATTCTGAATTATAATATCTAGAATGTGATAGAACATTTGCTCAGAGATACGCACCCATACCCACTTCTGCTAATTAATGAAAATAAAAGTAGCATTTGGGAACTATTTTAACTTCCTTCTCTAATCTACTGTAATCTACACTTCTGTGTTTGCATTTGCTTTTTTAAGAGCAGTTGTAGATGTACTGAAAAGTTAAATACAGAGAGTACCTATATAAACCCTCTCACACAAAATTAACACCTTGCCTTAGTTTGGTATGTCTGGTATGTGGGGCTAATATTGATACATTATTATTAATTCATAGTTTATCTCAGGGCTCACTCCTCTTTGTGTTGTACAGCCTATGGATTTTGGGGGCTTTGGGGGGTTTTTTTTTGGTATTTTAAAAAATTTATTGTTCAATTATAGCTGACAAAAATTATTATATTAATTGCAGGTGTACTACATAGGGATTAGACATTTATATACCTTCTGAAGTGATCACCACAATAAGTAGTACCCATCTGGCACCAACATATTTATTACAATATCATTGACTATATTCCTTATACTATACTTTACATCCCATTGACTGTTTTTTTAACTGGAAATTTGTACTTCTTAATCCCTTCCCCTTTTTCACTCATCCCCCAAACCCCTCCCATCTGGCAACCATCAGTTTGTTCTCTGTATCTGTGTTTGTTTATGTTTTGTTTATTCATTTACATTGTTTTTTAAATTCCACATATAAGTAAAATCATACATATTTGTCTTTCTGTGTCTCTTTGATTTCATTTAGCATAATATATAGGTCCATCCATGTTACAAACAGCAAGATTTCATTCTTTTTCATGGCTGAGTACATTTTATGAATTTTGACAAATGTATAATGGCACTACAGGTATCCTACCTGTAGGATACAAGTGTACTACAGGTATACTACCATTGCAATGTCATACAGAATAGTTTCATTGTCCTAAAAATCCCCTGTGCTTTACCTATCTATCCCTCCCTCCCCTGAGCCCCTGGCAACCACTGATCTTTTTAATGTCTCCATAGTTTTACTTCTGCCAAAATGTTTTATAGTTGGAATCACACAGCATGTAGCCTTTTCAGATTGGCTTATTTTACTTAATAATACACATTTACGTTTCCTCCATGTCATAATGTGGCATGATACCTCATTTCTTTTTATCACTGAATAATATTCCATTGTATGGATGTACCATGGTTTGTTTATCCATTCACCTGTTTAAGGACATGTTTGTTTCCAAGTTTTGGCAATTATGAATAAAGTGCTGTTAACATTTATGTGCAGATTTTTCTATGAACGTAAGTTTTCAACTCATTTAGGTAAATACCAAGGAGCTCTGTGCTACCTTTACCACTGAGCACCTCTACCTCAGAAGCAGATGTTAACTCATTTTTTATATGATACATTTTGTTTTGTGTGTTCTTAATTCTCCTCCTGGCTTTCCCTTATAAGCTGTCTTTCCTTAATTGTAATACTTTCCTTAGTATTCCTTTTTGCTTTTCCTCCCTTGAGTTGGCATGTTCTATTACCTACTATTCTAAATCTTTTAGTTCAAGTTTCCCAGTAATTCTACAAAGCATTGTACTCAGTCTCTCGAACCCATCAGGCCAGTGAAGTTGTTCTCATTCAAGTTAGTGATAACTTCCTAGTTGCCAAAATGCCCTTCATTTCTTATATTAATCTGGTATTGCCATGTGCTTTGCCAACAACCATTGACCACTCTTACTTTCAAAAAGTTCTTTCTTGCCTTTCCCTTTATAATATTGCTTTGCGGTTTTTCCATTTGCTGTGTAAATATTGATGTTTCTGTATAGTTAGATATGATCAGATTTCTTAAAACAGAAGAGGAAAAAAACCTACATATTTTAGAGTGATAATTTATGACTTGGTTAATGTTTTTGATATTTACCGATGTTTATGCCATTTATGAATATAAGTAAAATTAAATATTAGCAGTTTTCAGTTTGCCAAGGGATTATGTTTTAAAGGTTGCTATAAATTGATTCTTGCATTTGAAAATCAATATATTTTCTCATTAAAGCGATAACCTATATGATGAATATTGAACACCACTGTATGGCCTGGGTTAGGTTGTAATTAGCCTAGTAGTCCCAGATTCATTCTCCCTTCAACCGTTGTAAGAATACTGACAAATACTCATATTCAACATATGATCAGAATTTGAGAGAAACATTTCCTAACCCCAAATTCATTACCCAGTGGAGAAACACAATCAGTGGCCTATGCAATTTTGCCTTTTTGAAGAGAACAGTTTATCTGTTGGAAAATATTTTGTCATCTCCTCACTATCTGCCATTAAACTCTGAGAGATTCATCAGTAACACTTCAAAATAGGCTAGTTTCCTTTTCTGCTATATAGTTGCAGCATTTGAAGACAATCAGTCATTTTCCCTTCTCATCAATCCTGATTAATATTTCTCTATATTTATTCTGAAACTATGACTTCCAGAAAAGATATGATAGGAAGTAGAGGGACAAATTTGCAGTGGTCCATTGTATCCCACATCTATAATGTTCATTCACTAAAAATATTCACAGATAGGAATAACCTTCAGATTTGTGGACACTGAAGATTATTTTTCCAGTACTCTATCTTATGCTCAGAATGACAAAAAACCAAGTAGTGGATATTGGAAAAGTACTCATGTATCTCTAGTGCCTCGCCAGATAAATACTTGCTACCAGAATACTGGAAATTAGACTAAGAGTGAATGCTAACTGGTTTCCACCTAGTACTTAAAGAGGATCATTCTATCAAAACCGCACAGGGTGCCTAAGAACAATTTTGTAATCATTTATGTTAAATCCTAGAACTTTCCCTCGTAGTCTAGGGTAAGTAAAAAGTACCAGTGTAATATTTTGGCATAAGGCCAAAAGGTGGCATTGCTCTGAAGACTCAGAGAAAGAAAATTCCTGTGAAAAATGTTTCATTAAAGGAACAAAAGAAAATTGTGTAAAGCATTTGCTTGGCAATCTATGGGAAAGAAGTGAAGAGAGTTAAAGAAATTAAAGAAGGGCCGGCCAAGTGGCTTAGTTGGTTAAGAGCTCGCTCAAGAGTGTGAGCTCTAAGCAACAGGGTTGCGGGTTGGATTCCCAGCCCAAGTTGAGCAGCCTCTGAGCTGCCAACAAGTGGCAGAATGGCTCAGCTAAAGAAAAAAGTTAAAAGAACAATTTTAGGTGAAAGAGAGTTAACTAAGATAAGGATAAATTGCCAGAAAATTAAAAATATAAAGTCAGAAATACAATCTATATTGAAAGATGTAAAGATCAGAATTAACAGTATAGAAAACCTCATCAGTGATGTACAGGTAAAACCCAAGAAATTCTAGCATAGAGAAGAAAAAGAAAACAGCTCTGAGGAAGAAGTTAGTAAATAAAGGAATAGAAATACAGATTATTTCACAAATTCCTTTGGAGGGAATATAGAACAAATGAAAATCTAAAGGAAGAAAATCACATAACTTGAGTGAGATATGTAAAAGAAGATTTTAATGTACTCAGAGGCATACCATATTTTTTAGTGGCAAGACATATGGAGATGGGAACTTAAAGGTGCGATAGAAGAAAACATTGTTGAGGTGCCAAACACACCATTTATGCAGAGTAAAGAGGCACACATTCCCAACAAGTTGGTGAAAATAGATGCACAAAAAAACATACGAAGGAAATATTTTTCTAATTACAAGAATAAAGAAAAGTTATTTAACCATTCTTTTTTTAACTTAAAAATGGTTTAATATTAGCTGCCATATTAAAATAACATGTCAAAAGAAAAATTATATCATAATTTCAGTAGATTCTATAAAGGCATTTGATAAAATTCAATTTCCATATCTAGTATTGAACAATATTTAAAAATACTAATATGAGCATATATTCTTTACATAACAAAGAATATTTTAAACCAAGAGCCAATATCATACTTATAATGAAGCACTAGAGATATTCTATTTATAATAAAGAACAAAATAAAAATATTCTTACTAACTTTGTTATAGATGTTTTGAACAATGTAATAAGACATGAAATTAAAATAGGAAATACAACTGTTAAAAAGGAAAAGACAGGGCCGGCCAAGTGGCACAGTGGTTAAGCGCTGGCTTGGGACGCCAGTGGCCCAGGTTCGGATCCCACATATGAGGGCCAGTGATACTGCCCTCAAAAAAAAAAAAAAAAGGAAAAGACATTTATTATATGAACATAATATTATATATACAAAAGGTGTAAGTTTCTGATTTATTTAACACCAGATACGGATATTAAGAGAAAAGGCATGAATACATCGCGAGCAGGAGTAAATGCAGCATATATTTCCATAATTTTCTCATGTTCTTTTTATTTAAAAAAGATTTTTATTGGGGAATTGGGGGAGGGGAACAGCATTGGGGAATTGGGGGAGGGGAACAGCATTGGGGAATCAGGGAAGGGGAACAGACAAGTTGCTGTCTTTTTGTTCTTCAGTCTAGTTGCGGAGGATGTTGCTTCACTGGCCCATGTTGGTATCGTCATTGCGCTCTTCCCAGATGAGGCAGATCGGTCGCCAGCCTCTGGATGGTCGCTCACCACAGCTATTGGCAGCTCACACTGGCTGCCGGCCACTCACTGTAGCCTATGGCAGCCCACTGTAGCAAGGGCTGCAGCCTACACTGTCGCCGGGGCTCGCACAGCCCAGCTCCAGGTGGAGCTGTTGTTAGCTAGAGGACAGTGTCACTGGCCCTCATATGTGGGATCCGAACCGGGGCCGCTGGCATCCCAAGCCAGCTCTTAAACCAATGTGCCACTCGGCCGGCCCTCTCATGTTCTTTTTTTCCTATGTGGGGTCTTGCGGGGAGGACTTGTTAGAGCAGAAAAAGAAGCTAATTTCTTGTTCTGCCTCTGCCCTTTTACATTAGGCTGACACCTCCATTCCAGAAGAAAGTACACCAACAAATATACCTAAGTGAATATTTATAAACATTGTCTTGGTTCTTGAAATAAGCTTAGCACTAACAAGACCATATATATCCTCCTCAGGGTTGGGGGGAAAAACAGTCAGTGCCCAGGAATTCTCAAACAATATCTCCTCCCCAGCCCTGTAATGTCTCAGGAAGCTTCTTTTCCCCAGATATCTAAGAATCTGACCATTTTTTAATTAGTCAAAGATATTAAGAATATGACCACATTCATAATAAATATGTAAAACTTAATAATTTTCTTGTATGCTACCAATGATTTAGATGGTGTACCGTGAGGGAAAATTCTATTTACATTAGCAAACAATAAAATTCCTAGACCTAATCTTAGAAATAAAAGCATGGCTTTCTAGGTTCAAGAATAAACTTGACTGTGAAATAGAAAAGAAAGTGAAGAAAAGGAGAGAATCAGCATGTTTCTGGAAGGTAATAAATAGTGCAGGAAGGTTATTTCTTCTGAAATTTTTTGATTTAACCTTACAAAACAATCCTAAAGTTTACCTGGAAGAACAAATATATGAGAATAAAAATAAAGAGTAAGTCAAAAGGATTTGTACTACCAGATATAAGAAGTTATCACAAAATTGCAGTAAGTAAAGCAGTGTAGTACTGATATGAGACTGACAGATCAATAGAGAAGGTAAAGAGTGCTGAAACAAAATGTTAGTATATATATGAAATTAATGTATGATAAAGGATGCATGGAAAATCAACAGAATGACTAAACTAGCGTTTTGGTGTAGGGAAATAGATGAACTATTTTGGAAAAATCAAGTCATACATAAATACAAACATTGTTGGTTTTCTCCTGTGTCCATTTGCAACTTTTTTATAATCATGGAGGAAAGTTATAAACAATATTCCTAGGATATTCCAGAGAAAGCCATCCAACATAGGAGTTAAAGCATCAAATAAAGTTCTGGAGGCGGTCTGAGCTCTATTCTGATTCTGCCGCTGTCTAGTTGTGTGACCTAGGGTAATTATTTCATCATTGTGTCAGTTTCCTTAATATTAAGATGAGAGATTGAATTTTATTTTCTCTAATTTTTCCATCCAAGTCTAAAATTTCTAAATGTTCTGAAGTATAATAGTATCAGAACAATGCAAAACAACCATGCAGAACAATATCTACCTAGGGGATAGCAGCATGAATTCTGGAGTCAGACTGCTTGGTTCCAACACTTAACTAGCTGTGTGATCTTAGGGAAGTTTTTCATCCTGTGTGGATCTGTTTCAACTAAAAATAAATCGAGAGTCATGGTAGTACCTCATAGGCTTGTGAGAAATAAAGCAATGCATGGAAGTGCATGCAATGATGCCAGGCATATATTTGCTCAAGTCCCTTTTTTTTGTTGTTAAATTTGAGATGTCAGGAACATAATTCCTCTACCCCCCACATCCACTCAAGCACAATGAAATTGAGGCCTTCTTCCTGACATTTTTTAGGGAGATTCTGATACACATTGGTAGAAGAGGGATTCTATGATTAGGGAAAAAACTCCAGATGATTCTGATCCTTTGCCCATACTTTTTACTCTCCCCATCCTAAAGAGACTATTATCAGGGTCTCTTTTTTTCAAAGATTTTATTGGGGAGTTGGGGGAGGGGAAAGACAAGTTGTCCCTTTGTTCTTCAGTCTAGTTGTGGAGAGCATCGCCTCACTGGCCAATGTTGGCATTGTGATCATTGTGCTCTTCCCAGGTGAGGCAGTAGCTCGCCAGCCACTGGACAGCCGCTCACTGGGACTCAACAGCGGCTCATGGCAGCTCTCGGCAGCTCACACCAGCTACCGGCCAGCCCCCACTGCAACCTTCACCATCCTGGCGACTCACAGCAGCCCCGCTCCAGGTCGAGCTGTTGTTCACCATCTTAGCTGTAGAAGGCGCAATGTCACTGGCTTTCATGTGGGATCCAAACCCGAGCCTTGCTGCTCAAAGCTTGAGCTCCCAAGCCAGCTCCTAACATGCCATTCGGCTGGCCTTCTGTTATCAGGGTCCTTGAAATAGAGCAGCAGTTCCCCCAAACTATAGCAGGTGAACAACATTGGGCATTAGCACATTCGAGACATAAAAATTCAATGAGATTAAAAAAAAAATCTAATTCAATTTATTTGATAGTTAAATTTAGTGCACTGGGAATGAATTTTAATTTTTTTTCAATATATCAATATTCCTAGAACAGTTTTCCCTTAATACAGTTGGGGTAGTGCTAGATAAAGTTTAAGTGCATTTTAACTCTCAAAATTAAATGACGTGGGCCGGCTGAGTGGCGCGGTGGTTAAATGCTGGCTTGGGAAGCCAGCAGCCCCAGTTCGGGTCCCACATGTGAGAGCCAGTGACACTGACCTTGAAAAAAAAAAAAAAATTACATGGGCCGGCCGAGTGGCGCATTGGTTAAGAGCTGGTTTGGGACGCCAGCGGCCCGGTTCGGATCCCACATATGAGGGCCAGTGACACTGCCCTCTACAGCTAACAACAGTTCCACCTGGAGCTGGGCTGTGTGAGCCCTGGCAACAGTGTAGGCTGCAGCCCCTGCTGCAGTGGGCTGCCATAGGCTACACTGAGTGGCCGGCAGCCAGCATGAGCTGCCAGTAGCTGCAGTGAGAAACCATCCAGAGGTTGGTGACCGATCTGCCTCATCCGGGAAGAGCGCAATGACAATACCAACATGGGCCAGTGAAGCAATGTCCTCCCCAACTAGACTGAAGAACAAAAAGACAGCAACTTGTCTGTTCCCCTTCCCTGATTCCCCAACGCTATTCCCCTCCCACAATTCCCCAATTAAAAATCTTTCAAAAAAAAAAATTACATATTAGCACTAAAATATTACATCCAGAGGTTGATCAAAGTCTAGTAGGAGATAAACTTTATTGAAGTATTATTTCATTTTCCAATTATGTAATACTGGATTTTAAAAATATATTCATAGGGCCGGCCAAGTGGTGCAGTGGTTAAGAGCTGGCTTGGGACGCCAGTGGCCCCCGGTTCGGGTCCCACATGAGGGCCAGTGACACTGCTCTCAAAACAAAAACATATATATATATATATATATATATATATATATATATATATATATATTCATAAATGGCTATAATCAGCTTTTTTTAAATTTTCAATTGATTATAAACCCTCTAATGTGTGGATTATTTGCTAGCATCATTTAGTTTCATTACTGCTTAATTTTGGTCACTTTAGTACTTCAATAAGGTGTTTCCTTACAAAAGAGTGTATACCAAAGGGCCGGCCAAGTGGCTCAGTTGGTTAAGAGCTTGCTCAAGAGTGCGAGCTGAGCTCTGAGCAACGGCAGTTCGATGCCAGCCCGAGCTGAGTTGCCGTTGAGCTGCCAAGAGGTGGCAGGATGGCTCAGCTAAAAAAAAAAAAAAAAATGTATACTAAAAATTTCCCCTAAAATCTGAGAAGTTATACAGCCCTTTCAATAACCAAAATAAAGGTAAAAAGGTTTCTCATGTTAATCCCATCTTTCTTTTATTTCCACTGAAAATAAAGTCAAAATTCACTCATGGATGCTAATAATAGGTCTTATTATGCTTTAATCCCTTATTCAGTATCTTTCACTTTTGCTGAAATACTCAGGCTGTCCTTAAATGTCTTCACAGGTGCCCAGAGGAGGGCAAATATTCTATGATTACCATTTGGATGAAGGAAAGGGTCCTGTTTGATAGAGAACATTTCCACAGTCATAGTAAACCTTGACCCAAGAGCAATGGAATGAGAAATAGTAGGGACCTTCTCTCTCATCACTGCCTCGCTTGTCAAATGGATGATTCCATGGACCAGATTGGGTTAATGGGAAAGTCAGCTTATATATTTGCTATGAGAAAGAGTAGACATAACTTTCCTAAATTGGTGTGGAAAATCCTAAATCTGGGGCAACCAACAGAAAGGCAAATGGAGTTTTTATAGCTATTGGGGTCCCGGCTAGGGTAGCAATTTCATAGATACTTTTGTATGGAACATGTTTTAGAAGGAAAAAAGACAGGAGTTGCATGTACATACTGAACGATCCACATACGTAGGTTTTCTCTTGCCCTCTCTAATCGTCAAGTTGATAGTTCAGTATACAGGGGATGATTTTGATTGGTTTTCATAACATATCTCTTAATTTCCCTTTAATAAGTTTGGAAAGTGAAGATTATTTGAAATAACAACTACAGACTTTGGATTAGAAGACAGCAAACCTGGAAAATGGAAATTTGTTCAATCACTAGAGAAGTCACTGAGGCAGCTATAAAATTAGGATAATTAAGTGATTCTATTTATAGTATTAATTTTTTAGCCTTGGAGAAAGGAATCTATTATGTTCAGGGAATTGTTTTGTCTACTAGATCCTAACATTTATTTAAAATTAATTTCAGATTCTTTCTGTGACCCCTACACTCACTTTGAAAGAGTTGTGAAGGCTCTTCTGATCAATGCTTTAGATGAATCATTTCTGGGAACATTGTATGGTAAGTAAATAATATGATTGGAACAATTTTTTCCCTCAATTTTTAAAAAACTCCATTGTTTTATATATTAAGCAAAACTAAGGAGGCCTATTCTTTTTTTTTTTTTTTTTAAAGATTTTATTGGGAATTTGGGGGAGGGGAACAGCATTGGGGAAGGGGAACAGACAAGTTGCTGTCTTTTTTGTTCTTCAGTCTAGTTGCGGAGGACGTTGCTTCACTGGCCCATGTTGATATCGTGGTTGCGCTCTTCCTGGATGAGGCAGATCGGTCGCCGGCCTCTGGATGGTCGCTCACCGCGGCTATTGGCAGCTCACGCTGGCTGCCAGCCGCTCACACTGGCTGCCGGCCACTCACTGTAGCCTATGGCAGCCTACTGCAGCAGGGGCTGCAGCCTACACCATCACCGGGCTCCCAGCCCAGCTCCAGGTGGAGGTGTTGTTAGCTGTAGAGGGCAGTGTCACTGGCCCTCATATATGGGATCCGAACCGGGGCTGCTGGCATCCCAAAACCAGCTCTTAACCAATGCGCCACTCGGCCGGCCCAGGAGGCCTATTCTTAAGGACTTCCAGTTGTCCCCTGTAGGATCAACTGTACCAAAAGTCCACTCACATCAAAAACTTGTTAGTGTTTATTATTCGTGAAATGTGGAACAACGTACAAAAGAAAGATGGTCCTACCTTAGAGAATTCATAGTGAATTTGAAGAGATAGGACATACACTCGTAAAGCAGCAGGGCAGTTCAACACTCCCAGCCTCCCTGAGCTCCTAGAATCGCACCAAAAGTTACATGCTGATTTCTGCTTTTGTGTCTTTGTTCATACTGCTCCTCCTTAAACTATAACCCCTTTCTAACTTGAATTTTACAGGTGATTGTAAAATCATTTCCACCGTGAATGCTATCTATGACCCACTCAAGTAGTATTTGTCACTCCCTCATTTGCACTATCATTATCCTGAGCATGGTGGTACTGATGTATTGAAAATGTATTTTTGCCTTCTTCCCTTTTGAGAGTCTGACAAGAAATATACCATATATATACACTTATCCCTTGCCTCTAGCACTGAATCTGACACTTAATAAAGACTGTAAATATGTTTGTTGACTAGCTAAGTGCCAAAATAAGATTTCATTCATAATTATTGAACAAATATTTATTGAGTGCTGACTAAGGGCCAGGTATTACTTGAGGGCTGAGGATGTTGTAATGACTATGACATAAGATTCCTGCCCTCATGTTGCTTAAAATCTAATGGGAAAGACAGACAAATAATGAGTAAACAAATACATAACAATATAATTTCAACTAGTGATTAGTTCTTGAAAAGAAATATAAGTAGGGTAAGGAGATCAAGAGTGATAAAGGAAAGTCTATGTTAGTTAAATTGGTCGAAAATGGTCTTTGGAGAGGTAACTTCTGAATAGAAACCTGAAGGTAGGGAGGATATAATAGATGGATCTAGCAGAGAGCAGAGCAAGTGCAAAGACCCTTAGAAAAGAGTACGTTTGATGTGTTCAAGGAACAATTAATTAGGAGAAAGCCTATGTAGCTCCATTCTTTTCCCTAATGCTCTGATGTAATGATTCTTTTTTAGTTCATTAATTTTTTTTTTTAATTTAAAATGCTTCTAACCTAGCAACCAAGTATCTTCCTAAAACTATGGGAAGAAATCTTTAAGTATTCAGTTATTTAAACATTTCATGAGGGCAAAGTGATTGGTCTTTTTGTTGTTATTCCTCTGAACAGATGGCAGCAGGCAAAAATCATATGCACTAGATATGTTGACGTCTCTTAATTATTTGGATAACCACTTTGTTCAGCCTCGTCTAGAGAACTTATACTCTAGAAGTCGTTGGAGAGAGCAATATAAGGTATACAGTTTTATTTATTTTTGACTCTCTGGCTTGGGGTTGGGACGTGGTGTGTGTGCAAGACCTCTCAGGGTATCAGTATTCTGTCAAACTGAATAGTCTTATAAATTATCAGCATTTTTCTTTGTTAAATAATCAGCTTATTGTTTCTCACCTCTTCTAAAGGTTATTTTAATCATTGTAATGATTTAATCGTTTTAATCATTTACACCTATATCTACCACTACCCTATAATTAAGTAGTTCTAAATGATGAATAACTGTAATAATTGTCAAAATTGTTTTCTTACCATGTGGCTCTTTCTCATAAAATACTTACACTTCCTAGGATAATTGATTCCTATAACATAATTTGGGAAATACTCACCGAGGTTGTCTTTGATATCCATCTCCACCTTAAGGTTTTGTAATTCTTAATTTGGGTAAAGCATCTTTTTTTCTTTAAGATTTTATTGGGGAATTGGGGGAGGGGAACAGTGTTGGAGAATTGGGGGAGGGGACCAGCCAAGTTGTTGTTCTTCAGTCTTCTTTGTGGAGGGCACCAGTCGCCATCTGGCTTCCCATTGGCAGCTTGTGGCTTCTAAGCTCAAGGTGATGTGTTCAGTCTTAGTTGCGGATGGGAGTAGCCACCATCCCATGCAGGAGTCGAACCAGCAGCCTTGTTGTGAAGAGCGCACGCTCTATCCTCTGAGTCATACAGACGGCAGCTCAGCTCAAGGTGCTGAGTTCAGTCTTAGTTACAGGTGGGCATAGCCACCATCCCATGTGGGAGTCGAACCAGCAGCCTTGTTGTTAAGAGCCCACGCCCTATCCACTGAGCCATCTGGGTGGCAGCTCAGCTCAAAGTGCAGAGTTCAGTCTTAGCTGTGGGTGGGCGTAGACCACCACTGAACAGGAAATGTTGTTGTTACACCAGCTGAGCCATCCTGCCACCTGTTGGCAGCTCAGCGACAGCTCAGCTAGGGCACAGCATTTACTGGTCCATGTGGGAATCAAACTGGTGGCCCTGTTGCTTAGAGTTCGCACTCTAAGCCAACTCTTAACCAACTGAGCCACTCGGCCGGGCCCTGGGTATAGCATCTTTTAAATTTATAAGATTTATTTGATTTCATGTTATCCCCTAGATTTCTATTTTATGATCTCTAATGGTAGAGGATGTACGATAATGATTTTTAAGATTTCTTTTCTCTCTACTTCTAACATTCTATCTTCTAATGATTAACAAGAGAAAAAATGGCAAGATAAGAGAAGTTCAAGTTCCCTGCAGTCCTTTTAGCACTTAAATCATTAGCTACTCTGCCTTATTTATGTCAGAGGATTTGGCTTCACCCGGGACTGTTCAGCCTTAAATTACCTAATAATAAATTAGCCGCAGATGGTTTAGGTTTAAGGGACAGTTATGGGATTACAAAGAGAGTCAGAAGACTTCAGTTGGGGGGGATGACTAGAGTTTAGGGTCACCATATATATCTTTTTAAATTTGGGTGAGATTTTAACCTCTAAACTCTTTCTTAGATACAGAAACTATTTACCTACTTTACCTACTTTAAAGAGAAATATTTACTTGCTTTGAAGGCAAAGTGGATAGTACAGCTCATAGAACATGATATAAATATTTTTATTTTAACAGAAATAAAAATAGCATTATGCATTGACCATTTAATTTTGCCAAATAATTTTTATGCAGAAGTATTGTATTTGATGTTCTAAGTTAACCCCATGAGGAAGGCACTATTACTTCCTCTGTTTTAGAGTTGAGTAAACTGTGACTCAGAAAAACTGAGTTAACATAAAGTTACACAGTTAGTAATTAGCCAGGCCAATACATTTAAACCTAGAAACCTCAGGTTTCTAGGGTTACTCTTACTCCAAAACCCATACCACTATGCTGGATTACCTTTGCAATACTGTGGAAGGTGATGCTGAATTTGGATAACCCAATGTTGAAATAATAACTAAGATAGAAAAACATAATAGCTCAAAGATTTAGAGACATAAATGATTCAGTACAGTTTTGGTCAGGATAACCTAGGTTATGCTGCAAAAATTAAATAACATTACAGACAAAATAAACCAACAAAAAATCTCAATAGCTGAACCCAAAAAGTTTATTTTTTACTTGTATTTCTGATGGGAGTGAATGGGAGTTCTCTGCTTATCGTAGTCTTAGGGCACTAAGCCTATAGAGCTTTCAGCTCAGCATGTGCTTCCATGAGCAACACTGAAGCAAGAAGAGATGGTGGTTAGTCACGTCACTTATTCCCTCTGAATGTCAGCCTGTAAGTGACATGTGTCATGAAGTGTCATGAAATATGAGAAGTATTAAAGGTAAACAAAAGACAATATTGTTGTGAATCATAAAATGTAAAAAGGAAACTGTCAGTATGTTGGATACTTAATTGCTGTCAGGCTGATAGAGAACGTGGACGTGGATTAGTAACCCTGCTAAAATGCTCATTGTGTATAGTTCAAATATTACTAATTAGGACAGTATTATCTAGCTCAGGCCTAGAGCACAAACAAAACTACTCAAGCACAAGCAATTTCACAGCTTAATAAAGCTTATTTCTGAATGCCAAATATTTTCCCAGTTTGTTGACTCATTGCTAACTCACCTATTACACTGTCCATATCAGTACTGGCCACCTAGCAATCCTAGTTCCAACTTGTTTATTTTCACAGTATTTTAGTAAGTCACTACAGGAGGATTAAATTATTTCTGGACTATTTTGTGGAAACTACAATATAATTCACACAATGGGGACTGAATGTGATCTTGTTTTGGTCAATTTTTGACTTACTTAAATGGATTCATCTTTTATTATATTCTGAATTTCTGCTGCTCATTCTTTCCTATGATTAACTAATACCTCATTAACACTGACTAGAGATGAGAAGGGAAAAAAAAAATCTGTGAAGAACACTGCTTAGTAGTAACTCATAATTGTGAGGGATATGAAACTAATGGTTTTCCTAGTCTGGTTTCTTTTCATTTAATAACCCGAATTATAAATTCTTTTTTTTTTAATTTAAAAATATCTTGCCAAACACCTACTATGTAGTCAGTATTAAAGTTAGAAATACCAGTATTTTGCTCTTGCATCTCATCCTATTATTGTGATTCCTAATTTTAGTTTTAATTTGGTTGGGCTCGTTGTATGTTTAATTTGTTGTTGTTGTTCTAAACCTTTAAAGCTTCATTACCACTTTTTTTTTTTTCTTCCAGGAGCGGATAGCAAATTATTCTAATGTAATTATCCATATGAAGAACGCTGAAAACTGTTGCTGTCAGGCTTGTGGATTGCATCGCTACTGTAAATATTTAGTACATTTATCAGGAGAATTATATAACACCAGGACTATGGAAATAGATAATTTCATGTCACATGATAAACAGGTATTATTTCTCCCCCCATTTTGATTTTTAGTATTTAGAAATTTTCAATACGTAAGCTTGCACAAATAACCCTATGTTATTTTCACAAATGGAGAAAACACTAGAAGGGAAAAGAGTATAAGGAAAGAGGATACAATTTTTAAATGTGAAAATTATGTTTTATAAAGAGATTCACTCCTAATTCAGTCAGATTCTAAAATCCATGCGTGTTCTCTAAGTATGTATCATCCAAATGGGGGCAGTAAGGTACATGATGAGGATGAAAAGAGGGATAACTGGGGCAAGGGAAGCAGAAGTCCCCTTTGAATCCAAAGGAAAATTTGACCCAAGTGCAAAATTTTATGGCAGATAATCTACCAAATTGACAATCCATAAGCTAATAATTGAAGATGCCTATTCATCCTAATATGAGAATTAAAAGAAAGCCATGCTTCAACCTAGACTATATCAGAAGTATGTCAGAGTCTAGAGCAATTACCACATGCTTAAGGTGCTGTTAATTTTGAATGAATAGACAGAACTGAAGAAAATACTTCAAATAGGTGAAGAAAAGTGTTTGATGAACAAGAGCAAAGCAACACAATGTAAAGAGAAAAAAAGCGCGGATGCAGTCTAGTACTATTTATTTTTTAATCTATATAAAAGTGTTACATTTATAAATGCAAAAATATTAATATTGAAAGCTTCCTATGGTGAGTCTGTATATCCATGAAAGGTGTGTGTGTTTTGGGGACTAGTTAGAGACCTTAAGTTAGCTCTAAATACTGCCAGTCAATTATTAAGATGGAAATATCCTATTTATCTGAATTCTGCTAGATTAGATAGTATGATTCCTCAGTGTTATTGGGCAATAATTGACCAGATTCTTCTGAATAATCTGGGTTGCAAGAATCACTCAGAAAGTTTGTATGGTGATAATGAATTCTGAATTAATTTTCAATGTTTTATTTGGCAAGTTACTATAAAAACACATTTCTTCTCTTCAACATAGTCATGTGCGCATTTCCCATTGTTTAAAAACTGATCTATGACTCTGAGATAAGACAGCTAGAAACTTAATATAAGTGATTTTATACTCTAAGGATCATGTTCTGTTGTATAGATAAAAATATTGCTGTACATTCCCTTTCTTTGCTGCCTACAACTAATCCTGAAGAGGAGTGTGAATTAGAAAGCCATTTCTGAAATTCTGACATTCCTGTGAAGGAATAAAGATTCTATATAAAATAGTTGATTAATGGTGGGCTATGCCCACCCGCAATTAAGACTGAACCCGGCACCTTGAGCTGAGCTGCCATCCAGGTGGCTCAGTGGATAGAGCATGCCTCTTAACAGCGCTGCTGGTTCGACTCCCACATGGGATGGTGGCTACGCCCACCTGCAACTAAGATTGAATACAGCACTTTGAGCTTAGAGGCCACGAGCTGCTGACGGGAAGCCCGACTGGAAGCCAGATGGTGACTGGTGCCCTCCACAACTATGATTGAACAATAACAACTTGGCTGGTCCCCTCCCCCAATTCCCCAACACTGTTCCCCTCCCCCAATTAAAAATAAAATAGTTGATTCAAATATCTAAAAAATAAGAGATTGCATGAAATAAAAGCCAAGACCATTAATACACCAGTCACACAATGGAAAAATATAAAAGTTAACAAATATATTGGAAAATAATTCTCCATTTAAAGGTATACAATTAAAACTAAGATGCCAGTTGATAGCTCTTAAAGTAGCAAAGTATTTTTAAATAAACTGACAAAATGCAGGTCTGTCAAGGTTGCATTGAAACTAGCAGTTTAATGGAAAGTAAGATTCCTAGAGAAAGAAAGGATGTGATACATCTTTTCAGAATACTGGATAGCTATATATACCCGAGTTACAAAACTATACATATTCAGTGCCTGTAAGTTTATCCTTGGCAAAGTAATTTAATAAAAGTAAATAACATGATCATGAAGTTTATTGAAGCATTACTTATAATATAAAAAATGTATACCATCATTTTGTGTTAGAATATAATACAGTCACTAAAATAATATTTATGAAGTTTATGAAATAAAATTAGGTGAAAATGAAGTAACAAGCAGTATATATTCATCTTTGTAAAAATGTGTGTATTTTTGTATGTATTGCTATATGCAAACATTAAACTAGTTATGGTGTATATTAAAATAGTGACTGAAATTCTTTTATATTAAATTTTTCAGTAATTTTTTCCTAAAAGGAAGAATCACTTATTAAAATCTATTTTATATTCTACTAAACTATAATGTCAGTGAATATATGAAATGGAAAGGGACAGGAAAAACAAAAGGAAAGGAGAAAAAAACCCTTTTTCATCCAAGGCATTAAAGAGACTGCAGTCACCCCCACACTCACACTCAGGCTATTTTGAAAACGAATTCTCAATTTTGTGGTGCTGCTTCTAGTTACATAAAACTGAGAGTCCTTGGTTTTATCTGGGGTTCTTCTTTAGGGTACACATGATACTTTAAGTGAATGCTCTTAGTGAATTTGTTTAATGATAAAACGTTTCTTCTTACCGGAGTTATGCTTCTTTTAAAGAAAGGATACATTGATGGAAAGTGGAATTATGGGAGAGAGTAATTTCAGTTACACAGTCTTGGGTTGGGTACTGAGATGAGAGGCTTTGGACCACCAGATTGTGGTGAAGTCTGAGGGCATAGACGAGATGGAAATCACCTGGCGAAAGAGACATGTGAAATCTGAAAGGCAGTTGGGAGGACTGACAGCAGTCTTGAATTAATTTTCACTTTTGCCCAGAGTCTGTCCAGACTCTTGCAGATGCTTAAGATCCAATGGGAAGAGGCAATAATTTTGAGGCAAATGGCAATATATAATGTGTCCATACAAAAAACAGGCCAGGGCCGGCCAAGTGGCACATTGGTTAAGAGCTGGTTTGGGACGCCAGCGGCCCCGGTTTGGATCCCACATGTGAGGGCCAGTGACACTGCCCTCTACAGCTAACAACAGCTCCACCTGGAGCTGGGCTGTGCGAGCCCCGGTGACAGTGTAGGCTGCAGCCCCTGCTGCTGCAGTGGGCTGTCATAGGCTACAGTGAGTAGCCAGCAGCCAGCGTGAGCGGCTGGCAGCCAGCGAGAGCTGCCAATAGCCACAGTGAACGACCATCCAGAGGCTGGCGACCGATCTGCCTCTTCCTGGAAGAGTGCAATGACGATACCAACATGGGCCAGTGAAACAATGTCCTCCGCAACTGGACTGAAGAACAAAAAGACAGCAACTTGTCTGTTCCCCTTCCCTGATTCCCCAACGCTGTTCCACTCCCCCAATTCCCCAATAAAATCTTTAAAAAAACAAAACAAAAAAACAGGCCAAAAGGAAGTTGAATCCCTTGGCTCGGCCTATTGCACTAAATGTTTCCAGAGGGGGCCGGCCTCGTGGCTCAGTGAAGAGCTAGCTCAAGAGTGTGAGCTGAGCTCTAAGCAACAGCAGTTTGATGCCCAACCCAAGCTGAGCTGCCACTGAGCTGCCAACAGGTGGCAGGATGGCTCAGCTAAAAAATTTTAAAAATTAAAAAAAAAAAAAAAGGTTTCCAGAGACCTAGGATCAGAAAATAAACTTCTTCCCCTCCTCCCTCTGTCCTTGAGGATCTTTTTCTTTTTCTCCACATGTAGCTTCCATAGGAGCTGGCTTCTCCATATATAAAGGAGAGCCTAGAGAAATACCTCAACAAGCTACGTACAGTTAGCTGGATATGACAAATGTGCGTAATGCATGTTTCATTATATTTCCTTGCCTTCCATGTGCTGTATCTAATAAATTACAAATCACATTCTTTACATTCTTTCTATTGCTTTGTAATTTGCCATTTTTTGCTTTAGGAAAATTTGGTGACAAATTTGTTTCCAATTGGTTTTTTTTGTATATGTCGGATCCCTTAATTCACATTGATAACTGAGATGACTGAGTTATCCCAGACTTATCAATTTATAAAACAAGGCTAACCCTGCATCATGGATTAGTAATCATTTCTGTGTCATTTTGCTTATCTGCTCTGAGTATAGTCATTACAGAATTTATTTCTCTATCTCTGGCAATTTCGATTACTGTATGTCTTGTTAGAATAGATCCTAATGTCCAGAAATGCAATTAGATAATTAAAAGTAGTCTCTTAATACATTTCTGGAAACTTAAGGGCACTATTCCAACATATAGGTTAATTTTACTTGTTTTAGTACTTTATATAAATGGAATCCTACAATGTATTTTATTTACATTAATTCCTATGGTACAACAGGCTGTAACAATACATGAAAAATGGTGGAGTAAGGGGATAGGTCCACTGGCAGTATTACAGCTTATTATATACATTCAGTGTTTTCTATGAAGCCTTACTAACAATGGTTTAGGCTCTTCTATATCAAATGTGATCACATTTTGGGAAAAATATATTTGAGACTATTCTGAAGGTAATTTTGGGTTTATTGACCTATATTAGTGTAAGTAGATGCCAAGAGGGTGGGAATTAGAAATGGAAAGAAGTAAACTGTAATGTTTAATATTTTCAGTGGGTATTTTTGTTTCAAACAGGAAAAAAGATTAAAATAAGGATTTTTAAACACCTCTCCTTTTCTCTTTTCCCAACTTAAAAATTCTGTACAGATAAACCCCCCTTGTTTTGTGGCAAAATAGACTGCAGTGTGATGGAAGTAAAAATCAGATTATTCTCCTACAGTATCTTATCCAGAGCATCTATAAGAGATTTCCCACACACAGCCTACTCTGATGGTAGAAATAGACACAAGGTACCCCTAGTGGCCACTGCAACTACAGTGGTATGTTTTTCCTCCAAGTGGGAGGTATTGGCAAGTAATTTGTTAGCATTGGTATGACCAGTTTGATGATAATGTTTGAATGGGAAAGATACTTAGAGTAAGCAAGCAATGTACAATAATACCTGATTATTTCTAATGACTTATAAAACAAAAAGGCTTTCACAGAACGTGAACAGAAATTTCAACATGCTTTCCTTCAGCTTTTGGTGATTTTTTAAAAGATGGTTAGATGTCAGGAATACTGTCTTCACTAGGTGATGCCTCAAACCTGTTACCAGTCTTCATGTTTAACTTTTATTCATTTTTGCCAATATACCCTTAGATTATTTCTTGGATTCATCACCTGTGGAATCCCTTACAGTATGACTTCAGGAAAACAGTGCAGTTCTTTGTCAAATAGTATGCAAATTACATAGATCAGTATTATTACTATACCAGTTGTACTGAACTCAGGAAAGCATAACCCATTAGTGAATTTAGACACAGAGACAAATATTTAAATTAGCAAGAAGTTTATCTGTTTCCTCAGGTTACTCCATGAAAATAAGATTGCTCATGTTATGATGGTTGGAGCCCTTTATGTTGCATTTTCTACAATGAGTGAAATACTGTAGGGACAGTTATATTTAATTTGGTCAGCACAGTGACACTGTTTTCCTATTTTTGCTATAGGTGTATATAACGAAGTGTATATTCACAATATTCTAAAAGAGAAATGTTCTGGTTGGTTGATTTCACAAGATGAGCATTCTTAATTATAGAATCCTAGAAGTCCATGTAAACATAGAAATTAAAATTCTTATAGTTTTCTAACTATAAACTATTAGTGTGTTATAATCATAACACTCTATATTAGACTCCATTAAAGACACAAATATGACTAAACACAGTTATTTTTTACTTTACAAAATTTTTTAGGAAAAATGTATTTAGTATAAACTGCCAATACTTAACATTGGTATGAGAATTTGTTTCAATTTTTGCTTATAAGCTAAAAATTTATCCTAATCCAGGAATTTTTAACTGAGTAACTGTGTACCTTCAATAGCTTTCATGGTTTTCTTGCTTTGAGGTGTCCCCATCCTACTGTCTTACAAGCCATTTTTCTTCACCTTCCCAAACTCTGTTTTTTAAAGACTTAGTTCAAGCATCACCTATCTGAGGATCCTTCTCCTCTCTGGACTAGGTTGTCGCTTCTCTGTATCTTGGTAGCATTTCATGCATAACATTTGACACATTGTTTCATAACCATTTGTTTTTCTTCCAAAACTGTAGGCTCCCCTAATACAGGTAATACATAGTCTTTCTCTTATGTATCTGCAGTGTTCAGCCCGATACTTGAAACATAGCAGGTACTCAGTTCATTAACTGGGCTGTATAAATAAGAGAAAGTAAAGGAATCATGATGTAAGCATTTTAAAAAATGAATAATGCATTTATTAGATTCTAATATTAAAATCTGAAAACCAGAAAGTCTTTATATTCATTACTATATTATACTAAATTATTCATTGCATGTATCAGATTGTGTTTATTTCTTGATTTAGGTGTTCTTTGTTGGCAGTGTTTGTGCTGAACGCACCAAAATTTATCACAAACTGAAACATTTTAAATTCAAGCTGTACCGCGACTGTTGCTCCGAGGTAAAGACAAAAGAAGTTGAAGATGAACAAGTTAAAAACACAGTGGAAAGAATTTTCAATCAGTTAAAAATAAGTGGCTGGATTGAGAAGGTAAGGTGACTATAAAAGAACTATGTAATTCAGTAGGTTCTGGAGCTTAATTATGATCAGGGGAAGGATACTACTGATTAGAAAGCAGTGAAATTTAAGAGAATCTCTCCTTCTCTCCCCGTCTTCATATTTTTTCTTCTTCCACCCATTCCTCTCATGCTTATCAGTCCCCTGCCCTGGTCCTTAATGTCCTAAACATTCATTCAGCTCATCAGGCAAATTTTAATCCACAATAATATTGTCCTTTAATGTAGGATTCTCTGTCCTTTCACTTTTATATATGTGGTACTCCTTACATATATATTAAGTCCCTGTATCTTCTTTGACAGAGTATAGGACTCACGTCTGCTTATCTGCTTCCTATTCTTTAGAGCAGTTCTTGTGATCTGAGAGTGAAGAAGCACCTGGTGCCAGTGAGGAAAGGATCTCGGCTGCCAGTTCTGATACCACCCACATCCTCTTCTTGAGGACATGGGACTTAGCAGTCAGCACTGTAACTGAAGATCAAGGGGAATGCAGAGGTTTAGGCCACAGCACTGATTTTGATTCCCCCCATCCTGTTCATCACTAAATTTGGCATCAGGGATAAAGTAGGGGTTTTGAAGAGTGCGCTGGATTCCTGAAGATCTGCTGGCAGCTCTTGAGCTCTGGTCTGCTCACAGAGCTCTTAGAATTGTTTACAGTGCATGGAAAGAATGCTAAAATGATTGCGGTCTTCTAAATGCATGCATGTTCTTACACATGCATGTGCATGCATGTGTAAGAACATGCAGCAGATTTTTAAGGCATTCAGATCAAGAGTATATTTAATCTTAAAAAAAAAAAAGGCTGACTTGAGATTCATTGCCTGGGTCATATATATCAGAAGGGAATTTGTAAAAGAGGAAAATAAAATAGAAGAGAGCTTAGACAATAAACTTTGAGCAGAGGGAAAGAAAAAGAGACCAACGAAACAGGAATGTCTTAGGACATGCCATGTTCCACAGAGGGCTCCGGGTCTGAGGGATGACATCAAGATGGTTTCCTTTTTGACAGTTACCCTCCCACTGCACACCACCACCTTCTTTGCCTGTCCCCCACATCATAACACTCAATTCATCTTTCTCTCATTTTCCTCTCTTCATCTTTTTACTTTGCTTCTGCTTCTCTCACCCTCAATACTTTCCTCCCTGTCCTCTGCATTTCAGTCTGCCTTAGGGAGAAACCATCACTTACCCATAAGTCCGGTCTTCATTTTGCTAGATGACAATAATTTCTTAAATGCTTTTATTGATGCATTTAAGTGTTGCCAACCCTCTAGTGGGGTTGAAAGACCCATTGAGACAGCACATTTTTAAAGAATTGTGTGCTAGATATAGAAAAATCACTGTGGGCCTGCCAAATGTCTCAGTCGGCTAAGAGTTAGCTTAAGAGCACAAGCCCTGAGCAACAATGCCGCTGGTTGGATTCCCACATGGGCCAGTGACGCTGCTCCCAAGCTGAGCTGCCACTGAGCTGCCAACAGATGGCAGGATGGCTCAGCTGGTGAGAGCACGTACTCCTAACAACAAGACTGCCTGTTCGATGGGGGGCTACGCCTGCCCACAACTAAGACTGAACTCCACATCTTGAGCTGAGCTGCCACCCGGATGGCTCTATGGATAGAGCATGAGCTCTTAACAACAAGGCTGCTGGTTCAACTCCGCATGGGATGGTGGCTATGTCCACCCGCAACTAAGACTGAACACAGCACCTTGAGCTTAGAGGCCACAAGCTGCTCACGGGAAGCCAGATGGCGACTGGTGCCCTCCACAACTAAGATTCAAGAACAACAACTTGGCTGGTCCCCCTCCCCAATTCCCCAACACTGTTCCCCTCCCCCAATTCCCTAATTTAGAAAAATCATTGTGCGTGTGTGTGTGTGTGTGTATAATATAAATGAACATTAAACTTCTTGCAGAAAAAAACTAAAAGCATTTTCAAATCAATTACCTTAAAGAGAGCTTAACAGTGTTTGTGACAAGAGAAGGATTTGGAATAAGAAAAACTATTCTTAGGAAGAGAAAGCCAAGTGTCACATTCTGCTTGGAGAATAACACTTAGCATTGCTATTGGAGGTATTTCAAGATTGTATGTGTTTAGGATAATATGCACATTTTTTTCTCATAAAATACTAGAGCTTCATTTTCTTTTTGAGATCCTTCCTACTTTAACACTATTTGTCTGTACACTTTCTCAGAAGATTTCCTGGAAACTAAAGAAGTTTGTAGCCGGGAAAAAAACCATATTCAGATTTCTGCGCTGTGATTAAATTTGGAAATGGTCAAGTGCTCTGACATTGCTCAGCATCACTCTGTCTACCCCTCAGTATGTGTGTGCCTTTGAGTGATAGCACTGAGTGTGTCCTGATGATGGCGATGCCTTCTTTGGCTGCAGTCTCATGGCCACGGTTACTATAACCCCTTAGAATGCCAGGACTCAGTGCTATTTGAATGACTATATATCCATGGCTCTTTCTTCTCTTACCTCCCAATCATTATATTTGTCCCTTCTTTTACCTTACACAAACTATTTGTACCTATCTTTCCTCCCCAAGCTTGTGTTTCACACCTTGGTTTTGTTTTGCCCTTTCTTGCTCCTCCTTCCTCCAGGCATTTTTCTTCCATTATCTCAGGATGTCTCAGCATTTCTTTCCTAAAACCTGCCACTTAGACTGACTTTATTCTTCTTGCTCCTCCTCCTAACAATCCTAAAGTAGGATGATCTGTTTTTAACCTAATAATATTAAAGCCGTAGGAGCAACCTGAGTGTAAGAAAAGAACAAATGATAAGAAAATTATAATAAAATGAAAATATGTAACATAATAGTAATCTATGTCTCATTCTAAATTAGTGCTGAAGAACATACTATCATATGCCATTGGCAAAATTCTAACAAATTTTTTTTTTTTTTAGAAGAAAGTGCCTATGATGATGGGGTTTTCAGGGAAGTAGATTATTGGGATTGTTGGGATGGGGTGTGAATCCATGAATACCAGGAAATGAAGAAAGTATGTCAGTACAAGTACCAAGTTTCAGTTTTACAGTTGTATTTAAAGTAAATTTTAAGTGTTATATAAATAAGAATTTTAAATTATAGTTAGATACCCTATCCCTTTGCAAAACTCTGCTCACATGTTCTCTTCCCTCTTTCCCTCTTTTTAACTTGTTTTTCCTTTTCCTTTTCTTCTCCTTAAACTGATGTTTTTCAAAACATGGCCCTAAACTACATGTGTCCGAATCAGCTAGAAGTTTGTGAAAATGTGTTGTGCCTGGCCTCACTGCAGACATACTGAATGAGACCCCTTGGGGGTGTTAAACACCCAATGTTTAATAAATTAGGCGATTTTTTTTTTAATAGTTCAGTCATTTTCTGTTTGTTTGTTTTTTAATTAAGATTTTATTGGGGAATTGGGGGAGGGGAACAGCATTGGGGAATCAGGGAAGGGGAACAGACAAGTTGCTGTCCTTTGGTTCTTCAGTCTAGTTGTGGAAGACATTACTTCACTGGTCCATGTTGGTATTGTGATCATTGCGCTCTTCCTGGCTGAGGCAGATCGGCCGCCTTCCACTGTATGGCCGCTCACTGCGGCTCTTAGCAGCTTACCCCGGCTGCCGGCCGCTCACGCTGGCTGCGGGCCACTCATAGTAATCTATGGCAGCCCAGTGCAGCCCTGCTGCAGCCTATGCCATCACCATTGACTCACGGCAGCCCAGCTCCAAGTGGAGCTGTTGTTCATCATCTTAGCTGTAGAGGGCGCAGCGTCACTGGCCCTCATGTGGGATTCGAACAAGGGCCTTGCTGCTCAGAGCTGGCGTCCCAAGCCAGCTCTTAACAAACGCGCCATTCTGCTGGCCCTAGGCGATTCTTAGGACAATTAAAGATAGAGGGCCACTGCTTAAAAGTACAAGTGGCACTATGTTCTCTTCTTGGCCTCCAAGCTCACTCCCTTGGCAAACCCTTTCCTTTTTTCAGGTCTAACTGTCATTTTTTAGTAGAAGACCCCAAACTTCTTTTATGTTCTGACCTATCTCAAACTCTCCTCCCACAATTCCAGCTGTTTTCATCAATCGGTCCATCCTCACTCTTAAGGGCTTGACATAATAAGACCCAAACTCTCCAAATTTTCAGTAAAGAATGATGGAAGCAGAAACTTTAGGTGGAGAGAATTCTGCCCAGGTATTATAACTGACTTCTCTCTGAGTTTCACTTTCCTCTTAGACGTTTTTCTTTTTGCACATTAAAGCTGCACCCCAGCCCCACTCTTTAAATCTCAGAAATAGCATACTATAATGGTTAAAAGCATGAATTTCAATATTTCCTAGCAGTAGAATTTGGGGGCAAGTTACTTTATTTCTCTAAGCCTAAGTTTTCTCTTCAGTAAAATAGGAACTATAACAAAAATAATAATGGAGATTTTGTTTGTGGAGGTTAAATGAGCAACACGCTTTAAACATTTAGTATAGGACCTAGCAATTACTAATTGGTCAATTAAGGTTAGCTATTATTAGCAATAAAAGCAAGGAGAGGTTTTCCTTCCTTAGTATAGTTGAGATAGACTGTAATTTTCCAAAATAAATTGAATAAAAAATATAAAGAAAGATACAAAGCATAAAAACACTCAGACTTTAAAGGTATAGATTCCTAATCCTAGAGTACTTTACTTATATCTAATAGATGTTCCCTTAATAGTCCATAGGTTATTTCCCCTCCTGTCCTTCATTCTTTCTAGAGAAAGTGATCTAGTTAGTCAGAGATCTTTGGAAGCATGGGGAAGGTTTCATGGCCTATCTAGAAGGAAAATACACTCCTCATACACCCTTCCATAGCTGCCTAATTACCACAAGCGCCTGAGTCATCAGGACCCTCTCTCACCTCACTGGGAGTAGAACCAGAGTTCATAAGGAGAGTTAAGAAACCATTAGTCAGTTAATCTCCTCAATTGAGGTAAGCACTTTGAACTCTATCGGCCCTAAAATCTCCAGATCATCCTGACTCCTGTCTTAGCTTATCCCCACCTTATCTTTATCATCATTGTTGTCACTCAAGTTTGGGCCCTCCTTACCTAAATTATTATAGTAGATTCATAACTAGTTGCCAAACTATTTTAGAATGGTTGTTTTCCCACCTATAATACCTTGTAGATCATGTCAGTCTCCTGCCTTCATAGCTTTAGCAGCTTTCTATCAGTCACGTTTTTGTCGAACTCCTTAACCTAGCATTTTGTACTTTTTTTTTTTTTTTTTTAGGGCAGTGTCACTGGCCCTCATATGTGGGACCTGAACAGGGCCTCTGGCTTCCGAAGCCAGCACTTAACCACTGCGCCACTCAGCCGGCCCCATTTCATACTTTTTATTCCCTAACCTCAACCTCTTTGGTTCAGTCTTATCTCTCTCTATTCCCCTAAAAAAAACTCAGATTGTAGTCAAATCCCGTACTTTCTTGTCACTGTTGTATGGACTGTTGTCTCCTACAGAGAACTCTCCCCACCAAATCTTTGCCTACCAAATCTTTTTTCCAGAACAGCTTCAATGCCTCTCTTTCCTGGCCACCTCAATTACCCGTGACCCCTCCTTGGAAACCTCATAGCAGTGTCTATACTTCTTTATGGCATTTGTTATTGGTTGTCATTGGTGTATTACTACTGAACTCTGTTCTCCTTAGGGGTAGAAAAAGCAATTTTTTTCTTTTTTTGTACCTAGACAGTCATTAGTAGAGTATTTGATATATGTTATGCATTCAACAAATTCTTGTTGAATAATTTATTGAAGTTGTTATACTTCTATAAATATATTAGAGAACTAATTTACAAGAAACTTAAGAAAATCAATAATTTCAGTTTGACCTCTTTCTAATGTTTTAATGAGTTAGAAATTCTTATTGGAAAGTGAGTCCCTGTTTATGTAAAAAAGATTTTTGTTCATGATTACCATGAAATGAACTTGTTCCTGTTTGTGTCTGTAGTAGACTGTAAAGGCCTAGCTTATTTTCATTGCTTTGAGTAAAGTAACTAGCTTTTTATTGTACACAGAAATATGATGAACTTCAAGGATATCTCAATGATGCGGATTGCTTTCAAGATGAGAAGTTTGACTGAATTATAACACATTTCCTTCAGAGAAGATTTTATAAATTCCTGTAAATGTGAAGATCATGAGTCTTGTTTCTCTGTATCATGTGACATGTATATGTTTTATGTATATCTTCATGGCAAAAGATCTTGTTTAAAACATTCATTTTAATTTCCATGAAATGGCACTCTACAGTCTAATAAAGCTTTCATCTGCTATGCATAGAAAGCATAGGCTTAATAATTTTTAAGTGTATTTTGAAGTTATATAACAATGCCTTTATAACAGATGCCTATCAAGTGAATGAGCTGCTCATGTCCTGTCAGTTTAGTAGAAAAATATTGCATTTATAAAATGTATTTAGACCAACATTGACATGTATTTATTGCTGAATCCCTGCCCAGATCTGTTTATTATAGTTTTTCAGCATCAAATGATCTTCACTAATATGCGTTTTACTACTATCATTATCTAAATCAGTGGGCCATAGAAGAAACCTCAATGCTTCATTCAGTTCAGTTCCGTTGCCTCAGAATCAGACTGTGCTTTTTTTCCCTTTCCTAAAGTTTCCCTTTGGATTTTAGGCCTCAAGAATCTTTCAACCCTCACATTCTGGAGTAATTTTGTGATATGTATTTTCATGCTTCAAAATCATTCTTTTTTCTATTCAGTTTTGTCTATGTGTTTATAATTAAGATGTACAGCAATACCTTGGTTTTGCGAGCGAAACAAACTACTCCTGTTGTAAGACATCACTCGTTTACCAAGTTAAAATGTATTATTAGGTTCGTGCAAATGTAATTGTGGTGTATGCCATTACAAGTAATGGCAAAAACAGCTATTACTTTTGCATCAACCTAATAGAAATGTTTGCTCGTCTTGCGGAACACTCAAAAACCAAGTTACTCGCAATCCAAGGTTTTACTGTATTCTGTTTATTTTTATCCATAACTTTTCCCATACAAGTTTTTATACAGGATGAAAAGATCTGAGAGAGACAGATTCATCCAAAAACAGTTTAAAAGCAAATTTTGGCATCTGCATTGCTTTGCACATCTAAATTTTCCCATAATAAAATAAAATGGTTTCAGAGTGAACAAATGGACCCTCTCTATCCTGTATCTTTAATTCTTAAAAGTTGTGTTCTAGTAGGATCTATTTTACTGTGGAATTCTAAATACTCGTCTTGTACTTCAAACGTTGGTTGAAACTGGCTTCATTTTGTGAGGTTCATAGCATGGATTTCAGTGTACATGCATACATAAAAAGCTATATTTTATTTAGTCCTTACATTGAGATTAGTTCATTCTTTCTGAAGTTATTTCTGTTATTATTGTAAACAAAACAGGTAGGAAAAGCTCACAAAGAGGTGAGAGTATTGAGGCTGATGTTTCGTGTGAGGAGTGCATACGTTTTTGCTGTTTTCTGGGGTCATCACAACTGAGCAAGCTTCTTCAGTGAGTGTTTGGAGAATACAAGAGGCTTTTAGGTACATAATAACACCAAAAGAATGGCAAAGAGACAGGCTGTTAGAAAATGAGAATTAGCATGGGTCAGGGAGCCGAATGCAAATAGTCTATTAAGAAAACAAATGTTGAGGGAGCATTTGAGATTTTGTTCTTCCAGCAATTGTCACAAGAGTTTGGCTCAAATAAACTCTTGTAAAAATTCTCTAAAAAAAAAGAAAACAAATGTTGAGGAAAATAGAACCATTTGCAGATACTGCAACATACTATTACTTTATCATCATCATCATCAATATCATTGATTCAATATATTAAAAAGAAATCATTTGTAAACTATAGATCTCTCATGTCTAAACTTTTTAGATCTGGGCATTTATTATTATAGTGTTAGATACTTAAGTGTTAGTTATCTATGGATAATAGAGGTGATAATGAAGACACAAATGGACAAGTAAAAGGGAAGTTATGCTTGAAAGAGTTCATATGGCTGTACAGAAGCTTTAGGGTTATACGAGAGGGACCAGTACCATAAAAAGGGAAAAAAGAAATATTTATTTTATTGGCAATTGGATGTAATTGACTATTTTCTCACTTGTCTGCTCCCATATTCAGATGAGTAGTTCTATTCACTACTCATTTCTTGGAGGTATTCTAGGACTTGCTTATATTCCAGTATGTTGATTGAGGTGTAATTGCAGGGCTTCAGCTATTTTGAGGATTGTCTGTTCTCCCTGTAACTCTTTTCATACTTGATGTTGAGGCAGCAAGTCCCGTGGTTAAGAAAGCATAGGTTTAAAATCAGTCTTGAGGTTGAGTCCTGGTCTTTTACTTGCTAGTTACATGTACTGGAACAAGTAGTTTAATTTCGATAAGCCTTAGTTTCCTTATTTATAAATGGGTTAATAATACCTATCTCTCAGGATTGTTTGTGGAGTAAGGGAGATATACAGCGAGGGCTGGGCCTGAAACAGTGATTGTAAATCAATAGCAACAGATGTGAATAGAAATGAAGATGTGGCTGAAGATGGCAACTTGAAGATAAATGGCTGTAAAGTAAATTTGTGCAAAAGACATTAAAGAAGTGTCCTACACCACTGGAATGTAGTATGAAAATATTAATTCTTGCTTGACAAATTTTTAAGGTATCCCTGTCTAGCATAGAAATCAAAGTTGACATCATTTAGGAATAGCAGATCTGTGTTATTAAAACCCATGCTAATGCAGGACAGTAGAGTGAACAGTGAGTTTTAAGTGTAAATATTACTTTTTTTTGTTTTGTCAAGTATGATTGCTGAATATAAAGTACCCATAGTAATAGAAAAGATAATATCTAATGAATACAACTTTTTAAAAATCAAATATAAAATGATCAAAATCCTTAACTTTTGACACCTCCTGAGAAAGTTCTCCATTCAAATTTGCATACCTAACCAAGATACATTTCTGCTTTTCTCCACATAAGTGGTGAGGAACTTAGCCTGGGACAGATGGAAGTATGTTCCAATGGAAAGTAAAAAATGTTGTAGTCCATCAATGGGTACTTGTCCCCAATTGCAAACTAAGATCACAGGATTTGTGAAAGTGAAATAGACTCAAGTAGGCCAGCCTATTGGGAACTAAATTGTAAATAATTCCAGTCTTAAAATGTTTGCATTGCTTTTACCCATCCATTTCTATTCATAGCTCAGTTTGAAGCAGGAGCATGTTACTGAGATGTCAGGGTTGGTTTAAATTAACAAAGCCCCATTGGCTTGAGACCTCAAATCCAATGACTTCCAAGCTAGGGCACACATGGTATTTACGGTACTGACTGTCCCAATATTGTGCTCACCTTCATTTATTCTTCATAATTGATAATGACAAGTAAAATCCAATATACCGTTTGAGATCTTAAAGGTAGGATCATTTGAAGATGAGCGGACAACAGTCCGTGTAAGAGATCTATTTGGTTTGTGTTATTAAACTTGAAACTCAGCTGCTACGTATTGATCTTCCTCATTACATATGTAAGCCAGGTAGCTATGGAGACCTCGGATCTTGCATTTGTCATAGGCATCTTGTAGTTTCAAAGAAAAACCTTTTCCCCCTCAAAACTAGTATTGGTAAGTTCATCATAAAATATTCTATATCCCTGCTGATTTGCTTGTGATGCCCCAGGGTCCATAGACACGCAAACACTCAAGAAGGTAGACAAGACACCTGCCTGCCCTTTAGGAGCTACAAATGCGATTCCCTCTCCTCTCCACCCCCCATCCCCATGCCCAACACGCACAGGCTCCCACCTACAGCCGGCTGATTAACATTTCCTCAGTGCTCACCCAGCTCTCGCTCGGGTGCTCAGCGGAGTACTTGTCAACATATTGAAAAATGAAAATGATATCCTCAGGGGGGCGTAATGTAGATCTGAGAGGGAAAATACATTCCCTGGCTGGGGATTTCTTAAACATTTACAGCTGATGAAGTAGTAGTTGTAGAGGTTGGGGAATTTCCCCAGCCTTCCCCCTTTAGCCTAGGCTGAGGCAGAGCTAAGCGCGTAGTGAGACGCGCAGGCTTTGGGATTTACCTCTTCAGCCACTGGGAGGCCCTCTGCGTTCCCCGTCCCTCGGTGGCTGGCTGCAATTACTCACTCGTGCAGTGGCACCAGCCTTCCACCAGGGAGCCTCGGAACGCTCGCCCGCTCGCTCGCCCGCCCGCCCCCTCCACCCCCTCCGCCCCCCCACCCCCATCTGCAGCTTGCTGGCTCTCTCTTTCTCCCTCTGTCTCACTCTCTCTCTTTCTCTCCCTCTCCTATCGGAGCACAATGAAAGCCTGTGTATCGCCGTGACTCGGGGCAGTGGAGCCAGTGTCAGCAAAGCGGCTAACAACAGACGGGAAAGAGAAAGGAAAATACAAGCTACTTTTTTTTTTTTTTCCATCTATAAAGCGGAGCAATACAAGAGATAGAACCACATTGCTTATTACGAGCCCAGACCCTCAGATCCACTGGCCGGGATGGAATGTACAAAAGTGGACAGAAAAGTGGCTGGATATGACTCGGTGCAATTTGCTGGAAGTTTGTAAGTTTGACCATCGTTTGTAAATTACTCTCGGAAGAGTTTGTCTCGCTTGATACTGTGTTAGAATACAGCCGGGGGTGAGGAATAGAAACCTAAGCGGGAAAGAAAAAAAATGTGTTGAAGGATCTTTCTCAGTGGCTAGCGACTTCAGACTGCTTTCATAGGAAACCTTAGAGGGAATGAGGATTTTACCGGTGATTGGATTAGCCGAAGAAAAAAGAATGGTCCAAAAGTCCAGTTACTGACATTGTTAACAATTGAAAAGCTGTCTCCCTCTTTTGGGAGAAGACAACATCCTACAGCCCCCCAAAGAGGAGGAAACACCGGAGCAAAGGGAAAGGGAGGTGAAATTAAAAGCCAAAAGACAGACTCACTTGATTTTTGTACGGTGTGAACATTGACTTCAAAAACCTTCTGAAACAGCACTTTTTTTTTTTTTAAACCTGAGGAAAAGTAAAGGCTGCGGGTTGTATCGACCATGGTAGAAATGTGTTTCTCTGCAGAAACATCCTCATAAAGAATTTTCGAAACAACTAGGTGAGGGGGAGTCCAGCTCTCTATTAATACCTCTCTCAATTCCCTTTGCTGTCTGTTTCTGTCTCTGGCTTGACAATCCCAAATTCTTGCTCTCAACCCCCAGATGGTGTGTTGACAAAGTACCTAGTGGCTCTTATCAGCTTGGTGGGGGGAAAAAAACCCCACCAACTCTGTCCCAACTTCTCCAGGGCTGTCAAATGCAACTAGAGTAAGTTGACCAGGGTTTGTTTCCAACTTATCCTCTGTGGTTGGTTTCTATTCTTGCTCCTCATCCTCTTTTTACTAACGCCCCTCCCCCACACCTTCTCCACGGCTCCCCCCAACCTCTGAAGACCTCTATTCATGTGGCCCTGAACACTGAGCTCACATTGTCAAAAACAGATTTGCCTGCAATAGCCAGCAGTAGCCTCCTTCCACCTCACCATCCCAGAGGTAGCAATCATTGTGTCCGCCAAGATGGGGGACACAGCGCCCCCGCAGGCCCCCACCGGAGGGCTAGGGGGGGCCCCTGGGGCGGGGCTCCTTGGAGGGGGCTCAGTCACCCCAAGAGTGCACAGTGCTATCGTGGAGCGCCTCCGGGCTCGGATTGCCGTCTGCCGCCAGCACCACCTGAGCTGTGAAGGACGCTATGAACGTGGTAGGGCTGAGAGCTCAGACAGGGAAAGAGAGAGCACCCTGCAGCTCCTGAGCCTTGTCCAGCATGGCCAGGGGGCAAGGAAGACTGGCAAACACACCAAGGCCACTGCCACTGCTGCCACCACTACAGCCCCTCCACCACCCCCTGCTGCCCCTCCTACAGCCTCCCAAGCAGCAGTGACAGCAGCCCCACCGCCCCCACCGGACTATCACCATCACCACCAGCAGCACCTGCTAAACAGTAGCAATAATGGTGGCAGTGGTGGGATCGATGGGGAGCAGCAGCCACCAGCTTCAACCTCCGGGGACCAGAGGAACTCAGCCCTGATTGCGGTAAGGCTCCTGGTTTTCTCATGATTCTGGCTGTGGTTGCGTGGCCTTTTGTGAAGGTAGAGCTTTCTGTGGCCTGACGTGGAGTGGACAGCAGTGAAAAGGGCCAATGTGTCACCTGACTACCCCAAAGGCCATTGGGTGTGCTGTTTGTGTGGTTTATACTCTTACTCATCAAGTTCTGCTGGTGCTCATTCATGGCTTTTCCTCTATGTGTAAGGTATTCCTTAAGTGGTAAGAAGCCTGAGTTTTCCACAGGCTCTTTGAGGCCCACAGCTTATAGAAGCGGTAGCTACAACCTAGCAGGACCTGAGCCTCTGAGGAAGACCAGGTTTCAAGGATACCCCTGCTTTGACTAGCCAGCTTCAATAAGGTCCAACAAGCTATTCTTGCGCCAGAAAACAATTATCAGTCCAGCTGACCTTTATCAAAACCTTTTCCTTCTTGTCCCATTTCCCCTCCCCCCTTTAAAGTGGCCCCTTCTGCTTGGGTTAAGAGAACCCAAATGGTGATTTCCAACACACAGAAGTTCCTTGAATATCCCCTCAGTAGAAAACAAAATTTGGAGGGGAATATCTCAAAGGCTAGTGAGGGAACATTTCTGAGAGGCCTATCCCCTGATTTCCTATAGATTTCCCCAATCCCCTATCCCATCTACCTTCTTTTCATAGACACTTCAGTCAGGTAGTACTATATTACAGCATTCATTAAATTGGGCAGGCACAAATGAGCTATTTACATGCTATCATCCTAGGAATCACTTTGTCTTCACATATTTCTGGTGACAGGACATCAAACCTGAAAGTTCTGATCAAGTTTCTGACTGGAAGTTCTTCCTCAGAGGCACAGACACGCCCCATCCCAGAGGGAGTATCCCTTGAATCATTGGCTCTCGGTGCCAGTCCTGGTCAGGTGACTGTCTGCCGTGTGCTTGGAGTCCCCCAAAGCTGCTGGGCCAGTGGCCTCTGGGTAGAAGGTGGAGCCCTGCCTTGCAGCCCTGCAAGCTTCCTCCATTTCTGATTTCTGTGGGCCTCCTGAAGTCCCGTGTCCACTCATAGCACAGCTCATTTGCCCAAGTCAGCCCTAATGAAAGTCAGCAACAGGAAATGGCCAGGCAAGCCAAAAAGTACTCAAAAAGCCCAAAGGAAGGAGGGCACTGCGTCAGACTTCTCCAAGGGAGTTTGAAAAGGAGATCTCCGGGGAGGACACCCTGCAGACAAGCCCACAGGATGCTGCTTGTGGCTCCCTCTTACCCCTGGCCTGGGTCTGTGGTGATAAAGTTTCCAGAAACTGGGGGTGGGCTAAGAGGTACTCTTCTCCCCCACCACACATACATTTTACTTGGAATGCCTAGAACTGCAACTTCCTGGCGAAGATTCCAGATGAAAAAGAACTGCTAACGGTTAAACTGCCCAGTGTTTGCTGTTTTATCCTTGAATACAATTAGCTTGTGGGGTTGTCTTAGAGCTTCAAGGCCTAATTTCCTTTCCCTACCACCTGCTCTATCCCCACCTCTCCCTGGAATTCCCTAGGAGAGCAATGGGAGTTTGTTTTGTGAAGGCGAGATGCTGAGGTGAAGGAGGGGGGTAAAGAATCACTCGAATGGAGAGAAGAATGAGGTTTGTATGCATGTGTGTGTCACTGGCATCTGCAGCCAAAAGTATCTAAATGCCTTGATTGTCCCCAGTAAATTTATAATCTGTCTGCAAGTCTCCTAATAATACGGCTTTGTGTGCTTCACAGTCTCCTGGTAAGTGTTTCTGGGGATGATACAGGGAATGAGGCGCCCAGCCCTTCTCAATGAAGAAGACTGATCTCTGTCCTGGGTGCCAAGACTGGACATGGCCTTCACATCCCAGCCTCTGCGGGGAAGGTGGCATGTCTGTCTGCCTGTGGCATCATGCTTTTGGTTTTTGCTCTTATCCATTGTGGAAGTAAGATGAGGCTGCCGTCTTTTACTTGGGGGTTCGGGGATGCAAAATGAAACCAATGTCAGTGGTTATTATAACTTTACGATTAGCAATATCCATGCTGGAAGGAAGTGAGAGAACAGTGTCTGGCCTGTTCCAACTGAAGGCTTACTGCTACAGAAGCCAAAGGTGGCTGCTGTACCACTCCTGTTCTAAGAGAGAATCTTTTTTTTTCTCCCAACCACCAACCATCACTTAAAGCAGTCCCTTAGAGGACCACCCTGTCCTAATGCAATGATGATGATGAGGGGCATTCAATGATGATGATGTGAGTTAAGGGTGAAAAGAATAGTTCATGTTTAATGTTTGCTGTTCATTGAAAATGTGTGGCATTGCAAGGGGTAATACTGCGCCCCCCCCCTTTGGTTATTGGAAAGCCCCTTCTCCATTTTAGCTTCTAAATTTGGTGCTTTGTTACTCAGCATGGTACTCAAGAGATGGTGATGCAAGTACTGTATTAACCTGATAACATTGTGTTGGAAGGGAGGCCTAGGCTTTTGGGAGTGATTCACCAAGCCCGTTAGACCTGCCGGCCTCACTTCACTCAGGCTCCTTTTATTTTCTGAAACACTATTAGTTTAAAGGGGCCTTTGCACAGAAGGAGTGTCAGAATTCTTCGTAATTGTATTGCTACTGTGTCCATAACCAGATTTGTTTTTGTCTGGGTGTGTAGAGTGTATCACTTTAATAGTGAATTCATATTCCATAAGTGGCCATAAACGTCCTTTGGAGAAAGGCAGGGGATATTGATCATCTGAAATCAAATATGCACTGTGTTCTCAGTTGAAAGAAAGCTCTGTATCATGCATACCTGCTAGTACAATGCCTTGCATATAGTCTGTAATACTTGAATGAGGGTGAAGGGAGAACTTCTGTTCAACAGGATAGTGTTAACTTTGAGGGGTGTTGTTCTGCAAGGATGATTTAATGTCTGAGTTTTCTCAATAGCCTAAGATTCAAGAACAATGCAAGAATAACCTCTAAGCCAGTTCTAATTCTGTCCACCTTGAGAGCCTAATTCTGCAGCCCTTACTCAGCCGGTTTCTTCATTTAGCTCAAGTACAAGTTCAGGGGAAGCCCCCTTGCTTCAGGAGCTGCAGGGACAGGGCCTTTCCGAGGGCCCGGATTGTTGGGCTTTGAGCAGATCTGCATTTCTAGCCACTTGGAGCAGGCTTCAGGCGCTTAAATCATTTTCTGGTGAAGTATGTTTGAATCTCTGAATGAACTGTGAAACTGAATAATTGCTGGTCCCTGGAACAGTACGGTTTAGAGCTTCCGTGGTGCATTATTAATCTTTCCCTTTTGCCCGAGACAAACTCTCTTTCTGTTGCATAGACTGTGTTGCTAGGATGGCTAGATAAGTGGTTCCAAGTCATCTTTGGCTTTCGAGATTATCTTTTCTCTAACGTAGTGTGGAGGAAAGAAAGCAGATCAGACAAGGAGTCTGCATCCTCGGTTCTGTGCCTGCCTGATCACTCCCAGCTGGGTGACCCAGGACAAGTTACTTAGCAGTCATCTGTAAAACAGAGAGAACAATAACGCTGCCCTAGCTTGTTGAGAGAAGCAAATGAATGTGTGTTTCCGAACAGGCTTTGGAAAAATAAAACCCTGCAGAAACGCAAGGCATTGTTACTAGTTTTACTAATAATAAACTACTAAACAACATATCATAATACCAGTTTTTTTCCAGAGATTAAAAGTATACTTAAGCTTTCGGTTGTCTGTTTTAAATGGTGAAATACTTTTTATTGTAAATCGAGGGCTTGGTATTTCAAAGTCAGTGCTGTCAGGATAAGATTGAGATGTCAGTAGACTGAAGTACCCCTGAAGCACTCTTGCCCACCCCCCTCAATCCTAGTAAACATGGTTAATGCTGTGAAAGCATTTAGGGTCTGTGAGTGCATGTCCTTTGCAGGCCACTGTGTGGACCTGAGCAGCTTTGGAAAGGTGTGGCCACCGGGGTGTCTTTAAGGAATATTAGAAAAGTTGTTTGCACAAATGGCATGGGAAAGTTAAATATTTTGTCAACAATCGTCGCAAATGTTAATTGTTAGCTTAAGAAAGTCAAACAAGTTAAATCATTGCCAGAGTTCCCTCGTTATTTTTAACTGATAATAATCAGGTTTCCAATGGACAATTCAAAATTTAAAAGCTGTAAGTAGGGGGCTGAGAACAGAAATCATTTATTGGCCAGATCTGGGTGTCTGTCGATGTGATAAATGTCCTCTCTAGGCCAGTGATAGGAGTGTTTACATTATTTATATACGCAGCCATCATTTCCTTAAGGACTGTCCTATTTTTGTTCTGTTTTCCAGAACAAAGTAATAAAGGGAGAGTTCTTCACTATCCAGGACCATCCTACTACTTCTTTCCAGTAAAGAAAATTGTAAGGTCTCACACAGGCAAAAAAGTCCAGGTGGAGAGAGAAGTTGGTACAATTCTTTATCAAAAATTGACAGAAAGCTTGCTTTGACAGCTAAGTGATGTTATGTCAACCAAGATATCTTGCTTGTTTAGGTCAATGTTTATCTATGGAAGTCATCTACTTTCTTTGAGATAATGTCATTGAGAGGTGATACTCACCAAATTTTTCTAAGCCTTAAAGTTTAATACCCTATGGCTTCCCTATTTTTTTTTTTAAAGATTTTATTGGGTAATTGGGGGAGGGGAACAGCGTTGGGGAACCGGGAATGACAAGTTGCCATCCTTTGGTTCTTCAATCTAGCTGTGGAAGACATTGCTTCACTGGCCCATGTTGGTATTTTCATGGCGCTCTTCCCAGGTGAGGCAGATCAGTCGCCGGCCTCTGGACGGCCATTCACAGCGGCTCTTGGCAGCTCACACTGGCTGCTGGCCACTCACTGTAGCCCATGGCAGCCCACTGCATCAGGGGCTGCAGCTATGCCATCCCTGGGACTCACAGCAGCCCAGCTCCACGTGGAGCTGTTGTTCACCATCTTAGCTGTAGAGGGCAATGTCACTAGCCCTCATATGTGGGATCCGAACCTGGGCCACTGGCATCCCAAGCCAGCTCTTAACCAACGCGCCACTGAGCTGGCCCTGGCTTCCCTATTTTTGTAAGTAAGACAAGCATGGGTTTTCAAATGTTCTTAGACATAACAATTAAATATGACTAAAAGAATGGCCACGATGTATGTTTTTGTTTTTATTGATGTTGTGTATGTGTTTAACACTGCTATATAATCTCAAAAAGCCTAGAAAGAAAGTTGGGAAAAAAAAAATCATCCAGTTCTGCTATGCGTGGCAGGCAGCTAAACCATTCTGAGTGAATCCTACTGTTGCCTTGTTCTTTAATAGCCCCTTATGTATGTTCATAGGCAGGGTCATGTTTTTTTTGAGGGCAGTATCACTGGCCCTCATATGTGGGACCCGAACCAGGACCACTGGCTTCCCAAGCCAGCGCTTAACCACTGCACCACTTGACTGGCCCATGCAGGGTCATGTTTAATGAAAACAATTCTAAATTCTTCTATCTTGTATTTTCATGATAATTTCCCTCACATCTAAAGACATAGGAGGCAAATCAAGACCACATTGATAAAGTAGTAGCAAAAGTACTGACTAGGTAGAATGGACCAAAACTGACATAAAAAATCAGAGGGAGAGAGAAATAAATATTTATTGAGCCATAAAATGTACAGGGCACTTTTATTACAGACTTGGTAATGCCTTACCAAAAAAAAAAAAAAAAAAAGGTGAGTAAGCAACATTTTCCCCATTTTACAAATAAGGAAACTGATGCTTAAGAGATAGATTAAATGAAAATTTTTTTTCCTTTAACTTTCCCCAAATTTCCTTCTTTTTTATCTTAAATTAAAGTTTATCGGGGTGACAATTGTTGGTAAAGTTACATAGGTTTCATGTGTAGAATTCTGTAATACATCATCTATATATCACATTGTGTGCTCACCACCCAGAGTCAGTTCTCCTTCCATTAGCATGTATTTGATCCCTTTTACCCTCATCTACCACCCCCCAAGAATTTAATGCATAGAGTTTTATAGTTCAACCTGGGTTCGAATCCCTACTTCACATCTACTAGCTATATGAGCTTGGGGAAATAATTTTATTCTTTTTGGGGATCAGTGTCTTCTTCTGTCAAATAAAGCTAATATCCTCTGGCAAAAAATCAGCATAGTGCCCAACACATCGTTGCTCAAAGCATGAATACTCTTAGAAGTTGGTAGGAGAGTGATTCAAATCCAGGCCAAAGAGAGCTTGATGGAGAATGTAGGTCACCAGCAGGGCCTGGGAGAAGAGAGAGAATACAGAAATGTGGAATGGGGTAGCTGAGTGCAGGTGAGCGTGAACGTGAGGTGTTTGGGGCCAGAGAGTGAAGCCCGACGGCCATTGATTGGGTTTGAGCAGTGAGGGGGACAGGTGAGGAAGATCCACTTCCTGGAGTGTCTGGAGCTCTCTGGCAAGAGTAAAATCAGCAGCCCTGGAAAATGATAGAGCAAGGACGGCTCAGGAGTCAGCATCTATGAAGCAATAATAATCCTTCATGTACTTGAAGACAGGTATTACATTTCCCCTCCAGCAGCCTCTTCTCATAGTGCATTGCCTAAGTGTTCTGTATTACCTATCCTCAAGTCCCCTGAGCTGCTTAATGCCTTGCTATTTACACACTTCTCCCATTCGCAGTGAGTTATATACAGCATGACATGGCCTTTGGCATCACAAGGAGATGGTTTTAAAAGCCTACTAGCTAGACACAAAAGAGAAACTAAAAGAAGCAGAACCGACTATAGCTGAACCGACTAGAGCTCTCTTCTTAGGCTCGCTAGGCTTTCCAGTGCAAATAAGAATTGCCCTGCGGGTAAAAGTGGATTCTCCTGATGTGTAAACTGATCTTCTTCACCAATGAGTTTGCTTGTTTACTAACTTGGAAAAGGTGTTTTCATTAATAAATAAATACATACATAAATCGCGAGCACTAATTTATGAGAAACTGTGATTCCAGATGATCTCTGAGAGTTACTTATTTTCTTGCTTGCTTGCTTTTTAATGCAGATGTGCAGATCTTTTACTTGTCCTAAGGTTTAGTCAGATACCCATTTCCCCTAGTTGGTCCCTGTTCACAGGGCACAGGGAAGGGACCTTGGGGAATAGATAGCAGAAGAGAAAATCCCATGGGTGCTTCCCTCCCTGATTCAAGGCATAATACTGGGATGCGGACCTTAGCTAGTGGGCCATCTACCTATGGCTGCTGGCTTCCACCCTTTCCTACAAGTATCTAAGGAACAGATGTGGGAGATTAAAAGCTGTTTCATTTCCTTCTAGAGGGGCTGTAGAGAAGTTCACATATGCTCTACGAGGCTTGAAGAAGGCTAGAGAGTTGGGCCCTACCACAACCAATTGCCAAAGGAATGGCTTTGAAAATGGGCAAAGAACAGAATTTATGTGCTCTGTGTTCTCCCTGGCTTTAGCTAAGGTTCTGAAATCTCATATCAAGATTGTGGAAATGGGTGCTTTTATAGGGTTTGGAGAAATTATCCATTAATTCAATAAAGGATCAGTGCACAGCTATTCCATGTTGTAAGAACTAATGTACCCATGATGAGCAATTTGGTATAGCCTTTGCCCTCTTAGTATTTATAGTCTAAAAGGAGCATGGGTGGGTTGGAAGTACAACTGTTGAAGTTGGCTGTTTAGGGAGGCAAGGAAGCATAGCAGTTAAGAGCCTGGGGTTAGGAGTGAAACTACCTGGTATCAAATCACAGCTCTACCACCTAACAGCTGTGTCTTCTTGGTTAAGTTAATTAATTGTTCCTGCCTCAGTTCCCTCATCTGTAAAATGGAGTAATAGTAATAGAACTCACCACTTAGGGTTGTTGAGCAAATGATGTAATTAATTGCCTGCCACCTAGTAGAGGCTTAATACATTTTAGCTGTTGTTATTAATGTGAGAAGTGACATGCTTGAGTCAGATTCATGGTTTTCCAAGCCCTGGATTCTGTCTCCAGAAGTGTGCCAGGGACATTTTGTAGAAGGACATGGCTTTTCTCCTTACTATTTACTTAAAATGGTTAGTGAGGGGATATCATGTGATCAAGTTTCCCTAAATAGTTTAATATGGGGATGTCATCTGGGGTGGATTTACATCGCCCTGGAATGGGTTAGTGTCCTTCTTGAGAACAGAACCAATTAATATTTATTCAATTCCTTGGATTCTAGGACTCCTAACCCTGATTTTGACTAGGGTGAGTGTTTATTTGACTTGACTTCTTCAGCCATAGAGAGTGGGTTTCCATTCAGTTTCCCAGCGAGTGTGGCATGTGGGCTTTGTGGGTAGTAAATGAGAAATTTAAATTGTTTATTGAGAGTTTGGAATCATTAGAGCTGAATAGCCAAAAAAAAAACGTTTAACTGAATTATTAATTCAGACTGATGAATAATTCTTAAGTGAATCTGGTCACAGAGTCACAAAGAGTTAGAAGTTCCCTGCTGTGGAGATTTAAATTTATGCTCCGGAAAGCCAGATCCCTGGCTCAAGTTGCTAAGGAATCAGTTAACTCACTGGCTCTGCAAATGAACAGGCAACACGAGTTTGCCCTCTTCCCAACCCTGACCTGGAGCATGTTGAAAATTTTATGCCTTGATGTGGTTCTTAGCTTGGAATCTCATCTTTGCTCATTGCCTCCTAAAGTGTGACTTTCCATAAGAAACACGAGGAAAATTTGCCAAGGCTTCAAAGCAAGTTTTAGTGACGGTAATTCTTAATCAAAAGCACAATGTTTCCAGGAAGAAGTGACAGGATTAGAGTAAGACTGGTCTTGTTGAGTGGACGATGTTTGGGCCAGGATAGATTTAGTGGTTCTAACTCAGAGCAAAGAATGTAGTCAATTTTGTTGTTGTTGTTGTTGTTGTTAGTTTGTTTATTCCCCACAATTTAAACTTACATCCCCTCCTCCTCTGGAAGGATCATAGTCTTAGGAAATGTACAACCAAACTCATGCTGGATTTCTTTTGTTTTATATTGTTTTTACCGTATTCCTGCTTCCTGAGTCATTGTGACAGGTTCATACATTAATATGGAATCATTAACATTACCGTTTTAAAAATTCTCTGTTGTCAGAAATGTGGCTGAGTTATATTTGTGGATCTTTTCCAGCACACAAATAACCCTCATCCACATGAAGCCCAACACCCTGAATTCCTCATTGTACAACAAAGTTCTTTCCAGGTAGCTCTGACGGATTTGAATAGAAAGTTAATTACGTCTGGGGTTTTTTTTTGTTTTGTTTTCAGAAAAATTTACTTATGGCAGAAGTTTACTGCAACTGCTAATAACTTACCAGGAGTCTGTTGGATACACAGTATAATCTCTTAGAGTCATGGTAACCAGGGTGCAAAGAAGTGGCTTAATTGAATACAATATGTACTGTATGTACTGTGTCTTTGGAATGACAATTTCCATGCTGAAGTGTAAACTGTTCACTTCTGGAGGTCTCTGGAGTCTAAACTGTGTAAAAATAAAAACATTCTGTGACTAAGAAGCTCGAGAAATGAAGGTTTTCTTGTATTTGTTGTTCACTTAAGTGGACCGATACTTGCTAAACCGGCTAAGGCTTGCACATTTGATTGCCACACTGCATCATGTAATTTCAGACAGCAAATGGTATGTGCTAGTAGTCGTAGCCCATTTGGTTGTTTCACAAAAGGGTTGAAAAAGTGCAAAGTACAGACATAAGAGTAAACAGGAAAGAGCAGCCATCCTCCTGACAGAAACAATAGGCAGAGGCTTTGGTTCAGTAAAGTGTGTGCCCAAGTCCTGTAGCCATTCACCAGAGAGAGCTTCCTTTTCTCTCTTGGTTTCTTTGCATGTGGATCTGTTTGCAGCCCCCGTCCCCTGGAGAGAGATTCTGAGCTATCTTTGTGCTAAATTAAACATTAGTTTTCTCCTTGGGAACCTGATCTTCCATAGACTAGGCAACTAAGCTCTCTCTCTTTCTGAAAGAGCTTCCAGCTACACATTTCCAGTAGGAAGAGCCCCGCTCAGGAGTCTGTTCACCTCTACTGGCTGCTTAGCTGGTGTGAGTGTATGTTGCATGGGAATTGTTTTTGTCGAACGATGTCTAGAAGTCCTTAGAGCAAGGACTTGCACTCTAATGCTTGGTATAATGCTGGAGGACCCATGCTGGCTTAGCATATAATACATGGAAATGGTCACAGCAGCACTCAGATCATGGAAGAGTTCAACCACCCATGGGAAGGAGCGTCCTTTGCTCACTTACTGCCACCCAAATCCTGCTTGCATAGCAAGGAAAGGGAGTTTGTTGCAAAATAGAAGCCATCTCATTTCCAACCCTTTTTCTTGCTCCATATTGCCCATCCCCCAGGAAGCTGGTTCATATTGATCTAAAAATCAGACACTCTTCAATCAATGTATAGAGTTGCATGAACCCTTAGAGAGAAAACAGACCAAATCCTTTCGCATAGATGAAAAAATGAAAGCCCATTTAAAAGAACATACTCCCAGATCCCACTGGAGTAGAGATAGGTCTAGAACTCAAGTTTCCTGACATCTATTCCAGGTTATACAAAGTAGTCCTTTCATTTAGTACTTTTTATAAACCTATAAAAAGAACAGAGGCAATTTGGGATTTTTATTAAAGTTTTGCTAGTAGAAAATGCGTGGAGCTTAGAGCCTATAGTAAACTATTTTCTAAGTGATCATGATATTTCCTTCCATCCCAAAGGCCCCTTTGTAATGTGACTTTATCACTTTTCCAAAAAGTGGGTGTGCTGTGCCCCACTTTGAATCTTAAGTGGCCTCTTGACTTGTTTTCACCAAGAGTATGTGACAGAAATGACACTGTGCTATTTCTGAGGATGGGCCTTGAGAAGCTCTCTTGGATTTAAAATTTAAGAAGATAAATCATATGTTAAGTGTTTTTACCACAAATAAAATAATAATAATAAAAATGTCAGGAGAAAACTTTGGGAAACGATGGATATATTTATGGTCTTGATGGTAGTGATGGCTTCACCGGTGTATACTTATCCCCAAACCTATAGAATTGTATACATTAAATACATACAGCTTTTTATATGTCAATCATACCTCGATAAAGTCGTTTAAAAATGAAAAGAAGTCCTCTTGTAATACTGATAGCACCATTTAAAGAAGTTGGTCTAGCCAACTAAAGGTTGAGCACCCACATGCAGAGAACCAAGGTGCCCCTGCCTTCAACGAGCACCAACTGTCAACATGAGAGTGAGGCCATCTTAGAACAGCCAATCCTCCAACTCAATGCAGCCATTTATGAGTGAGTGAGCCCTGGAGAAATCAGCAGGGGAACCACCCAGCCAACCAAGAGAATCATGGGAAATATTGCATCATTGCTTTTAGCCACTAAGTTTTGGGGTAGCTTATAACTTAGCCAAAGTTAAATGATTCAGAACTAGAAAACTTTAGCATGGAAGATGATTCTACCTCTTTAGGTGTGTTACCTCAGGACTGGTTAGTTAACATCTTGGAGACTCATTTTCTGCTTTTCATGATAATAGAAACTATCTCAAAAGGTTGTGAAGGTTACATGAGATGATACATGGAAGAACCTACTGTGTTTTCTGACACATGCTAGAACTTAAACATTCGTTTCCTTGCTTTCTCCTTTGTCTCTTCTCACTGTATTATAATTCGAGCCCCCTCCCCCTTTTGTCATCTCACTTTCACTTCATGTGCATCAGCATTCTCATAGGCTCCTCCAGCTCACTGTGCCTCTGAACAACAATTTATTTTTTCCCTCCTGAATGATGGCCTGGTGCTGTCATTCCTCCTAACTACCAAATTTCCAGCATTCTTGTTACGCTCCAGGGAACACATCTGCCTTCACTAGTCTACCCTTAAAATAGAAAAGGGTTAACCTCATAAAGATGTCACTCCCCTTGTACTCTTATGCTGCCCTTGGGAGAGTCAAACAGCATAGCAAATATATATGGGCAATATAATTGCATTCGATCTTCTAGGCCACAGAAGACTCTCTGAGCTAGTACAGCGTACCGAGGAAAAAGTAAGCATACTCTATCTGGAAGAGCGGTGTTTTTAAACTCTGTCCCCCTTTTTGGTAGCAAGTTATTCTAAATCCCTCATGTTTTCCATCTTACACTTAACAATGAATGAATAAACACATAAAGAGGAAGTGATACGGTGATACTATATCATAACTTACTATACTTATTAGTGATCTAGTACCAGAGTACTGACTGGCCTGGGAATTGGGTGTTGAAGGTCCTAGTGCTCCCACTAATACTAACTACTAAGGCAACTAAGACAAGTCCTTTTACCTCCCTAATGCTTACTTTCCTTCTTGAAAAACAAGGGGCACTTAGTGAGTGAGTGGCTCAGATCACTTTTGATGTCCCTTTCGAGTTGATGCACTTTGAATAACTTCCCTGATATTTTGCTTTAGTTTTAAAAATATCTGTTAGGAGCAATCCAAAGAAGAAAAGGTAATAAGGGTGGCAAAGTTTTGTTTTATTTTTAAAGGAAGTAATAGTGAGGAGAGCCTGAAGTGATCTTGAAACAAGGCGCAGCTATGGGGAAAGGCGAGCACATAGGCATATTACTTGCTTAACACCCTTCCTAGAAGTAATGAACAAATCACTCCATATCTGACCCTAGTTGTTTGAGTTTAAGGTTCCAGTATGAGAAACACAGTTGTAGGACTAGAGTTTGATTCATTAAATTTATTTTTATGTGGGAACACTGATTGTTTTTATCCCAGATCCTCCCAACTACACTTGGCAACATTTCTGTGGGTCAAGAAGATTCCCAGTTGAGGACCCCTGTGAAATAATTCATGAAGTATAAAATGTAAAATGAAAAGGAGAATATTCTTGTAGGGCCGTCTTTCCTCAGGAATTCACTAATGTTTTAGCTCTATACATCAGTCTCTCCTTCTGTTTGTCCCTCTGTCCTTCTTTTATATATACAGAACAATTGAAAAGTGCCGATTAATGGATGGGACTTTATATGTGTCATCACTTCAGTTTGAAAATATGTTTCTGTGTTAAAGGGGAACTACAAAAGAGTCACTGAGAGAAATTGGCCTGGAGGAGGGGAATTCAGTAATCAGCTGCCTCCTTTTTTTTTTCCTTATCACTAAAACCCTAAGCAGAGAGTGTAATCACCTATTTCCCAAGGGTTGGCTGTATTAAGTCCTTAAAACTCAGATCTGTTTAGGGATTTAATAAAACTGGAAAAAAAGAAATGCACAGGATCTGCTCCAAACAAACCAACAAAGGAAAATTTACCCAAGCAAATATTAAATCTAGAGAATTTCTTTGATACCGCAATCCTCTCCCTCACTATCTCTCAATTTAGTTAGAGCACTGCTCTTCAAACTGCATCTTCAGGACTCTTAGAATCTTTGGGGTCTGTGGATCACATCTTGGGCTCCAGGCCAGCTCAGTGCATTTTCTTTCACAAAGCAAGATGTAACTAGCAGGAAATGAAAAGGGTCATTTGGTTGTGGTTGTTGTTTTATTTTGTTTCAAAGGGTAGACACGTTCAGCTTTCTTGTCTGTTAGATAGGAGCCACGGAGATGGTGACATTTTTTTTCTATAACTTCTAAACTCCTTAGCTTTTTTTCTGTTAAGATTTTTTTTTTAGATGAAAATGTCTTGGTAGTATGCTATGCAACATGGCTTTTCTCTTTAAAAATACTAAGATAAAAAGAAGTCAAATTTCATTTATTTTCCAGGCATTGGATTGGGTCTTACTTTTGCTTAGAAAATGTACCCCAAGTCCCCATCTCTTTCTCCATCTCTCTCTCTCCATCTCTCTCTCTCTCTCTCTTTCACACACACACACGCACACACACACACACACACACACACACACACCCTTCATTTACCATGATTATTTTTAGTATGTATAAACACACCTTGGTTACATGGGTGACTTTGCAGAGAAAATAGAAATGAGGAAATGCAGTAAAGAGAACGGGAAAGAAGATCAGTTTTAAAGGAAATTGCTGCAGAAAACAAGAGTCTGCCAAATTGAAGAAACTAAAAAGAGACCGTTGGGTCACGATGGTGAATGGGGAGTGGAGGAGACTTCCATTCTTGTCCAAGCTGTACTGCTAACTAACAGGGTGACTTTGGAGTTAGTCACTACTCCATTCCTGCGTAGTTTGCCAATCTCCAACCCAAAAGGGTTGGATTCCTCAGCACTTTGCTTGGCTGGATTGTTCTTGTCATACAGGATTCAGCTCAAATATCACCTCCTTAGAGAGACCTCCCTGACTCCCCTGACTAATGTCCACATCTTGATTGATCTCTCTTTCTCCCTCCTCCTCCCCTATCACTTTATCCCATTACAGAGGTTTTTGTTGTCTTCCGAACCTTTATTACTATGTGAATTAAGGTTGATTCCTTATTTATTTGTATACTTTCCATCTTTCCCCGTTGGAATGTAAGCTCCATGAGACCCGGGACGTTACAGTCTGGTTTACCACATATATCCCTGGCCCCTCGCACTCCCTGGAACATTCTGGATCCACAATAAATATTTGTTGAGTGAAGGACTAGACCAGTGGCTTTTAAACTAGAGATGCCTTATGAGTCTTTCACGGATGGAGATAGAAAAGAGAGGTGAAGGAACATGTGGTGAGCCTCCTAAGTGTCTACCTCCTGTTTAATTATATATCCTCTCTTTCTTTATATGTGTGTGTGTGTGTGTGTGTGTGTGTGTGTATACGTGTGTGTATACACTAAGTTTTTAATTGTACTAAAGCATATATGACTTCATATATAAACACTAGTTTTTAATCATGTTAAGGCCTATATATTATGTATAATCTATATAAAGATGTATCTGTAGACATAGATAAGCCTTTATGTAATTAAAAATATGGTTCCAGTGTTACAGCCCTTCGAAAGCTACAGGAGTATGATGATGATCTCTTAAGAGTCTTCCCAAATTGAACTTCTATAGCTCAGTGTCTCCTGAGCAGAAAACACTGATGCCAGGAAAAGGATGATGGAATAGAACTTATAAAAATGGAGTGCCTATTGTAGGCTGGGTCCTATTTTAGGCCCTTGGGCCACACAGGAGAGACCAAGTTCTTGTTTAATGGAGTTTACATTTGTGTGTGTGTGTGTGTGTGTGTGTGTGTGTGTGTGTGTGGCATAAACAAACAAATAGGACCGGCCGAGTGGCGCGGTGGTTGGGCGCTGGCTTGGGAAGCCAGCAGCCCCGGTTCGGTCCCACATATGAGGGTCAGTGACACTGCCCTCAAAAACAAACAAACAAACAAAAATTTCATAACAAACAAATAAACGAATGAGAGAAACGTCATCAGTGATGCAATAATGCACAACTCTTTTGTTCCTTAATGTGGCTGATTGGAGATTGATTTGGGTCAATTAAAAGGAAGCACATCTGGGAAGTGGAGCATGCTAACCATAAGCAAATGGCTACCCTCAAAGCTAAAAGATGGGCCCCTTGGCCAGTGCCTGCTGTGAGCCTGGCAGCCACCTGCACAGTGGTCTTCCCATCCAGCTGTGTGCTGCTTGGGTCAGTCTGAGCAAAATACTGGTCCTGATGCTCCTAGGCAGCAGGGCGGTCATGTCGGCGTCATTTTGTTAGAAGTCATTGTGTTTTGAGAGTTAAAGAGAAACTGCTGAAAGGCATGTTTTGAGGAAAAGAAGATCTTCCCTGGTTAGTAATAGAAATAGAAAAGAAAGAATCGGGAAATTAGCATCAGGACCATAAGGAGGTGCTGGCATAGCAGGCTTTCAGGAGGCAGGCAGGAGCAGTAACAGGCATTTGTAGTAATCTACTAATCTCATCTCACATGTACACACCCATATAGTCCTCACAGAAACCCTATGTGTAAATAAGGCAAATGTAGCTTTTCTAAGTTTTGCATATAGGAAATAGACTCTGTTACTTTTGAATAGCACATTTGCAGTTTATCAAAGGTGTATACACAGATGACCTCACTTTGTTCTCTGGAGTATTATTATGCCCATTTTAGAGACAGGTAAGAGACTCATTTGTGCATGCTGGCCTGTGCTAACTCACTAGTGACCCCTGAACTAACTCCTTCCTGACCACTGAGCCTGTGCAGGGTGCACAGCTGGAAAAATGGAGTAGGTGGGCCCCAAATACATCACTGAATTTGCATCTAAGATGAGGACATTGAATGGCTTGAGCTTCCAGTAGCACACCCACACATACTTAGAAGCAATGACTCTCCTAGAAAGAATGGCAATCATGAATGGAATGAGGATGTCAGACACCCAGGCACATCAAGTCTAGAATAAGGGTGGCTGAAAAAAAGAGAGTCTTGTTTTTTTCTCTTTCTTTCTTTCTTTCTTTCTTTCTTTCTTTCTTTCTTTCTTTCTTTCTTTCTTTCTTTCTTAAAATTCATTAATTGGTAAGAATACACGGTGAAGTAAGAAAAGTTTTTTTAATTTATGAAAGCCCACATTTTGCTACCTTATTTCTTGTGAATTGAGTGAGTCAATTCGAAGGTCTGGGGAGAGAGGGCAAGAGGTTGTTATGAAAAGAAACTTGATCTTGAGTCAGAGAAGCAGATTCATCTCTGGAACCAAGATTGGTCTCAGTTTTTCTCTTTGCTGTTGCTTATTTTGGAATGAGTATCTGAGCTGGAGCTGAAGGGAGAGACCTGCAGCTCTTTGCTGAAAAACGATTTTGAGTTCACCCTGATCCAAGTTAAGTGTTTTTTATGCTGATGGGTCTTTTCTCAATACCTGGAGAAAATGCAGGAGTTCATAAGTGATGGGATTTTGCTTCAAGATGGAGACATGCCTTACTTATCTTTGTATTTCCAGGAAGTACAATAGTGTTAGGCAGCTAGTAAGCAAGCATTTGGTTAATGTTTGTTGAAATTGAACAGTGGCAAGCATGAATTTTTACAGGTAACCAACCCTTTATGTTTCTGTGACTAAATGGGAAACACTGATCTTCAAGGTACCCTGCTGGCTTGACGTAGTTTTTTAAAAAAATCACATTTATTAAGTGCTTAACATGTCAGATATTTTTCTAAGTGTTTTGTGAATATTAACTCATGTTTCCTCACAGTTAAACCATGAAGCAGGTATGATCTTATTTCCATTTGATAGATGAGAAAGTTGAAGCATGAGATGAAGGAATATGCCCAGGTGATTCAGCCGTGGGTGGTAGAGTCAGGATTTGAACAGAACAGGATGTAGCAATTGCCCATGCATCTAGTCATGGTTTCCTAGCGCATCTGGGAGAAGGTAGTTACACACGTAATATCACACTCCAACTCACACAAGATCTAGGCCTGAGTTTGGAAGTCAAGTGCAACAAGACCCTTGAAAATCAATAACAATTAGAACGAACTCATCACCAATAGTGCAGATTAAATTCAGAAGGATTGCCTAGGGGCCACAGATTACTAATAGACAGTTACCAATCTCCTGTATTGTGAGAGGTAAAGTGCTTAAACATGTAGGACCTGTGAGTAACAAATATGTTTCAACTTGCATGCCAGACTAGGTTGGTAGTTGAACCTAGAGGGCTGTGTAGAGGCTCCTAGGTGATATCCAAGAACAGTGGGCGAGAGAGCCATGGCAGTTCATTGTCGATACCTGCTGTGGGCAGGTAGAAGGCAGCATGGCTGACAAGCCTCTGGGATGGATTCTTCAGGATTCAGGAATCCAAACCTGGAGGACCTTGATTATAGATTCCTGGTGAAAGGTTAACATTTCCTGTGAAGGAATGTGTTAAGACCTGATTACAGTATGAGTGGGACTTAACGTCCATTTATAGAAAAAGTTAGGTTCAAATAAGTTAATTGAAAGTACCTTGGAGACATTATAACCTCTGTTCTCTCTGAGAGCTCTTGATAAGATGAATGAGGGTTTTTTCAGTACTTTGTAAAGTGCAGTGCAAACTCAGCTTCATGCCCTCCCTGACTTGCAACCAGATTGCCCCCAAACCCCTCTTATGTGGAAATTGTATAGATACCCTTGCTCACAATCAGAATCAAATCCTGCTATAGCTGCCTTTTAAAAACAATTTTAGCAAATATGTATTGAGCTATTATGTCCAAGCCCCACTGTAGGTACCAGAATGAAGTGGTCCCATTGTTTTTCGGAAAGTGCTTTCTTTTATCAATGGCTTCCTTTTACCCTAGAAGGTAAGTGATACAGTGTCTCGAGTTTGTGAACCATCTGAATTGCATGCAAAATTTTGGGTGATGGCATATATACATTTTCAATGTAGACCCATTCCATAGTTTTGTCATATTCTCCAAGGATTCCAAGGGCCAAGGAACCTGAAGTGAGACTGTGGTGGCAGGAAAAAGCATTGACTGAAACTAGGGGAGTATAGTTCTTCACTGTACACCCAGCAGCTAGTTCTCAGAAATCTGAATATTTCCTTTGAGTATATCTGGAAAGAAAGCCTATGTAGCTTTCTTCATGCGCAACATATTTCCTTCCTTTACCTTGGACTTTTAGAATATACCGTAACAATTCCTTCTTTTCCAAAAGGCAAGCAGTCCCCAAGTAGCAGCTGAACTCTTTTTGTTGTTTTACAGTGTAGTTTTGAACCCAGACAGGCAATGTTTTCCTTTGTTTTTAAGTGACCTCCCACCATTTTGAGCCATCCTCCCTCCCACCTAGACCTCTAACTCCAAATTTATGTCTCTGTGTCATTGTGAGGAACTTCTTGGTGAAAGGATAAAGCTGAATTGGAGCTTGGTCTCGGGATTTTCATAGTAACACTGACTCTTTATTATTAGCTGTGCGCTCCAGGCTGCTAGAGTTCGTATTTTGGCATTGGACCATCAAACACCCTATTTTTAAGAGCCTTTTAGTTGTAAACATGTGCTGTGACTGGGAGCTCGCTTTCTTTACTTGTATTTACCAAAGAGGTTGAACTGTTGAAAAGTTGTTATAAAAAAATAAATAAATAAAAAACTTAGACCTTCAGGACTATTTTTCCACTCATGCAACTCAAAAATGTACATGATCTAAAAAAAGAAAATTTGGCATTTAGTTGCTTAATTTGATGGTCCAATCATATTGGTAATTTGAGGGGAGGAAGAACTGGAACTGCAGGGTGATTTTACTTTGACATATGCCCATCAAACATGCATGGAGGGAGTGAGGGCTGCTACACATATTTACATGATTGACCAGAACAGCTCAAAGAAAGGCAGTCCAGTAAGCTGAGTAAATTGTTTATGCCTTTAAAGTCTTCTATATTTAGAATAAAAGTGTTCTATAGACATATTTCCTGCACACTCTAAATTCTGGAGACTTTACTAGTCCCGTTAGGAGAACATAAATATTCCAAACTCTTGTCGGCTTGCTTATGCATAAATGTATCATTGATGTCTGAGGGCCTTAAAAAGTAACATCTAGAAAGTTGGTGAAGGAAAAAGTATCACAAATATGTCTATTTCTTTTATCTCTGGAAGGAATTTAGGCAAGTATAACAAAACACAGATTAGTCTTTTGAGGAGATTGTGATTTACAGCCCTAGAGTAGGAGCTTCAGGAATTTAAATGCTAAAAAAGAGAGGTTGAACTTTGACATCTTCTTCATGTGATTTAAGATTCTAAAAGTAAATGTGAGGTAAATTCTCGTACTGCATCACAGGAGAAATGCCAGTTTCCCATGAGGGTTTAGCATTTCTTGACACCTTTTGCTGCAGAGGAAAGCAAATGTGCTTCAGAGATTAGTCCCGTTTATGAGGTGGAGAGAATAATAAAACATTCTGGGAGTGTGTGTGTTTCAGGGGTCATGAGCCCAGTGGGCAGCCATATTCTGTTGGAAGTACCTTGGCTTGGAAATCCTCTGGCTAAATGACGAGTGCCTCTTTTCTACACAGACCCTCTTTGAAAGCATCTTCCCTCAGTATTGTTTTCACTCCTCGGCTGCTTTCAGATGTTTCCTCCCAACATCTCAGGCATATATATGAGTACCTACCCTGACCAGCACATGGCTTCCATATGTCCTCTCCCTCCTCCCTGAATGGCTCTTTTCTGAAGACACTGACTTTCTTGGTCCTTGTCATGTAATATGTTGTCTTATTGCCATGCTCTGGCTTTTAAATCACTCTTTTTCCCCCCAATGCTTTCAAAGACAAGAACCTTTAGGTCCTGGTGGGCTTTCATACAAATGCTGGCTAGTTGATCTTTAGGAAATAAGAAATCCAATGCACCTGCACGCACGGACACACACACGCACCTCATAAACTCCTAAGGTCCCTATCTTCTTAAAATAATAGTGAATTGAAAACTACCACTGTTTATAAATCCAGAAATTCACAAGATAATGCCTCCATGCCAGAAGAAGATGGGGACAAGAGGGAGAAACACAACCAACCCTACAATAGCAAGTGTTCGCTCTATTCCTGTCAGTTAAATCTGCTCAGGGATGGGAGTGGACGTCTTACCCGAGTCAGTAAAGTGCTTCCTTCTCGAGTTGCCACGAGCTTGAGTGCACCAGACTAGATAGAGAATGATCTCAAAATTATACTCTTCACTCAGCTGAACAGAGCAATGGGCTGTCGTAGTACTCTAAGTGGTATCTTTCATAATGACTCCCTTTTCCCAGCTTCCTGGAGTGTCACCAGACCTTTGATTATACTTCATCGTTAGGGTTGCTGTGGGGCATTAACTGACAAGTGACATAAACCGATCAATAATATAAGGAGTTAATTCCACTTCATTCCATTTTCCCCTTGTTGAGCTGCAAGTATTTTATATGTATATTGGGTGGTCAGAAAAGTTATGATGTATTTTTTTCTATGTTTTTCATTGCAAAAATGCGTAATGACTTTTTTTTTTTTTTTTTTTTTTAAAGATTTTATTGGGGAATTGGCGGAGGGGAACAGCGTTGGGAAATCGGGGAAGGGGAACAGACAAGTTGCTGTCTTTTTGTTCTTCAGTTTAGTTGCGGAGGATGTTGCTTCACTGTTGGTATCGTCATTGCGCTCTTCCCGGATGAGGCAGATCGGTCGCTGGCCTCTGGATGTCGCTCACCGCGGCTATTGGCAGCTCACGCTTGGCTGCCAGCCGCTCACGCTGGCTGCGGGCCACTCACTATAGCCTATGGCAGCCCACACCATGACCGGGGCTCGCACAGCCCAGCTCCAGGTGGAGCTGTTGTTAGCTGTAGAGGGCAGTGTCACTGGCCCTCATGTGGGATCCGAACCGGGGCCGCTGGCATCCCAAAACCAGCGCTTAACCAATGCGCCACTCGGCCGGCCCCCGTAATGACTTTTCGACAACCCAACACACACACACACACCCACCCACCTACCCACCCACCCACCCTTTGGTGGAAAAAGCATCACTGCTGTAAAATAGTCTTGCTAGTTTGTATGTCTCTCATTTCCCTGGGCCATCCTAAAGCTTCTACAGGATAAGCTGCTGATTCTCACTGATGAATGTTCCCTACATGACTTCTTGAGTGAGGTATCACTCTAGGTACTTTGCCGAATTCAGAAAAACCTCAACTGGGCTTCTCTCTCAGTGCTAGACTTCTATATATGAACTGTGATATGCCCATTGACTTTGTGGTACTTCTTACAATCTGAAAAGTATCTAATTGTTTTGTTTTATGATTGTGTTTTCTCCACTATTGCATGTAAGTATCTAAAAAATTTTAAATAGAATCAAAATTAATGTCAGCAGGAAGATGTTCCCTAAAAGTTTGTAAGAATATCTCTTCCCTCCCTTGGGGGGAGGTGGGTAGTATCCCTGACCTAGACCTCCTTCAGAATCAACAACCATAATGCCGCATCTGTGCCCTCCTGTCCCTGCATATGCGCATGATTGTTCATGAGCAGCAAAGAAAAAGAGGCCATAGTGGATCCGAAAAACACATATTTATATGTTTAAAACTTTCAGGAGGAAGAAGAATTTGCAGAATTTAACTCTTACAATTCTGTGTAGAAATTTTTTTTTTTTTTTTTAGATTTTATTGGGGAATTGGGGGAGGGGAACAGACAAGTTGCTGTCTTTTTGTTCTTCAGTCTAGTTGCGGAGGACATTGCTTCACTGGCCCATGTTTGTATTTTCCTTGCGCTCTTCCCAGATGAGGTAGATTGGTCGCCGGCCTCTGGATGGTCGCTCACCGCGGCTATTGGCAGCTCATGCTGGCTGCCGGCTGGCCACTCACTGTAGCCTATGGCAGCCCACTGCAGCAAGGGCTGCAGCCTACACCATCGCCAGGGCTCACACAGCCCAGCTCCAGGTGGAGCTGTTGTTTGCTGTAGAGGGCAGTGTCACTGGCCCTCATATGTGGGATCTGAACCTGGGCCGCTGGCGTCCCAAGCCAGCTATTAACCAATGCGCCACTCGGCCGGCCCTGTGTAGAAATTTTTAGCATGGTTTTTTTGTTCAAAAGTTAGTTTCCAGTTGCTGTGTTAATAAAATGACAAGATTAATTAACTGTATTAATTATCTATTGGTGCATAACAAATGACTCCAAAACTTTACAGCTGAAAACAGTAAACATTTATTATCTCACCCAGTGTTTAAGGGTCAGGCATTCAGGAGTGCTAGCTCAGGGTCCCTCATGAGGTTGCGGAGAAGATATTGGTGCTGCAGTCACCTCAAGGCTTGACTGAGGATAGAGGGTCTGCTTCCAAGTTCACGCACATGGTTGTTGGCAGGACTTAGTTCCTCACGGCTGGTGTTTGGATGCCTCAGTTCCTTGCCACCTGGTCCTCTCCATAGGCTGCCTAAGTATTCCCAAGTCACAGTAGCTGGCTTCCCCCAGGGACAGTGAGCTAAGAGAGAACCGGTATGGAAGCCACAGTCTTTTACAACCTAATTTCAGAGGTGACACACCTTTACTTCTGTCATATTCTACTGGCCACATAAGCCAACTCTGACTGTGTGTGTGGAGGTGAGGGAACTACACAACTTTGTGAATACCAGGGGTTAGAGATCATTGGGGGCCATCTTGGAGGCTATTTAACATAGTAATAAATAAATATTGGCCAGTAGCCCAGGTTTTTATGTTCCCTACGTTGATATTAAGGAAGATTATGCCACTGACTTTCTAAAATTAAGCCATTCATTCATCTCGCATGCATTTATTGAGTGCCAGATATATACCACTTAGTAAACATCAGGGAATAAAACAAAGATCCTCAGCCTCCTGAGGCTTACATTTTGTTTTATATTCTGCTTTTCATGTTGCATATCCCATGGGTCAGTGGGCTTACATGATTAGGGTAAGTGCATGGATCTCAAACTGTTGTTTTAGACTGACTTGCTTTTGACCAACCTCACAGGAAACAAAGGTAGCTATTTTCTTTATCTGCAGAATAAGGATAGGCTTTTGGAAAGATGTAGTAACAATCTCTCTAGTGATCACATTCTTCTATTGTCTTAAATGATTACTTCTTTTTGATAGCTAAGTGAGGAAGTAAAGTATATTACTTAAGAATTAAGGTTTGGGAGTCAGACCCTCCTGGATTCAAGTCATCACTCTCCTGCTTCTTAGTGTATTACCTTGGGCATATTGTTTGACACATCTTTGCTTCAATCTTATCATCTGTAAAATAATGATAGCAACAGCATCTTGGAATTGTAAATAATCAGTGTCTGAAAACACTTATCATAGGATTTGGTACCTAGATCCCACTCAGCTTTATCTGTCTTTCCTTCATTCTGACTATATCTGTGTACCACACAGACACTCGTTAGTTACCAAAGGTGCTATCAGCAATGACCCCTTAGTTCAACCCAAACTAAACAGTCCAAGACTCCAAGAGGCAGAGTAACTTTACTCCCAGAGCTGCGTCCCTCTCTCTCATTTCCCAGAGCTATGGCTGCCGCTAGCGTGTGTTATGTGGGAAGAATAACTCAATCCGAGGTTCATAACTTGTGTTAAAGCCTTTGATTTATCATCAGGAGTTTCCTATTTAGATATGTGAACACATGAACGTGCTTTCCATATCCCCCCGGTGATTTCCTACCCATGCTGTTTCTGTTGAATATACTTTGCTAATAAGTCATCTGTCAGCAAAGGGGCCTGGAGAGGGAAGACACATGTGCTTAGGGCTTTTGTCTCTGTCAGTCTTGAGCACCTGAGCTAGGAAGCCCCTGAGTTTCCTCGCCCCAGCCCTGAGCAGGCTGTTGCTTCCTGCCATCGAGGTGTCTGCCTTCCCAATGCCAGGAAGCCTGTGGCCCCGCGCCCACTCCTCCCTCATCTCCCTTCCTGGAGCAATACCCTTAGAGAAGGAAGGGGCCCTCGTAACTGCCAGGCTGAGGAAGAATATACAAATGAAGCAGGTAGGTGTGTTTTGGTGGAGGGCTGTGCACTATCATTTTTGGAGATACCTGATAGTTTGGAATTCTGGGAGTTTTATATACCCTCCTCATTTCCCTTTCCCCTTGTTGGGCAGGAATGTGTACATGGGACACACATAATCCCTTGAACCACTGGAAGACATGAATAAATATGACCAATTTTCATGCAGTCATGAGCTCTGATTTTGTTTATGAGGAAAGACTTCTAAAGACACAGGAGGGTGGAGAGGGCTGGGGAGGAAGGAACAGATGCTTGAAGCCAGGTAGTCCTGAGTTTGAATCCTGGCCCTGACGCTTGTTGGCTTTATGACCTCAAAGATGGTATTTCTTAACCTATCCAAGCCTATTCGTATAGAAAACGGAACTAATAGCAACCTGTGAGAGTATGTAAACCACATAGCACTTTGAACAATAAAAAATTAGGAGGGAGGGAGGGAGAGAGAGAGAAAGAGAGACAGAGAGAGGAAGGAAGGAAGAAAGGAAGGAAGGAAGGAAGGAAGGAAGGAAGGAAGGAAGGAAGGAAGGAAAGAAGGAAAGGTTGGAAGGAAAGGTCCCAGGAAACATGTTTTGTTCTTTCTGAACTCTACCAGTTTTTTAAATTAATCAAGTTGGAGCATCACTTTGTTTTTATTAGAAGATATTTGCAGCTTCCAAGGCTTTGGTTCTCAAACATTACTGTATTTAGCAATCACTGGGGGGTGTTACATTGCTGGGCTCCACCAGCAGAAATTCAGAAGCTCTGCAGAAGTTTCTCAGGCCACAGTTGGAGACATAGGCTTTGGGGTAACTCCATGTCTTGTAAGGTTTTGAAATAACCTTGGGTTACACATTTTAGGCATTTGTGGAAGTCAGGTATGAAACATTCTTTGAACTTTGAAGACATGGAACCACAGATGTTTTAGAACTTCTGATGCTTCTGCATGCCTTTTGGGAGCTTTAGAAGGCACAGAAGCAGAAATTTGCAAAGGTGCACCTTCCATTCTATGGACAATCTGTTGGCTTCACGTGTGACCTGGATAGAACAATTCACCACTTTCCACAGGCACCATTTCAGAATGCAAGCAGTAACAGGACACCCAGGAGTATCTGTGGAATGCAGGCCTGAAGCTGAAGGACAAGTAAAACCAGAGGGCTTGGGCAGACAATGAATGCCAAGATGCTGAGTGCTTAACACTGAAATGGTAGTGATTGCCCACCAAGTATGGAGAGGGCTCGGAGGCCCAACAGCAGAGGAGTTGGCTAGCTCTCTTTCTGACCTTCTGTGTCTGTTGGATCATTTTCTCAGTTCCATCTCCAATACATACAGCTTCAGTCCCTCGTCTGGTCACCACCTTGGCCCAAACCACTCCCTCCTCTACCCTCAGCTGCTACCACAGCCATCTAACTCCTCTCCCTTTCAATACACAGTGAATATAGCAGCACACGTTACCTTCTTACTCCATAAAATCATTTACATCATACTCCTACTTACTACTCTTTAGTGGCCTCCTGTTGCCCTTAAAATAAAATCTAACCTCCTTACCCAAGCCTGTAAGTCCTGTCCATGTGGTTCCCTACTGTACTTTTCAGGCTACACTTGCTTACTGTACCCAGCCATGTGTAGAGCACTAATGCCCCAAATGAGTTAAAGTCTTTCCTTCCATAGAACCCTTTATCATGTTATTTCTCTAACTGGTCACCTGGCTAGCTCCCACTTAATTTTTAGATCTTGTCATAAACAACAGCCATCCTTTCTAAAAAGGTTTCTCTCCTGTTGTTTTGTATTTTTGCCCCTTCTTTGTCTTCTTGACAACACTTATTACAATTTGCATTGTCTTTATTTACTTTTTTTTTCCCCCCTCCATTTTGGTCCATTATCCTCTTTAGAACATTAACTCCATTTGGCTCTGTTTTTCGCCAGTGTCTGGGGTACCCACCAGTGTTTGAGCATCGCTCATTGAATGAGCAAACAAGCACTCTGACTTGCTGTGTTCCAGAGGATAGGGTATGAAGAAGGATTTGTGGGAATAGCTGCATCTGTTTTCCAGACAAATTCATCCCTTTAGAATATCCCATGGAAGGAAATTGCAGAAGTGTACAGCAAGTGACTCACCCACCCAAACTGAAATTCAAGGCACCAGAAATGTTTCCATTCCACTCTGTAAAGAAGTCACAGGCCTACATATTGCCCAGGTGAGAGCAAGGCTGTGTCCATGTGAGAGAACACTTGTATGTCACAGTTTACTGGTGCTTTGGGCTACCTTAATGGCTAACGTCCAATGCTGATCTGACCATTGGCAAGAAATGAGTTCCAAAGTTGGGTTTCTAGAAAACTGAAGCTTGCGTTGACAGCCCCAAAGTCTCCATAGACTTCCTCACAGCCAGCACCTTCATGCATACCTGCTATTTAGGACAAGATGCATGGCTTGTGTCCTAGGATCTTGTGAATGGCTTCCATGCTTCTATTCTATTGTAATGGCTTCCATTCTGTTCTAATGGCTTCCATGCTTCTATTCTATTCCATGCTTCTATTACCTGCTATTTAGGACAAGATGCTACTTAGGACAAGATGCACGGCCCTGCTCAGGATGATAACGAGACTGAGTCACATGTCCTCAAGGACATGTCAGATTTCTTTCTTCTCTATCAGGCCTTTCAGGTACCAGGAAGGAAGAGAGTGAGTCGCTCTGAACTGACAGAGTTGGGGAGGGAATGCTATATGTGGACTAACCAAGAACATTAAAACTCTTTCAATCCAAAGAGACAAATTTTAAAAAGGTGTATGAAAGGAATAGAAGCATGGAAGCCAATCACAAGATCCTAGGACACAAGAACTAGTTTAAATTGTAAAGTTTGAAAGACAGCATTAGAATAACTAAAAGGTAGCACTGCTTTATACAGTAAGTAGTAAGCATATGGGCAATCTAATTCCAAGAGGTAAGTAGGCTGAATGAAAATATGAGTGTAAAATAAATTAGATGAAACATGAATACAGATGGTAGGCAACTATCATGGGCTATTCAGGGAGTGTTTGGGTATGTCATTTCCAATCTTTGAGGTTCACAACAAGGACAATGATGTTCTCCCACGAAGCATCCCTTGGTACCATTTAGTTCCTCATCCTTTCAAAAATATTCACTCACCCCTTCTGTACACATTACTGTACATATATCAGACATTGCCAATTGTCCTCTGGGAGGCAAAACATCTAATTGAGAACCTTTTTTAGTATATTCTTTAAAACTGAGGAAAATAGCCCAGGTTGCTGAAATTAGATTAGGGACCCCCTACCTCTCGTATATCTTGAAAACTTCCTAGTGCTTCCTGTGTACCTTGATAGAGCCCCTAGAGCTGGCATCTGTTGTTTTGAGTAGGACTCATGGTCTTTTAAATTCTGTATAAAAACCCAGTTCCTCCCTGGCTGCTGTGACACCTACTTCCTACTCAGATTTCTCTGTCCTATGGTCTAGACTGCAAGGGGCGGGAATGGAGCCATGCCTGCCCCTGCCACTCCCATGGCAACTTCCCCTGTGGACCATATTGTGCCAAATATTTATTCTGGGTACAAAATAAGTCTACATTATCTCCTAAACAGAATAATGGAACAGTAGTTGACACAGGGCAGGAATTTGGGAGGCATCTTGGAAAAGGGAGAAAAAAGTTGAACTAATCTGCCCACTGCCCAGTTTCCCTGTGGTTTAGGTTATCTTAGCAGAAGTAGTTAAAACAAAGAGAAGGCAGTGACAATGACACTGCGAAGAATACTCATTATACCTCTTAGATACGGCACTGGTCACCAACCCACAGGAAGGATGCTGTTATTGTCTGGGAGTGGGTGAGGCCTCATGTAAAAAATCTATGGTATGAGGAACTGTTAAACAAGCTGGCCTTGTACTTATTAGGAAAGAGGGGGATATCAAGATAACTTAAAAGTGATTCCAAGCTACCACTCATAATTAAAGGTATTGTCTTTGAAATAATCCAAAAAGACTATCTGTGTCAAGGCCTAATAGGCCACATGCTTTTAACCAGCAGATACTTGGCCCAGTTGGTGGGGCACAGGCTACAAAGCTTTCCCCTTTCATTCTTTGCCCCTTTGTGACATTCGTTTTCATCTTTAAATCTCATTAGCCAGGCCCCAAGCTAAGCAACATCTCCTTTGCAGAACTGGCCCTAGGAGACCTTAGAAAGTTTCCCTTCTTGAAAAATATCTGCTTCAGTTTGCCTCAAGATTCTTTTTCTTTCTTTCTTCCTTTCTTTCTTTCTTTCTTTTCTTTCTTTCTTTCTTTCTTTCTTTCTTTCTTTCTTTCTTTCTTTCTTTCTTTCTTTTCTCTTCTTTCTTTTCTTTCTTTCTTGTTTTAAATTTAAATATAGTTGGTATACAATATTATATCTAAAACCATAAATCTCCAAAAAGAAAACATAGGGAGTAAACTATTTGACATCAGTCCAAGCAATTTTTTGGATATGTCCCCTCGAACAAGGGAAGCAAAAGCAAAAATAAACAAATGGGATTTTATCCTTTCCTTTTTCATATCCCACCCCTGCTCCCACAGGCCCCACTGTGGCAAGAAAACAAGCAAATTTTTAAAAAATGGAAAATCCAGGTGAATCACTGTGTGCTCCTAATCAAACTACTTCAGAGTCTTTTCAAGGTACACAGATCACCCGATTCAAGTGTCAGAATCATTTGGAGTACTTGATAAAATGCAGATTCTAGGGTCCCATTTCAACCCTAGAAATTCCAAATTTCTGGCATAGGGCCCGAACATTTGCATTTTTCAGTAATGTAGGAGAACCTACATGAGGTGAGGTATCTTTGTCCTTTATTCATGAATGTATCGCAAATACCTAGATCACTCCCTGAAAACTCCTAAGATATTATGAGGCTCTGTAAATATTTATTCAATGGATAAAGAACCAAAGCCTAGTAGGATTTATTTATTAACATTGCTTGTCTATTAATTAATAACAGAAGCCAGTGGCAGGAGAGAGGAGTCTTTAATGGGAGGAAGAGAGACTAGAAAAGAGGAAGGAGAGGTCAGTTTGAAGAACGGGGCAATTTCTGGGAGGCAAGGCTTAGGTGGGGCACTAAAACAGAGAATTTGTTTGACTGGAAGCTGTGGTAGGACTTGGCAGAGAAGGAAAGAAGCTTGAAAAAAAAGGGAAATGCAATGAGGCAGTGGTTAGAGCAATCATTCTTCCATTAGTGAGCCCCCAAATCACCTGGATGGCTTGTTAGACCACTGAGGGTTGCTGCTCTCCACCCTGTTTCTAATTCAGTAGGTCCGGGGTGGAGCCTGAGAATTTCCATTTGTAACAATTTCCCTGGGTAATGCTGCTGCTGCTGTTGAGAACTGGCTTTGTAAACCAGATTGTTGGCCCCAGGAGTCAGAGTTTGGGGTATGAACCCCAACTCTACACCACTCTTGTTGGACCTTTACAATTTCTCTAACCTCTGTACCTTATTAGTTTCCTTCACATATAACATGATTAGCCGTGTCTGTGCTTCATGAATGTATCCCAGATACCTAGATCACTTCCTGGTTGAGTTGATGTGCTTAAAATATTTAGCAAAGTGCTAACACATACAAGTACTCACTATCTTAAAACTTAATATGTTATCTGGTGCTACCCATGTATGTTTTGGGGAAAATAAAGAATATAGCTGTTCTTCTAATGAAAGGGGAAATATGATTTCATAGAATAAGCATAATATTTAATAGGAAGATGGACTTGTTCAGATACCAATATAATTATTTATTTCTGTGTCATAATATGGGACCTAACTAGCTGAAATTAGTTCCTGATAAGAAAGCATTCAAAGGCCAATTTTCACAACAGCTAAAAGTAGATGACCTGACTGGAGGTGGATGGTGGTGATAGTAGTACAACAATGTCATTGCACTTAATGCCACAGAGCTATACACTGAAAAATGGTTAAAATGATGAATTTTTTGTTATGTATATTTTACCACAATAACAAAATGTAGATAGCGCAAGTATTACTTTCCTCCCCCTTCTTCATGATCTGCCATAGGGAAATTCATTGTAGCATACAGTTTAGCAACTATTGTTCAAATTAGCCTACTTAGTTTGAAGAGTGACTAAATTTTAAAACACATATTGTACCCCTTGTGGGGCGACCTCTCTGGACCTACCATTGTCAATACAGCCCCTGATAAAGCCGTTATAAAGATGAATCCAGTGATGCTTTAAGATCCCTGATGTTGAATTGCAACCACTTCTCACACATAAAAACCCATCTTTTTGGGTTCTCACTGGGTGATTGGAGAAGGAAATGCTCTTAAGGACTTGTCCTGAGACCCCTTTATGAGATGATGAATTTGATAGAGAAATATGAACCTTTCACTCAGTCTAGTTACATAGGCGTTTATCTGGTATCTATATCCATTTTTTTTTTTTTTTTGAGGGCAGTATCACTGGCCCTCATATGTGGGACCCAACCGGAGCCACTGGCTTGACCACCGTGCCACTCGGCTGCCCCCCCCCTTTTTTTTTAATGGTTACATACTACACTTGCAAGGAAGGATACCTTTGTTCTTAAAATCAAATACTACATCAATGGAAAAAAGGCCTACAGATAAAAAGCATAAGAAGGATCTGGGGAAAATCATTTAGAAAAGCAAATGCAGGCAACTTTCAATTGCCAATCTTTGAATTCAACTCAACATCACAGAGGTGGCCCCCCTCTTATAAGCAAGTTGAATTCCAAAAACTTGTAAGTACGTGGTGTATAACTTGGTATGCATTTTCCTATAGCATCATTTCTCCATATAACACTATATTTGAACTTCAGAACAAAACTTGGAAAATCAAGTAGAGATGTCTTCACTGGCCTCAGCTAGGAGAATCCAGTGGAGGTTCCACAAGTTTACTGTCTGTAGCAATCTGTAGTATTGATCCTGGGGTGCTGTCCCTTCACTACCACTGCTACTATCCCTGTGGGAGGAGTGTTGCAAGTTGTGTATTCTTGTCTCCAGAATGACTAACATTCAAGATTGGATGTTAGCCCAGAAATCACAATTTGATTTTAGAAGGTGGTTTGCAACAAAATCTTAGATAATAAGGATTGCTCATGGTTTCAAAAAAAAAAAGAATTAAAGTGTGTTGTGACTACCTAGCTTCTTCTGTTTCCTCCAACTCTTCAGCTTCTTCTTTTGTTTCATTTTTCATTCCGCTTCATGACAGAAGTGGGCTTATATGATTTCCCAAACTCATAGCCAATGTAAATAATCACATTGAAACATAGTCGAGTGGTGAAGATCTATTCAGACCTGGATTTGAGTCTGTACCCTTCCTTCTGCTGTGAACTCTTGAAAAATTACCTAACTTCTCTGAGGTACAGTGCCTTTATGTATAAAATGGAATAATAACTCATAAAAGGTTGTGAGAATTAAATGAGATGATACATATAAAGTGCTTAGCCTAGTGCCTAGACATATTTGGGACTCCTTTATAATTGCTACATGCTGCTTGTACTATTTATTACTTTTTTTTTTTTTGGTATGTAGTAAATGCAGTCATCTATATTTGCATAAATGATATTGTAAAAATATGTGTTATAACCATTCCATGCATTTGCATAGCAAGTTATAGTCTACAAAACAGTTTCTCATTTGCTCCTTACAACAACCCTATGCAATCAGAAGAGCTGAAAATATTTCCTCTTTTTACACATGAGGAAACAGGCTTAGAGAGGTGTACTGACTTGATTTGCATTGATTTAGGCAGAGCAAAGAGTCAAGCCAGGGTCAAGATTTTTAGTCAAATGCTTTCTGTTATATATGAGAAAATGTCTTATAATTATTGATACCACAGTATTGCCAACCTAAGGACAGGGGAGAAAAGGCTTACCCATTTCTTGCTTTAATTACTTGTTTTTTAGAAAGCATACCTAAGAAGCCATGCTTTATGAGTAGTGTTATAATGTTTATTTTTCTTTCACGTCCTGAAAAATTTCAATTTGTGTGTAGCAGTGTGGTAACTTGAAAGATGGTTCTAGGGAATTTCATGCTTCTGGCAGTTTCAGGTCACATTAGGGTGAAATATAACATACTCCAGTCATCCCCAAGACAGTAATGTTGATAAGATGGCAGAAACCCTGATAAATTCTTAAGCAAAATGAATTTTAAAGGTTGCTGCAATATTTTTATACATTTTAGTGATTTTGGCTTTCCGCATACTGATTTTTAGATTACTTAGTTAAAAAAATTCAAAACATTTACATTTCTGACACAGCAATAATAATTTTGGCTATTTTCTCTGGAGTAGCCTCCTTTGCATATTGGTTCTCTATCTGTCTATAGTAGAATTTTCTTTTTGACATAGTCACAGCATAAGCTGAACCCTCGTTAGGAGTTCTTGGCTCCAAGTGTGACATTAGTTTTTCTAAGAGCAAGAAGCAAGTGTTCTCCCTATCTGTCATATAAATTTTGGAAACTTAGGAGTCTTGAAAATCATCTACTTGGGATGTGGAATATCATAATACATAAGGCCAAGCTTTACTAGAATCCAAGCTTCACCATTTATTAACTGAGCAAATTGAGGGAAATTGTTTCATTCTAAGGCTTTAATTCTCTCTTCTATCAAATGGTGATGTAACAGAACCTGCCTAACAGGATGGGTGTGAGGATTAAGTAAGAAGGCGTGGTTAGAGTGCTCAGTAGTGGTTAGATACCACCACCACCTTCATCATCACCATCATCCATGATGGTCTCAGTACTCTTGATACTGGGTTGGATCCATCTCCCTGTACAGATTTCATGGTTGTAGGTAAGAATGAATCACGTGTAATTATGAGCAGAATAATGTGCAATAAACTGAAATCATGCAGCTACTAGAGTCTTCCTAGGCAACTACATCTCTAGGGTTAAACTGAAGGGCAGTTTTGAAAGTTTGGCCTCTGAGTGTGAATGCATTGTCAAGCACTTGACAGTAAAATACAATAGCATTCCAGATCTCAGTATGATGTCAGACACAATGGATTACTCATTTCAGTGGGAGTTCATTCTCTCCTAAACCCAAAAACATTCATCCATAAAATTCAAGACATACTGATGAAGACATTGCCAGCTAACTCTACCAAGGACACTTGGTTCTCAGCCTTTCTCTTTTAGCTCTATATTTTGCTGAACTTTACCAATGAATTATTCTTGGTCTATTTTATTTCTTGATGTTGCAGCATTTTTACATTTGGACAGGAGTATGCAGAGCAGAGAGTGTATAACACATGTGCTGTTCACTGTGTATAAATGTTCATTGATTCAACAAATATTTGATCAGGATCCATTGTGTCCAATATACCAGGTAAAGTCCCTGACTTCAGGGATTTTAGATTCTAATAGAGATGGATTCAAAGCAAGCAAACATACCAAAAATACTGTAATAGCAAGTAATTTTTGACTGCAGAGCTCAACTTTCTTTAGATTTAAGCTGAGACATGAAGGAGTAGGCATTAGCCATGGAAATTATTTTAGAAAGTATGTTCTGAGATGATAGAGCAACTGTAATTGATATAACTGTTCTTTTTTTATTTTTGTAAGCTCAATACTTTTTCTATGATAGGTTTCTTACGGATAAAAATTACAACATAATTAGATTGCGGGTTTTGGAAATTATGGGTAATAGAGAATAAAACATAATTGAATATATAATAAGTGAAAAGTTGATACCAGAATTTAAAGTTATCATTTAAATTGTCACTAGAATAGATTTGAAGGTTTACTATTTGAAAACCTGTAGAGTCTTGAATGACACAGCAGTCACCCCTAATGTATGTTAAAAAAACTTCAGTCGTTTTTCAGAATTCTGCCATTGTTTAGAAAATCACTGGATTTTTTTTTTCCTGGTTTGGGATATCATTGAAATATCCTGGTACAATTACTTCCAGACCTTGTCATTAGTATTTTAAATTTTTTATTATATAGACTAGCCTCCCAAACTATAGCTGTACTGATGTGGAACTTCTGAAATTTTTCTTTTATTTCTGAAGTTGGGGAATCCCAAATGTAATCTATAGGCACTGTATAAGATTTAGGTTTAGAATTATAAAATCTGCTATAAACACATACAGGGCTTCACCATAATTCAGAATGGAACAATCAGCATTCAAAACCACATGAAGCTAGGGCTCCCTCCCTTACCTTCCCACCCCCCAATAAAGTGATAGCCACGCATGAGTCATAGACCATTCATTCCCTTGAGTTTGGTATTAGTTCTGCTCCTGAACCCTCATGAGCCATCGTGGATTGAAAATCACATTAATACACAAGCAGAGACCATTGTAGGGGAGTTGTGGGAGCCCAGACACTTTTTATGAGAAGAGACAGTCACCCCCAAGGATGTTATTTGAATCTGAAAAGGGGCAGTCATAAAGGAAGGGAAGCTTTAATCTGCTGTAGGGAGCCACCCTGCTCTACTGCCAGGCGGCCTTTCCAGATGAGCAGAATGAGCATTCTGCTGGAGAAAGCAGCTGAGGTTGAAACAGTTCCAGTTTTGCAGTTTCAGGAATGTGTCGGAGCTGCAGCTTTAAGATGGCATTTCCCCCCTAGCTGCTGTCGAGAGAGCCTGGGCTAATGTGAATGGGAGTTTTGTCTGAAGGTTGCGGGTGAGCCAGAGCCACTTGGTAATCAGGGCAGCAAGCACATTAATCCTTAAGGAATATAGTTTACATACAGCCTCTCTCTCTTCTGTTAGAGCAAAAGTATAAGTGAAACTTCCCTATGCTCCTGTAGTTATCCGGCCTTTGATCTCATTTTAAGTTCAGGCTGAAGGCAACTTGATCTCTGTCGCTATCTCCTTTCATAGATGATAATTAGCACAGTTCTAGGAGGCTGACTGCAATGATATCCTTTGCTCTCAGAAAAGGGGAGCGGGCGTTTGCAGCGGTTGTTTGCTGTGTTGGTGACTGTGATGTTGCCATGGGAAAGCTTAAGATTTCAGGAGAGTTTGTGTTTTGTTGGGCGAGGTGCCAAACTCTTGTGACTTATTACAGCCGTGTGAGTGAGCCGCACAAAACAATATCCTGTGCAGCAATTCAAAGGGCAGGATCGCTTTAATCAGGGAAAGATAGAGTGTTGAATATTCACATTATGCCTTATTTCAACTTGGAAATGATAAACAAACCCCACATTTTGGTAGTCTCCGGGTTTGGTCTTTTAACTGTGGGGGAAAAACAAGTCAGTTCTTCATATTCACCCCAAGGACAAGGCAAAACGAAAATGCTTCTGCTTTACATATAAAGACCCCCTTGTCAAATATGGTCGTGCCTTCAAATAACTGCTCCACCTACAAATGCTAGTTCATCTTGACTCAGCCTCAAAGAAAGCAAAACTTCGCAGGCGAAGTTGATTTGGTGTGAAAAAAAAAAGTGGAAGATTGGGAAGGTTACTTCTAAATTTAGACTCCAGACATTCCTTTGCCTCACTTATCCGGGAGATTCAGCCATTTGAACTCCCAGTGCCTAGCACAATACCTGGCCCAGCCTACATGCTTAGGGATTGTGCAACCTTACCGAACACCAGGAGTTTTTCTCGTGGTTGTGTGAAAAGTTAACGCATAGATCCACAGAAAGAAAATTCTGGAGCTTTGTCAACTATTTTGGCCTTTCGAGTCACAAAGGGAGCTAGCTAGAGCCCATTTTTATGCAGTAGTCAATGCAGCTGAGTTCTTCAGGAAGATGCCAAGTCTCCATTTCACTTTGTGCTGTGTAGACATTGCCTCGAAGTTCCCCTGGTGCCAAGTCTTCTGAAGCCTTTTGATCCATTCCAGGGAACTCTTGGAAGAGGAGTGAAGAACTTCACAATTTCCATTTTTAGCCTAAAACAGATGTCAACATGTTAACTCCTCCTCGTTCGATATTGTGGGTCTGGGCCTGTGTAGTCCCAAAGACACAACTGAAGTGCTCCATATTTTCTGAACTTGTTTCATCAAAAGGCTTGTAAGAAATGTATATGTTGCAGATAAATGATGCACTTATATCTTGTGAAATAACAGACAGAAAGGTATTTTTCCTAGTTTAAAATATAGAGTATAAGTTTCATGCAATACATTTTAAATGTGCATTTTCTATAAATAAGATTTGAAAGGCTTCCATAGATGGACAAAGAAAGGAAGCATATGATTTCCAGCAGGAGTTGATTTGTCTTCTCAGTACTCTTTTTTTTTTTTGTCCATTTTCTAGGAGCATTTCACTTTGTCTTTTGGAAACACTTTTCAGAATGAATGTTTCTACTTGTGTTTGTTGCTTTGCAGTTTTATTTGGTTGCCAGACTAGCTATTTATTTTCACCCAATTTGATCTTAGAGGGATATATTTTGCATAGAGACAGATGTATTCATCCTTCTTAACTTTCAATTACTGTACTACCAAGTTCTGATAACATTCAGAATAATCATAAATTGTGGAAACTTGCTCTAATGTAGAAAAAAACTTTTATTTGTATATCAGGTGACTCGAATAGTAACTTGTAGATATGTAGGCCTTTGGGAAGTAGGAAATTGATGAGATTTTTTTTCCCCAAAAGGTTTTCCATATAGTACAGTTTCACATGTACTTTAATAGAGGATACATCCTGTATCATCATCATCATCATCATCATCATCATCATCATCGTTGTCTTTTAAACAGACTTTATTTTTTAAAGCAGTTTTAGGTTCACAGCAGCAATAAGAGGAAGGTACAGAGATTTTTCATATACTCTCTGACCCCACACATGTACAGCCTCCCCCACTGTCAACATCTCAACACCAGAGGGTACATTTGTTACAATCGATGAACCAACACTGACACATCATTATCACCCAAGGTCCATAGTTTATATTAGGGTTCACTCTGGGTGTTTTACATTCTATGGGTTTTGACAAATGTATAATGACATGTGTCCATCATTATAGTACCAAACAGAATGGATTCACTAACCCCAAAATCCTCTATGCTCCACCTGTTTACCCCTCCCCCCACAACACCTGGCAACCACTGATTTTTTATTGTCTCCATAGTTTTGCCTTTCTCTTATTATTTAAAAATGCAATATCTTTAATTTTAAAATATGTCACAAAATTTGAAAGTTACCAAAAAATGGATAAATGTGTTTTGTTTTTTAAATCTCAGAACCCTGTTTTTGCATTAGGAAGTTATTACAAATGGAATAACTCTCATTTCTTCACCAGAAATGATAATTGGTTGACCTAATAATAATAATTCAGAATGCTATTCTCAGTCAGCTTTCTGGGAATTGGGAAATTTTCAAAAAGTGATTAAGTCAGTATCTCCTTGAATAGAAGCAAAAATAGCATAACATGTGAGAGCATAACACAGCACAAATGCATTTAGTTTTTTTCTTTTTGCATGGTCCTTCATCCTGGGTGACCATGTGTGTCTCATTTTGATCTGGGCTGTTTCTGGAGAACTTTATATGCTTAGCTGCTCACGTCTCCATAGCTCCTCTGCCTGGTCTAGGAAGAGTTTACGTGAATATATTAATTACTCAGATCTATAAAAGTTGACTACGGAAATTAGGGCTAATGGAAAGCATTAACAACTTTTTGAAGTAGATGCCATGAAATGTAAAAGGATAATCTTCTAGGTGTAAAATAAACCTGGTGTCACTCTCAGGAAACATGACTAGACGGTTGCGGTGTCTGTGGTGGTGGTGATGGGGCATCTATCTTTGCATTCTAAATTCACCTCAGCCTATTTCCCTCTTTGCATTTTAACCATTGCCATACTTCCAGACTGGACTCTCACTCCCTTAATACATCCTCTGTCTTTTTTCCAATTAAATGTCTAAAATGCAACTCTTTGTGTATCAACTCCCTGCTTAAAATCTTAAAATGGCACCTTCTGCCTACAGAAAAAAAATCCGAGACTTTCTGGCTGACCCTGAATTTTGTGGATCCCAAAGTCAGGAAAATTCTAAGCTTGCAACTGGAAACAGAAGTGTGGTAGAAGTCAGCCTGACTTCTCATTCTGAATGGTGTGAGTGAGCCTGGCTTCAGCAAGACAGCCAGTGTCCCACTCCCCTCCTCAGAATTGGGACACTATTATCAGGAGAGGCTAAGATGACTTGTAAGAAGTCGGACTAAAGCAGCTTTCACCGATTCAAAGAAGTACTGGAAAGATTGGTTCCTGTGAGCATCGAAAGGTGCTGGATTGGGGAGGGAGGGGCACACATTGATGGGGACTGAGGATTATTCTGGGTCCTGGCACCCACTTCCTTGCACACAGGAATTGTGCATTAAGTATTTGCTCATAGGAATGGCTGACCCACAGCAGTAGTTCTTATGATTTTTTTTTCCCTCTTTTTACTTTCCTAGATACCTGGTTCATAGGTCAAGTGGGAATAGGAAAGGTGTCAGCTCTAGAAGCCTAAGGAGAGCCCAGGAGATAGAAAAGTACCCTGGCTTTTTGTGGGTATCAAGGGCAGGTTGGGCAGCTTGCCTTACCTGCAGTCCATTTGTGTCCCTTTAGGGCTCATTTTCTTGGATCTGTTCTTACGGGATACATTTTATCTTTTGTCCTCAGCCTATCTTGTCCAAAGGTCTGTCATGTAGTCATTATTGTTAAAGTACACTCTTGGCATGGAAATAGCTCAAAAGAGCAATGGAAAATAGACGCTTTTACTTTCCTTTTAAAAAATTCTTAGATGCACCAAAAGGACTCCACAGTTTTTTGTATTAATCTATACTTATATCAGAACTCTTGGAAAACTGGTACCCACTGGCTCATTACTCTATGGCCCATTCCTTAGGGAGAAATTACTATTTTACTATAGAGATAACTATAATTCTAGCAACATTAACAAAGGAAACAATATCAATTGTACTTTGAGATGATTTACATTTTGCCATTGGGGCAGTTTCTATATTGGTAAATTATGTGGTACTTCTATAAAAGTTAAAAAAATATATACCATTATTTGGGGAAATATTTCAGGATACCTGAATAGGAACTATCTCTCCTCAAGAATAGGAAGTCATATGCTCCACTGTTTCAAGGAAAGTATAGAAAACGTTGGCCGCAGAATGTCAAAATGGCTACCTGAATGGTCAGTGTTGACTGGAAATTTTTTAGAAAGGGTCCTTGAATTCATTATAAATCAGCGCAGATCTTTTAGAAAGCATTTTGGCAATATCTTTCAAGAGCCTTAATATCTGTGCCCTTTGACTCAGTAATTTCACTTCTGGGAATCTCTCAGAAGAAAAAAATCCAAAATATGGAAAAAGTGATAAGCATGAAAATAATCATTGTAGGATTATTCATAATAATAAAAGCTCTTAGAAACATCAGTATGTATAACAGGAACAGAATTACGTGACTTTTACCTATGTAAATATATGAATATGAAAAATAATGGAGAGTAATACATACAAATTGTAGCGGAAGTATTAAGATGGTATGTATTAGTATATATTCTTTGGTTGCAAGTGACAGAAAAGGACTCTGGCTAATTTAATCAATAAAATAATGTAATAGAAGGACATGGAGTTGTTTGTAGAATCCAAGGAAAATCTGAATAATGAAACCTTAGGAAGGGAAGGCGTCAGGGAAACTCTGAGGTTCCAGGTAGCAGAAACTGAAAATTCTGCCTCCAGGGCACCTCCTCAGGGGAGAGTCAGCTCCACCTGGTTTCTGTTCAGGTGTCATTGTCCCCAGCTTCTAGGAAATGAGAGTTTCTTTGGTTTGTCTTGGATCATATATCCACTTTGTGACCGGGAGAGGAGGGCACCCTGGTCAACAATCCCATCCAGACCAAATGCAGAAGGGGCTGTTCCCCTCGGAGAAATGGGGGTGACTATACACAGAGAAGAAGGGAGAATGGAGGTTGAGCAGGCCAAGTCAACAGTTGTACAGTACATAGTGGGATTTTTTTTTTTGTTTCCTCCTTATAATACAAACTTTCTTATACTTTTACAATCAATGAATTCTAATCAACGAACTGTATGTTTTAGAAGGTCAATGTGGATAGAGATAGAAAGATTTCCCATTATGTTACTGCAAAGGACAACACGTGGTGCGTATAATAGTGGTATGAAGCAACATAGCAAGGAAATAAATCATGTCTTTAACACAAAACTAAGTAGCAATATCTTAGTATCTTAATAAATGGAAATACCTGATGGGTTTTGATGAGGATTAAATGGAGTAGCACGTGAGAAAGTACTTTGCACAATAACTAGCACATGCCAGGGAAAAAAAAAAGTGCATATTAAACCCAAATAAAGGCTAAAAGATATAAAGAATGAAGTTGCAATAGCTTTCAATGTTATGTTGTAGCCAAAAAAGCAACAGCTAAATTATATATATTGGCAGGTGATAATGATTGTAAAATGTGTGAATTATGATTCAATTTAGATTTTCTTTGTCAGTGCTGTTCATTTGTATAAGTCAAGTGTCAACATCTGAATGTATTATCTGAGTGTGAGTCCAAGAAGCATGTATCATGAAATAGCTGATTAATTTTTCTAGCTTTGGATTTATTAGGATACCATTGACCATGGCATATATACTTGAACTTAATTTGGAACAGTTATAAGATGTAGCCTATAAGATAGGAGGAGTCTGTTAGTATATACGAGCATAAATTCTAGTGAAAAGATCTGAGAAACATAATATTTGTTCATATCAGTTAGTCATGGGCCATCCACAGGGCAGCAAGATAGTCATTCTGCTTTTAACACATATCCATGTACTTCAATTGATTGGCTTGACCAGGGTGTGTATGTGGAATTGTTCTGCTGTGGAGTCTTACCTACAAATCTAGTCTAAATGGAGGTTACTGAAGGACAGGGCCAGGACTCGCAAGGGAGGCACATAGGGTACAAAATTTAAGAATGCAGTCATTCTTAAGTCATGCACACACTGCGGTATGTCTTCTTAAATTCTGTGCCTCCTTCTAGTCCCAGCTCTGGTGACAGAAAAGCTGGCATACACACAGATTCAGAATTTTTAATTGTTAAAAAAAATGATTCTATTTTGACTGATCTCCCTCTCTCTCTCTCTCTCTCTCCCTCCCTCCCTCCCTCCCTCCCTCCCTCCCTCCCTCCCTCCCTCCCTGTCTCTCATTTTTGCCTGGCAAATATAGAATACATGGGTCCGAACAATGCCTGGAATCCTTGGTCAATTGACATTAAAATATGTTGTACCAAAAGATTCATTCAAAACCATGCGGTTAGTTATGATAAATATTTGATATGATAAAAATTACATTTGTTGAGTGCTTACTATGAGCCAAGAGTGGAGCTAAGCATTTTACATTTCATCCTCAAAATAATCCTATGAGGTAACTATTCCCATTGCAAAGATATAGAAACTGAGGCATAGACGTTTAGATAATGTGACTGAGATGCCAGAGTCACCGTGATTCCAGAGTGAACAGTAGAACTAGGACTTAACTCAAGGCTGACTCCAAAGTCCATGCTTTTAAACACAGGGTGTTGCCACCAACATCCTGGCCTTTTCCCCAGTTATTCTCAATCTCCCACCCCATCCTATTCACCCCCCAGAGCCTCTGGAGACACGAATCCTCTCTTATGATGTCATCTGATACAGGGACCCTCCCTTTCTTCCACCAGCTTATCTTCCTTTTGCTGACTTCCCTTCCAGCTCTTTCCACTGTGCATACTGAAAACTCTTTTCCATTGTAAAAAAAACAAACAAAACAAACTAAAATTAAAAAAAATTTGAAAAACAACAAGAAAACCCTTCTCTACACCCACTGTCTTACTTCCAGGCCTTTGACGAAAGCTGGTTCTCCCCTAGGAACGTTTGCTTCTTTTTATTCCTCTCAGGTAAAAGATGGAGAAACCCTGTGTACTGTAAAACCATGAGGAGGTGATGTCAGCATTATCTTAGTTCCAAATGACCTCTCCCTCCTCCTTTGAAACTTGCCCAATTCAGCTTTATCATCTTTAACATGTTTTGTCATAGCTGTCTGCCTGTATTCAGGTCACTTCCACGCTCTGACAGCCCGCCGAGGCTTCTGTTCTTCCCAATTCTTGTTGTCATCCTTGCAGATTTCAACATTCCTGAAGGAAACACTTCAAACACTCCAACTCTTAGTTTCATGACCTCCAATTTAATTGGTATTCACCTCAGCTCCACTGAGGACTGATTCCCATGGCCTCACACTTGACCTTATCATCGCCTCAAACTGTGCTACCTGAAATCTCAGGCCCAAATATCTCGCTATCTCTTCTCTACTTCCACATTCCCAGTTTCCTCACTCCCACGAAGCCCCTTGATCTTACTTGGGAAGACCTCAACTCACTTGACCTGTCCACTATTTCTTACTCTCCCCAAGGCCTCTTGCCTTTTGTTCTTGTGTTACCCAAACTGGATCTCACATTTGGCGGTGAAATTACTCTCTCACCAGCACTTTCAATTCCTTGACTTTATCTCTTTTCTCTATGGTTTTGGTTTTGATTCCCCAGAAGTGGGCTGTGAGGAATTGAATGCCAGCTGTTTACTCAGGAGGTGATTCTGGGAAGCGTAAAGGCATAGGGAAGTGAGACAGAGAAGGGATGGAAGCCACTGCAGGGTGTGTTACTGCTATATAGGCAACTAGGGCGCCATTCACCTGTGGAGCTCTGGGCCACTGTGAGGAACAGCTCTCAGGCTTACCCTCCCACCAGAGACAAGGCACATAGGCATTTATCCACCAACATTCATAGGCCATGGGCCAAGGGGCTGCTCTCAGGGGCACTTCTACCCAAGAACTTCTTGCCTCCCTTTTCTCTGAGGGCCAAGCCTGTTTACACAGCTAGAGAAAGCCCTAAGGCAGACAGTCTCCACTGTTTGTGTTAAGAAATTGTCAGCAGGCACAGGAAAGGTGAGGGCCAAGACTATATGGGTGGGGCATGGGCGGCAGCTACTGCATTTATCTACCTTGCAACGTTCTCAATACTGGGTTGATCCTAAACGCTGCCTTCTAATACTCAACTGTACTTTTGTGCTATTACGCATATATGATCTCTGATCTTCCCAAGACCCATAAATGACATTCTATCATCTTTTAACTTGTTGCCTCTCTTTCATTTCAGGACTTGTGATTTGAATCTGACGGATTGAGTCCAAATTCTGGCTCTACCCTTTGTGAATTTGGGCACATATCAAACCTCCCCACTTTCCTGTTCTGTACAACCAATGGGTTAATGCCAACTTGATATTTTGTTATAAATTGTTTGATGAAATAATAAGTACATGCATACATATATAATAATACATACATATAATTTACTTAATTATAATTATAATAAATATTTTATGTACTATAGATACAGAACCTAGTAGCACTAACAGGAACACATAACAGGAACTCATTAACTTTTTATCTGCTTAGTTATCTTTTCATATATAATTCTAGCACTCTTAGCAAATGGCCTTCCCTCATATAGCTCCCAGGGAAAGCAGACCATCAGCCCTTAACTTCACAATTTTTCAGCACCCTACAAACAGATACTACCTACTCAGTGTTTACACATTCCTGAGTCTCATAGGGAGGGGTGCTCTTTTTCCTGTATCAGGCTAATGTTTATCTCAACCTATTTCTCTTCTCCAGAACTCTGTATCATCGGTTACCAGCATCCCCCTCCCAAATCAGAGAATTTTCTTTATATGATTATAATCGCTTGGCTTATATATACAGTTCACTTTTACTTTAACCCAATCAGAAAATATGCTATTTATTCATTGAAGCAATAGATGTCCTTACACCATATAATGCCAAAATGAATATCAGTGTTACAGAAAGTCATGCTGTTCTCAACATGATCATATAGATGTAAGCGGGGAGAGGAGTGGCTAAAGTATTTATATTTCCTGGGCATAGTAGCTTCCTGGGAAAGCTATGAGAAGATGAAGATGGGGTTTAGGTAATAGGTAGTAAGTAGGATTAGGGTAAGGGGTAGGATGATAGCCTTTGAAAATCAAGGAAAATAAAACCCATAACTGCACTTAAAAAGAAATTTTAACATGTGGGGTATTTCGGTTATTCCCCCCTTACACAAAATAAAATATCATTGACACACCAAAAATATTTTTTATATTACACAAAATAAAATATCATTGACACACCAAAAATATTTTTTATAAAGTGTTTAGACTTTAAGAATGTGAAGACAAAAACAGGTGACAGATGTACATACAACTTGTTGTCGGAGTTGTTTTCTATAGTAAGTACACATACTGAAAAATATCTGTTCCTGTTATATGTGCCAATTTATCATTAGTATTCTGAAACCATTTATTGAGTGCCTACTCCGTAGATTTTCTCATTAATGCTCTGCTGTGCTGTACATGGCTCGTGAAAAGGCAAGAACAGCAAGAGGAAGTTAATCTTAGACTACGCCGTGTATAGAGTGAGTAGTAATTGGTCAGTTTGAACCTGTTCTTTTGATATCCTAGATGCTAGAGGCAAGGTCATATCGCTGTTTCTCTTTTCATGGGAATTAATGAAGCATTTTCTAATAATTTGGACTCCAATTTTGACCAGACCTATAATTGCTACAATTTCATTGATGATATGCTTTGCAGTTTAAAGAAGGGGAAAAAGTGTTCTTTAGTGTTTTTTAAAAAAAATGGTTCAATGTCGTCTTGGAAGAACAGATGAATAAAGTTTATTTACTATAAAAAAAAAGAAAATGGTTAACAGAGAAGAGAAATATTTCAAGTGAAATATTCTTAGTAGAATACAGTTTAAGATCAAATAAAACTATGGAGACATAATTTTATTCACTAGTTTGATTTTAGTAGTAACATTATTACTTTAAAACTATTTGCATATATTGGGAGATAAACCAAACACCTATGTTAATGTTCTTGGGAACCATGTTTTCACCACCAAGTCAATCAGAAAATCCTATAATGTTAAATTTTATTTGGAATTCATGATTGATTTTTCAAAAAATATACTTCTGTCTGTTGAAAAGGGGAACAACAAGTACTCCTAATGCCTAGATCGTGGTCTGTCAATACTATTTTTCACTAAAATAAATCAGGGCTTTTTCACCTAAAGGTATCAGAGCTTTCTAGAAGAATGGGTCATTCCAGATATGAGGCCAGAAATGTACAGGATGTGCGTGGGTCATCCTGTGTTACCAATAAGCAAGGAGACATAAGCAATACCGATGAGGTATTATTAAATGGACATAGAAGAATGTGAAGGAACATGGTTAAAGATGTAACAACTAGATTACTGAAAATAATTATAAATATTTGAAACACATTGAACACATAAAAATCCATACTTAAAAAAAAACTTCATTGTTTTCCAAATTATTAATCTGAAAATTGGCAATTAAAGAGAAAACCTAAGCACTAATTTTTTGTTGCCCTTAGTAATCATATTTCTGTGTATCTAAACAATTTAGTTAAGGAGAATGTCTTTACGGAGAAATTTTAGTTAATAATCATATAGAGAGCGAAGAATTAGAAAACCACCATTTTGCAAATCCTTAAGAAATGATTGATTCAGGCAAAGTCATCAGTGAATTAAGCCATTAGATGAAATATTGGTAGAGAATTTTCCAGTGGCTGGATCAGATTGTCACCACCTGAATTCACTGATCAATCATAGCTTCACAGACAGGTAACATAACATTGTGTGCCTCCTGACAAGAGATATATATATATATATATATATATATATATATATATATATATATTAAGCAGAACAACCTATGAAATACCCTTTGCCCCCCAAAAAGTTGACATGGGCTTAAATCAAACATTTAAAGTTAAATTCTAGTTCATGGGCAATGTGAAGATAGAGGAGTAAGTTAAATAATCTTTAAGGTACTAAAGAGATAAATCTGGAATGTGGGACATTTTACAAGAAAAATTATCTGATTTGTTTAGGAAGCCAACTGTATACAATAAAATTAAGATTGGGATTGAAGGCAGAGTGCTACTCTAGACTACAAAAATGTAAGACATGTGCTAACCAAATGTGATGCACAGACCTTGTTTAGATCCTGATTTTAGGAATCTAATTAGTACAAAACCGTTTTTGAGACAGTCTGGCAAATTTGAATATGGCTGTGTTTTAGAGAACACTAGGGGATTGTTAATTTTTTAAAGTACCGTAATAACATTATGGTTATATGAAGAAAAATATTTTTAGAAGTCCATGCTAAGTAAGTAGGGGTGAAATTATGTCTGGGATTTGCTTTAAAATATTTCTGCAAGAACAACAACATAGAACATAAATCAAAGTGTGACAAAATCTTGATAATTGTTGAGACTGGGTATTTGGGGGTTTATTTTATCATTCTCTTTATTTCATGTATTCCTATGAAATTTTTTCGTAGGAATCTTTTAAAAAAGGAAATGGTCAGGAATACAGCTCCACTTTTCTATTTTCATTATAGTCTGACACATTTAAAATTTTCAATGGAAAGGAGTATTCTAATAAAGCCTTTGAAGCCTCTCTCCAGAAAGAGCTTTCACTTACTCCATCTCCCCATCACAGCTGGGGTCCTGGCACAGCCTCAGCCTTTCCCATGCTGCAGTGGTCGCTGAGATCAATGATGCTCTTACGGCAGACAAAACTCTAGGAGCCTGCCCTGTGTGCAGGTGGGTTGACAAGACTCATTGCTTTTAGTTATGGAAAAGCTTGACAACATTGGCTGGGCACCACAATCAGTATTCAGTTCATGTGAGGATTCTACGAGGGACTAAGTGACTAAGCCAACGAAGCATTTATCCTCTTTTTTCCCTCAGTTTTCCCATCTGTCCAGTGGATGTAATGCTGTTTTTACTTTATTGTTCAAGGGCCTACTCACATATCTTGAATACTTTCTTGGCCACCCACCCAAAGAGTTCTTTTCCCTTGAACTTTTTACCTGGCAGTTAGGCACTTTAAGGTGGTATTTTTCAACTTAGTTGATCATGAAATCAAATTAATGACTTGCAACCAATTTTTTAAAATGTGAAATAGAATAGAAATGAGTGTGTTGCATGTAGAACGAGTATTATTTTCTGAAATTTATTCCAATTGTGTGTGGGGTGTGTGTGTGTGTGTGTGTGTGTGTGTGTGTGTGTTTCTGGGTATGATGTAAAATGTATTTCTTGCTGAGGGTTATGTCAAAACAGTTTGAAAGCCACTGTTTTAGGGAATACCAAACCTACAAAGAAACATGTGACACAGATGTATGATTGGCAATTTACTTAGTATTGGAGCTGCTGCCATACAGTTTATTTTTAGCATCACCATCAGACACCTGTTGATACATGTATGTTCATGGGTGAGTACATGTATGTTTCAGCAGCAGAACAATGGTAATTTGATTGAACCATAATGTAGGTTAATACTCAGTTGGGATTTTATCAAATAACATGGCTACACCTTTAAATTACTATTTCGCTACCAGGTTAAATAATAGTGTAGGCTTCTGAGGGTCTTGGGATGAAACAGATTATGAATGATGGGCATTGAGTTTTCAGAGTTTGTATGTTGAGGGAATTCCTAGGCCTTCAGCAGTGTGTCTTACTGTATATCGACCTCTATTTACAGCTCATCCCACTTGGGCATGCAGGAAGCAGTTTTGAATGTATTTAGTGTGAATCTGGGTTGAAAAATTGATTTGAAAAAATGTCAGTTCATTTTTATGTTTCTATATATAGTAAAGCATTTTAATCCTGACTGTCTCTGTTTTTATTGAAAGTTTATTCACCTGTGGTTTTTCTATTGCTCTTTAAAACGCTCTTAAAATGTCAGTATTTTCAGAAAAATTCTGACTATTGAAAAAGTGAATTAGTAATAGAAACTAATTTTGCATATTTCAAGTTAATTCCAAACTAAACAGGATGTCATTCACCTGGCATTACCTCCATTTTGACGGAGTGTCTGACTATATTTCAGCTGGACAAGATGAGTTGAAAATGTGTTTGTACATATGTGAGACATTCCTAAATATGCCCTTACATTGATGCTGCAGTCATTTCACAGAATTCAGTCTTCTTGGCCAAAAGGAACAAAATTAATTTGTATTCAAATACCTCACTTCCTAGTAAATTCTTTTAGTGGCTAAATACACGGAGCCTGGGAATCAGACAGCCTGGGTTCCCAAATCCTATTCTGCCTCTTCTTAGCTTTGTGACAGATCACAATTTTCTGAGCCTTCCTGCACCTTAATTTCCTCCTCTGTAAAGTGGAGATAATAATAATGCCTACCTTATAGTGTTGCTAAACTGAGGCAGAGCATGTAAAGGATAAATCACAGTCCGTAGCATATTGTAAGTGTTCAATAAACATTATCTTTTTGTTCTTCTTCCAGAGGAGATTCTGTTCTTATCAAAATATACGAAAACTATATGAGGTTAAAATCCTTGCAGAACATTTGTTTGCTGTCCCTCTGAATAAACAGTTCTCCCTGTAACAATTCCTATAAGAGGTACTTATAATAGGATGTCGATCATTTACCTGCAAATAATGAAAAGGTGAACATTTTCACAAAATGATTAATTTTTTCTTTCTCTTTCACCTCACATTTACTGTATGGTCTTGGTGTTCTGGACTACCATATCTTTAGAAATAATTGATGTGCATTAAAAAAAATCAGTAAATGCTTTCTTGCAATGGGTTATCTTGCAATGGGTTATCTTTGCTTTCTTGCAATGGGTTATCTCTCCAGGGGAGAGAAAATTCACAGACTCAGCTGTTTGTAATGTGTTTCTGAAGCTGGCATTGTTTGCAAAAGGAAAATATTTGAGCTTGCTATTTGTATAAGTTTTCCTTATGATGTAGTACTTATTTCTAGGGGGCAGAACTGCTTTGAGGCAAGGATAATTAAGAACGAATATATCAGTCTTTTGAAGAACTTTAAAAATGAAAGCTAAGCTAATGATGAAAATAATACTTAAAATTCACCGGTCTCCCTCCAGAGTAATTTCTGAACTTTGGGCATTCAGCATTTATTTTCTAGCTGCAACTGGATAGTCAGCCCTTGCCTGAACAGCCAAGGTTAAATAAAGGGCTAAGAAAGTATTCATCCAATCCACTGAGAGTGCCACACTGAATATTTGGGCCATTTAGAATTCACCAGATCTTTCTATAGTTTTCTTCTTTGCTTCTTTGCTACATACATACAATCTTCAGTGTTTTAGTCTTTATTTGAAACATGGACCAATCTGTTCTGATGTGCCTCTGTTTCACTTAAACTTCCTCAGACTGGGCTACCCCATGAGAGTGGCATGCTATCGAAATGATTATTATTCTGCATACTGTGTCTGTGGGCTGTTAGGCTGTGTCTAATTTGTATAGCCTGCCATTTTTGAGGGTCCCTACTGCTTGACTCTTCAAAATTGTTTTGCTGTTGCTCCTATTGCTATTTCGTTTCAGTTTGCTATGCTTCAAACTTTCTCTTTTTAGTAAAGCATTTGACATTTTTATAGTTATTATCTTAATGTACATCAAGAAAGTTGTATGACTTAACAAGCTTCAGAGGACCAAAAATGCAGCCCTATGTCCCTACTCCCTTTCAGCATAATGAGAGACTGAGGAAAATTAGTCACTGTACTGAATTATTTCAAAGATAAAACATAATTTTATAAGATTTGATTACAGTGAGGCAGATAGATAGAGATAGATGTAGATGTAGATTAGATATAGATATAGATATTCTACTCTGCCACAGGCTCACACTTACATTGAATAAGTGGGTGAAAATGCACTTAACCCAAATCTTCAGTGTGTGTAACACTTTTAGTGAACAGGTCAGAAACTTTGATTATGGATGCTTTAATATTAAAAATGTAGATAGTTGGGATATGACAAAGGTGACATGTCTCTTTTCATTAGAGATTCTTTTTAAGGAATATATGATTGTACGTGACTTTACAGTTGTTAATGTCTGTATTGTAAGTTGTGGATAACCTTTTCAAGCATAACCTGCATGATAAGTTTTGACTTTTTTTTTTTTTTAAAGATTTTATTGGGGAATTGGCGGAGGGGAACAGCGTTGGGGAATCGGGGAAGGGGAACAGACAAGTTGCTGTCTTTTTGTTCTTCAGTTTAGTTGCGGAGGATGTTGCTTCACTGTTGGTATCGTCATTGCGCTCTTCCCGGATGAGGCAGATCGGTCGCTGGCCTCTGGATGTCGCTCACCGCGGCTATTGGCAGCTCATTCTTGGCTGCCAGCCGCTCACGCTGGCTGCGGGCCACTCACTGTAGCCTATGGCAGCCCACTGCAGCAGGGGCTGCAGCCCACACCATCACCGGGGCTCGCACAGCCCAGCTCCAGGTGGAGCTGTTGTTAGCTGTAGAGGGCAGTGTCACTGGCCGTCATGTGGGATCCGAACCGGGGCCGCTGGCATCCCAAAACCAGCGCTTAACCAATGCGCCACTCGGCCGGCCCAAGTTTTGACTTTCCATTGAAAGGCAGTATAGTATTTGAAAAAAAAAAATCAAGTGTAAAGTAGAAAATCCATAAAATGATCAGCTCATATAGCAGATCTACTCGTTTCTCTAACTTGAGTCCACCTAGGGTTGCCTCCTTTGTAGTCTGGAGCTGCCTTCTCTGGGGCAGCTAGACATTGCTCCTGATTTTTCCACTTGTTTTTATATCCCAGTCCCATAAACTCACACTGTGCCATGAAAGAGCAAACTATTCATGAATTTGCCTCCCATCATGGTAGGTATGCATCAATGCATGGAAAGGAGCAGAGGAATAGAAAATGATTAAATTGTTACTACAGTGGGTCAGGCTAGTCTTAAAGTGTTGCTGGGAATGACTAACCCGGCTAAATGAGTTTTTGGCAACAGATATATATATATATACAGAGAGTGCCAAAAAAAATCTAGCCATTTTAAGAAAGGAAAACACTATTAAAATTGTAATACTCAATATATACCGATAACAAAAGATAAATACAAGTCACATTTGACTTCTGCAATTACAAGAGGTGCTCAAAGTGGTTACCATCAGCATCCAGACACTTCTGACTAAGGCGAACTACTGCTTGAGCAACACTGACCAAAGTGTCGACTTGTATACATTTTTTGGCACCCCCCAGTATATCCCACATAGGAGAGTATAACAATGGAGAGATCCCAGGCTTAAGAGTCAAATAGAACTATGTTTACATAATGACTGTTCTACTTAGTAATGATAAGATTCGGGCAAGATGAATAAACTATTCCTGGTCTCTGTTTTCTTATCTACTAAATGAGATAATAATATCTACTCTGTAGGATTGTTGTTAGGATTAAATGAGAAAAATTATGTATAGCATTTAGTCCAATACCAAATACATAATGGACATTCAATGGAAGGAAATTAATTTCCTTTATTCCAAAGAACTCTCTTCTTGTTTATGGAGTGTGCATATTCCTGCTACCCAAAGTATTATTTTTAAGGCCCCATATAGTGCTAAAATTTAATGATTCTGTGGTTCAGCCAATTTTTTTTTCTTCAAGATTTTATTGGGGAATTGGGAGAGGGAACAGACAAGTTGCTGTCCTTTTGTTCTTCAGTCTAGTTGTGGAGGACGTAGCTTCACTGGCCCATGTTGGTGTTGTGATCATTGCGCTCTTCCTGGTAGAGGCAGATCAATCACCGACCATTGGATTTCAGCTCATGGCAGCTCACGCCGGCTGCTGGCTGCTCACACGGGCTGCCAGCCACTCACAGTAGCTCACTGCTGCCCACTTCAGCCCCACTGCAGCCTACACCATTGCCGGCAATTCACAGCAGCCCAGCTCCAGGTCAAGCTGTTGTTCCCCATTATAGCTGTAGAGGGCAGCATCACTTGCCCATGTGGGATCCGAACCAGCAGTCCTGCTGCTCATAGCTTACACTCCCAATCCAATTCTTAACCAACTGGCCCCAGCCAATTTTTTACATTGTACCAATTCCATTATATGCTGCCTTATTCCATAGTAAATATAATCAGTGGGACCAGGAAGCGACTAATTTAGCTGAGTCCTATCCAAGGATGACAACAATCATTCTTAACTACAAGGTAAAATGGTGCATGGTAACAACAGCAGGAGATTATTTGTTAAATGCTATTGCCAAGTGGTCAGAAAACAGTAGTACTCAGGACTTCCTAAAAATTCCTAAGAATAGTGCTTTTCCTAATATATAAATGTTAAAATGGATACTCACATGCTGCATAAAGATATGCGTGCTTACTTTGAGGGGTAAAAAGTATAATAACTATTGCACTGTGTTGTACACCTGAAGCTAATTAAAAAAATAAAATAAAAATAAAAAAAATCTGGGTGCTGCAAGCACCCAGATCAATGGCAGGTGAAGGCCAGCCATCCCACAGTCCAGCCACTGGTATATTGCAGTGGCTAGTGGGCAAAGGTAATATATTAATACATCTAGGAGGTGAAGATCATAATAGCAAATGATTATCCTTTACAATGACAGACACACTCACACTCTTCAAAGAGACCATGGCTAGAAACAGTATTTTCTGAATGAAAAAACAATTCATACGTATGTGTACACAGAGACACAAACACACCTACACGTACACACACATCTTTGTGTACACACACAAATATCACACATGAATACACACAAGAGGCAGAAGGCAGATATAAATGACCAATATCTGTTTCTAAAAAAGGATCCCAAGAGGCCTTTAATAAAGTAATGTCAATAAAAGGGATAATTAAAAACTATAAAATGAAAGGGAAAAATAATATACTAAAAGCAGATTTTTAAGTCACAGGAGCTAAGCTTCCACATATTTGGATGTTACTTTTCTGAAACCTCAATCATATGGAATATAGCCCAGAAACCAGGCAGTAAGCAACAAAAGCCTTGTGAGGAACTAATATAGATGTCACATGGTTATCAGAAAACCCAATTCTATTTTCCAAGCCCTTCTTTACCTAATAAGGTTTTCTTGCCTTCAGAAATCAGACAGATTCGGCTACAGAAGTATACTGTGATGTAATGATTCAGCAAAAAGTGACAAGCCTGATAAAGATGGAAGGAGTCAGGAAAATTATAAAAAACAAAGTCAAAGAGAAAAGCCCAATAACTATCATGTGAATGGCACATAGCATTACATGTGGAGTAACCTTTGGGGGCTTTGCCTTTTTGTAGCACACAGTGCAACAATTATTGTTAATAATGGTGAGTCATTTAGATATAGGTTGGATTATGGTAGATGTATTTTAAAAAAAGGCCAGTGTATAGGACCATCTCACAAAGATCTTCACCCCAATTTATGAAAGGAAGAAAAGTTGTCATTTCAAGGGTAAATATATTGGACCGGCTGAGTGGCGCAGTGGTTAAGCGCTGTCTTGGGAAGCCAGTGGCCCCAGTTCGGTCCCACATGTGAGGGCCAGTGACACTGCCCTCAAAAAAAAAAAAAAAAAAAAAAAAAAAAAAAGAAAAGGGTAAGTATAAAATACCTAAAAATGTACTTAAATGAAATAACATCCATTAGGATTTGTGAGGACTTATAATGCACCTGTGGATTAAGAAGGCAGAGCACATTTAGGTGATGTGGAGCATATTAGAATCCTGAAATCTTCATTGCCTCACTGGTCAGCTTGGCCACTATGCCTCCATCTGGCTAGCCTGGCTACTGACTGTCCATGGGGATGCACCATGCTATTCTCAGCCTCATAGAAGAAGTAGAATGGAAGCAACACACTTATTTTGGAGGCAGCACTAACATTAGTAGTAGCAGCAGCATCAATTACTATTTAATGAGCCACATTCTCCCCACTGTGTCTTTCAAGCCACCAGGGTACCATTTTGTGTAGTAGAGTGGTAAATCAAATGGTACTCTTCTGGGGTGAAAGAGTAACTGCATTTCTCTTAGAGTCCAACTTTATTACCTGAGAGTGAGCAAAGCTTTGGGGAGACAAAGGCCATTAAGTGCCCCCAGAGTTTAAGATATTGTTAAAAGTACCAACATTTTCCCATTATTCTATAGGACAAAATGGACATCACCATCAAGAAGAGATAGTCCAAGGGTACTCAAGTTCCATTCTCTGCTGAAGGTTAACAAAGGAATAAAAATACGCTGTTTGTAAGTTTCAGAAAAAGAGAGGGAGGTGAGAGGGCCTTTTTCTCTTATTTCAATTATTAGTTTAGTTGGAATTTATGCTCAGTATCCTTACATACATTTTAAGTAGTTTTACATAATAAAAGTGACATTAAGTAATAAAAATACTTCAAAATGATCAAAGAAAGTTCTCCCCTTTCAATATATGATGTGTATACCCAGTTCACTTAAAATGCGATACTCACCAAATCAATATGTAATGCCAAATAAAAATATGCTCCCAAAAATAAATCTAGCCATATTTCCCTATTCTGTCTACACAGTATATTCCACAAATTCTCTCAAAACTGTCCCAGAATAGCTAGGTTTGTGAATTTCTATTCATTTAAATAAATACCCAGAGTAAGATGGTTAATGGCTCTAAGCATAATCTGCTGTTAAGTAAAGTTTCATGTTTTAAGGCTTCTAAAGGAATCAAGAGGGTTACATTTATGGGTATGTTAAAATTCTGGACTCTATATTTCAAATCCGTCAGCAACTACAAATCATTTATTCGTTCATTCATTTTCACAGGAGTTATATGAAATGCCACAAACATTTATGAAGTGCCTACTAAGATTCTAGGCAATGTAGTATAAGGATCTGTTCCTTGACATTAAGAGTCAATATATTTAGATAATTCTGTAATCTGTCTAATCATATAAAAGTGAAGTCATCATTGAAGCCTAATCGACTCACAGTTAAATCCAAATGACATTACTCAGGTGAGATTAGACTCTGCTAGAACCAGAAGGATTATCAATTAATTGCAGTCTAAACACAGCAGTTTTATTCCCAGTCATGTTTTTAGAAAGCCAAGTTTCTGGTAGAACTAAGTGCTTTGATTTCTCTCCAAGCCTTTTTCTATCCTTCTGCCATTTGATGACTAAAGTGCTAAAATGGAATGTAGGTCTCAAAGGTGGTTAGAAAATGAAGGAAGCTTTATCCATATCACTGCCACCTTTCCCCATGACAACTTTCCGTCAGCCATGTAGTTATCAAACTCGAATGTAATTATCAAAACATATATATCAAGACTTCAACCTATGCTGGCTTGGCTTATTAGTAGGAAACTTATATTTTTAACTTAAAAAATTTGGTTCGGTGTTGAGGTATCATCATTCCAGAGAGGCCTTCGTTTACAGGTATAGTATGAAAACCTTTTGCACTTTGCCAAACTGGAAACCATTAAAATTAATTTAAATTCATAATACCCAAGTGTTTGTATGCCAAGCATTTACCAGCTTCATGGATTAATTTAAATTCACATTGGAGGCTAATGAGGAGTCAGACTTAATATGACATGAGTTATCATGGTATTACCATTTGCAGCAGAGCAGTTTGATTTTCATTGCACAGGCCAGTTGGAAAATGTTTTAATGCCTTGTTCAGATGGTAGCCAATTAACATCATCTGCAAAACAGTAGATAGCTAACCTCTAGTAACAGTATCCTCATCATGTTAAAAGATACTGCACATTTGTTCTGAACTCCGTTTTTTTTTTTTTTTTGCCATCAACTATTTCCATATACTATTAAGCAAGGATAGAATATTTCCTGTGGTTTTCAGGTGGTTTCCAAGATTTGTCATGTAGATTTATAACACCCAATGTAAATATTTCAGTGACATAGTAAAATGTGTATCAGGATACCATTTCACTTAGTCTCAGAGTTCATGTGGGGCCCTTTTGGGATTCAATGTCTCAGTTCCACAAAATTGCAAGTAAAGTGCATTTAATGATGCGGCTGATAAGCCCTTCTTTCAGTGCACTCTCTGCGAGTTAACATTAAAATGAAGGATTGGGTTTTTTTTCTTAACTTTTTTGCCATTTAATCTTCTAACATGAAATCAAACAATGAAATGTATCAGAAGAAGACTATTATGAAGGTGAGAACATTGAAAGATAACATTGATGCTTGATTCTTCCACTTACTAAGGTGACTTTGAGTATTTAATGACTCTGCTTTGTAGTTCAGTTACTGTAAAATAATCTATTTACACTAGATTTTCTGTTCCAGCTCCATATGTTTTGATTCTGAAATAAATATTAGATTGAAAGATTCTATACTCTTTTAGAAATGTTTTTAACTGAAACATATAAAACAAAATAAATGTTTCTATAATGCATTTTATGTGTGATTCATGTTTCTTAGTGCATTTTTGCTTTAGGTTGCCAATTCTAGTCAAAAGACCACTGATGAGGCACTAGCCACTGGTAAGGCATCAAACATTAAACTTTGTTTTGCTTTAAAAAATTTATCCCATCCAAGAATAGAAGTAGACATAGGCATTCACATAATCCCCCTTACATCCTCCAGAGGGTTTTCATCAGATGAATTTCCCCCCAAGGGCCTCTTAACTACCACCAACTTCTTCTTAGGACATATATATTTCAGACTGTGGTCATTTGTTAAAGAGAATTTTGGCAGATGTTGTTAATCAAATACATTTAAGAGACCTATTGCTTTTCACTTTCTCTCATGGTGTAACAGTCTTACAGTAATAAGTTGTCTGGGGTCCCTTTTAGGAAACCATCTGATGACAATAATCTTTATTCTTATAAGCTCAGTTAACAACTTTTCTTCTGATGTGATAACTTCTAGCTGCTGATTTTTTGCACAATATCTCCATTTCTGTCAATTTGTTTTCATCCCTGGGGCTACTTTCTCTCATGAATACATTGTTACTTTTTTTTTTTTGGGGGGGGGCTCTGGAGTACACAACTTTCCATCACTTAAAAATTTGGGTGCCACACTGTGATCGCTGGCTGATATGCTGACCATGTAAAGATATATTTAATTTGCTTAGTTCCACATTTGAATGGTTGAATGAATTCTGTCCCAGAGCTTGATCAGCAAATTCGTATGGAACAAAAGTTATTAAACATCCGCCCCCACATATTTTCCTTGACACCAGGTCATATGCACTCATTTTGATGCACTGGAGAATTAGCATAATCATTTTCACCAAACGTTAATTAATAGCTTACTTTGTGACAAGTCTATACTAAGAATGATAAAAGTGACTGACACAAGCTACAATTTATTGAATACCCACTATATGCCAGTTTTTTGCCCCTTTTTATATACTATGTTTAAGAAAATAAGTGTCTTCTTCACCTAGTGAGATTCACATTCTAAGTGAGGAGACAAACACAAAAGCAAGTTTTTGTGATATGTGCTACAAGAGAAATATGAGCAGAGGAGGTTTGGTATATTGGTTAAGCAGAGAATTAGATGTCAGAATGTTGGTTTACATGGTTTGAATCCTTGCTCAAAACTGGTTTAATGGCTGTGTGACTTTGGACAAGTTTCCTAACCTCTCTCTGACTGATATCTTCCATTTGCACAGTAGGTACAATGGGCAGTATCAGGACCAAGAGATATGGTTGCATAGACTGTACACTGTACAACTGCATGCAGCCATATATGGCACCATTCAGTAGCCAGTGATGGGTACCTCATAGGTATGTAATGAGGATTAACAGAAAACATTTTACAAGTACATAGGCAATGCCTGGCACATTGCAAATTCTGAGTAAATTTTATTACTATTATAAAATAATGAGTTAGGGTAACTGAAGAGATTGATTCTTCATCAGGGAGAAGTAGTCATGGAGATTTTTCAAGAAAGATAAGACATCGAACCCAACTCACGTCCTTCTTTTATCTAGTCCCCTACTGTAGGAGCTAACATTCCGGGAGAATTCAGGCTATGTTGCTAGCAGAGTTCTAGTCTTACATTGCCAGAGCTCAAACACTGGTTTGAAGATGAACTAAATAGTTTCAGAGGTATTTTAGCACCATCAGGCTCGTGTTGGCCCTCAAAGCCCAGAACATTATTGCAATCATAAGGAAACATGCAGATTCACTGTGAGATTCACTGTTATATTTCCAAATCTCACCTTTGGAAAATGGCATACCAGTTCAGTGCCTGAAGATCGAAGAGAAGAAACTATTACTCATCTGGAAAGGTAAAACCATTAAAAGAAGTAGGAACAACAGGGGGAAACATAGACTAAAGATGGTGATGTTTGGTATGGTACGTGTGGAGTTAGTGGTATTAGCAGGTGAAATAACTGGGTGAAACGTTTATTGGGCAGTTAAAATATGGGTCCAGTACTCTGAAAAAAGATTCAGATCTAGCGACAGTGATTTCAAAGCCACACGTGTGTCTTTGAGGATGAAATTTTTGCAGATGGAAGATCTTGCTAAGTAGATAAACTGAAAGGAAATTCCTATATTTGAGGGTGTGGGTAGAGAAATGGTTTTCCTTTTGACTCACAGGTAAGGGAGAACAGAGTCTTAAGAATGAAAGTGGTATTATATAGTATCAAATGCAGCAGAGAGATATAAGAGGATGAGGACAGAAAGAAAAGTTTGGTAATTAGAATAATATATGTGACCATGTATAGGGCAAAGTGACAAGTACTTTCAATCAAGTTTTGAGAATGGAAGACAATTACAGATTGAGCAGGATATGAGACAGTGGGGATAGCAGGTATAAAGAACTCTTTAAAAAAGTGTGATGATGTGAAAAATAAAGTGGTCCTCAGGAAGGGAGTTAAAGACCAGAATCTCATTTTTTATTTTAAATTAGAATAATGAATACATTTATAGATAAAGGTAAGTGAGCAGGTGGAGAAGAGATTGAAAATGTAAAAGCAAACGGGAATCAATCACGTGTATAATAGCTCAATCAAGAATGGTTGTTGACGGTTGTGAGTACAACTGGACTTTGGACGATAGAGGACTATGAGTACGCATACCAGATCAGACAATTAAGTTCATGAACTCATCCTAGAAAAAGTGCTACATACCTCACTGCTGAATATCACTACTGTCACCTTTGAAGGACTCCCCTTGGGAAACAGTGCACCAATGCCAGTGCCTAGTCCACTCTTCAAAGCAATTCTAGAACTCTTTTTCTGGAATGGCAATCAGAGCTGTCATTGTATTGTCCTTGATGTCCTGAATATCATCTGTCTTCTTTTCAATATTTTCTTCAGGTAAAGAAAGAAGTCATTGGGGGCCAGATCAACTGAGTAGGGTGTTCCAATACAGTTATTTGTTTACTGGCTAAAAACTCCCTCACAGACAGTGCCATGTGAACTGGTGTATTGTTGTGATGCAAGAGCCATGAATTGTTGGCAGAAAGTCCAGGTCATCTAACTTGTTCACGCAGCCTTTCATCACTTCCAAATAGTAAACTTGGCTAACTGTTTGTCCAGTTGGTACAAATTCATAATGAATAATCCCTCTGATATCAAAAAAAAGGTTAGCAATATCGTTGCAATAAGTTCGTGAACTTAATTGTCAGACTTTTGTATGTTGGTTTAGTAGGTTCATGAATCAATGTGTGCCTCTTCCCATTTCTTAAACGGTGGGCTTCAACCACATTTTTCACCTTTTTAATGACTTCTCTGGCTAGACACTCAAACCCAGTATTTTTTAGTCCTTTGAGGACAAAAGGAATCATTCATTAGTGTTAATTTTCACTTTTGGAGAAAAAGAAGATTATAGCACACAGGCCCTGCATTTTATTTTTACTGGTATAAGAGCATCTTGATATTCCCTTTCTATTACCCATGCCAAGAGCTCTGGTAGACATCGCAGAAAATGAGATTTAACTCACTCATCTATGTGCTGGAAAATGAATGCCCCTAGTTAGTCGATGATTTAAAAACTGATGTGAGATTTACAATAGATGAGGACTATGATTGTGATTTTGGTGTTGAACAGTAAGGCCAAGACAGTGTAGAAAGTTGAACAATTCTGCAGTGAACAAAGAAGAAAAAGCCCTCCACCTTGACAGTTACCATCTCTTTAGTTTATGGCTTATTTAGCTTTCAATTTTATAAGTGATCAAAAGTTAAAATTTGTGGATTACACAATCTTTTGTTTGCCCTTGTTGATGGATTGGTTCCTGCTTTCCTGAGTTTTAGTGGAAACAATTATATCATATAAGAAACTATCTCACTTGTTTCTATTCCCTGGCATCATATATGGAAAAATACAGCAGTTAGTTGAATTGTCTGCTAGAAACTGACCTTTAAAGGAGAATATAAGAGAAAGAAAATTTTCAAGTGTATACTTTAGGGTTGAAGTGAAAAGGGAGGGGAAAGTTAGGGGGATGACTGTGTTCACATTTCAATTTGTGAAGGTTATTTACTAATTCATGAAGGAAGTTACAGATACCTCTGAAATTTAGTATAAAAATGTGGAGCTTATTTTGATTGAATTATAAAATTTAACATGCTTACAGATTATAAGAAGACCATATCTGATCTTAGCTATATTGTCGAAGCAGAATTTTCTGCCTTATTTGAACCAAGAGAGCTCACTTTTTCCTGTGCACTTGAGATGAACATTTCAGGCAAAAGTATATTTTCTAATCTAACATTAAAGTGGGGAGAGTAATTTAAACAGAAGGAGCTTTTTTTAACAAAAAGTAAAAAGTCAGAAAAGGGCTGGAAACTTCAACTCTGCTTTGATTTTGAAGACCTGACCTGGCCTGCCTGGTCTGGACATCAGTATATTTTGTTCTACCCAGTAGATATGTCCTAAAAAAATTATATTTGAAACCAATTTTTGTATTTAAAAATAATTTAAATTTACTGAAATGGCTTGAGTTGAAAGAATTCTGTCGTGAATCCTCTCGCACAGTGGAGGATGCATTCATAATGGTCACTCCGCATTCCAAATACATGTGCACTGTCATTTTTTTTAAAGTTCCGATTTGTTTTGTTGCTGCAGTCGTTTATTTGTTCAGTAGATCAGAGGGTCTTAAACGAGGTATCCACTCTACTTCACTGCAAAACTTAATGATATCCCCCAAAATCAACAGCATATTTTAATATTTTTGCTAACGTTGCTAATTCAGCTGATAAACTTGGGAAAAGCCATTTTTCCTTTTGCCCTAACCAGTGCCCCACCACCACCTGTGAGTCCAGACCCCAGGGAATCCTGGGTGGGTACCATTAAGGGCTCCCTTAGCCAGCCATCTGCAGCTGATGCATGAGAGTGCCATTCCTGCTTGCTTTTCTCCCTGAGCCAGGGCAGACCTGGACCCCTGGCCGCCACACTAGCACCCTTTGGACAAATGCGCAGTGTCCCATCTACCACCTGCCCCAGCTGTGACTGTCTTTTGTGGCTAGACATTCCCCTGGAAGAATCACCTTTACATGCATATTTGTGGTAGCTGTGGTTCTTACCATCATCTTTTGGGTTGTTAAATAGTTTCAATATTACCCCCCAGGGATAACCATGTTAAATGTTCAGTTTTGTGATACATTTTAAAACAAAATTCCTAAGTGTGCATGATTTGGAAAGCTGCAAATAGAAAGTACACTGATATTTATTTTAATATCATTGTTTCTTAAATAATGTACTCACTATATTTGGAACTACCATTGCAAGCTTTATTTCCTTCAACTGAGAATTAAACCGATGTACTGAGTTTTTACAATATAGCAAAGGTATGCTAGTTTGGGAGAGTACAGAAGGGAAGAGGAAGTACCTACCCGCTCTGGGAGCTCACAGTTGAGAGTAGGAAATGTATGTGCTAAACAAGCGAGCTAGGTTTATACCAAGAATATTATTATGTAGATCCAGTAAATCAAGTGACAAAAATGACACCAGAGGGAGAGGGTTTTTAGCTACAACCCATTATTATGACCCAATACAATGTCCTAGTGAGTGTTGCAAATAGAGCAGTACCCTGGGCATTGTATGGTGGCCTTTAAGTAACGAAATAGCTTGGTGTGAGGCAGTGAGTCTTCCGTCATAAGAGGGTTCAAGCCCAGACCTCTTTAACTATCTGTCAGGGATATTGCTGAATGTACTAAGACCTCTTTCAACCACAAATTTCTATAATTGCATGAAATCATCTGTCACCTCGTAGGAAGGAGATGAAAAGTAGAGGATATGCAAATGGAACAAAACAACCAGAATAGTAAAAACTGAAGAAAAAAAGAAATGAATCTTGGCATTGTACAGGTCAGAAGAAAGAAAGAATTCAGTAACAGTTTTAAGATCGTAGGTTTTCACTTGGCAGGAAACAACTCACTATGAGTTAAGGTAGAGAAATTACTGGCAATTCATTGCCTGCTTTTCAAGTCTTGTTTAAAAAATGAAATAATTAGACTATTGCCCCTTTCCATGAGAAATACAAGACCAGTTAAAACAGTATGCATACTAATTTTTCTGTTTTCTTTTTACTCCACCTACCAACTACACAGTGTCTGCTTTCCAAAATTAGTTTGAAAGCCCCACGACCTGTGTCTGACCTGGGCGAACAGCACAACAGTTTACACCTGAAATGAAAGAATGATTGTATGTGAGTCTGTTAATGGCTGTGCAGAGCTCAATCTGTATATGGGTCTATTTATAAATATATTTTATACATGACAGATTCATTTAGACTTGAACTGATCCCAGGGTACAACAGCACGAATAAAACATCATTTTTGATAAAGCACTCACTCAAATAAAGGAAATGAGCTCTTGCAGGTACCATTATTCTCTGTGACTTTTTTTTGAGATGCAGAAAAAAAAAACCACCCTGTTTTAAAGTGCCTAGCTCCCCCCAGGGAGGCAGACACGCTGAGGGTTACAACACACCCTGGTCTGCCTGGGGAGGTGCAGGAGACAGCTGCTCCTCTCTCAGCAGTGTGGCTTTAGAGCTACACCGTCATTCTGCTGCTAGTTCCAGATGGTCCAAACCTATAGGTCAGCAAAGATACAGGTGAGCCACAGGTATGGCACATCCATAAAAAGAAAAATGTGTTTTTATGGCAAACATATAAGAGAACTGGAAGATGTCCAAGTGAGGGCCAGGAAGAACGACATTCAATACCCAAGTCCTTGGCTAAGCCCTGCGAAGCTTGTCGGTGGCTATCTTTTTCCTCTTAGTGTCTTCCCTGACATTTTGTAAAGTGCTTTGTAGTTTGCAAACGACTTTGACGTACAGTATCTCCTTTGTTATTCCATGGACTGAATGTCAGGATGAACCAAAGGTCATTATAAGGACAGATTGTGAGTTTACGCACTGCACACTATAAATGACCACCCAGCAATGGGGAGATCCCCCTGCTAGTGCCTCTTTTCCCTATAATGCAAAATACTAGCCATAACCAACTTAGTAATGGATCTGCTTACTCTATGCACGCCCCTGGGCGACCCTGTATTAGCTCCAAGTTTTAAGATGTTCCTCCTGTGCTCTGAGCCCATATATTGAAGTGGGCAATGGCCATGTCTACTTGGATACACAGTCATGTCAATTTCAATGTCCTAAACTGAGGTTTCCCCTTTGAAGTCGTTCTTTCTCTTACACTCTTTATGTCAATGAAAGATGATCTTTCATCCCAGCCATAAATATGGGAGTACTTGTGGATTCCACCCTCTCAGTCACTTTTCAGTTTCTGTAATGACCTAATTCCCATATTGTCTGCTTCTCTATCCCCACTGCCACAGTTAGTTTCCTTCAGAGCTCCCGTCTTCTCAGTTTTATGAGTACAAAAATACCCCAAGCAATTACCCTGCCTCCATGTTAATTTCCTCCAATATGTAGCTGCCAGAGTGATCTTTCTAACATGTTCTTCTGTTTATCATCAGTTTAAACTCGTTAACAAAGCCTACATTTACCTTTGTGATGTGGGGTTGCTGAGCAAAACTGTTAGCAGCCCTAGAAAGGCAAAGTGTATTTGGTGCTGTCATGCCATTCCCTCGGTGTGGAAAGTCCTTTCAATTTCTGTTTAAAAACTCTGGTGTATCCTTCACTGCTCAGCTTTTTAGGAAAAACTTCGTGATGCACGTCCTCCCCAAGTCTCCAGATTGAGTTTGCTCCTCCTTCCGCCCTCATAGTACTTAGTCAGTCATAATGTTTTATATTCCGTCATAGCCCATAAGACACTGAACTCAAATGGACTGCTTTGCTGGGCTACCTACCTCACTGCACTGTAAGCTCTTTCAGGGCAGAGACCAGTTCTGATGGGCTTAGCACAGGGACCCACAACAGAAGAACCACTGGGTAAATGTTGAACAAAATCTGTTTTACTTTTGCCAGAGCACAACACATGCACAAATGAGATTAATTTACTCCACATGGGAAGTTGTTGCCCAGGCTTACTAAAAGGTCAGGCCTGTATAAAGTGGTGTTACTTTTTAACCCCCTTTCCTTTAGTAAGACATTTTTTTTTTTAAGGCACAATTTGAAAGCTGGGACTTATCTCTGACATGGAAAATGATCACAGAACCACATTCACATAGCACCTAAGCTATTCCCGAGGGCAGTGGTTCTCCAAGTGTGGTCCCCAAACAGCAGCGACAGCATCACCTGGGGACTCGTTACACTTGTAAATTATTGGACCCTACTTCAGACCTCTTGAATTGGAACTCTGGGGATTGGGTTTAGCGCTGTGTTTTAACAAGCGCTCCAAGTGATCCTAATGGTCACTCTAGATTAAGAACTTCTTTGGGGATTAAAAAAAAATAAAAAAGGCCTACAGAAGTATATTAACATTTATAGAGCACCTACTATGCACCAGACCATGCATCAGACCATTTATTTTGCTTATATCATTAACTTTTTTATAATACCATATATATTATTTTTTACAATACCAGCACTTCAAAATGTAATTCTGCTAAGATACCTTTTATTCTATTACAATTATTTTAGATACCATGGTCTTGAGTTTGTTGTAGTATCAGGCCAGGTGAAAATGGCACAGTCCTCCACTCACCATTCTCCAGGGGAGATTCCTCGTTTCTTTACACTAATTTGTGGCACTGAAGTGACACTTCAAATATATTGCCTTGAATCGTAGATATCTGACTAGCTTGCTTATCTCTCATACTGTGGGTTTTTACAAAGCACAGACCCTGTTTTGTGTGCAGAGGCCTGCAGTCTGCTCTAGATAGTACCTACGACATGTGAGCTGAACACTTGATAAATATCAGTTGGTTGAATGAATGAATCTAACAACATTTATCATAGTACAATCCAGATTTAGGTTTGTACTACACAGAGCAGGGATGAAAAGCGTGTGTGTGTGTGTGTGTGTGTGTGTGTGTTTGTGTGTGTGTTTCTGAGAAGCCATATCATTTGCTTATATATAAGGGAAAAAAGGGAAGAAATAATTACGGAATAGAGAATTAACCACTTTTTTTTCCCCCCATCTCCTACTTTTTAGTAGCTATTTCTCAAGCCACTTCAGCTTGACTGGTGTTGTAAAGTCATAGACATTTAATTGTGTGGGTCCGTTTAACTACATGGACCCCAGAAGCTCGTTCTTACACTCTATCTCAAGTATAAAATCTATTGGGTTGTCAGAAAAGCCAGGACGCATTTTTGCAACAAAACACATAGAAAAAGTACGTCATGACTTTTCCAACACCCCAATAGTTTGATTAGAACTATGGGCATCAATGTAGGTTGGCATGACTGTAACACATCACTCTTAGCTTTGGAGGTGCTTGGTTCAAGGACAGGCATAGACTTTTTTTCTTAAAAGTGGTTTTCTGTGCTGGTTTGGATTTTAGGATTAAGCTAAAAAAATGCTGGGTAATGACAAGAACAAGAAACTGTTCTTGCTATCCTCCCCATAGGCATAGATATCATTTTGGGGTGAGAAATGGCAAGAGTGAAACATGACAGTTCAGGGTTATCAGGGATCAAGAGTGAATGTGCAGAAAAATGAAACCAAAGTCTCTTACCCTATATTCACTCCCCCCCCCACCCCGTTATTGCTCTCTCTAGAAATGGAGAATGGACCAGGAAACTGGTCCATTTCACTTTTTTTTTTTCTTGAGCTTCTGCACTTATTTCCATGGACATGAGATCGTAAAGCATCTGAGTGAAAATTGATTTCCCTGCTCTCCTCCTTGTGTGAACATGAGGAATTCTTAACGTATTTACTTTGCTGTCCACTTTCTACTCATTGTAAAATCCGCTTTCTGCAGGAATGTAAATTTCAGGAGGTTGGGAATAGGGTCCTCTATAGGTTAAAATGTTTAGCTCTTGCCCATAGCAAGGAACTCATCATATTGATGATATTGCTAATTATAGTAACACCTTGATTTGTGAATATAATTAATTCTGGAAACAAACTACTCATATTGCAAGACATCGCTCGTTTACCATGTTAACATGTATTAGAAATGTTTGCTCATCTTGCGGAACACTCGCAAACCAAGTTTCTCACAATACAAGGTTTTACTGTATTAGGTAGTTCATAAACTATTAGGTAATTCATGCAGACATAGAGATGAGCAACAACTGAAAAGAAAGAGACTTTTTTTTATTGATTTGTAGCATAAAGAACATTTTTGTGTAAGTGCTACTATTTATATAACAGGAATATTTACGTTAGTGAAAATTAATAGGTCAGGTGACACCGTTTTCCTACACTCTTCCAGTATCCCATGTGGAGAGTTGTACTTGCAACAGCACTGCTTTTGAACTTCACTTTAAGGTGTTGCATGGTCTGAATTCTGCAAGAAAAAAATAATTCCTTAGTTTCTGGATAAACAGGGAAATGTAAAAGTTAGGGCATGTATAAGAACTAGTTCACCATAATTGAGATGAGAAATGCTTTGAAAGAGAACTTAAGGATAAAATTAAAATACCAAGAAAATTTGCAAAACCCAAGGAAAAATGACAGAGCAATACAATGGTACTACCTTATACTGAGCACAAATTACGTGTTCTAATAATGTAAGCATAAGAATATGACCCTCACAACAGTCCTAAGAATTTTGTAGAGGAAAGTTTTTAATGTCCATTTTGTATATGAGAAATGAAGGCCCGAGAAAGGCAAGCTTCTTGCCTTATATCACAAATTTGATATTGAAGCTGGAGATCTCTTTACTTTTTATATACCAGGCAGCCTAAAAGTCATCTTATTTAAACCTCAAAACAAATTCTTGGGAGCATCAACCCATTTGGCAGATGAGAAAACAGCCTCAAAGTCACAAACCAGCTTGCCCTAAACCACATAGCTATTACATAGAATAAACTGGACTCAAACTTAGATTTCTTGCCTTTAAATCCAGTGTTTGTTTGTTTGTTTTTCATTTTTCTTTTTAGCACTATGGAGAGTAACTTGTAAAAGAAAAGAAAAATATAAATAAAATAAACAAAGGGATAGAGATGAAAGCTACAGAGAAAAAAAAAGCTTTCCAAAATTAACAATCATTTGTTTAAACATAGGAAAGTAAATTACTTTCATTTGTGTGAAATTACTATCTGGGGCTAGTGTAGCTTTACCCAAGTCAAATATTGATGAAACCCACTAAATTCTGTCCCTTTTAATCTAAGTTGGACTTTTTTTTTTAACTTTTCAAGCGGTAAATAAACTATTCTTTCCAAGCCATTTACAGTTTTTATGGGAAAATTAAGAAACACCATGCAAGAGAGACAAGATTATTGCCTTGATGTATAAACAGTATAGAATTGTTTTTCATTGCTGTCCAAAGCAGTGCCGAACTTTTAATGCAACTTGATGCCAGTTCTGATTGTGGCTTTCCTCTTGTTTCTATGGTAACCAACTTTAGAGCAATCAGCACTACATTAAAACTTTTTGCATTGAAATAGGCAAGGAAAAAAATACTCTGACTCTGTGTGCCTGAGACACTCATAGTAGGGGCTGAAGAAATGTTTACTGAATGAAAGAGTGAAATGAAAATAGTCTCAGCCCTACAATTGCATGCTAATGAGATGTGGTGCTAAAATTTGCATATGCAAACATCTTCGTGGGACAGAATAAACTTGAGCAGAACAGTAAGGTGTAGGGTTGTTTTTGCTTCACTTTAGACCCAGATTGTAGCACAAAGAGAGCTAAGTCAAAGGCTTAAATAGCTTAATTGTGCAGCAAGTTCGAAGCTAAAGGGTCAGAGTAATGTTAAGTAAATGAAGCTGTTTTGGAGAAAACCTGTAATGCTGCATTCCAGGTCTCCAAAGGCACAGTGCCATTTTTGTGTGTGTGAAATCAGTTCAAGGCCAAATACTGGTGTTTGCTAACTTCCAGAGCTTCCTTATGTTTCCAGTCTTTGCAGAGCAACATTGCCAAGTGCATTATATCTAAATCTGGTGGGCTTCTGAGATTTGCTGAGAAGGTATTTAAAAACATAATGTTGGCGTTTTTTTGCTTTTAGCTGTGAACCTGACCTGTTTTCTAAAAACTTGAGGTTCTGGCAGTTGACCATTGACATTTAAAAAGATGCCTGAAAATTCTGACCCAGGTAAGGTGGGTGCCTTTTGTGAAATCATGGAAGCCTTGTAACGTGGAAGAGAAGGATAGTATCTAGATGTTTGGACCAAGAGGGTTTTTATATATCTATATCTATATATCTATATCTATATCTCAACTCATTTAACAAGTACTTGATTTGTTACATGCCAGTAACAGTAGTAGGCACACGGTGAAAACAAAAGTCCTGCTTGCATGGAGCTTACATTCTAGTGGGGAAAAGAAAAAATAAACACACAAAAGTAAAATAAATAAAATATTAGATCTTAGATGGTGGCAAATGCTGTGGAATAAAATGAGGTAAAGAAGAAGGTCAATTTTAAACAGGAAAGTCAAAGAAGCCTCACCAAGAAGGTGGCATTTGAGCAAGGACCTGAAGGAGGTATAGAAGAGTGCCAAGCAGATATCAGGTGCAAGAGCATTACAGGCCCGCTGAACAAAACTGCAAAGGTTCTGAGACAGGAGCATCCCTGGCATGTTCCTAGAATAGAAGATGACCAGTATGGCTGAAGGAGTAAGCACTGGAGAGAAAAATGAAGTCAGTGTCAGAGAAGTAATGGGCTCTGGGAGGAGAAGTAGGAGGCAGATTGTATAAGGCCTTGTAGACCATTCACTGTAAGGACTTCAGTTTTTGTTCTGAAAGAGATGGGAAGTCATTGAAAAGTTTTAAGCAGAGAAGTGGCATAATTTGACTTAGGTCTTAAATGGGTCCTTCTGGTTGTTGTGTTTAAAAGAAAAGATTGAAGGGAGAATGGACAGAAAAAGGAGATTATATAGGAGTCTGTGTATTAATGCAAATAAGACATGCTGGTGTCTTGGAATAGACTGGTGGTGTCAGAAGTGGTGCGATTTGCTGGATTCTGATAGGGACGACTGCACTTTTTCATGGATTGGATATGAAGTGGGAAGGAGAAATCAGCAATTATACCAAGGTTTTGCACTGGGGCAACTAGAAGGATGGGGTTGCTCTTTACTAAAAAGGAGAAGACTGTGAAGGATTGAATTTTGGGAATAGATCAGAAGCTCAGTTTTAGACATGTTATGTCTTAGATATCTAAGCAGAGATATCATTGGGATATATGAGTCTGAAGTTCATAGGAGATGTCTGGGTTAGAGATATAAATTTGACAGCCATCAACAACTAGAATCATAGATAATATTTAAAGCCAGGGGGCTCAATGAGAGGTCTGCGAGCTGAGCTCTGGGACTCCCAACATTCAGAAGTCAAGGAAATAGGAGAGGAACCCCCAGAGGAGACTAGAAGGTGTGGCAAGCAAAGGAGGAGGACGGATTGGAAGCCAAATGAAGAACACATTTTAAGGAAACATGAAGAAAAGCAAAAAGAGCTTTTTAAGTAGGTTACTTATATTTATCAGACATGCCAAACTATGTAGAAGGAAACAGCAGGAGATATTTAACCTTAGTCCCTTTAGTAATAGCCATGGTAATACCTTATCAGGAGTATGTCATACAACAGCCACTTAAGCTAGACAGCGAGCTAAAGCATATGCATCCAATGATGATTCATGTGACTGGCTGCCATAGACATCTCGCCATGTTCACAGAATCATAGACAATTCCTTTGGAAAGGACCTAAAATGAAACATAGTTTAATCCACCTGAGAGAAAATTCCACCATGAGTTTAGGGATTTTTTCTTTCTTTTTTTTTGAGGGAAGTGTCACTGGCCCTCATATGTGGGATCCAAACCAGGACCGGTTGGTTAAGCCAGCTCTTAACCAACTCACCGCTTGGCCGGCCCGTGTTTTTTTTCTTAATCATCTTAAATAACAGTCTATTTCAAATTTCTGAAAACAATTTGTGCACCTTTGAATTCCTCTAATCGGCAGCTTCAATAAAAGTGTCCTATGTTACTATGTCCTATGTTATCACAATGGTACATGAATGAAGTGTGTTATGATACAAGCATTGTATTGATTCATAACTTTCTGAGTATGTTTCTCAGTGTTCAGAGATTGATTCCCAGCCAAATATATATTCATTCGAGTAACCCATCGTTTGCTTGATTTATTTGCATACTAATTTTCCTCCAAAATCAGGTTTTTCAAATGTTTGGTTCTTAGAAGCTGCAAGGGAGAAAATATATTTTCCTGCTTTTCAAGGTGTATGCTTAATGATGCTCCAATAGAAGGGGAAATAGAAAATTAGGGTAACCAGATACCATCATAACATCAACCTTTATTATACACTGAAATCCTAAAGAGTGGAGGAGGCATCCTACAGACTCTAGATGCCGGTCAATAAGAGAGCCATCTCCGGGTTCCAGAATCACAATGAAATCACATTTCAAATGGGTTCAACAGGTGCCATGTGTTGAATGCCTCTTCCTATAAGAGGAAGTGCTGAGTTGTTCCCAGCAGCGCATAAAAATAACAAATGGGCTGAATGAACAAGCAGTCAGAACCAGAAAGGTATAAAAAGACCCAGGTTCGCTCCCCGCAACCAGTGGTGTTACCCTGCACTATAATTAGACTCCACACACAGTCCTAGCCTGCAGTAGGACTAGCTGAAACCAGCCACTGGAGGAATTGAGCCCTGTAAGGAGGGCAGAACAGGCAGCGCTGTTCTTGTGCTGCCTTGCAATGCTTACCCCTCCACAGAGGTACCTCTGGGCAACTCGGGGCAGTTAATAATGCACCTAGAATGTGAAGTACAAATCAGCACCACGTGCGGTAAGCAGTAGGTAATTACACTTCATTTGTTTAATTAAGTTTCACTTTCTGATTGCCTTAGGGGAACTGTTGGGAAAGTATTTTTTTTGTTTTTTGTTTTTTTTTTTTTTCCCTGATGCTTTTTTTCTTTTTATCCCTAGTTAGAAACTGAGCATTCCACATTGTGTTGACATGGATAGACAATATTTGTGTTGGCTGAATTAAGCATCTGTAATCATATATTTCCTCTCTTTTGTCTATTTATGCCACAATCTTAATATGTGGGACAGAAATTTCATTTAATGGGGACACAATTTTTCTATTGTCTTAGGGCTTATTTACACCAGCTCATTCTCCATTAAAATGCTTTTCTGTACTTTAGTCATCAGCTTGGGACTGACTGATTCCATTACTGTTTTCACTATTTTCATTAAATATCATGTACTTTCCATGAAAGTGCAAGTAGCTAATAAATGTGCTCCATTTACAAGGAAATCGGCCTTTTTCTACTTGGTTTACCCAGATACAAAATTGTACATTGGGAATGCTATATCCTTTCTCAGAAGGCTGTACAGACCTGCATTCATTTTCTTAAAAATTACCTGTGGACCTACTATGTGAAAGAATATGTGATGTGCTCAATAGGACATTAAGTTTTCAATAAGGTTATGGTTTCATAAGCCTCAAATATTTCTATTTCTATTCCTTGAATATTCCATCACAGGAGCCCCACCATTACACACCTTTACAAGTATGATATTCATTGAGACATGTCCTTGGAACATAGTTAATCACAGAAGTGTGAAAGCCTGTCATAGCACAGGAAACCTAGAAGTGCGCCTTGCCGCGAGGTATTACTATGTCAGTCAGTATTTAGCTTCTATCCTTGAGGTCAATTCAGCATTTGGAACTTCTAGACTGTTTTGAGATACAATTAATTAGGAGATGTGGTCAATTTTACTTTATCAGTGAAGCACAGAATAACACCAATATATTGTTTTTTTAAAGACTGTCATCCTCTAAAAGCCCAGCTGAGCACTGGCATAGGAGGGACAGTCTTCCTTGCTGAGTCATCTGCTCCTTTTCTTTTGAATCAGGCTTCACTGGTTGGACTGCAGTGCTGAGCACTACACCATAAGCCATATTCTAGTTGTTCCCTTAAAAGATTGTACCACTTGTAGGAGTAATTCATGTGGAAAATACCTCTTGTTTTTCCATCATACTTTCGGCCCCTGACAGCTCTCCTCTTCCAAGCACTGAGGCTAGGAAGGGCCCCCACTTTTCCATCTACTTGTGTGGACTGAAATGCTCTGCACTGAGCATGCGTGGTCTGGCAATTTCTTGGCCTCTTCTGTAGCTTGCCCTCCTCTGTGGCCTTTACCGAATTCCAAATGAAGCTTGTAGATTGTTTTGAGATACAATTAATTAGAAAGAGATGTGGTCAATTTCACTTTATCAGCTAACACTATGTGTTCTGTGCACTAAAGAGTAAATAACACGGTTTGTTTACATAGCAATTTGCAACACTGATTTCCTTAGGTTAATATTCTAGCCTCAATATTGTTAAGTCCTGCCCATCTGCTTACTCTTGCTTTTCAGAACTCCTTTCCTGACAGGATGTTGTATGTTTATGGCTGAAAAAAGGATATTTAGTGTATTAAATATCTCAATGATTGGTACTACTTTAAACCTTTCCAGAAGCATCTTAAGAAGCGCCTTACTATCACAACTCTTGCTTTAATGACAACAGCTGGTGCAGTTTCTAAAGCTTAATTTGCAGGCCCTCCTTTATTAGGCCGTGAGATATAGCTTGAAAGAAACCTCGGTAAGGTGGAGTGGATGAGGAGAGATTCCAAAATGGATAAAATAAAGCTGGGGGAAATTAAAACAGCTTGCCCAGTGTGACTAAGAGGGTCAGGAATAGAACCTGACTCCTAATAGAACACATTTTTGTGTGGGTGGCACAAAAGAACAGGACATGTTAACAATGAAAAAAGAGCTCAAGTTCAGCCATAAAGCATATTTGTACACACTCTTGCGTATTGTGTTCAAATGACTTATTTTTGCCTCATTCTGTTCCAATGCACATTCCTGCCAGAGGTAGGTATTGGTTTGGAGATCATTTTTTTCTCCAGCAGCATGCAGGAGTCAGAGTTTCCAGATACTGAACTGAGTAGGGGGTGTGGGTCATAATGAATTGATGGGCTCCACACCCTGTAACCAGTTCTACAACAGCTGGCAACATTTTGGTTTGTAAGACGTCTTTACAAAGGTTATGGACCTGTGACCTCTACATTGGCGGAGCCCTCCCAGCCAGTGGTTGAGGATGAACTGTGGACAGTCACTGAGGCAAATGCTGGATGACAAACCAAGCAGGAGACATTTAGGCACACTTGGCCACCGCTGAGGTTATAGGGTCTAAGGAAGTGATCTGGGCCTCATTTGAATTATAACTATAGCCAACATTTATTTCAGAGGAATTTCCACACATTCACTCAAATTTTCCTCACAAAAGCGCCAAGAAGGAGATATTTGAATATACTAATGTAACAGATCTTTTATGAGGGCACAGATGGATTCAGGGAGAATGACATGCTCATGGTTACACAACTAATAAATAGGGATCACAGGTATATATTCACATCTTTTGACTTCAAATTGGGTGCTCTTTGAATGATACCAAACACTCTGACTACCCTAAGGGTTCTTTGTGGCCACACCAGCCTCCCTCCACACCACAGAGCCAAGGTACACATTCAAAGGAATTTCCCTTGTGCTCAGGGGTGTATAAAATGTCAGGATCATTCCACCTTTCCTTTCTTTCAAAACTGTCTTAGCTCTCCCTTTGGGTGAATCCAGGTAATCGGTGTGGTGGGTCACCAACCTCTGAGGTCCTCTCTCCCCGCATGCCACACCCACCCCCGTCCCTCACAGGGTGCATCAGACTTCCTTTTAAGGTGCTATGTGTGATTCATTAATAGCTTGGTTTTTTTTGCAAGATACACGAACATTTTTTTGATTGAGAAACATTTTAGAAATGCTGAACATATTATTGTGATGAAATAACAATGACTAATATTGCTGTTAAGTTGTTGGAATTATAATGGCTTTAATCTTTTTTTTGATTCAGTGTGTTTATTTCTGTTTGTTTTGTCTTGCCTTTTAAATGGTCTTATTGGCTTTGAAACATTATCAAACAATGACGGTCTCTCTTACAGACCTAGTTCCTACTTGTAGCAGCCATAGGAAGTATATTCAAATCATACCTGAACTAGACATGGAATTTTGGAGAGCATTTTTACTGATTTGTAATAAAAGAAAAGCTGAATAAATCATTCAAATTGATTAAGGAAGTGATGGTACAACTAATCTTAAGGTGAATAAAGTACTCTTGAGAAATAAATTATTTATGTAGATATAATATCATGGGATACAGCACCCAATCAAATACATAAAGTAGAACAGAAATTCCTAACCTGTTTTTTAAACTCCTGGGGAAGCAGTTTACTACTAGACAACAATATAATGATTCCTATCAAACCTAGCCAAATAGAGATCAATAAACACATGGATGCAAAATAAATAGAAATTCTTTGGTTTATTAATAGATGATAATGTTGAAAAGAAGCCAAGAAGCTAGAAAATACAAGGTGAGATAATAATAAACCACAAAAGTATGGTACTTGCAACCAGTAGATCTAAAAACTTGCCATTTCTTGAGTGACAAATGAAACAGAGTACTAAAACAAGGATTAAAAAATGGATTAAATTTAAAAAATGAAAACAAATGACAACTGGGAGGAAAAAACAAGAGGAAGAAAATTGAGCAGGCATTAAAATCTTGGGGGAAGTTTTTTCACTTTGATTTCTGTGAATTTTATTTATGCAATAGATAATACTAAATGAGGGGTGAGTTCAATCTATCTCTGAAAGCATTATATCAACCTTGAATCAACAACTTGAGGAAAGTAAAGGACTGGATTTCTGACTGAACTGTCTTTTATCATAACACCCTCTGTATAATTTTTAACCCTACTCAAGTCTCAATTTCATACATTTAATGACAATTATTTCTAGATCAGTGGTGCTCAAACTTTAGTGCATGTCAGAATGTCCTAGGATGCTTGTCAAAAAAATGCAGATTTCCATCCTCAGGTATTCTAATTCTAGTTCAGTAGATCTTGGATGGGACCCTGCAAGATGCAAGGACTTCATACTATCTTTTGAAAACACTTACATAGTCATAAACTAGGAGGGAAATGGCTCTTTGGTTTGAGAGAATGTCATTGATTCTTATGAACTCTGACTCTATCAAATATAAATTGTAAAATTCAAATTTTTATTCATGGTGATATACTAGAAATATGACACAATATATGTCAGTGAAAAAAGAATTATAAAATTGTTTATGGTTAGCTAGCTTGGTTGCTTATAATCAAACTTCTTAGAACATAGACTGAAAGAATTACCTAATCCAACTCTTCATTTTATACATGAGTGATGTGTGAGGCTCAGGGAGTTAAAGTAGCTTGCACATTGTCACATAGCTCGCTAGTGCCCCAGTAGGATTATTTTTGCTCTTTCAATTCATTGTATTGAATTTATTTTAAAATTCTCTGAAAATGGTCCAGTATGATCAAAAGGACTGAGGGTAAGCCAAGTACCCCATTAGCCGATACCTTTGCCTTAAACAGAAAAAGAAGGTTAGAGACTTGTATAAACCTAAATGCAAACAGTTAACAAAAGTAATTCTATGGTTATGACTATATGATATGTCTTGTCCTTCATCTAAAGAAATGTCATGAACCAGTGGATGGAGCAATGACACTAACTTGTTGTCGTCATAAACCTTAAAATAAATTGTGAGGCTCCATGATATGCTAAATTGTTATCTTCCAAAAGATATTCAGTTTCACTTGGGTTTTCAAAACTGCCTTCTCCCCAAAAAGCTTTCTTGTTTGATCTGCTTCCCCTGAGAAAATCAATTAGGATTTTCTTGAGGGGGTAGGAAGAAGGGGGGCTACAAATAATAGAAAACTGACTAATAGTATTGCAAACAAATAGAGATATTTTTCCTCACATTACAGTGTTTCTGGAGATACGTCATTGCTGGTGTTAGTGACTCAATAATATCAAGGCTCATAGTCAGCATTTCTGTGATTCTCTTGACCTTTCATAGTGTCAAAGTCCAGGTATCACATTGGCATTCAAAATGGGATGAAGGGAGGAGTGGAGCCAGCATAGATGTGCCTTTATCAGAAAAGCTGCCAGTTTCCCAGAAGCCCATCCCTCCCCAGCAGACATCCATCTTATTGGCCAGAACTATGCTATGCCTCCATTCCAAGAACAAAGGAAGCTGGGGAAAGAAATGTTTAGCTTTATCTTCTAGAAAGGAGATGGGCAAGAGAGAATTGAGAATGGGTGTGGTGTGACAGAGTGCCTGCCACTCTCCCTGGTCTTGAAGAACCTCCTCTTCTGTTATTCCAATGTCATCTGAGCCCAGACTGGGTCTCAAGGGGCAACTCCAGTTCCAGACATGCTCTCTTCTTTCTTCTCTTCTACCACCATCTTTCTAGACTCTGATACTTTGCCTCCCTCCCCCATCCCATACACCACACAGGGTGACCACAAGCCCAGACGTACCACATTGCAGTGGAACCTGCGTTTTCAGAGGAGTTCTTCAACTGACTGGCCTCTAGGAATGTGGCACAGGTGTCTCCCGAACTATAGAATGTTTTGCTGAATACACTTTCTCTGTGGCTGTCCAGCAACCCTTCCTCTCTACCTCTTTGAAAGAATGATGGAAGTCAAACATGACACACTAATGTTAAAAATAAAAATAAAAATCAGAAGTCAGTATCTTGAAAGCATATCCTAAGGCTTTCCTTCTGGTAAGCTTTATATTAAACCCTAAAAAGATTAAAGACACCGTCTGTTGGATGCAGGCCTTGTCATTCATGTTGAGGTTGTTCAGCAAAAGGGGTGCTGACACCTTTACTGAGACAAGTCAAGGTCTTCCAAGCAGGAAACTGGTTTGATGACAATACACTAACTTGTCAGGTGAGCTGGCAGCTACTTTCGGCACCGATTGGAGATCGGCTTTCCCCTTGACTTCTGACTTGTGTATGTGTGTTTCGGGGATCTTGTGAGTCATGGCTAGCCTTTTCAGCCTGATTGAGTTTGAAGGGACCTCTGGGTTGTTGCATAACATGATTTTGCAAACAGTTGTCTTCAGCATACCCACAGGAGAAAGGCAAGTCAGTTCATAAATGGAAATTCTAGGCAAACAACTGAAGCTCAAGACACCTCTGTGTGTAAATGTTTCCAGATGGAGACAAGTTTTTCACTTCACTCTCCACAGTGTTCATGTTAAAGGGTTATTGAGATGGAAGCATCAGAGCAAAGTGCATTAGAATCATTTGCCCTGGCTTCAATTCCAAGTGCGGCCGGCTTACAGTTGCAAAGGGAGAATGCTGTCTGAAAAATAAATCTTAATCAATTCCCTGTAGTCTATCAACACATGCTTTTCAGAAGAAGAAAAAGAAGAAACATCTGAGGAAAACAGGGCTGAGCTGGTGGAACATCTTGAAGGGGGCTGGTCTCCTCTTCGAAAATTAAAAAGACATGCGGGTAGCCGTTAGGACGAGTCTGTGGTTGTTAAGTAGAGTCATATAAAGGAGGAACTTCAAGATACAAGTTTAAAACAACATTCTGCAATTATTTGCACCATGAGGTTGTTAGGAATGTTTTCACCCTTTGAAAGGGCTCTGAACAGAGTTACAAATAATTTTTGTTAAAAAATCATTGGGCCAACAAAAAAATGCCGTTCGGCCTATAAAATATTCTTTGTTCCCACCCAGCAAGTCCTCCTGTTTCCTGCCAGTCATCCTCCCCTCCTTCTACAGCTTCTTGTACAAAAGGCTGGGATACCAGCAACATCTGCCCGAAGCAAAAGCACATGCACTTCAACCAAATAAATAAGGAGGAACAAAAGTCTGAGTACACCATGTTGCTGTTATTCTCACTGGCTGCCTCCCATTAGGCCTTTTTTTATTGTTGTAATTTCTTTTAGGCCCTAGGCAAATGGGCTTCAGCTCATGGGTGATTTAGAATCTGCTGATAGTGGCTAGAATGAAGCCTGGAGAATCTTTTAAACCTAAGGGCTGAGGTCGCTGGGTTACATCACTGTATTCTTGAGCTTAGATGTTTACTAGGTAAACGGTGCCAATCAGTGCTTATGTCTAGGCCATCACCCAGCCACGTGGAGCTGGGGTGAGCATGAGCCGGACTTCTCTCCTTGAAGAAGGCCTCTGCACATCAGAGCTAATGGGACCCTAATGAGAATGTTCACCAACCAACTCCTCTGTGCCAGGGCAGTGAATAACAACAGGATGTGGGTTTTAAAGATGTGTAAGCTTCTGCAAGCTGCCTCTTTCAGTTTCATTCTTTTTAAGGCACTAGTAAGTAAATGTAATTTATATATTTGGAGCAAACTTTTTTTCTTGCTACTAGTATGTTTTGGTCATAGTTTTATCCCATTTCAGGACTGGATTTCATTCACATTGGTACAAACACTGAGGTAACTGAGCTAGGACCAACATATATTTAATTGGTCCGATATGCAAATGAAAACATGCCATATTTACGAAGTACGCGGAATACAATAGGCACTAAAGAAGTTTCACTTTCTGTAAATATGGAAATAGATGGTATTCATCCTAAAGCCACCCGACTGCTGTACTCTGGACTTAGTTGATGGTTTTGATAGAACCCGGAGATGTCAAAAGCCACAAGCCTATCATTGTAAAAATTAAAGCCATTTAGTTCTAAATTAATTTCTTTAAACAGATGTTGTGACATTTGAGCAGGCCATAAAATCAGGATCAAATAACCATATCTGCATGCACTTTTACAGAAACTGGAGAAATTAGAGACTGGAGAAAATGAGAGGAAATTGGCTTCTTGTTCTTTGTGTTTTTTGTTATTCCAATCTTCGCCCTCTCTTCACTTTTGCTCTTTGTCTCAATCTATTTTCCTTTCTGTTACTGGCTGTCTTTCCCACCCCATCCATCTCTCTTTCTCCCCTTCTCTGTTTACCTTGCTTTCTCCTTTCTCTATATCCCCAGGGTACAGAGTAAGGACAGAAGACAGGATAGTCAGGATTGGTGAGCAGAGAAATACCTTAGCATTTTTTTTTTTTTCATCTCAGGTTTTGAGTTGTCTTTGCACTTGAACTATGCAGATGATAAAAAGGAAGTTGCTGTTTCAATTCACATTGTCTTGAAACTCCAGGACTCTTCTAGTTTTTTTCACTTAACGAAGACTTGGTTGGATTGTGAACTCTGTAATTACACTCACTGAACAAATACTTTGAAAGGGAAACAATTCCAATTCATGTATCAAAATTTCAATTTGACATGTATTTACTAAATGCCTAACATGCCTATGCATTTTGTTTATTCTTTATAATAACAAGATACAGTGAGTTCATATTCTGTGCCAACACTGTGCTCCATATTGAAAATCCAAAATTAAGTAAGTCACAAGATTCCTACCTCCAAAAATTTACAGTCTGGAGGAGAAAAAAGTATAAAAAGATCAATTGCAGTGTCAAGACAGTGTTCTGATAGTACAAAGAGCTGTGATTTTAAGAAAATGATGCAAACGAATTATCTCTTGCTTATTGGAATAGGCCCAGCTGTAAGAAATTTGGCAATAAAACAAAGTTTACATAAATCGAAACATTTTCCTACAACTCCACTATAAAATTGGAAACATTTTCCCACAGTAAAGCCTCCCAAAATGCTGAATGCAAAACTTGAGATCACAGAAAATACTATATTGTGTCTATATTTGGCCTGCTAAAAATCATATTTTCACAAGATAATCCCTGCTTTCATTTGTAGTTCCCATCCTGCCACTCACTGTTTGCTTCTTGTAGTCCTTGTCTATTTCTGGAGTTACCACTACCTTGGGACTAGAGGTATTTCTTTCTTTTGTTACTGGGATCTCCCCTGTCTTCACACTCAGCCTGTGGAGTGCAGTTTCCCTCTTCCTTTCTGTAGAGATATTTATGGCAGCTAACAGAGTCAAACAAGATACATTCCAGCCTGAAATGTTGATATGGTTTCTGATGTGTAAAATGGGTGACTTCCTATCTCTGCCTACCTAGTTCAAGAATTAATTTAGGGTGAGGAATGCCTATCTTTACTCACTCATTTAATAAATATTTATTGAGCACCTACTATGTACAATCAGAAACGCAGTCCTCAACCTCATGAGCTTACCATGTAGCATGGAAGACAAGCATTCAATACTCATTTGTTTGTAATTGTGATAAGCATTACAAAAGGACAAGGTTTCTATGAATACAGAGGGAACTGACTTTGGAAGATGTAAAAAGATCTGGAAAGGCTTCCCTGCGGAGGTGATATTTAAGCTAAGATCTAAAGGGTAAGTAGGAGATTCCTCTAGGCAGAGGGAAAAACAAAGGCTTGGGGCAGGAAGAAACATAGTGGTTCTGAGGAACTTAAGAGGTTGGTGTGAGCCTTAGGGAAGAGAGCAAAAAGGAGAATGCAATGAGGAGGAATGGGATTATTAAATTTATGGCCTTTGGAATCAGATTTCCTGAGTTAGAATCCTGTTCTCACAGCTGTATCAGTTAGGGATATTTTTGGCTCGAAATAACAGAAACCCTGCCTTATTAAGATTAACATATAAAGTACAGTAATATATTGTCCCCACAAAACAAAAAAGCTGAAAATAGGCAGTCCAGGGTTGGTTGGTGCAGGGCTCGATGAGTTAGTTCATTCTGGGTCCAGGCTCTTTCTATTGTCTCCTGCCCTGCATTCTTAGTCTGTTGCTTTGTCATTTCTGTGTCTTGAAGTGGCCACAGACATGATGGCCCCAGGGGAGGCAGGAGAAGGGGAAGAGGTGCAATGCCAGGCTCTTTGGTTAGTAAGTTAAAAGCTCCTGGTGGACTTTTGCCTACGTGGCATTGGCCAGAACACAACCCAAATAGTAAGGAAAGCAGGAAAAGTGAGAATGTAGATTTTCCAGCGTGATAATGGAGGCAGCCAAGTGAGAGGGGATTAGGAATGTGTATTGGTTTCCTCAGTAAACAGTGTCTGACACAACCACTCTTTCTAGCTTTGTCATCTCAGGCAAGGAACCCAACTGCTCTGAGTTCCTCATCTGAAAAATGGGCACAAGAAGAGTCTATACCTCAAAGGGTTGTGATAAGGTTAATGGAAAGAATTTCTGTGCCCAGTACATAGTCAATGTGAGTTTTGACATCAGGCTTGACAGATGCAGCAACCAGATCATGGATAGCTATGTAAGCCCTGTTGCTAATTTTGTGTTCATCATTAGCACAATGGCAAGATATTAGGGATTTTAAGCAGGAAGATGGCATGATTATATTTGTATTTGGAAAAGAAACCTCAATGAATCTTCTCTCAGATATAGCCCATGTTGTTATATTGTAAAATTTCAGTACCATGCTTTGCTTACCTCTCAAATAAACTTTCTTCTAATTCTTTTTTTTTTTCTGACAACCTAAGTTGTTTTGAGATGTGTGAAATTAGAATCAAATGCAGGTGTTTGCGTTCCTTTGATTTTGTTTTTTAAAGAACATTTTAACTTGGGGCTATTTAATGCCGGAATATCAACATACTTTTATCAGGATTTTCACATCTATTTGGCTGATAGTGTACCCACAGGATAGGAAAAAAGCACTGCAAAGATTTTGCTTCACGTACTTGAACTACTGCCCTACTATTAAGGGCTGCAGCAAGCTTACATGTTTAAAAAAAAAAAAAAAAAAGCTGCAGCATTCCTTTCACACTCCCACTGGCCCCTGAGGTTCTTCCACTTCCTTCCTATGGCTTTTTTTAGAAGCGAGTGTGTTTTTCTCACGTCCGGCAACAAAGGATGTTTTGTGCTGCTACTGAGGTTTGTGTGTGTGACTTACTTTAGAACTCTTTCTAGAAAGTGTTATTACTATTTGCATAGATTTGTAGAGTTTTATGTTGAGCGAGAGAGTCTCAAATGGCTATTTTTGGTTTTGTATGTGGATTTGTCACTATTGAACTTCAAATAAAATTTCCCTATGTGTTTTAAAATAATCTGAATAGGACCCATCAAAATTTCTTCAGAAGTCCCACATAAATTCTTATCTTAAAAAAAAAAAAAGCTTACATGATTCTTTCAGTGTGTTGTGTGTATTCCTATATACCTGGTTACAGCGTTTATCATCTTTTCCTTAAATATGTCTGAGAGGGGAACGTGGACTATCAATAAGTTTTGTTGATTTTCACAGAGAAAAATATATGTAACAGTCACAGTGTCCCATGCTAGAGCTATCAGGTGCCCTGACGTTAGGTGCTTCCATCTAATTGTAATTCTCTGAGCAATGAGACAAGGTGAAATAAACAGAACTCAGATGGCTGAGAATTATGCCATAAATCCTGTGAGAGAATTTACCTTTCCATTGTCAGATCATATAAATCATTAAAAACATATGCTGGAATGGCTTCACCTTTTCTTAAGGAGAAATGGGGTTTACATCTCAGGTTTTCTTTCTCAACCAAGGGCAAGATATTCTGTGAGCCACTGAAGATTTTATACACATTTTGGTGGCCAACCTCCATCTGTGTGCGGCCAGCAACATATCCCAGCAATTGATATTATACAATACAGAGGCAGCCCTCCCTCCCTTGTGTATAGAAGTAACAGCCTGATCTGTTTCATAAACAAGATTGCTTTGGAGATATTCTATTCTGCTTGCTTTTAGTAAATGACAAGCTCCATAGTCGAGATATGCAGAGTTCCACTCCATGTGGATTTTGTGATTTCTCTTCTGTTGGAGTTAAGGAAGGGGAACTTGGATTGCAAGATCAGTCTAATGTCCGAATTCCTTGGCATTTGTCCTGTTAGATCAGCACATCTCGGGTGGCTTTCAGTAGTTATTTTAGCATTGATTTTCCTCTGGTAGGGTAAATCAAAGGAAGATTTAGAAAATTAAAGTCAGTTTTCCTTGGCATTGTCGCAGAAACGAAGGGAAACTGTGGTGTTGATGGGTTTTTTTGCTCATCTTTACGTAAGACGCAAAAATCACTCTGTGTGTGGGTTTCTTTCTGATGTTGAGTATCTGCTTCTACTATCAGCACAGCCTTTGTTATTTCTGTGCTTGGGGGATTATGCAAAATAGTGTTAAGCCATACCAGTAGACTTTGAGGAACTAAATATTTATTTAAAGAGACAAGATGTCATAGTGGGAGTTATGAGAGTGGGAGTGTGGTGTTGCGAGAAGCCAGGCTTTCACGTCAGCAAGCGGGGATGGATCCCACCCGTGCCTACTGACTAAGCACCCTTGTGTGAGGGAGTTCATGTAGTTCTTCCTCTGGAAAATGGAGATAATGAAGATGCTGCCTCTTGGACTGCTGTGAAAAAAGGCAGCAAGGTATGGCTGACAAAGAACACCACCCAAACCAGACTGCTTGTGCTTAAATCCCGCTGTGTGTTTATACACAGCTGATATGACTTGAGGCAAGTCTCATACCTGCTCTGTGGTTCAGCAGTCTCATCTGAAAATGGAGATGGTGCTAGTACCCACCTCATAGAGCGGTTTGTGTATCTTAAAGAAGTTAATAATGGTAAAAGGCTGAGAACAGTGTCTGCAGAAAGCATTACGTAAAGGTTTGTGGGGACTAGATATAATGCGTGTGAAATACTTGATACATAGGAAGGAGGTAAGGAATAATTATTATATTAGTTGGAGAACTCAGTACAATGTGTAGTACATTTTTAGTACTCAGTAAATTTTGGTTGACTTCATTATCAATTGCATGTGTCTTACCTGTGTTCACATGTGTGCGTGTGCGAATGTGTATGTGTAATGAGAGAGAGAGAGAGAAGCACATATTCTCCAACAACATATGAAACTTAATTTTATAGATCAAAGTATATAGAAAAGAATGGATAGTAACCAGGCCATATATCTAGGAGAGTTCTTGCTATACTATCTGGTGTTTAAATGGTTTCTGTTGTCCATATTTAGAAGACTTTTTTTAAAATTTATTTTTATTTTTTTGAGGGCAGTGTCACTGGCCCTCATATGTGGGACCCGAACTGGGGCCGCTGGCTTCCCAAGCCAGCGCTTAACCACTGCGCCACTCGGCCGGCCCTAGAAGCCTTCTTTTTTTTCATTGATGCTTTTCCAACATTTTCAGCTGTGGTGGAACCTCTAATGATGCCTCATAAATCATAAGGCTAATCACTGCTGATAGTTCCTATCACCATAGAAGGCTAAAACATACTTGGCTTTTGGACTTGACTGGAAACCTAACTGATAATAATAATAATGCAGGAACTTCCAATTTATAAACAATTTATATTCCAAAAAAATCAGTTATACAGCAAGAATTTGGATCTCCTAATATACTTTTCCATAAATAATGTTATAAAAGATCATTAAAATGTCAGCCTACTTATCTAATTATCCCAGTATCTTGAAGAAATAAAAAATGGTAGTATAGACTGCCAATTATAATGCATGAGTCGTGTGTTCTGAATTCAGGGTAAAGAGAGAGATCAGAAACACATCTCCCCCCACCTTGGAAAATCCTAGGGATGATGGGGGTGAGAGGATTGCCTCCACTTTTAGTTTACTAAAGAGACTTAGGAGTTTTAGGGACGCGGTTTTCATTGGGCAACTTCAGCCTGTTTTCCAGGCACGCCCATGGCAGAAGAGAAAGTGGGGTTAGGTGAAAATAACCATTGTTATGTATATAAATTTGTGAAGACTACTTTATTGATAACGATGGAAAATTGTTAAAACCTTTGTCATTTGGGGCCGGCCGAGTGGCTCCTTGGTTAAGAGCTGGCTTGGGATGCCAGCAGCCCAGGTTCAGATCCCACATATGAGGGCCAGTGACACTGCCCTCTACAGCTAAGATGGTGAACAACAGCTCCACCTGGAGCTGGGCTGTGCAAGTCCCCCAGGATGGCATAGCTGCAGCCCCTGCTGCAGTGGGCTGCCATAGGCTACAGTAAGTGGCCAGCAGCCAGCGTGAGCGGCTGGCAGCCGGTGTGACCTGCCAAGAGCCGCTGTGAGTGGCCATCCAGAGGCCAGCGACCGATCTGCCTCACCCGAGAAGAGTGCAATGACGGACAATACCGACATGGGCCAGTGAAGCAATGTCCTCCACAACTAGACTGAAGAACAAAAAAAAAAAAGGATAGCAACTTGTCTGTTCCCCTTCCCTGCTTCCCCAATACTGTCCTCCTCCCCCAATTCCCCAATAAAATCTTAAAAAGAAAAACAAAACAAAAAGAAAACCTTTGGCATTTGTTTCGTTGTCTCCTACCCTCCCTCCACCCGACTCCCTCACCCCACAAATCAACTAGGGCCATGCATAGTCCTAGGGGATAATTCCAGTTGTTTCTATTAGAATTCTTCTGAAACAAACCTGGTATGTAATCGAGAGAACTTTCAGATGAAATCCTCCTTTTAAAAAAGGTTAGAAGAGTTTATACGTCATTATCACCAAATAAGTCACTATTAATTCTAAATTGAGTTAGATTTCATTGTTTTGCCAGACCCAAAAGCCTCACTCTCTATTGAGTCTGTATGCAAAAGCAGCCTAGGAGAGAAATAATTGGCAGTCTATACTGCCATTTTTTTTCCTTGCCATTTAAGACATGTCGATCACTTAATGTTTTACATAGAACAGAAAGTGACAGTAGCTTTCCTCACAATCCAAAACTGATGATGTGATATCAGTTTTTGCATTCATTCAACAAACATTTACTGAGCCTTCTTTATGTACTAAGCACTCTTATATGTACTAAGCACTCTTATAAGTACTAGGTGAATGCATACAGCAATGAAAAACAAGTAATTTGCCTGCTGAGGCTGGATAGGTGATAAACGCACGCAGATGACAATGTAGTGTGTCATATGTTGATGAGTGCCATAGAGGCGATTAATTTCATAGATGATGGTCCTGCAGGAATTCAGGGAGTAATCCATGCCATCATCTGGGGAGGGCTTCGCAGGCCGAGAGAACAGCAAGTGCAAGGCCTTGGAGCCAGCTGGATCAGAGTAAGCTAAGGGAGATGCGTGGGAGGTGAGGCCAGAGAGGTAGCAGGGGTGCCTCATGGGCCTTTGTAGACCTGTAGAAATGTTTTCTCTTATGCTGAGTAAGAGAGGATATGTTTTGAAAGTAGAGCCCATAGGAGTGCCAATGCACTGGTTATAGGTTATCAAAGAAAACTATGAACCAAGGACAACTCAAAATGTGTGGTCTATGTAACTAGAATGGCCATTTATTGAGCTGGGGAGTATCATGTTTGGCAACAGAGGAAGAAACGTGAAGGAGAATTCGAATCTTCATTTTGGACATGTTAAGTTTGATATGCCTATTGGATAACCAAGTGAAGATGTTAAGTAGGCAGGGATTAGATAGGTAAACTGGCATTCACCAGTGCAGTCTGGCCCAAAAGTTTACATTTGGGTACTTAAGGTCACAAGACTGAAAAGACCAGAAAAGAAGTATAGACAAAGAAAAGAAGAGGTGAGGGTCGGCTGAGTGGTGCGGTGGTTACGAGCTGGCCTGGGACGCCAGTGGCCCCGGTTCGGATCCCACATATGAGGGCCAGTGACACTGCCCTCTAAAAAATATTAAAAATAAATAAATAAAATCTTTAAAAAAAAAAAAAAGAAAAGGTGAGTACTAAGACTCTTAATTATTTAGTGATCAGAGAGTTGAAGTAGAATCAGCAAAGATGACACAGGAGAAGTGTCTAGTGAGGGAGAAGAAGACATAGGAGAAAGATGTATCCCAAAAGGCAAGGAAAGGAAGAAGTTAAGAAGGAGGGAGCATTTGTCCATGATAAACACTGCAAATAACTAGGTAAGCTGAGAGCTGATAATTAATTTTAAAGTTTGATGAAGGCCGTTGGTAACTTTCAGTCACTGGTATGATGGTAAACTGACTCGGTGACAAACAAAACCCTGATTTGTAATGTCTACCTATGTCCATGTTGTAAATCCTGTCTTGTAGTCAATTTGAAGCTCCAAATGGTTTAACAGGTAGCTTGCAAAATCCTTGAATATTTAACAATTGGCTACTGTTAGTTCCCACACCCATGGCCTTCATAGAAGCCATTTTGGTGGAGAGGGTGGGAATTGAAGAGAATTTATAAAAGGTGAAGTGAGGGGCCGGCCGAGTGGCGCGGTGGTTAAGCGCTGGCTTGGGATGCCAGCGGCCCCGGTTCGGGTCCCACATATGAGGGCCAGTGACACTGCCCTCAAAAAAAAAAAAAAGGTGAAGTGAGAAGAATTGGAGACAGTACAGACAATATTTTCAAGGAGGTATTACTATGAAGAAATGAGATGGAAACTGAATCAAGGTATGTGGTTAAGGGTTTTGTTTGTTTGTTTGTTTAGGAGATATAGCAGCGTGTTTGCATGCAGATGAGAATTAGAGGGGAGAAATTGATGAAGAAGGAGAAAGCAGAGAGAATTGCTGGAGTGAAGGCCAGGAGGGCAAGGGAAGAAAGCGTTCTGATGCACAGGGAGGGGATGGCTTGTTCTTAACTGAAAGCATGGGTGGTTCTTTCATAGTAACAGTAGAGAACACAGCAGCACTATCCAATAGAAATGCAATGTGAGGCACACATGTAATGTAAAAATTCTAGTAGCCACATTTTAAAAAGTAAAAGAAACAGATAAAATTAATTTTAATGATTTTATTGAATCCAGTGTATGCAAATTATCAAAACATGTACTGAATATAAACCATTATTAATGAGATTTTTACATTCATTTTTAGTATTAAGGTTTCAAAATTCAGTGCATTTTACACAAAAAGCACATCTCAATTTGGACTAGCCATATGTGATCAATAGCCCCCTGCGGCTAGTGACTACCATATTGGAGAGGCAGGTATAAATGATCTGTTAAGTGGTTAGCTGTGTTGGTGGGCAGTTGTGGACATTCTCCTCTGGTCTTTTTCAGTGAAATAGGAAACAAGTTCATCCAGCAATTGGGAGGAAGAATTGGACAGAAGGTGCTGAAATTTTGAGGATAGAGGAAAAGGTGTGAAATAGTCATGTAGGATGGAGCCAGAAAAATATACTAGAATTGGGGCCATACTGATGGCCCACTTGAGGTTAGTGGTCCAGAATTTAAGTGTGACACTGGCAATCTCGAATGTGTGGTTTTCTTCAGCTACCTTCTGCTCTGCAGAGGCATGGGCATCTACAGGATGGACACAGTTGGATTGAACTGGGGTGAAATTAATTTTTGGAAAGCAGACGCTAATCTGCCAATCCAATAAAAAAAAAAAATGCTACAATTTCCCCATAGGAAGATTGACCTTTTCTCTTCCTTATCTAGGCTTCATGCTGTGTGGGTTGGGGAGGGAATATGAGATGTTTAACAAGAGTGTGGGGGAAGAGTTTACAAGCATAGTAACTTCGTTTTTTAGCCACTGAACTATCTCAGAATTCTTCTCTTAGCAAGGTCTGCATACTCTCTAGGATTGCTTGACTGAGCTGTGTGTGCCCCCTCTCTCTTTCTTTAGAAGTTGTCAGACTGTTTACTCAGGTTTATTATTTTTGCATGGTCTGCATCTGATATGTCAAGACTAAATGGGTGTGTTGAACTGACTCTATATTTGTTGGAGGCCAGGAAGATGTTAATGAGGGCTCTCTGTTCCCTGTTTGTAACCTGAAGCTGCTAGTCAACAGAACAAATCAGAGGGTTTCCAGCAGCACACTGAGGTCCTTATGTAAGGAGGATCACACGCAATTTTTGTCTTTGCAGAATTCCTCTCTGTATAATTATTCTTTTGATCATGCTACACATGAAAAGAAAAGCAACTGGGGGTATGAATCATGTCCTTGTTTCACTTGTAATTAACAATTGAGACAGGGTGAGGAGTCTGTGAGAACTGCTAGTTCCAAGGAGGTGGTTGTCCAGTCTTAACTGACAAACTCAGTGCATGTCCTCAGTGGTGTCCTGGGGGCAGACCTCAGACCTCATGTTAGATGCATTGATGGGTCATCAGGGGTAACTACATTCCTGGGTGAGACACTGCAGTAAGTGCAGCCTGAGCTTTCTGTGCTATGCGTGTGGGAACATTTAATTAGTCCTCATCTAATGAGTTAGGTACGTTTGACTCTATCCAGACTTTTACTGAAACGTCACAGGAATTTTCTCACTGGTTTGATGTTAAAGGAATTGAGCACTTAATCTGTACTGTACCTTAAAGGGCTTTCAGAATTATGAGTTTACAAGGGGAGTTTGTGGACATGTCCAAGAGGTAGCTTATGTGTTCTTTTCTGTGATACCTTCCTTGATACCCCAGACCAAATCAATCCTTTGCCCCCCTCATGCTTCCACTGCATTCTGTGCATATTTCAACCATGTCCCTGAACATGAAATTCCTTTCAGAACTTCATGCTTTTTTGCATATGATGTTTCTTCCACCTTCCCCACCTGTTGTAAACACTTCCTTATCCTTCAAAATCCAATAAATATTTATTGAATGGATGAATGAGATGCTTCGTAGAGAAGAGGACTTCTCTGAGTTGATCACTCTTTCTTATGAGTCCTTGCATATTTGGGTTATGCTTCATTTTTGCATTTATCCAGTTCTTAAGATGTATATTAACCTATTGGTGTCTTTCGTGAGTCTAATAACTTTTTCTAGCATAGGGACAATTTTATGTACTTTTGGGATCCTAGTGCCTAGCATAGTACATAGCACATGATAAGCCTTCTCATTTTTGTTGAATATGAAATGCAAAAATTAAATATAATTGTGTGATTCTAGTGAATATATAAATGGCTTAAATTGGGTTACAATTTTATAACCCATGCAAGCCGGTATTGAAATAAATGAACCAACTTGATGCATTTCAGATGTAACCTCAAAATGAAGATTTATTGGTTTTAACCCAAAGCAGAAGTTTATATAAAGTATGTAAACTTTTGCCCTGCAAACTCAGGAATTAAACTAAAAAGAAATCTAAAAACCCATTTATAGGTAATTTCAATTTGAGGCTTCTAGGTATGTAAGAAAGGTTTATTTAAGATTTAATAACCAAGTTTCATGTGGGTTCTTCTTTGGGAAAGAAAACTTTCACATGGCATTAATATACTATAAATTGTGATTTACAACAACATTCTCACATCCTGTCTTGGGTAAAATTTTAATTTGTCCAATGAACTGTCCACTGAAAGAGAAAATGATAAAATTCACAAACGAATCTAGCTATGCATGTTTTGTTTTGGAAACTTGCTATTCCCAAATGCTCCCTGAATTTATTTTTGAAAATTCTTTGGAAAATTCAAAAAAAACATTGGCCTTTTGAAAAATACCTTGAGTGTTATACTTTATATGTCAAAGGAGTATTGAATTTCTTGTTGATACCAGTTTCACTGACTTTTTAATTTATTTATTTTTCTTGTACTAATCACTGTTTCTATAGTTCACTGTGTATATGAGTAATTAATCTGACATCTGACATTTTAAGATATCTCGTGTTCCTTATGTTTCAATGGGATAAACAGACATATATGTTTTTCTAAAAAAATGTTTTGTGTAGGTCGGTCTCATTTGCTTGACTGCGTCTCCCAAATAACAGGCATTTCGTATTGGATGGATGGATGGATGGATGGATGGATGGATGGATGGATGGATGGGTGCATGGGTAAACAGGTGGATGGACGGATGCTTTGAGACTCCAGGTGTCAGGTACAAGTCACAGCTTTGTTATCTACTAAGTCTCTGACCTACAGCAAATTAATGATCTAAACCTCTTTTTCCTCAAATATGCATAATATAGTTCTCCATAGGGTTGTGGGAATAAAATGAAGTAATACATGCAAAGAACTCTGCATCATAAATGGTACATAGTGAGATCTCAGAAATGTTAGCTAATATTATTACTGTTATTAACATAACAATAAATGGCTTTAACCAAATATCCTGTTTTTTTTCTTCTTTTAAGAGTGAATAATAAAATGTAGAAATTATGAGTGTATTGATTGTAGTACATTTGGGGATACCAGTATTTTTCTAATCATTAAGTTCAAGCTCTTCTATCCATAAGAATATGAGCAGTACATTAACCAGAAGCTTCCTTTTCTACTTACAGAATTACATGCATAGCTTAGACCTGAAAACATTCTTAGGTTTCACCACGACACAACAGCTGGTTGTATTACGTATCATGTCTTTTTAATGCATCACCATTTCGTACAGTTTTAAAAGTTGGTAAGCCTTCTTAAAGCAGACTTCTTTCCCTCTAGATGACAGAGGCTCTCAAGAGGGGTGATAATATTTTAAAAGATCTGAAATGGGACTGACTGAGATCATTAGGTAGCACAGCTTCACGTTTTACTAATTTTTACTCCAGACATCTCGAGAGCAAGCAGCAGCATGATTTTTAGGCAAAGGAATAAGCCGCTGAGGTCTGCCCTTGAGTCTGTTTCCCGAACAGGAGTTCCTTGGAGCAGAGGAAGGGCGGGCGTGTGGACTGAAGGTCTTAGGTCTTGCTTAGAGAAGGATGGCTGTTCTCTAGGCACCTTTACCTTTTCTCCTAACTTTAACATCTGGGTGTTACTTCTTGGTGGCGTGGGGTAAACAGCACTTGGGGACTGGTGAGGCAAGGCTGTGGATTCCTCAGCCGATGGCTCCCACGCGGCCAACGTCCCGCTCCGCGCGAGCGTGGACACGCGCAGATTGTTGGAACTTGAGCAACGCCTTCTGCTTTTTTTTTCTACCCCATTTCTGTTTGTGCCGAGCTGGCCTTTTCTGGCAGGAAGTGCCTGCCATTTAAGGAGTGAGAGCAATTCCCGACAGCCGAACCCCCTCCCCCACCTCTCTGCTTTGCTTTCTTCTCATTGGCCGGCAAGCTGGCCGGGACTTATCCCTGCGAAGGTTCGCATTTTGAAAATGTCTCCTTTTGTCAACTTGAGATTTTCCAGAATTTAAAAGCGGAAAGGAAGAGAGGAGTACAAGGAAGCTATTAAAGATATATTAAATAAACTCTACTGGGAGCAAGTGTGTGTTTAAGAGAGAATCTGTAACTTTTGCAAGGGAAGTTTTGGTGATTGCTTATTATTTTAACAAAGAGGTGTGTGTGTTTTCTCCCTGAACTGGAGGGGAGGGAGGGAGGGTGTGTGTGTGTGTGTGTGTGTGTGTGTTCTCCCTGAACTGGAGGGTGTGTGTGTGTGTGTGTGTTTTTCTCCCAGAACTGGAGGGGTGTGTGTGTGTGCTCCCTGAACTGGACCGTGTGTGTGTATGTGTGTGTGTTTTCTCTCTCAACTGGAGAGTGTGTGTGTGTGTGTGTGTGTGGGGTGTGTGTGTGGTTTCTCCCTAAACTGGAGGGTGTGTGTGTGTGTTTTCTCCCTGAACTGGAGGATGTGTGGTGTGTGTGTATGTGTGTGTGTATTGTGTGTGTTTTCTCCCTGAACTGGAGAAGCAGATGTTTAAAGGAGACAGGCAGGAAGCAGTTCTGACAAATGAAAGCATTTTTGATTGAATTCATGAGCTAAAGTTTCCTGCCAGTAATTCATTCAACCCTAGGCTACATAAAAGAAAACCCCATATAATTGAATTTTAATCGCCTAACTTTTTAACACACAACCAGAACAGGCAAGTGTAGCTGCCACAGGTAAAACTGAAATAGCGCTGCAAGCTGATTTTAGATTATTATTTATTGGTAGTTTTAAAAAATTACGATACCCTTGCCTCATACTGCCCCTCCTTTATCTGTGCCTGTGTGCCAGAGGCTATTCCTTATTGTCTGTATAAGTTAAAATCCTTCCTGCAGATTTTTTTTCTTTAAGCTGTTTGGTGAGCAGGTGCAGATGGCTTTCATGAGCTGAGCCAATTGAAACGTTTTGTTTCAGCCTGCAGAAACTGAAGTTTTAAAAAATGTACAACTGCGTTTTGTGCTGTATCTATAATTCAGCTGGAAAATGTTTTTCCCATTTTATGATGAAATCTGCCACCTCTGTTTCTTTTTCTTAATGAATTTGGTTTGTTTACAGCCTTAAGGAAATCTTGTCACTCAAATCCCACCCTCAGCACTCCTCCAGTATTTCTCAGTCTGATGATTTCACAACCAAGGCCATTGCAAAATGAGGGTAAAGGGGCATTTTTTTTTTTTTTTTAAATCCCTGGAGATGTTTAAGAACTTTTTTTTCCTTCCTTTTTTCTTCACAGTGTACTCAAGTAAACAATTTCAGGAAGACTCTAAATATTGAGACAGTTATACCTTTTCATAAATATAATATGAAATAAGTTACTTTTCTTAGTCAAGTCTTTGAATTTTAAACCACGCAACAGAAAGTGGGGAGTCAATACATCCTACAAATCTTGGTTTGCTGCTTGCACTATTGAGTCCTCCAGCAAAACAAAGTAATTGTCTCCTTTGGCGTTCAGAAGGCTTTAGTGGCGATAGTAGTGATGGGCTTCAGCTCTCTTCTCCAATTACACTCACATGGGCACAATGCAAGCCCATAAACCAAGTAACCATAACCAAGAGCCAGACTTGCCCTAATGCACAGCACCCTGAACTGAACAAAACCCAAATATTAATGTTGTAACTGAACCAAAACATGTCCAAAATACACCTAATGAATGAGTTCAAACTAGAACAATACTTAAACATATTTTCTAAAATGATTGAACAAAACAAAACTAGAACTTCAAAAAATTCCACAGACCTATCCGGACACAAACCAAGAGCTCACTGGCTTGGATCTGTGCACTGGCATTGCATCTGAGATCCCAGCAGGAAATGAAGGGTTTGGACTCTGCTCTTATGTTTACCTTCATATGAATGACTGTCCCAGGGACACGACTCAGGCAGTGAGTGTTAGTAGGCAATACCTGTAATGTTGTCAGACAGAGATACAAACCAGAGGGCAGGGTTTCTCCACCTCAGCACTATTGACAGTTTGGACCAGATAATTCCTTTTCATGTGGGGCTGTCCTGTGCAATGTGGGATGTTTAGCAGCACCTTCTGACCTCTACCTACTAGGTCCCAGTACCCTCCCTCCAGTTGTAACAACCAAAAATGTCTCCAAACATTGCCAATTATCTCCTGGGGGCAAGATCACCCCCTGTTGAGAACCACTGGAATAGGGGAGCAGTCATCAGCCTCCTGTAATGTTTCAAGAAGGTTTTCCAGTAGATATTGAAAAGAAAAGCTAAACAGTTACCTGCTCAGAAGGATCACCTAGTAGATAATAAAAGCTAGTTCTGGTAAGTCCTCATTTCAGAGTTGGCTTTTGTACTAGAGCAAGAACGCCTTTATGTTGGAAAGACCATGTATTATTGTAAGCAGAACTAGTGAAAATACTGTAAGTTATTGGACACATTTTATAAATACACAGTTTTATAAAAACTTTACCTCACACCAACATTTGGTATTGGTGATAAAATGATTCCAGAACTTTCTGACCACACTGCAATCACTGTTTATCTTCGTAGTCTCAATAAAGTTGCAAAAATATTTCAACATATTGGGTTTAATAGGGTTTCTAGTTCACAGAGTAGGGAGATGCTCTTTGATGCAGGCTGTCTACATACCCTACAGTGAATTTTATTATATATTGGAATGCCATTTTAGGAGTATTAGACATATTAATTGCAACTTTTTTTTTAGTTTGTATATAATGCATGCCTTTGTAATGAAATTTATGGTTATTCTGAGCTTCAGCGAGAGTTTTCATTTTTATATAATATAACACTACCTTTCCCTTGGCAGTTTTCATTTGGTAGGAAGACTCATGTGTACATGAGAGCATTATTTGGAACAGTGGGTTTCGCCAAGATTATAATGTGGTAATTGCATTTAAAATTGAGCTGTGCCAAAGCATTGCAAAAATAATAATAAATCCACTAAATATATAACAGTGACACAGACAGTTCCTCAGCCTTTCTTAATACTGTGAAAAACAAACCAAATTTTCTATTTTTGTCTGTGAGGAAAACCTGGGGAAAGAATAATCACAGTATAAAATTGAACAGCTAATCGAGTTTTCCAAATGGTTTATTTTAATGGTGATTTAGAGTTCCAAGGCACAGACCCTTAGCTTTTATTTAGCTTTTGTCTTTAATGTAGATTATAAATCAAAGTGCTATATAGCCACAAAGAAAAAAGTTTCTGGTTAATATTTCTTCATAGACTGTATCTAATGATTATACCTATGAAGCCAAAATAACAAGAAGCACTCCCTTAATCTCAATTGATCGCCACACCACTTTGTTCAAAATCAACAGTTTTCCTCTTTTACCAGTAAGAAAACGGCAGCTCAGAAATGGCAAGAAGACATGGACAGCTATGGTAGTGGGCAGGGGGAAGGGGTCAGAGAGTAAGGAATACTGATATTGGAGAACTTACTAGCATACCTACAATGTTAACCCCCCAGTCTGCTCGATGACATGATCAGCATTCTCCTTGAAGACTTAGGTGCCATTATTCTATTTTCTCATGATAAAACACAGCCTCCAAGTGGAAACTCACAGTGGACAGTTTATAAATGGCAGCCCTTGAATTTGAAACTAGGGCTTATGACTCTGTCTTTTCCTTGAATTCCCTGTACCTTGCATTCAAAAACATACAGGGAACTGAAGTTACTGTATCAGTTCACACTTAATAATGTATCAACTCCTAGCCATAAATAAGTAGAATCACATTACATATGGCCTCAGTTTTTAGGAAAACCAAAACTCTCAACGTTCTTGATTCGGTCTCAGGAATTTGCCCTTACTCTGAAAATGGCCTTTGTATTGCCCTGTTCTGGGATTTCTGAGAAGAGCTACTTTAGAGATATGGTAGCACTGATGGTGATATCCTCCAACAGAAGTCAACAGCCATTCACTGCCGTCTCTTCTACTGCAGTCACCCACGGGAAGGGAAACAAGGCACCTCAGTGAGCTGCAGCCTAGAGCCTTTTCTGTCTCCTTCCAATGTATTAAATTATCCAAACCTAACACTATCTGCCAGCCATTTAGAGACTAGTAAGCATTTATTTATGGCAGTCAGAGGGATTGGACTATAACATATCAGTGTATTCAAATGAGGAAGCTTAAGTATTTAATCAGTCACTTCTCACGTTCTTAAAACTGTTAGTATGATTTACATCTTTTGTTGAAGTTGTAGTTGTGTCAACCAGTGTTACTCCTGGCTGGCCAGTCTGTGCCTTTTAGGTTTAGTCCTGGTGTCACGCGATGTTTCTGGCTTGGACTTTGGCCAAAATACCTCTTCATTCTCTGTTTTCTCCACAGTCTCCTGAAGCCCAAATTTGCAGCTCACTCCTTTGGGCAATGACCCTTCAAAAATCCCTATTAAATTCCTTCCTGCCAAGTTCTGTTTCTCCAAGAAACTTCCAACAACTATAATCCATCAGTGACTGAATAATTTTCTACCCCGTTTTGTGAACAGGTTCTTTAGCTGACTGGCTCTGTTGATACCAGACACTTGAATAAGTCACATTTCTTGATTAACCTTGTAGTAATTTCTGGCTCGTTAACATATTAGCAGATAAATATTGTATGATCTCACTTACATGTGGAATCGAAAAAAACTGATCTCATAAAAACAGAGAATAGGGTTGGAGAGGTGAAGGAAATGGATGATGATGGTCAAAAGGTACAAACTTTCACTTATAAGATGAGAAAGTTCTGGGGATCTAATGTACAGCTTGATGGCTACAGTTAAGAACACTGTAATGTATATTGAAAATTAGAGTATATTAGGAGGTTTTGAGACTCAGTGGCCCCGGCCAGTAATCAATTTATTTTTCCTAATCAGTGTTACAATGAAACAACAATGAACAAAAGGACATTATTTCAGGACCTGCTGCATATCAAATCATCACATTGTATACCTTAAATATACACAATATTATATGTAAATTATATCTCAAGAAAGCTGGGGAAAAAAACCATTAGCAAGTGAGTCTCAACATAGTATATCTAAAAAGGGAAGTTTTATCTGTAGCAATGTGGCTGCAATGAAACATTGGAAAGAAGTTATTGATTCAGGAGCCAAACCTAAGCTTCTTTGTGGGGGAGTTTAGGACAGTGACAACACAGCAGTGGTGGAAATGCCACTGGGAAGACAGCAAAACTTGAACTCAAAATGGAGATTTCATTTGAAATTGGGATCCCTTTTTCTTTGGTCTCACAAATTATTTCCAGAGGTTAGCTTCTTACAGAAAAAAATCTTCTCTCACTTAGAAGTAAAGAATGTGTTACTTGTCTTGAAACGTAACATGAATATTCCTTGGCTTAGTTTTGTTTTGTGTCTGATGAGCTTAATATTGTTCTTCTCCTTTATACAAACCCATCGCTGGTTTCCTATGTGAGGTGTCCAAGCGTGAAATGCTTAAATCAAACTTTATCATAGGGTAAATAACAGTTTTATTGTCTCTTCCATATTAATGAAACCCACAGCTGAACAACTAAAACCCTGTACTAATTGCTTATCCTTAGAGCTGGGAATTTCAGGTCTAATTCTTTTTAGAACACAGCTGGCATGGAGTGTTCAAAAGCTTCTTTGGTTACTTTAACTACTTAAGTACTAATTTGGTGGCATGGAAAGCATTAGGCCCTGTCCGTACAAGCAGTACAAAGCAGAACATTGAGCAATTTTCTGAATTTTATTAGTGTAGTAAGTCAATTTAGTTGATGTTTCTAGTTAAAAAAACAACAACACACAAATGTTTGAGTTGTCAGGATGCATCCAAACAAAATGTTTGTTGAAATAAACATTAGCCAAGAGGATTCCTTTCATTGCAGAAGCATTCTCAACAATGAACAAGGTGTAAAATTTAGAAATCTGTGAGCCTTGATGAAACTAGGCGTGCTGTAAAAGATTATGTCATTTTCCAAATGGGTTACGTGCACAGCCGGACTCAATACATGATTATTATCTTAATGAATGAAGGAATGAATTGTTAAATTTTGTAACCTTTCTGGACTGTACTGGATCAATTAGTTAAATTTTATACTCTTACTACATATGAATTCTGTAGACATTTTCCATGTTTACTTAGCTCTTCATTAACATGGTTAGCTATTTGGCATTGTAAGTAATGACTGAAACAATCCTTCTCATTTGGGCCTGAGATTTCATATATAGTTATTAAAACCATCCTATTTGGGGGTTTCACCTTTACTACCTTATTGCTATTGTTGACATAAAAGTTTTATCTGTATTCACCCACCACGCAACTAGCAAGCTATGTGACCTTTCAAGCAATGTGAAAACTGATGTTGATTGACAAAAACCTGAGTATTTATTGGCTGTTTCCTATGTGCCTAACAGTTTGCCATATATCATGGAAAACTGCTTCATCTGACATTGAGAGCTGACAATCTAATTGGAGAACAAAAAAACAAACTCAATTCACATGTAACAATTTTAAAGAAGAGGTGAAATGTATTATGTGGTGCAGGCTATTAGATAGAGCCAAGGATAAGAAGGTGTTAATTGTGTGGGATAGACAGTAAATCTCAAAGGAGTTCAGGAAGGTAGAGATCAACATGGGCTGAGGTCATCCAGGAAGACTTTCAAAACAAACCAACAATATTTATAAGCCCCTTGTATGTTCAAAGCATTGTGAGGGCTAGAAAGAAGTGTGATCACAGAGATGGGACTTAAGCAGGATCTGGGAGGATGAGAAGAATACGCACTGGCCAAGAAGAGAAGGTAAAATCCGTACAATAAAATACAGAACTTGGGGGACGGGGGAGGCAAGAGAGAGCCACAGCTTGATAATCAGCTTAACACTGCAGCTCTTCCTTTGAAACTCCTTAGGCTGATGCAGATATGCCAGCTTAAATTTTTTAATCCATTTTGGCTCATGCTTGGTCTGCAAAATATTAGCATCCAGTTCAGTGGTTTCTCTGTAAGAGAGAAAAGCAGATAGTGCTGTTCTTTGGGATTTTGGAAGATGATCTAGCAGAAATGATAGACAGTGCACACTAATGTCTTTTTCTTGCAAAGAAAGGCACTATTAAAAACAAAGGTGCTAGCCAAACTATATTATGTAAATACAGAGGACTCAGCATACAATAGAAGATGTTTATGAGAAGATGTTCACCAAGCTCTGAATGTTATTTGTAAGGTTGCTTCTCTTTGGGTTTTATAAAAACTCTCAAGTGGCTCCATTTGTTAGGCACTCCTTTCTGTTTTGAAATATAATGTTTTAAAGTGAGTGAGTATTCATTATGCTTTCTAAATTCCCTGTATACTTGTTCTTATTCAAAGTCCCCTGCTAGGGAGACCAATCAAGAACGAATCATTTCTGGTGCAGAGGCATTATGATACCCCCAAACACCTTTATTTTCCGGGGAGAAAAGAAATGGAAGAAAAATATTTATTTTATAGATAACAGACTTTCTGGTTTTAAAAACATAGTCGGTGCACACTAATGTGTTGAGGTCTGGTGCATTTTATGCCGTCTATTTAAAGCTTTTCACGTGATATTGCTTTTAAGGTAACAAACATCGTATCTCAAGTCTTTTACTTGGTCATGATAGCAACTGCAAAAGATCTTTGGTTGTTGTGGAGAGTTTAGAAGGCAGTATTGCTCTCTTATCATTTCTTTAATTTTATAGCATCTGTCCAGTGTCTAGAGAGAAATTGTAGAACACAGACTATGCCCACAGCACTCAGTTTCTGACGGCGCACAATCCCATTCCTACAAAGAAGTTTTGCCCTGATTGGTTAGTCATCAATTCAGAGGGCTCTTTTGGCGTGAGGACTCCTGCCATCTCCCTTAGGATCCCAGAACTGTGGCAGAGATAGAAGGCTCAGTTACCAAAAACATGACAGCAAAGAGCATGTATGTCTGGCACAAGCAGCGCGGTACATCTGTTCTAGGAGAGTGGGGGCCAGATGTGCTGCCTTGTCTAAAACAGATTTTACTGCTGTTTACATTCTCTCTCCAGCTCTAATCTGCAGTTTTCTGGCATGTCCATGATACGGTAGCGAGAGGGTATCACTTGGTTGTTAAATGCTCGAAATGATATGAGATGTTTCACTGTGAACTGGAATTTTGAAGAAAGGCTTATTTTCAAATTGATTTGGATTCTTTTTTTAAAGGTCTTCACCCCCTTTAACGTTGAAGTATAGAGGAAATTAGTAAGGAAGAGATGGTCACCTGGGCTAGCCTTTCTTTTATAGATAAGAAGCCAAACTGAGAAAAGTAATTAGTTGGCCAAGGTCATAAAGCGGTTTACTGACAGAATCCAGTCTGAAATCCAGGTATTCTGACTGTCAGTATAAAGACGTGATACAAGAAGGAAATTATTCCTCTCAATCAAGAGATAGCAAACTTTGTTCTTTAAAGGCGAAACAGTAAATATTTTAGGCTTGTGGGTCATATGGTTACTGTCAGAGCCACTCAACTCTGACCTGGTATCCGAAAGTAGCCAAAGACAATGTGTAAACAAGAGTGTGTCTGTGTTCCAATAAAACTTTATTTACGAAAACAGCCAGGCACACAGGCCATAATTTGCTGACCTTTGCTCTATATCTAAAGTAGGAAAATAATCGTGAAAGTCTCCTTGGGAGCTTCTTTATGAGCCACATACAAATTTGATCTGTCATGGAGAATGTCAGTTTTTCAAAGGTCCAGAGGGTGCTATTTGTTAGACAAGATTGCTCTGTCTCAGGCAAGCAAAATTGACTCTTTTTATAACTTTCCTTAGAAAGGTTGTTTATGAGAATTTCAAAATATTGAAAAGTCATTCTTCAGCATTGTCCTTATGTCACTATTGTTCCACTTAAGTATGGAAGATTTATGTTTCTATATGTCCTTCGGAAGTTAAATATACGCACAACAGAGGTCTTCTATTATCACTGTTGGATTTTGTTAACTTGGATAATCTCTTAAAAAAAGAAGCATATATCTTTTTATCAGAAACAGGATTCTAAAGAGTTTTCCAGTTTAAGAGCAAATAAGAAATGGAAATGAAGTAAAGCTAAAAGATGCCTATATATATATATTTTTGTTTTTTGTAAAATCCCTCCTGGAACATAAAGAAAGCTTGAAGTTTTTTAAACTTGTGTGAGTGCGCGCGTGCGCGCACGTGGCGGGGGGGGGGGGGTGGCGGAGAAAGAGAGAGAGATTGAGAGATCTTTAGGAGGCAAATCAGAGGGGATACCTACATCCATAACAATAACTAGTCTCTGATGAAAACTTCCTTTCCCATTAGAACTTCTTGGTGCCCTAAGACACCCTGGAATTAGATGAGTGCACCCTTACTGTGGCAGGCTTACAGGGCTCTTCTATGCTCATACTCCTTTGAAAAGTGATCCTTTAGGAATTCTATTGTTTTTGCTGGTCTCAGTCCAGGAACAAGACTTAAAAGGAGATGGAAAGACACACAGAGTAGGATGAAGGGAGTGTTGCCTGAGCCAAAGAATGGGGAGAAAGGCTAGAGTTCTAATTTTGGAGACTCACCTGCCACCTTTTTATCTGAGCAAGTGCGGATTCCTCCTTCTGCCTGCTTTCCACTTTCCTCTTTTCCCTCTTGCTCTTCTTCCCTCCTCTTTGCTGTTCTTCACTTTTCTCTCTTCCTACCACCAAACACTAATATGGCAGGGGAAAGGGTGATCTGTCAGGATTGATCTGGGAGAAAATCATTTTACTTCTTTTCTACTCCTTTCTTTGCTTAGGTATTATAAAGAATGGAGGAAAGCACATAAATATCTAACTTTTTTCCTACTATAAATGTTGCATTTTCAAAGATAAAAGTGTTATCTATATATAAAGGTTATTTGGAGAGTAACTAAAAGGAAAGTTATCTATTTAAAGGTTTCTTTCTTTTTTGGGGGGCAGTGTCACTGGCCCTCATATGTGGGACCGAACCGGGGCCACTGGTTTCCCAAGCCAGCGCTTAACCACCGCGCCACTCTGCTGTCCCTAAAAGTTTCTTTTATTAGGAATTAACTACCAGAAAGTCTCACTTGCTGTGGTGCTGTTAGTCTCTAGAATGAATTTAGGATAATAAATAACTTTACATAAGCATTCATACGTGCTTTTCTTCTCGTGATGATCTTACTTTTGTTTTCCTTCTCAGTTTGCTTTAAAAGTTCATGTCAATGCTCTCATTGTATAAATGAGACAAAAATTAGTCTTGAAAAGCAAATAATCAAAAGGTTAATATCCTTCTTCTGAAACTAGGCATATAATAGGATGTTGGGTTCCATTCTATTTTGTTTTGTTCCATTCATGCTTACAATTCAAAGAATAAGAAAACTTTTTCCTTACTTTTCTCATCAATCTTCAGGTTTTATTCTGGATGGCATGTGGACCAACCTGTAGTTCCAAGACAGACTCTAATAAAGGGATCCAGCATTCTGGCGTCCACATCTGTAGACCCACATCCATCCTCCTGTGAGAAATTCCCTTCTCCTTTACACCCACTTACATCCCACCCAGACATCAAGTTCTCTCTTAAGACCATAGGCCTTTAGCAATCTCTCCTTGGATAATTGCCCACCACCATGATCCTTACTTTCTCGGAATTTCTGTAGCACTTTTAGTTTGTGCCAAACAATTCCTCACTTAATTATATGCTATCTTGGATCACTCTCTAGTGGTTTAAAGCATAGTGTTAAGCACATAATCTGTTCAGCCGTTTGAAGAAAAGGCAAATGGCTTATGGGGAGCCAGAGATGTGATGTTTAAGGAAGGCCACAAGCATCCACGGGGAGGAATCATCATGGGGGATTTGTGAAAATCGAAGTCTGGCCCTGAAACTCAACTGCAATGACTGGAATGTTAAGAGACCACGCATTGCTACATCAACCAGAGGCAAACTCACTTTCACCTGATTCATGGATGCTGATTAGAATGCCAGTTTATTCGTATTCAGTATGAAGTATAACTGTCTAGTGTAACTAGACTTTTAAGTCCTCAGGCAAATGCATCATCTACCTCTGAGTAAGCTACTGAGTCCAATTATGACCATCAGAACTCTTGGTGAGCATGGAATCAATACAAAAGTGGCTACAAATGATTTGAATGTTCAAAGGATTGGAGCAAGGAGACTGGTGACACGTTTTTACCATAAGAATATTCCCACCCACAGGCCTGTGGTGTCCTTTGATGGGATAAGCCTAGGCACTCGACAGTGCTTACTTGGATGATTACTCTGTGACTCTTTCAGTGATCCTATGAGTGACCAAGCTTCTTTCCTAATGGCAAATTTTTTCATAAGCTTTTAATTATAGCCGGTAAGTTTCCAGTTAAGTCTTGGTCTCTTGTAGTTGTTGTTTTTTTCCCCCCCATCTTTTCTCTGGTCCATTGTATGTAGCAAAATCTCATTTCTGTCATTCCCAAGTCCTCAGGGTGTTTCTCATTGTTGCCTTCTTTTACCTCCTACAGAAAGTACCAATAAATATTGAATGATTAATTCTCTCTCCAGCTCCAGTACAAAATCCTTAGTGGCATAGACTGTACCAACATTTATGTATTATGTATTTAAGAAACAAGCACATTTAGTATCTACTCTGTTGTAGCATTATTGAAGTTGACAGAGATATAGAGATAGGTAAAACAGGTCTCTTTCCTCAGAGACTTCGCATTGAAAAGACAGGTGTGTAAAACAAGTACAATAAAGTGTTTGGGGTGCTATGATGAGTACAGATGGTGGGACATTAAAGAGGAAATCATTGACTTTATTTGTGGGAATCTGGAGAGTTCATAGAGAAATATATTGATTAAAATCCCTTACATATGCACTTTTTGCTTATAGATTGCCTTAGATGTCAGTTCAGATTAAGATCTTGGCCTCATTCTCATTCATGTCTGTTCACTTGTTATTAAATACTCATGCCTAGTCTAAGTTTGGAATGAAAGTGTCACAAGACACATCTTTCACTATTTCCTGATTTACTAAACATGGAAATGTAGCTCAGAACCTGAGCATTTGGTAATCTCATGTGACCATGAGAACATTAAATAAGGAAGGAAGGGCAAAAGTGAATGCAGTGATCTCTTACAAAGCTCCTATCTGGGTTGAGAAGTCGGGTTTTAATTAGCCAGGCAAGTATCATATATATCTGCAAATATCACAGCATATTAAGCTTAGTATCATCCCATTTCCTGACAGCCATCCCCAAAGACATATATGGGTAATATCAGCACCTGGGAACTCTATAGCTTTCAGTATGGCCAAAACCAAGTCAGTATAATCTACTGTCAATCTTGAAAATCAGGAAATCCAAGAGACAGTCATCACTATATGCTTTTTAGTAAATCATTTAACATTTCTGTGTATTCATTTATCCATCTGAAGAAAGAGAACTAGTATATCTATCTAGTCTTAATCTCTGCATATAGTATGCTATAAAGTAAATAAGATTCAATCTTGATCCTCCAACATTTTAACTACTTTAGTTTCCTACATTGAAAAGCAATATGTATAAATCATTGAAAGAACAATACGTATAAATCTTTAAAAGAGCATTAAGTGAAGTAATGCATTTAAACTGAGAATCAAGATGTACATATATATGTGAAAGAACAAAATGTATAGATTTTTGAGAGAGATTTTAATGCATTTTGAAATTTTTGCATAAATGTTACCTGGAAATTTTTGCATAAATGTTACCACAAATGTTGTCCTCATACTTTTCTGCATAGCACAAGATTTTCTTTCTAAAAATGGACCTAAAGGACAATCAGTCATTTTGTAGGAAATTTTTCATTAAATGCCATATTTCATTAAGTGTTTTTTTTAAGCTATTTCAATTTTCACATTATTCTATTGAGGATAACAATTCTGAAAATTTGCTAACTACTGATAAAAATAATATTTGTACCCTAAGTATAATCCTTTCCTATTTAAGAAAGGGTTTCTCTAGTTTCAGGATACCAAAATATAGCAAATCAGTTTGTGTTTTCCATATCCACACCCATCTTCTTGCCTTTGATATCTATCTGTGATTTTATAAGACAAAATGTTATATAAAAGTGCAACCCAGTGACTACATTTCTCTGCAGCCCAAATATTCCAGTTTCTTCAAGTATTGAATAAATACCCCCAATAATGGAAAATTGGAATAGCAGATTTTACTTTTTTTCTGATATAATGGAAGAAGTGCTCTTTCAGGCTCTTATTCTCTATTAGTCTGAAGAAAACATTTGTAACTCTTACATGAATTAATCAGTTCATATGTATTGATTAATTGTGTTCAAGGTACCAAGGCAGGTGTTGTGGGGACAATACAAATAGAAGTCGAAATTTCTATACCCAGGACATTTATAGTCTAGATAGAAAGACTAGACACGTGGCGGGAAGTACTTTATAACATGACATACAAGGCTTTATTCGATAAAGGAGTATCTGGGTAGAAAATGGAGGTTCAGAGGGCTTTCTGGGGCTCCGGGAGTTTTGGAAGGACCCCCCGGAGGAAGAGACAGGAATCCTGCAGGATCCTCCCAACTGCTTCCAAAAAAATTAATTAGAGAAGACTCAAAGGTATAATCCTCTTTCTAGGAAACAGCTACAATTTCTTTAAGTATTTAAGAACGCTTTCTGTTCAGTATTGTTTTCTGTTTGCCATTCATAGATGTCATAGTGGTTTAGGTTGGAACTGTGATTTTTCTCCTCTCTTGACTTATCTGAGAAATTCTGGCACTAGCCAGGTTTGGGATGTTTTTGTTCAGACATTCTTAAGTTATTTGGTAAGAAGTGAAGTCTTTGTTGCATTTTTTTTGCTTAGAAACTGCGTTTTTCTTTTCTCTGTCTTTGTTTTAACCCTGAACTCAGAAAAAGCTCTTTATAGCTTGTTCTGCAAAGCAGTATCTTTGCTGGTAAGGGGCTAGAAAACATTTGTTTTCAACTAGAAGTAGCCATATTTTCAGAAAAGATTTAATACATGTAAAAGATATCAAAGATAACCTTACAAGAGAATGCATGCACATGGTTACATAAAAGAGAGCCTAGTGCTTTCGATGCCCATATCAGCAGGCCTCAGAATTGCTTGTGAACGACTGGAAACCATGGCCATCTGCCAGCCAGAAGCAACATCACCAGAATGGAATTCACAGTTACACTGTTAAGACTTATAAATACAGTGAGGGTCCAGGAGCCAGGACCTTCAGGCGAATCAGGCTTGTCTGGTCTGGTCTGGTCTGGTCTGGTCCGGCTGACTGAGCAAAGCAAGCCCCCTCTTTGCATGAGACCTTCGTCAGCATCAGTGACTGAACTCATGTGTCCCCAAAGCTAAAATGTTCCAAGGAATAGGGGGACAGTGGACATCCTTTTTCTGGCCAGACACTTGTCCTAGGTAGGGCAGAAAGTCATTCTGAGAGGAATGTCGTGGGGGTGGTAGTGCTGCTGGTGGTATATCATTGGTCCAGGGACAATATTTGGAAATTGGGAAAGTGGGGCCATTTTTTTAGTGTGATGTCATTTCTCTTCTGGCGTGGCCTTTCTGAGAAACTGTGCCAAATCCTAGGAACTGAGTGCTGTCGTGAGGAGAAAAGTAAGATAAATGAAAGAACTGTATGTATAGATAGGTGTAGGAAACCAAGAATGCAACCTGGTGATTGCTGCGAAGGATGAGTGCAATTAGCTGATGCCAGTGGGAGTGAACCAAGATGACAGGAAACCAGAAGTGTCCAGAAGCTTAGCAGAGATATTCTCAGTGGTTCCTTTCTCCCCTATCCTTCTGAATGAGAAGGAAAAAAATTGGAGAATTGTGTGTGTATTGATTTCATTCGATGGAGGCAGAGCCAGAGGCAATAACAACAATGATAATAATAATAATAAGCACTTATTCTCTGCCAGGTATCAAGCTAAATACATTGTATGCATTTTCTCATTTGAACTCATGACAATCATGTGAGGAAACTACTATTATTATCTCCATTTTACCCATGAGGAAGCTGAATCTTAGAAAGGAAAAAAGTATGCCAAAGGTCACATAACTAGAGAGTGAGAGTGTGGTCTTTGTACCTAAATATGCTTAACTTTAGAGCTCAAGCTGTGCACACTCACTGTACTGCTCCTTCATTTATTCCCATATTCATCTATGTATTGTGTAAATACACTGTGCCAAGCACTAGGCTAAAATGGAAGATAAGAAAAGAGACCCCCCTATCTATTCCCTTGGAAAGAAACTTACAGTCTAATCATGGATGAGACATATATTCATTTTTCATGAAATAATCACAGAAATACATTACTGTAAACTGTGACAAGTAATAGTAAGGAAAGGTGATAGGGACAAGAGAAGACCTAGATACTAGGGTAAGCATAGACTTATTATTAAGGGGATGAACTATGATAAGTAGTATTAAGGAAACATATACATACTAAGAAAATGTGATATTATTTGGGGGAGTCAAGGAGAACTTCTCTGAGAAAGAGACACATGCATTTGGATGGGAAGGATTGACGGTTTGATAACTGCAGAGCAAAGAGCATGCGGGGGTGGGGGGGAGTTGGAGGGAGCTAGCAGGTCCTGGAGCCTAGAAGCTGCAGAGAGCTGATTTCATGAATATTTATGGACAGATACTATAAACTACTGGTTTGTCACCTTTATTGTATTTCACATTCCTTAATTGGACCTAAAATGTCTTACTGTTTCCAAATGAATTGATATGAAGATGCTTTCACTCTTCTTTATGCATTTTTTGTTTGTTTTCCCCTAACTTTATCTGACTTGTATTTGAAGGTTTTAGAGAAAGAGCCACATCTGTCATTGTTGTTGTATTACAGTCTCTAAGGTTACATACAATTAAGTACTTAACAAATGCATTTTATGATAAAGAGAAAGAGGTGGTAGGAAGATAGTAAATGTCTATTTGGAAGTAACTGAAGTTAGTTGCTTTAACTGATATACTCAATTAGGAATTGACTTTGCCTGTAGAAAAATCTTATCTGTATATATTACATGAGCTAGGAAATAGATTCGTTTTTAATTTTTGCTAAGTGAAGCTTTTTAATATTCCTTGAAACCAAATGGAAAATTTTCCAAATTAATGCTCAGCAGTTTGGCATGTGGGGGAAAATAAAATCTTTCCTCTAAAGCAGCTTTTCCAGGGAAGAGATTAGTATTAATTAGGGGATGCTTTCCTAATGGAATATTTTTCTTGCCATTGATGTCACTGTCCTTCATCCCTAAGGATAGCATTATTGACATTGCTGGCTCTTACATGTGATAGGCTATAGGCAGACAGACCATGTTACAAAATTCCATTTGTCACACACCCTGAGACAACTGTCTCTGGTTTAAAAGCCTGAAGCTGTTTGTCAGGCTTGGCATTGTTTGGAACCCTACCTGGTGAAATCGTAATTGGCCCAAAGCCTTTTCTTGAATTCCACCCTTATTTTTTTTTTCTCCATGACATGAAAGTTCTTAAAACTTTTCACACAATTAGGTAGGGCTCCTCAGATTGACATCAATGCTCTTATTGTCTGTGGTGGATAACATGGCGCGGAACTCTGGAATAGGAAGACTTTAAAAACATGCACCCTATCTTATTCACTTTGTGTTTCAAAGACCCAGAACAGTGATTGGGTGCTAGCATAAAATTTAATAAATATTGAGTAAGCAGCTAATTGAGCAAATGAATGACTGTCCTGCCCACTGCAGTTAGCCAGTGGTGGGTTCCAGATCACAACTTTTGATAACCGCCTCAAATATTCTTGCTACTTTTAGAAATTAGTAACGATAGATTTAAAACTGTGAATATCGACAGTGAGAATGCTCATAATATTTCTATGATATCTGTATCAGTTATCTATTCTGAATAATGAATTACCTCAAAGTTTAGAAGTGTAAAACAACTAGCATTTCTTATCTTGCAGCTTCTGATAATCAGGAATCTGGGAGCAGCTTAGCTGAATAGTTAGTTCTAGCTCAGGGTCTCTCGTGAGGTTGCAGCCACGCTGTCAGCTGGGGCTGCATCATCTGAAAGCTTGAGTAGGGCTGGAGCATCTACTTCCAAGCTCACTCATGTGGCTGTAGCCAGGAAGGCCCCCATGTAGGCCTCTCAGGGCAGCTTGACTGATCTCATGACATGGCGGCTGGCTTCCCCCATAGTGAGTGATCCAAGAAAGATCACTTTTATGATCTAGTTTTCCAAGGTATGGACCATCACTTCTGCTTTATTATGTTCCTTAGGGTGGAAGTGAGTCACTGAATCAGACCTACATTCAAAGGGAGGGTAATTAGGTCCCACCTTGGAAGGGAGGCATACCAAAGAATTTGTGGACGTTTGAATCCACTAAAATACCTAAATATTGAAATCCCTTCATTATATTAATATAAAGTGCATACTTTTTTAAAGTGGCATAATATATATGTTCAATTTATCAATAAGAAGTGCTTTTAGACAAAGTGCTTTTCCTGGAAATCAGCAAACTGTTTTAAAATACAAGTAATCCTATTTTAGAAAAACAACCAAAAAAATCACATACAAGTAATCATGAGAGTAAGAATCTCCAGTACTTGAAGACTCCTAATCATTACTTTAATTTGATTTTTAAAATTTTCTTTTTATTCCTGAAGTAGAGTCCAACAAATTCAGATAAAAAAAATAAATTAAGAACATCTACTTTGTACCATGTACTCTGTTACATGCTGTGGGAAGGGGATAGGTATGTGTGCCAAAGTGAAAAGATACAATCTATCCCAAAGAAGATGACAGTGAAGCAGAGATGATAGACACACACACACAAAACTTGATATCATACCAGGCTCACTGTAATGACTTTCCTAATAGAACGACAGAGAAGGTGCAAGGGGAACCCAAGAAGAAGAAAGTTCATTGAAATTGGAAAATGAATAGACGTGGCAAAGAGTGCCACTTGATCTGGGCCTTGGAAGATGAGGCCATCCAAATAGATGGAGCTGTGGTCGTAAAGACATAGCAGCAGGAAAGTTTAGGTCTCCTGGTAGAATAGTCATGGAGTGGGAGGAATGCTGGAATTTAAGACTGGAAAGAAACTTTCATCGGAGCAGTTGAATGACATAAGAAGGTACACTCTGAGAAGAGAAGAGCTACCAAAGGGCTTTGAACATGTGGACTATGAATGAATGGATTGATACTTTAAGAATTAACACATGCGGAAATAAGAAAAAGAACTATTTTATACTTACTATCTGCAAAGCACTTTGCGTGTATTTTCTCCAGTTCTCAGTGCACCTTATGGATGTAGGTGTTTGCATCAATATTTTACTGATTCAGAAACTGAGTCTTATGTGGTTTAACCAAATCACCCTGCTAGTGGTGGAATTGCAATTAAAATCTCAGATTGTCTTGACTACAAAGATCTGTTTCTAACACACATATGTAACTCTTTCCTATACTATGAATACCATGTAGGAGCATATTGAAGAATATATATAGGTTGTCAAAATATACTATAGGAAACTGATTGTGGGACCAGAGAATTTAGTGTTCTTGTTTCTTACTTGTTCATCCCTATCTATAAACCAGATTACCTATCAAGAACACACATTAGGTTGGTGGGAGCGTAAAAATCCAGTCCTGTTGCCCCTAAACCAATCCACATAAAGAAATAGTTCAAAAGAACAGTACTATTCTAAGCTTCAAAAAGAGGTAAGTACCTGAGCAGTCCTGCTGCCTAACATTTGCAGGGCTCAGGACACGACCAATGCAGGTTTACATACCGTATGTTTAAGTATTAAAATGTTATAAATCAGGTTAACAGTTAAATGTTTTCTGTCTCCCTACCTTGACAAATATACATTCATAATAACAGAACTGAAAAATATACGGAAAAGTATGGTTCTTATATAAAATATCCAGTGACTGGATTTAATTATTATTGTGCACATCTGGATATGCTGTTTTTGTGTTTGTAAGGTTTCTGTGAAAAATAAAATTAAGTAATACACAATTAAAAAGTATTAATCCATAAAATACATTTGATTGCTTTCATGTCTACAAAATCCCGTGTTGTCATAACAAAGTTTTCCATATGACTTGTTTTCTATTGACTGTAGGGATCTAAATTGTAGATTCTAGCATATTAAAAGTAAACTATGGGCCGGCCGAGTGGCGCGGTGGTTAAGTGCTGGTCTTGGGAGGCCAGCGGCCCCGGTTTGGGTCCCGCATGTGAGGGTCAGTGACACTGCCCTCAAAAAAAAAAAAAAAAAGTAAACTATAATTTATTGAAAGGGTATACAATTTAAATATATTTTCATCAAAAGTGTAAATTATACATAAACATGAAAAAAATTAGTTTTTGTGTTCTCAAAAGTTCCTTCTAAAATTATCAATTTTCTGTAAAACGAAAGGTAAAATTCAAAGTATAATAAACAAATATAAAATTTAATTGATTTAAATGAGGTTGAAGTTTTATGGTTTTGAAACTTTAATGAAACCTTATTAAGGATTTTATAAAGATAAAACTATTAGCCATTCTAGCATTCAGTGTTGACCTAAAGGATCTCTATGACACAGGTTACTTCTAGCCCTACATATATTTATCTAACTTTAGGAGTAATAGGAATTGTTTAATATCACAAGATGCCCTTCTGCCACAGTGTGCAACTGTTGGGAATAATCTGCTAATAGGTGAGTACTTCTGGAAGCAAGAATTAGAACATGAAAAGAAGCAGCAAAAAAAACGGAAGCTCAGCCCTGCTGGGAAATGATACCTCATTATCCTTTGTATTCATGCTGAGAGAAAAGGCTTGACAAGTTAATTAATTTGTCTTTTTCTTACCTAAGTGCTTCTGCTGCCCAAATCTCCCCACCCTCTTAAGCAGTGTCCCCTGACATTCAGAAGACACCTTCCCACCCTCAGGATAAAGCCTCTGAGGGCTCCGCAGACACAAAGCAGGAGATCTGGACAATCAGGTGGATGGAGACTGAACAGGGCAGCTCACAGAGTGGGTGGGTGTTGCTGGTGCCGCGGGCTGCGCAGCCCTGAGCGCCCAATTCCAAGTGGCCACTCGTCCTATAAGAAACACACTTGGCTTGTGTTTGTGACATTCGTGCAAGGCCCAGGCTCCGAGGCTGGTGCTTCTCCTGAGTGTCACTTTAAATAATTCAGCTCTCTTCCGTTTGCCACAGTGGGCGTACACATCTGGCTGAGTTAGTGGGCAAGGATGGGTATTGGAGGCAGAGGCTGCCAGCCTGAAGTCTTTACCTGTAAACATTTCCCGTTGTGAAATAGTCTGGTTTTAATAAAGTTGCCAGATTCTACCAGGAGAAAACAAAAGATTACAAGGGCCCAAATGAATAGGTGACAAAGTAGAGTCGGAAACCAGGAGGAAATGAGGTGAAACACAAGGGAATGATGTATTGGACATAGGGAATGAAAACCAGTCAAGAATGGAAACACCTGAAAAGCAGTTCTAGAAACTTAACTCACTCCCGCTGTACAAGAGATCTGCTGCTATGTGTACTGACCTTGCTCTTCTCCTCACAGCTGTAAATGTGGCAACATTTGGCTGTTTTCTATTAACACTGAAGTACTCCAAGACTTTGGAAATCTTCAAGAGCGAAATCAGGACCAGAGAACAGTAAAACAACACCACCACCACCAACAACAAAAAAAAAACGCTTGACTGAACTGCCACTCAGATCTTCCCTATGTTGTGCAGAAGCAAGCAGCTAAATAGTGATTTTGGTTTTGTGGTTAAAGACAACTACTATGCAACTTCTTAAGTGGTTCATGGCTGCCCGTGTTGTATCCTTATAATTGAAACAATATTTCCCACTTTTCTCAGAGTAATAATTTTAAAGGTGGGGTCTCTAACCTCAGGTAGTCTGGCCCCCACAGTGTTACACTGTTTCCATAATGACAGGGATACAGAGCAGATGGGTCAGCCCGGAGGCTGTAGAATTAGAATTTTGCTCCTGGGGCCAAATAGGACACTAGAGAAGGGAAGTCCCAGGACTATCTCTGAGTCTTGATGGGTCTGGAATGACTTTAAAGTTATTAATCAATAAAATAAGATAGTGGGAACTTGGGAGCATGTTATTCTCTATGGGTAACAATGTGAGTGGCAAAGTCAATTGTTAATCTATACAGTAAGAAACTATGAACTCTCTCACCCAAACTCCCATAGTTTGTCACTGGTTTTTAGGATGGCTGCATTATAAACTGTAGTGTGGTGAAATCATTATTTATTAGTGACCATAGTATAATAACACAATATTATAAACATACTTTAGGGTAAAACATCTTCTGAATGTCCAATAAATACTTGTTGGATAAATGCTTGGTCGTGAATTGACTTAATAAATGTTCGTTGAATACCTGTTAGGAAAAAGGAGCTGGGTCCTGATACAAAAATGAATTTGTTACAGCTGGAGACTTCCCAGAGATTCCAGTTTTGCGAGTGTGTATGCTGATGATGAATGAATGACCCAATCTTTAAAAATTTATTACATAAAGCATTTTGAATTTGACTTTTGAAAAACAACCAGTAGAGAACTCGTGGGATGTACTGGAAACTTATATTTTGTTTTTTAACATGTCCCAATATTAAGAAAGCCATACTGTTCTCCAAGTTATTCTGTTGATTATAATACAACTGGAAGTAAAACGTTAAAAACCCAATCTCACACATGCTCCAGGATACCAAAAAAACCATTTTGCATTTTCCGTGGCATTTTTTTTAAAGTTATAATAAGGAAAAATAATATGTATGACTTCAGATTGCAGGAAAGACGCTCCCACTTAGCTTGTAAGTCATGTAACTTCCTCACCGATGACTGAGAGAAAAGTACAGAGGCAGCAAATAGTCAATAAAGAGCAAGGCAGGAAATGTGTGGTGACTCCAATCCCAGGAGGGCCCCCCATGCTGGTGCCACTAAGGAAACGAGTTTCTAAGGCAGTTAAAAGTTTTCCTGCTTCTCACATAATACCAAACAGAGCACACTGCAGTAGTTTAAATGTGTAGGTTTCAAGGAGTACAGAACAATAGAGAAATAAGAGAATGGAATCGTTGCCTTATAGAGTGACTAAGCCTTCCTGCAGGCAGCGCTTTCCACTAGATAGTCAGCTGGGAATTGAGAGCCTCTGTCAGCTCTCAGATGCCGATTTTTCTTCACAATCATTTCACACAGGGCCTGATAAAGCAGTGGACACTGAGGAGAATGTGGTTTCCAAAAAGTTAATATAATGATGATAATAATAACTACCAACCATCATTCAGTGTTCACTAAGAGTCTACACCACACATACATCATCTCAATTAATACTCAACACAATGATGTGTCATTAACCCCATTTTACCAAGGGATAAAAACTATAAACTTGAGACTTAGAGGAGGTGTGTGTCCAGGGTAACGAAGCTAAGAAGGGGCAGAGCAGCATTTGAAACCAAAATTGATCTACCTCCCAATCACACTGCTATGCGACCACTATCTACATTTTTTCCCTCAGGGAATTTATCAAAGAACGGTTGGTTAGACTATGAAGCAGAATGTGTTGAGTATCGAATGAATGCTATAAACGGTAAATGCTGAAGAGATGGGATGCTAGAGGATTCATGTCTGAGGTGATGTGGGAACCTGGTTTCTGAACAACCTACTTCAGGTTGAGATGAAAATCACACAGGAATGTTTTTAAGATGGCATGTTATCATCTTACTCATCTGGACTGGCACTAATGAACATTAAAGATTGCAACAAAAACACAGTGAGTGCCCACGATGTGAAGGGCATTATTTTTTGTCGCTTTAAAGCTTTTTAGCGTTCTTTACAGGAGGGACTGGTTTAGTCTCAGTGCCGAGATCCATTAGACCCCATGCCAGATGGCTCCACCGGGGCTTTGGGACCGACTTGTGGAACAGTTTCCACTTTTGCACATACTCGTGAAAAGAATGGCCCCTTGGGAATTTTGCAGACCTGCAATCTGGGAATAATGTAACTCTAATCGTAATTCAGCCACCCCCAGATAGAGAGTTGCCAGATTCAGCAAATGAGAATATAGGAGGGCCCGTTAAAGGGGAATTGCAGCTCAATGACAAGTAATCTTTTAGTACAAGCATGTCCCAAATATTGAATGGGACATACTCATACTAAAAAAGTTATTTGTCGTTTATCTGAAATTCTAATTTAACGGGGTCCCTATATTTTATCTGGCAATTGCAGCAAGATTAGGAATTAGAAGGAAGACCTGAGATTTGAATTTATGTGCTTATATAAATACTCCTCTGTTTGAAAACATCAAATTAGCTAGAAAAGAAAAAGGAAAGAAAAGAAAAACTGTCACTGATGCTACACACCTCATGAAATGGGTTCCATTTTAACATGAAACCAATGGAACAAGAAAAAAGTTACATCACAAGATGATTTTGTGGAACCAGTATAAATCTCTGTGTTTTTCTACCTTACATATTCATTCAAGAAATTCTGACCTTATGTTAATAGCCAGGGTTGACCCAAGTAAGTCACTTGCTCTTTATCAAGATAAAAATACATTTCATGCCATCTACCCTGAGGATAAAAAAGGACATGCTGAAAACTGGATTTCCAAGTAATACCCCCATTAAAGATGACAATTAAGTGGGGTTCACTGAGAAGGCAAATGCCTTCGGATTGTAAGAATGATGATTGTTTTTGGAGTTGGAGTCAAATATCAGCCTTTAAACCAAGTCAAAGCCAATGCTGCAGCTGCCTTCTGTCACTGACACCACTGTGGAAAAATTCAAAAGGCACACTCAAAATTTTTTCTAGTGCATTTTTTTCAAAACAACTCAACATTAATACAAGTGGCCCCAAAGCAGAAAGCAAATATATTTACGTATCAAAGGCCCACCTTGCCAATCATTATTGAATAAGGACAACCATTATGAAAAGAAATAACGCACCTTGAGAGAACATAAAGCATGAAAGGTAAAATGGAGTCTTGAAGAAGGAGAGACTTTAAATCACATTGAAACATAAATCCTGTCAGGTCACAATCTCGTAGATTACCGGTATCTGCTAAACCTAAAGAGTTTATAATGCTAAAATTATTTTAATCTTCCTATGGAAGGTTTACCGAGCAAGTACTGAATTACACTGGGTTAATATTTCTAAGAATGAATAGTGAAGAAAACGATGCATAAATTAATGCAGTAACCACACAGTAAAATCTAATGTTTGTAACGTATCTGAACCAGGCTGTGAGTATCACAAGATAGAGCACTCCATTAGGGTGACATATGCTCAGCTATGTAATCACCTGGAAAGTTGCCAACATTATTCACCTTCACCCATGCCTGTAATCATCTCTGACCTGTCATATTCTTACCATAAAAAGAGAGAAGGACTTAAAGGCTGAGCCAGTAAAATAGGAAGGAAACCATAAAAGCAAAAGCACAGACATGGCAATGAGGGGAGATGCTAGTAGAATGAATACGTTGTCAGTGAATGCTGTTCTTTGTATTGAAGCATCGATTTTAAATATGGCACCTCTCAGCGTCTCTCTACCTACCATGCCCTGGGTAGCAGCAGTGCAGGACAGCAGTTAGTGCTGTGCGAACTGTGCCATCTGCACCTTGGAGTAATAGTCACCATGCCCTATGACATTGTTTTCCTTAAATGGACAATGCATTTACACTTAAATAATACTTTAATAAATGCATAAGAATGAACAATCTCATTCTCCTTCACTGAATTTCCTGTGATCAAGGTCAGTATTTCAATGACATTGAGGTTTAAGTTGACAAACTATAAAATAGCTAAGTAAATTCTTGTTATACTTTAATAGAAACAGCAATATAACACATAATAAGCACTGAGTAAAGTGAATGTATTGGGTGCGTTTATGCATCCATTTAAATAGGATCGGTCTGGCTTTTGATCCTATACCCCCACCGCCTTACTCTTACATTCTCTGGTCTCCAGTCATACAGCAGTTCCCTGAACACCTCATTCCATGGCCTCTTCATGACTATTTGCTTTGGCGTGTCCTCCTGCCCCTGGTGGTATTCCCCTCTGTCCTTTGTCTCCCTGGTGTACCTCAGCTTATCCTCCAAAACTCAATTCAAAAGTCACCCTCTGACCTCTACCCCCCAACATCCCACCCAGAGTTGAGTGCCCCTCTGCTGTGTGGCTCCAGCCCTGTGAGAAATTACACAACACTGGATTCTAATTATTTATTTCTCTGCTTTCCTCCTCAGTGGGCTCCACCCTTCTTGAGACCAGGGTCTGTATCTTTTTCTGTTTCTTTATTCCCAGAACAGTGTGTGATTTATGGCACACATAGGTAATCAATAAGCATCTGGTCAGTGAGGGAATAATCTGGAGTGCGCCACTGGCCTGGACACTCTGGGGTTATAAGACAAACACGATACCTGGTATACCCACATAAGACATCTAAATCTCAAAGCTCTAAACTTAGTGATTCCAGCAACCAAAACTGAAGCAGTTGAGAGAAGGGAGTTCAGTGGGAAGTTCTGTGGGAAGGATCGGATTAGGGAGGCCGCATGGAGAAGGTAAAATCTGACAAAGGCATTGAAATGGAAGAAAGCAGTGGCCTCCTGTTCCTGGGCGGTGTACCAGGGACATAGTTTAGGACAGAAATTCAGAACATAGGCTATAAAAAGAAGGCCTAGTATGGGTATAGAGTTTACACTAAGTAGGTTAAAATCTTCCCATTCTTTATTCTAGGCAACAGTAAGAATCTTCTTCCAGTGTCCAGTTTTACTTCTTCTTTCTCTTGTTTCGGGCGTGCCTAAAAGGAATTAAGTTCTCATTGACAACTTGCATAGACACTGTTTGTGGAGTTCCCATGGACTCTGGAATCTTTGCAGATAGATACATGGATCTACAAAAACAATGCAAATTTTTTTTTTTTTTTTAGCAAATATAACTCTGCCTCAAAATATGCAGTACTTATCTTAGCCTTACACTTTCCTATTTGTCTTTTATAGTTTTGTAAAATATATTTGGGGCTCCCTTTTGGCCTAAAGCTGAAAGCTAGAGAAAGGCATTTTTGTTGCCTTGTTAGACTAAACTGCGGCCCTTCAATTTCTGGACTCTGAAATCGAAAATGTCATTTGATAATAAGGATAAAAATTCCAAGGGTGAGAAGAAATAGGTGCCAAAAAGGAAGGACCCTCAGAAGCTAAGGCAGCTGAGGGGTGGTGGGTGCATCTGGGCTCCACTCAACAGCAGGTGTGCAGGCGGAAGTGCGGGAGTGAGCCTGGGTGCACAGCCAGGTGGCTGCAGGGTTCATTGGGCTTGTCAGTGAACTGCTCACTGAGATGGTCTGCCTCTATGGCTCTGCAAGATGTGAAATAATCAGGATAACAAAGACAGGATAACCATGTGGATTCCTCAGAGGAATTACTGACCAGTGAGTGTCTCATCCAGAAGCAGCTAAGAGTAGTAAAGACCTTTGAAAACATGAAACGAATCAGTTACGTAAAAAATAACAGGAAGTGGAAGGGAGAGCACTCTGTGACTCAAAATGCTTTGTGTCATATGCTGATATCAGGGAGGTCCTAAAAGATGTGTTACTTAGGTGGATGGTAATGCTGGGGACACAGTCACTGTGAACCTAGTAACCTGCTTCAGCATTGCAAGGAGTATATACTTCTCCTAGAGCATTTATTTTTGCATTGGAGCCTCCCTGCTCTCAGCCCTTCCCCCTTTTCAACTTTGTACAAACATAAGTGGCCAATTCACTTTACTACACAAATGACTCATGATTTCATGAGCTGCAAGCAGTAGCTTTCCTTTGCCCCTGTACCGGAAAGGAGCACATAGAGGCACATCTCTTACAGGGTACGTCTTTTTGATTTTTGAAGCATCGAAGGTAAGGGAGCAACTAGACCCAAGCTCAACCATCCAAGATCAACTAGAGAATGAAACACATACCAACTTCAAAAGGCACAGGGTTCTTTCTGAAGCCTCAGCCCAGACTCCCTAATTGGACCTGAGCTCAGAATCTCAGTTCCTATGCTATGAAATGTCAAACATACATTTGGGGCATTTTTTTTTTTTTTTTACAAATGCATGCAATTAAGAATTTAAGGAGGAAAAGGCAACGTTCTACAGTTTCCAGCCCACGTGGGCTATTTGACAACTCCTAAAATATAGCTGCAGTTAGAGGGTGGTGTGGGTAGCCAACGACTGCTGGTCAAGATGGAAAATTTGGCCAAGGACCTAGAAGCAAGTGTACAGTGTGTTCCCCACAACTGTGAGCATTTCTCATCTGGAAGATAACTGCATCAGCAATTCCAGGAGGATTTTTATTTGGTTATTTAAACCTTCTGCCTTGGAGATGAGTTCATGGCTCACCACCATCAACAAGTCTTTCCTATTTTGTTGTATGCTTTCACAGAAGGTACAGGAAGCCGCAGAGGAAAATGGGAACTAATGATTCTGGAGCGTTTACATCCTTCATCACATTTGATCCTCATAAGAACCCTGAAAAGTGAGGGCTCTTTTCTCCATCTTACAGAAAACTGAAAGCACAGAAAACTGAAGCGCAAAAAAGTTCAGTGACTTGTCTAGCATCTAGATAGCTAGAAATAGAAGTACTGGAATTAGAATCCAGAATTTCTTGACTCAAAAACCTGTGTTTCATGCACCAGAATAATTTGGGCAGGGACGCAAAATACCTAGGTTGGAAATGTGCCTTTTCCTGGTTCTAAGGAAGAATTCACTTTTTAGGATTCAAAAATTTAGGCTGTTTATGTATTATATGACAGAAATTCTGAACATCAATAATAAATCATATGAGGGGGAAATACTATATATATATTCCATATATACACACTATCCATATGTATATGCACACTTGTGCGTGCGTGTGTGTGTATTTACAATTGTCTCTTTGTTCCAAGACTGGAAATGAAAATAATTAGAATTTGATGTTGGGCATCTGTGTCTGCTTTAACCTGATCTATTTTGTCTAATGCTTCTTTGCAAAGCTCTCGAATGCAATGCTAGCCTATCTGATCCTGTTGTCTAGAGACCACAAAGTATTTCACATCTTACCCGGGGAACTGATCACTTTTAAGGAAGGGATGGCATTCTTTACTGATTTTTCCTAATTTAAACCCATTGAATGTTGTTTCAACTGCCATTTTAAGGGCAAAGACAAAGCCATGCATCTGTAAAGAGTTCTGTCACTTTTCTCCATGTGATGACTAATGGTGAGGAACTTAAAACCTTATCCTTGGTATCTTTTGGAGTCCAGACAATTCAACACTCTCTTGGGATGAGTAAATATCAGCCTGTTCCCAGGGAGATTAACTAGTAAAATGATGGAGGAAAATCTGCTACTTTTTAGAGGGCTGTACTTAAACTGCCATCTAGACTTCTTATGAGAGAATCTCAGATGATTTATTTCTATGGGCTATAATTTCTAGGAAGAAAAGATGCTTTATACAGTTTTAAGAGTAACAGTAGTTTCTTTCCAAGATGTTAATTTTGGTCTCAGAGTTAATGTGTGTTAATGTAATATATTTAGTAACTTTTAAAAGGCCATAAAATAGAGTAGAATTAAGAGACGTGGGTTCTAGAGCTCCCTATTTACTGAGCATATACTTATAAGCAAATCCTTAATTTCTGTACCCATTGTGGAGCTAGCAATACCTATGCAACTTCCCTCATAACCTCACATTTACAGGGAAAAAATGAATGTTGAAGTATATTGAAAGTTCTAAGGGTCCCAATGGAAAATGTAGTATGAGCGTTAGGGACAGAAAGCCCCAGATTTGAAACTTAGCTATGCTCCTTATCACCTGTCTAGGCAATTTTGTTAAACTTGCTATCTTGTCTCCCTAATCTGTAAAGGGGCCCCAAACCAGTCTCTACTACATAGGATAGTGTGAGGACCCAAGGGGCTCCTCCCCTAATTATAACATAAGGAAACTGAGGCCCCAGTTGGTAGGTAGTGTCTTACTTGAGTTCATTCATCAACAAATGCTTACTGAGTTATGCCAAGCAGGGAGCAGGCAAGGATAAGCAGGGAGCAGGCAGGGATTCAAGAGCTATTGCTTAGGGGCAGCTGGTTAGCTCAGTTGGGTAGATTGCAGTACTCTCAACAACAAGGATGCAGGTTGGATCCCCACATGAACCACTGTGAATTGTGCCCTCCACAACTAGATTGAAACAACTACTTGACTTGAACCTGAATTGTTCTGGAAAATCACACTTAAAAAAACTTTTTTTTAAATAAAAAAAATAAAAGCCATTGCTTAAATGACCATGCTGCCTCAATCCTTAGGAAGATTTTTTTCTTTTATCTTTTTTTTTTTTTTTTTAATTGAGAGCTCTTTGCTCCTTTGTTTCAGGAGGAGTGGTCATATTGCTGACTGTTTCTTGTTTATAAGCTGATGACTCATTTATGAGTTATCTAAGCGTGTTGTTCCTTCTTTCTTGCTTTCTTCTGCCATCCCTATCATGGGACCATTTTCTTTCTGCTAGCACTTCTGGAGATTGTGAAAGAGTGGTGAGCGACAGTGAATTAACTCCTTTTTTGCAGCCCTGTCGCTTCATGGAGAAGATGCAGCCGGCTGCTGCTGATTGATATGACCAGAACAACCTCTGCTTCCATTGCTTTGGCTCCCAGGTTGTCACTTGCCTCTGGTTGCTTCTTCTTTGCTGGATCCTCTCTCCAGGCTAAGCCCGTAAATGTTAGTATTCATTTGGGATCTGCCCTTGGTTTTGGTCTTCTCTCTTTATTCTGCTTGCTCTCATTGGATGATCACAAACAAGCTCATGCCCTCAGTTACCATCTATCTGACACTGACACCTAAATCCATGATCTTTCACAGTGAAGCTCTCTCTGAACTTCCAGATCCAAATGCCCTTGACCATCTCTGCCTGCGTCACACAGGCACATGGAACATGTCATATCCAAAAATGAGTTTGCCATCCCCTCAGTTCTCTCTCTCTCTCACACACACACAAGCTCTTTTTTCCTCCTATAGGCTAATTGATCTGTCATTCTCAATCCCTCGCCCATCCTCCAAATCCATCCAGTTTTCAAATCATTTTCATTGTATCTTGAAAATCTCTTGAATCTGGATCCCCTTCCATCATTAATGCAGTTGCCTCTGTTCAGTAATCATCTTTTTCTTCCCGTATTGTTATGGCCTCCTAACTTTTCTGTGGCCTAGTTCTCTCCATTCTATCTCATCTACTGTCTTTACTCTGTCAGAGATCATTTTCAAAAGCCAAAATTTATCTTCGCTGATCTTCTATTAGGGATAGTTTGCTAGATCCTCATTGCCTATGGAAGACACACACTCACACACACATAGAGATTCCCAGATCAGAACTCCAGCCACTTTCTGCCCTCTCCACTAGGTACCCTGTGGGCCAGTGTGTCCATTGTGTTCCAGTCACAGTAAACTAGCCACTTTTCCCCCAGTGCATGCCCTGCATGAGATGCATAATTTTCTCCTGAAAGGCCTTGCCCATACCCCTCATCTTCCCTTCTCTTAGAACTCCTCCTTAGGTCCCAGCAAGTGAGCCTTTAAGAAAGTCTTTTTAGATTTTTCTCGTACATAGTTATTTGGTCCCTGTTCTATGCATTCATAGCCCTTTCTTTATTCATAACTTTATAGTATCATGTCTTTTCCTCTATGTTTCCCCAACCAGACTTTGAGCTCATCAAATTAGAGAACAACTTTTTTTTTTTTTAAATCTCAAAGACCCTATCACATTGGAAAATACCTCACACACATAGGTAATTCAATATTTATTGAATGAATGCACTATTATTAAGACTCAAGGAGTGTTAATTGTTTATTATTCTATTACCAGAGTGCAATTGTTGATAACCGTTTACTAAATAATTCACTTAGCACCCACAAACTAACAAAAAGAACCTTCATAAATGGTCTTGATATCACATTGATATGTTATCAGTTTGGAATTAGGGTTTCAAAAATATTTGTGTTTCTTATGGATTTCAGCAACTTTCAGGTCTCTCTAAAGTTTATTTTTATTCTTTTAAAATGTTTTAAAAAGTAATCATTATGCTGAAGCTAACCTGACCCCAAATTTCTAATCATTATGAGATTTAAAGGTAGGTAAGGACTATAAATACAAATATATTCCAATAAATGGATAGAATGAAGTTAAAGTAACATGTAGGTTGAGGAAGTAGTGTATATATGATGCTATAGAGAAGGAAGAAACAAAAGAATTTCAAAACTTAATTTAACCAGTTGTATTTACATATTCTACAGTGTGAAACTGTTAGAAGTGGAATGATACCACAATATGTGGGTTTTATAAAAGTATCATGGTATGTAGTTAATTGTCTAATCAGTTGCCTGAGATAAGAGAACAATAATAATAATAACTAACACTTGTTAGTTAATATATTTTTCAGGTGCTGTGTCAAGTACTTCATATATATTACTTAATCCTCCCAGTGTCTCTTTGACAAAGTTCCTACTCCTACCCCAGTTCATGGATGAGTAGAATGAGTCTTAGAAAGATTGAATGACTTGTGGGAGGATATAACAAACAAGTTTTAGATCTATTTGAACATAGGTCTGACTTTTTGTTCTGTGTTAAATGAATGGGAACACCTTTTAATCATCTTGATGCTATACTAATTAGTAAGTAATTGATAAATCATTTCATAAATTTGTATAAACTGTGTTTTGCCACATCTAAAATGATAAGACATTTGGCACATGCTATAGTCATTACTGAGAAGAAAAGAGAAACACAATTCATTGAGAATCATGAAAGTTAGATATAGTTAACTATTGGTTGTGTAAATCCACCCATTTAGTTTCCTTTAGTCCTCTTTTTCTATCAAGATCTTAAACATTTACTATAAAATAAGCTTATTTGTGTTTCCTGGACCTAGAAGTCTTTCTTGGACAGAAATAAGAACTATTTCTTTAAAATTGGGCAATTACCAGGAATGAACACTAAAATAGTCTGAGAGCATAGTGTGAAATTCTGAGGTCTGATACTTGATATGGGAAATACAGCTTTCTGTTGAAGAGTGATTTAAAAATTAATTGTTGTGAGTTCTGTGGGCACTATTGAAGTGTAAAAGTACTCAAAATAATTGCAATGAAAAGAGCCTACAGATTTTATAATGCCTTTTCCCAGATATTAATCTTCAGAATATCTGCCCATCACAATGTGGTACAGGCTGCCAATAAATAACAGATTATTTTTTCTTGTTATTTGATCCCCAGAGTCAATTTATGAATAGTAAATGAAGATGAAGCTGCCTTCATTATAAGATCTGAGCGACATGGAACAAGTTCCCTTGTCCCCAAAGACTTTGACCCTAAAAAAAAAAAAAAAAAAAAAAAAAGTTCTGTTTTATAGTCTTTAGTTGCTCCCTATTAACAAGGAACTATTCCTGGGAGAGGTAAACCTTTATGACTTTATGACATCCCTAAGTAAAATCAAATCAAACTGGGTGGCTGGCTGCCAAAAGGCAGATTCCCAGGCCTTCTCTCAGAGATTCGGATTTGATAGGTCTGGGATGAGATCCAGGAATCTGCATTTTCACAAATATTTTGATGATTCTGATTTAGATGGTCTTCTGAACAACACTTTTTGAAAAAAACCTTGACTTACTGGATAATTGACACAAGTGGTTGTTAACACACTGGTAAAACTAAAGCAAGAGTTAAAAGAAAAACCTGAAAAGTTACCAAACTCAAAATTCATCTCATTTAAAATATCATCTAGATCTAGCCCTACCTGGATGCTCAGGTTTATCTGTATTTTATTATTTTAAGTAGTAACATGTGAAATAAATAAACTAAGAGCTCCTTAACTGACTGTCAAAACTCAAGAAAAGGAAAAAAAAAAAAGGACTGTTGTTTGTTCCAAATGATTCTTTTTAATAGCCGCAGAAATCAGTGCTGAAATGCAAAAATTTTAGGGCAGAATGTACAAAACGTTCTTGAATTATATTTTATTCTTGGGTGCCAGGCACATTGGATTTGTATCACAAAACACTGAAATAATAAAAAGCAGGTGCCCTTTCAAGTTTCTTTCATAATTGGGAAACTGAGAGTTGATGTATTTTGCAAACAGTTTTGAGAAAATAACCCCCATGAATGAACCCAGTGCCCTCACTGTACATTGAATGAGAGGTTGGGGTGGAGGGGGGTAGAGGATTTAAGAATATAGTAAATGACAAATTAAGCTAGTAATACGTTTTGCAATTTGTGAGAAATAAATCTCTTCTTAAAAAATGACTGCAGATAAAATGTGGCCAGTTGTTAAGATGAGTGTGTTCCATAGAATGGAGACTCTGAGTTGGGAAGCTTAGAAAAAACCTTGCAAGAGTGCTAGTATGGAGAAAACAGGAAGACAGCTTCCTCTCTGAATATACACCATTTCCTGGGGAGGAAGTGAGGATTTAAAAAAAAAAAAAAGTTCTTTGTTGACTCTGTAACAGAGAGACATCTATTTAGTGATGACTGTATATGTTTATACAACCAGGACATAGACCTTTAAAAAATATATAATCCTGAGAGGACCTTGTCTATTCAATAATGGCAGGGTTCAAAGCCCTTTGGATCACAGGCATACCTCGTTTTATTGTGCTTCGCTTCATTGCCCTTCATAGACGTGTTTTTTTATGAATTGAAGGCAAAACCTTTCACCAGCAGAAAGATTATGGCTTGCTTTGTTGCGGTGATCTGCAATTGAACCTGCAACATCTTCGAGGCATGCCTATGGTTGGTTTGGAATTTGTTGTATTTTAATATCACCATGGATTAAGCACACACTGCCTGGACAGTTTTTAAGGGACCCACACCATAAAGTGAGTTTCAGCACTGACTCTTATTTTGGATACACTGGCATGTCCTATGGCAAGCTCACCCCCTAGCAGGCAAAGCAGTGGAGGGGATGAGTATTGCCCTGTGTACCAAGACCCAATCTCACCCAAAACCTGCTCTCTGCATAGGTAAAAATAGGCAGCTCCCAGCATTGATGTAGATGGGCATGATCTGTGATCAGTTTGGTATATGGGATATCTACTGGCTGAAACTCGTTTATAACCAACTTCATTTAAGGATGAAGCAATAGGGTTAAGGTGACCACAACGTACTCATCAATTTGGGGAACTGTGAGCTTAAAACAAGAACCACTGGAACCAAGAGTCTGTGAATCTAAGGTGGTACTATAGGTATTGTACATTGACTTGTAGATAGTAACTTTAAGATTATGTTGAATATTTGGACAGGACTTGCCCTATAACCTTTAAGGAGCTGAAAAGATGGGCCAGTGAATAACTGAAATGACATCCTTTGCAGCACATGGCAGACAGAACACACCACAAAAATCGATGCTCAAGGGTACCCCAAAGCCATAGGTTTCCAGATTACAACAGAAAACTCTAACTGGCACAGTTATAAGAAAACAAGTCCCTTTATTGAGGGCAGAGTAAATCTCTTTTATGAAAACAAAAGGGGAAGTGGATTTAACATCTTTCCTTAAATTACCCTGAAAGAATGTTATGGTTCAAATTTACAGTTTTTTTCCGGAGGTTGGATGATCTCTTTCCCTTCCTGTTTTTATTCACATAACACTTCATGATCTACATAATTTTTGTCTTTCTTTTCTTCAGCAAACTTTATATTTTAAGAAGATCTTTCTAAAACCATGTTTTCCCAGTGTTTCTTTTTATACTTCCATTATTTCTAGGAATTTCTGAAGTATTTGATAAACAATATTATGGAGTTTCAGAGTTGCTCCAAAATCCACACCCAAGACGGCCTTTACTTTATCACATAGTTGAAAATGGTGATTGCAGGCAAGACTAAAAGAAAAAAGCATCTGCGTTCTTTTACTTTTGGTCTAAAGGGGACAAAATGAAATGGATTACCTGATGACTCTCAGCCTTCAGTATCCCTGCAATAATAAAAACTTTTTGGCAGAACTGTTTACTTCACTCTTGTGTTAGTACTCTTCAATCAAAATTGTCCATTTTGCCTGAAATAAGCTAATTTTTAGTGACATATAAGCTAAATTGTTTTCTGTGTTCACAAACCAGTTTGAAAAAATTAAGAAACTGTTTCTGGATAACTGATAAAAACCTTCTTTGCTTAACCTGCTTATAATGAATATTAATTCCATCAAAACACAATTAAGCAGGCATTTAGGACTAGAAAGCTCATATAAGATACTGTTATTGCCAAAAAATATAAATCTTTTTGTTAGGCATTTAAGTAAGCCTATTTTTCCCTAAATATGTAAACATCTGTTGAAGGCTTACGTGGAAAACCTGAAAGATCAAAAACAAAATATAGCTTTTTTTTTTTTTGAGGGCAGTGTCACTGGCCCTCATATGTGGGACCCAAACCGGTGCCGCTGGCTTCCCAAGCCAGTGCTTAACCACCGCGTGACTCGGCCTGCCCTAGCTTTGTTTTGTTTTAGGGCTCGAGACCTCTATGTTCGAGCTGTTTTTGCTCTAAGTCAGACATTGGGGAATCTTTCAAAATGAGTAACAAAGAAGGTAGAGATGGATGGAGAGTAGCAGATCTTTGACCTCTGAGGGGAAAGAAAAGAAAGAGGTTCTTATGGCATGGCAACCTCTACCCATCAGTGTGTAAATTAGAAGAGTAGAATGCAGCCCCTCAAGAAGCAGTAACATTTGGGCTATCGCAAGAGTGATCATCCAGCTTGCCAAGTAAATTCAGCTCGTGAGCCACAGCACATGCCTTCGGCTCTAGTCTGAGCAACAGGAATCATACACCTGCACTCATTACCATGTCTTTTCCAGCCTGGTGGTTGTACGTCAATAAAAACTGGTAAAATTGATTTAAACTAAGCTTGAGCCTCTTGAAAGGGAGGGACCATGTCTTATTTATATTTTTATTCCAAATGCAGTGCCTAAAATATACTAGAACTAGATACTAAATGTATGTATAATGATGAAACATTTATAGAGCATCTGTGACATACCAGGCTATCATGGTAAGGCCACCAGAATGGTCCCTGGGAGTTCATGTACAGCCTTATAAAAGTGATTAAATATATCTGTAGGTCTGTGTGTTAAAGTACTCTGAAAAATCATTACTAACAAAACAATAAATGGCAACAATTAAGTTGCTAGAGTAATTGATCAAAGAACAATCCACAGATTGAGCATTCAATTGTGTGGCAACCGTTTGGTTATGCATCGCACCATGTTGACATCATACTGTAAAATTCCCGCATTATATAAAAAAAATCACACCAGGAATGTATGGACAGGCTAATACAAATAGTAGAGTGAAAAACACATCACTGAAGTTTACTGCTTGGTCACAGATTTACAGATTTGAGCTTCTGATTTTTAAGAGTTCCATTGATGCCAATTTTGAGAAGACCTCCCATCAATGAAGAAGAATGAAAGATACAAAAGAAATGAAATGTAGTAGAACAGTGATGAGAGGGGAGGAAAGTAACTGATTTCATTTAGCTGTAGCTAACATTACCTATAAAACATGTAAAATCTGTAAGGCTCACCTTGGCAGGGAGCCAGGAGACCTGATTCTTCTTTTCTTTCTGCTTCTAAATACCTGTATGTACCTCAGCAGATTTCCTCACCTGCACCACGAAAGCAGTGAAGTATTTCTAATAGGAATTGTGGTTTAAAAAAACCTAAAATGACATCTAGGGTCTTCGCATAGACCACTTAGTGCATATGCTTTTATTTTTATAGACATAGCAATAGAATCATAGACACATAATTCAGTGACCTCTTTATTATTCCGAATATAATTAACTTGATAGTACAGGTAAGGCTGTATCTGCAATTTCTTATTAATGTCCCTTTCCAAAGCATAGCTCCTTTTTTTTTTTTTTTAAAGATTTTATTGGGGAATTGGGGGAGGGGAACGGCGTTGGGGAATTGGGGAAGGGGTACAGACAAGTTGCTGTCTTTTTGTTCTTCAGTCTAGTTGTGGAGGACGTTGCTTCACTGGCCCATGTTAGTATCGTCATTGCGCTCTTCCCGGATGAGGCAGATCCGTCGTCGGCCTCTGGATGGTCACTCACCGTGGCTATTGGCAGCTCACGCTGGCTGCCAGCCACTCACGCTGGCTGCTGGCCACTCACTGTAGCCCATGGCAGCCCACTGCAGCAGGGGCTGCAGCCTACACCGTCGCCAGGGCTCGCACAGCCCAGCTCCAGGTGGAGCTGTTGTTAGCTGTAGAGGGCAGCGTCACTGGCCCTCATATGTGGGATCCGATCCAGGGCTCCTGGCATCCTAAAACCAGCACTTAACCAATGCGCCACTCTGCCGGCCTGACTCCTTCTTAATCTCCTTTGTTTTTACAATACTTTCCACTATTTCTGTTCTAGAACTTGCCTGGAGCAATGTATTTTTCTTAGGCTGTATGGCTGTGGTCCACACTGGACTCTGAATTCCTTGAGGGCAGACACAATGAGTTACTGATCTTTTAGAGTCCTTGTGTAGTACAGGGATTGGCACATAATGGGTGCCCAAAAATGGTGGGAAAAACAGAAAGCAGCAGGAAAAGAGAAAGACCAAATATGAGATGGAGTGACTCCATAAAACTAGTCATAAGCATGAGTCTGCAGGAGCTGAGCAGGGCTGCTAAGGACAGGACATGGTGGACTTCATTCATTCATAGGGACTCCAGGAATCAGAGCCAACCCTGTTGAATGAATATTTAATCAACTTAGTTGGGCAATGGCACATTTGGTGTATATGTCAGATACCTTCTATTTGCCCCTTGGATCCATCTCTAACCTTTTCCACCTGCTCTGGCCAGAAAGTTTTTGCTTCTTTCAAAACAGGCTGATCTGCAGAACTCTCTCCTTAGTGGTTCCAGAAACTTCTTTCTCCCCAAGTCCTTCAGATGGTGACAGTATCTCTGTTAGCCCTGGGTTCCCACTCTTTCCCTTGGGATTCCCCTACACCTACCTACGCTTAGATGATTAATCCTTAACCCCTCCATGAGTTATCCTAATTGGAATGTACCACCTATTTCTGGTCAGGACCCTCACTAATATAGTAGATAAGAAAGGAAAAAGATTCCAGTTTAAAGTGTGGTTTTGCCCTCATAGCATTGTGAATGACCGCACTGAATATTGGTTTTTGTAAACATTTCAACAGATAGATCCTGTGTAGGCTAAGTATTTTTATGCACAACTGACTCTCACTGATTCACTCATTTCTACGTATGATGTTACAGACTCATTTCGGTTTCTCTACCACAAATGCATTTTGAGTTTAAGTTGGAAATTATTTATGTTTACGTTTGGTCATTGGTGTTTAAATGTATTTTTCTGTGACTTGTGACCTCTTGTATTGGAATATTGTGCCTCAGGAGAAAGGGTGCCATCTTTTTCTTTTTTGTATGCCTAATAGTTAGCAGTTTTATGGCTAACTGATATATATTTTTTAAAATCTAGATATTATTGAATTTTGAATGTGGCCTAGTAAGTGTAGAGCCAGGTATGACAACAAACATTTTGCACATTTTTAGGTCTAACTTGATAGGACTTGTTACATTCTTTTCTAGAGCCAGCAATTCTTAAGGAAGAGCATAACCAGTTGATTAGTATATTCATGATGAAATAATTCAAAGAATCATTAAAATATCCATCCTTTAGAAGTCTTAAACCTGTTAGTTTGGACAGTGGTCCAGATATCTCTTTCCTTCATCAATTATGTGTAAGCACCATGAAGTCAGAGAGTTTTCTATTTTGCATTCTGCTGAAACCTCAGTGCCTAAAACAGAACCTGGTATCTAGTAAGTGTTCAATAAATATTTGTTGGTTAAATGAATATGTTGGAATTTGATTATATTGTTGTCTTTTGTGTTCTTGCAATTGTTATATTGTTATTCATAAATGATAGAAAATACAATTTGAATTCATATTTCCAACAGATGTGTATTACGTTCTTATTGCTCTGTTCAAAGCACTGTACTAGATGTTTCCTTTGGGAGCTCGTATTTGAAACGTAAAAAAATAACCCCGTGAACACAACACAGTCATAGGTGGATTCCATCTTTTATATCAAAATATCTGTGCTCAAGGCAACCTTTACCTCCACTCTCCCAATCTCTGATTTTTTGCCAGCTTTGCAGAAATATATTGAAGCAATTAGCACTTTCCTAAGGGTGCCTGATTTCTATTCTGGGATTCCATGGCTGGTGGCCATGTTGTGCCTTTCATGTAGACCTGATTACTCCAGTAAAAGTGCTGAAAAGCTGTTCCTGCTTGCATGGTTTTTTTCTACCTCATCCACAATGGTAGAAAACAGAATCTTTCTACTTGTCTGTGATTTGCATGAGGCTTTCATGGTGTCATGGTTGCATTAGACACTTTGCCAAGTCCTTTTATTAGGTTTTCATATGTCTCCAGTTGATCTATACATTCAATTTGTACAGGCTTTTATATTCATAGACATTTTGATTTATTCACGAACTCTTTTTACTTATTTGACTACAAATAGGCCCTTGATGTGAGTCATTTTTATGGAGTAGTCCGAGTAGCCCCAGAACTTGGATTGAATAACACTCCAAACTTAGAGTACTTGTTCCTTAATCTAAGCAAACTTCTAAAGGATGCAGAATTTATGAGGGAATCGTACATGCCTGATACCGTTATAACTGGGGAACTCACATTCCCTTTAGGCAATTAAATATCCTCCTTCTCTTCCTCCCTTTCCTTCTTTCTATTCCCTTTCTTCTCTCCTACTCTATCTCCTTTTTTTTTTTTTTTTCCTTGAGTACCGGGAGATCCACTTCCCTTTGTAAAGACTCACATTTAGTTGGTAGAGAAATGCTTTATAGATCCATCAAGCAGGTATAAGCAATTATTCTAAGTAGTTATATACAACTATCTAAATATGTATTACTCTGAAGAATTCATCCATGAAAATAATTCTTTACAATATATTATTAGATTTCATGTCATAAATGAATGAGGCCTTTATTTTCTTTTTGATTAAGAAAAAGAAAAGAAAAACTAGTCTTTTTTTCCAAAAGAGGTAAAAGTCATTGTAATCATATGAAATATTGCTTCCAAATCATAAAACCAAAGAAGTTCAGAAGTAAAGCTCACCATCTTGATTGTGTTTGTTACATGGAATTTCCTTTCCTATTTTTTCCCCCACTGTCCCCTTTTTGCTCATGTCATGTGAGTAAGGGGTGGTGCCATTGCCTTCTGATTGCTTTGTACACTGGAGCTTTCTTTCCTGAAATGGCCGTTTTCAGTTCGACCCTTAATGCTGTTTCAACGTGTCTCCAGCCCCGTTTGCCCCACCACAGACGCACACTTTGCATTACTGCAGATGTTAGCTTGTCGGAGTCCAGAAGTTCCTGAGATGTCAGCAGGAGGAAATGATAGTGTGAGGCATAAGCATGACCTGAAGGAAATAATAAATTGCAGGAGTGTTGCTGTGAGTAGTATTGCTGTGAGGAACTTAGGACATCTTTCTCTGATGAAATCTGTCAGGCTCTTAGTTTTCCAAATGTGGGAACTTTTGTACTTGTTTTCCTCTTAGGCACCGGATAATTCCCAAGAGAGATTCCATTCATTCCTCATGGAGAAACAGAAGAAAAAGAATGAAGTCAAGCTGGTAGCTTGTTAAGAGAATTGTGTTTACTTTGAGATCTGATTCAACAAGTGGATTTGGAAGCTCAGCTAGTCCAAGCTAGAGCTTATCCATTTCTTAGCTGGGCCATGTAGAGTTCAGCCATGGATTCTCCCGACCAGGGAACATTACAGTTATTCTAAATGGGCTAATAAGTATATACACAGAGACTAATTATGGGCAAAGTCATTAATTAGGGTCAGGTGTACACTTTTATTGTGGCTAATCTTTCATCTGTTTGAACTAAGGTTCTTACTGTCTTCTAGTAGGAGGTAATAATATAACTGAGTTCCTCAGATATGTATGAAGTACTCACACTTTTATTTCTTAATTTACCCAAGTCAATTCCTGGCCATGTCCCCCTCGCCCCCCACACCCCCCTTCTTCCCCACCATTCCTCAAGAGATAGTTGTCAGTAATGTTTTCTTTATGCTAATAAGTGATTCCCTCAGATGAAACTAGAAGCTGAACCTTGCTTAATGAAATGGTTGGTCTTCGTTTTGGCATTAGTCCAAATTGATGAAGCATAGAGGGACTTTTGCATTCATTATTTTATTCATCTTTTATAGAAAATGTGGAGACTTCTGGGTGGGTCTGGCTTTCTGCCAATTCATATTACCACTGTTTTCCTGTGATGCATGTTCACATGAGTCAACAAAAACCTTTTTGACTAAGCAGAGTTAGACTTAGCAAGACTGAATGTATCATGTTATTGCATGTGGGTCAAGCAAGAATAAGAAGGGACAGTGAGGAGCCGGCCCACTGGCGTGGTGGTTAAGCGCTGGCTTGGAAAGCCAGGTGCCCCGGTTTGGATTCCACATATGAGGGCCAGTGACACTGCCCTCAAAAAAAAAAAAAGAAAGGCAGTGAGACCTCAGACAGAAGCACTGACAAATAGGTTCCCGAAACAATGGAATCACCCCAACCCCACACAACCTCCTAAAACAAGTTCTACATGATGGACAGATAAAGAAGGGCTCAGTTTTGTTATCACTTGCTCATAGACTCACGGCCCCAAGTGAATCTGGCAGATCTTAGAGAGGGTACAGGCTCTGTGGAGTAAGGTCCTGGCCCACTGCCTCATGTCTCACATTGTCCATCCTTGAGGTCAGCCTTCCTCTGAAGATCCCCATGATTTGTAACATATCATTGCAGTGAAGGAATGAAATATTAAATGGCTTAATAGCAGATTAAGGGGAAAAGGCTAGAAAGCATTTCATTAAGTGGGGTGGTGAGAGGAACACATTCTAAGGCTGTAATAATAGCAATAAATCACCTGAAGTAAGGAATATGTATCAGTTAGACTTAGTTTAGGTTGTGAGTGACAGGAAATACAAAATAATGGTAAGTTAAACAACAGAAATGTTTTATTTTCTCTCTCTTGTAAAAGAAGTCCCAGGATGTGGTCCAGGAGAGGGAGACACATCAGTGCCAGGGATCTACATTCCTTCTCTCTAGCTGTTGCACCAGCCTCAGCAAGTGCCTTCCATGTGGTGGGCCAAGATGGCTGCCAGAGGCCCAGTCAGGAGGAAGAGGAGGCAGCAGCAGCAGCAGCAGCAGGGGCTGCCTCTCTCTTTAAGGGCTCTTCCCAGAAGTCACACACAATACTTACATGTAAATTATAGTCAAGTGGTCACTCTAGCTGAGTAGTGGCTGGAAAATGTAGCATTTATTGGGGCGCAGTTATGCGGCCAGCCAAAATCAAGGATGGTATGACTAATGAAGAAAGCAAGGATGGATATTGTTCTGCTTTCTGGAGCTTTGCCATCACTATCCCCATTTCCCAGAAAACTAGTGGTGTCTCCAAAGGAAGTACAAGGCCTTCTCTACTCTATCTTGTTCATAGTACATCTAGGGTATATTTTGCAGTTCCAAAAACCACACTAAAATGTATATATATTCTGTGTGTGTGTGTGTGTGTGTGTGTGTATTTATTTATTTATTTATTTATTTATTTATGTATAAACAAGTAAATTCAGAGGTAAATTACCAGGGTGGTGTGAGGACTTGTACCCTCCATCTACCCCAATGTTGGTTAAAAGAATTGAATGGACCATGTCATATGAGGAACAAATGAAGGATCTGGTGATGTTTAGCCAGGAATTTATTCCTTTCTCAGAAAAGGCATAGGGAAGATATGATACCTAACTTAGAATGTTTCAGGAGCTAATCGGTAAGACCCAGTTGGTAGAATTAGAACATGCCCAAATCAGTGAGTCTGACTTGAGGAACCATGGTAAGGAGCATTTTCTGACCCTCAGAGAAGCCCTGGGGTTGCATGAGCTGTGCCCGGGGAGAGTGACCCTTCTGTAGTCGGAGGGATTGAGTCAGTGGCTTGTAGGACCAGCTGTTAGCCTTTTACCATGTCATCCTGCCACTAGTCTTATCAACCGCTCCAGTCCATTCTCCATGCTGCCCTTGGTGATCTTTTAAATACAAAACAAATCGTAGAACTTCCCAGATAGATCCTTCTTGATGGCGTCCCATTGCCATCTACCATCCAGTTCTTCCTAATTTGGTCTTGGCTTACTCACTCTGAGTTTCCAAACACAATTTCTACTTCCTCAATTGTGTCACACTTCTCTTCCTTCTGGAGTTTTACCCATGTTGTCCCCCCCCTTCTAGAACACTCTCATCATACTCACTCTCACACTTCACCTGGCTAACGCCTACGCATGCTGAATCGTCACTTCCTCTCTGAAGTCTCCACACCCACCCCCTTAGAAGGGGGTTTCCCATAACTTCTCACAACCTTCCCTGCCCCTTAGGATGGCACTTACTACAATGACTGCAATGGGTTCTTTAATAATCTGTCTTTCTAGCTAGACTATGAATTCCCAGTAGGCAGAGTCTGGTGTCCTCTGCCTTAGCACACTGCCCAGAGCATAGCAGGTAACTGACAGTAATGTGGAACATTATAGAAAGTATTCGAGCATCAGTTGAGGGGAGATCCAGGTTAAGGGTGAGGGAGAAGCAGTAGAGGTAGGAGTAGTGATGAATGAAACACAAACAAAAGATTGTCTTTTGCCCCAGCTCCCCTTACGTCCTTTCCGGAGTGCTGGGATTGAGGCCTGTGAAAGAATTGCTTCTCTCAGGTTACTTGCATTGCCTCCCAGCCCCCAAAGTGTCAGAGCAACTGTTACAGTGGAGTTTGAAATACTAGCTATGTTAATGGAGGTCAGAATTACGGAGGCTGGATTTACAGCTCCAAAAATTGACCCAGAATTATTTTCTATTATTCAAAATTAGTTACATTGAAGGAAGAGCAAAGGGCTTCTTGGTTTATAAACTATCACTAATGTGTCCCTGGACTTAAATCTTGTTTGGTTTTTATCTATTCTGCACAAATGACTGTGAATCTCAGTGAGTGGGGCACCACTTTGGGTCCTGACCACACCAAAAGCAGAATTTGCATATAAGCAGCTTTAATGTCACAGGCCTTCATGACCTGGGTTGGCTACCCTTCCCTGCCTTTTCTTGGAGCGATTTTTACAATCACTGAGTAAATTCCTATCCTCAAATACCTACTGCCATTTGCTGCCTGATGGTTAACATTCTATGTTTAGAGATGAGGCCTCAAATGCAAGGACCACAGGAATAACACATTGATTTAAATTCACATAGGGATATATTGGATCCTTATCAGAAAGAGGACACTGTTGGGCTATAGAGTGTATGGGTGGAGAGGAAAAAACAAGATACATTTGAGACAGGAGAGGCTAAGAATGAATTCTAAGGAGGCTGAGCAGGCCGAGGGCAAACTACATTTAATTTATAATTTTGCTAAGCCTTATTGACCCAAAACATAACCATCAGGAGAAATTTTTTGTTTTGGGCCGCAGAGTAATTCAGACCCAGGAGTGGACCTCCTGCTTCCAGCATAAGGACAGGGCATTCTCTGTTCTCCACTGGAGCTGCTATGGGATCCTGTAACCTGGCATTGTCCTTAAGTGGGTGAGACCTACAGCCCTCCATCTGCATCACCCCTGGTCAGCCTCAGTGGGCAGTTGCTGCATGCTATTTTGTTGCATAGGTCTCTTCTTGTTCTTGGTATACACAGAGCATCAGGAAGTAAGTGAAAGGGCAAACACGATAACATTCCTCCCAGGAGGAGGGCTGTTCTGCCCCTGCTGCCCAGAACAGTGGTCACCTTGCAAAAGAGTTTTTAAGTCGAGTCCTTTTATGAGGCTGACTGGAAATAATGAACTTTTCCTAGAATGAAAATCACCCTCCTGGCATGAGCTATTTATTCTCTCGATTGCTGCAAGAAAGCCCATAAACAGCAATCTGATTGTGTCTGCTGCTTCTGTTTTCAAAGGCATGAAATTGCTAATAACGGGGTGTGTACAGAGCATTCTTTGACAAGAGTCACTATTTTTGCTTATATTTACCCTCTAAAACTTTAATTGTTAATTGATCTTTTTAAAATTCTCAGTTTGTGGTAGAGGTATGTGCTGTGAAATAATGCCTTTTAAAATGTATCGATAATTGGAGAGTTTAATTCTCTTGACATGTACAATGACAGTGTTTCAATTCTATAAACAAAATTCGCTGCCACAGTGAATCATTAGCCTACTTGCTTTAGGGATTAAGAGAGAGAAAGAATGTTAACTCTTTTGTGACTTATTGTAAATCAGCAAGAGAGGAAAGACGGCAGAGCAGATAGCTTTTTCTACCTAGAAATTGATAGTTTGGTAAGGGTATAAGATTCAAACATACTCCTACTACCCCTTTTTCAGGTTCACAAATCTGGCCTTCACCTTTTTACTGCATCATATGGAATTGTCCACACTGTGGATGTGTGTGGCCCAGTTACTCAGTGCATTTTCTCTCACTTCCATCAAATCCTGGTAAATCATGTCTCTCTCTTTTTCTACTTTCTGCCTGTATGTTTGGTAGCAGAGAGTAGTCATGATATTTTCTGGTGAAGCCGACACTGAGAAACCACAGATAATTCATAATTGGTTTTCTGAGTTTTTGAGCTGATGGAAGAATCACACTGATCTTCCTTTGTACTTTACAGCTGGAGGAAATGGAGAGCGTCCACCATCCTTGGGTCCTTCCTATAAGCTCATCCTTGAGCGTTCTTACTTTAGCAACTAATCCCCTTTGGGTGCTCTTGAGAAAGTATTCTCTCTCCTGAACTGGGGCTCCCCAGCACTGTCAAGTGGTGAGTTGAGGTGTTTCTGTAAACATAGGGGCACCTAAGGGAGCACTGTGGAATACTCAGCAGATAGAAATACACCAATCATATTTTTCTCAGGGAGGCACCAGCCTTGCACAGGGCTTTGCACAGATATATGTATATTTTTTTAAATTTGAATGCATGAATGATCAATCGCATGAACTTCCAGTTCTATCAGAGGTCAGGTCAATAGAGAAAAAAGGCCTACAATTGAGGGAAAATATGAGGTGGAAAGATGTGGTTTATATTACTTGGATAGCTATATGGCTCAGAATATTTAGCTCTTTTAATTTGATTTCCACATAAAAACAATCAGGAAAAAAAAAAGTTCAGGGTCTGAATATTTTTAACGTTCTGTTTCCCAAGCAAGTATATGTATCACAGAATTATATCTGTTCTTGTCAGGAAGTTTTAAGCATTTTAATTCTAAATATAAAACGGTGTTCCTTTAAATGTCAGAGAAGCTGGAGAGGTTGAGGGGCAGGGAGGGATCATGAATTGAACCTCGGAAGGATTTTAATGCATTTCCTTCTGTGTCTTTCCTTCCTGAGAATAAAGGGAGGGAGAGAGTCAATGGACTCAGCCCTATAGCAACATATTTCCCCAAGGAATTTTGTAGTTAGTTCTTGTGCTTTTGGCTAATAAAGAAGAGAGAAACATTTAGCTCATCTGAACAAAAGAAAGTTACATTTCAAAATGTGGTTCTTTTACGTGTAGATTTTCTAGACTTTATTTCATTCAACCCCAGGTTGTGAACTGAAGAAAACAAATTAATGCAAACAAATTTGTTCTCTCCTTGCAGTCAGATGCTTTGCATTAAGGTGACTTGTTTTTGCTCAGACAACATGAAGCAGAGGAAATTATCTAGTGGATTCAAGCTAGGAAGACAGAGCCACACTACATAATTTGTGCCCCTAACTACTCCCTTTCCAAAATTATCTGGAGAATGCCTTAAACTCTCACCTTTACTTTGACTGTTCAGATGTAGGCTTCACCAATGTATGTACAGCATTACCAATTCAAACACTGGGACTGAATTGGCCCATTAATAAAATAACTAAACTGGTCAGTTAACCCAGACCTCCCACCCCCCTACCCCACTGCCACTGTGTCAGCCAGGCCTCCCATTCCATTGACCATTTGTTAGCATGAATTTATTGGACTGACTTCCTAGTCTGTCATTACAGAGCTTTGGTCTTTCTTTTCTTTCTCTTATCAGTTTTTGTTCCTTATCCCGGGGCCAGTTCTAGATTGTTCCCCCTTTGATGGATAGACCGTGCCTTGTCTCATTTGATTGCACTTAGACAAACAGTAGGGGTGTAAAAAGATGCTTTGGTCCAGATAACAAGAGACTTGGATCCTATCCCCTCTGGGGACTGTCCCTCTTCAGATAGTTACAGTGAGAATTAGAAAGGAACAACAGAAAAGAAGGGGGAAAAAAACCACATGGTTGAATGTGTCGGCTACTTTTGTTGTGTTTCTTAAAGGTCAGAGTAGTATACAAAGACACCAAAAATGGGGAGATTGCCTCATTAAAACACATGGATAAGTCAAATATCTGCTCCTCATATTTTATAAGAAAAAGGATAAAGACCAATCAAAAATAAAGCCCCTTGCTCTTCAAAGAGAAATTTTCATTTTGTTACAAAGGAGAGTGCTTCATTCGAAATTAGTAAACACACTGCATATGTTCCAGAAGATTCAGTTTGTCTTTTTGAACCTTACAGGATTAGCTGTTTTATTACTTTTTTTTCTTGTTTCTGGAGCTAAAGGTGTTTTACAAATATGATAGTTCACAAGAATTGACCACCATGCCTTCAACATGGTGTTTTTCCAAGTGCATATTACAGTCAGATCCAATTGACAGTGTCTGTCTAGCTGGGGAAACAAAACGTCACACAATTCCATTCCCGCAACACCCTATTTTAATCAATGGAAGATGGCAAGAGCCAGAGAATGAACAAAAGGTTTCCGAACCCCTTATCTGGATTTTAATGGTGTACCTAAGGTGTGATTCCTAGAGTTCACAGTATTGTAAATTGTTGTAAGGCGTATGCTGTACTGGAATTTTTATTTTAAAGTAATTCAATTCTGCTGCATGCAAGGGCAGGGTCAGATGGCCTACAGGAAGCAAGCCAGGTAAATATCCATGATTCATGTCACCAGGAAATATCCAGTTGTAGATGATCATTCATGCTGACATATGTTCCAAGGATAGGTCAGCCCAAGTATGAAAAACCTGACTGTCCTTAATAAGAATGGAAGATAGTCTTATTCTGCCTCCAGATAATTTGAACGCTGAAAAGTAGGCAGAAGTGATCATTCCAAGCAAGGAATGCTAGTTTAGAAGCAAAATTCTGCCTAATCTTTTGAAAACAATTATCTTTAAACAGTTTAGCTGTGCTTGCAAGATTTGGGATGGAAGCCAAGATATATGATTATAAAAATCACAAAATGCTCATTATAGATAACTCCTGTTTTTCTTAGAATTAGCTTCTTACAATTAGACCCACACTTAAGAGGTCTTTGTACCTTAAAGATGTCTGTGTCTGGGTGACACTGACTCCTGTCTAGGTCTCTTTGCCTGATGGGTCCCATTGAGAAACAGGTCTGTCACAGTGACTCCTTGCTAGGAAGGACCACAGAGGAGGATTGTAAGGACCTTGTCCTGGAGGGTCTGGTGAGTGTTGCATGTAACTTTTCTTGAATGTGACAGCCAATCCCATCCCTCAGAGAAAACACATGGTTCCCTGACTGCCCATCCACCCCCAGCCACCTGTTCGTGTCCCGGGTTCTCAGCCCTGGTCCTTGGCCAGCCTTGACCCCTGGCTTTGCAGAAGCCTCAGATCCACTTGATTGCAAAGCCTCTTTCTCCTCCCTTGGACTCTTGTTTATTGGTAGGCTCAGCAACTGCAGACGTCCAAACTTCACAGCGGCGTCATCTGGACTTGTATAAAAATGCCTTTTATGCCACCAATTGGACATCATCAGTCCACACAGGGATTTCTGCCAGCACAGCCCCATTAATGGCCTTCCAGCTGGGATCTAACAGAAAAAAACTCCTAAGCCCAAAGCACTCCATTTCCTCTGAGTCCCCTCTTATAACTCTGTGAGTTGGTCCAAGACAAGAACTTGGGTCTACACCCAATTAATTGAACGCTTCCTCCACATGCTAGAACTTCAGCTAATTAAACAGAACTCATGTATTCTCTCAGGTGTGTGCTCTATTGCTTAAATAGTTTTAGTCCTTTTGTTTTTCTTATATAACAGTATTTTGGGTTCTTTTTCCATTTAGCCTGGCATGTGCTGTAAACAAGTGTCTGTTTGGCTATCCCCCTTCTAAAAAGGGATGAAGAAAACTGTGAGGTCTGACAAGACCAGAATAGATGAGGGCTAATCCTATATGTACAACTTCAGATGACATTAGTTATTTCAGCAGCTCCATTATATGATTGGGGCTTGAAATTACTGTCAGCTAAAATTCTCTGTACCCATTGCCTCTTCCAAAATAGGCTCCCAGTAAAATTTTGATTACTTGAATTAAATTAATTCCTTTTTACACATGAGCCCCTGCTAAATTGCTTCTGTCCAATCCTGTTCATTTTCTACAACTGGTATTTTATGTCCAAGTACAGAGACTTACATTTTCCTTGTTAAACGTCATCTTTTAAGGGCTGGATCATGGTTCCATCTTGTTGAGATCCTTTTGCTTTTGATTCCATTGCTCAAAGTATTTTTTTCTTGCTCTCAGCTCCATGTCATTGATAAACTTACTAAGCATGTTTTTACAAATTTAACCAAGTCATCAACACAAATTATTAAACAAGACAGGGAAGAGGTCAGAAGTCTGGTGTGTGTCATAAGAACCTAATGGGTTGTCATTCTTCTATGAATTGGCTATCGATATGGAGGTGTAACTCATTACAAATCCATCTAAAAGAGGTGGCCAATAAGATTATGGGTTCTGTGGTCAAGCAGACCTAGATTTCAAAATCCAGCCCTTCCCTTCACTAATGCTGTGGCCTTGGACAAGTTCATTAAAGTTCCTCATCAACAGACTGCTCATCTGTAGTAATACCTCCTTCCTTGTTTTTTGGGGCAGATGAAATGAGATAATGCCTATGAATTGTGGACCAGTGCCTGGCACATATTTATCTCCCATCAGTGTCTCCCCAAATCCCTCCCTCGTATAAATTTTGTACATCTTATACACAAGGATATCACAGATTATAGATTCATCGTTCAAAGGAAAAGTTCAGTAATCTATCAAAGTAGCTTTGCCTGTGGTGGCTTTTTTATTTCCTCTTAACAAATGTTCAGTGTGAAATCATTTCCTTGAAAAAAGAGGGTAAGAAATATAGGAATTAAGATTTTTTTCTTTCTCTGTCATCTAATAACATGTACCATTAACCTCAGTCAAATACATTTCCTAGTATGCTTTGGCTCTGAACTTAGGAAGAAAAATTCTGTTAGTCAACTTAAATGTTTTATAATCATAATAAATTAAGCCAGGTGAATAAAAATATAAATAACCTAATTCTGTCTTTTAAAGGTATTCTCTTTTGTGATGTATTATTTTCTGAAGGTTTCACTTCCTACAAATGTTCCTGGATAATTTAACTAAAACACCCAGTCATATCTACAGCAAACAAGGTAGAGAGTAGATTTGGAGTTTTAATAGCTTACATTGTGTGTCTATGCAATGGATATGATGAAACATGACATGAATTAGTAAACCTGTCAGGAGGAAAACAGATCTGCTGTCACAAATTAACCAGTTGTGCTGCAATTTCAAGGCCATAGATTTTCAATTACCTGAAATTAGTCACAGTGGTAGGAGACTACTTTTATTTCTACTTCACCCCACGTAGTGTTAAAGCCTGTTTCAGATATTTCAAATGCAAAATTTAAAATGAATTTTTAAAATCTGTGTTCTCCTAAGAGTAAATTAAAAAAAAAATACTAAGATAATATATGAGGTATATATATTCTCAAGGTAGTAAATTAATAAGTACAAAACTTATATAAATTGTCCACTAGTGAAAAACAAAACAAAAAAGAAACTATTTCAATAAGAAGTCTAGGTTAGACCCTATTATCTTTAATTGTATAATGGAAATCCATTTATATGCATTACCAAACTCGTATGAAACCATACTTCAGGGCATCAATAGGGAAATCACCTCTTATATTAAACTAGATATGTCAAGAGAATAATGGTTGCAGAGGTGGTCATTTCCATGAGTGGAACCAGATGTGGAAAAAATCCAGTTCTTAGCACTGAGCTAGAATCTTCTCTTGGCTAATAGGATGTGACTGAATTCCAGGAATGTGAGTTCAGTTGAAGGAGTAATGGTTTCTCATCAGTGGCTCTTTGGGCATTTGAAATCTTTTGCTTGTTTGTTTAGTGGGATTTTTTTTCTTTCTTTCTTAAATGTTGAACAAATGCACAGCATTTTTGATGCTGCTCTGACTCGCCCCGTAGAATGCTGCCTCCTAAGTTTTTCCTGTGACACTTCCTTTCAGTGGTGTTTCATATGTGCTTTTTCCCTTCTGCCCCCACATTGTGTTCACCACCAAATTTCCATTGTCAGTTCCCTCCCACACACAATTTCACTCACTTATGTGCTCCTCCAATCTCAGAGCAATTCAAACTACCACTCACATTTTCATTACACATTATGGAGAAAAAATGGACATCCTCAAAAAGGACATAAAGTTCACATAAAATACTTAGTATTTTTGAGAACATTTTCTTCTGTGAGGTCTCCTCATTCCTGTTTATTGTACTTGCCACAATAAGAATGAATATATGCTCCCTCTTTGCCTGTAGAACCCCCCAAGCCATTTTTGCCTGTTGACTGGTTTTCCCATCAGAAGTTCTTAATTATGAGTCAATAAAATAATACTGTACAGTCACACCCCCAGGGAAGGGAAGGATTGCCTAAGTATCTATCTAGATTATTCAGGAAAGGATGGGGTGGGGGAGGTTTGCTTGCTTTCTATTTTCTATTCAAGCAAAAGTAGATTTTTAAAACTGAATTAGAAGGGTAATAGGAACTTCTTAAATCAGACTCTTGTATCTGTGTTATAAGCTTCCAACTCAGGAAAGCTTAAGAAAAGGAAAACTGAGGTTTCAAACATGTGCTTGTTTCTAAGCACAAACTTGGCAACTTCTCATGCTGCTTTCATTAAACCTAAGAGTTCTCATACAAGCAAGGTCTGTTTTCATCACTTTGCAGCAAAGATTAAATAGCAGGGTGCTGTAGGGATGACTCTCGTTACTAAGACTTTATTGCCAAGTCAGAAACATCAGAGGAACAACTCCATTTAACCAGAGGCCAAGGATACCTCTGCCACATGAATGCCAGGCCAAATGCCAGCCAAATTCATCAGTATGCACAGTACTGAGTTCAGGAGCAAACGCCTCTTCTGGAGTGCGTATCCACAGACAACTGTGCAAAATATCAGAGCGGGGTACAAAAGTAATAAGTGGTTCACTCCTAGACATGATGCTGCCATTGAAAAACACTTAGTCACTTTCGGTAAATGATCCTGGGAGTTCAAGCATTTACTTCCGAGGCAACCTAGGATGAGATGGGCTGTGATTTCTTAATGGAGGCTAAGTTCATACCCTCATTCTTTCACTTATTCATTTCAAATGCAAAATTTCTAGAGTACCTACTATCTGTCTAGAGGAAAGTCCAAATGCATTTCTTTTGACAGAGATAAAGGGTTAATTTCAAGTTCAGAAAAACAGGAACCTGGAAGCTATACCTGAGCAATAATAACTAAAATAACAGTGCCTTTTATGAACCGTGCTCCACACTTTGTATGTTATCTCATTTGTCAATCATAAGGAAGGTATAGTCAAGGCAACCGGATGAGTGCTCAGGAATGGCTTGATTCACAGAAATAAGAAAGGCCCTCAAAGGACCACTGAATGTACTGGCATTTTGGAATAAGGTGAAAGGGACATAAAACTAAGGGCAGCGGGAAAGTCAGAGAACAGTCGGCAGTTCAGTACCTGGGAGGTGCCAAGGTGCTGTTCACATTCCTTTATTTGTTTGAGCTACTATTTTAAAATCAGTGACACCTGTTTCTTTGACTCGGGTAGCATTTATCAAATCATATTGTGCTTGTAAAAAACACTCTCTATGAGAGACAGTGAGCTATAATTGTTAAGGGATAGGGCTCTGAAGCCAGAAACCATTGGGTTCAAATGGCGACTCTGACACTTGCCACCTGTGTAACCTTGGGCCAGTGATTTCAAGCTCTCTGCCTCAGTGTCTCATCTGTAAAAAGGATAGACTTAATTCCTACAGAGAAGAGTTATTGTGAAAATGCAATGATGCATGTGAGTCAATGTGAGTCACTTAACATGGTTGCTACCATTTACAGAGGGATGATCCCACCAGCCCTTCTGCCATTCCCATACCACTTTTATAATACAGCTTTGTATATCTCTTCTTTCCAGGGACTCCAAAAGGTACTCTGTTTCTCCTGTGATTTGGCAGGCAATTTGTAAAAACGAATATATAATTCATTTAGGAGCAAAACCTAATTATGCTACATTGCTCTGTAATTTCCTCTAGTGTGCACGTATCTATCTGATGCAGCTTATTAAAAAAGAAAGTAAACTATGCCATCTATCAGAAAGGAGAGATGTGTGAGCTCTATGCTTCTGGGCTTCTTAAACTGTAATGTGCACATGAAGCCCAGGTCTTGTTCAAATGCAGATTCTGATCCAGTTGGTCCAGGGTGGAGTCTGAGTTTCTGCCTGTTCAGCAAACTCCCAGACCATGTCCGAGCCACTGGTCTGCAGCCCACACTTTGACCTAGATCCCAAACCAGTAGCAGCGACAGAAGGAACGAGGCCTGGGTGTTGGTGTGAACATTCCTCCAATCATGGGTGATTTCCTTGACAGCAGTTTTCCCGTGGAAGACACAGTGCTCAGCCTCCACAGACACGATCAAGACTCTCTGAACCGCACCACCCTCCCACGCCGGCACCTGTGAAAACATATTGGAAACCAGCTCTCAAGAAAAAAAAAAAAACCCTGCAGTGAGACACCTGGTCACCCCCGCAGCTGTTCACCCACGAGGAAGCACTCTGGTTTCAACACTGGGCTGCTCCTTTTCTAAAAGGCCAGTTCCTCCAAGATCCCATTATTTCTGAAATCTGTGACAGAAGTCCCCGCGGCTGATGGACCACAGAGTGCTACGTCACAGCCCTTATTTGAGCTTTGTCACTATAGCGAGTAGCCGCTCCACTGGGAACAGCTCAGCCTTTGTGGACTATTTCTCACTCTTACATCTAATAGATTTCTTCAGTCTCTCTGTAGAGGCTTTGGGTGCCAATTGGACCAATAAAACACACAGAGCATGAGGCAGGGACTCTGTGTCTTCTCATCTTCCCATGACAGTTCCTCTGAGCGGGGGGAAAAAAAAATCACAAAGCCTCCCCAAATGATTTAGTGCCAAAGAGCATATCCGGGAAAAACTTTTCCTTTTTTTAAAAAAGTAATTTTAAAGTTTAAAACTCCTAGAAATGGTGGACAGGTATAAAAGTCATGACTGAATTCAGAGTCCCTTGTACTCCATTTGGAACTTGAGGTTTAATGCAGACACTGAATTATAAAATCTTGAAATGCATTTACCATTGTTCCTGCATTTTTCTCTAGTGTTGCTCCTGGTGGTGGTGTGTGTGTGGCGGGGGTATCGCTTGCCCTACACCCATGACAAGAGATGTGGTACTGCCCTGGGAACACCATCCTCCCTGTTTAGTAGGGTGCAAATGCAAACTTTTGATCTTCACACATGCTGGCTAGCTTTTCCATAGTCAGTCCAAAGAGCAAACTTACGGATTTATTTCTGAGTCCCACGCCCAGTTCTAGCAAATGTACTGGGTATGGTAATTTCAATTAGGTAATGTAACAGTAAAAGGTACCACAGGAATTTATGAAAAGCATATTTATTAGGTTATAGAAGTAGAGAAAAAGAATAATGTAAAAAATGCACAGTTGGAGGGCTTGTGTGGAACTTTCTTGTAATTTCTGTGCAATGTTACTGTAAACCTAAAATAGCTCTGAAAAGTAAAGTCTGTTAATAAAAGAAATGCAGAATTCATGATCTCAGAAAATATAAGCAGATTTGCTGAATACAAAAGCTTTAGAAAGAATATTCATGAAGAAAGCTTCCAAAAAGCTTTCTATGCTACACCATAATCGGTATTATGAAAAAAAAATCTGTTCCACTGACAGAAGGTTAGGAGATGCCCCACCTCATTCCTTCTCCTACAGGAGAGAACATCCCGGAATGGGCGCTTGTTGAAATGAAAAGAACAGCTTGCTGAGAGTACAGCCTGGGTTTGAATCCCAGGTCAGCCCACTTACTAGCTATGTGGCTTTGGGCAAGCTACTTAACAGCTTTGATATTAACTTTTCTCATCTATAAAATAATAATAATAATAATAATAATAATATGTGCATAATGGAGCTATTATGAGGATTAAGTGAAATATTATAAGTGAAAACACTAGCCATGGTCTGTGCTTAACTAATGTTAGTTGAAGTTAACCAGCTCCTAGTAGCAATGTCCCCTGCTTTTGTAGTTTAATTCTCTGAAGAGGTGTATCATATCAATTAGATGGAAAGTCAGTTAGGTGGGAAGGAAACCTGGGGAGGGATGAAACCTTGTACATAGGTAAGTACCTAGCAATCTGCCTACACATTGTAGGCCCGCAGTAAATATTGGGTTGTTGGAAAAGTCATGATGCATTTTTGCAATGAAAAACATAGAAAAAAATACGTCATGACTTTTCCGACAATCCAATATTTGTCGAATGCATAAGGCTCTGGACTTGGACTAAAATTTCATGTACGGCAGGTCCTCAAGTAACTTTGCTTCATTCAGTGCCATTTTATTATAACACTAATGAGATGCCATTAGGAACCTAACTCTTGTTGATATCAATTAGCCTATGGTAAAATTGGTTCCATTATATGTCATTTTCCTTAAAGTCACAGAACCTATTGTTGATGTTAAGTGAGGACTTACTATAGTAGTTGGTTGATAGTATCCTCAGACCCATTGCTTTGGTGTTTGCACAACATCAATACATTTACACCTATTTAATAAAATAAACAAACCAAAACCTAGGAGGCAGGTAAGACCCATCTTAAATTCTATTTTATAGAAGTAGAAACTGAGATACATAGAGAATCACATATACACAAAAATCTAGCAAAAGGGCAGAATACATCTTAGGTCTTCTAATTTAGGACCAGTTTTTTCACTATATCTATTGAAAGTTAGTGAGCCTCTTTTCCCTGTACCCACCGTGGGTGGGGGTGAGGGTGGAATGTCATTCTACACACTTAAGAGAGCATGGATGAGATGTAAGTCTGAGTTTGGGAAATTGACAATATATGGGAATAATTTTTGCTGACTTAGATAAGAGGTTTCTTATGACATTGTATGAAGAAAAATTGACAGAGGACAGATGTAAAAAATAATTGATCAGTGCCAAACATTTCACAAAAGTTTCCTTTTCCAAATAGTTTTACTCTGTTTTCAGTTTGGGATTTGATTGTCATGGATAGGCATTAGCATGGGTTGGCCAGGCACAAGGCCACTATATGTAAGTTTTCAGCATTAAGGGCAGTCCTTCTAGACAATGGCAGGTTTGTCTTGACACTTTGCCAAAAGCTACGTTTTTTACATCTTAGGCTTACTCTCGAATAATAAAGGCTTGATGGGGAGAGGGGAGAGGCAGGGCAAAGAGAAAACAAAGAAAGATTTTCCTAGTAATCGAAGGTTTTCTTGGTTATTACAATTGCACACAAATGTATTAGCTGATGTCGGCATATAGGTCCAGCAGAAAAGTAGGAATTTTTTTGTTTTTGTAACATGTAAGACGTATAAACATCATCATGATCTGTAGGATGGCCAGCTTCCAACTATCCCCTAAATAGAAGGAGCATTGACAGAGATAAGGAGCTCCTGCCTTATCAGGACCTGAGAGCTCAGCCATTAGGCTTGTGGTTTTTCTCGGGGTGCATCCACCTTCTTAGGCAAAACTTTAGCTTAGACAGTGGAATTACCATTTACAAAATTGGTGGCTTAAAACAATGACATTTATTTTACCCTAGGTACTGTAATTTGGGCAGGGCACAGTCAGGGGTTGGCTCCATTTGGTTTCAGCTGGAATGGCCTGCAGGCTGGGGGCCTAGAGACATCTGAAAGCTCCCTGTCTCACTCGTTTGGTGGTTGATGCTGGCTGTGGGAGCTTTCAGACAGAACACCTACCTGTGACCTCTCCCTGTGACCTGGGCTTCCTCACAACATGGTGGCTAGGTTCCAAGTGTGAGCACACAAAAAGAAAGAGCCAAGTGGAAGCACTTTTTGTCACGCAGCCTTGGAAGTCACATAGAACCAATTCCACTCTGTTGTCCAGAGCAGTCACAGCTCACGCCCAGATTTGAGGGGACGGAATTTAGAACCCACCTCTCAGGAGGAACACTATCAAATACATGATCAGAAGAGCACACAAAATGGAGGTATTGCTGCAGTCCTTGAGAGAAATATGTCGCATACATGCAGCTGCCTTCCTTTGCTTTCTTTGGTATCATGGCTTCCCTCACCAGGTCTTCACCCAGTACCTTCTTTTGCATTCCAGGAAATCTAAAACCTCATTCCTCAAAGTCATAGATTCTTTGCTTTAGCCTGGCCCTTAGAGATTTTGTAATCTCTGGGGTCACACTAATTGTCTTTACCTATTTTCTTCTTCTGATCAGGGGTCCTGACTAAAGCCATGTATTCTGGGAAACAATGCCAGGATCTTATTTAGCCACGAATGGAAACCTAACTCAAGGTGGCCATTTTCTGAGAAAACTGGTGAGTTGGCAGTGAGAGGAGAATGGGACAGATACATCAGGAGAAGCAACGATATCCTGAGAGAGACCGTGAGGCATGGAAGAGAGAGAAATGGAGAGAAAAGCAGCATCTCAGATGCTGATAGCCTCCCAGGATTCCTCCTAGGTTACAGATGCTAAGATGACCTGTGATATGGGTGATAGTTCCTGGCTTTTGGGGTTTTATTTTTGTTTTGCAGCCAAAATAGCCTGAAATATCATCCAGCCTCCGGAGACCTGGAACAAGAATGTAACTTATGCAGAGTTGCAAGCGGGTTAGTGAAGGAGCCTGTATTTGAGTCCTGGCCACGTGACTCTATTTTCAGTATTAGATATTTCCCGAATGTAGGCTTGAGTGGAAAGAAGCAGAAATCTTGAGGTTATTAAGAATTTGGGGAAGGGAGTTAAAGAAAAGAGGAAGGATACTGGAGGGTAAAGAGCAGAAAGGGAACGCTGGGGACCCTGAAGTCAAGTTTCGCTTTGATATTATTACTTGATCTTGGGTACTTCCTCCATTTCTGGCTTTTATAACATCTATTCATGTCCTTCCTTTTGGACACCTGAACTATTTCTCTCTCTTTAAAATTAAAGGATAACAGTTGGCATATCTAGTTATAATGAGCCCGGGTGCACCAGACTTTTCATTTGAAAGAAAGGTGTTTAGAAAGTAAGGTCATTGTCACAACATGCAGTACTATGTTGCTGGGCAGAAGCATAATGTCAGGCAGAATAATACGGACGTGACAGAGTGTCACACAGACTTAAGCACTCAGGGACAAAAGCAGAATGAATCCTTTCTCAGGCTGCTGTCTAATCAAATCCAGGCATGTGTACAGCCTGCAGCACCGCAAGGATGACCATTTCATTGAGCAACGATTATTAAAATTGGATTCTTTTTTTTTTTTTTCAGAAGAGGGTCAGCATTAGAATTCTGCAGAGCATTATCTTCTTCCTGCAATGGCCACGTTGTTTTATAGGAGATTGTGTTGCCTGGAAATCCTCCTGATCCTTTTGTTCATCCCCACATCTAATCCGTGTTCAAGTTAGCAGCAAAACCGGGGACCAGATATAGCCAGAGAAGCACAGGAGACAATTAACACCTACCTCTTGGAACACTGGTGATGATTAATAAGATATTGTGCCACAGCTGCGTATGTTTTTATGTTTACCACAATCAAGCTTGATTAAAGCTGACTTTTGTGACATCCTCTGATTCCTTGTGGTGTCAGTAGTTTTAGGAGATTGGCTGCCCCGCGTCATTTTTTACCTCACGGGGAATCACTTCTGCAGCCATTTCTTGATCTATGCCAGGGATTAACTGATATTTCTCTGTGGCTAGTGAAACAGCAGCAGTAAGGTCATCCCTGAAAAGCTGGCCGGGGGAGAACTGAACTCTTCAGATCAAATATATTTGTCCCCCACCCCTTGGCTCTGCCTCCTGATCAAAGTCAGGGGTGATTTCAGAGAGGTGGCCCTTACTCAGACAGATGCTGGGCACCTGCTCTCTCTTCATGGGCATTGAAAACAAGGCACTGGCTTATATGTAAGCAAGTGTTCATTATGGCAGCAGACTTCAGTTTATCATAGAATTGAGTCCCACATCTTTAGTCTCTCCCTATGAAGCTGTCTGAGAGAGTTGCACAACCACAAGAATGGCTTTTATTGTTTTTCTATGCACTTTTAATGTGTTTTCCCACAGTTTTTCTAAGTGTTGATGTCTCAGCCTGGCCATGTCAGCAAAAAGAAGATAGAGAGAAGGAAAGAGGGAAAGAGGGGAAGGGAAAGGAAGGGAAAGGAAGGGAAGGGAAGGGAGGAAGATTGATTCCCATAAAAGGATACTATTTTAATGGTTCAGTTTATTTTTTTAAGTTAGAGAATATAAAATTGTAGATTTAATCAGGATTTAAATTGTATCCCAGATGCAGGATCTTATTTAAACACACACACACACACACACACACACACACACACACACACACGGTCTCAGGATATTCAGCATTTCCCACTTCCCTCAAAAATTCCTTCAAAAATACCAGTTTTCCAACATGAAAAAATGAATTATTCCCAAGCTATATTTCCTTTCATAGATGTCCATTTCTCTCCCACCCCTCCCTTTCTATTCTTAATGGATAGTCTTTTGATTCAGTGTAGGCTTAGGGTTGCTAATAATTTCATGATAAATGTTTAGATCAGAAACAAAGATGTTTGAAAACAATAGAAAGAGGCTCAGTGTCCTTGCAGCTTCCCTGTGAAGGAAGGTGTATTTCTAGGTGTGTTTTATGGCCTTGAAAGACTCAGCCCCAAGTACCCCCCATCCCCTCCACCCTCCACACTGTCAGATTTTGAGTATTAAGCATCAACATACCTTGTAATTTGGGCAGTGGCCTGTCATTTAGATAGTTGTCTGCAAATGCTACTAATGTTATTTTGGATAAAAACTGTCTCATTACCATGTAGGTTATGGAAAGAAATGAACTCGCATATCACCTGCATTTCTTCCTCTCTTCCTGTGTCATCCCTGTCCTCTTGTGATGCAGTTCAGTTCCCAGGGGACTGTAATGCCCCTGAAAATTGACAGTCACATTCTATTATAACATATTTTTCCCATTTAATAACATGGTATAGGTAATGATTCATAATCCTCAAAGGGCCTCCTGCCAGTGACAACTGAACTCAAGTAATTGAGAACACCATGCAATTTGGCGGTGACTACACTTTTATGGTTCAATCAGGAGTTAAAGCAACAGTATATCTGGAGAGGCTTTCAGTAAAATGACATTTTCCTGATACATTTCCATGTCTGTTTTACATATGTAACTCTTGCTTCTTTAGACCACTGTGGCCTGAAATAAGACCATAAAAGGTATATTTATTTCCCATTAAGTGATAAGTCTGATAAGGGCAGGAATATTTTCTCCTTTTCACCTCTGTATTTTTAGTGCCTAGAATAGTGCTTGGCATATAATGTGCTCAATCATTAGCTCCCCTGCCTGGTGACACGTCAATCAGGAAAGCAGTCTTTGGCTTTGAGCTCCCATCCATCAGTATCATTACATTCAAACTCCCCAAGGCCCCTGGAAACCCTGGAAGGATTAGAGTGACTGGCATTATTCAGCCTTCAAGTAGCAGGGCTGGAGCTGCTTCCTTCCTAGTAGCTGAGGGCCTTAATTAGGAACCCTTGATGCTTCTCCCTCAATCATCATCTAATACAGCTCAGTTACAACTAGGTGATCTCACTCTTCCAGGCTTCTCATAGACCCCTCTTAGGACCAGAGCTGGATCTCAGACTTTCTGAGTGGCAAGAAAATTTTGTGCCCTACCTGAAAGGCTCCCTCCCCACTGACCATCAGCAGCACACCAGATTAGACCCTGGACCTCTTAGCGCCCTCCTACCTCAAGATAGGCCCTCTGCCTCACTCCCTAAGACACTAATGTTTTCTCAGAATCTTTGTTAAGATTAAGTGCAATTGTATGCAAGTTACCTAAAATAGTAGCTGACATATGGTAAGCATTCAATAACCAATAGCTTATTTGTAATTAGTTAAACTTTGAAACATAGTCTTTGTATAACTATGAATTAGAACAAATATTTAGTTCTTAATATCACAGATATGAGGACAACATTATGGGGTTAAATTAAGTCAGAGATTGCCAGGGAATGTAACCTTTTTTCAAGTCCTGACTTGGACACTGACTTCCTCCATGACTTTGGGCAAATGACTCTACATCTCTGAACCTCCTCTTCATCTACAAAATTCAGGTCAGGATACTTACCTCACATAGTAGGTGTAAGGATTAAAGGAGATAAGCCTGTGATTCCACATTCTAAACAATAAAATATGCAAATTGAGGCATCTTTTTTCTCCTTTGCAAACGTATGTTATGTGAGCTAGGGAGACAGCCTACGTTTTTCATTCACAATAGGTGACTTACAGAACTGAGATTTCAGAGAGCGCTGGCACAGGCAAATGGCACTGACTTTCTATTTCCTTGGTGTGTGAAAGATAAACATCACTCAAGTGGAGGAAGATGATGGTAAAGCCCAGGTTGCCTGCTGATTCTCTGGAGTGTATGACAAGGCCTGTGGATCCCCTCGTGGTTTTTACAGGCAGAGGATACTACAGCAATTTGCTTTGCACACCATAAAAAAAAAAATTCAACTAGAGCCAGGGAAATTTTTGTTGGCTTGCATTTGAGATATGTTTTAAAATTGCAGAACAAAGTTTAATTTGGTTTCCATTTCCCCTGATGAGGAATAGCATCTCTATGCAAGAAAACCTGACACTCCTTTATTCTTGCAAGGATGGTAAAATTTTCTGGGTCACAAAACAAGCAGTAGAGGAAGAAATGAAGGTGCATGCAAGACTCTTAAAATAAATATTCCTCTGTGGTAATTATTAGAAGGCTTGAATGAAGAAGTTGTTAGCCCCAGGAGTTTGGGCTATCTTTCCCTCTAGCTTTCCCCTCATTGCTTTGTTCAGTGTGGCTTGTGTAACATGCTAGGCTGGAGGCTGCTTCGTCCCGTTTCCCAAAAAGCTTGCAAATGCTTACTGGCAATTATAAAACAATACCTAAGGGTTTGCGGCCTCGGAGAATATTACTATAGCCAAAAGCCAAATCAAGAATGTGCTCCTTAAAACAAATCCACTATCAGAGGGACATAGTAGCAACAGATTTGAATTATCACAGGTGCCACGAGAGGCATTTAATTCAGGTTATCAAATAATTGATAGCGTTTTAGGCTTTGTGGGTATCCCCCAAGTATATGACACAGTCCTTCTTCTCAAGGAGATTATCCTTTCGCTCAGGAGATCAGACTCCTTGGGCGCTTAAATAATACAGAAAAATAATTGATGTGTCAATGTTGACTGTAGAGTTTCAGATGAGGGACATTAATGTAAACTCGCATGTCCCAGGGAAGTCTTCATGTAATATATAAAATTGGTAGGAGCCTTCCAGAACAAATATACAGACACCCTCCTAATAGTGCCTTCCATTCATGCAGCCTTTTAGATCGATCTTATGTGTCCTCACAATTGGTGAGGTAGGCAGGGTTTTCATTCTACTGAATGAAGGTGAAGGGAGGTCAGTGTGACCTGCCCATGGTGGCATGTGGAAGGGCTGGAACGGGAGGCCAAGCTGCCTGGTGCTCCAGCCTAACCATTTTGTCATTACCTTTCCTTAAATCATTGCTGCTTAAGTGTTTCTATTACCATTTCATTACACTTAGTGCTAAACACATGGGAGACTCACCACAAATATTTCCTTCTGTCCCTTTGCCCTAAAGACAGGCAGGTTATTAAATGGCCACATTTCTAGAAATAAAAGAGCAAAAACAATAATATGCCTTCTGCCTCTCCCAGGGGAGGTGATTCTAATTAAGAAAGATATAGGAGTGAGGCGGGACCAGGCAAGGTGAGGAGTGGGTTGTGATTTTGGAGGAGACCAGAGAAGACAAAGACAGGAAACCTCTGTCCTTACCTTCCCGACATCTCTGCAGCCTGTGGCATTGCTGCTGCTGCACTTCCTTGCTTCCTGAAATTCTTTCTCCCCGAGGCTTCCATGGCATTGAAGGAGCTTGTCCACCAACTCATCCTCTCATGAATCCTTCAGCTGCCTTCATTGAACATTCTTCTTCATACCGCCTCCTAGGTGTAGGTGGGCCATGGAGTTTAGTCTCAGCTCTGTGTCTCCTGACCTTTTCCACCTGCCTTCTCTGCGTGGATGGCTCTCAACATCCTAGCCTCTCCAGGCAAACTTGATTTCTAACTGAGCTCCAGTCCTTTTCTCCAGGGCTTCCCACTCCCCTCAGCCTCAACCCGCTAACAAATGTAACTTGTCCCCCTGAATAGCAGCCCCTCCTTCTGTTTTTTTACTTTCATTAGAATACTTTTTCTTCTCCCATTTCCTGAGTGTCCTAGTACAAATATAAATGTGATTCTCTGTGTTTCATTCTCTTCCTTTGGTAGTAAAACATTTCCTCCAAGATGGCATATAATGATAGCTGCAGTCTGTGCCCAAATGTTGTCTGGGTCCCATCTTGCCAACAGCCCCCTGGATTCCTGAGCCCATTGCAAAGGGGAGGAGGTATGGCATGTTTGCATAGGCAAGACTCTGGCAGGAGATGATTTGTAAATGCCAAAAATTATTGTGCTGGAGGTGAAAGGAGGGGAAGGATGTGAGAGAGGAAATACACTCTTATCATCCATGGCAACTGGCAAAAGGATGCCCATTAGAAAGACATGTGCCATTCACACTTTGGCTCCCCTTCAATGTGTGGGGCTCTACATATTGAGAAGCTGGAAAACATATGAAGGGGAATTACTCATGTTTTTCCATCTGTACACATGTGTTTTGCTGGTGTTACATTCTTGGTATAAGAGTCTCTTATTCCATAATGTATACACAGAAAGATATTCCCACCACTTTTTTTAAAAGTATTATTAAAACCAGCTGAATAAATTCATAGGGTGTTGTAGCAGGACAAGTGAAATGTAAACGCACACTCTCTGGGATTGTTAATGTCTTTAACACGGACGCTGCTTCATGTGAAATTTTTTCCACTACCAGCGTTGTGTTTTCACGGCATTGTTTTTAAGGGTAAGATTTGAGGACAAAAATGTATGATGTGAGAGGGGCAGTTCTACCCTAAATTTTGAAATGTGGTAATCTTTGTGTAATGGACACAGAGCTTCCCTTCTTGGGTATTAGAACTAATAAACAAGTTTTTCAGTGCCATAATGTCTTGTCTCTCAGGTAAGAGGATATGAGCAAAGAACAGTTGGAGGACAGAAGCTGTCCCTTTGCTCCCATCACTTGAAAAAGGACCTGGCTTATCTTGCTTTAAAAATGAGCAAAGAAGTTACTGAAATAGAAGGCTGTCTGAATGCCACCAGTTCGGCCTCTACTGTGCTTAGTGAGGTGATGAATGCATCTGGATTAAGGCTTATCTCCTGCTTTGCTGATGAGCCATAAACTACCTTGGTAAGGGTTCATTAAAAGCACTACTCAACTCTGACCATAGAGGTCATGGCCTGCTATGAGGTTTTAAAATTCATTTATTCATTCACAAGTATTTATTGAGTACCAGTTATGGAACCAGCACAAGTATAGACTTTTGGGATACACAAGTGTAGACTTTTGGGATATATCATTGTACAAACAAGATGAAGGTCTCAGCCCTGTTTATCAGAATATATTGTGCTTAGTGTTTTAGTCAGATCAGTACTTACCACCTAACTAGCTCTCTCCACAAGGCACTGTGGGAAATAACTGTGGGCATATCGAAGATGTGAAAGGCATGGTCTCTACCATCACAGAAGTAGCACTCTAGCTGAAGCTGTTAGATTTAGGGGTTAGTGTATCAGTCCTATTTCTTCTGAGGGACAGTGTTGAAGATGGAGAAGGATGCAGGCTGGGTCCTTCCCCAGAGACCACCTACCCCTAAAGAATGCACAGCTTCCTCTTTCCTTCCCTTCCTTGTTTCCTGACAACCCTTACATAAACCCCTGCCTATTGGCTGTTGCCATTATCTGGTTTCTACCATTATCCTATTTCCAGCTCTGATTTGACTCTTTTTACTGGATTTTGGGACACTGTTGAGTCCCACTGGAATTGAACTTGGACAGTATCTATTTTCTGTTTTATTAATCCCATGCCTGCATTGATAGCCAAAAGAGACACTTCCTTCTTATGGCATTTATTTACACATATTGTTATTAATTTGTTTTAAAAAGCTTTTGTTGAACACCAATCATGTGCAGACATTTTACTGAGGCACTGGACACAGAGATACCTCATGGATTGAAGAGTAGATGGCAGGGTCAGAAAAATAAATCAGTAATGAAATACAATATCTTGGGAACACAGAAGAGGAGCACCTACCTTGATTCGGCAAAATCTGGAAGCATAAGGGGAAATTAGCCAGGCAGAGAAGCATGAGCGGGGTCAAGGCGACCATAAAAACAAATGTGATAAGGCAATATATCACCATTAGGCAGATAATAATAACAGACTGTGAATCCCGTGTCATTCTCCTTAGCTCACACAGAATCTGACAGCCCAGTTCACTCTTCCCTGAGGTAGGTTTTACCTCCATCCCCTCTCTGGTCCCACCATCAATTATCTTGGGGAAATGGGAATGAGGAAGAGAAGAGAGGGAGGTGAGAAAGAGATTAGACAAGTGGGAACAAAGAGCTAACCTAGTTTTCATCCACTCAAAAGTAGAGAAAGAAGTAAAAACTACATACAGAAGCTATGCGCCTCACTTGTCCTTTATCTCCACAGCTTTCAGCCATGAGCTTCAGCCAAGAAATCCTTCTGTTTTTCACTACCTGGTAATCCATGGATCAGCCTTTTCACCTCTCATTGTGAGAAAGGGAACCCATGCTTACTTTGCTTAGCTTCTTGTCAAAATGTAGAGTTCAAGACATAATGGGGGTTCTGAAACTAGCTTCAGGTTTCCAAAAAGCTTTATCAGAAGACAAACTGTATCTGTGATAAGATTGAATAAACTCAGTGAGAAGCCAATTTTCTGTGCTTTTCTCTGAAATGATAAAAATGATTACACTGGCACTCTGGTGAAGATGAGAAGCATTGATTAGCCATTATCTGTGTCTTTGATTAATTTTTAAATGGAAAAACATCAATTATTACTTAATGTGATTGGGTAGAAAAGTCTGTCACCACGTGATATGGGCAGAGGAAAGAGAAATCACGAAAAAGGTAGGATTTTCTCGTTTGTTAAAAGCTTGGGAAACAGTAGCCTGGGAGACATTGGAGTGCAACACTTTGGCACAGAGCTAGAGTTGCACTCTACCCACATGATGGAGCCTGACCCAGTAGAAAGGAACTGTGTGATGCTGAGGTGCCTACACATTCTCTTAAACCGGGTCTTCCTGAAACAGCCCGAAGGCACTATTATTGTGTACCACTCTCTTTGTAAATTACTCATACAATAATAGTGTATGTAATATAGAATAACTCATATAATAGTAAGCAAAATAACTGAAGACTAGAGATGCTACTACATGTTACATGACATGGGAATAATAACGTTTTACTGTATCTCCCATTCTTCTTCCTTCCCCCACTAATGTCTATAATTCTGATGCCAATTCTGATGTGGGGAAGTGGGGGATTCCCACACCAACACCAATTCTCCAACACCAGCTGAATGTCCTACAGTTCAAGTCAATGCTGACACTACCCGGAGATAGTGTCAGATTCCACAGATTAAGGGCTCAGCCCTACAAGACTGCCCCCTACGACTTCAAACCCAGGTTGTCACCTGTTCTTCTGACCGGCTATAGATTGGAGGTTCCCATGACCTCCTTTTTGGATTCCATTAATTTGCTAGAGTGGCTCACAGAACTCAAAAGAAATGTTTTACTTACTAGATCACCAGTTATATATAAAAAGGTATAATTCAGGAAACAGCCAGGTGGTAGAGATGCATACATACGGCAAGGTATAGGCACAGGAACTTCCAAGCCCTCTCTGAGAGTGCCACTGTCCCCAATTTCCATGTGTTCACCCACCTGGAAGATCCCTGAACACCATCCTTTTGGGATTTGATGGAATCTCTACTCATAGGCATGACTGATTCAGTCATTGGCCTTTGGTGATGGAACTGAATCTCCAGCCTCTCTCCACTCCCAAGAAGTGAAGGTGGATGAGGTGATAGGGCTTGAGACTTAAACTTCCAACCCTCTAATTACAAGGTGGTCAATCAGCTCCTATCCTTAGGTGGGTCCAAAAGTAGCCTCATTAACATAACAAAAACACCTTTATTGCTCTTGTCACTTTGGAAATTCCAAGAGCTTTAGTAGCTCTGTGCCAGAAACAAGAACAAAGGCCAAATGTATATTTCTTATTATAAATTACAATATAACGATGGTGTAACAGAAATAAAGGCAAGAATGGGAGCTGGATTTCCAGAAAAACAGACATGAACTCACTATTGCACATTTAGTTTGCCCCCAAGGGTGTAACCAGGTGCTTTCCTACAGGTAGCCCCAGCAAGACCCTTTAGAAAGGCATAGCTAGAGTACCTGTCTCCTGAGTTGCCCACCCCCAAGCCCTGACAATGGGAGAGTGCAGCCTTTGGAGACAGTGCTGCAGGGAGCCGATTTGCTGCAGGCAGGGCAGGAGGGAGGAGAATGGCTCTTTGTTTTAGGTGTGCCTTTTTTTTGTTCCTATTACAGCTGAGTGCTGGCTTGGGATGCACAGTGGAGTTGGCAATCTCTCTTCACCTTTAAAAATCCAGGTGTGTTGCTATTGATCGACATTTGGAAGCTGACCCTGAAGTTAATACAAAGTAAACTCTTCTGTCTTAGGTGAGGCATTAATTCTTTCAGGCCTTCAGTCAGTGGTTTGCAGTTCCCAGCACAGGAGTCAGTGAACAACAGGATTGGAGGACTCAGAGAAACTTAACCCAACCCACTTATGTAAAGAAGAGGCCCAGAAAGGCAAAGTGACCTGCCATATGTCACATAGGTAATTCATGGCACATTAATAATAATAAATTAACCCAACGTGAACTGATGATAAAGCTCAACCACAAATAGCAACACCTATGTATGCCAAATACCGTTGCTCTGTTGCCAGATTCTTGGGAAATAACCCAAGTGGGATTACTGGGAAATTTTTTCACATCTACCCACCAATCAGCACACGGTTATGATGCAGATGTCTTTGTCACTTATTTCCACCTAGTATGTTTTTTGTACTTCATTCCTTTCCTGATTGCCTTCCGCAAGGGTCCTGTGAGATTCACATGGCGTTGTGTGATCAGCAGGGTCTCTCCAGCCCATTTGCTCATGGGACAATGTGTAGTTCTGGGACCCTCAGCACGGAAAGGAGTCTAAGATGTCTTACCAGGGCTAGTATTTTCCAAAGCGTGGTAAAGGGCTATCCATCCACACAATTTTTATTAGTAAAGGTTCTGAGAGCCACTCCAAAATTACTAAACCAGAAAGGGGGCAAGAATATGGATTTTTAATAGTTTCTTTAGGAGATTTTAAAGCACCTTTCCTTAGGCCATCTGAGTTTCATCTGGCCTGGCCATTTTCTTTCTGTGAATGAGATGATATGGCCTTTGACTAAGATACATAGAGAGGTAGGTAGATAGACAAATTATACATAGATAGATATTATTATATTTAAATAATATCCATTCATTCAGTCAGCCATTATTGAGGGCTTTCCATTATTAGGTACCATAATGGAATGAATAAAAACAGAGCACCTATCATATTCTATAATAATTGCTTTCATAAATTAACTTTTTTAATTCTTACAATTTTATGGGTTACCACTGTTATGTTCATTCAACAGAGGAACAAACACAGGAAAATTAATTTTGTTTTTCAAGGGTACAGAACTTACAAATGGTAGAGGCAGAATTTGAACCCACATGATCATCTCCAGAGCATATATCTTAACCACTATGTCCAATAGCCTCCTCAAACATAAAGATGAGTAAGACTCGGTCATTGGTGCAACCCTTCTACCCCCAACCCAGAGCTCATAGTCTAGTCAGTTGCATGATGGTGTATTAACTGTCATAATCATGCTGTGAACAAAAATGCTGTGCGGGTGAGGAGGAAATTATTAATGGCAAAGGTCTCAAGAGAGGGTTAAAGAAAAGTTCATAGCTTCATGAGAACACGGATCCTGTCTGTTTGGTTTCCCTTAGCACAATAATTTACCAATATTAGATGCTGAAAATAATTATGTTGAAGGAATGAATGAATTAATGAATGATGTGATTCATTTCAGTTGGCGTTGAAAGATAAGGAGGAAATTTTGTGACAAATAAGAGAAAAGAGAATGCACACAACCTGAAGGGGTAAAAGGCTAAAAATAGCTAGTTCTAGGAACAGAAATTTGATGTGACTAGAGCAAAGCGTGCCAGGGAGGGGTAGTGGTGGGAGTGAAATGGGGAGGGAAGAAGAAGAAGAGGCTGGTGGTGAAAAGCCTTCTGTACCATGCCAAGGAATTCAGATTAGTCCTCCAGGCAGCTCTACTCAGGCAGGGGAGTGACAGGGTCAGGTTTCTTCAATGGGAAGACACCTCTGGAGGCCAGTGTTGAAGGCAGAAAGTAGATTAGAGTGAAGAAGATCTACTAGGAGGAAAGCCAGCTAGAAGGGGTGAAGCAGTGAGGGCAAGAGATTAGGAAGGTCTGAGCTAATGTACAGGGGCAGGGGGAGAAAAAGGGAGGGCCTTTTAGGAGGCACATGCTTCAGGCAGGATAGGTGGGATTCAGGGACCAAGTGAGTGTAGAATATCCAGCTAAGACTCCAGATTTTCTAACATAAATGGTGATGCCATTAACTGACATAGAAATATAAGAAGGAGAAGCTCGAGGTGGAGTTAGTTAAAGAGTTTCGTTTTATTTTTATTTATTTATTTTTTTAAAGATTTTATTGGTGAATTGGGGGAGGGGAACAGCACTGGGGAATCTGGGAAGGGGAACAGACAAGTTGCTGTCCTTTTGTTCTTCAGTCTAGTTGTGGAGGACGTTGCTTCACTGGCCCATGTTGGTAGCGTCATTGCGCTCTTCCTGGATGAGGCAGATCAGTCACCTGCCTCTGGATGGTCGCTCACCGCGGCTATTGGCAGCTCACGCTGGCTGCTGGCCACTCACTGTAGCCCATGGCAGCCCACTGCAGCAGGGGCTGCAGCCTACACCGTCACCGGGGCTCGCACAGCCCCGCTCCTGGTGGAGCTGTTGTTAGCTGTAGAGGGCAGTGTCACTGGCCCTCATATGTGGGATCTGAACCGGGGCCGCTGGCATCCCAAAACCAGCTCTTAACCAATGCTTCACTCGGCCAGCCAAGAGTTTCATTTTAAACAGGTAGGTTTAGGTGCCTCGTTAGCACAGTAGGTAGCACGTCAGTCTCATAAACAGGGTAGGTTTGCGTCATCTGTCAGTCTTTCCAGTGAAGATAACTTCACAGAAGGCATTTATCAAGAGAGCCAAGGAGAAAATTTGTGAATGGAAACAGGGTGTTTGGCACCATCAGCGTCAGGGTGATTGCTGAGGCCATAGGAACAGAGAACATCCCTCAGGAAGAGAGGATAAAGGGCAAGAGGAGAGGACTAAAAAAAGCATTCCTAATACATGGCTTTTATGGAGTTAGCGGGCAGTAGGGCAGACCAAGCAGAAAAAGATACTGTAATTTCAATTTCTGCTGTTTGAATGGAAGAGTCGCCTTGTATTTATTTGGAAGAATTTCAGGAAAAGGAAACTTTTCAGAAACTCTAGACCATTCCCTGCATCCCAGGCTGAAACCTAGAACACAGTGCCTTTGTGTTGAGTGCTTTGCGCACCAGCTCTCCTTCACTTGTGAAAATACATATGACATTTTCCCCCCAGTGAATGCCACAGAGACCAGGAATGCAAAATTCTCCACCAAAGCTTTTAGCTATTGGTATTTGACCTTATGGCCTCTGTGGTAGCAAGTTAGGAAAGCTTTCAAACATCAGTAGTTACGGCTGTCTCCCCCAGGCCTGTTTCTTCCAGCTTCTCCTGGGCAAGCAAGCATCTACCAGAATCAGGGTGCACACCCCCAGAGCAGAGTAGAAAACAAGATGAAAAATCCATTCAGTAAAATAATCACTTTCTTTTAAAATTAACTATGTAAATATTATAGCACTTATCCTTTAACTAAATTCAATGAGCTTTTGGCTATTTACAGTAAAACTGACTCACTCCATTCAGATGGGGGTTTTTAAGCTGGACTGTTTTTGCTGCCTTACTGGGAGTTTCCCTGGGGCTGCCCATAGCCTGATAGCCCTTCACAACTCAAGTGTGTGTGTGTGTGTGTGTGTGTGTGTGTGTGTGTGTGAGAGAGAGAGAGAGAGAGAGAGAGAGAGAGAGAGAGAGAGAATGCCGGTGTTCAATGAGAATTGTCGGGAAATGCCATTTTACATAGGATATTCCCTGTGCCTATTAATCAGTCATTAAGATGACTGGTGTCCTTATGGTCTTGTGCTATGCGTGATACCTGCCCAGATATCCTGCCTAAGGCAGAGTAATTCACAAAGTCATAAATACTAATGCCAAATAAATATGTGGAGGAAAATGTTCAAACTCAGTTGATGTTAAAGAAATATAAATAAAAGCAACAATACAATACTATTTTTCTCCTCTCACATTGGTAAAGCTGTTTTAAAATTACAATACTCTTGGGTTGCCCCAGGAAATCAGAAAATGAGACTTTCACACGCTCCCGTAAGAATAATTATGTATAACCTCAGATGACAGTTTGTCAATATGTATCAAGAGGCTTAAAAATGTTTGTAACCTTTACCTCAGCAATTCCTTTTAGCATTTATTCTAAAGAAACAATCAAAGAATTGTATACTTAAAATAGATGAATTTTATGGTATGTGCATTATACTTCAACAAAGATCTTTGAAGAAAAGAAGCAAGGATATGCAAAATATAAATATTTATTACATTGTTATGTACAACAGTGAAAAATTGAGGATAAGCGTATAAATGCCTATACCATACCACACCCACTTAATAGAATATAGCCTTTTTTTTCTTAAATAGTACGACCACCATGTTTCTCAAAGTGTGTTCTCCAAATCAGCAACATAAATACGTGTATTTCCTGGAAACTTGTTAGAAATGCAAATTATGGATCTTCACCTTAGAGGAACTACATAAGAAACTGGAATTGGAACTTAGCACTTTTCTTTTTTTTTTACTTCCTTATGAAGAGAACTCCTCTCGCTGATAAGCCTTCCAGGTGATTATGATGCTCACTAAAGTTTGATAACTACCTGGAAGAAAATGTTCCTGGTACATTGTAATGTGGAAAATAAATCAAGCAAAAGCGTACGATAAAACAATATGAAATGATATAAAGCCAATTTGGAGCATGTGTATGCATGCCTAGATGAAATACTGGTAAGAGATCATGAAAAAACTACCAGTGTTTATCTATCAGTGGTTGATATATAGATCTATTTTTTTCTTCTTGATGATTGTCTGTATTTTCCAAATTTTCTATAAAGGTTATGTGTGATTTTTGAATAATAAAAAGGTTGTTTTACAAAGTTCTTCCTCTTGGAAGTTCAGGGCCCCAGACATTGAGGGAAATACTGCACAAATTCAATGAAGAAGAAAATGGAAAGGATGGCTAGGTTTCTCCCCTAATCAGTTCTTTGGAGAGGATTATTGTCCTAAAAGTAGAATTTGACATTTTGCACTTGCTTTAGGTATGAAAGTGCCACACTATTTTAAGCATCACACATCTAACGGTATATGATGAATGGTGAGCAATAGATTTCAGACTTGACTTCTTTTGAGACTCTGACGGGCTGGTGTTCTTCTTTCTTTTTGTGTGTTGTGTCCAGGGATTTGCTGTACATGGCTTGTGCTCTCCTGCTGTGCGAGAGGTCAGTTTAGAGTGACTCTGTGTCATCTAACAAAAAAAAAATCATGAGTGTCTTCTGCATTCTTGGGAATTTCATATATAGAGCTAAATAGTGAGAGTATTGTTAGCACAATACTGGGATGGAAAAGCCACTGGATATATCAGATGGAACAGGCCTTTTGTTACAGGACAATGTGACAGGGAAAAAGGACAGGCCAGTTTCCTGGTAACTAGTTCTATAGCCTGGGGGCAAGTCTCTAGTATTCTCTGGGTCTTGCTTTCGTCACCTTTAAACTGAAGGAGTTGACAAGATGATCTCTGAAGCACCTTTCAACGCTGAATTTTTGTGTGTTTATGACTAGATTCACAAAGATAGAGTGACCCATAACCTGAAGGCAATATAATGCTCTTTGATCTGTTTCATGCAGTTTGGCTGTGTGAAAGCCCGATGCTGGAGCATCCTTTAATGGCACTGCTCTGACACTGAAAATCTATTTTGAGATATTACCTGAGCAATATAATCCATGAGAATTGGTGTTTGGCATTCAAGACCCTTTCCATGACAGCGCCAAAGAGTCGGATAGCCTATAGGAAAAACAGTCCTTTCTGAAAATGTAGAGGTAGGATGTGGCCATATGACACAGGTCACTGGAATGTGAGCTATTTATTAGAGAGGACACAGTTGTTTTTTAAGTCAGTTGGAGACCTGGGTTCTAATCCTAGCTGTGACCTTGTCTAAGCACCTTCTCTCTCTCAGCTTCACATTCCTCATTTGAAATATTTCTAGTTGATTCCCCAATATTATTTCATTTCTGAAAAAAAAAATGTGACTTTATGATTAAAAGAATCACACTGTGGGCATAAAGACAGTGTCACCCTTGAGGGAGTCCCCAGAAAGAAGATCTTCTAGAAAAATAGAATTATAGAGTTGGAAGGAGCCTAGTCCTGCTGAGGGTCTGAGTCATTTCTACAATATCCAGGTTTTGCTTGATAGGGAACAGGAGGTGAACACATATGTTGTCTAGAGCTGGCACTTGCCAACTCTTGCTTGGGGTGAGGGAAGGGAAATGTGTACTTAAACTGCCGAGACAGCCCCAGGTTTGGGGAAGAGATTTCTGCTTATCCTTTTCACTTCAGAACGTTTACAGTGTGCACTCCACTGTGAAGGAAGCTCGTGAAGTTTGCTTGGCATAGGAATAATGTGAGTGATGAAGGTTTGGCTCCAGACAGCATTCTAAAACTGAAGTTTTGCAAAAGTTGCAAATCCCCAGAGGAAATGCTAGAGCACGGAAGGCCTGCATATCATGGATTACACTAATCCAGGCAGGAAGTGATAATGACACAGTTATACAAGCAATGTTTTTCATGGCTAATTGGGGAGGATGGTCACTTAATTAAACTCAGCCAGGCCTTGGGCTTTTTGTGTCCAAGATAGCCTAGGAGCTCTTCCTAGACCTTCCTGCTCAAGGCATTTAAACTCAACTGTAAGTTCCATGAGGGCGGGGGTCTTTATCTTTTTATTAACACTTTGTAATCGGGCATTTGAGCTATATGACGAGTTTACTTGTTTCCCGCAAAACATGTGTTAACTTCTAATACCTAGTGTAGTTCCTGGAACATGGCAAGTACTAGACCCAGAGTAGAAGACTCCTGCTTATCATATTAGCCCTATAAAATACTTCGTTTTATACCAAACAGAGGTGCCAAGTCTTCATTTAATAAGCCTTTGTGAATACAAAAACAAGTCAGACCTGATATTCTGCATGTAAAGAACTGGATATGCTGATTGAAAAAAAAAAAAAAAAAGGTAAATTGATAAAACAGAGTTAAGAGAATGCTTCCATGATGTTATGGACATACCATTTAACTTTATTTTTCTTCTCTCTCACCAGACAAAAAGCTGGGGCCTGGGACGTATTGTCAGGATTAAAATGCTTCTTTAATAAAAAAAATATAAATGCTTTTAACAACTTAAAATGAATACGATAGCTCCATAGTATAATAGAAGGGAGTAATGTATGGAGGGTCAGGAAAACTGGATTTCAGCCCCCTGGTGCTGGGGCGAACCTACAGTAAGATCCAAATCTCCTCATTTGCAAAATGAATGGCGTATGTTGCAATGATTATATTTCCTAAACCAAAAATCATCCAGTTTCTCATGATTTGGGGGACAGGGGGCAAACTGGGAGATATAATTTAGAAGCTGAAATGTAGAAAGTTCTGGACATGTCGATGTTATAGAATATGAACACCATGATTGTTGAATAAAACAGGATATATGAAGGCTAAAGGATATATGAAGAATCTTAAATAAGATACAGTATAGACCCTGTAATTATACTTTTATTGCCTTGAATTCTTCCTTCAGCATATAAATAGAAAATTGCAGTAACTTGAAGATATTTGGAGGATCAGCTTCACATTGTTCTCAGTCTGAAGTGACCCTGTGGTCACTAACCTGCTCCTGGTCCCATCTAGTGGATTCCAAGACTCCTTTGTCTGTCCTAGGGCATCGAAAAATGAACCCATTAAGAGACTGAAAAAGATCCGGCTGTTCTGCTCAAGGAGTCATACTAGGAGGGAATGAGATTTATGAGATGAGGTAATAGAAATACAAATAGAAATACACTATAAAGGAACTTTTTCCTCAGATGCCTATTTCCTCTGTGATTGATTTGTGTGGAGGGGACTGGGAGTTACTTCTCCTGCCTTCCCCACCACATTCCTACTGTTTCAAGTTCTAAGTGTTCCCAGTCACAGTATTACAGCCATCTTCTCAGAGACTGGTCCTCAGGGACACTCCCCGCTCTCAGCTCGGCAGTTTCCAGAGGTTTTTTCCACCGACATTCCTACTTTTCATTGACTCTTGAGAAATTATATTAAAATGGAAGAAGATTTATCCCCCTGGAAGAAATTGGGGTCACTGATATTCAGGGAAAGGTGCAGTGCCTCTCAGGTTATCCTGTAGCCGTTTGTCAAATCTTGTAATTTATCAGCAAGTGTTCACCAAGGGTCACTCCAGCAGGGAGCAGAGCAAACTACACTGTGTGTGTATATATTTGTATTTATAATAAATAATAGATACTGTGTGAGTGAGTACCTACTGTGTGGCAAACAGAGCTACACCGATTCTATGCATTATTTTATTTAATCCTCAAAAAAAAAATCTACTACATTAGAAACTATTAGTCCCATACCTCAAAAATGGGAAAACTGAGAATTAGGTTAACCAAGTTACTAAAGACATTGGAGTTTGTAAGTGTCACAATTGGGTTCGAATCTAGGGCTTTCTGACTGAGAAGTCCTTACTGTCAAAGGAATTGAAGAGAGAAGGCAACCAGAAGTGTTATGCGCTGAAGCAGAAAGAGTCAGGGATTTCCCCTCTTGGTGTAAACAGCTCTGTGGGACCTTGTAAACATACCACCCTAGGGCTCTTTCTGGAGGCTCAGGGGACAGTCCTCTCTTCTGTCTGCCTTCCTCCTGATTTAACAAGCACTTATTGATCTCTTTCTACAGTGAAAAGGCCCTGTGGCAGGCCAGAGAGACACCAAGCTTCTTAAGGTATATTCTCTTTCCTACAGTGCAGGACATGCAACTCATTATAATCAGTTCAGAATATGATATCATTTTTACATAAAGTGGGTTGGATATACAGAGTAGAGGCAGTGGGGCAGTAATTTTTAAAGTGTGCTCCAGACCAGCAGCGTCAGCATCCCCATTCCCTGGGAATTTATTAGGTATACCAGTCACCAGGTGCCACCCTAGGGGAGGGGCCTGGCACTCTGTTTCTTGTTCACTGAAGTTTGAGAAACTCGGCTTGAGGGGCCTGGCTGGTAATTGAATTTGGTTTGATAGGAGATGAGGTAAGCGACTGACAGCAAATTAGCCTGTATAGATCACTTAGGGCTGTTGATTTAAAGGTGTTGAACGTCTTGCCGTGGAGATTTCATCAAGTGGGTGAAGTGTAGATGGCAAGCCGTTTGATGAGGGTTACATTTTAGAAAGATCACAGCCTGGCAGTGAGATGCAAGAGGCCCTGTAATCTGATCCAAAACTGACCATGGATTTCTCCTCTTTTTCATGCCTCTGCTTTTCTTTCCATTCAAGTTCCTATGACGACAGCTCTGATACAATTTGTAATTATGAAAATCACATAGATTTCCTTAGAGCCTCGGGGATTCCTTACAAATCACAGTTTTTCACATTCGCAGATCCTAAGAAACAGTATCAACTCTTTGCCTGCAAGTCAACAGGAAACAGGAGAACTTCCCTCCCCATGTTAATTAGAAAAGCTCAAAGACACATCTTTTGGAGATTTCACATTTTCCCTTTACCACTTGCTTTTTCTCCCAATGAAGACTTTATTCTCCTAACCCAGCAAATCTTTTTTTTTCCTCTTTTTTGCTAAGACTTTATTGAGGAAACAGTGTGTTTTGGGGAGAACAATGTGTATTTTCCAGGACCCACCAGACGCCCACCTGCAGCTCAGCCCACACCGCCATTTTCAATCTAGTTGCAGAGGGGCGCAGTCCACCATCCCATGCGGGAGTTGAACCGGCAACCCTGTTGCTCAGAGCTCACGCTCTAACCAACTGAGCCACCCGGCCACTCCAAACCCAGCAAACCTTATTTCCTTTTCTGAAAAGTAAGGCTGAGAAGATGATGTCTTACCCACATCTCCTTACCCAATTCTATCTTTACCTGCACATTTGAATAATACTTGTTCTAAATAAGAATTTTAATAAGACCTGGAGGGTTACTGGGGAGCAATGCCTGTGGCTAATTCTCCACATGGTCATCTCACCCCTAACCATTCTGCCTTAAACCTGGTGAAATTAAAAAATAGACTTCATATATAAATTAGTCCTTCCCAGTTCCAGCCTCCACTCTGCCAAAAGAAATCTGCTTTGATTTCAGGAATAGTCTCGTCTACCTATTGTCAGAGTTTTCGGAGGCAGTAGGAGTGGAGATTCGTGACAGTTCTGAACTCTCTCCTAACATCTCCCTTTTAGCTGACCTTTGAGAGCATCCGTAATCACTCTGGACTTCCCCTGTGCCACACAGGAAAACCTAGACAGATGGTCAACCTGGGCAGCATCTTGCTTTCAGAGCCCATCTCGGTGTGTGGGCCTGGTCACCCCAGGACCAACAAAACAAAGCTAGAGAAGGACACCTGGGTGGTCCACTGTGTTAGGGGAGCCAAAACATGTCAACAGACTATAAGAATCAGGACTCTTTCCTTTGTAAATAAACTGATTTTTCACCAAATTTTGGCATACGTGGAACTCTGTAGCACCTTTAGCCATGTAATTCATTTTAGCAGTAATCATATCCTCTCAGACAAACACATTTTCTGTTTAGCCTTGCCTTCTCCACAGGACTTGGATACCTTGAGAACAGGAAATGTGATTTACATTTCTTTTGAATACTAAAACCACAGCCCTGGAAACACAATAGATAATTCTTGAACTGAATGAAAACAGAATGGAATACAAGAATTAGGGACCACCTCTTGAAATTTGAAGTAGGTAATTTTAGGACAAAACATAAAAGAAAAAGAAATAAAGAAAATGCAATCTTAAATTGTCAGGCAGAAAGTTTATGGAAGTTATTACCCACAGAGGGGAGATAAACAGCAGATACATGGTTCCTGTTTTTTATTTGGAGTCTTTGAATATCTTTTGTGAAACACATACACATGCTTTGTATCTCTCTCTCAATCTCTACATGAATATTAGATAGATACCTTAATGTGGAGATCGGGAGATAGATTGAACGTCCCATGAAGGTTCATAATGCAAATTATTATCCTACCCTAACACTTACATTCCAACATAGACCACCGGCCCTTAGACAGAGACTGACAAACAATACTTTAGATACTTGATGGGATTTCATGGACAAAGCTTCATAATGTTGTAGGAAGATGTTTTGGAGATGTCCTTGACTTTGGACACTGAAAACTAAGTAGGACAGACGGCCCTTCCCTCTACCAGGTGCCTTTCCCTGGTCAGGAATGAAGCTTGTGCATCAGCCGTCCGACCCACTCCTACTTGTGTTTTTGCTTCTGGAGTTTTGAAACTTCAGTGCATTCTCCTTATACCAGCTTCAAGAGATGTACAAAACACAGAATGCTTATCAATCTCTGCTTGTAGTGTCTGGCTTTCTAGCACTTTCTTTCTCTGCTGAATCGTGACAACCCTGCCAAGGAAATAATTGGAACCCTCTCCCCAATGGCTTCCATTGCTAATGCAGTGACCAGTCTGCCCTGATTGTCCGATTGAGACATGGCTGAGGACTCTACAACCACTGTAATTATGGAGTCCACCCACCACTGCAAGCAAGACAGAAAGCCAAGAGAACATCGAGTTTAGGATTCTGTTGTGTTGTGTTTTTATTGCCTCATAATACTAAAGTTCCAGCTCGGAGATGAAATATTATATAAAGAGACTTAGGTTTGCTTTCACTGGTAATTTGTTTTTCAGCCCCAACAAAGTAGGTAGGATTGTTGTTGTTGTTACTTAATCTTAGTACTTCTGGGTGAACAGTGACCATTCTTTACCTCTTCTGGTCAAACTCTTAAGGTGGTTTTCAGAAATTGGTTCCTATGTCCTCAGATCACCCCTCTGAGGAAGTTAAGTATCCTTGTTTTTCTAGTTGGAAAAAATGAAGCATAGAAAGCTTAGGCAATTGACTTAGTCTGTGAGGGATTGAGGCATGAGCTGTAACTGGAGAACAGATTTTCTCTTGGTGTCTCGGAGGGCTCTCTTGCCTTCTAGTTGAAAGGAAGTAATGTGTTCTGTCCAGGGTCAGCCATACAGGCTGTAAGAGCAAACCTCTCACTCAAGGAGAACATGGCTCTGAAACTAACCCCAGAGATGCTTCTTTCCTGACTGACAGTTAAAACAAGTGACCTTCAGCTCAACTATGGAAAGTCCAAGTGACTAATTTAATGAACCTTTGGTGTGTGAGGGGTGGAGGGGGAGGAGGTTGCTTGGGCCAAGGGCTAGTGTGAGCCATCTCCAATCCCAATCCATGTAGGAGGTTGAGGGTGAGATGAGAGCAGAAGGAGTCAGAAGAAAACAGGCTCCTCCATGTGGTTAGGGAAGAGAGTCTGACCATGTGGACAGATGGAAGCCCTGGGTTAAGAGGCAAAGAGTGTCAGCAAACCAGGAGCATTTCCTGTCTGCAGTCAGGCAGAGGGCCAATTCTTCGATGAGCTGGAAATAGGAACTAGTGGGGGGTAGTCAGCATAACCCTTTCTCTCTGTGGGTTTTTACGTAGTCAAGGAGCTTGTTATGTCACTGATCCTGAGAGCTTATTTATCTGCTGTGTTTTCTTTTATGTTTTTCTTGTAATACTTGATGGTACTCAATCCACAGAGGCCACATTGCAGTTATGTCTCAGACATCCATCAGCCAAGAGCCATTGTTCTGGCTGCAATCATTTTGCCCCGTCATGTGGCTAGATATGTTTAGATTGTGAGTTAGTTCACTGTGCCTCTGCTTCTCAATGTACACACATTCAAGGAGAGCTAGAGGGAGTGGGGCAGGGATTGACAGCTCCTTCTCTTTCCCTAGCTTTGAAGAAGTGCCTGCATTCATCAATGCTCTTGTCAGCATTCATCATTGAACAACTTAATATTCACAAAGCCTTGTGTAAATGACATGGAGGTAACAACGAAACATTGGACCAGGGTGTTCTGGTTAGCCAGAGATTTTCCTCATGTATTTTCTTATTAAAATGTTACAACTCTGTGAGATGGGTGGTATTGTTTAAAGGAAAATGAGGCTCAGAGAAATGCATGCAACCTCATAATTGGAAGTCTGACCCTGCTCAAAAGGACCTCTTGGAGGACCATTGCAGCAAGAAGGCAGGGTGCAACTCAAGAATTTTCTGGGCCCCATCCGCCATTCCCAGGACCATTTCCTTTGTGGGAACCTAATCTGACTACCCTCTATTCACCCTTTCTGGCTCAGTTGGGTACTAACCTTCATTGGAATTTCTAAGAGAGCCCAATAGACAGCATCCCTCTTCCCCTAATAAGAAAGGATTACAGTAGGAGGCCTGCCCCCTGGACTCCCAAGTTAGGCAGACCTCTTTACCCAGTCTTGGGCACAAAGAAGAGTCTGCTCCATGAGACTGACCTCCTGGAGAAACAGGGGCTGCTGTCTGCGCTCAGGCCATGCCAGGAGGGAGGGGAGGGTCAGGACCCAGCACATCTCTGGGTGAGTGAATCAAGACACCAAAAGGCCTGAGGGCTACAACTCTCGGGGCTTCACAGACACATGGTACTAGCCCTCAGGGGTGAAGAAGAGTCACTTCACCTAACAGTTCCTCCAGGATATCTTGCCTGACACCTGAAGAATAGGTCAAGTTACCATCTCTGCTTCTTCACAGCACTTGCTACATGTTCCTCTTTTGTCACACATAATCCTGAATGATGACTTCATGTTCCTCGTCTCTCTCCCCCAAAGGACTGTGCGCTCTAAGTGAATGTCTTAAGTTGTTTCATCTTTTTATCCACAGCGCCTGGCACCTAGCACCTAGTAGTGAGAGTTTGTTGAAGTGAACTGAGCTGAACTAAGGAACTAAGCCTCCTTACCAACCAATACTGAGGAGACTTTGTTGTTGGGTGGTCTCAGAAACTTCTGACATGTTTTTCTAAGTGTTCATTTACAAAGCTGGGATAAGCACTGATAAGACATAGCACTAGAAGTTTTAAAGAAAGGAAAAAAAACCACACTATAATATGTAGATAAAGGCTGCAGAGGCAATTTGCAGCTGATTCTATTTAGCAATATGAACCTGTGCAATGGAATATAAGGGATGTTTGCGTGAGCAGCCATGTTTAGAGTAAGTGTATGTGCTGGTGATTAATTACAAACATGTTGCTGGTGATGGATCAATCCAAGATTTAATTGGGAGCCCTCCGGTTACATTCCCCATAGTGAAGTACAACTCAGAGCCTGAGCCCCACAGCAGAAGCAGCCCCTTCAAGCTTGTTAGAAATGTATATTCTCAGACCCTGCCACAGACTCACTGAACCAGAATTTCTGGGGGTGGTGTCCGGGAATCTGTGTTTTCACAAGCCCTCCAGGTGGTTTGTAGTGATGTTAGGAGAGAAGCATTGTTGCAGTGTGCCTCCTTCTGCAGTTAGGGAGAACAGACCTGCAGAGTCAAAGAAAATAATAGTAAGAGTTTACATATTTGGCAATGTGTTGTTTTACACATTGTATGTGTATTTAATCTCCCTATTCTTTGCCACAATCCATTGAAGTGTTTACTCTTTTAAATTTCATCTTGATAGATGAACAAACTGAGACACAAGGCCAGGAATAGGGTGAGGCAAGTGAGGCACTCTCCTTGGGTGAGACATTTAAGAGGGTGCCAAAAAAAAAAAGCGGTAATTAAGATTAATATGATTTTAATTATTAACATTTTTTAAAATAAAAATTCATGCTAATAAATTCATAATGGCCAGAATATCAAATAAAGATCCAACAGGCAGAGTGGTTCCAATAACTTGCCAGATGATACAGAAGCAAAGACTTGAACCCAGGTAGATTGACTCCAGGGCCATGTGCTAAGCCACCATGCTATGGACAACCTATCAACTAATTCCACCAACCACATTTGGATGGGGCATGGAAAGGCCCAGGCCTAGGAGCATATATCATTTGAGCCAAAGGGATGCCCAGTTGTTCTGAACTCATTAGGATCTCATGCAAAACAGCAACAACAAAATCTAAAAACCGATGCAGAAAATTCAGATGGGGCCTAAATTTCACAGCTTGACAGTCTATGAACTTAAGAATGAGAAAGGAAGATTTTTTTTCAAGCTTCTTCCCAATTTTTCTTCTGGCGGGCTCCTGCTGGGAGAATCGTTGGGTAGAGCTACCCTGCGTTCTGGCTATTGGAATGTGATAATTAGACTCAGTTAATATAGCTGCAGTTCCGTTCTTGGTCCCTCCACCTTTGGAGAAATGGAGTGAGCGTTTTCCTTTGCTTACTTCCAATCTGTGAGATTCTGGCAGGCAGGCAAGCTGCTTGTCTTGAGAGCTTGTCATTGAGAGCTGGTCACCTAGAATGCCCCAACATGTTTGAGCTGCATTGTTAAACTACATTGGTATTCTCCCAGCAAAACTCCTCTCCTTCTTTTACCAAATCAGCATTCTGTGAACATGATATTTTCTGGCCTGAAAACATTGCACGTTTCTGCGGCAGCCGCCATGATTCTTCCTTGCTTTATATAAATCGACTCTAAGGAATATTTCTAGTAAATGTGCTCATGTGTCAGGAGACTGAAACAGAATTAGTTACAAACTTTACATGATACGTTGAATAAAAGGATCAAAGGGCTTATGGCTAGCTCCCACTTTCCCTCTCTTTAGTTGGGAGAAAGGAGAAGATGTGTTTTATACACCTAAAATTCTTACAGGGCAGATACTTGATGATAGTTAAGGTAACTGGGAGAACTGTTAATGGTTGGTCAGTTTCTCTGTCCACTATATTTTTTGGTAGCAGTAGTATTTTGGGGTATTTGAGTTATTTCTGAGACTTTTAATTTCAACCCAATGGAGGTTTTTCTTAGAAGTTACAAAATGAGTACTGAATGAGTTTGCATTTCATTTGTTGTTGATAGCCATATGTGCTTTTTACTCTTTTTCACTTTTTGAGGGCAAACATTTTCTTTCAATTATTTATCCTAGAACTATGTATTGAGGACCTATTAACTAAAATTATGAGGGACAGTTATATGGGTAAGCTGTAGTCTCTGCCCTTCAGGAGTTTACAGACTACTAACAGTCAGGCGTGCAACTGAAAACCATACTGCAAGGTGGGCAGACTAAAAAGAAATAGTTTAAATACTTTGGACATTTTGAGATGAGAGAGACATACCTGGGAAGCATCCAGGAGGAGGGTGCATTTCAGCTTGGCCCAGTGGATCAGAAGGATTATGATAAGTGGAAGAGCACTTTAAGCGGAAGACAGCAGGAGCAAAGGAAAGCTGGGGAGCGGAGGGGGATGAGGAAGGATGGATGGAGCATGTTGTAGAAAACGAAAGTGCCCTGTTAGGTTGGAAAGAAGTAGAAATTAGATAAGGGATTTTGAGCTATATTCAGTAGACACCAGGGAGCCAGTAAGGTTTTGTTTTTCAGCAGTGATGGGATATAAGTAGAGCTATGTGTTTGAGCAGTGCTTTTTAGATTTTAGTATGTATTTAAATCACGGAGAGATTTTGTTAAAATGCAGATTCAGATTCAGTCGGTCTAGGGACGGGGTGGAGAGTCTGCATTTCTAAGAAAACTCCCAGGTGATGCCAGTACTTCTTGGACTGCAAAACATTCTTTTAGTAGGCAGGTTCTAGAACTAGATTGTAATGGGAGAGAAAATTGGAGTGGAGGAAGCCTGGAGACTGTCAGGTAGATCTTAATACAGTGGCCCAACTATTATCTGTGTCTATGAGTTTTTGTTTCTTTGTTTATCTTGTTCCTTTCTTGCTTTCAGGTTTATATCCCACATATCAGTGAAATCATATGGTTCTTGACTTTTTCTCTCTGACTTATATTGCTTAGCATAATAACCTCAAGATCCATCCATGTTATGGCAAACAGTATTTATCCGTAAAGATATATGTGCTCCGATGTTCATTGCAGCTTTATTTATGGTGGCCACGACATGGAAACAACCAAAGTGTCCTTCAATAGATGATTGGATAACTAAGATCTGGCATATATACACAATGAATACTACTCTGCCATAAGAAAAAACCTTCCTTCTGTGACATCCAATATGAGGCACCTCATTAGGTTGCACGTCACACAGTAGAAGGGCAGTGTTAGTCATGGGGGACCTGAGGAGCCTGCAAGAGGGAATTCCTTAAGAAGTGTGAGATGCCCAGACCTAAAAAGTAGGCCTATGGGTGAGGTCAGGATTCCAAAACTGGCTTTACATCCATGCTCTACAGTCCTGTTTTATGCCTTTCTAAGAAGTTTTCTGTCTGGTTAGAATCCCATTTATCAAAATGTAGATGAACTTAAAACTTGGTCCCAGCTCCTCTGCCCTTTGCCTTCCAAATCGCTTGATGGATGCCCCCACCCCCCAACACATACACATTGCTACATTCTGCCTTCCATCAGGAATCCTGTGTGCATTTTAGAATTAGAAGACTTTTCAAGCTAAAAGCCCATTTCCCCCCTTCAAATATGACCCCCAACATTTCATCCAGAGCAGTACATTAAACAGAAAGAAATATTCAAATGCAGGCTGCTGGGCACCTCTCAAATCATAGCATGGGTGGGCACTTACAAGGCCTTCAGAAACAATGATTACGTCCAGGCTTTTTTTTTTCCCCCTTGTTGCCCAAAGTAGCATTTTTAACAGACTTCTATTGTGTTTTCTCCATTCAGTTCACTTAGAGGGTGACATTTTGCCCTCAAATTCATATGCATAGTTGCTCTTAGAGACTTTCAGTGCTACATTCCTGACAAAATCAGACCTTCTGTTTTATCTGAAACAACCCCCCAAAAGAAAACCATTGGATCTGAATGAACAGAACAATTCTTTATGTCCGTGGGGGATAGGCAGACAAAAACCCAATAAAACTGAAGAAAGAAAGAGACATGGCGATGATTTGTTTTTCATAATTACTTATTCAGGGTAGAAAGGAGCAGGGGAAGAAGGTTCCTTTTAACATGTCTCGACGTGACGGATGAGGTGTGCTCGTCATGTGTATGCAGGAGCGATGAATGCTGGGCAGTCTTGTTAAAGGAGATGCTTCACATTGGGCAGAGATATATTTCTATCTGGAACACTGGAGATAAACACCCGGCGTTCTACTCCTCATTTTCATTATGCTTAAAGCCCTTCACTGTTCTTTCAGAGTGGTAGGTGATGTGACTAGCATGCATCAGACCTTTCTTTTCTATGTCCTGTAGCAAAAACAATCCCCCTTTCACAACACAAAATAGGAGTACCCCAAATACATGTTTTCCTCCTAACAATACCCACAGAATATGTATGTGGTAGATTTGGAAGTCATACTGGAGTGCAAAATCCTATATCTCCAAGTTCCGTTTCCCTTCCTTATAACTCAGTCACACAGTTTTCTTTAGTGCAAAACTTACCCAAGGAGAGTCCCAGCTAGAAATCAAGTGAGAGAAAGAAGATAGGAAAGTTTTAGCTAAATTGGCTTTATTTCTTCACTTATGTGCAAAGAATAAACAAATTTTTTCTACCTAAAATGGCCTTTGCTCATGGAAGAGTCGAATCCAACAGATTCTGGCTTGAGCTATAGAAGCAATAAATTGGATCTGTGGTTAAAAAAAGAAAAAAGAAACAAGCTAACAATTCAACGTTTCACATATCTGATTAAGGGAGGGTTTAATGCGTTCATGAATCATTTCCTAAGGCTATTATGAATTCAAGGATAAAGAATTAAAAAAATGGTAAGTGCAGGAAGTATAAAAACAAGGGTTATGCCATAAACTTTTATGTCTCCATGTTCCCTTTATGTGATGACCTAGCTTGTTTCCTAAGCCATGTAAATACATAAATTAAAAATCTGGGATTTGAGGGTACCTGAGAGATTACAGTATACATCACTCATTTTATAGGAAAGGAAATATTTACCAAAAAAAAAAAGTACAGCTATGCAGCACATATATTACCCTTTCTCCAGTAATAAATGCATGCAATTATTACATTCTTTAGAAAATGTATTCCTGTTTCAATTTTGCACCTACAATGAGGGAGTTTGACACTAATTTATAGATGTGTGTTCCATAAATGTTTTGTTTTGTTTTGTTTTCATCAATAAAGAATAGATAGGACATGAAACCTACCCCGAAGCAAGTAACTCAGTGGTTGAACTCAAGTATCATGATTCCCAGGAGACCACATAGCCTTTCATTTGTGGATTCAAAATCATCCATATGTTTTGTGATCATACTACATGTCACCATGTTTGTATGTGACAAAGTGTTCTGGCTGCAATCCTTCACATTTATATGTAAGAGTGTGCCAAAACAGGATAGTCTCACACAAGTTTTTTGAGAGCTTGCACATTAAAAAGGATTGCCAGCTTTATCTTTTAGCCTGAGAGTAAAGACTCATAGGAAAAATAAGTAACCAACAGCCTTTCCAACATGAAACCCTTTCTCTCTTACAAACGCAAATGAACAACTGATGATGGGTAAGGAATCCTCAAGTCTGGATGACAACAATCCCACTTCACTGCCAGTTTGGAGGAGTCCCTGTGGTATGTCAAGGCATGTGTAGAAAACCCAGATGCTGCCATTTACCGAGTGCCTAGCTCATGGCAAATCCTCGTGCTTTAAACATGCATCTCATTTAATCCTCAAAATAGCACTATGATGTGGTACTGTGCCCATCACATAGTTGAAGACATTGAAGGTCACCAAGATTAGGGGACAGAATCACATAGCTGGCAGGTGATCATTAGATTTGGACTTAGCCCTGTCTGACTCCAAATTCCACGGTGTGGCCCTATTTACCCTCTCAAATTCAATGCTAATGGCAATATTGTATCTAAATCTTCAGAGTGATTTTGATTGTGAGCCAATAGAAAGCACATGTAGCCAGACTGGCCTGGAGCACACTTTTCCAGTGTCTCTCATTGGATCCTACGAGATCACATAACCTGTCCGAGGATCCCAAGAGATGGAAGTCCCTGTAAGAAACCTGTCTGGCTTTCTTCAGATAGTGAAGCTTCTGCTACCAGTGACTTAAAAGCTATATCCTAGATGGTGCGGTCGCTCAGTTTGTAAGAGCTTGCGCTCTAAATGGCAAGGTTGCTGACTTGATCCATCCCCACCTGGGCCTGTTTGAGCTACGCCCTTTTTAGAAAAAAAAAAAAAAAAAAGGAAGGAAAAGTTACATCTTGATGATACTCTGATGTAAGACAACACCCTAATACAGAGATTTGAATCTGCAAGCCTTTTCCTTCACCTCGGGGTTATGGAAATCATCCCTGTTTATAGATGTCTACAATTTTTTAAAGCCCTTGCACATGATTTTATTATGGCAGTCCCTTTTATAGACTAGGAGACTGAGTCTCAGCGTGTTTAAAGTGATAAGTGACAGGTTACACAGCGCCTGAACGTAAGAGACCAGACCAGAACCCACACCTCTTAACTCCTGGGCAAAGCTTCCTTCCACTCTGCCAGGCAGTAGAAAATTCCCAACCTTATCATGTGCTTCTCATCTTTTCCCTGAAAAATCACAAGGCGGCATGATGTTATCTGGCCTATCCCTGTAAATATTTTAGCATTTCAATGAGGAGGAGGAATAAAGAGAGAAAAATGTTTCTGTAGAGATATTTTGCAGAGATAGGAAAGTCCTTGGTCTCTATCCAAAGATCTTCATCATTTAATGAGACTATTGTCCACAAGTTGGTGCAGGGTTGATTGAGCACTGAGGTGTTAACTAGCTGCTCTCAGTCTCCCTCAGGGTCTTCCAGGAAGAAAATAGGAAACTGGACTTGGTACTGACAGGAGCTGCACTCTCTTCCTGGCCCTGAATAGAGCATGTCATCTTTCTGAGCCTTGGTTTTACCATCTTTAAAATGGGGGTAATAATTCCTGTTTTGCCCATTTCACAGAGTTGTTTTTGGGAATCCGGTGAGGTAATACATTGAAAATTCCTAGAAAAACCATTCATATTACAGGCCATACAAATGTAAGGGATTATTATTAATATTGTTACTATTAACAGAGATGTCATAGCACGGAGAAAACAATGGAATAAAAAAACGCAGGGCCTGCCGAGTGGCACATTGGTTAAGAGCTGGCTTGTGACGCCAGCAGCCCCGGTTCGGATCCCACATATGAGGGCCAGTGACACTGCCCTCTACAGCTAAGATGGTGAACAACAGCTCCACCTGGAGCTGGGCTGCTGTGAGTCCCCAGGATGGCATAGCTGCAGCCCCTGCTGCAGTGGGCTGCCATAGGCTACAGCGAGTGCCCGGCAGCCAGTGTGAGTGGCTGGCAGCCATTATGAGCTACCAAGAGCCACCGTGAGAGGCTGTCCAGAGGCCAGCGACTGATCTGCCTCACCTGAGAAGAACGCAATGATGAGACCAACATAGGCCAGTGAAGCAATGTCCTCAACAACTAGACTGAAGAACAAAAGGACAGCAACTTGTCTGTTCCCCTTCCCCGGTTCCCCAACGCTGTTCCCCTCCCCCAATTCCCCAATAAAATCTTAAAAAAACAAAAACAAAAAAAGAAACAAAGAAAAAAAATGCAATACACTAGATGTTTGTTATGGCAGCCTCCACTCAAAATTACGTTGATGTTTCCCCTGTCATTCATTCTCTTGAACCAATAAGGATGGCCAGTTAGCTCAGTCGTTTAAAGCATGGTGCTGATAACACCAAAGTTGCTGATTTGATCCCCGCATGGGCCATTGTGAGCTGTGCCCTCCTTAAAAAAATAAAAATAAGAAATGAGGAAAATATTATTTATTCCACAGGGCTTGTATAAGAATAAAATGAATTGTCTGTGAAGGACCTAGAGTAGAGTAGTACTTGGTATATGTTTGGATCCTTTTCCAGAACTCCTGGTGATGAAACCTACCTTGTCAGACAGGCTGTCAGATGATCCCAAATAGGATAGCAAATATTCTTATTATTTGTTACTATTTCTGTCATTCTCAGTTTACTTCACTTCCCATAATTCCACAATAAAAATAGAGCTGTTCATCAGATAGCAAGCCCACAGTACTCCCTCTCTTCTAAGGTCAGCTACAAAGGGGTTGCAGCACAACTATTTGGGGAATTATGTAGTGATTTAGGGCCCTAAATCTGTGGAACTGAACTGATTAATCCCCCCCACCACCATCATATTGTTGAACAGAACCCACTGCCACTGTCGGCGTTACTGATCCCAACCCTCATCTTGGACTTCCCGCGAGACTTGCCCATAACTGAGCATGTCATCCAGCACTGGGATGTATAGACACTGATTCCATTTTTTTCTCAATCAGCATTCTTCTTGACCATGTTATGAAAACACTTCTCTAGATGTCTATATTTGTTTGAAGTCTGTTGAGGCCCTCATTAGTGTTCCTCAGACCCACCCCAGCCGTGTGCGTTCAGTTGGTAATTGCTTTACCTGGTTTCGTAAAAGGCCTCATCGGTTAGGCAGCAGAATTGAGACGAGAACTCAGAGCTCTGAATGGAAAGCTTATTGCTCATTTCTTTTCGTCCTACTTCCTGCTCTGAAATGATTAGACCCTCATGAGCCATCATTTCAATCACTGCCCTGTTCCTTCATTCTTTCACAGCCCTCCACAGCAAGAACACCCAGGATAATATTTAGTACAGTTGTGCTCACATCTTCAAACACTGCAGTTAGGTGTTTGAAATCAAATGTGTAATTATGGTCGTGGAAAGCGACATCTGATTCCAAAGAAACCTCATGTTCCCCTGGCTATAATTAGAGAGCAAGGTTTGCAGCACAGATTTTCCCATGAAAGCCAGTTCAAGTGAAGCTTCTGTTCTTGCAAAGGGGTTGCTGGAGGTGGAGATCGTGATGAAATGATTTGACATCGGTACGCCTTCTCGTTATCAATCATGAAATCGAAAAGCACAAAATATGTGCAAAGAATTATTGTCTGAGGGCTGGCTGAGTGGCGCGATGGTTAAACCCTGGCTTGGGAAGCCAGCAGCCCCAGTTCGAGTCCCACATATGAGGGCCAGTGACACTGCCCTCAAAAAAAAAAAAAAAATTATTGTTTCAAGTTCCTGATAATAGCCTTCCAATTTATCTGTCTCTGAACAGGGATAAATTAAATCAAGGAAGGAAGGTTACAAACACACACAGAAACCCGTGGACCAATGTGCACAGAAGTAAAAATTGTCTCTTACATGCCTCCAGAGGCTAAATGGGAAACTGGTATCTTTGGATAAAATTAGACATTGTTTTGAATAATCTTACAGGTCCCTGAAGCTTAAAATTCATAATAATAGAAGTGAGAGTGAGATGACCAAGAACTCAGAGGTTTTCCTACTTCCTATTTAAGGACTGTCCATGTAAATCTTCTCAAAACTGGATTTCCCCACTGCCCTTGGAAGGTTTTCGTAATTAGCATATTTAGCTGTACCATGTTATACTGCTACAGGAAGAATCCCATTTGTCAGCAGTTTTAAACTTTGCCAAATAAAGGCTTATTGGCAAACGGCAGTGAACACTCTGATAATGACCCAACTTTAGAAAACACACACCCTGCTGTGTTGTATTCAAGCCACAGTTCTATTGAAATAAAAAAGAGACAATGCCTGCTTTCAGACACTAGAGATCCTTTGTATTCCAATAAAAGTCTAAATTAATGTTTTAAAAGGTTATTGCTATTTTTTCCCGTTTAGCTGGCATCATTTGTAAGTCCTATTTAGACAAAGTCCTACGTTATTTTACTATTTCTTTTTGTACAAAAGCTAGTATTTGATTGTGTTAGATGATCAGCTTCTGGTTTTCATTAGACAAACCTGAAATACCCTGTTATTAAGATTAAACAAAAAAATAGTTGTTTTCTTATTCTGAAACCTATTATTTGGAGGCTGTGCTGACCAGAGGAAAAGAAATCAACGTTGTAAAACCTGACAGAGATTCTTCAAGAGGAGCAACATAACCTCAGTGCTGTACTTGGGTTGCTTTTGTACGCCAGCCCTTCCTAGAACTGACAATAGGAAAGAGAGATCATTCGATTCTTTGAATTAGCAGTACTTTATTACAAAGGGAATTTCAAAGTGCAAAATATATGGCAAAATATATTGTTTGCCTATGTAATGTCAACATTCCAGTAAGGTGCTCCTGAGAACCTGCAATGGCACTGGGACCTAAGGGTTATGAGGTCTTACATCTCCACTTACACTTAGCCTGGTGTTTACTTAATATAAGTCTCAAACTGAGTCATTGGCAAGTGAGGAGCAGCCAGGAACATGTTGAGGTCAAGGTAACATTCACAAATCAGGACTTCCCTACCTCTCCCACTCTCAACTGGGCACTCTAGCCCCCTCTGACTATTCCCTAATAGATCAGAAATCCTCTAGGGCATCTCATATGGACTCTTCCTCTTGACTTATTCTTAATGGTCCATTGGACCTCACCTTAGAAGTCATCTTTCCAGGACACCTATCCCAGCCTACCGAAGAGGGCTTAGGTGCCTCTGCCAGGCAACTTGTTAACTTTTATAATTCTAATCACACCATATTGCGATGCTCTCTGGACCTCTATTGACTTCTCACACTAGACTATGAGCAACTTGATGCTAGAAAGCATGTTTTCATTGTTACATTTGCTGCATCTAGCCCACTGCATGCCATATAATAGGTGTTTAATAAATTATTAAATTAGTATCTCCTCAGACTAGCTTTCTCGGCTGTCCCCTTGCCTTGGCCAGTTTTCTCCAGTTCTCTCACAGCCAGCTGTGATGATGGCTGGCTCCCGCCAGCGCTCACAGAGGCAGCCCCATTGGGGAGTCAGCCAGGGTGCCAGCACTACTGCAGTACCCACCGTTGTCAGCGTCCAGGCTGCCCATGCTTCGTGTTTGTGGTGCTCCCCGGGCTGATGCACAAACCCCTGATTCCGATGTTGCATCACCTCATTTGTTTGCTTATTTTATTTTCTGTGTCGTTGCACCACCACCCTCATTTCTAGAACATTCTAAGCATGGCTGTTAGGAGGTAGTAAGGGCAGCAATCTGAAGGCCAGAGGTCTGCTGTGCTCAGAATCACCTCCTTCTCTATGCTAGTGGCTCAAACTCACGGGTCTTGCTTCTCATCCCTGAGATTGAGGTTTTGCTCAGGATACTCTGGCTCCTCGTTTCAATGGACCTTAGTGGGATTTCCCTTCCCTATGTCCATTCGATATACCCAAACATACCCATGTGCTTAGCCTCTCCTACTCTGAAAAGCTGTCTGTCAATAGACAATTGCTCCCTTGCATTTCAGAAGAGATAACAAGGATCTTAGTAGTAGGGTTGCCAGATAAAATGCAGGGCACTCAATTAAATGTGAATATCTGATAAACAACAAATACATTTTTTAGTATAAGGACATTCCAAATATTGCATGGGATATACTTGTACTAAAGAAGTGTTCTCCACTTTAGCCCAAAATCAAACAACTCCCCAAAAGTGATGATGGTATTGTCATGTCATCCTTTATCCCCATATACCTGAGTTTATTTTAAGCCTTTGAGTATTGAATAACTAACAATAAAAGTATAAATTGTCACCAGTATGGGGAAATCAGGCCAGATGTTATATGAGATATACTAAAAAAAAAAAAAAAAATACTCACTGCTTAAATGACATTCAAATTTATCTCGGTGGCCTGTATTTTATTTTCTACATCTGGCAACCCTAGTCCTAAATCAAAAGCATCAAACAGCCATTTGAAGGACAGGGACAGTGATGTTCCCAGCATGTCCCTAAAATGATATCCCTTAAGGTGGCCCTTGATGAAACAGATGGAACTGCCAAGTGTATTTGACCCCCTGAGCCCATAAGCTTACCCTAATCCAGATTGCTTTCTGGGTCTAAAGGGAGGACAAGTCACCTCGTCAAGTTCTAGATGCTGAATATGTCTCACATATGCATCTGAAGTGATGAAAGATCTTTTGGGTACTGAACCACAAAGAGAGAAAAGTCTAGAGGCTACTTCTAGACTTTTATTCTGGTAGTACTACTTCCAGCTCTAACATATTGGAGTTGAGAAGTGCTTACTGCATAAAACAGTTTTGATTTAAAGTCAGAAAAATTCCAGGAGTATCTTCTGAGACTTAGATCAAAGAAAATCCAAGGTTCACATGTCTGGTCTCCTGCTAGCCATTCTGCCCTGGGGATTGGCTTGGGCTCACCTCAGCCTGTTCATGTTGAGCAGAAGTGCTATGCTTCAGCCCAGAGCTAAGCACCTCATACAAGACGATGATGGTGTTTTCATGTTGTCCTTTATTCTTCATCTTCCTGGACTTATTCTAAGCCTTTGAGGATTGAATAACTAACAAGAAAAATATAAATTGTCAACAGTATGGTGAAATCAGACCAAGGCAAGAATGTGAAATGAATTAACGTGAACAGGGTAGGCTTTTAATTTTCTTCCCTCAGCCCTGGCTTTTGTGCTTGCCATGAGTCTAATGGAGTCCCAGACAAACCATGCCAATGCCTGAGCACTTGTAATAAAACAAGAGGAGATAAAGAGGGATGAAATCATCCATGGGAGCAGGAAGCAATTAACCACATAAAGAAAGTGAAACATCATCAATGATAAGCCTTAGTAGCAATTTACTCAGGTTGGGGAATTTTTTGTTCTGAAGGTTTTCAATAAGTTTTCCTAGTTTTTTGCAGCTTCCTTAAGCCAAAAGATTTTTTTTTTTTAAGACAGAATTATGCAGTCATTACTGCCCACATACCCTGGTCTTTATTGCATCATAGAAATGAGATGTGGGTGGAAAGAGTGGGAATAGGAAACAGAGATTGAAATTTCAAAGGTCCTTATGTTTGCCTTTGCCTAAGCTTTTTGTCTTATTTTTGTCTTTCCCATCATCTCAAATTGGCTTCAGAGGCTGAGCTTCTGTACTGTTGTTCTGAAAAGCAACAGTTGCTGCTGACCAAAATGATTAGGAGTAGGTACAAGGGAGATGTAGCTCAAGAAGCCTGATTCCAGGTTTTCAAATTACCCTTCTCTTGGGACCAAAAGATTCTTTGTGATTTTCGATAAAGAATGTAAGATGGTTGCTAGCAAGAATCTGTAGGATGAGATTCCAGAATCTACTCTCAAGTCTACTGCAGAACAGGGCTGCCAAAGGTGCTGCTGCTACTGCCACGATGAGGAAGCTGTTTGTCAGATCAGGAGGCCTCCCTTATTTACTTGTATAGATAGAGGACTGTCTCCATTTGCAGTGCTAAGTTAGTTCCTGATCCCAGAACAGCATCATTGTGCTCCAGTCAGGAAACCTCATGTGCCAAATCCGGAAGCTGCCACTATAGCTTTAGGGTCCTATATCATGCCACTTCTTCTACTCCCAAGAAGCCGTTTCAGCTAAATCAGCAAACCTGAGATGGTGTGGTTCCCCAATGCCAAATTGGCTATGATCCACATTGATAAAATACACGCCCCATAAACCCATTGATCCCAGTTCAAATTTTAAGTCCCATGTGATTGCATCTGATGTGGAACCTAAATCAAACTTGGATCACCAGCTGAAAATGAATTGGGGGAATTTTTGTTTTAGCTTTATGCTCTCCACAGGAAAGGGAAGTCACACTAGAAGGAAATTGGAAAGGATATTCTAAGCCAAACCTCCATATAACTGCATTAGATCTCATTCTTATTTCTCCACATTCATCTTTGAAAATTTCAACCTTTTTTTGTTTGTTTGTTATACAGGGAATTACATACCGGGGGTGCCAAAAAATGTATACATATGACTTGCATTCATCTTTTGTGTATCGGTATACATTGAGTATTACAATTTTAATACAGTTTTTTTTTCCTTTTGTAAAGTGTGTATACATTGTTTTGGCACCCTCTGTATTTAGTCCACCTTTTAACATACTCCCAAAGTCTAGAACATTCGTAAATAAGTGCTTAATAAATATCTATACAACAAAGAAAAAGAATTTAACATGGTTGAATGTTTTTTACTGTCTCATACATATCAAGAAAGAAGAATTATTATGTTTGGTATAGTAATTGTTGGATACTACTGTCTTAACACGGGTGGTGAGTAATAGCTTAATATATCTGATTTGTGTACAAATTTGTGTTAGCAGAGCTAATTTGGTCCATAGTACATTATAAATAGATATGGAAAAAAGTTGTATTAGAACATGGTTCTGGTCTATTTCCTGTTTAAGGAACTGTAAGCACCAAATGACTTATCACAGGCAACAAAAGTTGCAGAATAATTAAATAACTATTTTCAAGAGTGCTGGGAGTTACTATATGAGTAAAGTGTAACCAACTACTTTTCCCTTTCTTGGAAGACTGAAGAAAAAACAATTTACGTTGTAGAATGTGTTGTGAAATCTCTTTCTCATCAGCATTTTATGGTAGAGAAGAGGAATCTTTCCCAAGTGTTTGGGAACAGGCCCAAGTGTTTGAGAAAAGCAGGGAGGCTCAGCCATACAAATCAAGTAGTCTAGAACAGTGTCAAGTTTTCAGGAGGATTCACAAGTTCTGAAGGTCATACATTCACAAGTTCTCTAACTAGAAAGCCCCTGGGGCCCTTCCTGCACTAGGTTCAGAGGTTCTTCCTGTTCAGGCATTTCCAAGTGAGGATGCCTTATCAAACCCAACCCCTGGTGGTTCACCATGCAGCAACATTATTCACCAGCTCCCCCATCTTTCTCACCCTCTCTTGAACACTGGCTGATCTCCTGGGGGTAAGGAAAACAGGAAGACCGAAATAAGATCTCCCATTAGCAGCCATTAGGAGCTCAACTGTTCATAGCTCAGCAGCCACTGACATAGATTTTTCATAAATTTCCTGAGTAGCCTGTGGAACACAAGATAAAGAGCAGTTATTTTGCTCCCTCTTTTAGAGATGGCATAAATAACTTCCTTTGGCCACACAGCTCTAGAGTTAGGAGCAGAACAAAGATCTTCTAGTCCAGGGACAGTAACATGAGCTCAGGTGGCTGCCTGGAAATTAGCATTTGAAGAGGGTGATGATGGAGTAGGTTTCAGGGGTACAGGATATGGGCATCAGCATGGAATACAGTAAAGGGTATTTTTGTTCATTTTCTGTATTGCACTTTGTTTCACTTCACTATTTTTTGGTGTTCCGTCTTTGGTAACAATAGAAGGATTTTAAGTCGTACAAAGGAGGATCCTATGTTTGTATTAGCCTAAATATATTAGAGACTTCTTTTGACCCTAATAACTCCAAGTTGGGTAACATTTACCATGGCCATTTTGTTATTTTTTTTTTCTTTTTGTTTTTTTTTTTTTTTTAAAGATTTTATTGGGAAATTGGGGAAGGGGAACACAGTGTTTTTCCAGGACCTATCAGTTCCAAGTCAAGTTGTCCTCCAATCTTAGTTGTGGAGGGCGCAGCTCATCTTCAAGTCCAGTCGCTGCTTTCAATCTACTTGTGGGCTGGGGAGGGGAGGGGCACAACCCATCATCCCATACGGGAATCAAACTGGCAACCTTGTTGTTAAGAGCACGCACTCTCACCAGCCAAACTGTCCTGCCACTTGTTAGCAGCTCAGCTCGTGTGCAGCTCACCGGCCCATGTGAGAATCAAACCAGCGACCCTGTTGCTCAGAGCTCTCGCTCTTAATGAACTGCGCCACCCAGCTGGCCCTACCATGGCCACTTTCTAATCATTCTGTTTAAAATGGGAATGCTAGAGGCTAAAGAGCAGTTATATAGTCATTGTCTTGATGAATATAGGCATACGTGGCAAAAAGTGTGGAAGGGGAGTTTTTTTTTTCATAAAAGGAGACTGCCTTTTGCTATGATTAGCATATAAAAAAGACTTAAAAAATGAAGGAACCAAGTATTAATAATGTTCAGTAGTAATTTTCAGGTTTAACCCAATCCTCATTTTCTAATTTGCTCATAATAATACACATTAGTCAAGTGATAAATATCAACCATAAACACCCATAGTTTCCTCCTCTCTGCCCCCACCCCGAACTCAGACACACACACACACACACACACACACACACACACACACACACACCACACACACACACACACACACACACAGAGTATGTATATTATATTCGAAGGGAGACTGAATGGTCAGTGAGTTTGTGGACAGTACAATACTTGTTATTCTTCTTCTATCTGAGAGGCCAGCAACAAAGGAATTCCACAGCTTAGCTCATGTGAGGGAACTCTTTCTGGCTCCCAGTAAATGTGTCGTCCAGTTCTCAAAATGCACAGGCTAAAGTAAACTTAGACTCTTATCCAAAGCCTTTGCTGAGAAAACAAAGGAATTAGGTTTTCCCTAAAGATTTTCCTAAACCAGTTAGATTTGTTTCTTTTGATTCAGGCGTATTAAAGACAGTAAGAGAAATTTAGTCTTGGGAATTACTATTTTAAACAAAGACCAAAAAGAGTGGTGTCTATTTTTAAAGCCTCCTCATTCCTCTCCAGTAACCAAGTGCGAGGTCATTTGAATTCTGTTTCCAGTGAATGCAGTTAACTTGATTTCACTCTACAGTTCAGTAGCCTGTCCTTTATACCTACCTGATTTCTATGATATTAAATATATACAACATTTCCTTTCCTTTTAGCCTGGTTTCCACTTCTTTGTATCTGTGATCTATAAGATGGCCTGCCCAAGCTCATGGAAAATTGACGACACTGAAAGAGAATTGCTGTAGTTAAGCTTCCCTGCTGGCACTTTTTAAAACAGCAGTGGAAAAAAATAACAGGGCACTAGTCAGATGTGATTTTTGGCAGACTCTTCACTCAAGCTGCTTAGGGTATCCCCAGAAATTATAAACCCTCAGAGGTGTTCAGGGCACAGTAAATAATGCAAGATACAATTATTTTAATGTTCATCCTATTGATTCAGCTCTTTTCTCTGCAAGTTTTTAGCAACATGGATTTCGATCTAAGTAAAAGGTCAGCTTTGAAGTAAGTGTCAAGTTATTTACAGGAAATGGAGCAGAAAGTGAGCCTTCATGCACTTTGAGATGTCTCTATTATTCAGGAGAAAATGAACTGTTATCAGTCAAAAGGAAAACAGATGTTTGCCTCCTTACATGAAAGTTAAATAAATATCTATCATACCTGAAGTAGGCTATTAACTCCGAAATTTGAAATTCACCAAGGTCTGTCTTCCCCAGCTTTGGATAGGAAAGCTGGAAATAAACAAGTGTGAGTTAAGGTTCTAAGTAAATATGTAGCAGCAGTAGTTTGAGGGGAGGTATGGAAGACTGCCTAGTATGATAATCATGGTAGTTTCGTTTTTTTCCAATATGGGATGCTAACTAGACATTGGTGATAACTACCTAATCAACATTTTTAACTATTTAATTTTTTGACAGTTGTAATCTAAATTGACTTCAACTCATGTCTGTGTAACTGTGTATGTATTACATATATACATATAACTAGATCTGTCTGAGGGAAGTGGCAAATTGAAGTAATTATGGGGCTCATTTTGTAGGGGAAAAAAGAGGAAGCGGAGAAATCTGACAGTGAGGAAAAGGAAAATATAGAAAATTGTAACTTACTATATAGATTTATATTTAGGTATAGCTTGGGCTTCCTCAAATGTTATGTCTATTTCTAAGTCTTCTGACATACTCTAGGTCAGAAAACTGACCCCGAGATGTGTTTAGATGGTCACATAGAGTGAGTTCACTTACACCTTAGTGCAAGATTACTTGGTTCTATGTTAGTTACCAAAGTTTAGTTCAATAGTAATGTAGTTCAACAAATATCTAGTAAGTACCCACTGTATCCTGGGCCCTTTGCTAGGTGCAGGGGGTCCACAGTTCATCTCAATATTATCTATACAGTGTTTTCTTGCTGTTAAAATGATCTCCTGGTCCAATATCTAAAGCAATAACAGCAAGGTAAAAATGCAATACGAGACCTCTAGCTTACACATTCCATGCCTGACACCAGGGTCTCTTGAGATCAAGTGAGCATGGTGGGGATTTATTTGGCCAAGAGACCAGAGGCAGGTAATTCTTCCAAGTCGTGTGGCTGAGGAAGGCCAGGAAAATGCTGCCTCTGTGGTGGTCAAACATTCAAGTGTTAGGATCAGGAAGACTTGGGTTACAAGGCACGCATCCTTCATTCGGTCATTCCCAAACCCCAGCCCTGGACACCATAAAAAGAGAATCATATTGTTGAAAGGGTGGGTGCTCTGATTCAGAGATGTGTCACTTACAGCAATTAAGAGCACTACCCTGAGCAGTGAACCAGAATCATCCCTCCTCCAGAGGTAGAAAAGAATATGCCAATTCTCATTTAGGAAATAAAGCCACATAAATTATAAGAAAACCTGACCTTTACTTTAAGTAAGTATTCACTTTTCTCCCAGCACGAAAGTACCATAAGAGCATTACTATAGTTCAAAACAATAAAAGAGACCTGGGTTAGAACCTCACTTCTGCCGTCTACTAACTGAGTAAACTTGAGCAAATTATTTACCATCTCTTAAGTATCAGTTTCCTGCTCTGTAAAGTTGTCGTTATACTAAGATCTAACTCATAGGAATGGTGTGAATATAATAAGATAATGTATATCCATTGTTGGTGCAATGTCTGGCATTGGGTAAAGAGTCGATAAATGCCAGCTGTTATCATTGCTATTTCTATAGTTGGGAAACCTGATGGGCTGTAGATGTTGTGGATCTAATACCCGAAACATGCCTGAAACTCAACTTTCAGAAGGAACCTTTGCTGTTTATTCTAATACATGATATAGTGGCAAATGAGGAAATAGCAGTCAGTGGTATTTGTTACTTTCCATGGTAACCATTTCTGTTTCCCCCTCTTAACTGGGGAAAATAAGGGCAATATCGGCTGAATTAGCTGGAGCATGCCATTCACTTTTTACCACAATGTGGTAAGAATAGGGAATATCATTATAAAATTTCTATGTACCAAGCAGTTGGAAATGTCAAATAGAATTTTTGGGAAAGAAAGGTAGATCAGTTTATGTACAGCAAAACTTTATTGACTCATTTTTTCATTTTAAAATAACATTTGGACAAGACTGATTGATTTTAATTATGTAAGGAGCATGATTGTCTAAACAGATAAATAATTCTAGAAACTTAATGACCTTGGAACCTTTAACCTGGCAGGGGAGAAAGATAATAAACAAGTAAATAAATGAATAAATAAACAAACAAATAAACAAAGTGTTTATAGTTTGCAATAAGAGCTAGAAAGGAAATAAATAGGGTTCTGTGCCCTGCCACTTACTAACTATGTGATCTTGAGTAAGTCACAGATCCATAGAATACTAGAATTGAAGATATATTTGAGATCCATTATAAAGACATTATGAATTATAAAGCACAGAACAAAGAATGACTATCAGCAATATCTAATTATAAATCATTCTTACCTGATAATATAAGTAGCCTTTACAGACATCTATGAAATATTTGTATTCCTCATTTGAAGTACAATATGTTCCCTAAAAACATAAAACTCATTTCATTTTGATCTACATTTTAATATTTTCACTATGTCAAACTGATTTTCTGCCAAGTCAACTGACCTAGAGAAGGCTGAATGTTCATAGTCTTTCATAGGGAAAACAATCAAGGTATGTAATGATTATATGGGCTTCTTCTCAGATTCATGGAAACATGCAAATGGTTGAGAAATAGATCTAGGTGCTTGTGAAACTTTAAAATAATAATAATAAAGACAAATAAAATAAGAAAAGGTAACAAATATTTTACTTTTCAAGTGTAATTAGCTACTTGTTCCGAGATGGCAATTAACAAAAATTGAAATTACAATATAAACCTCTAGAAAACTGAAACAATATATCGGGTTGTCGGGAAAGTCATGATGTACTTTTTCTATGTTTTTCATTGCAAAAATGTGTCATGACTTTTCCGACAACCTAATATTTATTCCATGTTAATAGAACTATTCCTTGTAATGTTCTCTTGTAATTTTTTCATATGTTCAATATTGAAATTAAAAGTATTTCCATTTGATAGGAAACATTTCATTAACATCAAATAAATTCATAGCCTCACTTTTTCATTTAAAATTCTGAGTGTAGTCTCATATTCACAGAGCTTAATTAATGTCTGTGAAATGCATTAAGTGCCATGAATGAAAGTTATCAAAACATATCTTTACCCAGGAGAGACCACTTAAAGTTGTTTTGTCTTATATATTTCACATACCTCCTAGCAGAGTAATCATGCATATACAAAAGGCACTCACTATACATCATCAAATGATATTAACACTTATGTAGTCATATTTCAATTTTACTGTAATATTTCCTCCACAAGCATCACAGAGTAGTAATATCTTGAATATCATGTTCAGGATTCAATGTAAACTTTATCAGGGTTTCAGACAGAGCTCATACTACCAAACACAGAAGAGCCTAATGTGTAACCCAAATACCAAAGTGAACCTTTACAATGAGAATTGTAACATAATAGCAGACCAGAACACCCAAATGTGCTGACGAATTCATCCTTCCCTACCTGTAGGGAAGACAATTTACAAGGTCAATTACTTGTTAAATATGGACTCAGAGCCATGGCATTTGGTCAGAACATGGTATGTGGCTGCTGTCAGAAAGCTAAGAGCAAGCCATATCCATCTCCGTTGTGGATTTATGTTTGCAGAATGACTAGTATCGCTTTCCATGGATAATGCTGAGACACACTAACAGATTCCTAGTCTTTGAGATTCCCTTTTTTGTTATTGTGATGCTGACCATCTCATTATACTTGTATCACCAAAATGCCTAGTAGGAATTTAATAAACATTTCTAACATCAGAAAAAAAATGAGCCTTGCTTAAGGTGACCCTTGATGATTGTTGTTAAAACAATGGGTAGAAATTACAAGGAAGTGTATTTTATAGTTTTATGTTTATTTTTTTATTTTTATTTTTTTAAAAGATTTTATTGGGGAATTGGGGGAGGGGAACAGTGTGGGGGAACCAGGGAAGGGGAACAGACAAGTTGCTGTCCTTTTGTTCTTCAGTCTAATTGTGGAGGACATTGCGTCACTGGCCCATGTTGGTATCGTCATTGTGCTCTTCCCAGGTGAGGCAGATCAGTTGCCGACCTCTGGACAGCCACTCTCGGCGGCTCTTGGCAGCCCATGCTGGCGGCCGGCTACTCACGCTGGCGCCGGCCCTTCACTGTAGCCTATGGCAGCTCACTGCAGCAGAGGCTGCAGCCCACACCGTTGCCGGCAAGCACAGCAGCCCAGCTCCAGGTGGAGCTGTTGTTCCCCATCTTAGCTGTAGAGGGCAGTGTCACTGGCCCTCATATATGGGATCCGAACAGGAGCCCTGCTGCTCAGAGCCGGCATCCCAAGCCAGCTCTTAAGCAATGCTCCACTCGGCTGGCCCTGTTTGTTTGTTTGTTTGTTTGTTTGTTTTGAAGAGGAGAAATTTTCATTTGAAAAGACCTCAAATCAGAAGAAACAGTTTGAGCAGGTGGATATTTCCCTCCCTGTATTTAAGGCAAAGACTGAAGGACCACTTGTAGGAAATAGAGTATATTTCTACTTAGAGTTTTAAAATCTTAAGGTTTTTTCTTCCCCTTAAAGAGGAATCTCAAGCCTTGAATGTAGAGATGGCAGCAGATATTCTAACTACAGCAAGTTATTCTTAAATGCAACTAAAATCCAAGTTCTAGATCTTACTTCATCTTTCATGCCCCTGGATTGGATCCTTCATCCAGAACTAAAACAGCAAACCATGGTACCTATCATGGCTTGGAAAACTTAGATCATTTTGGAATGTTTTTACTTTTCCCTCCCTAACGTCTTGCCAACTGGAAGATTGTGATGAGGCATGAGTTAGAGTAAGCTGTTGAGTGAGAAAAGAGAAAAAAGTGTCACATACCCTTCTTGGGTTATGATTTCACTAGAAAAATGGCGTTCCGTTGGAAGTCTACTTGAAAGAACATTCTGTGGCTCAGTGATATAGATAGCTGCTCTGGTTTAGCCTTCTGCACAAGAAGCCCTTCATGGAAGAATTGGTAGCCAGTGTCTTCCTATTTGGAGTCTAAGTACTAAACACACACACACACACACACACACACACAAACACACACACACATGCCTGTGTGCATACATAGTGCACACATGTGCTCACACACACACATGCACACACAGAGTAAATGTTGGGAAAATAATCTTCACATCAGGTGATAAAAATGGAATTTTTCATGGGTTTATATCTTCTACAGCCATAGGACATTTTATCTGCCCATTATTTTGCTCACTTATGCCCTGGGAACCATTATAAACTATCTGGGATTATATGAGCTGAGAGAATCATTTTGTACTCCTCAGCTACAAGAAGGTAACTTTTACATTACGCCTAGTAGTTCTTAGCCTTGGCTAAGCATTAGAACCATCTGGAGAGCTTTAAAAATTGCTGATAGCTGTGTTTCAACTCCAGCGATCTTGATTTAGTTTGTCTGGATTGTGACACAAGTGTTAGGATTTTTAGAAGTTTGTGCAGATTACTCTAATATACAACCAAGGACTCAAACTAATGGTACAGAACAGTGGTTCTCAAAGTATGGACCAGCAGTATCAGCATCACTGGAAACTTGTTAGAAAAACAAATTCTCAGGCCACACCCCGCATATACTAAATCAGAAACTTAGTGGGTGGGGCCCAGCGCTCTGTGTTTTAAAAAGCACTACAAGTGATTTTATTGTACTCTGAAGTTTGAGAACCACTGATCTAGAATGAAGAGACCTCTCTTTACTCATTTTAAGAATGTTCTTTGAAAAAGGTAAGTGGGAATTTAATCAATTTGGGGTGTGTGTGTGTGGTGAAGGAGTCCATTTTATAGGCTGGTATGGAGTAATATAAATCTCTGATTTTACTATAGAGGTTATCCTATATATTCTTTTTCCAAGTATGATGATTGATAACTCTTGAATTAAATACTGTGTGGTGTATTTGTATTAGTCTGGATAATGTATAGCACATCATTCAATCGAAAAAAAAAATAAAAGAAATTCCAACAATAGATTGTCCTAAAAAATAGACTATAATTAAAATGTTGACCTATGCCATACTAGAAGGCAGCTTTAATTCTTTTTTCATGCATGAAATCAAAAACCATTTTGGACTTCCTTCACACCTACTCTGTATATTTTTTTGTCAATGCCACGTATCAATTTTGGTTTGTATTGAGCTGACTTATCTTTGATTTGTTCTTCATTCATTGTTACATAGTAAAGGTCAATCAAATGCTGTTTTGCTCTAGGGTGAAGAAATAACTCAAGTTATTTACTTGCTTATTATTTGTCTTCTGGTTAGATGCTGTGTGGTAATTGTAAGTCGAAAGCATGATTGTAGAAAAGGCAATGGAGAGGCCTGGGAGCAATAGGCCCTGTGGGCTTGATGAATAGACTCTGTATAACAGCTTAGTGTCAGCAAACTCTAACACCTGTGTGAGTGAGATGGCTCATAGGTGTGTCAAGCAAGATGATGGTGTGAGCACTTTAGAATTGATGTGTGTGATGATTCCAGTGAACAAATGATGAAGCAAATTAGGGCCCCGCTATTTCATATAGGGTCCGGTGTCACCTGGAAGCTGTGAAGAATCATAGACTCTCAGGTCCCACTCCACATTTGCTGAATCAGCATCTGTAGGTTAAGATTTCCCGGTGACTTGTATGTATATTAAGGTTTCAGAAGCCCTGAGCAAAAGATAATTTCATGTAATGATGTCTGTTTTCTTCTTTTTGGTCTGTTGGAATGGAACATGCTACTTGTGCAGCAAGCAGCCTGTACTCTTCTCCATTCTCATGTTTCCAATGGAAACAATAGGATCACTAGGATGGGAAGTCAGCAGGAATAGCTGACCAAGAAAGGAAGTTTAGGTTGAACAAAGGTTTGGTTCATTTTTATAGCCCCTAGAGGAAGAACAATAGTGTACAGAAGCTGTTAATGATGGGCTGGATTCGAAGGCAGTAATTGGTGCCAAAATCCAAATGTGTTTTTACTCTAAACTCCCTCCAGATGTCCAGTTATATGGCAGAATTTCCAGCTGGTAAGAACCCCACAGAAATGGCTGGTCACTAAAATATATTTAAATATAAAATACATCCATATTAACATTATTTTAAATTTCTCCTGCGCTTTTAATAATTTCATTAACTTTCATTAGGCAGCAAATTATTTGGTGCTGATTGAAAATGTCTAGTTGACCTTGATGGAGAGATTTTAGCAGAGATTGTGCTCTAACAGCTCACACAGGTAACTATGGCAACTCTCCATTTCAGTTATGAACATGTCATACAAACCCTAAGTGAAAACAGCTTCAGCCTATCAGTCCTCTTTAATAAGTAATCCAATAATAGTGGACCATTCAACCCAGAGAAAAGGCTTTCTCTTAACTGAGCAGTAATTGAAATGGCACCAAGTCGGGAGATCTATGGTCTTAACATAGTGGCCAGCCAGTTAGACTGATATCCCTGAGTTCAGCAAATCACCCATCCACTTTACACAGATAAAGAGAAACCACATAGAACTGCTCAGGTAATTTTGCTCACCCTTACTCTGTTCCTGTCAGGCTAAACTTTGCAAAAGGTTCCAAGAAACAGTGGGTGTGATTTCCCTAATTTGCAGATGGAAACACTGAGTCAGCAAGAGGTTTGGAGACTGCTGGGACCATGCCTGAAATAAGTGTACTGACCATGCTGCTCAAGCCTTTTGCTCTTATCCACCATTTGCTTCCCCTTACTCACATGCACTGTCATCACACTTAGTTGCCTACTCAGAGACACTCATGGGTTCCCCACTGCCTGTATTACAGTGTGCACATGGCATTAAAATATGGTCGGCCCTCTGCCTACCTCATGGCATGGTTTAGGGGCCACATGCCCCATAATCCAGTTTCGTTGATCCTCACATATGCCCAGCAATTTTATTCCTCTTTGACTTTGCTTGAGCTCATCCTTCACCCTGAGCTGCTTGTAATTACTTGGTCTCCCATATTGGAATCCTTCCGGCTCAGCTCAAATTATCTCTCTCCTGGGAAGTTCTTAGTCACCCTAATCAGAAGCAGGTGCTTCCCCAGCACTCCAGGAACTTTTGGTTCACGCCTCTGTTGTAGCATTGACTATAAACTGACTCCTGTTGCAGTGACATTATAAACCTCGTACGGGTAGGGACCATGTCAGTGTTGTGTTGCTCACGCGACATCCTCAGGGCTTAGCACAGTGCCTAGCACGTGAGAGTGCTCAATCAGTATTTGTTGAATGAATAAATATGTAAATTACGTTTATATTGTATCCCAGCCAATCTGAAATGATGGTATTCCTCTGCACTTTCTAAGTGCTTCCCAGTCCACAGGGTCCAACTCAAGCACAATACACTGTCAGAGCCCTTCTCTAATTTTCAAAGTCTAAAATAACATCTCCTCCCCCACCCCAACCCCCGATACAGTACTTGCTTTCTCTACTACTCCTTTCGCTGCTGTCATTTTCTCTCACAGAAGTTTATCTTTCTGTTTCCTCATTGCTTATCTTTTCAACTCAGCCCTTTATGTTCCTGGTGACTAGGGATGATGTCCTCTATCCCTCAGACCTCCCAGCATAACACCTCGCACATCACAGATGCTTCCTAGCTCATGAGTCAGCGTATTAGCAGAAGCCTTACTCTCAGAAGGAAGGCGTTTTCCTGGTGCCCAGGAAAAGGCTGTACCTGAAGTGTTCCTGTTCCGCATGTGAATAAGAAGTCTCTGCAGGCCTCTGCCTCTCTAACCCTGCCCACCAGTGCAGTAACAACTAGAACCTAGGCCCTTCGCTTCCCAGCAGGTAGGCATCCTTTAAAGAATACTTGGATCCCTTATTTTCTTCTTCAGCCTCATGGCCAGACTTGCATTATTGCCTGGCCTAACATGGTACCAAAAAAGCCACTCTGGAGTATGACAGGAGAGGGAAGAGGAGATGATTAAGAGCCTCATGCTATGCTTCTCTCACTGAAGGACCTTTGCTCATTGCCTTTCACTTCATCGTTAGAAACATGTCAAAGGCTGCTGGAGGTCATAGATAACACAAACTGTTCATGACTCACAACAAGCAGATAGCATTGATTCATTCAGGGTTTCGGGATGTGTGTGCCAACCCAGCACACACATAATAGGACCTGCCTTCTACCTCTCCATCAGCACCCCAGACTCCGGAGAGACTAGGTACACAGATGTGAGGGCCTGCTTCTGTAAAATGGTTGTTGGTCCAGTTGGGATCGGAACCTGGCTCCTCTAGCAGCCTCCCATTATGTTAGAGGTGTCCCCTCATACCTCTTTTGCACCTTCTCCTAACAACTCCCAGGAGGCTGCGACATGGGAACAGGAGGAAGTATGTCTGCACCACCTCCGTGCAGTGTGGCTCAGGGATCTCACCGCCTATAGGTCACCCCGTACAAGCCAAAGTGCTTCTGCTTGAACCATAAAACAGTCTCTGTTCAGTGTCTGTCCCTTCCCCTCTCTGTTTGCTCCCCTGCCACTGCCCTCCTAGAAATCTGTATAATGAACTTTTCAGGTCATTGAAGGGCAATTCATGAACCCCCTTAGGAAAAGCTAGCCATGTCATTTCTCCCTAAGTGGTGGCTTAATGGCTACAACTGGATGATGTTTTATCAAGAGGCAATAATAAAATGGGGCTCGTGTAATATGTAATAAAGGGTCCAAATTAGGAGATAAGTGCCAATCAGTATGGCCATTGCCCATTCTTACCAAGAGATGATGTAAGAGGAAACAAAGAAGCAAAAGAAGCCCAGGACTGAATATCTTGAGAAAGCTACATACACAAGCAGCTTCTTATAGCAAACTATGAAAGGTTTAGCATTTGATTTCTGGTTCCACATTTACTCCTTTAAGAATTTCTGTAATCTGTGACCTTCCTTCCTTCCCCCTCATATCCTTTTACTAAATGTATGCACACATATTCATGTGTGTGCACTCTTCTCTCTCTCTCTCTCTCTCCCTCCCCCCACCCACCCCCCACACGTTTGACTTTAAATAGACAAAACCATGGTGATGATGAGATGGCATGGCATCTATAGAGTTTCATCCTTTTAAATGTGCTTTCTCGTGGATTGTCTAAGTAAATATTTAAAGCCACCATTCGAGTTAGGTAAAGGAGGTGTTATGACTGACACTTCACAGACGGAACCTGAGGTTGATTTGCTATGATTTGCTACTGTACCCCACGGGACTCAACCAGAGAGCACACTGTGTCATACTGGCTTTCACGTCGCTCTTGCCAACATAGCTGCGAGTCTTACTCAGGCCTGTCTCTCAGTTCCTAGCATGGCGCAGAGGAACACTGTGTGTGTTGGAGCGAGGGAATAGGTGACGGTCATTTCTAAATCCTGTTGTCTCCTGCAGTTACTCCTAATGCCTGCTGGTGAAGCCTGTGCCATTCTTCCTTCATTCCCCAAATCTGCACACTGTTCCTCTGGTTAAATAGTCTCCTTGTTCATAAAGGCTGCAGTGGCCACTCCTTCCCTTATTTGCAATCCCAACCAGCTCTGTGTGATTCCAGAGAGAGCCCGGAGTGACTGTTACAAGCCTTACCTTAGAGCTGGCTCTAAAAATGTCATATCTGAATTCAGCCTTCCCTCTATAGGACAGACGTCCCCTAGCATATTTGGGGACACTGCGTGCAACCAGAAAACCAGATGTGTGTGCACTACCATATAAACATGTCCAGGGCAAATGATAAATTGCCAGCCTCTTCATTCAATAAGCATCATTGAGCTCTTTCTAGGTGCTAGACACTGCCTAGGGTGCTGGGGACACAGTGAACAACTAGCCAAGCTCCGTGACCTGGACTCATCCAAGTGTAACACAGACAGATACGTGGTTACCAGGAGAAAAGACTAAATGTCACTCATGCACACCTCGCTCAGATAAATCCTGATAACACCTTTTGGAAATCTTGTGGTTCCTATCTTCAGGGGGCTGCTTAGGAGCTGGTATGGAGGGGTGAGATTTGAGAAAGGGCTGCTTAGCACAATGAGGGTGGTGATAGGACCTCAGAGAGACAGAGATGGGCTTCTTGCACCACCATCTTGGACCTCAACTCTTCCTTGATTGTCTTGTGCACAAGTGTATCCAAGAGTAGAAGCCTAGACCCCAGCACTGAATGGGTTCAGACAGATGTATTCCTCTCAGGGGTCCCACTCAGGTCCCAGAAAATGGAATGGCATCATTCAGAGATTCTTGCTCATTACACCCATCAGGCAAATGGGTATTAGACCACTGTTTCAGCACCAGTACCATAAAGGGCCTACACTATGCATAATGCAGGTTTGCAGCTTATGTTTCCTCTGCCCTGGACATGATTATGGCTCACATTTCACTTACACGGGGCTTTCTGAGTACGAGAGTGGGCATGCAAAGAATGGGATAATTGATCTTTTCCCTCCTGGCTGAAATCTGTGGCTGCATTCCCTCTAAACCGCACAGAATTCCGATTTGCTGCCTTGGATTTTACAGAGTCCTTTGTGAGAAATAAAGCCTACAGGTGTGAAGGTTTACTGCAGTCACCGAGATAGAATTTATTATGACTGAATGGCTTATATTTTTTCTGGAAAGTAATCTCTCTCTCTTTTTCACACACACACACACACACACACACACACACACACACACACACACACCAGCCTGAAAGAATTACCTTCATCCTACCTCCATTTCTTATTCTAGTCTCTCCTCTATCTGTTTATCTTTCATTTCCTTCATGGCTACTTCCACAGAACCATATACAGTAAGGCACTTAAGTAGACTCAAGGACTTTCTGCAACATGGGGGGAAGGCAAAAACGTTTTCCCTATGGGGGAAAAAAAAGGTTTCTTCTCCTTTGGTAGGGAAACGTGCCTTAGAAATTTAGAGAGATTTTTGCAAGTCAGGAGGTCAACCATGGGTGTATCTAGAAGCCTGGAAAAATACCTGGTTCATCTGTGCTGTAGCCCCACTGAGGCAACATTCTCAGGTCAGTTACCAGGGCAAAAAAGTCATCGCAGACAGGAATATGGAATAGGCACACAATTAATAGCGTGCCTTGGTTTCCCATCTCTTTTTTGCAGTCTTCTCTCTTCTTTATGTTCCCAAAAAGAATACCTTGCTGTGGTGATCCAAAGGCTGCTAGGATACTAACCCAATAATCACAGCAATTGTACGTTAATTCTGGATGAGTTCATTATGATTGATGAGGAACAGTTTGAGAAACTTGATTTTAAATTTGAAATAAGGTGAAAAATAATTTGATGCTTCTTATTGAGGGTTTCTGCACACTGCACCAAAGTTCATGTCCATTAAATACTTTTGGCCATCAGCTAATAATATACACTAGACAAATACAGGTCCTTCCTTCCTGGTGATAGGGAATCATGTCTACATGTGTTAATGGCCTCCTCTGTAGCTGGCTGTTCAATTAATAATTGAACATGTATCGGCCATCCCCTACATGTCAGTGGAAACACACTGTAATGAATGTTGCTGATATCCCTAGAAGTCTGCTTGTTTCTAAGATCTGAGACCACTGAGACTCCTTTCCATTTTCGGTGGAGGTAAGCCTCTCATGGTCTGGGAGCCTCCTGGGAAGCCAGGCTGTCCCAGCCCAAAGAGGATTTGAATTCAGAGAAGTGGGGGCTCTCTAGGGTCCAGCTTAAAATAGATAGCTCCAGGAACACTTCTTGCTCTCCCAGAAATGGTTCTGAGATCCGGATTAGCATCCAAATTATCCTTCACTCCCTCCTGACTCTGGTCTTCTTCAGATGACTACTTATTCATTAGTGATGAATCCGGCTACCTGCCTGGGGGACTTCTGTTTGTACCATTTTCCCATTTTGGAGATAAAGAATCACAGCACTTGCCCTAGAATTACTGAGGAAAGCAAGACACTATCCCTTGAGCAATTTGGAAGAAAGAACTACGTGAACATGGGGATCTTTGTAATTTGTTTAACTTCATTCTTCAGTTTCTCCTTTAGTCTCTGAGGATCCCAATCCTGTAGGTCAGTGGTTTGCAAACTTCACTGATCATCATAATCACCTAGGGACCCCTTTAAAAATAATGGATATTTGGGCCCCACTTGGCTGCAGTTCTAATTCAGGAGGTCAGAGAGAGGAGGGGAATGAGGACAAAGACAAGGAAGAGAAAGGAGGAGATTAAGTAGCTGAAAATTGCTCACTGGGGCCTCTTCCTCCACAGCCCTACACAAACATGATTTATTTTTTATTATTCATTTCAATGATATAATTATCCAAAAGCAATTAGATGCAGGGCGGAAACAAAGTGCTTAAGGGGCTAGGAGACAGACTTATTGAAGAGGAGAATGAAGGAGTGAAGTGTAGCCAGTATGTGATCTCACCAAACCTGGGCTTGCAGCTCCACACCTGAGCATGTGGAGAGAGACTCAGATGGGGCCCCCAGGGACAGTGACGGATCACATAGTTTCTTCCCAAAGAAGCCGGCCCATACAGCTCACTCCTGATCCTTTAGGTCTGCTATGGACATTGGGCTATCATCTCTATTTGGCTGTTGCATAATCATAGCTTAAGGGTATGGCTTTTCCATCATATCTTTATTGAGCACTTTCTATTTTCCAGGCACTACTGTAGGCACGAAAGATTCAGTGTTGAACAAACTGAAGGCCTGAGTCCTCTCATGGAGCTTGCATTGTGGTGGGAGACGAGATAACACAGCTAATACTCAAATAAATAAAGCATTACAAATGAGAATATGCAGTTTGAAGGAAATAAACAGGGTGCTGTGATAGAGAAAGGGTGTGTGGGGAAGAAAAGAATAATTAGAGGAAATACGGTAGCTCCAAGAAAGAATGAGGTGGTAGATGGAGCCTGGCCTGGCAGAAGACACCTGGGTTCCAGGTCCAGCTCTGATAACCATGGACTATGCGAGAACTTCAGCAAATCATTAAATGATGCCTGTATTAGTTTTTTTTTTATTGCTGCTATAACAAATTACCACAAGCTTGGTGACTGAAAATTTAAAACACAAATTTATTACATTGCAGTTCTGGAGGTCCGGAGCCCGAAACGGGTCTCACTGGCCTAACATCAAGGTGTGGGCAGGGCTGCATTCTCTCTGGTGGTTCTAGGGGAGAATCCGTTCCCTGGCCTTCACAGCTTCTGCACATTGCTTGCATTTCTCAATTTGAGACTCCCTTCTCTCTTCAAAGTCAGTGGTGTGGCATCTGCACATCTCACTCATATTCTCCTGCTTCCCACTTTCACTTTTAAAGGCCCTTGTGATTACACTGAGTCCACCTGGATGATCCAGGATAATCTCTCGATTTTACGGTCCTTAATGAATCAGAACTGCGAAGTCCCTTTTACCAGGGAAGGGAACATATTCAAAGATCCTAGGGATTCGGATGTGGATATCTTTGGGGGTTAATATACGATAAAATATAGTATTCTCATTGTAAAGTATATTATACTCTACCCACCTCATAGGGTTAAAGTGAGAATCAAAATGGTAGTGGAAATAGAAGTGTTCTTTACAAGTTGTAAAAGTCAATACAGTTATAAGGAGTTCTGTAATCATTTTAATATGGAGAAACTATGGAAGTGTTCAGAAAAAAAGCAAAAGACGTGGAATGAAACAATGGGGAGAAAGGTACGAAAGGAAAAAAATTTAAGGAGGAGGGTATGTTCATCTTGGAAGAAATAGATCAGAGCTACTTTTTGTTGTCTTTGATTATATACAAATATTATGATGAGGATGCTAAACAGAAATACTTGTTCCACTACAGAGCAGGCAAGAGATGGATTTTTCTGCATCAATTCTTGACTCATTCTAATCCTTCCCACCGTTCAAGAATAAAATCAGACCCAGAAGACTTTTCCAACTCCACCACTGCGAATCCTTCACTCCATGTTGTTTCCTTTTAGCCTTTGCATGTCTTTCTCAGTTTAACAAACATTCGTTGAGAAGTTACCATATGCTAAGCACTGTGCTAGGCTCTTGGAATTTAAAGACAAAAAGATACAATCTTTGCCCCGAGGATGTTATAGCTTAGCATGCTCTCCTAAAGCCCTTATCACCCACTGCCTTGTGTACAGTTATTTGTGGGCATGCTTGCCTCCTCTACTAGAAGATGAACTCCTGAGCCAAGATTCATATATAACGTAACTTTGCATCTGCTATGGCACAAGCCCAATGACTTACAATTATAGGTTTAACACGGGTTGGTTGAATTAAACAGAGGACAGAGTCTTAGCCATCAAAATTATTTTTTGCCAGAATGAGAGAGTTTGTGAACTTCTTTGTTCTGTATATATTTAAGAAGAGAATAGATCTCTTTCTCTCTAGGATGGTTTAGAGTCACCTGTTAAAAAGCAGGGCCCTAGACCCAATTATTTCTTAGGTCTTTTCTAGGCTTCTCATTATACCTCCTATTGTTCCTTTCTTGCATGTGTACATTGTTGCTTAAATACGCTTTTTAAGTTATTTACTTATTGGGGTGTGATGGACTTTCAGCAGGTTATAGACCATCTTTGTTCTAAGACTCTTCTAGCCTAATCTGAGTGAAAGATGATGTATTGTCAAGGTAGTGATGGGGTTTTTTGATTGCTTATTTGCCCATTTCAGTGCTCTATATCTCCTTCTCTATGCAAGAGCTTGTTGGGAATGCTTGTGCAGCATGACAGGTGCTGAGAACATCAAGGAGGCCAAGGCCATGTCACTTTCAGAGGGCAATACAATTATGAAATTTGCAACGCTGCTCTTGTGCCCCTGCCTTATCAACTTTAATATTTTTTTGTTTGTTTCCCTTCTCCCCACATGTACTCATCAGATTCACTTCCCTTGAAATGTCCTCCTCACATCTCTGCTTATCTAAATTCCATCTTAAATTGTCTCTGTTTTGTCCCACAAAAGGATGTTGGGCTTTACCTTCTGGGCCATTCCAATTAATCCAGATACCTGAACTAATGACCTTCAGTTCAACTCACCATTTATTATTACAACTCATTTGACTGCTTACTGATATTTTTGCCTTTGTTCTTTTAAAAAATGCAACTTAGCTCTTGTTTTGTTATTGTTTTAATGTGCTCCATATTTTATTTCTCTGTATTTTACCGCTGTCACAGTACCTTGCACTTAGTAGGTACTCAGTATATCCATTATTGAGTGATCCCTTGATGAACTGAAAATGTAAATCCTCATTTTCTTTGCTGCACATATGAATCAGCACTGTATTCCACTTAAGGGAACCAAATCAAGCTAGAGGAATAATTTGTTTGATGAAACCACTTCAGAGACCTGTTTCATTTTTCTACCTTCTTCCTCCCAATCCTGCAGAGATTCTGAGAGCTCGTCCCAGTGGCTGAGCACCAGGAAGTTTAGCAGATGAACACAAAACCTCTCTAACTTGCACACACAAGCCAGGACCTCCTCCTACTTGCCATGTTGTCAGACCAGGCCAGAGCCTGAACACAGAAAAGGTACACTGTACTACACACTGACTCTGTTTGGGCCCCACTGTAAAACAGGGGAGGCCATGGAATCACAGTCCTTAGTGTCACAATACTGCCCTTCTGCAGTTTGGGTTAGAACATCTGAGTCGCGTCTTTGTCATCTCTGCCTGACATTCCTAGAGGGTGAAACATGTAGTTCCTTGAGTCCCTTTTATGAACCCCATCCAGTGGGAAGGTACACATTTAAGAGTATCGTTAAAGTCTGACTAGGAATAAAATGCATGTAGAATTTCAGGCAGAAGCACGATATTCACAGCAGGGTAAGAGGAGAGAAAAAGAAAAAGCGCTGCCTTGCCTCCAGCTAAGAAAGCATATGTTATTTACAGGAGCTTGGTGCCTCTTTGCTGCCTGTGTTGCTACATCATAACCCCAGTAGGTGCCTGGCTTCCTGGTCTCAGACTCATCATAGTGGGAAAGAAAGTTTCCCAGCCTTCAGGTGACCCCTCAGCCTTGGGTCTGACATGTGTGGTTGTAGTGAGGTAGCTCTGTGGGTTCCTCAAAGTCATTTGCTACAGCACCCTATGAAAACATTGCTCCAGTAGATGCTAAGACTCAGGATCTGAACACGGTCCGTTCTGTCCAGTGGTCCAACTTGAGACCTCGGGACCTTGGTTAGAGGAGCTCTCCTCTCCTTCAGGCATCTGCTTGGATATCAGGGCCGCAGGACAATCTTTCCTGACCATCCTACTTAACAGAACACACTCCCTCCCCTTACTCTGCTTTGTATTTCTTCAGAGCATTTGTGACCTCCTGACCTTTTATATGTACTCTCCCATTGTCAGCCTGTCCCACTAGACTCCAGTGAGTCCTTAAAAGTAGAAACTATATTGTCTGCTTGTTCTCAACCAAACCTCACACGTGTAGGACAGCACCTGACACATACGTAGGTACTTAATGTTTGTTGAATGATTGTACTAACCAGACCCTGCAGGAGGTAGCAGAAGAGGCATATATTGGTCAATTTAATTAATTTAATTCATTTAATTTCCGAGCCAAGATTACTTGGAGGGTGAGTGAGGTTAAAAAAAAAAAAAAATTCACCTCATACCACCAAACATTTAAGATGCCCTCCTCTGCCTCGTCGCTTATTGTCTCTGTATGAAATCCCCAGTCGCGGCCTATGCCAACATGGGAACCTGCATGTCCTCTCCTGCCTCTGGTTTTCCTGATTCACAACCTTAGCAGAAACAACTCTGGCAATCTGGGTTTCTAATAATGCTCCACATTCACTGTCTCCGCTTCCCTGGAGATCCTGGTTACTGGGGTTTCGATCCCAGCCAGCTCACCTCTTTCTGCCACTGCCCTCCCCACTCTTGCTTACTTCTTTACCTGTTGGGATTGGCTGGGTTCCACGTTCCAGGTAGACTTAATCCTAGCCAGGATTGCTCAGGAGATGGGGCCTGAGCCCCTTCAGCTGACAAGGACACCTAAGTGGGGCCCTCACATCTGCCATGTAACCAGTTCTCAGCAGAGTCCAACAAAGAGGGCGCCCATCACACTGGGCAGTATTCACAAACCCCTTTCGTGATGGGGGCCTCTCTGTTTGGTGAAACTTTAGATGCGAATTCTTTATTTCCAAAAATATTTCGGGCTTTCCCATCCACACAGCCAACAATAGAAATCAACAGGAGTCTAGGGAAGGGTGTGACTGTGAGATCATAAGCTACAGAAGCCAGGACACTGAGAGTGGGACTCGGAATAGCAGAGGTGCTTGGGGTTGGTTTGCATTCCAGTGGGAACAGGAATTGAGCAGAAGAGGATAAAATGATGGCTAAGTGATAGGAGTTAAACCCTGGTACTTCTGCACTGATTCCTCACCAAGAATCATGGTACATTTGTCAGTCTGGAATATCTTTTGCTCTGTGGCAAAGTCTGTGCAATTAAGGAATGGTCTGGATTTCCCTCAGAAAGTCTGATTTCTTTATTATTATTATTATTTTTTTTTTTTCAAAATCCTACAACTCTGATGATGGTTTGCTAATTTCCTAGAGGAGGACTTCACCTACTGTTTCATTTTTAATTTTTCCAGGTGTCTCTAACCGTACCCTTTATGAGTGACTCCAAATACCTTCTCCTTGTGGATAAATGAAGTGCTCTGTACTTAGGAGTGCAACTGCTTTCATATACTTTCAGTGGTTTTAAGGCGTCAGTAGAGCTTAAAAGTGTATAGAATTATATCCCCATTTAGGGAGCCATAGAGATGGAGAAAAAGGGAGTTTGTGTTCCCTCATGGCCAAACACCCTTGGTTTAAGCCTCTATTTTTTTTCTTTTTTTCCATTGTTGGTAACCATTTCAAATGCAAACCCATAGAGGAACACATTCTCTTTATTCAAACAGCAAGGATTGGGAAACATTAGGAGCAGAGGAAAAGCTGCTCAGTGAGCCTGGATGACTCAGTCTAAAATAGTATTATAGCTTGGCAGCTAAACCACTTCAGGGAAGCTGGTGGGAGACTAAAAGAAAAGTTAAATTGAGGGGGTAAATCATTTTATCAGGCTTAAGATTTTTACTTGATGTAATGAGATTCTCAATATAAAATGAGTTACTATGTCTGCCTCAGGGCATAGATATTTGAAGAAAGGATTGGAAAATACAGACTCAAAGTAACTTGGGGTCTGAAGTAAAACAATGCAAGGCAGTGAAATTCTCCTTATATAAATTTTGGCACAATATGTTTCCTTTTGAACAGCATGATTAAATGTGAGTATTCCTTGCTTGCCATTAAGAAGGAAAGAAAAACTACAAAGTCTTCTTTCTTTTAAGACTTTTCTATTGTGTTCTATTTTTCTCCTCTTCCTCTCCCTCCTCATTTATCTTCTAGAAAAGCTATGCTTGTTTTTGCACTGCAAAATGCAAACTGAATTCAGATTGTTCATAAAAGATGAGGCCAAACATATTTCTGCATTCTTGCCTATTGCTCTCTGATTTTCCATGACTCAAACACAGAGTGGGCCCACAGAACAGAGGACAGATCCTTTGCTGACAAACCCACAGAGGGAAATCACAGCATTTGTTCTCGGCAGTTGACCCAGTGGCTTTTACACTTTCTCTCTTGGCTTCCCCTGGACAGTTTTTTTCAAAGGACACTTCCCGTTAGGCCAGGTATGTTTCTTATCCACAAAAAGTGATGAGTATATCAGGCCTTGAGAACGTATTGCCAGTTGTTCCTTCAAATAAATGAATTATAGGAGGAAGAGATAGCAAGCTAATGCATAGATGTTAAACACATGACTGCAGAGGGTGAAGTTGAGGCAAGAGTGGATCAGAGACCTCCCTTCCTGCTTAGGAAGTAGAAAATAGAATCACAGAGGGGAGAGAAGTGTCAGAACAGTCCTGTTGGTTCTGTGGATAGTCTCTACATCCCCTTAGTACTTCACAGACCGCCTTGATCTCAGCACAGATACTCCTGGTGACATTTGAGCGAAGTCAAGGGGCATAACCACTGGCTCAGGCTATTTAGTCCAGCTGCCCCCAGGAGAGGGGAGTTGATGTGCACAGGTTTTCATTCCAGGGCCATAGAGCTGCAGGCCCAGGCCACGCTGTTGAGATGGACACTGCAGCAAGTCATGCTGTGCACTGCCCAACATGGCAACTGAGTTCTGAGCAGAAACCAGAGCTTCAGGCTTTTGGGAAATGTCCTGAATCCCATTTCCTCTTTGTCACCTCATTCAAGACTGTCAAGTCTGTTCACCATGTAATTGTTTGCTTAGCTTTGTTATAGAGAAATAGCTGTGATATGTACAGAGTGCTCCATCCATGGAAAAATCCATCGATGCTTCCATTTCCATTTCAAAATATTGCTTCTTTTCACCATGTAGTTAATATTTCCTAACTGATATGTTGATGTTTTTCTCTGGCCTCCTATGTGACTTAGGGATCTGCTTGTTTAACAAGCAGCATTTATCAGTACTCAAGGAAATGCCCTGTGATAGGTGGTTGTTGCTATGGCAACTTTTTTTTTAAGGGGGGAAAAAAAAACAACCTTGCGAATGGACACTAAGAAATCATAAGAAATTAAATTTTCTCCCTCAGAGAATAATGAAGCTAGAATGCTGAAAGCTCTCTCAGGCTCATGAAAAGATATGTATGAACAATTTTCAATCTTTGGATCGGGCATAGCAAGCTATGGGCTCTGAATTCCCAGAATAATGTTTCCTTGTGAAAATCAAACAGTTCTATTCTTTTTCAAAGTATTTCTTTAATTATGGAGGAGATGGCTAACATGTGGGACAGTGTCACTATCAAGCACCTAGAGGTTATGTGTATGCAGCATCTTACTTAAAAACCTCACATTCATATCTTTTAATGTGTCCCACCAATAAAGATGTGCTATTTCCTTTTCAGAGCTGTGGTCTTAGCAACTTGATGTCAGCTTTTTCAGCCCTCACAGCAGGGAAATTCAGGTGAATTCCAAACTGTGATTAGAGAGATATGAGTGGAGTTAAAAGGAGTCAAACAATAAAAGCGAAGCACACTTGCACAGACACATGTGCACAGACCAACTGCGTGTAAAGATAAGTTATATCTGCGTAAGACCATGTTAGCTCTTGTCATCACGCCATGAATTTGCTAGGAATAGGTAAAGGTCAATGGGAGAGGGGAAAAAAAAATCTTTCTACTGCCAAAAGTAATAAAGAGAAAGAAAAAAGGCACCTGTGACACTAGGTATCATGGAGGGAAAAAGAATGTTACTAAATGATATTGAAAGTTTAAAAATACGATGAGAAGCAAAAGCAAGAAATGAAATGATGTGTGCCTGCTAGGTGAACACAGATAATGGAGAATGGTCTGAATTGATGCTTAGATGGATCAAGGGTTGTTGGATTGTTCTCTCCCTCCTCTTTCCCTCTATTTTCTGACTATATTTTCTTTGATGGAGAAAATGATAGACTTGATAATACATGATGATAGGCATCCAAAGATCAAACTTCATTAGGTCCTTCTCATTCAGTGGCATGAATCAGTCTGGTCAAAAGCAATTCCCATATGTGACCTTAATTTAACAAGTGATTAGACCCAATCCTGATGCTTTGAACTATCTTTGGTTATCAAGATCAAGTAGGATATCATTTTAAATAGGCTTTTAGTATCTTTAGATTTCCTGAAAATCTATGCTACTGAAATTTTCATTGAAGCTACCCAATAGCATCTATCTCTTTTTAAGTCTTTCTTTGGGTAGTTTTTTGTCCCCCAAACAAGATTTTCCCATTTACCTTTATTTATTTGGACATGAAACCAAACCAAAAGAATACTTGCATGTAACACCTCTGCTTCTTCAATTATACTTATGTTTCTTGTGGTCTGGCTTCCCTCATATCTTGGCTGACTTCAAACGCATACTGAAGTTCCTATTACATACAATCAACTTAATTACTCCAAAAGAAACAGGAAAACACTATGCCTTCCATCTAGTACTTGAACAAGGATCTACACCCTCACTGCATTTCTTACTGGGATATAGAAGAGGAGAAAATATGGAAGAAAATGAGTGAGATAAAGTGAAAGAATTAGGCAAGATGACAGAATCATTAATGTTTAACTCAAAAATGTTTAACTGTTGTACCTACAAAATACTAAGTATTGTACTAGCTGCTGGGAAGGATATAAAAAAATGATAAGGACGGCTTCTACCCTGTATCTCCCTCTAGCTGCTATCCTATCTCTCTTTAGCTTTTAGGAAAAATAATCTACCCGCCTTGTTTTCCTTTTGTGACCTCCCTTTCTATCCTCAACACATTGCAATTTGCCGTCCTTCCCTAACAACCATCAAATGCTGGATGCAATACATACAGCTCTGCTTTTGTTACAGGCCACCTCTTGATGAAGTTGCATTAGCTCATTCCCTCTCTAAAATTCTCATCCTTCCTTTAGCTGCTTACCTCCTCCATTTTATTCCTTTCTCCTCCTCTCTTTAAATTTTTATTGTCCCCAGAATTCCATTCCCATCCTCCTTTTCTCACTACTCACTCTCATTTGGACACTCACTACCACATTCATTCCTTCAACAAATGCTTATGTGCATGTCTACCCAACCTATCTAATCAGCCCAAAGCTCTATACTGATCTATGAGCCTGAATGTCCAGCTAGGAAGAGGCCATCTCCACTTGTATGCCCCACAACATCTCACATTCAATATATCCAAATTCAAATCCATTATTTGCCATCGTGGAACATGTTTCTCTGCCTACTTTCTTTCACTTAGCTGAGTCCATCATCTACTCTGTCACTAATCCAGAAATCTGGATCTGGTCCTAATTCCTTTCTCTCTCTCAATCACTCACATTTCCCACATGAAATTGGTGAGAAAGTTCACTTGTTTTCAGGTTCCTAAATCCTTTCCCATCATCCCCATTTCCACTGCCACTACCTTAACTCAAGTCCTTCTCACTGTCTTTTACTGAGTGCTAAAATATCCTCCCTGCTCTTCTGGCTTAAGATAACCTATCTCTGATCCACCAGCAAATATTTGATTGTTAGAGTATTTTTTTTCTAAACTATATTGCATATCATGGTTACTCCCCTGCTTAAAATCCTCTGATGCCTACCCATGGTCTTCATAATTAAGCCCACAAGGTGTCTAAGCCAGCAGGCTTTCTCCTGCATCCTACTGAGCCTTACCTCTCACCTCCTCCCCCCAGACCTGCTTTACTTTCAGCCTTGCCTGTGATGTACAGGATCTGTCATCACTTCCCTGAGGATCTGTTGTCACTATAGTGCTTTCCTGGAATAATCCACTAGCATGAAATGGAAGACTCCTCCAGTGAATACATGCCATAAAGAGCATGGATTTTCAGTCAGGCTACTTTGGTTCAATTACTAGCTGGGCAACCTTGGTCAAGTTGCTTAGACTTTTGTAGCTTCATTTTTCTTGTATACAAAATGAGATTCCTTATTCACTCTCAAGGTTGTTGTAAGGATTTAATAATAATAATAATAGCTGGTATATTGATCACTTTCTATGTGTCGGGGACTGTTTTAAGCACTCTACATGTATTCATTTAATCTTTGCATCAACTTTGCGATGTAAGTATAATAATTATTAGATATATTTTAGCGATGAGAAAATGAAGATATACAAGTTAGGTAACTTGCCCGTGGTCACACTGCTAGTAAGAGGTGAAGCTCAGATTCAATGAGATAATGTATGGGAAGTACCTTCCATGGAGTAGTCAGTCACTCAGTGAGTGTTGTTTGTTCCCCTTTTTCCTGCCATGTGCTAAACACTCATCTAAGTCTCATGAGAGGACCCAGAAGTCTAAATTAGAAAATAACTGATATTTATTCAGCTACTATTATTTGCTGTGTTTTGAGTACAGATTGACTTGGAACTATTGACTTGGAACTATTGTCTCCATTTTACAGAGAAAAAAACAGGCTCAGAGAGGTTAAGAAAACCTCTCAGAGCCTCCTATCTTACAGAGGACAGATCCAGGACTTAAATTCAACTCTCTGATGCCAAACCCCAGGCCCCTGACCACTACAATGTACTGCCTTCAAAGACATTAGAAGACAAAATGGTATTTATAGTAGTCTTGCTGAGGGGACTGCAAAGGGTATAATAACAGTTATAAACAAAGCATTTAAATGCATAAGGAAAGCAAACCATGTACAGAGTGGCTTACTGGTATACAAAATAACAGCAGTGATCACAATTGGGCTCTGAGAAGAAGTGAGTTTTGAGCTGGCATTTGAGGGGAGTGAAGAAAATCACTGGTAGAAGAGACCCTCTTTGAGATTGGAAATGTGCAGAGCACTGGTCATAGTTAAAGAAGTATTTTATCCTTGAGTAATCTAACCAGTGAGTACAAGATAGGAAGTGTGAGCCATGTACAGTGAAGGAATGTATTCTTGGGGTTAGAGGGGCTAAAGGTCCAATGGCATCAATCCTGCTGACATCCTGGATTAAAAGCAATTTACAGAGTTCCACTTGGTGAGCTTTCTCAGTTCAAATCTGTCCTGTGTTGTGTCTAAAAGGCAAATGAAAGAAACAGCAGCAATATATTTTAGGATTAGAGGGGCTTCCTAAGATTATGCTTTAAATATTTCAAGCAGACTCAAGCAACACAGCAAACAGTTTTCTTTGTGGAATCATGCAAAATGAGCCCTTTTACTTGTTATCCCATGGCCAGTCATGTTGGGGTGAACAGTTCTTGTCAGGGAGCAGTCAGTTTGCAGTTAACTCAAGGCCCAGGTTAGTACATTCTGCTCTAATTTCTTCTTCTTTTTTTTTTTTTTTTTTTTTTTTAAGATGGATGCATGTTGATTTATCATGCAACGAGTTCACAAAAAGAAACTGTGCCATATTCCTTTTGTAAAGATAAGTTTCAAGAGAAATGTAAGCACATGCTGGGAAACAGTGGTTCTCATCATATGGGAAAAGGCCATCTGCCCAGCCTACTGCCCTGACACAGAGAATTACCCTTGATTCACAATTTTGACGTGTTTAAAGTTGTATTTCCCAATATAGGTGGGTTTATTTTTTCCCCTCTTCAAAGAATATGACCACACATGAAGAATTGGAATCTGTCAGGTGGAGAATTCATCTCAGTCGTATAATTACTGGGCTGAGTAAGTTAGATCAAAGTGAGGGCATTGTATTGCTATAGGACATTGCTTCAAAGAGCAGTTAAATTGCAAACAATATAAAGGCTTTATTGTCCCTCATTCAATGTTATTTAAATCATCAAGAATCATTTCTCATAAATGTATGGCAAATAGTGGGATTTTAATGCCTGCTTTAAAAAAAAAAAAAGACTGCCTTGAGACCTTCATGGAAAGCAAAGGAACTTTTGTACCTGCCATTATAAATTCTCATTTTCAAGCATGAAAGGCTTAAATTGCCTGGAGTGTAGGTTTTGTTTTTGTTTTTTTCAATTATAACCAAGTATCTCTGTAAACCTCTTCAAGTTTCATAGAGCTAGTTAAGCAATTTCCCCTTAGATGTGTCTTTGATGTGAAAATAAACATAGACTCAGAGTGAAAGCTAAGGTACCTTCTAAAAGAGTGTCTGTCTATATGGTTCATAGTGATTTGGGCTAACATTAGACCAGAGAAAACACATATCAACACTCTATATGGAACCTAGATACAGTTGCTATAAGAGAAATATTTCTTCAAAAGTTTCAAAAGAATGATGACATCAATGCCAAGAACATCAAAGGAGTTGTTTGGTGCTTTCAGGTATTTTGCCAAACTGCCTTCTAAATGCTGCTTAACATTCCTTTGTAATGGAGTTAAAGATGAGCCTGAAATTGCAGGGACCTCTTAAAAGGTCTACTCATCCCGCCTCTGTCTCCAGGTGATTGCATCCAAACCAGTTAACACGTTGCAGACCTGGGTTGTCTAAACATGACTCAGATGGCAGTTTTATTTTCAGAGGGCTCTTGTCCATTGAGGGGAGAATTGGTGGAGATGAGATCTCTGGACCTCCCCTGGGCATGCCATGTAGAGATCTGTGAGAACAATGGAAGCCCTGTGAGAATGCTGCTGTCTGGAGCAGCAGCCTTCATTCTTAATTCATAATGCTCTTCTTTCATAAAGGCTGTGGAAGAGCTGGGTAATGACCACACCTGGAAGGTTGAAAGAGAACCAAAATAAATGTGTGCATTTAGCCTCTACTCAGCTTTTCAGTTTTAATCAATCAGGAAAACTGTGCATTTACCGTATGAAATCTTTAATTTGAATGTAATTATTGGCTTTATTACATCTTTGTTTAGTTGTGAATTGTTTGTCAAAAGTAACAGAAAGCCTCTTCAAGTATCACAGGCAAAAAACAATGAAGTGTGAGGCAGTGTAGGGGGAAGAGATTTATTGGAAGGTTACTGAGGGTCTCAAAGTACTGGAACCAGGAACTGGAAAGCTTTGGGAATCTCTTGTCTTCTCCTTCTCCCTCACTCTTCCCTTCTCCTCATCCCTGTCCCCTCCATCTCTCCTCCCCTGGCCTTCCCTCCCCTTCTCTCTTCCTGTCTGCTCTCTCCTTCCTTCCTCCCTCCCTTCCTTCCTTCCTTCCTTCCTTCCTTCTTTCCTTTCCCTCCCTCCCTCCCTCCCTCCCTCCCTCCCTCCCCCCTTCCCCCCTTCTTCCTCCCTCTCTCTCTTTCAAGGTAGTGCTTCACCCTGGCTTTGCCCTTGGCATCAGTTTCATTATCCTATCTCTGTAGACTTGTTTTCTCTGACTCTTAGTACATGGCTGAGAATGACTCCGATACAGGCAGCCCTACTTATCTCTCATTTTAGTGCAGAGACTGCTGAGAAGGTCATGTTTCAATTCCTGATTACTAGCAAAGCATTTAATTGGTTCAGCTTGAGTCAAATGTCCACCTTGAGCCAGTTGACTGGGGTTTGGGAAATGGAATGTCCCATTATCAGAACTCCTCTACTAGGAGATTTGGAGTCAGATTCTCAGAGAAGGGTGGTTAGTAAAGGGAGACATACTGAATAACATCTTCATGTCAATTGTAATTATATAGATAACATAGGTTCTATATATAAAAATGAGAAAACACAGACATATGAGCAAAGCTGGGAAAAAATTGTTCTCATCTTCCCACCACCAGAAGGTACTTCAGCATCTTGAAATGTTTCCTTCTAAACATTTTTATTTGCTCTAAACAATCTTTTTTTTAACCTCATATTTGTTTGGGTTAACACTAAGGATGAGATAGTGATCAACAAGACAGACACCGCTCAAGCCTCCCTCTCTGTGGATCATTTTATAACATGGAGACAGACAAAATTTGAAAGCAAATTAATAAAAATATTTGGAATTATAAGTACTGTAAAGAAAACAATCAAGTAATTGAGATGAAAAACAACAATGAGAAGATGTTTTTGGTAGGTGGTCATAGGAAATCTCTGCTAGGATTACACTAAGGTGAGATTTAAAGGAAAGTAGGAGCTGGTATAACAGTGGGAAGAGTTAGAGGAGGAGGAGAGTATTCCAATTAGAGGGAATAGTATATGCAAAAGACCTGAAGCTGAAATCACATTTTATGTTTGAAGAATTAAAAAAAAAAAATACCCTTGAAAAAAAAAGTTGACCCTTGAACAACTCAGGGGGTTGGGTGCTAACCACCTGTGCAGTCAAAAATCTGAGTATAACTTTTTTTTTTTGAGGGCAGTGTCACCGGCCCTCATATGTGGGATCCGAACCGGGGCCGCTGGCATCCCAAGCCAGCTCTTAACCACTGAGTTTAACTTTTGACTCCCCAGAAACTTAACTATTAAAAGCCTGCTGTTGCCTGAACCTTCCTAACATAGTCAATTAACATATGTTGTATGTTATATGTATTATATACTGTATTCTTGTAATAAAGTAAGCTAGAGAAAAGACAATGTTTTAGGAAAATCATAAAGAAGAGGAAGTACATTTATATCACTGTACTGTATGAATACTATAAGTTTACACTGTTTACAAGGTGCATCGTCTGTCAGTACTTAACATCAATACTATCTTGTAAGATACAAAACTCTGTAGGTAGTATATATATTACACCACTAGACATAAAAAATGTAAAGACAGTGTGGAAAAGACATTCATGTATTTACAGTTATAACGATTCATGAGCTGATAATGAAGCAGCAATATGATTGCTTTATGGTCACTTAATATAATCAATACAATTGCTTCACAGTAATAAGGAAATCTCCCAAAAAGCTATACAATATATTTATTGAAAAAAAATCCACATATAAGTGGACCCACATAATGCAAACCCCTGTTCAATTAGAGCTTGGCTGTGAGAAGGAGATCCCGTTTTTTGCTCTGTGAACACATTGGAATGGGAGCAGGCTATGCAGAGCACAGATTGGGGTGGGTCAGATTTGCAGAATGTAGTATATATACTTGGTAGCTCACTGTGATTAAAACAGAGGGGAGCCGAAGAAGAATGAAGACTGTGATATGAGAGAAAGAAGCCGAGAGGGATAAGGATCTTTGATACCTGTTTTTAAGTCAGACAAGCCACAGAAGATGAAGGGGAAATGCTGCCATGGAATTAGGGGTGGCTGTGTTTTAGATTATTTTACAAAAAGGTTGGGGGCCTTTAGTACCTGCATTCCAATCCCAAAATAACAGACAACCTTGGAATGGTATTAGGGCACTCTCTCTGCCATCTAGGTTCTCCTGATATTCAAATTGGCCAACATTTTGGATGAGTCCAATTCCCACCAGCATAAGAAAAGAATAGCAATCTCTTAGAACACCCATGATTTCCCTACCTTTCCAATACCTCTGAGTTCTGCCGCGTGCCCAGCAACTCTACAATTAGACAGAGTTGCAAAGAATCAGCCCCTTGGTTTATAAAGGGGGTGTGGTTCATGGCCAATGCAGAGAATCATAGAAGCTCCATAAACTAACTCAACTATTGTTCCCAGACCACTGACTGCCCAATAGGAAAAATCATCAGCTAGTCAGTGAGTGTCTGCCTGGGCTAGGGCTGGACTGAGCTTGTGGGATTAGATGAGATGTACAAGGTACTCTCTCGTCCGACTTTTTGGAATCATATTGAAGTAAAAATCTTGCAGACCTGAGTCAATTACCAAAAACAATATAACTCAAAGAGTGCTAAAATCATTAAAGCAGGAAGGAAGAATATGAGGGAAGGTAGGAGGGGAAGGCCTCACAGAGGATATGGACCTTGAGCTGGGCCCCTTAGAGTGAAAGCTTCCATACTGGGCCCTTCAGCAAAAGGGAACAGAGATGCCACTTGATTAATGAAACTTAATACCTGGTACATTTTGCTGAGGAGGACATTTAGAGATTTCAAGAGAGTTGCCAACATTTTAGACATAGCATTTACTTCGGATTTGCTTTGATATATTCTGGTCAAAAAATGAGTCATGATTAAAGTATTTCAGGCACAAAATAACTGGGTTTTTCAGGCTTTTATGGAATATTCTGTTCATTTTTCTGTAAAACACAGAGGGTCCATTTCTAAAAGATGGCCCCTGCAAGCCCTTGTATTATGACAATTATAGAGACTAGTCAGGATGACTAAGGAGATAGTTGGCAGGGTAATTACGATGGTTATCACTGAGTAGATCTAGAGTGACGTTGTTTAAGGTAGTAGAAAACACAGGAAAATAACTCCGAACTTTTAAATTAAATTTAAATAATCCCCTGTGCTGGGCAACAAGTTTTGTTACACTGTTACTAGCAGTATATCAGACTATCCTAAAACATCAAATTTATTTGCATATTTGGGGGGCACTTGGTTGGAAGGGAGGACTCCCTTCCTGTCTTTCTCAGGCAGAGTCACCTTCTCTCTACAACTGTAATCCCACACACACCTCCGTAGAGCAACCATTCCATTGTATTGTTACTTTCTGCTTTGTTTCCAGACCAATTGGTAAATTCCTTTCTGTTTGTTTGTTTTTACTAGTTCTAGCATTTATTGAGAACTAAATGTGTTTTAAGACCAATTTTCCATGCTCTTTATGTGCTTTAACCACTTGGTCCTCATAACAGCCCGATGACATAGACAGTCTCATAGAATTATATACATGGTGTTAGATAAATACCTATTGAATGAATGAGTAAACAAATTCCATTTTACAGATGAGAAAGAGCCCATTTTGTTATCTTCATTTTGCTTTTGCCTAGCACATGCCTGGCACATAAGGGTAAGGATGACAGGCAGGGATGGGGGGAGGTGAGTGCCACACAAGCTTAGGTTCAAGTTCTGCCTCTCCTACTAAAAAAGAGCTACCGGTAATGGAACAGTGCTTAGAACTGGAAACACTGCTGGTGTTTTCCATACGTGGTTGCTAATCCCCACCATGGTACAGGTGAGGTAAGTGACTGGTCCAAGCTTATGTAATAAGTAGGAGGAAAGCAGCATTTAGATCTCAGGTTTATTAGTTGAATTCCATGCTGTTTCGAGATCCCACAGCTTCCCATTTACCTCCATAAAATAGGATGTCTACCTCTCTCAGCCTTTTCCCTCAATGAATGTTTTGTTAGTTGATGATAAACTTGCAACGTTCTCCGAGGGGAAGTGATGGAAGTGTCCAAACTGAGAAAATGCGGTAATGAAATACACTTTCTCTGCACTGAATTGTGAGTGTGTTTCTGATGCAAATTCCAGCTCTTCCAGTTACTTTTCTACAGCCAGCCATTGAAGATAAGGGGGTGGGGAGGCTTTAAAAAAATTTTGAATATAGGAGATCTTGGCATTTAGTGTCTTTAGAAGGACAGTTTGTTGATGTGTTTTCTCGAAAAAGATCCTGAATTTGTAGTGCTCTTGCTTCCCCATAAAAAATTTATCTATGTTCAACTTTATTCTTTATCATAAAGAATAGCTATTTTGTTGACTAAAGTGGTCAAATTTCTCCAAGCCCAAACCTTGTGGAACAGATTTTCCAGGCATATCTAATATGCCTTCCACCAAAAACGAAACAAAACAAAACAAAACAAAACACACACTTATGCTTGAAGGAATGGAAGTCGAAGTACTGCAAATAGTACAGGAAATGTGGCCCAATTTCCCTAAGCTCTAGTGCTTCTCACCCACATAAGACATGGAGTCAGGATGGGGCTTAGCTTTGCATCCCACCTTTGGAACCCCATCCAAAGGCTGCACACCGCCTTGAGTCCAACACAAAGCTTCCCACACCCCTTCCACTTTTGGTTCACATGGATGATGACAAGCTTTTTGTGGTTCCAATTCTCAGGGTTTCACATTCCTCTGACATCAGGATTCAGAAGAAAATGATCACTCAGGCAAATCTCTTGCAGCCATTAAATTGCTTATGAATTAAATATGAAAACATTCCCCACAGCCACCTTATTACCATTGTGTTACTGCTCAATAGTTAGAAGGATCCAGCTTCCCAAGTACTGAGATCAACCAACAAACTTCTATCTGAACATCTGTACTATGCCTATCGCTGTGGTAGGTACTGAATGGAACCCAGTCAAGTGTAAGGCACAATGTCCACCCTTAAAGAGCTTAAAATCTAGTTGGGCAAGCTTAATTATTATATGGACATGAAACAAAGGCCAAATAAGAAGTGGGAGCTTTTTTGACATCTTCAGCAAAAGCCTTAAAGCCCCATCTCGTTTGTTTGAAGGCAGGAGAGCCAGGAAGGAATTGCTCTCACCTTCAAGTACTGTGATTAGCTGGAATTTACAGTTCCAGGTTCCCAAACATTTTTACTTCAAGAATCAAATTAAGAGTCATAAAATATTTGAGGGTTTGGTCTCTCTCTAATGTTATCTATCCCCAACCTTACCTCTAAACAGCCATGAGTAAAATGGCCTGAGGAAAACTTACAGATAATGGGACCAAGAGAGTCCCTTGAGAGTCTAGGCAGTGGTCACTTTGGTTCTTGAGTTTAAGCCTCCTTGTTGAGAAAGACAGAAAAAAAAATTGTGACCTATGGACTGAATTGTTACCTTTGTGTGGCATATTCCCTGTTTCTAGGGCAGCACAGGAGACAAAGAATGCATTTACTTTGTGGAAAGGAATAGGGGGCAGGGGATGAAACAGAAACCGGAGGATTGTGCAATAATGGCGTTTTAAAATCTCTCCAGGAAGTTTATGTTTCGAGTCCTTTGGAAGAATAAAGAACAGCTGTTTAAAAAGCAGAGTTTACTGAGGGACCCCAGCCCCGATTCCACTGTGTGCTGGATTTTCCTTGTCCATAGGCGCCTAGGTGCCTGGGCACCTCTGCCCCCAGCCCTTGGGGCAGGCAGGCCACTGTGTCTGGACCCAGCCCCGGGCAGGCCTACGCCCTCCCCCAACGGAGACCGCAGGCCTCAAATAGCATTGAGGTGTTCAAATAGAAGAATCAGAACAAGGACGAAAGTGAAAAGAAATAGTCTGCTGGATCTCAGCGAAGGAAAGTACAGTGATTCCTGTGTAGTATGCTAACCAGACCAGACTTGCTGTGTCGAAATCTTTTCCCAAAGAAGCCCTTTCTTCGGCTGGCTAGTGAAAGGGTGATATTATATGCCTAATCTCACACAAATTAAACATAATAATTTGGGGGAGCAGATTTATGGTACCAAACCAAAAATGCTTCTCCGTCCCCCTTGGTAGTGGAAAAAGTGTAAACACTGAAATGTAGTGCTCATTTGAAGTCTTTACTTCCTGCCACCAGCTTAATCATCTGCATATTTTCCCTCATGCCAGGGATGATTTGATAGGGTACGGTCAGAGCTCTCTCTGGGTGCTCAATTAATCTTTTTGAATGACCAGGTAACCCTTTGCCCCTTCCCTTTCTTATATGGGAGCCTTGAGGGTGATGTCCTGAGCTTTCACCATCAACCTCCTACCAATGATGTCACCATTCTCTCCCTGCCAGGCATCCCTGTGAGTCCCGAATATCCTCATCCTGGCCCTGTACATACAATACATCTTCATTCTATTATCCTTTTGTCTTGTCTGTCTGTGTCTGCTGTACCCAGAACAGTGTCAGCATGTAGCAAATTAAAGACCCAAAGGAAAGCAAGCAGTGAGTTAGTGATTCAGAATGAGGACTTTGGAACTAAACAGACGTGAATTGGCATCCTGCCTCCATATCATTCGCTATGTAATCTTAATGTCAGCAGCCACCATTGCTTCACTATTAAAAGGAGGATCACAATACGTGTTCAGAGACTTGTGAGAAGATTAAACGAGACTCTACACAAGTCTTTATTTTAAGAATCCCTGTCTTAAAATAAGCATTCAGTACGCAGTAGTTATTAAGTGACAGCCTTTTGTGAGTCCCTTCTTCCTTACAAAATTTTAAAATTGTATTTTATGACTGTGTTGGCATAAAGACAGATATATTGCTATTGTATTTAAAACATTTCTTCAACCTAAACATTTTTTTTTCTTGTGTTTTAATATATCTTAGTGGGCCTCTAAGATGAGTGTGGGCCCTGGGCAGTATGCTGACCATGCCTAATGGACAATTCAGCCCTGGGTGAGAGGTCTGCCCTGGTTTTCCCTCTACCCTTAATGTGTTATTGACTGCATTGTGGAAGTTGGTGTTCTCTCTGGCGCTTAGGATACACACTGCCCTCATATGCCTTTCTTCTTCCACTCCTTCTTTCTCAGCTACCCGGAATGTCTGCATTGAAGAGCTCTCAATATCTCTAGACCTGCCCCCATCCTTCTCAATTTAAATCCATGTTTTTATTCTTCATCATTCCCCTGATTGAGTCTCATTCCCCTAGGACTGTTCTTGGCCTGGTAACGTGACATTGAATTTTCTGATAAACTATTTCTCACTGAGGTATTAATGATTAACTGTTCCTCCACTGCTCCTGCTAGAATTGTTACATCTTGTCACAGAACTCTAAGCGACTCTGTACTGCAATGCAAGGCCGTGTATCTGATGGTGAGAATTTAGTTCAGTGAAGGAAATGCTTCAAAGTAAAAGGTGAACTTTGAGAATCGTTTACATTGTATTGTGTCAGTAGCTGGTGCCGACTGCATCTGTGCATTCACTGGGCCTTGGTAACATGACTTGGATTATAAGTATCTACCACACAGGACACAGCCTGTTCCCAAAATTCTCTTGATAAAGTATTGGATTGTCTGAAAAGTCATGAAGTATTTTTTCTGTGCCTTTCGTTGCAAACATGCAACATGACTTTTCCAACAACTCAACATTATATCCATGGAATCCTAATGGAATCTCTCTTTTTTTTTTTTTTTTTTTTTTTTGTTTTTTGAGGGCAGTGTCACTGGCCCTCATATGTGGGACTGAACTGGGGCCGCTGGCTTCCCAAGCCAGCGCTTAACCACCGCGCCACTCGGCCGGCCCTGGAATCTCTTTTTTCCATGGGTTGTCTCCCACAGCGTCATTAAGGAAGACTTCTGGTTCCCTCCTTAAGTCATCCATCCAACTATACTTAGAGGTAAACTTACGCCACACCATACATATACCTAAAAAACAGTTCCCACGCCCTCAAGGCCTGTTATTTTCTGGTTTCAGTCAAGAAAGTGTTCTTAAAGATAATCCTGATTGTAAAGAGGGGAGCTATGGCATAGAAGGGGGATAATTTGCCTCATACAGCAAATTCAGTTAATGCCAGAATCAGGACTAGATCCCCGGCCTCCTCAATTCCTGGGTGTGGGCACCATCTACCTATGTCAGGACCTCGGGTACCATTTACTACATGGCATAGACTCTTCAGTTGGGGTGCTTGGTTCTGGCTTTATCGCTTACTATTTGGAATTTACTCATTCTCCAAACCTCAGTTTTCTCATCTGTAAAAAGGGGAGCGCGGGCAAGAAATATAGTCAGGTGCCTGCCACATAACCACGTTTTGGTGAACAATGGACTGCACATGCTCCTATGATGGTGATCCCATAAGATTATAATGGATTATAAACAAAACGTTTGCCATGATGAAAGGAAAGGCTGGGACCAATTATGATGTTGAATTTACTGCTAGCTCTGGGTCGTTTAAGCAGACAAGGACGCGTAGCGTGCTGTCCAGCCCCTATGCACCTGCTCACTGCTAGGGCCCGAGTTGTGAGGGAGCAAGAGGGGTGGGCTGGGGTGGAGTAGAGCCCAGGAGCCTACTGTCTTTCCTCCCAGTCCATTCCTTTCTGTCTCCCTTTTTCCCTCCCTCTCCCTTACTTGATCCCTCTCTTCCCCTTCTCCCTTTCATTATTTCTCTGGGTCTCTTTTGATCTCTGATCTCCCTTTCTCTCCCTTCCTCCCTCCCTTCTCCTGATATATTCTCACCCTCCCTCCAATGGTGCCTCCCTCCCCCTACTTCTTCACATACTTAATCTTTTTTTTTTTTTTTTGAGGGCAGTGTCACTGGCCCTCATGTGTGGGACCGAACCGGGGCCGCTGGCTTCCCAGGCCAGCGCTTAACCACCGCGCCACTCGGCCGGCCCACATATACTTAATCTTTTATATCATATTTTAACTACTTTTTTTATGTTTAGACATGTTAGATACACAAATACTTACAATTGTGTTAGAGTTGCCTACAGTATTCAGTACAGTCAGATGTTGTACAGGCTTGTAGCCTAGGAGCAATAGGCTACACCATGCAGCCCAGGTGTGTAGCAGTCTACACCATCTTGGTGTGTGTAAGTGCACACAACAAGTTTATAATGTTCACACAACAATGAAATCACCTAACAACACATTTCTCTGTATGTAGCCCCATCGTTAAGTGACACATGACCACTATCAGCCTCATAGAGTTGTCTTGAGGATTCTTAGAGTGGTTGTAAGGATTAAATGAGATTATGCATATCAATAGCTGACCACACTGCCTAGCATGCAAGCTCTCAATGAATGACTTTGTTATTATTGTTATTGTTGTTACTGTCACTGCTACTGCACCCACTGCTGATTCTCTTACTGCCTCTGTAGCCCTGGTGGCTTAGAGAACGTGCCGGTACTGCTTCCCAGGGTACACACTGCCCAGGGAGTGGCCACAGCCACGGGAGAATCTGGCAGAACAGGTTTTCTCAAAGCAGTGGAAAATAAATCAAAGGTGATAACCCAAGCCTGGAAAAAGAATGTATTCCTTTGTTGGTTCTTTATTAGTTGTGAAAGAACCTTCAAAATGTATCTTATACTGAAATAAATCAGTGTGGTCACTCTGGAGGTAACATGGCCGAACCTCTTTGGCCTCTGCTCTTTCTGACCCCACGAGGACAGACAGCGGCAAGTTGGAGTTTCTGCCGAATGGGGTGATGGCCGACAGTGTTCTGTGATGATGTTGCCTACCTCTGTGAGTAGACAAGATTAGGAGTCTGGAAACATGCAGAGACAGCAGGGAAAGGGAGCTGGGAAGCATCAAAGTATGCTCTGCCTCTTGCTACAAATGGCTCATTACTGAATGTAAAATCTCATTCAGGGACTTAGTTGGGAGTCTTGGTTGAGAATAACAGAAGCTCAATTCATATTAGCTTAAGCAAAAGGGAGTTTATTATAAATATTCCACAGTGTATCAAGGAAGACAAGGAAAGATGCAGAGCTGACCTGGGATTGAATCAGGCCCTCAAATGCTATCAAAACTTGTGTCTCTCCTCTATGCTTAATTTTTCTCTCTTTCTACAGACTTACTTTCTCCATGGCTCTGCACGACGTAATAGAACAACAGCTCACATGTTTTGTAAATTGCTGTGTGGCCACCCAAAGAGAGCCTGGTTTCCCTTTTTCCAATTCCAGAATTCCCATGGAAGGAACTGATTGGCTCAGCTTGGCTCAGGTTGCTTTCTCTGATTACCAGTTAGCAATGGTAAAAGGCAAACACTACTTTTACCAACATGGCACATCCACCATAACTACATACTACTTGTGTGTGAGTAAAACTGCAAATGAAGGATTATTGAAACAGATATTAATGAGCTACATGGCAGGAAACATATTGCTCACATTAGGCTCTGTGCCTCTTCCTGGCCATTCCCAGATTCCTCATCATCTTAGCAGAGCTCCAGGATGCCTCTCTGCTCACTGTCCCTGCCCCTTTGTGCTGAGTGAGCTCTAGCCCTAAACATACCAATTGCAGCATCATATAGTAGAAATGACACAGGCTTTAGAACTTCACAGACTTTGAGTTAAAGCTCAGATCTACCACTTACCAGCTATGTGATACTAGGCAAGTTACTTAGCCTCTCTGAACCCTGGTTTCCTTATCTATAAAATAATACAAATCTCATGGGGTTGTTCTAAAGACTAAGGAAAACAAATTAACCGTATTTAAGATACATGGCATATAATAGTGCTCAGTTATATTAATTTCATTTTCTTAATTATGTTACCTAGAAATTTTTAGAAGGATGGTGGAGGGATAGTAAGTAAAAAGGGGGAAAAGAGAAGTGGTAGAATTTTCTATCTGGGAAGTATCCTTCTGCCTCAGGCATGTTACAGTTATCCTGAGCAAACATTAAATAACTTAAGTAGGTTAGTTACACTGGAAAGACACATGTTGATTAACTTTAGAGGCAAATCAACAAAGATCTCAAGATTAATGATGAATGTTTTAGGTTTCTTTTTTTTTTTTTTTTTTAAGATTTTATTGGGGAATTAGTGGAGGGGAACAGCGTTGGGGAATCAGGGAAGGGGAACAGACAAGTTGCCGTCTTCTTGTTCTTCAGTTTAGTTGCGGAGGATGTTGCTTCACTGTTGGTATCGTCATTGCGCTCTTCCCGGATGAGGCAGATCGGTCGCTGGCCTCTGGATGTCGCTCATCGCGGCTATTGGCAGCTCACGCTTGGCTGCCAGCCACTCATGCTGGCTGCGGGCCACTCACTGTAGCCTATGGCAGCCCACTGCAGCAGGGGCTGCAGCCCACACCATCACCGGGGCTCGCACAGCCCAGCTCCAGGTGGAGCTGTTGTTAGCTGTAGAGGGCGGTGTCACTGGCCCTCATGTGGGATCCGAACCGGGGCCGCTGGCATCCCAAAACCAGCGCTTAACCAATGCGCCACTCGGCCGGCCCAGGTTTCTTTTTAATGTACTAATATGACTGTGGTTATTAAAAATCTTTATAATTTCTAAAGTTCATATCATACAATCTAAGCACTGAGCTAGTGAATGAAGTACTTTCACATTTTGTTGTTACTGTTGCTATTTAGAGAGGTCCTCCCCTTTGAGAATATAGGAAGCCATACTTTTTATAAAACTACGATTTATTGAGTTCTTACTCTAACAAGCATGGTACTGAACTTCTACATGCATTCCTCATCTCTTCCTATTGGTTAAATGTCATTGTCCCCATTTTCTGGATAAGGAAATTGAAGCTCAAGTAAGTAAAGTGTCATGGACACTTAGCACTCAGTGAGAGAATTGAAATTTGAGCTTAGTTTAGCCAGCACCCAAAGCCTGTGTTCTTAACCACTGTTCAGTGCTGCCTCTCTACACCAAGATTCAAACACAAGCAACAGAAGAAATGAGTCCTCAGGAAAATCTGGGCTTAGGGTGTCTCATTTGATAAATGATGAAATCTTGACTTCTCTGTGCCCACACAATGTCGGTACATGGGCCTGAATACAAAGCTATAGTATTAGAGGAAGAAAAATAGGTACACACCAGATAGCATATCTCCATGGACACAGCAATCATTCTAACTACTTACTTAGAGGATAATAGTGATGGAGGAGTTGACTCTGCGAATGAAAAAAGAAACTAAAAATTGCGTCCCAGTTTTAGCCTCTTCAGTGTTTCCCAGTCTGGTCAAAATTGGGCTCAGTTCATTTGTCTGTAGTGATGTGGGATTGTGTTGTGAATCCATGTGGAATATTTGGGGCTGCTCCAGAAAACAATACCTCTTTGGTGACTAATTGTAGATATGAGCCATTGCTCATATCTGATATGTTCCTGGTAATATAGGAAGGATTTTTTTTTTTAAAGCATAATATTTATTTATTTAAAGATTTTTTGGGGAAATTGGGGGAGGGGAATAGCGTTGGGGAATCTGGGAAGGGGAACAGACAAGATGCTGTCCTTTTGTTCTTCAGTCTAGTTGTGGAGGACATCACTTCACTGGCCCATGTTGGTATTATGATCATTGTGCTCTTCGTGGCTGAGGCAGATGGGTCGCTGGCCTTTGGACTGCTGCTCATGCCGGCTGCCAGCCTCTCACGTTGGCTGCCGGCCATTCACAGTAGCTCACAGCAGCCCACTGCAGCTCCTCTGCAGCCTAGGCTGTCGCCAACAACCCATGGCAGCCCAGCCTCCAGGTTGAGCTGTTGTTCACCATCTTAGCTGTAAAGGGCGCAGCGTCACTGGCCCATGTGGGATCCAAACCGACTGCCCTGCTGCTCAGAGCTGGTATCCCAAGCCAACTCCTAACCAACACGCCACTCGGCTGGCCTGAGGAAGGGTTCTTCATCCAACTGGTCTACGTACCAATCATGGAAACATGGTGCTCTCTGACCACTAATTGACCTGCTCCTCCAGAAACATTTTATTTTGTTCTATTTATGCTACTGCGCATTTCATTATATTACTTGTGCTTGCTTTGTGCCTTTTTTCTTTTTTAATTCATCCTGTGTGTAAATGGGAAAACATTTAAATATTATGTCATTTTGGATTAGAAGCCTATCTGGATTCACATCCTAAGTTGTTCTTTTTTATTTCCCCTCTGTCTTTCAGCTCCAGGGTTCCTTGAAAAGAAAACAGATAGTTAACTTGTCTCCTGCCAACAGCAAGAGGCCCAATGGATTTGTTGACAACTCATTCCTTGATATCAAAAGAATCCGTGTTGGGGAGAACCTCTCTGCAGGACAAGGGGGCCTCCAAGTGAATAATGGACAAAATCAGATGATGTCAGGGACCTTGCCCATGAGCCAAGCACACCTGAGGAAGACTAACACGCTGCCTCCCCACACACATTCTCCTGGCAATGGCATGTTTAACATGGGCTTGAAAGAGGTGAAGAAGGAACCAGGAGAGACTCTGTCTTGCAGTAAGCACATGGATGGCCAAATGACCCAGGAAAGTATTTTTTCTAATAGGTATGGCGATGACTCTGGAGAGCAATTGATGGATCCTGAGCTGCAGGAACTGTTCAATGAACTGACCAACATATCAGTGCCTCCCATGAGTGACCTTGAGCTGGAGAACATGATCAATGCCACCATAAAGCAGGATGATCCATTTAATATTGACTTGGGCCAGCAAAGCCAGAGGAGCACTCCCAGGTCCTCCTTGCCTATGGAGAAGACAGTGATCAAAAGTGAATACTCACCTGGCCTGACCCAGGGCCCCTCGGGTTCTCCTCAGTTGAGGCCCCCATCAGCCGGCCCTGCATTCTCCATGGCGAACTCTGCCCTCTCCACGTCATCCCCAATTCCTTCAGTCCCACAGAGTCAGGCTCAGCCTCAGACAGCCCCAGGAGCAAGCCGGGCCCTGCCAACCTGGCAAGAAGTATCCCATGCCCAGCAGCTCAAACAAATAGCTGCCAATCGTCAGCAGCATGCCCGGATGCAGCAGCACCAGCAGCAGCACCAGCCTACCAACTGGTCAGCCTTGCCCTCTTCTGCTGGGCCATCTCCAGGTCCATTTGGGCAGGAGAAAATCCCCAGCCCTTCTTTTGGTCAGCAGCCATTCAGCCCACAGGGCTCCCCCATGCCTGGGGTAGCTGGCAGCAGCAGCCAGCCGAAAGTCATGGCTAACTACATGTACAAGGCCAGCCCCTCTGCCCAGGGAGGGCACCTGGATGTGCTCATGCAGCAAAAGCCTCAGGATCTCACTAGAAGTTTTATTAACAGCCCGCATTCAGCCATGGAGCCCCGTCTTGGCAACACCAAGCCTTTGTTCCATTTTAACTCAGATCAAGCAAACCAACAGATGCCTTCTGTTTTGCCTTCCCAGAGCAAGCCTTCTCTCCTACACTACACCCAACAGCAGCAGCAGCAGAGCTCAATTTCAGCTCAGCAACAGCAGCAGCAACAGCAACAGCAGCAGCAACAGCAGCAGCAGCAGCAGCAGCAGCAGCAGCAGCCGCAGCAGCCACCGTCCCAGCCCAACCAGCCTCTATCAAGCCAACCTTTGCTAAGGTCGCCCTTGCCACTTCAGCAAAAGATCCTGCTTCAGAAAATGCAGAATCAGCCCATCACAGGACTGGGGTACCAAGTCTCCCAACAACACAGACAGGTAAGAGTTTGTGTTGCTCCAAACGCAGAGTTCCCAGAGACCATCTAGTCTGGTCATTATGATTTGCTTCCCATTATGTTTATGTTGGGATGGGATCAAGACCACAAGGATGGTAGTGGTTCTGACTGATTCATATGAAGACCTCATGGCTGCATAAGCTAATATTTCCTCGTAAGGCATTACTATCATTGGGAGCTATCGTGACCCAAGGCTCTTCCTTATTAAGAACGTTGCATTATAATTCATGCCTTTAGTGACAGGTCCAGTTCTCAATAAGGTTCTGATATGCCCAGTGTTTATCCATCCAGTCAATACATTGGCCATTAAGTCACCATGTACTTACTTCCTGAGCATCTACCACATGCAAGATGTTTTGATTTTGCTGAGTATGGATGTCAGGCCAGACATGATATTAAGAGTATCTAATGACCAGTTTACACTCACACCAACCAATTGAAATGTCTAAATGCCCAACCCATCATAATCCTGCTGTGACTACATGTTGATGCATGAGGGCTTCATATTCACCGTAAATAAGCCATTGTCCTTGTCTGCAAGTACTGTCTGGAGAGGGAGACAGGCTTTAAAAACTATCATTTTAATACTAAGTAGAAAGAGTAATGATATGAGAGCACAGAGGTTGGGTATCTTCCCCAGCAAGGGGAAATCAGGGAAGGCTTCTGGAGAAAGCACTGACTGAGTTAAGTGTTACAGGATGAAATCGTCATGACTATAAACAGGAAAAAAAAAAAAGAAAAAAAAATCTGTGGTTACCTTACATCCTGTGGTTAACATAAAACAGAGGTTTTATTCCGCCCCAAACATGAACAGTATAGATAGATAGCTCTCTGCCTCCAGAGCACATCCTGATAAGTATGCTGTGATTCCTAAGGAACTTGAAAGAGGAAACTCTTCCAAGAAGGGGGGGAGGGAGGGAGGAAAGGAGGGAGACTGAATATTGTTGTGTGCATATCATTTGACAGGTCTACTGTAGTGTCCAAGCACAAAGACAGCACATTACATGTCAAAACAATACGTCAGGACAGTATGATGGCACGGAGCCTAATTCCAGTCCCATTCCTAGAGTAGTTTTCATGGCCACTGCCCAGAAAAGAATGCCACAAGCACCACAGACTGTGGCCAAACTAACCTTTGCCCTAGATGTGTGCCAAAAGAAAACTAGACTCAACTAGGATTGAAAAGCTGTGTACCACGTAAATCTTTCAGCTTATCCATTTAAAAAGTTTGTTTTTTTAAGTTGTAGATTGTGAGTAGAGTCGTGTATATTTTAAAAACTTCCATTTTTAACATGGGTAGTTTTGGGATCATTGAAAAACAAACAGTATTGTGGAACTACTTTCTCAGTAGTCATTTTGTAGCCATTTTGACTTAGATGAATTTAGGTTCAAATTCTTACTGACATTCACTAGCTGTATGACCTCATCAAATTGTTGAACTTCTCTAAATCTCAGTTTCCTTACCTTTAAAATTAGAGAATAGTATATCCTAGGACTTTCTAAGAATGAAATAAGATAATTCTCAGCTCAGAGTCTAGAATAAAGTTGGTTATTATAATGATAATTATGGAAAGAGCCATATATGATATCAAAATATTTTAAACAAGTATTAGCATTAGGTAGAAGTATTGGAGTAAGTCTCAAATTCTAACATAAATAGTATTAAAGGAATAAGGGAGAGCTATCCCTAATTCTTCCACTATCTAGCAATATGGTGAGTGGGGAGCAATTTACCCTTCCTGGGCCCAGACTTCTGACCATAAAAATGGAAATAATAAATAATGATATAGTAATGAGAGTTAGCATTTATTGAATATTTATTCTATAACTGGCATGCCTTCTGTCTCCCTTATTTGTGGTATCTCATTTCACCCACATGAGGGGAATACCATTATTCTCTTCTTACAGGTGAGGCAATTGAGGCACCTGAAAGTTAAATAACTTTCCCAAAGTCACACAGATAATAAGTAGCAGAACCAAGATTCTGATCTAACTTGAAGGTTGAGCATTAGCCTCTAGTTTACAAAGCTCACAGGTAGACTTTGTTGGGAAATGAATGACTACTTGTAGATCATTGTGGAATTCTCAAAAAGAAGATTTCTTTTAATACTTAGCCATATTTACATAATGTACATAATAGCTTAATTCCTTTGGGGATACAGAAATTCTAACTTTCTAACCTTCAAAACTGTTAAAAGAATCAAGAATATCTATGTGACTGTTGACCTTCCTATGGGTAAACATTATGGAGCTAACCAAAATAATCAATTTATCGCAGGAAATGTATCTCTTTGGTGTCCCATCAGCCCTTCTTGGAGAGCCTTCCTACCACTTTCAACATCTATCCTGTTTCCATTTCTCCTGCTCCTATCAATAACTGTACACCATACTGCTAACCACTTAGCCCCCACCTGAGCTTGTAGGACCCAAGCACACCAATGGGTGCTAATGGCCAAATCAACAAATATCTTCCAATGCTTTAGATCATTTTTTACTTTCCTCAGTGCACGTGACACATATGATGCCAAGATAATTTTCATCTTTTCAAGAAGGTCCTTTAAAAAGTGTTAGAAATGGTAGTGGCATTTCAATCTGAAGGCCTCTTCTAAATACACAGGCAATGGCTACCCATTTACATCTTTATTACAACTTTGTAGATTCAGCCCTTTGTCCCTTCCAGCTTAGCGATTCTATGAGATATACTCAAGTCCTGTGTCTGAGTTGTGAGCAAGTGTAGCAAAGCTCTGCAGTCAAATAAGTACTGCCGTCTTGAAAGCATTCATGTTTGGGTAGTTGGACCCATTCTAATAACGATGCTGTTGTTCAATACAGTTACGCAGTTTTTCTCTGGGGATTGTCTTCAGAACTTTTAATACATTCAGTGGATTATTACCAGTGCAATAATTTCATCCTGTCAGGATGATTTTTGAAAACAGTCAAGCTGGGTAATGCTTCTTTGGGTCAAAAACAAAGAATAACTATGATGTGGTAGGACTGCATTTCAAGTTTGGTTTGTGAATGTTTTCTGAAGGCAATAAAAAAGTTAATTAGTTGCTTCTCAAGATGATAATTTTGAGAAGCAGCTTTCATCTGGATGTACATATCACTAAGGCTTTTCCAATTCTTTGTTTCTCATCCAATGTATTACCAAGTATTCTCAACTCAAAGAGCGCAGTTTTAACCATCCAAAGTAGATAGCACAAATGTGTATTCTCATTTCGGATTAGTTAAATCTCTGTTATTCATGACCAAAGTTATGGGAGGGGAAGGATTGGTAATTAAGCAACTCTTAAGTTTATCAATTAAAGCATTCTCAATGAAAACACTAGTCACAAATTTTTTCTGCTTGTCATAATCACTTTGTGTCAAACACAGGAAGATTTACTATGGGATTTGCTAATTGGAGCCCTTTAGCCTTGGACATGCTGGAAAGCTTGGCTTTCTACTACAAAATGGTAGATTGAATTTGTTGATCGGTTTCTTGTAATTTACCCACTAGAGTGTGCAAAAATGGCCTGCTCTTCCTTCCCCTTTCAGAACTCTGAACCTAGACAGGTCTGCCTGCTCAGGCATGGATTGAATTTAGGGGATTCCTATGTCCCTCTCCCTTTATTGGGTACCCACCTCTGTTCTACTAGAGGTACCTGAGAGATGAATACAGTATAATTGAATTGTTGGAGACGGAGACATCTTTATTGTTCTATGCCTGGGGTGGTTTTAAGTAACTCCTTCTCCAGAGATTGGGAGAACAAATGATATTTGGAGTTTCCAAAAATGTCTTCAGTGACTCTGTCTTGCTGTTTGGGGCTTTGCAAATGGAAATATCTCTTGGCTATAATTTTCTTCCCTTTCTGATTTGAAGGTTATGGGAGAGGGCAAGAGAGGGATGTAATGCTTGCAATTCTAATTTATCTTCATGTCACTGAATACTTGTTTAAGGTGTGAAAGAGTTATTGGTTGACCAGTGCTCATAAGAGTTCAGCCCAAAAGCACTAACCTCTTGAATCAAAAAGTGATCTTTTTTCAGAACTGTTTAATCAGACACTTAAAAGGGTGATTTCCCCCCCCCCCCAACATTAGATCCATGAAACTCAAGTGGCTTCTATATTTGGTTTAGAATTCTCCCATCTCTAAAAATTTGGAGAGGGAAGGCAGCCAGTGAATGACTGGTTTGTTATGACTGAAACATAAATTTGTACATTTCCTCCTTAGTTTAAAGCCAAGTTCCTCAATCATATATTAAGAACTTCACCCCACTATCTCTAACAAGCCAAGTTTATCTTTGACTACTCTACATATCAACCCTGACATAAATCAGGCAAGTCTCCTAATGTTCTCCTCCCCTCTTTTTAAAGGTAATTTTGTATGTATCATATCTTAAAGATGAACGCTCAGAAAATTGTTTTCCAATTGACCTGGGTGAGGGTGGAGGAATCACTGTAGCTCTGATATACTGACAATACTTCTAAATCCTTCTAATTGCCCAGTAAAAGTGCAAGAGAAGAGATAGAAACTTGAGTCAGCTGGACATGGATTTTCTAATGGGAAAATAATTATGAATTCAGTGTTCTGCACCAATATAACATCCAAACAACCTCTTTTCTGGGAGCTAGAGGTTGGCCAAAAGGTCAGCCAGTGAGGCTAGTGCCAGTGTTTGGATTTAGGGGCTAGAATCAGCTTAGAGGAAGTCGGGAGCATGAAGGACCAAAGACAAACACCAAGATTAAGTCCTAAAAAAGGTGGGAAATAAAACCAGTTAGTATACTCAGAATTCAGGAATGAAGCCAAGAGATAGTAACAAACCTACGGTCAAGGGTAGGGTATAAATGACACAAATCTACAATGCAGTTAGGACAGAGATCTAAGAGATGCTAAGTGATCATTGCAAATGACTTTTGGCCATTTGGTGATTTCTATTAGGACTTGCCTTGGCTGGGTTATGCTGGCAAAAGGGAAAAGTGCTGGTACAGACAGACATGCTAAGGCTTGTCCATGGCGGGCCAGGAGCATATGTTTGCATTTTCATTTTATTTTTGACATTTTATCATTTATCTTTTAAATTTACGAAGGAAATAAAAATTTGTTTTTAATACTCCATGAAGCTAGTGCTAAGGCCAGGATCCAGAGTGAATTTCCAGACACACATGTTAATATAATTGTACTAAAGAATCTTGATTGGAAAAACTAGCAGAAGGGATTTTGCATGTGTTTTGTTAGTTTGTGTTAGATGGTTTGTTTGTTTTAACATTAGTACCAATTCTGTGCAATATACGAATAACCCAAGTCATAGATATTATCAACTCTTTTTTTTTTTTTAAAGGTGAGGACCCTGAGGCTCAGAGAGATTAAATAACTTGCTCAGAGTTAGTTACAGTTAGCAACTGGTCTGATTTAAAACTCAGTGCTAATAATTGCTATGCTGCCTAAGTTAAGGAAATAGAGATGATTTGGGTTGTGCTAATAAGGCCTTTTCGTGATATCTGTTTAAAATTTCACTGTTGTCTACATTCCAAATTTATTTCTACCTCAGGGAAAATTTAAGGCAGTTCTGATACAGAGGGTGGGATGGGGCAGCGAGGGAGATCTTCAAACAATTTGCTGAAATTGCCTTATTTGAATTTGCAGATCCTTGTATTTCCTGGTCTGCCCAACCAGGGGCCACAAACTAAAGATTGCAGGCTAAATTGAGTGCTAGGGGAAAGAACTGCTCCGTTCTTTCCCCTAGCAGTTTTTATTGTTCGTTCATTCAAAAAATATTTACTGGATGCCTGCTGTATGCCTAGATATTGGTACTACAACTGAGAACAAAGATGAAGGTGTGATATAATAAGGAGGGAAATAAGATTTAAAAAAAAAACTTAAAGTTTTTAAATCAGAGAGTATTTTCAAATTGAGCTATTTTCATCATATTGCAGGCTATTCTTGCTTCTGTTGCTAGGCGAATTTGCTGCTGGGCTTCTTGGTACCTCTGATCCCAGATAAAAATGGAAAAACCCAAGGGAGTGTGAATTATTTTTTAAGGCCAAAAAAAAAAAAAAAAATCCAAGGATTTTGTGAGATTTTTTTAGTGATAAACAAAATTTATTCTCTCATTTTCTTTAACATGACTCATAAAAAACCAGTTCAGGATCACTGTCAGAGTTTCACAAGAGGGTGAAACCATAATGCTTGGCAATCATTCAGATGATGAAAATTTATTGAATACCTACAATGTGCCAAGAATTGAAGGTTAAAAATTAAGTGATCCAAAGAACCCTTTTAATACTCATCTAAAAGATCAGGAAGGCATGGCTCCTCTTTTCAATGAGCTCTTGATCTAAAGAAGACATCTGTCCTTAATACTTATTGGAGTCCATTGGGTACATATTGGCCCTAATACTTATTGGATTCCACTGGGTACATATACGACATAGTCTTGATCCTTAACAGTCTATATATTAGTAACTGAGCCTGAATCTCATGGGTCTTTCACTTAAGTCTACAAGTTCAGCTTTGAACATGTTATTTTAACCTTTTACAAAATAAAACTCTATTTGCTGGCTATTCCACTTTTGTTTCTATTTTGTCATCCTAGGATGTAATAGCTCAGATCACAGTAGAATGAGTTGGTGTAAAGCAACAATTAACTCCTGTATTCCTCAATAAAGAAATAAACACAATAACAAGAAGAACATGTTAGCCTTGGAATCATAATAAAAAAAAGTTTAAATCCACAGTTAGGGGAATGGCCTTTATTCTCACTCCAAGGTCTTTGTCCCTGTGTTGCATCCATCACTACGAGCTGTGCATTTAAAGCATTAGTGGGTGATTTAGCCTGTTGAATACCAAGTTTCCAACTAGGGAAAAAAGAGGGTATAGGTTAAAAAATAGATTTGATCCTGGAGATGGAAATGCAAGAGGGTTAATGGAAAATCTGACAGATATTTAGCTGTAATGTGCATTAATGTAGGTGACTCAAACAATCCCCTTTGCACCTATTCTAATTAGTATTGCCTTTTCTAATCAGATGTCAGTTGTTATCAGTTTGTTAAAGGGGAGTGTTGGATTATTTTTGTGAAATCAAAAGGAAGCAAAAACCCATTTAACTGTTGCACTACTGTAATCAGTAAATTTTCACATGAGTGTTAATTAGAGACAAGTATGAAGACTTGAGATCCAGAAGGTGTTTACTATAAGGAGTTCTACGTTTGAACAAAAGCCTGAAAAAATGTTTAGACACCAGGATCAGAGAGCTGTAATGTGAGTGAATCATCTTACGCTTCTATGTTGTGTTTTAAGCAGGGAAGACCAAACTTATACACACACACACACACACACACACACACACACACACACACCGAGGCAGCTCTCTGGATGCTAATTAGAGAACTCTGGCTGAATATTTACATTTTCTTGCATGAATCCAAACAATAAAGTGGCACCTTATTCTCCCAGCAATAAATTGAGTAGAGCATAATAGAGGGAAGCCAATGACTACTTTCCTGTGCATCCTGCAAAAATCAAATTTTAAGGTCCCCAAGGATAAAAGGATGGGGGTGGTTGACCTGTTTCCCTTTTTTTGGACTGCTAATTCCCTCCACCCTGAATCACTGGCATTTTCCACAGTTCGGTTTTCACAGGAGCTGCAGTTCAGCTCCACCTTTAGGAAACATGAACTTCATAAACAGGGAGCTTTTTTTGGGTCTATTTCTTGGTCGTCCCCAGGTCGGTGTGGCTGAGCACATGAGGGAGTGGGTCTCACCTTCTGGTCTTTGACTCACATTTCTGTTCTGTCTGTGTGTCTTTGTCTCATTCCTTACCCCCCCCACCCCATCCCATTGGCTGCACCCCTCTCCCTTTTACCCTACAGACCAATTTGAACTTGCCTCTTCCCCTGACCTCCTTGAGACCTGTTTTATGGCAGGCCTTGAAAGGGGCTGCTGAGGACATTCAGCCACTGGCATTGTTATTGGCAGCAAGGGTGAAGAGACTTTTCCTAGAAAAAGGTGCCTGTTGGGAAGAGCCATGAAGCTAATGAGCTGGCAGGCCCATCTCTATATCCCACAAGCCTCTGGCACAGATGAATGAATGCTGAATGGACATATGCAGGGGCACGACATCCAGAAGAGCTTCTGACCATTGTCCCTTCTCATTTCAAGGGCTTGCTGACTGGCCTGCCTCCTTCCAGGCTTGCTAACCTGCAACCAGAAGGATCATTCCAAAATAGGAATTTGGTTGTGTCTGTCACATTCCTAAGCCCCTTAAATGATCTTAATTTTCTCAGCATGAAATCCAACTCCTTGTGTGGCTTATACAACCCTCCATGACCTGGCTTCTGCCAAACACTACAGATTAACTGATTTCCATTCCCAGCTTTCTTCTTCCATTAACTCCCACCCATTCACTCACATTTCCCCCTCAAACTCATACACACTCTGCATTCTAGCTCCCTCCATAAAAAAGTATCCTCCAATTCCTGAAAAGGACCATTTCATTTAGCATTAACACCCTCTAGGTCCATCCATATTGTTGCAAATGATAATATTTCATTCTTTTTTATGATTGAGTAATATTCCATTGCATATATGTATGTACCACCTCTTTATCTGTTCATCCATTCATGGACACCCAAGTTGCCTCCATATCTTGACTATTGTAAATAATGCCACAGTGAACATAGGGGTGCATATATCCTTTCAAATTAGTGTTTTGGATTTCTTCGGGAAAATCTTCAGAAGTGGGATTGTAGTTCTATGTTTGTTTGTTTTTGAGGAAACTCTAGATTGTTTTTTGTAGTGGCTGCACCAATTTATGATCCCACCAACAGTGCACAAGGGTTCCCTTTTCTCCACATCCTTGCCAACACTTGTTTGTTGATTTACTGCAGACAGCCATTCTGACAGGTATGAAGTGATATCTCATTGTGGTTTTAATTTGCATTTTTCTGATTAGTGATGTTGAGCATCTCTTCATATGTCTATTAGCAATCTGTATGTCCTCTTTGGAGAAATATGTGTTTAGGTCCTCTGCCCATTTTTAAATTGGATTGTTTGTTTGTTTTGGTGATAAGTTGTATGAGTTCTTTATATATTTTGGGTATTAGCCCCTTACCAGATGTATCATTGGCAAATATCTTCCCCCATTCAGTTGGTTGTCTTGTTTTGTTTTGTTGATGGTTTCCTTTGTTGTACAAAAACTTTGTAATCTGATGTATTCCCATTGTTTATTTTTTCTTTTGTTTCCATTGTCTAAGGAGACATATCCAAAAAAATATATTACTAAGAGCAATGTCAAAGAATTTATTGCCTATGTTTTCTTCTAGGAGTTCTATAGTATCAGGTCTTACATTTAAAGACTTAAATTTTGAGTTTATTCATGTATGTGGTGTAAGAAAGTGATCTAGCTTCTTTATTTTTGCATGTATCTGTCCAATTTTCCCAGCTCCGTTTATTAAAGAAACTGTCTGTACCCCATTGCACATTGTCATGTGACACACTTTTGATGGAGGTGGAACTGACCTATATCCTGGGAAATAGTATGGATAAGAGTCAACTAAGAGAATTTTATCAACAATATTCGAAGTGATTGTTTTTTTTAGAAAACATGTATGGAATATCAATAATTTACAAATAGTGACCAAAACACAATCCCTGCCCATAAGTAACTGATAGAAACAAGTGATTATAATGTATTATAAGGTTTCTGATATAAGTTACTAGAAGGTACACAGAGATACATCACCTATTATAGCTTTGGGAACCAGAAAATGCTTTTTGGAGGAGGTATCATCTATCTTGAGTGTCTACCTCAAGAAAAAACAGATAGAAGGGAGAAAGCCTTCCAGACAGGGACTGAGTTCTTTTGGACAAGTTCAAGTAGCTCAGTATGGCTGGGCTGTAAAGTGCAAGGTCAGGAGGGCAGACAGATAAGACTAGACAGGTCATCAGGGGCCTTGACAGATGACATGACAGGTCACCAGATCATGAGGAGCCTTACAAACTCTAGTAAGGAATTTAGATATTCATCCTGAGAGCAATAGAAAATTACAGGGGAAATTGTATGGGTTGTTTTTAAACAGAGGCATTACTTATACCTACCACAAAGTAGTACCACTTCAAATACAATGAATGTTAAAGAATCAGATTTCCTCTTCAGAAAAGTCAGTATAGTTACACTCTGGAGTGGCCCAGGCCATAGGCAAGAAAACCTTCACCATATCTATATGTCAAGAACGTTTTAGAGATTTTGAATGTACAGTTGCTATGGACGCAGGTAGCTCCTCCCTTCTGCCAACCTCAGCGTGCCTCTGCCTGTTCACCTGTCCTCTCTCTCATTCTCTCTCTTGCCCCTCACATTTTGCTTCTCTAAGGCTGATGCTGTTCTTCAGTTCTTGCTCCAGAAAACTTGTTCCTTCAGTTAGTGTCTCTTTCCTCTCTCTTTTCTATCTTCAGATATGCTCAAGACCCCTGCATCCTTCAAAAATAACTTTCCATCTACCCTTCTGCCCCTTTGAACCCCATTTTCCCAGTCACCAGGCTTAGAACCTCTACAGTGTAAATCCTCTCTCCATGAGGCCCACCTTCCCAGGTGCTATTCTTATACCACCTGGTGACCATCCATACCTTTCCTCTTCTCCATCTCCACTGCTGGTACCCACGTGGTCATATTATTGCAATACTCCTTTCAGTCTCTTCCTTTCCAATTTCTTTGTCCTTCTCAGTAAGGGGCCTGGCAATGTGTCTGAGAAATTCGGCCTTGCTCCATAGCCTTTAGGGTAGAGGCCAGGGGCTGGGGTTCCAGTTATCTCTGTTGCTCTGCCAGGCCCCTGCCCTGGAATTGCAGCTTTGCTCCAGATCCAGTCACTCCTTCACATTCCTCTTCACCGGACCAGCTGTCTTCATCATGAATGTCTTTTGCCCAGCCACTGCCTTTACCCTGTTGTCTACCTGCTTAGACAGTCCTGAGGTATCTGAGAACCCCAGCCCCTGGCACCTCTATACCCTGCCCTAGCTGCCCATGTTGCTATTACCACCTCCTCAACCTGTGAAACAAGTAAAGTTCATTTCTTCCTTCTCTATTGCATACAATATAGCACAGACACTTCCAGTACAATTCTTGTATTATAATTTTGTTTAGCATCTATTTAATACATTGAACTGTTAATTCCTAGAGTTGGAACCATGGAATTTCTCTCTCTCTCTCTCTCTCTCTCTCTCTCTCTCTCTCTCTCTCTCTCTCTCCCTCTCCCCCTCCCCACAAGGCATTTTGTATTATTGCATTCATGGCTTTCTACCTTGAATTGTAGTTAAATCTATATTTTAATTTAACCCTTCCCGTCAACTGTTAAGCTCCTTGAGACCAAAGTCTCTATATAATTCATCTTTGCATCTCCAAGGGCTAACAGAGTACCTGCGAGAAAGTCTCAACATATGGATATAGAAACAGAAGGAGAGGATAGGAGAGCAAAAAACGGAATAGAAAGAAGTTATTGGTACTTGTGCGTGCATGGGTGTGTGTGTGTGTGTGTGTGTGTGTGTGTGTGTGTGTTATAGGCTGTATGGTCTTAAAATCAAAGGAAAAGAAATAGATTGAATAATTTCTCATATCAATCTGAATATAAAATGTAAATTATTGAGAGTTTATACATTTTGTACTTCCAGAAATGTTGTAAGCGTCTTATTGATTATATAGTGTTGGTCAAGTTACTTAAATTCCCTGAAACTAAGCTATATCATCTGTAAAATGAGAATGACATCTACTTTGCAGGATTATTGAAAAAAATTCTGTGAAATAGCCCATTAAACGTACAAAAACTAAAGGGTCTGCACCCTGTAGGTAATTAACAAATGTTAGCTTGCTTCTCTTTGTAAAATAAGGATCATCAGGACCAAATTCATTAAAACAATCCAAATTAACTGTTAGTGGACACATGCAATGAGAGAACTCCAAAACAGAAGTCTCATTTAATTCTGAGTTTCTAGGCAACTCAGTCAAAAAGAAATTACGGGTTTCTTTTTTTTTTTAAATATAAAAGAAAACATACAAGTTCATCAATGGAGGCAAACTTTTTCCTGGAAATGAATTCAAAGGTACATTATCATTGGGGGAATTAGATAATATGATGGACATCTTCCACTGGAAATTTTGCAAAGATACCTTGATACTGTTTACATTGATGTTTCTGTTATTAAGCTGCATTATGAAGTCTGAAGCCAAAATACTAGATTTGAAGTCAGTGAATATTTTTCCTGGGGAGAGCTGAGATCATGGGGTACAGATACAGTAATACCTTGGTTTGCGAGCATAATTCATTCCAGAAACAAACTACTCATATTGCAAGACATCGCTCATTTACCACGTTAAAATGTATTAGAAATGTTTGTTCGTCTTGCGGAATACTCACAAACCACATTACTCGCAATTCAAGGTTTTATTGTATAATGTTTTTTGAAGCTCTGTTTCAATAATTTTTATACTTCGTTTTAGCAAAAACAGTTATTTTACCTCTACCCCTTTTCAGGGTTTCCCTGAGTCACCTCCCTAGAACCTTAGGTTCCTTCAAGAGAGAAGTTCAAACCAAGGTTCTGGCTTATCCCAAGAACAAAGCTTAGAGACCACAGAGGAATGCATAATTTAAATTCCCACTGACAGCCTCACTCAAATATCAATTGCTCAAATGCGTTTCTGGCAAACCCCTCCATTGTGTAAAGTAGACTAGACCTGTGGAATGTCTACCTCAGAATCAGGTTTCACGGAGAGCTTTGCAAAAATCCTTTTAAACGATAATCTTATCCCTCCATATAAAACAAAACTATTTACTTCAGATGCGACCTTGGCTCTCCAAACCAAGCTCATTAACAATCACCAACCACGAAAAAACTCAGCAATTGGTATAGTTATTTATCATTCAACAAATATGTAAGCATCTCCTGTATATAGAATACCATACCAGCTGCTGTAAGAACTGTAAAAAATGGAATATCCTGTGTGGTAGCAACAGCATGGATGTATATATATGAGAAAGACAGCACATGGATTATAGATACAAACTTGTTGCTGATTATTTTACCTTTAGTAATCAGACCTTGTTTACTTCCTTTGTTACAATTTAATTCTGAATTGTAAGACTCTAAAATGCAATTGCTGTCCTCGTTTTTAAATTTAACTTCTATCACAGCAACACATGCAAATAACGTAATAAGACAAATATTGCTAAAATGAAAAAGCTATTCATTGGCACCCCCTTTCCTCACCCGTCTAAGTTTCTAGAGGAAACCAGTTTCATCATTTTGAGTTGCTTCTTCTGGTATTTACCATCATATTTCTAAATTCGTCTATACCTGATACTTCTGGATTTACTAGTTTTAAGTAATATCTGTGACTTATTATAACAGGTGAAGATTTTAATTTTATTTCCAACCTTTTCTCCCTCTCCCTCTTTGCCACTATATGATTATGTCAAACATTTGCTTAAGTCTATGTCATTGTTTTCAGAATTCTAAAGAGAGAAATAATGTTTACTGAGAAGACAAGCAGTATACTGTAACTATAATTCCTCTCCAGGAGACACATGTCTAATGTGTGTGTGTGTGTGTGTGTGTGTGTGTGTGTGTGTGTGTGTGTGAAGTTCTTTTGATTCTCTCTCTTCTCATACCATGACAGCTCTGTAAAACATCTCTCAGTATGTTTTACACACAGTAATCCTGTCAGATAATCTCTTTGCTCCATTTCTTCTCCTGGATACATCTCCCCAGGAGCCCAGTGTCCCAACCAGTATCCTGATGGGTGTTCCCTAGGCCTGCTGTCATCTGTACAGCTGTCATCCTAGGACTTCCTCCCACTATCACAAGACTCCCTTTATTTCTTTTCTTCAGATTCCCTGCTTCTGGATCCCTTGTGTTTTCTCTGTTTGTTTGTTTATTTGCTCTCTCATTTTGGTGAACTAAATCTGCTATAGCTTCCTAACAAAGGGTTTTATTAAAGGTTAAATGTTCAAACCTTCAGAGAAATCAACCCATTTGAGGCAATAAGAAAAATGAAAACATAGGGCCGGCTGAGTGGCGCGGTGGTTAAGCGCTGGCTTGGGAAGCCAGCAGTTCCAGTTTGGGTCCCACATATGAGGGCCAGTGACACTGTCCACAAAAAAAAAAAAAAAAAAAAGAAAAGAAAAAAAAAAAGAAAGAAAGTAGAAAAATGCAAAACCTCCATAAAGACAATTGTAGAACATAGATAATGTCCTAGTACCTATACCTGGTGCTACAGAGTATACAAAGGAGGAATGAGAAAGAAACCCTCACTTATTGCACATCTACTATGTGCTAAGTGCTTTCTCCATGACGTTCCTAAGCAATAGAAATAATTTTCTCCTCGTTCTATGTGTAGAAGAGAACACAGTGACTTAGTAATTTGCCTCGGTCATACAGCTATCAGGTGGCAGAACCAGAACTCAGATCATGTTTGTCTGCTCCTAGCCATGCTTCACACATCTCTCAGCCAAAAAGCACAAATGCACAATCTTTGCCGTCAAGGAGTTTATTCAACCATGTCTTTAATCCAGTGTCAGACAATTGCTATTTTTCAGCCCAATATCGGGGGAGGGTGTGTGTGTGTGTGTGTGTGTGTGTGTGTGTGTGTGTGAGAGAGAGAGAGAGAGAGAGAGAGAGAGAGAGAGAGAGATATTATGGTGTGTGTAAGTAATTAAACTCTGCTTAATTACTTAAACGCAACATCTGTTTTCATAGTCCCATGTACATTATGTTTTATTATGATTTTCTCTGGAAATTCTGGAACACTGCTAGTTCCAAAGGAGATTTCAATTCTGTATCTCCCTTTACTTATTAGGGATTAGGCAGTTACAGTCCGATCTGGTTGCAACTGAAAGTATGTCAGTGGTTTTGCCCTTCTCACTGGTGGATGTTGGCTTTTATGGCAGTCAGTTCATTTTCTGACACTTATCACATTTAGCTCCTGCCTAAGGGACATCCAGGATTGTTGGTGGGGAATTAAATGAGTAGAAAGAATGATACATACTGCTGGCTGTGTACCATAAGAGCAGGTTACTCCCAACTCGCATTCCCTAGAAATCTGTATTGATACACCTCTCAAAAACAAAACAGAGCATGAACTACAAAGGGTTCTAGAAACATAGGAAAGGATTTGAAATCGAATAGAATCATTGTTTATTTTATAGATAAATTACTGCCTAATGTGCAAGCAAACAGCTATCATGGAAGCATTCCCTGCGTGCTGGCACAGTTGAAGCCCTCTGGCAGCTTTTCTCACCTAGGGGTCTTCACACTTCAGACACAGCTCTCAGTGGCACAGTGAGCTGCTGGGACTGGAGCAAAGGGCCAGTTCTCTCCGCACACTCCTAGCTCTGTTCTTCAGCAGCCTCCTGGCTGCTGTTCCAGCATCACTGCTCTCAGAAGCAGAAACATGAACCCTTTCATATAGTGAAAAATTAGAGGCCGGTTAACTGCCCTTTCAACAGTCTCCACTTTTGAGTGTTGGGTTCCAAAAGTTCATTTTTAATGTGGTTGTTTGGCACTCCTGGTGCATCTTTTCCCATAGGAACAATTTACCGTATTTTGCCATGTATAATGCACTCCCATTATATATGCGCAACCACATTTTTGGCCCAAGCTTTCACAGAAATGGAATTAGTACTACCCAGGTATAATGAGCATCCTTATTTTTCCCTCATAAATTTGAGCCAAAAAGTGCACATTATACGTGGCAAAATATGGTAAAGAAAATTTATTAAGTCCTCAGGCTAGCCTATACAAAATCTATTTGACTTTGAGCTATTAGAGTACTAACGATGATTTCTCGAACATTACATTAAGAAAAAAAAAAGAACTTGTTCAATGTACATGGATTGAGCCAGGCATCGTGGTGGAGTCAGGAATACAATCTGTTCAGTACAACAGAATTACAGCGCATAGGAGAAATGTGAGTCCTGGGTGTGCACAGAGCATTTTGCTATGGAAACCACAGAGAGGGCCTTCTATCTCAGCCTGGCTCCAAGTTCTGAACAGGGAGATCAGGAGCATGTCTGGCTGAACTTTTATGGAAGAGGGAAGAAGACCTTCAGAGCAAGGGGAGAGGGGAAATGGCGTTAGCCAGAATATCACCAGGCAAAGGGCACAGAGCCCATCATTTCTAGTGGCCATTTATAGACATTGATATCTTGGGGCCTAGCTGCTGAATGCCTATCAATATCTATGCCTATCCACACCAGTTGTGTGGACTGAATTTTGTTTATTTGATTTATCAAGATAAAACAGTTTTGGAACATCAGTTCTATTTCCAAGGTCTATAAAAATAGCATGAGGCAGTAAAGGACTAGCCACGGATGCAACCGGGCCCAGCGGCCTCACCCGGCTGTGCTCTAGACTCCACGCCAGCCCCAGGAGGCGTGTTTTGCATATGTGAATACAGTACACGCAACTGTTGAATTCTAAAAAAGCAGCCCTCTTACAGCCATGACGATCCCACTTGTGTGATCAAGTTGAAATTGTCCCCATAGTCAAGCCAGAGAGAAAGCCAGAGGGTCAGAAAGTTGGGGTGAAAAGTAGGAAAGAGAAATCCCAAGGGAGAAATGAAAGGAAATTTGGGCCTAAAAGTACATTTCTGACCATCTCTTCTGCTGTGTAAAGATACTTTATAAGGCAATTTAAACTCTGACAAATTGCCTCTTTCTGTTTGCAAATGCTGATGAAGCCAACCATTCTCACAAATTTCTCCATTTGTTTTTTTCTCCTCATGCTTCATTCACTTTGGGGGGTGGGAGCGGGGGTGGGGTGCAGGGAGTGGATAGCTATTGTAAAATTCTTTCACATTTCTCTGACACTTGAAATGGGGTCAGATCTAAATGGATATGAATTCAGCATGGATCCCAAGGCCCAAAGGTCAGGTTCCACTTGGACAGTTTTGATATGTAAAGTGCTGCCAACATTCATTTTTGCAGAACAGCAAAGAGGGCTGAGCTGTGGGCTGATGGAGATTTCTGGAGACCTCATTTTCTTCATGCTCAGAGGCAAGAAGTTTCTAATCACCTGTGGGTCTGCATGACTTGGGGACTATTGGTGACCCCCTCTTTGGTCCACTGTGGGTGCACACATTCTCCAGGGAAGTCAGAGGCAAATGGGTGAGAACCTGGCCAGGCTTTTTCTAGAGAGTAGGAGGACAGCCCTGACTTCCATGGGAATGGGATTCCCTGCCAAAGTCAGATGCCGAGGCCTCCCTCAAGGGACCACAGCCCACCCCAAATGGAGGAAGTTGCTGTGAGAAGTTAAACAGGCAGCTCTAAAGGGCTGTGTGTGTGTGTGCATGTATGTGTTCGTACATGTGTGTCTCTGTGTGTGTGTGTCTCTGTGTATGTGTGTCTCAGTGAAAGGAAAGCAGCCCTCCATCTTGCTTGCATTATAGTACACATGCAATTTAAATTTTCACAGGGAGTAAACAGTAAACAGAATAAGTGCAGAGCTGGTTCATCTCTCCAAGGCTGTCATTTCCCCTCATGCATACATTACAACATGCACACCATTCATCCCTCCGGGTTTTGCACGTTTGTCTTTCACTCCTGAAATGTCTCTGAGACTTAGCTCAGATGGTGTCTCAAGGAGTATGAGGATCACACCTCTCAGCAATAGCGTCAGAATAACTTTCAGTTGTGATTCTTTGAAAATTAAGAGTTTCATCCACCTACTCATTGCCCTGAGGTAGCAAAGGGGAGGACTTACTAACAAATTGATTCTGAAAGTGGAGACCTGGGACCCACAAATCAGGGCTGACCAAGGTTGACTTCAGTATTCAAGTTTAGGGAAGCATGACATTGCATAGCAAGGCCAAACAGCTCAGACATATTAGCATATGATCAACTTGAAAGGTACGATCTGACCAGCAATTAGTAAGAGTAGAAACATTTTTCCCATTGACCATTGTAGCAGATGACACACTAAACAGTATGTTCCCACCGCAAACCCCATCAGCTTTTCCAGTAACCTGAAAAGACAAAGAAAAAGAGAACTTGGGGAAACTCCTACTCATCAGTCAGGTTTCCCCTTTAACATCACTTCCTTTAGGAAGCCGGTCAGACAGATCCACCCCCACCCGACTTCCCCTAGCTCAGCTCTTCTCGCCCTTTAGGGTTCAGCCTTCCAGAATTATCTGTCTTCTCACTAGACAATCTTCCCCTCTCAATCCCCAGAAGCCAGCACACTTCCCAGCACTTTGTAGGCACTTAAATATGTGCTTAATGATTGATGGGATATGGAGGGGCCTGGGTTAGGTCTTGAAGGATATGAAAATGAGGAAGATAGAATCCCTGCCCTGTCTGGGAGGAAGGGAGACAGATAATAACAAGACATCATACAATTTGCCAAACTTTGTAATACCTGTCAGGACAGTTTCTCTAAAGGAAAACAAAGGAAAGGTTGAACTTGAACATGCTAGTGATAAAATAGACAACTGTATTAGCTACTTCCCTGATTTATTAACTTTATTAATAAGAGATAATGAATAGAATCCAATTTTCTTCCATTTCAAGTTTGCTGCCAGGGTGGCACAATATCAATAATAATAGGCAATGGATTTCACTTGGGGGAATAGTATATCAGGAAGAAAACATGATCTATACCTTCTCCAAGAAATCTGTTTATCAGCTTTGTGGTATCTAACAGGGAATTTCTAAACTTCAGAACTGAAGCTAATACATAATTGGCTTTGTAGTAAAGCTTTAAAGAGTGAAATAAAGAGTCACACTCAAGTTTCTGCTTATATTTCTTTGTTGCCTACTCCTTTTGTCCCTCTGTCATTTAATTCATTTTTTTTCCCAGAGGATCAAAAGCAAAATATGTTACGCCCACTCCTTGGCCTCCTGTACTCTATTTAGCATTATTTATTGAGCACTGGGGGTGAGTTTGGCGAAACAGACAACGGAAAGGAAATGAAGGCTCTTCCCTTAGGGTTTGCTCATTCAGTTAGAGCCATTTACAAAGATAACTTGAAATCTCAGACACAGAAATCTAATTTTTATTCCAGTGTCAAAAGTGACTTGAAATATTCTTCGCATAGGAATGCTTGTCAGTACTGCTTTCATTCCTCTCATAGCATCCAGTGGCCCTCTCCATGCCTGATGGAGACAAAAAGATAGAGCCGGAATGCAGCTGCAAAGGTGAATGACTACAGATGGCCTTGAAACCATCATCATAGTCTGCACAAAAAGTGGACTGACCCTGAATTTTTCCTCCACATTGACCTCTCCAAGGATAGAGTCTATTAAAGAGGCGAATCTTTGGGGACCATTTGCCTTGGGTTTTGTTTTGTTTTTTTAGACAAATTATATTTTTCAAAAGTTGGCTGTAACTCTCATGTGACCAAAAAGACTGCACATGAGCTTTATAAACAAGCACAATATTACAGTAGTTTCCGGGTAACTCTTTGAATTTGATAGGTTCAGCATGTAGTTTCCTTTACACGCTGCTATACTTGGAGAATAGGAGCTTATCCAAGGCCACATGACTTTGATGCCATTGACTAGTCGGGTGGCCTCATGCAAGCCAGGTCACCACTTCCCCAAATCACAATGAAATAGATGATCACATCAGATATATGGTCCTCAGCTTTCATCTTTCCAGATCTTTTTATAACAGAGATACCGACATAGATTTGCAGTATTTTATTGTCCTGGGTAAGACGTTAAAAATTAAAAGTACCACCTACTAGACTAGAATCCGTGAAAGAAAATACATTTTAGCATTAAAAAAATCAAGACCAACAAAACTGCAGTATAAGTGATCATTTTTTAACATAAATAAATTTAGCTGATAAACTGACAGCGTGAGCCTTTTGTTTTTGAAGGGGAGGGGGTCACATTAGCAAATGAAAACTTCCTTGGAAATGACTATGCATTCATAGAACACCATTAAAGTGATCTGCATGGCTCCTTTAAGCTGTGCCGTTTTTTTTAAGCACAATACTAGAACTTACAAATAAGTAAATAAATAAAATGCCAACTAGAGGTATATCTATTTTGTTATAGTGGAGGTGTTGATGTTTTCCAGCACCCAGCCAACTAGAATGCAGAAGGCACTGCCAACCACATCATACTATTTCCACCCAAGATAGAAGATCTGCTTCTCTCCACTAAATTGTCATTGTCTCCAGCTGCAGTGGCTCTTCTAATTAGGAGTGAATCTAGCAACAAGGAAATAAAATAAAAAGAAATGGAGATGATGTCAAAGGGACAGGACAATATAAAAGCAAAACAAAAGCCCTTTGCCAAGGCGAAATGGATAATTTTGCTCAAAACACAAAAGTAAAAGAAAGGATTTACAGCACAAAGAATGTAACACAATTCAGTTAAATTATTCAGCATTGTTACAGTATTAATGCTGCAGCCCAAGTTTCATTGTATAAATTAAATACACAGTCTGTTCCCTAAAATTGTACTTGGTTTCCATAATCGTTTTTTGAAGTCCTCACAGATTGGAAGTATAAATATGGAAATTTATGGTTATCAATATTTTAAGCCAAATCCTAAGAAAAGGGGTTTGACTGAGGTCTAAAGTGCTTAACTGAAATGGAGCCACCAACAGACAAGTTTAGTCTTGGAGGCACATGTGAGAAGGTGACAAATGGAGTTTATCACATTGGGAGGCTTGTGGATTTGCCTTCTGTCTTTTGGCAGTGCAGGGCAAAAGGCTGGCTTTGACGTTTATTGCTTTAAATGCACAGTTACTTTAGTGTGAAATCTGATCCCTGGTTCCATTCAGGGTTCATTTGGTAGTAAATAGGTTTTAAGAATGAGGTAGGTCTTTTAGAAAATGGCCCTTTCCTTGAGAGAGGTCTCTTTCATGTTGGGGAGACTTGACCCCTTTCCTTTTCTTCCTTGCAGCATACCATCTTGGCTGAGGAGGCAAAAATAGCTTACTTTATTTCTCTGTAAATGCTCAAATGTAGGCTCAGTACTTCAGAGGTGGTATGAGTCTTAGAGATGTTTCTAATAAAATGATTACTTCCTTTTTACATTTGTAAGAGAAATTCAGTGGCTCCTCCAAGTTCATTCACTTGTCAGAACCCTAACTCGTAGTGATCTGCTTTCCAGACCAATTCTGGACCCTTGTGATCTCCCCAGGAATCTCTAGAATTGGAGTATTAGCAAGTATACCAATCATTCTATGTAAGAAGCATGCAAAGGTCCATCTAACTATATGCCCTCAAGATATACCCTCTAGCAAAGTTTCAACCACACAGAAATATAGCCTAACTTACAACAAGGTCTTTATTCAGCAAGTGGGCTAGGCAAGATCACTGCAAATTGAAATGGTGAATGCCAGGGAGGAATCAGAGGAATTCTGTAGCTCTTTGAAATTCTCACTTTTAAAACAGTTATGTCAAGATTAATTAAGTATATCGCTGTGTCCTCCCAAATCTTACACTCCACCTAATTTGGTTTTCTTTATTTTTTAATGCAATATACATTTGGAGGGTTTGTGGTATATTTGGTTCAACAGCCAAGATAAATGCAGGGAGGAATCCTCCCTAAGGGTCTGCTGACACAATTAGAGAAAGCAGCCTTGAGGTGTGATAGTTCTATGGCTGTGACTAGTCTGATGGACTGCCCACATAGACAACCAATCTTCAAAATGGCCAGTAGTGATATGTCATGTTGACCTCTTTTAATCTATCTCTGTATATTAGGCATGAGCAGGAGGGACTGGGGTGGAAAAAGAAAGTGGGGAAAAAAGATAGGAGAGATGAGGTTTGGTGACTAGAAAATTAAAGGAATGGGCTAATATCCAATACATCCAAATATCCATGTCTTTTCAGCCCATCAGTACAAATGAGGTCACATAAGATAAAAACTAGAATTTTAGGGCCGGCTGAGTGGCGCGGTGGTTGGGCGCTGGTTTGGGAGGCTGGCGATCCCGGTTCGAGTCCCACATGTGAGGGCCAGTGACACTGCCCTCAAATAAATAAATAAATAAATAAATAAATAAATAAATAAATATAAAAACTAGAATTTTAAAAGCTACAACCTTCCCACCCAACCTTCTCACCTGAGAATTCCAATCTTGTGCAAAGTTACTCCTACACCCCAGGCATAGGGGACTCCAAAAGAAGTGATTGATATGCTCTCTTGAATCAGTAGGAGCAGTTGCTCCATTCTAGCTGCTGTAATGCCAAGGTACTGTTCAGACGCCACTGGCCTCCACTACTTGGAGCTACACATCTCCATGGGCTGTGGATCCCACAGCACTTCCAAGTCTGGTGTGACATCTCTTTCCCTTTCCACATGCTCTTTCCTTCCTAGACTACACCCAGCCAGGAGAGCTCATTAGGTCACTTCCAGGTACCAGTTGTCAAGTGGGCAAAAACTGCCCCCCTCTTATCTCTGGTCCCATTGCTGGATCACTCTATTTATACCATACTCTCTACATACCTTCATAAAGAATTGGTTTTCCCCTCAGGAAGTTCCAGTCCCTCTCAACAACTTGCTTTCTTCAACCATTCTGCATATATGTCTGAATAAGTGAACATCAGTTAGAGATATAGTTCAAGCCTCTACTCACCTTCTCCACTCAAATAACTTTTGTGTAAAGACCTAGAGAGAGGGCTCGCCTATTTCCTCCTGGCAGGTGTGTTCTCATCTCAAATACACAAGAGATGCTGCAGTAACAACAAACTAATCATTGCAGACAAACGTGAACAATAAAGTCAAAGACTATTGTAGTCAGTGCCCCCGAGGCTGAAATGAGATTTACCTGCTGTGGACACAAAATATATAGCTATTTAGTTTCTTGTGGTTGCAAAATGAATCTGAAAATCTCAATTAATCAAGAACCACTGATCTAAGTAATATGATTTCGCTGTCATTTATAGTGTACTTATGTCTTCTCAAGTTACAGTATTATTTATCTGGAATTTTCTTTGTTGCAATTAAAAAATAGAAATATTTCAAATAGGTAGTCACTTTAAAAAATAAGGAAAGAAACAAAGAGAAAAAGAGAGAGAGAGAAAGAAGAAAGAAAGAAAGAAAGAAAGAAAGAAAGAAAGAAAGAAAGAAAGAAAGAAAAAGAAAGACTCTCACCCTTTTAATCGATAGCTCTCAAGCTAAAGTGCACATTTTGAAAAATGCCCAGGTCCAATTTAACCAATTAAGTCAGAATCTCTTCAGGTTTGGGGACATCTCCTCTCTTTCTCTCTGTCTCTGTCTCTCTGTCTCTCTGTCTCTCTGTCTCTCTGTCTCTCTGTCTCTCTCTCTCTCTCTCTCTCTCTCTCTCTCTCTTTCTTTCTCTTGCTCTCTTGCTCTCTTGCTCTCACTCTCATTCAAAGTTCCCCAGGAAATTCTACTACGCATTAGAGTTTAGAACTGCTGTGCTAGGGGAAGTACCTTCACAGGCTTACTTTACCTCCAGTTTTGAAACGTCAAGCTTTGTTATGTAATATTGAGAATCAACCTCAGTCAGTTATTGTAGTAGAGAAAATCATCAAAGGAAATTTGTCTTTTCTAATGGCTGCATAAAGATTCTTCTAAATACAGCTAATGCAACTGAGAATAAAACTTTTCTTACGTGATAGATATCTGCATTATTATTATGGCTCAGGTTACTCAGATAATTAAGAAGTAGCATTTTTGTTACTACCTAACTATAATAATAAAGAAGAGAACTTGTTGAATCAGAAATGTCAGTGGATAAGGTTTTTGTTTTGTTTTGTTTTTTAAGTGACTTTGGCAGGTGTTTTCTTCATAAAACTGCATCTTTCCTAGGAGAGAATTTTCAGTTTACTTGGCCCTATTCATAAGCATGTTTAATTCCATTATCACCCTCAAGCCAACAAAGCAGGAAAAATAATGTTAAATTTCTGTACAGAGGTCAATAGACTTTAAATAGGGAACTTGAAACCATAAGCTTGCAAAATATGGCACTTGAAATTGTTCTTTGGGAAAGTGTAAATAATTCTGGTTTGAAATGAAAACTAAAACAAGGCAGGTAAGTCGTGGATATGCATTTTCATGTCTTTGTTCCAACATTCATATTAACGTGGAATATCATATTCAAAGAATTCAGAAGACCCCAATACATAATCCTTTCCTCTCCCTCCTTGAATTCTCATAACACATCTATGAGGCAACTTTGAAATTCTAAATCCTGTTTACCAATGGCAGATTTAAAAAGATGATCTAAGGGCTGGCCGAGTGGCTCAGTTGGTTAAGAGCTTGCTCAAGAGTGCGAGCTGAGCTCTGAGCAACAGCAGTTTGATGCCCAGCCGGAGCTGAGCTGCCGCTGAGCTGCCAACAGGTCGCAGGATGGCTCAGCGAAAAAAATTAAAAATTAAAAAGAAAAAGATGATCTAATAACAAAATCCAAATGGGATATAATTTCTAGAAGTGTTTCATTTGTTGGATTCTTACTTATCCTGCATAGAGTAAGGGGATCATGTGACAACTTTAGGTTTTAAAGGGTTGTGGCTGACATAATGGACTCACTTTCTGAAATAGAAGCATTACTGTTATAGGGTCATGCTGTTGGCTGCACAAAACACATTTGCTTTGATAGAAATGACCCCTTGTTATTTCTTTAAATGCATTCCCTGTTATGGGGAAGAAGGAGTTTTGAAAGGCAGTTCATGTCTTGAGGAGTTGTTTTTAAAATAGTGTTAGGCACTACTGCATAGATGAGCACTGATACTGGAGATGGTATGGCCTAAGGAAAATGTATGTAAATGGCTGCTTACTAGCCAAAGAAAGAGTTCTGAAGGGCAAGACGAGATGCCTGTTTAGGAAGGCAAGTTAGACGCTTGTGGTATGCTACAAGGAACTCTGGGGAAATCTATGTGTTCTGTCATATCTCTCCCCCGCTCAGGACCCTCCACTGGTATCCCACCTCACTAGGAATAAATGCCAAACTACTCACAAGGCCCTACAAGATCACAAGTGCAGGAGTACACACACACACACACACACACACACACACCCTCACCTCCTTCTACCGTAGCTCCCACTTTTCCTGTTTCTCTACCCTCCAACCACACCTGCCTTCCCATAATGCACCAAGAACATGCTCATCTCAGAGTCTGGTCTTTTAATTCCCTCTATACTCTCCACCTTCTTTATCAGGTTTAGTTTTCTCCTTTGGACACACTGTTTGATTTATTTGTTTGTGTTTATGTCTATCCGCCCTCATTAAAATTTAAGCACCATGAAAGCAGGGGCTTTTTGTAGTTTTCTTCACTGTTGTCTTTCCAGTACCTCAAATTGTGTCTGGCACTTAGTAAATGCTCAGTCAGTATTTTCTGAACAAATAAAACTTCTCATTCCACTCCATATCTAATATAATCCATTCCTAGAGGTCTGGTCCCAGTAATTCAATGGAATCTGGTCTCACTTTAGGTCAATTCATATTCAAGGAAACATCACTAGATCCATATCAACAAAAAGTGGATAGTAAGTGTTTAAAGATAGGTGGCTCGGGGCTAAGTGCCTTGTCCAGTCCCCTACAACATCGTATTCTCCTGTTTCCCTTCTTCTCTTCACCACGAGACACCGCCGCCGTGTAGCTGAGGTTATTCATTGACTGCAAAGCAGTGGGCAGGGCATCCTTTAGGGATGAAGATCTTGATCGTCTCCTCTTTCCAAAGCTGCTGTCCTTCCCTTAACAGCAATGGGGCTCTTCCTTGTATGCTGAGAATGGCACTGTGTGCCAGCCCATGAGTCATTCAGCACATGATGACACTGTTTATACACTTGTCATCACCTTTACTGAGAAGTTCTGCAGCACTGGTGTCCTATCAGCAAGGTCCAGGCAGTGCCAGGCAGAATCAGGCTCGGGCACAGGCAGAGTAAGGTACCTCCCCCACAAGTTCCCTGTGGGGTTGATTTTTGAAGAACTACTGGTTTTGCTACTAATAGATTACTAGTCCTTGGCACTTTCCTTTGACAGTTTTCAGTCTTTTTTCTTTTTTGGAACAGGTTAGGGAGGGAAAGGGGAGCAGGCCTAGAAGGTTGGGTGGGTCAAAGCTAGCTTAACCAATTTCCCTGTTGTGCGTGGGCCAAGCACAAAAGCAGGTAGAATGTAGGGGAGGAGGTGTCACTGTGTGCCAGTAATACCAGTTCTGTCCCCCCTCTCTCCCAGTACGAAGCAACGCAAAGAGCGATGAACAGAATCAGCTTTGTAGTCAAACTGTGGTTCAAATCCCAGGTTTGCTAACGCCTAGCCTTGTGACCGCCATCCAAGTTCCTAAACTCTGTGTTTCATCATCTGTAAAATGAGAGTAATACCTACCATATACGATTATTATAAGGCTTAAATAATACCATTTATGTTCAGCAGTTCTTGGCACATAAAAGTTTGTAATAAAAGGCAACTCTCCAGAGCCAGACAAGGCCTGGATCATCCTTTATGAATATTAGAGAGATTTATGGAATGAATCATGATTCTTCTTGCAGGACTCCCTGTGTTGTCACCCCAAAGAACTTTGGGGAAATGACAGCTAAGCTAAGGTTCTTTGCTCTATCATCGTGTGTGTGTGTGTGTGTGTGTGACAGAGAGAGAGAGAGAGAGAGAGAGAGAGAGAGAGAGAGAGAGAGAGAGAATCAGAGAATGACAGAGAGACAGATGAAGTGCTTTATCTCAGGCATAACACAGGACACTAAGAAAAAGAGAGAACCATGGTTTGTCCTGCTATGCTGTGAGAACTAATATCAATTGTTAACTTAGGTGCATTAGCAGAACCTCTCTATTTCTTTATCTTGGCCTTTGGGATAAATATTTGATAAAACCAGGGCAGTTTTCTTAGTAACTTTTCTTGGACCCTTTCTTTTTTATGTGTGTAAGCATTTTAAAATCTATTAGACATGTATTCAGAATATTTTTCAAATCATAAAAAAAAAATTGTTTTGTTCAGATACTTTAGGTCTGGAAATAAACTATTTCCTGTCCACTTTGACACAAAAACATTCCTTCTATCTTTTTAAGAATACAGTCCCTTGTTGAGATGTTGGCTTCCTGGTTTAAGGGCATGAATTCTTCCAACTTTTACTCTGCGCTTAGAATTCAAGCAAAATGGCAAACAGTGATGGAGTTTATAAAATATGAAACTCCTGGATGAAAAGTGAAAAAAATCAGTTGTTTCTAAGAGTATGATAACAATATTTGAAATCAATTGAACATTTATTCTGTGTACTGTTTCAAGAACTTTACATTGTTAATTTAGTTCATCCTCACCTCAAGTTTTTGAGGAAGAGGCTCTCATCCTCCACATTTTACAATACACTGATGTGGGTGGGGATTAACTAATTTGCACAAGATCCTGTATGTATATTCCACTGTACATTTGCCCAAGGTTCATAGCTGGTAAGGGTAGAGAAAGGACTTGAACTTAGAAATGCCCGAATCCACAGCTTAGACTCTTCATATGTACGCTTTACAACTATTTTTTAAAACATTCAGACAAACCATCCAAATAATTTACATAAACATTTGTCAAACATTCCTTCTCATAGAATTTGAAAGGACATTAGAAGTTCTCTTGTCTAACTTTCCACCCAATGTACACATCATATTCTAGAGTGCATGTGATCAATTGTCACCCAGCTTCTGCTTCCATCTATCCTCCAGGAACATAGGTGGTCCATTACTGAGCACCCAGCTGGTTGAGAGTTTTCTTAAATTGAGCTGCTTTACTGTGACCTAATTTTATGTGTTTCATAACTTGTGGAGTAAATATTGCCATTCTTAGGAAACTTGGTACTAAAACCTGGCACTACATTGAATCATGTATCTTTAGGGAAATAGAGTTAGAAAGTGCCATTTAAGATTGGCCCTGCAACCAGCCAATCATGAGCCTTGGAACCCTTGGGTAAAAGATGTGCTGGCCGCCCTTTGCTTATTGTACAGACATGAACTCATCTCACTTCTAAGCACACAGGCAGCATCTGAGCAGAACTAAAGCCCTTGGTTGAACTCTAGTCCAGCAGACATTGTATTAACAGGAAAAAAAAAGAAAAAGAAAAAGAAAAAAGAAAAGAAATTCAGGACTGGATTTGGGTGTGGAATTCAGAGACTTTTAACATTAGACACAATTCCAGTCAAATGAATTCAAATCAAATACAATTACAAAGAGATTCTCAAATTGGAAAAACCTAACACATTCATCAGCTTTTATGTGTGTGTATTTTTCAGTGAGCATTTGCTGGAGAGCTATGTGAGAAACTGGGTAGCTCCCTAAAAAGCCATAGGTTTTGGAGTGAGGCAGCCTTGGGCTCAGATCCCAGCTTTGTCATTTTTGAGCTAAGTAACCTGGGTAATTAATAACCTCTTTAAGACTTGGTTTCTCATCTATAAATAGGAGTAATAATATGTGTTACAGGTAATAATGGGACCACTGTGACAGTTAAGTGGCATAATATGTATAAAGTATGTAACATACTCATTGGCACATAGTTAGCACTCGGTCTATGGTGGTTATTATTACAGTAGCTATTCATTCCCTTACTTAAAGAGTAAAATTTATTGAGTTCTCATATAATAGAACTATACATCCAAGCTTCATGCCCTAGGCACGGAAGGCACAGCACTAGAAAGATAGAGACAGCCCCTAACTTCCCAGAACTTGCAGCCTAGCTGGGAAAACAGATACTAAATAAGTAATAAAAATGGAGACCGAGTTAGGATAGGGGAAGCAGAGGAAAATATGGGGATACATAACTTTGTCTGAGGGTTAGAGAAGTGGTCCTTGGAGAAGATTATGAGGCCTGAGGGAAGACTCAGCCACAGACAGATGGGGGTGGAGATGGGGGGACAACATGTCTCAGGCAAGGAGACAGTGTGCACACAGCCAAGAAATGAGAGAGAAAGAATGTGCTGGAAAGGAAAGATCACAGAAGGGCAAAGAGATTGACAGAAGGGTGGACTCAGACCGGGACCAAATTGTAAAGGTCCTGTATAAGCCATATTAAAAAGTTTGTTTGGGTTTTATCCTAAAGTCCATGGGAAGCTATTCAAAAGCCTTTATTGGGATGGAAGGTTGGCAACAAAATCACATTTGGCTTCGATGTAACAGAGATGAGTAAGACTTGGTCCTTTTCATCAAGACAGTTATCTCATATTGGGAGATGTCGAAGGGGAGGAAGGGGTCACTAAGATAAGTATACAGTTAAAGAAGGTTCTGGAAGAAAAATGCTCTTAGGTACAAAGTTCTAGGTGAGATTTTTAAAACAGGAAGCGACCTCATCTAATTGACAGGGCATTTGAGACAGGTTTTAAAAATGGGCACCCTTAGGATGAGGGGAGCTGATGGTGATGAGGGGGCCTTGCAGTCCTGGGTACCCTGTCTAAGCAGTAAAATTAGCAGCCATACTCTTAAAGTGCTCCCAGTTTATGTTAACTGGGTCTACATTTCCTTTCCTTCTACCACTCCAGATTTCAGAACCCCTTTGAGAGAAAACTCTTCCACCCTTATTGTACCCCTAAAACCCAAGTTCTGTAAATTTTTCAAATTATTACCATGTGTTATGCCCTCGTCTATTCTTGCAAGGTTGTTTCCAGCTGGATACCTATATATGCTTAGAGTTTTGCAGAGAACTTCCTATCCACCCCCTCCAGCTGTGAACTTTTTACCTGTGCTTCACTGCAGTGTCTACATACTTATTGAGAAGTTAAAACAGTACAGGAAATACTATATCATCCCACTGGCATTACCAGTTAAATCGCCAAGTGTCTGGGGCCTTATGAGGTTGAGCCATTTATTATAAACGCCACATCACAGTTGTAGCAACTTTGTTTTCTTTGAATCATTCTATGTAACACTTACCAAGGCCAAAAAAGCACCGGGCTCCAGCTCCTCCCAAACTTTTTATTTATTTGATCTAAATTGATTAAATAGATAAAAAGAATATCAAAGCCATAGAACTCTTTTTCTTTAAAATACAATTACTAAAATAGTCATTTTTCTTTTAAATAACCTTTTTCCTTTAAATAATGCTGAAAGTGGAACTTTTCTCTCACGGTGTGATGGTTTCCTCTTTGGTTATGAGACTTATATTCAGTGAAGCGCCTGTGCTGAAGAGAGCTTTCATGTTAAACATCTGATTCACCTTACTTGGAACATGGCAGGTTTTCAGTAAATGTGTCTCACACTGCTTTGAAGTGCCCTCTGTTCCCAGAGGTTAAATAGACAGTCAGGTCACACTTTGGATTTGTTGTTTTCAGTTAGAGTTATTGTTACTATGGGCAATCGATTAGTCAATGAGAAAGTGTTCTCTGTGTGCAATTATGAAGAAGATACGCTAGGCAACGGAAGCACCATATATATACATATATGAAGTGAAAACCAACAGCTTTTGCTTATTGAAAATTCATAGAAAAAGTAAGATGGAAATGGGGTTTTCTTCATATCATTTCATTTCTATTTATGGGGTATATTTAATAGGATTAATTTGGGATATTTCCTCCAAATACAGGGAAAATTTAAGAAATGGTGGGAGGGAGGGAGGGAAAGGAGAGCAGGAGGGAAGAAGGAAAAAGAGAAAGGAAGAAAGATGGGAAGTTTGGTTTGAAATAAAAATTACTTACCTGAAAATATTTCTTCTGAAATTCTGAACTACGGGCTTTTATAGCCTTCATCTGGAAAGCAAGTGGCTTGTCTTGTAGGATTTGTGGCTCTTCCACTCTTTATTCATGCCATGACACCCAGATGTCAAAACTGGGCTGGTGGTAGATACCTGTATTCCAAGGAAACAAATCTGGTTTCTGTTTTTTTCTCTGTGTTTGAACAACTGATGTACTTAGCAGGAAACTGTATTCATCTTTTCAAATTTGCTTCCCACTTTTGCATTTTCCCCTTCTGATGGCATGGTTCAGAAAAAGGACCTGCATTACGTAGCCAGCTCATTTAAAACAGCATTCCATCAGCCTTCAGTTGCGTGCTCTCTATTGTGTGAACTTCTGTCCTTCACCCAACTGTTGAAATCACACCACCTCTTCATCCAGTAAAACCAGAGGGGAAGAACAATCCAATCAGACAACAGTCTGTAATCAAAAGAATGGCTGTCAATCTGCTTAAAACAAACTCAGAGGATATCTAAATGATTCCCTGATGTGAGCAATTTCTTGGGAATTCGACAACCTTGCAGGGAAGTTCCTTAAAGAGAAATTATAGAGCAAATAATTATTTTTCCAAAATCACCAGATGCACAGGGCACACAGTTGCCTCCTCATTTCAGTTTCTTTCATCTATACATCTGTATATATTTCAGATCCAGAATAACTTGGCAATCTAGGTTACCTTTTCCAGGTCCAATTTCTCTTGAGTCCCAGAAATCACTTTACCTCTTGGAGTCTCAGTTTTCCCTTTCATGACACTAAAGAATGCTACTTTACACTGGTCTCATGAAAAACAGATTGTGATATTCAATAAACAGATTTACAGTATCCATTCTCTGAGCTACTGCTTTGTCACAGTTTTGAAAGGAGTAACTTTTCTGGATCCCAGCCACAAGACTACCATTAGCCACAAAACTAAAACTTAGCAGTGATTGTAGAAGAGGTGATTTATTTCCAAAGAATCCTAATTTTCTCCCAGAGAGTAGTAACATTGAATATGGCACTTCAGTCTTTGAAGAGAGGGCCTCAGCATTCACGAATTGCAAAACTCTTATACCCATGAAAGAAGTGTAGTACCATATAAATTTCACTTAAATTCCCATTTTCTTCTCATTAGGCCTTTTCATTTAGATCCAGGGCCTCTGTGCATGCATTAATGTTTCCCATTGCAGTGTCATAAAATATTTATTTGCATGTTTTTATGCTGTGTATTAATGTAAATAGAATTTTTCTAAACTAAAAAAAAATAAATATCAGGACATATGGTCTGAAAAGTCCAGATCCACTTACACAGGAACAAATATTTGTAATTGGATGAAGATGTGCTAAGTAACACAAGAACAGGTTTCAAATCGATTGAATTCTTTTTGGGATATTGGAACATCACTGGTTCATTGTAGTATGTTAGCTTTCTCCAAAACTTTCAACTTCATGTTTTGTCTACTTATAATTGTGCCAGAAAATTTAGTCATACATTTACTTAGCTGTTGCATTTATAAAATGGCCATTATTATGATGGAGTCATTTTACAGAACTAGTTTAAACTTCAGCACATAAAATTCCTGCCTCACTTCACTACTTTGGCACATAGCTTCTGCCATGGTGAATACAGCACCTGAAACTCTTTCATTCCCCCATGCCTTTGTTCCTGCAGTTCCTCTGCCTGTTCCCCTTCCCTCTTGGCTTTACTCAACCCCTTAATCCCAGCTCTTTGATTGTTAACTTGACCAGAGTGTAATGTTGCATTCCCATAGAACCTTCTCGTATGTTTGTTTTGGCACTAAACACAGTGATAATCCTTTCTCTCCCATGAGATGATCAGAAGCTCAAGGGCAAGGACCACTTTCTATCCATCTTTAAGTTGTTGGTCACTATTCCATAGTAAGCTCTCAATAAATGTTTTTGGAATGTATGAAAGAGGTTAGTCTTATCCACTTCTATGTTTATTACATAATGTGGGCTTCTTGGTGCTTTCCTTGACCTTATAATTCACCGTAAAACATATGAAGAGAACATGGAAGTAGAGGATTAGAAAATTTGAATGGAGGCCTGCAAAGGGGCAATGAGCCCAAATCCAGATTGACTGTTTTCTTAACATGGGTTTTGACTATCATGCAGCTCTCATCTTCCCATGCTATTAATCAGCTATAAATTTAAAGTCATTTAAGAAATTGCATCATCTATTTCAGTCATAGTTTTACAGAGTCACCATCTTGGGCATGTGATTGTCTATGACAAAGAGAGTCAAGAATCCCAGTTCCCCATTTGCTAGCATACCCAGGGTCATTTACCTAAATTCCCAGTGCCTCAGATTCCTCCTGCAAAGTTAGATGGCATTGTCTACTTCACAGAATTGTAGGGACTACATGAATTCCTATTATATAGAAGGCTTGACATGGCACTTGACAGTAGGTCATACTGTAAGTGTAAGCTGGGACTGTTGAACTATATAATTTCAGTGGGGCAGGAGATATTCTAGCAGGCGGGTGGACAGAGCTCTGATGGCTCCTACAATTGGAAGAGAGAGGATTGGGTTCTACTTAAACCAAATACCATGAAGAAGCAATCTTGTACTTGTTGGAAATTGCCTGGGCTTATATGGCCTTATCATTGCTTTCTGCTCTGCGGATAAGATGGACATTCTAGTCTGAGGCTAACTGCGGAGTTGGCCAGCTTGCCCATAAGGCATGGCATACCAAGCCCTCCCTACATCATTTTAAGCTTGGAAGTAATCAGGAAAAAAACTAGTGTGTAATTTTGGTCCCCAAATCTAGCTATTAAAGGCATGTTTACTACACCTCAGACGTCTACTTGAAGCCTTACTGTCTCTAACTTGGGTTTAAGATATAATTTTTAATGACTTTCCTGAGATGGTTTCTGGCCCTGCAAATTAAAAGAGACTATGAAAGCACTGCTACAAGAAAGGGTAATTTGCAGCGAAAAGTGTTAACTGCCTGATACTAAAGAGAGACCTGGAAAATTAGACACAGCACAGTATCACTGTCCAGCATGATAATGGGTATTCCTAAGAGATCATTCTGAGTCATGTAAAAAAATAAATTTAAAAAAACATTAAGTTATGTTTAATATCCATTATTTCCAAAGGCAGGGAAATAGGAAATACACTTTAAGGAAGATTCCTGTTCAAGTTTTGATTTCGGAGATTTGGAGAGTTTACTTACATGGAATATCTCATTCTCTGCCAAAGCCAAACAAATGAAGTGTCACTGTATTTAGAGAATAAGGAAAGTGGAACTTTGTTGTAATAATGTTAATCTTTTATTTTTTGATACTGTTAACAGCAACTATAAAGCTGGCTGCCCCCTCTCACTGCTTCCCTCCCCCCAAGAAAAAAGATTATTGATGAGCAAACTCAGCTTTACTGCAAGGTTCTTGAGGAACAGGGACATTTTATTTTGTTTAGCAGGTCTAGATTAGGACTCAGAGGTTATTTGATTTAGGATAAAGAGACAGATAGATAGATGCTAGAAAGCATGATAATCGTCAATGTGTAACTGATTCTGATGTATAAGTTGAAAAAAATTTCAAGTTCTAGTCTCACTTCTGCTACTATCCATTTGGGACAAATCTTTTCCGTTGCTGGGCTTTATTCCCTCATCTGTAAAATGAAGAGGTTGGACTCAATTATTTTATAAAGTCCCCTCCAATTCCAATAGCCTATAACTTTATAGAAAAAAAAATCAGTGCTTCTATGCATCTGACACATAATTGCAAGTCTCAAGTAAGTGATGTGGATCAATACACCAAACAGCAAATTTTATTTCAAGGACATCGGTATTCTTGAGATGCACTTAGCCTCCTTTTAGCTTTGTCCAAAGCACATACTATGCAGTCAAAATGGCTTGTCCACATTTTTTTTTTTAAATGAAAAGATTTGTTCCTCCCACATGTAGGGCTTGGTGTATTGTGAATGGTAGCCTACACATACGCAAATGAGAACTGGGAAGATAATTAAATCTGAGGTGGAAATAGAGTAGACTTGTGAATGAACAAAGGAAGTGTGTTTTTCTGGAAGCCAAGATGTCAAAGATACATTTTATTGGTACTGTACACTTTCAGCTTTCATGTAAATCAGTGTTCAGCTGCTCCAAATGTTCTAACTCTGCATTTCTGAATAATCCATTGTGTATATTAACTGTAGCTGAGGCAGGAGGAGATGTCAGGCCTTTTTAAATTCCCAACTTACAGAGATTCACGGATGTGCATGATGCTATACATAAAGCATCGAGTGGTCAAAATGTATTTTATTTTGAGCTAAATAAAAAAAAGTGAGAACAAAACAGATTCATTTCTATGACTTTGCTTCCAAACCTAGGCTTCTATTTTTTCTTCTTCTTCTTTTTTTTTTTTTTCTCAGAAAATAGCCATGGAACTAAAAGTGGGGGAAATGCAACTCAAAGGATTCTAAAATGCTTCCTCGCTGCATACCTTTCTAATGGCTCAGTTTTGGCAGACTAGCTCCAGACCCTACCACTGTCCAAGCTCTCACTGTCCTTCCTTATGACTCATACTCATACTTGAATGCTAAGAGGCTGCTCTGTGGCTGCAGGGATGCCCCATCCAAACAAACATGGGCTGAAACCTAAACCCAAAAAGCATTTGGTCTCCTCATGGAATAGGGGAATATTGCATAGCTGGAAACGGAGGTCCAAGGAGGTGATGTGATTCACGCCAAGTAACACAGCAAGTCACATAAGTATTTTGATTCTAACCCATTGCTCTTTTCATAGCCACATTGATTCCTGACAAATAATATAAACCAAGAGAACCAGCCCCTTGAAAAACAATAACAGGGTTCTAACGCTATTACTTTTTCTCAGTGGAGCCATCTTTTTACCTTTCACATTGTTGCTTTTGTCTTGTCAGCTTCTTGTAGAAAGATGACTTACTGCTTGGAAATTCAGCTTGGCATTTTCTTTAGACAAAGTGATCTTTTAAATGTAGCCAACATTTCTTTTGGAGTCTGACTCCATTCCACATAACACATCCTAAGATTGATGTTTATTAAGTTGGTTGTTTAAATCATGTTCAGAGCTTGGTTACTTGGGCTGTTTCTTTGTCTCTGTCTCTCCCTCTCTCTCCTTTTTCTTTGTGCTTGACACAAAAGGATGGGGCCCCCAGGATCATCTGGAAATGGATCAGTGTATTCATGTGTGAGCTTTACAAAGCACTGGAGCAAAGGTGTCATTAAACGTTAGAAGTCATTCAATCACACCCATCACTTCATATAAAGTGAAGAGGAAAAAGGCTCTGTATAGTAACTATCCATAAAGCTTTGTATATTCATTCACCCTTTACTCCTTGTTGGAGCTGGTTCCCTTTTTTGCTTTTCTCACCCTTGCAGGAGGTTTGATATTAGCTTTGTTTTTCAGAGTCTACCATTCATATTCATTTCTTGTTTAGTGCTGAAAGTAACTAAAGTAATAGATTTTTAAAAGAGAGCTCCTGGGTTTAATTCTGATTATGTTTCCTTTCAAATGACTGAGGATTTCCTAGGTAGCCATAATGCTGCCATGGGCTTAGAAAAGGAAAAGAATGACTCTTACCCCCCAAAGGGGAATTAATTGTCTACCCTTAAGGATGTTCCCAGCAGCCTTTCCTGGGTATTAAATGTGAAAGTCAATTAAGGGAGGTTTCAACGTATCCGTATCCTGTTTGTCCTGAAATGTAAATGGAATTTATGAGAGTTTTGAAGCAGATGCCATCTGCTGGATAGTTAAGATACTGTAACCAAAAATAATGTGAACAGGAAATATATGGAACAATACACCTTAACGAATTGACTAATGCTAATTTAAAGAAATAGTACTTCCCAGGCCCCAGATAGAGTACAGTGTCCCTAACTTTCTGTCTGTAGTCTAAATTTTTTTTAATTGTTTTTTGTAACCTGAATAAAGATATCCCTTCCTGTTCATATACCCTGCCAGATCTCCCAAACTCTTCATCTGGTTTGCAATCATGAGAACCAAATGCAAAATAGCTGCTCATCTTCAGAGAAAGGATAAGTTTGCAGTAATGCATTTGGGAGCCCCCAAAATTAAAACCAGAGTTAATATAAGAGACACTGGAAAGAGACAGATGAAATAGGGTTATGTGGGAATAAAAGGTAAGTATATCAAATTAAAACCACGTGGAAGGCATAAATTCAGGCTAAACAGCTAATTTTTTCTCTGAGGGACCCTTTAAACCGGTTGATCTCCACCTAACACCCCGACACCCCCCACACTGCTACCTCATTAGACGAGCTCTTCTTGAGTAAAGCAGACACTCCTTAACTTACCCGACCTCCCTTAGAAATTATATATTACAATCACATTCTATATAATTCCTGTTGATGCTAGATCTCAGCTGGGACATTTCCTCTGACTACCTGAGCAGATTGTTTCACATCTGGGGACTTGGTTTCCTCTCTTGTTAAGCATCACTTGAGGAATTTTACTGTCCTAGTGAGCTATTAAAAAAATAGAGATGCAAATTCATAGTATACTCATCCACAGAAGACTGCACCTAGCTAGAGTTACAACTGAGAATTAGGACACTGATCAGTAAGAGCCTGTGAAAGAAGGGTGTTTGTCTATAAGTAAGAAAATACCCTAAAAAGCGAGAAATTTCCAAACTCCAATCTGCATCTGGCTAGGAAGCTCCTTGGGGAGTTAGCAGAGAGGAAGCAGTGAGAGAGCCATACATTGCTATAGGATTGTTCTTTTTTTCTCTCCCTCCCTTTCAGTAGAATATAAAACAGTAAAACAAATTCTGTGAATGTCTTACATGAAGAGCTCTCTAAACGAGAGCACCCGAATTATCAGCTCCATCTCCATTTCTGAGTCACAGACACACATATGTGGCTAAAAGAAGGGAAGGAGCAGACAAAATACCAAACAGATGAAGAGAGAAAGAAAAGACGTTCCCGAACATATTAATTGTTCGCCCACATGACTTACTGGTATGTTAATGTCTCGTATCAGCCACTGTTAATGAGAATGTTGTCCCTTATTTCCCTTTTAGTTTATAAATGGAGTAGCATTATGTAATCACCCTAATGAGGTAATAGAAACATAAGTACACAGGAAAATTTGAAAGGGTTTTCTCCTAATTCATCCTCTGTTGTGTTGGTCACCCCTCTATCCCATTAAATTTCCTTCTCCCCCTCAATCTGGCTGAGTTTCCAGTCCCAAAGGACATATTGTTGGCTATTATTTATAATAAGTCTCTCTCCTCTTGGCAGGATATAGAGCAGCTGTTGGTCTATTCTCTGCCACAAAGACCAACTTCCCTCTTTTGCCTTGGATGATTGGAAGAAAGTCGGGGAGAAGAGCAATTTATAGTTGTGTTACAGCACCTCTATTTTCTTTTATGTTTATTTATATTGCTTCCATTTCTGTCTGGGATTTCTGAGATAATCAAGATCACTCAGCTACAGAATTCTCTTATGGGGAGGCTCTGGTGGCAGTTGATGGCGTTTTTCTTCATTGAATCAGACGTTTTAGAACTTCAGGCTAGAGGAAGTGGTGAGCATCTCTTCTGTGAGAGCACAAGAGTGGTTTTTGTTTTTCCTCATGAACTGATGAATGTGTTCTATTTTGCATGAACAATAAATGACTGAATTTCTCAAGGGAAAGCACCTTGTCTTTGTCAACTTTCTGTTCCCAAAACTCAGCACAGTACTTGCTTGGTTAAAGTTTAGTAAATGGAGGGGAGTATGAATGAGGTTCTGATTTGTTCTCTGGTAGGTGTCAACTATTCTGACAGACGGGCCTTAAATCTTACTCTTTTTCTGAGATCTTTTGTCTTGGATTATTTTTGGCTTTAGGCCTTATCCTAGGCATATAAAGCAGCACAGGAACTCAATGTTTCACTATCTAAACTAAAGAAACCTAGAATAGGTACTGAATCTTCTCAGAGAGAGACCTGAGCATCCCTGGAAGTAGAATGTAGAGAGGATTTCTCTGTTCTTTTAGGGTTTGAGGGAGACTCCCAAAATGGGAAAGTGGTCTGAGTCCCCAGACCTAGAAAAGATCCGAATGGCTTTGACACCAGGTATCAATGTGACATAAGACAAGACAGTCTGTTGCACCGGAAGGCATCACAGCTCAGCATGAAGGTGTCTCAGAGCTTAGAGCTGAGACAGGTTGGCTGCAGGTCAGGGCCATGTTTAGTAAAGACTGGGAAGAAACAGAGTTCAGTAGTTAAATCCAAGGTGTTGGGTTTGGCAAAGAGGAGATAGACTCCTTATTACCTCATTTATATCTATATGAATTTAGCTAGGTAAGTACTAATAATGGTTAATTCCCTCCAGAGTCTAGCCAGGCCCCTTCTTGGAGGAAAATTAGAAAGCTGACCATGTCTATGTGGTGGGTGCCTGTCTGTAAGGGTTCTTAATACACTTTCAAATTTCCTAGTCTGTGTTTCTAAATGTCTGTCATTAGTGTCTTGATGGACCTGGCTCTCTGTATTTTCTCTGATGCTCTACAACCCATCCAATGAACATTTAATAAATATCCCTAACAGACACACAAAGAATATATATGATTAAAGAGGACAGTAGGTGCTAAAGCCATTGAGATGCCTGCCTTTCTGATAATCAGCAGTTTGCAGGCAACATGGGAAGAAAGAATAATAATAGCTATGGTTTATAGAGTGCTTACGACATGACAGGCACAGTGCTCATTACTTTAGATACATTACTATTTTATCTCATAACCTGGTTTATAAAGGGAATCATTGGAGACATTAAGTGTACTCATTTTTGCCTAATTGTGAGCCAGGCCTTCAGAACAGGAAAAGGAAACTAGTCAGGTGGAATCAGAGAGTAGCTTAAGCCTTCTCTGGAGAAGATCTGAGAGACAATGAGATCCAAGTAAACTTGACCCTTTTTCTGCCCTTCACCTATCTCCTTGGTTATCCTGATGCCTCCGAAGTGGTTGCTTTTTAATTGGTGGGCTATCAAGCATTATAGACATGAATAGCTGGGACAGCCTTCAATGAAAATTGGTGAATGAAGTCCTTGGTGAGAATCACTAGTAAGGTGTAGATCACATTAAATAATGTACTGGTTAAGGATTGGGTCTGGACTCAGCCTTCCTGAGTTTAAATATCATACTAGAGCTGCAACTTTGAAGCAACCACTCTGTGCCTCGGTTTCATTGTCTAGAAAGTATGTACACTAATACCTACTTCCAAGAATTCTTGTTAATGATTAAATAAGATGATGCATGTCAAGTGCTTCACATAGCATCTGATAGTTCATAAATGTTAGCCACTATTACTAATAATCAATACATCCCTCTTGTATTTCCACAAGATATGAGGTTTAAAAGGACTTAAATGTTTTTTTGTATCTTGTACCATGCTTAGCACATTATAGATTCTGAGTAAATTTGGCTGGCTGTTTGGTTGGCTGGCTGGCTAAATGGACAAATTTGAGGTTATGTGGATAAAGGCACTACAAAAGACCTAATTCTTTCCAGATCCCTTCCCAGAAAGTCATGCTTCACATGCTACCCAAAGGAAATCACCACGACACTAAAGCAGCTTGCAACATCCAGCAGGCCGTTTCTTAGGTTCACCTGGACATTTAGACTCACAAGACGCCTATACACCACATTTGACATTGGTCTACTCAGGATATAGGATAGGAACTATAGCTTGCCAGCTCCAACTATAGAGCAACATTAGACATTTTTCTGTAATTAGAGCCCTACCAGCTCAGGTGCAACATGATGGAACCCATGTTGGGCAGGTGAAGGAACTGCCTTTGCTTGAAAGCCTTATATCTCACAGCAGTCAATAACTCTTATAACAACTCCAAAGACATAACTTATTGGGTACTCTCAAGGGACATTCCCATCGCTGTGCTCAGGGAAGCCCAAAGCATGGCATATCCCATCAAGTATTTAGTCCCCCCAGGCCAGATGCAGTCTACCAATGAGGGTCATTTTTACCATATGCAATGCTGCCTAGTAACATAGTTGACACATACCATCTTTATCTGTTTCCAGGGAAACCAAGCTAAGAAGTTAACCAAAGGTCAGATTCTCATGCAAAAAGGGAAAGATTTTTGTTAACTCTTTGCCCACACCCTCTAAAGAGTTACTTAAAGCAGAGCCTGAGAAACCTATCCAATGCCCCTGTGAGAAACTCATTCTTACCTCATACCTGACACAAATATTTTCCAAAGTGGATTAATATGGGCATGGTCCCACCCCTATTCTGCACTGTCTCTCCAACAACCAAGTCAAGCTCAGTGAGCCTTCATACCATACCTGCCTTTCACGTTGTGCCTCCAGCCCCAATGTCAACCTTCAATGTCTCATCCTTCAAAGCCCAGGCATAAACAGTTGAAATCTAAGGTAGCTTATTGTTCAGAGAGTGAGAGTGAATTCCAAACATGGTTGAATGGCAACAGATCTACCTAAGTGAGAAGCATAGACAAGTCTAGGCTTCCCTGATTTAAATCATTAATAATGGTAACCATGTTTATTTTAAGTAGTTAAGGAGATTTTTTTTTTTTTAATTTTATTTTATTTTTAATTAGTTTCAGGTGTACAACACAGTGCAATAGTTATACATTTTACCCCTCAAAGTGACAACCCCCCCACCCCCAATAGTTTCAGGTGTACAACACAGTGCAATAGTTATACATTTTACCCCCCAAAGTGACAAACCCCCCACCCCCAATACACCCCCCCCACACCCCCCCATATCATACATATCTATTACTCTTCCTCTGACTCTCTTCCACAGTATAATCCACATCCCGTGACTATCTATATATATTCAATTACAGTAGGTATACCACCTCCACTTTAGTAATACAGTGCAGTGATCAAACCTCTACTCCATCCATGAAATGGTCTCCCTAACAAGCCCTATGATCATCTGACATTCCACAGAATATTTACAACATTATTAATTATATTCCCCAAACTGTTTTTCCTATCCCAGTAGCAATATTGTAGTTGCCTATTTTTGCTGTCTAATCCCTTCCCCTTCTCCTTCATTCCCATTCCTCTCCAAATTAGCAACCCTGATTTTAAGGAGATTTTTTTGACCAATGGGAACCACTAAACTCTCAGATCATTTCACCTCTTTTTTTTTTTTTTTTTTTTGAGGGCAGTGTCACTGGCCCTCATATGTGGGACCTGAACCGGGGCTGCTGGCTTCCCAAGCCGGCGCTTAACCACCGCGCCACTCGGCCAACCCAGATCATTTCACCTTTTAAGCAGCCATAAGATGGTAGTGTTTGGTTAGTACCAATTTGCCTTAGTAAAAGGGTTAAGTACTCTGTTTATTTCCATGCCCAAATGATAATAGTTCTTATTTATTAAATTGTTCCTGTGTGCCTAGGACTGTGCAAAATACTTACATGCTCTTGTCTGATCATCACATATTACTAACAGTATTTCTCAGCAGAAACCTAAGCTCAGAGAGATTACAAAACTTGCCTAAGGTCACTCACCTGTATATGGCAGAGCCAGTAGTTAGGTCAGTTTAGTGTCAGTCCAAATCTTACGTTATATGTTCTCTGATATCTTCATCGTGGTGGCTTATAAATTATGCATTATTTCCATTAAGCCAATCTATAAATGCAGTGGGAACAGGTTTCACATTGCTCTTAAAAATTACTTGTATCATAAAAGAAAGAAAAAAGAAATAGGACTTTATTAAAATAGGAAAGAGTTAAGTTTAGATGAAAATATATGAGAGACAAGAGGAAATCCTCATTTTATTTGAATTTCTTTTTTCTCCTCTATTTTATACTATTACCTATTCTAAAATGGAGCTTATACTACACATAATCAAAAAAGGCATTAAGTACCAAGGAGGGTAAAGAAAAAGAGAATATAGCATGCAGATTCTGAAGTCACCACTTGGCAGCTAGTCCTGTTAGAGTCCCTTTAAAGACTGATAATTAAAACTCATTATCTACCTTGAAAATGTGATAAATAAGATAAGAGTGGGTTCCAAATCAATAAAATCCTATTTAGGAATTAGAAGCACCAGTGGTTCCTTACAGTGGCAAGTTTAATAGCTTTTCCAAAAAATTTCAGCTACGTGTGTTGTCTGCTTATAGTATACTCCAATATGTATTCCTGCCAAAAAGAAAAATTAAACTAAATTCTTTCATTATTGCTAGTATGTTCTTACTTTGTTCTAGTTAATTCACAGATCTGTGCAATGGAAGAATTTACAGTTGGCAAGTGAAATTCTAAATTGGGCAGTTTAATTGTCAAATAAATTTTAAAACTTGCATGAGGAGTGGGGAGAAATATAGACATGTTGGCATTTCAAACTCATGAGGGGATATTTTCTTATTGGTCATGCCAATCTCAGAGAAGACAAAAAAGAATAAAGAAAGGCTTTGGTCTGTCAGATAAAATAATTCTCTTTAGGAAATTATGAAAACATCCATTCAACCATATAATTTTTTAATGAAGGTAAAAGTAATAAAATTTTATAATTCATTTCTTTCAATTCCTCTTAAGATGCTCTCTTAGAAAAATACAAGTATTTGCGTAAATAAAATGACCTACATGTGTAAAAAGGAAACTTTTTATTTAAAATAATTTTCCTCCTGTCTGAATTAGAGTACGAAAGATTAGTTTTATAGGAAATATAAGATTGACTTCATCAGAATGGTTTCATCCTCCAAAACTTTATTAGGGACATCAAAGGAAAGTAGGGAATGGAAATTTATCTACTTAAGTTGTTTTCTTTTGTCATGTAATATTAAATGCATTTTAATTCTTTTTTTCCTTTGTTTATTAAATGTCGTGGGGTAACCCTGGTTAGTAAAATTACATAGGTTTCAAGTGTACATTTCTAGAGTACATCATCTATATAGTGCATCGTGTGTTCACCACCCAGAGTCAGTTGTCCTTCCATCACTATATATTGGACCCCCTTTTCCCTCTCATTTTAATTCTTATGCATTCTTATTTCTCAATCCAGATTTATTTTCTATCAACTTGCTCACCCATCAAGTAAAGTTTAAATAATGTCAATTGCAGTGTATGTGAGGATTATCAACTTTTCAAAAGTAGGGCACCTTATATGATGCCTGGTTTGGAATGCTGGGGTAACTAGAGTGTGCACTGACTGTCCAAACAGAACATGGAGAAGGGAGGTAGCACAGAGTAGGTGGGAACCAGAATGGTCCCAGCTTCTCAAAACCATTGCACCTACCACTTCCATATTTTCTAGTACAGACTAGGCGGAATAAACCCGTTCCTCATTCACACTTCTTTTAACTATTTTTTTTTCTAATACTTGATGGAGATCTTCGGAAGGAAGGAATGGAAGAAAAGGTATCAATATCTACTGAATGCTTACCAATTCCAAGAGATAGGTGAGGTGTTTTATTTGTTATCAGTTATCTAGTGGAGTGAGTTAAATTAATTAAAGTTTAATTAAACTCATTGAAAGGTGAGGAAACTGAGTCTCAGAGAACGAGGTGATTTGCCCAAAGTTTTTTATTATAGATGCCAGAACCAGGACTTGAGGTAAAATTGCTTGGAGTCTGGGTTGGGAGGTGAGTTGGTTGACTAGCAAGAAACTGAAATGAAATTTTGAACAGGGGCATTTGCGGAGACAGCATTTATTTATTCATTCAACAACTATGTGACTAGCTGTTAAGTGCCAGTCCTGTGCCAGGTACCAGGGAAACAGGAATGAACAATAACTACATGTGCCCTATACTTCTGTCACTTAGTTAAGAACTGAATGGCCAGGAGCAACATTATAAACTAGCAGAGAGACAGGTGTGAAAAGGGGAGGAAGAAGGTATGCAAGAAAGACTTTGGTGCTTCAACTTACATATTCACTCTTCCTGTTTTAAGGTTCTGACTTGAGCTTGGGCTGAGCTCTTTCTCAAGAGTCAAACCTTATGAATTTATTGTTGGAAAGTAGGAGCTATGATTCTGGGGGCTACATATTTATTTATTTATTTATTTTTCTTTTTTGAGGTCAGTGTCACTGGCCCTCATATGTGAGACCCGAACCGGGGCCCGCTGGCTTCTCAAGCCAGCGCTTAACCACTGCGCCACTCGGCTGGCCCAAAAGAACTTTTTTTTCATTTCTTTAAGCATCAGTGTACTACTCTTTTTTTTTTTTTTTTTTTTTTTCAGGGCAGTGTCACTGGCCCTCATATGTGGGACCCGAACTGGGGCTGCTAGCTTCCCAAGCCAGCGCTCAACCACCGCGCCACTCGGCCAGCCCTGGGGACTACATATTTAAACAGAGCTTTAGTGTAGGCCTCTGAAGTAGAGTTTCTAGAATCACTCTAGATGATCTGAAGGCCATAGATGTTGGAGGTGATCTATTGGGTTGTTGGAAAAGTCATGACATATTTTTCCTATGTTTTTCGTCGCAAAAATGCATCATTATTTTTCCGACAACCCAGTAAATTACATTTCTCCATCATATCTCCGCCTACACAGACTCTGGCACTTAGAAGATACTTAACAAATAATTGTGGGAGGGTGAAAGGGAAGAAGAAAAAGAAAAGCAAACTCTTCCTGGACCTGTGCTCAGAGTCTACCTGTCCTCCCGAAGGACCCCAATGTACACAGGGTTTGCCTATGCAAATCCAGGGGCTGAGATTGTCCTGTGTATTAAAAATGTTCTAAACAGCTCAGAGCTGCATAATCATGTAAGTCCATTTTTTTAAGAAGCACTGGCCTTTTAATTTGAACGTAAGGTGTGTATCATAGAAAATCTGAGGTGAAAAAGGAACACATTAGCCTGACAGAGGTAGCCTATCATTCATAAGTTTTGAAACTAGAACATTTTGCTGACAAAGAGAAATGTATTTTTAAGTCTGAGTTCTTAAAAAAAGAAAAATTTCATCCTAGTCCTCTAGCTAGGCTTTTTCTGCCAGCTCCCCAGCTATGAACACAACACATTCTTGCAATTCATCACTTCCCTTGGCTCAAGCCAGCCTTTAAAATGGTTGGTGGCATATGCTTCTCATTAGCTCTGCCTCGGCCTCACCTGGGCTGATCAGACCTCTCACTCCTGCCCCCTGCCTGCCCCTTCTTTCCTCCTCCTCCTTCCCAAACCAGACCAGTACCCCTGCCAGCCTCTCTTACTAAGCAGCGCTACCTGCTGGCATGGCAGGAGGCAAGCGAAAGAGAAAGAAATAGTTCAGCTCTTTCGAAAGTAAATTCTGTGGTTTAACAGCCTTTCGTTCAGCAGTGAGACCTAGGAAAAGAGAAAGCCAAGGGCAAAACCAAGAACAATAACAGAAATGGAAAAAACACAGAAGTTTGCTGACTGGGAGAAAAACAGAGAGGGAGGCAGCAAAAGGTTAAGAGGGAAAAATTCCCATCATTACATCACTTTGGCAGCCAAATGTTTCTTTAGGCCACCAGTTTCTGATTTATCTCCTGGGCTCTACAAGGAAATTGTACCCATTTGGAGGGTAATTTCTGTTTAACTTGGTTATCTGAGTGACCAAGTATTCTTTCCATTTGGTGAATTCTGTTTCCCTCTGTGACCCAGTGCATAAATTAAGAATTCGACTGAATCAAAGATTTTTGAATCAGCCCAAAAGAGACTTTCCATACATACCAAATTCTTTTCTCATTTTCTCTCTGGAGTGTTAGCTGTTGATTAGCACTTTCAATCCTTGGCTTACTTTCCAAAGGAATCGAGAAGGTCAATTCTTTCACTATATCTTCACAGTATCATTGGACAACTCAGATCCCAACTTATTGATACATAGTACTTAGATGCAAGTTGGTGGGCATCTTTTTTGAAACTGGTTATTAATGGCAACAAAGGAATACTGAAAGGGTAAAGTCCTTAATCTTTGCTGGCATACTAAGAGGTTCATAGAAATCGGAGGTTGGAAGGGACCTCAGAGATTCCCTAACCCTCACACTTCATCTCACAGGTGAAGCAGCTGAGGCTAAGGGGTGACCTCCCACTGTCATACAGGGAGGAAATGGCAGGACAAGGATTCACCCCCATCCTCAGCCCCAGTCTTGTCCTCTTTTCCATAATATACAAGCACTAGACTCCCACAAATCTCTTTGTGCCAACATTAGAGACACAGTTCTGCAAATTGCAGGTCTAGAATGGCTCTAACAGATAATATAGAACCTGCTGAACAAAAATAGCTTTGCTCGGGTCCGGCTGAGTGGCGTGGTGGTTAAGCTCTGGCTTGGGAAGCCAGCGGCCCAGTTCGGCTCCGACATTTGAGGGCCAGTGACACTGCCCTCAAAAAAAAAAAAAATAGCTTTGCTCAACTCGTGACATCTATACGACCAATAGAAAAAATTCCAGACACGGAAGCACCTCTGAGAAATTTAGGAAAAGGTTCCTTTTCCTCGGGGTATATCCACATCCCACTCCTCTCCCTCCACCCTAGGTGCAAGGCTTAGCAATGTGCAGGTTGGATATAAGTATTGTAGCCCTACTTGCTACGTCAACCGGGGGCTTTCGTGTGGGCAAAGCTTCCATGACTGTATGTGCAGTGGTCCTGACCAGAGCATCCATGGATCAAGAGACCCACACCAGGTACAGGCACACCCCTGATTCACACAAAGCCATCCTGATGTTCTCATCTGGAACAAGAGCCATCTCAGGATGCGGGTGAAGCGGGGACAAAAACCTCATCTTCAAGGACTTGAACAGCTTTTTAAAATTTTCTTAACCCCTCTCATTTCCAAAGAACTAAGCCAGCCAGATTCAGCTCTGAACAAAATTGTACAGTCAGACAAACATACCAAGAGACCTCTTTTCCTTTTAATTTGCCTTTTTTCAGCAGTTAGATGTTTGTTTATCCTCCTAGCTACCTACCCTGTCTGAAAGCTCCTTCCTGGCTTTCAGTCACAATCCTTTCAAAGATGTTACCTGATAATGGCCTCATGCATGCATCAAAAAATATTTACTAAAAACTCACCATGTGCCAAGATTAAGGTTTCACCTTTCCTAGGGGATTTCTGTTTTAATAGAAATCCCCAAACCTGCTGCATAATATACAATCAATAAATATGTGGTAAAATGAGGAGAGGAGAGGATGAGAGGCATTTTATACTCACAGAATGGTGAAACTCAGGGAATCACTTCAGGCAGTGCCCAGGGAAGGGAAAAGTAAGGGTAAAGAACCTTTCTAACCACCCTGCATGTCGTGGCAAATAGGCCTTGTATTCTGTTCCATATTCTGCAAAATACTTAGGACATCAGTGCTACCGCATGAAAAACTGCCGCAAACACCTACATTCTACCTCCAAAATTCTAGAATGCCTCCCTCTTGCTCAACAAAATACCACAGCACTTTTAGACCCTGGATTTTGTGGTCCCTGTTCTGTTCTCACAGTTTGTATTCTGTTATTTAGCTTCTTGATTACCAATACAGCCTTGGATGTTTAGCCTTCATTCTAGTACAAGGCAAGGCATGATTTTTCAGGATTTCTCTCTGGCTCCAAATACTCCACACCGACCTTTGCTCTCACGCTGCCAGGCCCTGCCCCCCACCCCCACTCACCTGACCAACATTGCTGCTTATCTCTGTCTACTTATTTTAAGTCCTTAAAGGTGTGTGTGTGTGTGTGTGTGTGTGTGTGTGTGTGTGTGTGTGGCCGAGTGGGAGGGGGGTTCCATACTTACTAAAATCACTTAAAGAATACTTTCTTTGAGTGCTTCTGCTGGAAGTCTTCTCTCAGTTTTCTTCCCATTAGAGATAATTTATTATGTGTCTTCCTACTCCTTTTAACTGGGAGCTCCTAGAAAGAAAACACTCTGCCTTAGTCACCTCTGTAACACCGTGATTGCTTAGCACACTGTGTGTACATAATAATTGCCCCTAAAATATTTTTTCTTTCTTGAATTATTCAACCAGATAGTCTATTGCCCATTTAGTTTTAGTTGTTGTTTTACAAATTAACAGGGATTTCTCACTGATTCTGGTCTTTCTCTGATGGGAAAATTGTTATAAATGCAAATTACTTTGCCATCTGCGTGCAGCATACATTCCGGAATCTTTTCCCTTTATATGGGGAAACCAGGTTTCCCACCATTCAATAACCATTAAAGTACATTTGGCAACCCTTGTAGCTCTTTAACCATAATACAGATGGCAAAGTTTGCTTCTCGTCTCCACTTGAGGGTTTTTATAAGGCCTCTTGATGTTACTCCTTCTTTCCACGTACTTTTCTATTCCTTGACAAAGGGGTTGGACTTTCTGCTCGGACCTCGTTGTCATACTCTTTAGTCATTGTGCTGATTCTGAGAGGAAGCCTGTTTTGCTAGTTAGAACCCAAATCCATTTGCTAATGTGTACGATTTTTTGTGTTTCTGCTTGTAAAATGATATTAGTAACAGTTGTTGCTCCTTCCCTCCCTTTGCTGATATGTAAGTAGAATACTAAACTAGCTGATCTAAGAAAAAGATGGTGTTCTCCATTTGTTCCCCAGTGGAACTAGGCCTAAATTAAAAGCTGTAGCTGGAGTATGGAATGTTAAGAATTGACTGGTAATCAACATAATGTTAGTAGGGGTTTGATTCTGCTCTGAAACATTGGGTAAAAGAGATGGAGAAAAGGTTTCACAGAGATGCCAGCCTGAGTTAACAAGGTAGGATAGGAGCCAATAGTGAAAGACTTGGATTTTTAGGCTAAAGGATTTTTAGACTTTAACCAGTACGGAGCCGGACTGGGATTTTAACTAGGGAGTGACATGCTTAGATATGGGTTTGAAAAAGGTCATTCCGACCTCAGTGTGGAATACCAGTGGGGATCCACAGTTAGCTTAGGAGGCTAAAGCAATAGTCCATGTGAGAAAAAGGACAATGGAAACTGAAAGGAGGAAGGATAGGTTTGATAGACCTTTCAGAAAAAAAATGGATGAGTCTTCTGCTCCCAGTCCCTCGCCACTTACTCCTGCTCCTTTGGCCTCCTGCCTGTTTCTCACATATGGGACACACTCTTGCCTCATGAATGTTCTCACTGACTAGACGGCTCTGCCTCCAGCTTATCATGGCTTACCGCCTTAGATTGTTTAGCCTTTGTTTGAATATCCCCTTCTTAATGAGCCCTGCCCGGAGCAACTGAAAAACCCATACCCCCAACAAAAGGTATGTATCAGAATGTTCGCAGCAGCAATATTTGCAATAGCCAACAACTAGAAAATATCCACATGCCTATTAACAATTGATAGGATAAAGCATGATAAATAATATACCACACTGGAATATAGTATATGGAAATCAGAATGAATGATTAATCTATAACCATATACGCAATAACACGGATGAATCTCATAAACATAATGCTGCAGGAAAAGCAGTCTAATAAAAACATACACAATAGGGGCTGGCCAAGTGACACGTTGGTTAAGAGCTGGCTTGGGATGTCAGTTCTGAGCAGCAGGGCCCCGGTTCGGATCCCACATGAAGACCAGTGACACTGCCCTCTACAGCTAATATGGCGAACAACAGCTCGACCTGGAGCTGGGCTGCCGTGAGTCGCCGGCAATGGCATAGGCTGCAGCGGGGCTGCAGTGGGCTGCAGTGGGCTCCTGTGAGCTACTGTGAGTGGCCAGCAGCCAGTGTGAGCTGCCAAGAGTCGCCTTGAGCAGCTGTCCAGAGGCCAGTGATAGATCTGCCTCACCCAGGAAGAGCGCAATGATAATACCAACATGGGCCAGTGAAGCAATGTCCTCCAGCAACTAGACTAAAGAATCAAATGACAGCCACTTGTCTGTTCCCCTTCCCCAATTCCCCAATGCTGTTTCCCTTGCCCAATTCCCCAATAAATTCTTTAAAAAAAAATACACAATAAACAATTCCATTTATATAAAAGTACAAAGACAGGCAACACTGAGCTCTGTTATTTGAAGTAAGGATAATGGTTACCTCTGGCAGGGGCGTTAGTTACTATAAGAGCATAAAGAGTGCTTCTAGGCTGCTGATAAAGTTTGGGTGTTTTTTTGTTCTGCATGCTGGTTTCATGGCGTCTACACAGTGTGTGAAAATTTAGAGTGGTACATTAATGATATGTGTCCTTTTCTATATGTATATTATACTTCAATAAAAATTTTGAAAATGCAGCCCTTCCCCTGATATTACTCATCTCCCTTGCTCCATTTTTCCACCAGTGTACTTGCCACTTTCTAATACTCATATGCTATAATTATACGTTCATCACATTCTTTCCCGATTAGAGTATAAGTTCCATGAATGCAGGGATTTTTATGTTGCGTTCACTGAACTTTACCTGGCACATAATAAACAATAGAATAAATGAATGAACTTTTGAATCAGTAAAACATGAATAGAAAGGCGAGACTCAAAGGGACAAGCGGAATCCTGGTTTGAGATCCAACTTTGCTGTGACAGTTTCTTTTCCAAATGTGGTGGATAGGCTGCTAGCCCCAAGGTTGTGACAATCTTTCCCACGCCTGGCTCAAGGCTGTATCTCAAGGCTACTTCTGTGCCTTTAATTAAGGCTTTTTCTTATCCTCGACTATTTTATCCCATGTGTCCATGTCAGAAACTTCCCATCTTCAAAGCCAAGCTCAAATGTCACCTTCTTGATAAAACCTTTTTTGACAGCTTGAACTTAATTTCCACTACATCCTTACTTTTGCCTTTCTGTGATACTCTTACAGAATTGGGGTGGGTTTTTTTTGGCATTCAAAATTATTTTATATTCATTTCAGGTGTACAGCATAGCCATTAGACATAGCTGTTAGACATCTTCAGTTAGATATGACTTACGAAGTGATTTCCCTGACTAGTCTAGCACCCACCTGGCACTATACATAGTTATTACCATATTATTGACTACATTTCCTATGTTTTACTTTACATCCCCATAACTATTTTGTAAATATCAATTTATACTTATTAATCCCTTCTCCTTTTTCACCCTGCTCCCTAACCTCCCTCCCATCTATCACCCCAACAAACCTAGTGCTCATTTGACACCATACATAGTTATTACAATGTTGACTATAATCCTTATGCTATATCCTACATCCCCATGACTACTCTGTAACAACCAGTTTATACTTCTCAATCCCTTCTCTTTTTTCACCTAATCTCCCATCAGGCAACCATCAAAATGTTCCCTGCATCTATGAGTTTGTTTCTGTTCTGTTTGTTTGTTCATTTTGTTCTATAGATTCCACATATAAGTGAAATCACATTGCGTTTGTCTTTCTCTGTCTGACATACTTCACTCAGCACAATACCTTCCGGGTTCATCCATGCTACTGCAGATGGCAAGAACCCATTCTTTTCCATGGCTGAGCAATATTCCATTGTATATATATGTACCACCTCCTCTTTATCCATTCATCCATTGACAGACACCCAGGCTGCTTCCACATCTTGGCCATTGTAAACAATACTGCAATGAATATACGGATGCACACATCCCCTCGAAGTAGCATTTTGGGTTTCTTTGGATAAACACCCAGAAGTGGGATTACTGGGTCCTTCTTTGTCTCTTGTTATAGCCTTTGTTTTAAAGTCTATTTCATCTGGTATAAGGACTACTACCCCAGCTTTTTTTTTTTGCTTTTTTTCATTTCTATTTTCATGAAATATCTTTTCCTATCCCTTTACTTCAGTCTGTGTCTTTTGATCTGCAGTGAGTCTCTTGTAGGCAGCATATGTAAGGGTCTTATTTTCTGATTCATTCAGCCATGCTATCTTTTGACTGGAACATTTAATCAATTTATATTTAAAGTAATTGTTGATAGATATGTAGTTATTGCCATTTTATTATTCATATTTTTGATCTGTTTTTGGTGTGTGTGTGTGTGTGTGTGTGTGTGTGTGTGTGTGTGTGTGTGTGTTTTGTTTTAAAGATTACTTGTAATATTGGTTTGGTGGTGATGAACTCCTTTAGTTTTTTTCTTGTCTGGAAAGCTCTTTATCTGTCCTTTGATTCTAAATGATAGCTTTGCTGGGTAGAGTAATCTCGGTCATAGGTCCTTACTTTCCATTACTTTAAATATTTCCTGCCAATCCCTTCTGGCCTGCAAAGTTTCTGTTGAGAAATCAGCTGACAGTCTTATGGGCGCTCCTTGCAGGTAATAACTGCTTTTCTCTTGCTGTTTTTAAGATTCTGTCTTTGTCTTTAACCTTTGGCATTTTAATTTTGATGTGTGTTGGTGTGGGCCTTTCTGGGCTTATCTTGTTTGGGACTCTACAGGTTCTCAAGTCCTTGCTGTCTCTCTTTTCCTTCTGGTACCCCTATGATGCAAATGTCGTTATGCTTGATGTTGTCCCAGATGCCCCTTAAACTCTCCTCATTTTTTTAGGATTCTGTTTTTCTTTTCAATGTTCTGATTGGGTGTTTCCTGCTACCTAATCTTCTAAATCATTGATTTGATCCTCTGCATTATCTAACTATTGTTTCTTCCCTCTAAAGTATTCTTCATTTCAGTTATTATATTCTTCATTTCTGGCTGGTACTTTTTTATGTTTTCTATTTTCATTTTTATGTTTCCTCTCTCTTTGTTGAAGTTCTCCCTGAGATCAGTGAGCATGCTTACAACGCAGTGTTTGAAACCAGGTGAAGTAAAGAATTGAATTATGAAGAGAGGAAACAGCAAGTGCAAATGCCCTGTAGTAAGAGCAAGTTTGTATATGAGTCTGTGTGAATTCCTCAGGACAGGGCTTATGGCCTACCATACTGTTTTGGATAAAGAAAGTTCTGAGTGATTGAATTTATTCAAGGTTTAGTCATTTTTAAATCCATTTCACAGTTTTCATTAAATAAACATTCCTACAAAGTATCCAATAGAATATATCCCAAACTGAATACTGAATTATGCTATATCTACTTCCAACACACACACACACACACACACACACACACACACACACACACACACACACACAGAGTTCTGTGGCCCAATAAGCATAAAAAACACTGAAGATTCATAATGTATACCAATATAATATAGGCGTTGCTAAGTCTTGCAGTAAAAAAACAAAACAGAACACCTATAATTTATTATTTTCTAATGTCGGTTTCCCCATGGAACACACATTACTAATGCACAAGACACATAGAATTTAGTTTAGAATATGTTGTCTCAGATTCCTTCATTTTATACTAAGTACATTTATTAAATTCCCAATATTTACCTGATGGTTTCATAACTTTACAAATAAAAAAATGGATACCAGAATATTGCAATATTATTCTAATTATGATGAAAGGTCATGGATTTTCAACATTCTCTATACTTAGTGTTAATATAATCCATATTTTCACAGCCCCACCCTGCCTCATTTTAATCTACATCTAGTGATATTTTCTTCATGCCTTTAACCAGGCTGTCTTTTGGGATATGAAAGTGATCCTGAAAGGGTCACTTTCAGGATTGAGAGTTAAAATATCAAGGAGAAAGTTTGTAAGCCTTGAAATAAACAAATAGCAGTCAGGAAAATAGAAACAAGGCTCAGAATGCCCAGTAAGAGATAAGTCCTAGGTGATGACATATACCCAGGCTCTGAGGATGAACTGTCTTTGAATACAGCTCCTGGGAGAAAACATCCAGGGAATTGCTGATTCTGACCTTCTGTGTATTTTTGGCCTCTTCCCCCTTTGTATGCCTTCTGTGAATTGGCCTGCAGTAGATGACTGGTGACAGCCTTAAAACTCAGAAGTTCTTGGGCCTGCCGAGTGGTGCGGTGGTTAAGCGCTGGCTTGGGAAGCCAGCCACCCCGGTTCAGGTCCTACATATGAGGGCCAGTGACACTGCCCTCAAAAAAAAACCAAAACTCAGAAGTTCTCATATAAATCTATGTTTCTTTGGTCCCTGATTGCAGACCTCTTTAAGTATTTATTGATTTTCCATGGACACTAGCCAGCTCCAGATACATGCTTCAGTACGAAGGCTAAATTTGCAAATAGATATCAAATAAAGTTGTAGCCATCTTACATCTGTGTATGAGTGTGTTTGTCTCAAAACCGAGAGATATAGAAAGAGAGAGAGAGAGTGCAAAAGACAACACCTGGACTTTTGGACAAGTTTAGCCAAAATCATGTAGCCACTGGTAATTTTGAAAAGCAGAAAAGAGCGTTTATTCTTATTTTATTGTGGGTGTGGCATTTAGCTTTACAGATTTAAAAGCAGCAAGGAAATTGCAAAGCCAGAGTTTTTTTCTGAGGCATTAGTTGCTGTGCAGAAAAACAAGCCAAAGTTTTGCTTGTGGGCAGAAGCATCCCAGAATGCATCTGGTGATTGGGCAGAAAGTGAGAGCTGGCAGGAGCCCAGGTGCATTGGCTCCCAGCTACAGCTCAGGAACAACCTAGGCGGTGTTCTCAGACGCGGATCGAATTTCCAAGATGGATCAAGTTCAAAATTATCTGCTCGGCTTTCACTTATCTAAGATGGTGCTCCAAGTCTAGGATTACAGTCTTCTGAACTGGGAATGGAGGATGGAGGGAGAAAACCCTCTGGTGTTTGTAAATACCACAATAAGTGTTTTTACGTTGTTTAAATAGGCAGCAGGACACCTGGATGTTAGAAATGTACTGTTATTCCTAGAGAATTCAGAACAGTAAAAGTTATTGGGGGTTAACAATTTTCAGTGTTTTGTATCATTGCATCTGGATTCCAAAGTTATGCTTACAATGGAATTTCTTGGTTAAATTGCTAATTTTAAGTAGTTATGTGATTCAACATGTTCTTGAATTCTGAGACCTAATTTCCTAATCCCAAATAAGAGATAATGCTAGCCTTAAAAATCACAATGTATCTTTATTTATCTTCCTGTTGTGTACACCTAAAATCTTGTTTTCCATGCCTAGTGCTTTCTTACCTCTCACTGCAACTGTGACTGTGGTTGTGACCAGGCCAGTCTCAGGGGCTGTGAGTCAGGGTTGGTTATTGTGTGCTCTTTACTACCATATTCCTGCACAGAATAGTGCTAAAAATGTGTCAGACAAATGAATGATAAATCACTCCTAGTTGCAAGAGGAAATAAAGCTCTCCAGTGTGAACTGAAAGTGCTGTTCCACCCCCACTTAAAACCTCAGGCATACCGTCTTGTTTCTATAACCCTGTACTATAGACAGGATTATCTCAGACCCCGTCTTTCATGTTTGTCTAACTGTGTATGATGTCATTCTGGTCGTTGTAAGCCACTCATTAGATGAGGGATTTTGTTTGTCATCTGCCTACTTTACTATAGAACTACATGTGCAGCACCTCAGAGAAGTAGCTGTATTTTTCTCAAAATTCCAATTTAGTAAGATATAATATTGTGCTACAGTAAAACAACCAAACAAACATCACTCATTCAGTTTTGTTTTGTTTTCCACATATCCCCTATTTTGAAGGTCACGCACACTTTCAGACCTTTGTCATGTTCGCTCCCTATAGCCACACTGAAAACTATATACTATAGTCCTCAGTCCACAGATACTGAACCTACAGACCAGAGAGGTTATACAACTTGCCCAAGTTCCCACGGTTGGAGTCAGGATTAGACCCCAAGTCTTCTGATTGCAAGTTTGTCTGTCTCCCTTTCATCGTTGTGTGTTTGATTTTACGGAACAGAAATCTCCTCAGCATCTCTTTAACAAAAGGAGATTTCCTGGATGGATACAGTGGAATCTTAGAAAACCCAGTGTTGGAAGGATACTGAGGTTCAAGAAAATGAGGACTTCGAGGCAGCCATCTTCTCTGTCTCTGTATTTCTCCCTTTCTGAGATCTCATGGTCTCTTCATTCTTCTCGCTACATGGATTTTAGTTTCTTTTGCCCAGTGACTTCAGCCTGCATGGGGCTTTGGCTTACCATAATGACAGTTCTTACTCCAATGACTTTATAGGTTCAGGAGCCAACAACTGACAGACTCGGCCTCGCTGTCTTCCATAGAATCCACACTCTGAGAAAACAGGAATTGGATTGACCTAGGCAGACCAGAGTGTTCCAAAAGAAAGTGTTGCAAGAAAATAATGAGAATGCCTGAAACATGCTACTTTCTAAAGATATTCTATTTAAAAATTTTAAAAGTCTGAATTATTTATATTTGCCTTAAAATAGCCTTCTTTCAGTCTAATTCTGTTTATTTTTCACATCCCTCCCTCCAAGGATGGTAAACTTACCTTTTCTTGACATAATCTCACTCTTGTCCTTACTGCCTCCTTACAGGCTAACACACAATTCTGAGTTTCCAATCCTTTTTTTCGTGTGGCGGTTATGGAAACTATTTTCCTTTCTTAGCAATTAATTCCAACTCCATTTCCTTCAGGTAGCTTCCGATATTGATATGAATCTGTTGCTTAATTCCAGCCCCTTTGCATTTGAGGATGCCCAGGTCATTCAAACAAGCAGAGGTCCTCTTAATCTTTTAAACGGAACCTCCCAGACACTCTGATATGGTCCCCATTGTAATCCAGGGCATATATTGAAAGCCATGTGGTTAGAATAAGTTCCCCTTGTAATCGAGAGCAAAGTCAACTGGCTCTATATGATCAAATGAATGACTTTGATCTCCTGATATGCCAAATAGACAAACATCTGACCTCAAATTCACAATGATGGTCTGAGGCCAGGGCTGAGGAAGTGTATCTATTTTTTCCCTTAGACTACATCTTTAAAATTTCTCATCATGCCTAAACTATTATGAATACTCAAAGTATCAGGAATAATGTTAACATAAGGAATTCTGGGCAGAACTTTAAAAGTTTCAGGACTTTCCTTTTTTATTGCTTTTCTACTTCCATGAAGCCTTTTTGCATTAAATGAGAAGGAAGTTTATGGTAAGCTGATGAAATCACTTTTAATTAAATGGTTTAATAAATAACAAATGTTTTTATCAAAGTTTTAAGTTAGAAGAAATTACACACACACACACACACACACACACACACACACACACACACACACACACACCCCATCAAAGTATTTGACCAACTGCCCTAGCTGGCAATCTGTGCTGTTTTAGAAGGAATGAAAGGACAGGGAGATGGAGGTCACAGCCTGTGCTTCCTGATCCAGTATGTTAGTCATCAGATACAAAGTATAAAACCCTGGCTTTAAAAGTATTCATTATGTTATTATATATCCATATGAGACCTGGTCCCTGTAGGCCAACTAAAGGACTAAGATGTTTGAAATGTTGAAGTATTTCACTGTAATTATAACAATTAAAACCTTATAAAATTCTTCAGATAAAATAGATTCAATGCTTCCATTTAGTCTACTTTAAGAAAACTAGTTATAAGGAGCATGGCTCTTTCCCCAAAGAGATTAAAATTCAAGAATTGGCCAACAGTAGGGGGAGATAAGAATAAAAGGGAAGAAAAGATTTGCCTTAAAACCCTTTATAAAGTGTTTTTATTTTCATGCTTAACAAATGAAGCCTTCATCATCTTTGCTTCTGGGAACAGTTTCAAGCCTAAGAAACACAGTTGGAAACCTGCTGTGTTGCAGCCCATCCCCAGTTAGTCATTCCAACTGGATCCAAATGGAGTATCTCCGTTCCAAGAGTTCTCCAAAAAAGGCTCATGATAAGAGATGAAACCTCGCCAATGCAACCTGGAGGGCTGCAAATTCACTCTCTGCCACCAGGTTTTCCAAGAAGTGGCCCAGGATTCACCCTCCTTCTCTTCCATGAGCTCTCACCAGACCACAGCTTTGCCGCCAGTAGTCAATTTCTCCACTCATGCAAAAAAAAAAAAAACACCCCAAAACCAAACAAACAAACAAACAAAATATATATATATATAAAATCATAACTCCCTGGAGTCCTATCATTCAATATTTATTCAAAAAGCATTTCTTGAGCATTTACAGTGTACCAAGACCAGGTCAAGGCTAAGTATGCGCTATCTCTGTCTTCAAAGAGCTCAGTCTTTAAGGATTCATAGACCTGCAGCTATTACCTAAGTACAGATTAATTAATTTATTTATTAAACATTTTTATAACACTCCTGCCAGGCATTTTAATGAGCAGTATGGTGGATACAAGTAGGGCATGATTCCTTGTTGACTGGAACTTGCAATCTAGAGGAGATAAGGCATAGAGAAAGAACTACAATATAATGGTAGGTGTAGAAATGGTTAGTAGATTTAATTGTCCCCAAGGCAGATTATGGTTTGGAAACTGGCTTGGATACAAGGTAAAGGTGATAAGTACTAGGGTAAGGAATTTGAATGAATTATGAGCAGCAGCCATTTGGGGGAGGTTACACTGGTATATTCCTTGCCATTAAAGAAAAAAAAATTAAAAGCAACATATATTAATTTTTTTACTTTAGAAATAAACTAAACTTATACACAATTTTGAAGGGAGCTTTTCCCCATTTAAAAAATTAAGTTATTATTTGCAGACTATGAAGTTCACCTTTTTAGTGAATAGTTTCCCAAGGTTTGATGAATTTATAACTATTTAAATATAACCACTGTCTATTAATAGAATATTTTCATCACCCGGAGAAATTCCACTGTCTTCCTTTATGATCAACTTCCCCTTCCACCTCAGTCCTGGCAACCACTGGTCTGTTTCTTATCCTGATGGTATTGTTATATAGAATGCTGTAGAAATAAAATCAGACAGTATGTAGCCTTTTGCATCTGGCTTCTTTCACTTAGCACTGTGCATTTGAGATTCACCCATCATAGTTGTATGTATCAATACTTCATTCCTTTTCAATGCTGAGTAGTAAGTATTACAATGTATGAATATGTCACAGTTTATCCATTCATGAGATGAGGGACATTTTGGTTGTTTCCAATATGGTTTTTGTGAGAACATAAATTTTTATTTCACTTGGGTAAATACTTAGGAGTGGGATTGTTGGATCATATGGTAAGTGTATGTTTAATTTTATAAGAATCTGCCAAACCTTTTTTCCAAAAAGTTTCCCAATGTGACTGTACCATCTTACTTTCCTGCCCTCAGTGTTTGAGTGCTAGTTGTTTTCACATTCTAGCCAGGACTTGATCCCAGTCAGTCTTAATCGGAGGAAATTTAAGACCATGGACTCACTTTCAGGTGGAGAGATAGCATCTCCCCTTCTTGGCCCATTGGTATGCAAAGAGCTGTGCAATTTCACACATAAATCAAGCAACTGGAATTTATTAAACACTTTGCCTGTGTTATTAAACACATACCCAAAGTATGCCCTGAACTGTGGGCATGCACAAAAAGCATCAGACTGAATCCTTTGATCTAATGAATTTTTATTCTACATTTTTCCAAACTATAATCTGAGAAAAAACTCTATGAACTCTTTTGGTTATCAAATATGGTAAAGAACCCTGCTTTTTGGAAATTAACAACTCACCTTAGTGTATCAACAACTCTGAGATGTGTTGCAGTAAAGAAATTGGTTTGGTTGGTTTTATTCACTATCTCCCAAATTTACTCAGCTGTGGGTTTTTTTTTCCAACAGAATAATTTTTTAAATTTCATGAATCCATTTCTCTTTAGCATAGCTGGAAAACACTAGTTTATAGTGTTATTTGAGAAAGAAAACACATACACACACACACACACACACACACACACACACACACACAAATACAACTGTAAAATGGGGACAGTAAGACCTGCCTGATAGGTTCTTATGAGGATTCAATGAGATGAAATATATAAAAGTACCTTTTTGAGGACTGGCTGAGTGGCGTAGTGGTTAAGCGTTGGCTTGGGAAGCCAGCGGCCCCGGTTCAGTCCCACATATGAGGGCCAGTGACACTGCCCTAAAAAAAAAAAAATACATAAAAGTACCTTTTTCAAGGCCTAATATGCAGTAAAAGTCCATTAAAACATACATTAAATTGGGGGAAAGAGAGAGAGAATAAATATTACAAATTGTAATTTTTGAGCACTTATTCATACCAGGCACTACATCTTCTTAGTAATCTTAGGAAATATAGTGTACAGTTTTCCCCAAGTCACATAAAAAGTAAAGGTTCAATCCAGAATCCAAACCCAGATCTGGATTACTCTGAAGCAAATTCTTCACCTTTGTGTGTCTTTCTCTCAAGAGTAGGAGTGCTGTAGGGGTTCAGGAAAAGAAAGGAGAGGATGCGTGAACCTTTCTTCATCCACCCTGATGTCAAGGATGGGGTATCAGTGTCACTCCAACTGACATCTGTAGAGTCAGTGGCACTGCTGCCGTTGGGGTCTTGATGTATCATTGTTTCCCGGCTTTATGTTAGCATCAAAGAAACAGTGAAATTGCCCTTGCAAATATTCCTGCCTGTGAGGCTGGTTTTAAGTAGAGTCCTGGCAGCTCTCTGTCAGGTCAACTGCCTTTACCTTCCTGTGGAACAGGGGAACTGTGGAGCACTCAGTAAGACTTGAATGATGTCCTTCATCTCTAGAGCTTGAGTTTTAAGCTATTCTGTCAGGTGGAAATTCAGCTGTAATTCTATGTGTGCATACGCCATGATGTAAAGATGCAATTGTGTTTCCCATTTGGATAGACAGTTGTCACAGAAACATTGATTATATATTCTATTTTTTTCCATGGATTTTTAAGGTCATTACTCATATATGACAATTTTCCTTATATTTTTGAATCTATTTCTGGACTCTGTTCAGTTCTGTTGGTCTTTCCAAAGGCCACTTCACAGTGTTTAAATTATAATGGTTTAGAAGTCATCACATACCTGGTAGGATAATGCTCCCTATCCTACCTCTCTTTTTTTTCAGAAATACAGTGGTAATTTTTGAACTTGCAGCCTTGCATATGAATTTTAGTGTATGTAAAAAACAATTAGCAGCAGAATAGTTTTTCCAAACACAATATTTTGTGGTCCACCAACATAGAAAATGAATAACAATACAGCTCTGCTTCACTTGGGATGGAACCTCTGAATGTGACCTTTAAGCCCTGAATGAACCTTTCATTCACCAAACTTCTAAGGTAATTGCTGAAGACTTTTAAGCCAGTGAATGACTAATGGTGGGAATTTTGCAGCTCATGGAGAATACAAGGTCAGAAGAGAAAATGGGAGAACAGATCAGGGTGATACATGTGAACCCAGCCCAGTTTTGAGAATTTTCCCTAGTACTGTCCTTGACCTAGACCCAATAATGGGAAAACTACATTATCTAGGTACCGTGTTTCCCCAAAAATAAGACTGGGTCTTATATTAATTTTTGCCCCAACAATCTACATTTATTCATTTATTCATGTACAAAAATCTACATTTATTCAAACAGTGATGTCTGTCTGATGATCTTAACTGACACTTATTTTTAGGGGTAGGGCTTATATTACAAGCATCCTGAAAAAATCATGCTAGGGCTTATTTTCTGGTTAGGTCTTATATTTAGGGAAACACGGTAGTCCTCTCTAATGGTTGTGCACGTACTGGAATCGTTTTTCCTTAATTATGACTCATTTCAGAAATTGGAAAAATATTGGTCTCCCACATAGGTGTAGAATCCCTCTGAGATGGCGAACGACTAGAAACCTGGAAATGGTCCTTGGAAGACAGACTAGTAGAATTTTTACCTTGTAAAAATCTCTCAGATCACAGTCCTTCCCTATCAGAGAAATATTACTACTTAACCAAGATGAGCATCAGTTAAAAGGTGATTTCCTGAAACAGCCTCATGTGGAACAAATTGAAAATCCCCAGTCCTTCAAGAAAGATTTATTTTCTTCATTACTTGATCTTTTAAAAAAAATTGCTTCACTCTTCACTTCCCTAGCAGATGTTGCAAATATCAGAAATAGGCAGGGACCTTCAAACTGAAATGAAAAATTGATCCACTTAAAAATGTAAAATTCAGTTCAAAATGTTTAGACTATAATAAGTGGGGCCTAGGAAGAGTATACTTCTGATTTTGAGGGTTTCCTTTCTATATTATTCAGATGCCATAAATCTGGAAAAGAGCAACACTGCCCCAAATGCAATGAATAACACTTTTAAAACTTTTTTTTTTTAAACAAAATTACCCATATGTTGGGAATATGTGAAAATTGTATGCTACTGTTGTTAAGATCTGGCAAATTATTATGTGTTTAAGGACGTACTGGTAGGTTCAGTAAAGGATGCAGCAATTCTACAAATTTCGTGCATGTCTTACATTTTACTCTGCTTTTTTTTTTTTTTTTTTTGAAGATTTTATTGGGGAATTGGGGGAGAACAGCTTTGGGGAATCGGGGAAGGGGAACTGACAAGTTGCTGTCATTTTGGTTCTTCAGTCTAGTTGTGGAGGACATTGTTTCACTGGCCCATGTTGGTATCGTCATTGCGCTCTTCTCGAGTGAGGCAGATCGGTTGCAGACCTCTGGACGGTTACTCACAGCGGCTCTTGGCAGCTCACACCGGCTGCCAGCCGCTCACACTGGCTGCCGGCCACTCACTATAGCCTATGGCAGCCCACTGCAGTAGAGGCTGCAGCTATGCCGTCCAGGGGGACTGACAGCAACCCAGATCCAGGTGTTCACCATCTTAGCTGTAGAGGGTAGTGTCACTGGCCCTCATATGTGGGATCCGAACCAGGGCCGCTGGTGTCCCAAGCCAGCTCTTAACCAACATACCACTCGGTCGGCCCTACTCTGCCTTTTTTAAATCACATAATTCTTTCTTTACTGTTCCTTTCTCCGTTATGACTCTGTTTCCTAGATATCAAACTTTGCTAATTGTTAATTTTCTTTTTGATAAAAAAAAAATTATCAAATATATGGTCTTTAATTTACTCATCCTACAAATAGTCATTCGGTGCCTATTATGTGCCACTTCGTTGACCACTGAGAACATAGGAGTAAACAAGACAGTTATAGACTCTCATGGAGTTTAAAGTTTATAGGAAATGATAGACAGTTAAGTTAATGGGAAAGAAAGCAGGATAAATGTCATGGTCAGAGACATTTAGGGGACAGTATCTGGGATCTAACCTAACCTTGGGGTCAGGAAGCCCCTCCTCAGAGGAAGGGGTGTTTAAAGTGTCCCTTGAAGGGTAAAGAGGAATTAGCAAAGTACAGACAAGAGGACAACTGGTAAAATGTTTATAAGAGAGACAGGAAGTGTCCTTCAGGCAGAGAAAACAGCATGTGCACAGGTGCTGTAGTAAATGAGAGCATCATTGTTTTGAGGGAGTAAATATACAAGTAAAAATTTTTATTTTTAAAACGTTTAAGGTCCAGAATGAACTATCTAATAATTACCTGCATATGTGTACTCAATCTGTGGATATTTCCCCCTACATTTGGTCAAATAATAAATGGAAAAAGATGCAGATGACTAGCATTATCCGTGCCTTGTTTATATATGAGTTCATTCATACAAAATGAAGAACAATGAATAAGAATGTACTATGCTCCCTCTACCTTTGTAGTTCTGCCTTTTTCACTTGATGAATTCCTAGCCCTCCTCCAAGAGTCAGCATATCGTCTCCTCTAGAGGGATTCCTTCCTAGATCCTTCTTCCTCGGGTCTGAGGAACACGCCCCTCCTCTGTGGTCATACTGCACCCTGTTCTTTCCTCTGTCAGAGCACTTTTCTCACTGTGTGTATTTCTCAGCTTATCTCATGTTCAACTTTGTGTTCCTTAAGGTCAGAGACAAATATAAGGAAAAAAGCCTGAGGGACCTTGGAGTCAGAGAGACTTAAGTTGAAACCATAGCTCATCCACGTGCTGTGTAACCTTGATAAATTACTTAACTTCTCTGAGACTCAGCTTCTTCATCTGCAGAATTGAGATAATAATGGTATATACCTACCTCTTAGAGTTATTTTTAGTATTAGAAAACAGTGTATGTGAAGTGCTTGACACAGTGCCTCACTTTAATAGCACTCTATAAAAATTTGTTGAATGAATGAATAATAAAATGTGAGATTTGTTCACAGGGTTGTTGGTTCAGAGTTCCCTTTAGACTGTAGGCAGTTCAGTGATCAGAGACCCATGTGCTCCATCCTGGGCATTGTCACCTTAGCATTCAAACAGATACTGATTAAATCAGCCTCTGCTGCTTCCCAAAGAGCCCAGCTTCTCATTTTACCCGACATAACTTCCAAACTCAGACTTCCAGCTTCCTGTACTTCTTATAAGTAGAAGAGAAAACTTCCTACAATGCTGTCCGTTCAGTTTTTCACATAGTCATCCACTCATGAAACATTTGCTAAGTACCTACTATGCGTCAAGGACTATGATCGATATTAGTGATATAATGGAGATGTGACTAAATGCTTTCCATATGTATTTATTAGCCAGGATGCTAAACAAATGCATTGTATATGATGGCTTTTTTCCCTATGGCTATCCCAGGACCATCTCAGTCCTAACCCTTGTTGTACCTTCTGTGCTCCCAAATCATCATCGCTCCTCTTCCTTTCCTCAACTAGATGTAAACATAGTCTCATATACCCCATTCGATTTTAGCTGTGTGCTGAACACGCAGATGCCAAAAGGAATATTTTGACTACTGTTAAAGTAAAACTTTATAGATGAGGATACATAAAGAATGAAGACTTATAGCTTCCTGCCTTGCTGGATGCTACTGACCGTATGAACCACTCCTGAAGGAAGGAAGGGTTGGATGTGTCTAACACATATGTATCATCTCAAAACATGAGAAGCTGATGCTCTTAGTGGTGTTGCTAAGAGGGTGAGAGACAGCTAAAATGATGGCCAAGGACCCAAGTCAAATGTAACTTGGCTCCCTTGGGGAGTGGATATGATTTCAGTTAACAGAGAATATTGACATTTTAGGCTTGTTTCATAGCATACCTTATGCTTTTCCTCAAAATGAGGAGCCACTTATCTTTTTATTCAGCAGACATTTATTGAAGGCCTGCATGTACACTGCTGACTAAAGTATAATTCCTCTTCTTTGGAGACATTTGGTCTAATGGGAGGTGAGGAGACTGATAAATGAACAAATCATAACAGTACAGTCCCAGATGGTGGTTAAGAGCGTGCATCTTGGCATTAGCCCTGCATTTGAAACCACTTAATTACTTGCCATCTAACTGGGGATAGTTACTCAACCTCTCTGAGCCCGTTTCCTTATCTATAAAATGGGGATAACAACAGTATTACCTCAGAAAAAATTTTATTGAAGAGTCAATGAGATTATCCATGTACAATGCTTCTCATGGTATCTAGAGCATTGTAAGTCCCCTATAAATGTTAGCTGGGGCTTGTTTGTCCTTTGTTTTTATGGTGGTTGTTATCAGAGGCCATAACAGAGTCTGGAACAGAGTGCTAGGGGAACATTGAGAGGATGTGATTTATTTGACCTAAGCAAAGGTTTCCCAAGATGGCTTCAGAGCTGTGTATTAAGGGCTAAGAGGTGAGCAGAGGAAGGCTATTGTAGGCCTCCATGTCCAAAGTCATGAAAATACTGGAATAATTGAGAGAACTATTCAGAGAAAATACTGGAATAATTCTTGGCAGTTCTCTAAGGTGAATGGTTGAGAGTGGCCAAGTATCATCCTTAGACACAGGCTGGGGAGATACAGCTGCTCTACAAAATGGTTGGAAATTTACTCTATAATCAAGAAGCCAGGCGACATCTTCTAATTATTCCTTTTAGCTATACCTACCATCAAATTACTCAGAAGGCCAACATGGACTTTAGCAGTGTGTGTGCATATCTGCATCCTGAGAAGGTATAAAAAATATTGTGTGGGGAAAATAGAGAAATTCGGTGATAGTAATAGCTAACGTTTGTTTGAACTTTATGAATTACAGAGAACTTCCACATACACTATCTGTGTTAAACCTTATGATATCCCTGTGATTTGGCATTACTAAGATTTCAAGTTCATAGAGAGGGAATTGAGGTTCAGATCACACAAGTAGGAAGTAGATGATTTGGGGCCATAAACACATCTAACTCCAGTCCCGGGCACTTTGCAGAAATAACCTTCTTTACTCTGACAACTCTTTTACTGTCAATCTAAATTTTGATTCCCTGAGTAACAACTCTTGCCTATTAAAAAACAGATCTTCCGGGCCGGCCGAGTGGCGCAGTGGTTAAGTGCTGGCTTGGGAAGCCAGTGGCCCCGGTTCGGTCCCACATATGAGGCCCAGTGACACTACCCTAAAAAAAAAAACAAAAAAAACAACAACAGACCTTCCATCATTGTTTTGGTTCTGTAAAATACTGCTGAAATCTCATTTAAACAGCTTTTCCCTAGTCTTTGCTTCAGCTATTTTCTGCCTTTGCTATGGATTTTCCACTTTTATGATCATCCTATATCTTAACTTTTTCCAAGCCTAGACAACCCAGAGTATTTGCCATTTAATTGATCTATCACTTTACTACGGGAGACTTTCTGTTTTAAAAGTGACTCTGGCCTAGTCAGCAAAACTGCCTTTGTCCATGACCTCCTGTTAAAAGCACCTCATCTTAATAGCTTGACTTTTTCCACACCTTCCCAACTTTCTGCTCCCTGTGCTTTCTTACTCTCTGTCTTAATGTTCGGTTTGCTCTAAGCCTGAAAAGATTTGGGCTGTGAAACAACTTGTATAGGAAAAACCCACACGTGGAAGGGCCTTGAAATGAATGGCCACCCCTCGTGTTTCCAGGGCCTCTAGTGAGAACTTGTGGAGTCTGTCTGCATTTCCCTGATAGCCCCAAAGACCCCGCTCCCACAGATAGGAGAGCCCATGCAGCAGTGCGGTCCTGCTGTACTCTAGAACATGACCCCACATTCCACATCAGTCTTCTAGCTAGCTGGGTGATCCAGGCTCCATTCTGGGGAGCTTTGCCAATGGGGCAGCTGGCAAAGCTTTGATATGTGTGGGGACTGTGCTGGAAAGGCAATGAGGCAAGGCCAGGCTCAGCAAGTGTGTGCACTGGGAATTAATGTAAGAAAAAGGAGGTCCTCCAGAGGCCTGAAAACTGCCCAGCAACAAAATATGCAAACAACGACTCCATCATATGGCAACAGCACCATCTGTAGCCTGTCCCCTTGTACATTTACCCGCCACAACTACCAGTCAGGGGAAGCAATGTGGTTGAACTTCCCTGATTGAGGAAAGCCAGGGCTTTTAGTCAGTAGAATGATTAGCTGAATGTCCTACCCACAACAGTCTATGCTGCATCCCCGCCCTCCACTTCACCCCCACAGAGGTGCTTCCTCCTATTCTGACTGGTTCTCCAGACCTTCATACTCCTAAACTCTCTTCCTCACAGAATCTTGGCCTCAGCTCTACACACCTCACTCACTTTTAAGGTTCAGCTGTTGCCTGCTGTTCAAGTTCCTCTGCCTGTCTGTTCTATCCTCGTCACCATAGCACCACCTTATATGAATAAATCTCTCTACATTACACTGAGTGCTTCCTCAAACATTTTGTTATGTGATCCCTACAATCCCCCACTCAGCCTCGTTATGGGCCACATTAGAAACATGCTATTAGCTTTATTTTACACTTGAACAGATAGGCTCAGAGAGGTTAATGGATCCTTCTGAGGCCACACAACTAGTCAGTGGCCCAGGTGGCACTTAAACCATTTTTTTAAAAACTTTAAATCTGGCGTCCTTTCTTTTACAAATATTTACAGGAACAGATCGACAGGGACAGTAAGAGTGGACTAAATCCAACAACTATCACATATAAGCTGATGGGGCCAAGTGGCCTTTTCCAAGCAGCTCCTCAGCATCCTTTTCTATCCTCCCCACCAGGTGAAAGACTAATCCTTCTAAATGCCCTCTGCTCTCTGTTTGCTACCTTAATCCCCAAGATCCCATCTGTTGTGTCTCTGGACACAAATACACATGGCCCATTAAACCATAGTGATTCTGGGAAAGATGAGAACTGCAGAAAAGTGGAATGAAATTCCCTGATTGTAACAGTGCAGGTGTTGGGGACAGATTCAGGACTGGGGCTAGCTGTGGAGATCACTGTGGCAGAAAGAACACAGCAACAGATAACTGGTAGGAATACTGTTATATATTCAGCGGAATGAAATTCAGCAGTGTCTTCAGGGTGCTCTGACCCGTAGAAGGATCATATGGATGGAGAAACAGGAGCCATGATAGAGATGCAGGCAAACAGATAGGGTAAGCTAGAGAAATGGTTAGGGCTTAGAAGCATAATCATGATGCTGGGATGGCAAGAGCAAGGCAGTGCCTCTCATCCTAGAGGGTCTGCCTTCCTGGAGAGTCTGGGCTTACAGAGACTGGAACCTTAGTCACAGAAACATGACCAGAACCAGCTTCAAGGTGTGAACTTGATCTCAGGAACACATGCAAAGCCTTATTTTCAGAACTGGAGACTTGGTTCAGGACCATACCTGAAACCTAGCTTCAAAGGGAAGAAGGACGCTGGGCCTAGGAACAGGCAGGAACTAGCATCCCTCAGTTTGTGGCATTTCCCTCATAACTTATATTGATCACAGTAGGCAAGGTTATGCTGCAGTAACAAATACTACCAAAATGTGAATGGCTAAAACACAAACTTTTATTATGCTGTAAGTCCACAGTCAGAGCAGGGAGATCTGTTCATCATAGCCATTTGGGACTAAGGGTGATGGAGCAGCCACCATTCTGAGCATTGCCAGTTGCTGTGCCAGAGAGAAAAGAGAGAAGTGCTCAAAGGTCTCTTATTAGCAAATAAATTCTTAGCCAGAGAGTAACACATTTCTTCAGCTCACAACTCATTGGCCATAGCTAATCACATGTTCCCCAAGGAGGCCAGGAAATACAATCCTGCCACAGGCCCAGTAGTCAGAGAGCTAAAAACATTCAGTGAGCAGCCCACAGTGAGGCTTTGATGTATTGATTATTAGATTCATATCGGATAATAACTTTAACCTTAGGAAATGAAAAACATCAGCTACAGAAATCTGGAAAACAGAAGCTTCCATTTGTTTAACACATATTTATCAATCACTGCTATGTGTGATGGTCGTGGATATAGTGGTGACCAGATACAATTCTTCCCTCAGAGAGCACCCAGTCTGGGCCGGCCGAGTGGTGCATTGGTTAAAAGCTGGGATGCCAGCTCTGAGCAGCAGGGCCCCGGTTCGGATCCCACATGAGGGCCAGTGATGCTGAGCCCTCTACAGTTAAGATGGTGAACAACAGTTCGACCTGGAGCTGGGCTCCTGTGAGTCGCCGGCGATGGCGTAGGCTGCAGTGGGGCTGCAGTGGGCTGCATAGGCTACAGTGAGTGGGCGGCAGTCGGTGTGAGCTGTAGTGAACAGCAGTGAGTGGCTGTTCAATGGCCGGCGACTGACTGCCTCAGCAGGGAAGAGCGCAATGATCACAATATCAACATGGGCCAGTGAAGTGACATCCTCCACTAGACTGAAGAACAAAAAGGACAGCAACTTGTCTGTTCCCTTTCCTGAATTCCCGAACGGTGCTCCCCAGCCCCCCCAATTCCCCAATAAAATCTTTTAAAAAAAAAAAAGAGCACCCAGTCTGATGGGGAAGAAGAACCCAAATTGTGTGAAAAGTTTCAATAAGAAGCAGCCCAGGATTCTATGGAAGCACATGTGAGAAGTGACTGACCTGGGCTGAGGGCTGGGGAGATGAGTTTAAGAAAAACTTCTATGGTTACATACGAGGTGTAGTCAAAAAACACCACGAATGTTTAAATTTAAAAAATTTATTATCTTAAAAGACATATTGCCATTAATCCCCCTCAAAATACTCCCCTTCTCTTCGAACACACTTATCCCATCATTCTTGCCATTTTCTGAAGCAGTCCTGGAAGTCCTCTTTCGTGAGTGTGTTTACTTCATCTTCCACCATGACAACACTCCACGTCACACATCGCTTCTGATATGGCAATTTCTGTCAAATAAAAACATTATGGTATGTCCTCATCCACCTTATTCACCGGATCTGGTACCATGTCTTCTGGCTCCTCCTCAAAGTCAAAATGACCATGAAAGATAAATATTTTGAATCGATTCAGGACATTGAAGCCGCCATGACAGCACAACTAAAGACACTCATGAAAGAAAACTTCCAGAACTGCTTCAGAAAGTGGCAAAAATGATGGGATAAGTGTGCTTAAAACGAGAGGCAGTATTCTGAGGAGGATTAATGGCAATGTGTCTTTTACTGTAATAATTTTTTTTTAATTTAAATACTGTATTTTTTAATCACACCTCATATAACTCTGCTCACTAAAACACACACAGACACACACACACACAGACACACACACACACACACGCATCACAAAAGAAAATCTCTAGCATCAGAATCTATCCTCTGTTCATTGTAGCATAGGTGTCCCTACCATGAGACCAGACTTCATTAGAGGAGAGCTCCTGGTTTGATCCACTAAAGTCTAGCTCTAGACTTCTGGTGACTTGAAGGTAACTTGAATTGAAAAGGAGTAACAGTGTCTGTCTTTCAACTGACAAATTTTTCTCTCATAAACTCTGCGACTGAGACTTAAAAGTCCTATTTCATCGACTTTTTTGGTTAATGCATAACTACAAACATTTTCTGAAAGCAGGCATACAATAAAGCCCTATCATCTTAGTACACAGTAAACTTTAATATCTATTTAGCTTTTAGTCACCTGGCATACTCGAGTATGGCCCATGGACCAGCAGCATCAGAATCACTCAGGAGCTTATTAAAGTGAAAAAACTCAGTGTCTCAGCACTGCCCCCACCCAAAGACCTACTAAATAAGACTGCCTTTTAACAAGATCCCTAAGTGATTCATATGCACATTAAAGTTTGAAAAGTACTGACCCAGCTGAGAGCAAGAGAAATTGACCATAAGGCAGATTTTCTGGTATCCACATGGGGACCTTTATAAATCTGAGGCATGTGATTCTAGTGGGGAAAGCAAGTATGGTGTAGACCTCAGAGGTAAGCAGTGGGCACAGAGTCCTGTGCAGAAGGCAGTAGCTTTAGAAAAATGAGAATCTGAGGAAAAACATAGCAGGAAAAGGGAGTTTTGAAAGCTCACTTTGCCCTCAAGGGCTTTGCTTAGAGAGGGTCCTAGGATTTATGTTGGCCTTTGTTGGAGTTTAGAAGTGAAGTAAGGACTCAGGAGGCCCCTTCTCAGTTGCTCTTCCTTCTCTCCTTGCTAAATGTGTGTGCAAACCTGTTCCACCTACATGCACTCCCCTTTCCTGACCTGTACCTCAAACATTAGCCATGTGGAGGGTGGATCCATCGACTGAAATCTCTCCATAGCCTCGTTTAATGGCACTTAACAACTGAATAGCATAAACTCCAGAACTGGGAGATGCAGAGCGACAACTGAAGTCTGAACTACTGAGTGATGAATGTGGTGGGAAATTTATAAACCCAGAGCTGGACTTTTTTTTGAACAAAAGTTTCATCCCAAAAGGGCTACCATGTACAATCATATCCTTCCAATAGTAGCGTCTTCTACATTTGACTTATTCCCTCAGGTGTGCCATTTCAGTAGCTTGTCAAACCACTATTCACTGCCAGGTGCCTGGTTCTACGTCTACATTATTATTTCTATTCTTGTGGTGGTTGTTAGCTTTTTGCTGCTGAACTAGCTGTTATGGGCAAATTTCATTGTATTGTGATACAATTTGGAAAGTTGAGTTACCTTAGCCCAAATAAAATTTGATATGCCAGGAGCTATATCTGAACTGAGTGGACAGCTGATACTTTCCATAACATTTTTCCATAATGTGGCTCTAACTATATTCAAAAACTCGTTTGTGATTTTTGGAGCACATCCAACAGGCATTTCCACCCAGAAGACCTCAAGTAAAAGCTAGTAGATTTCCATTGCAAAGGTATTAGAGACCAAACCCTATAGATATTATATTCAAAATAATTGCTATGATCAGGATGATAACTAAAGACTATCATTAGCACTGTGACAACATCACTAGTAATACTTATTAGTACTATTTTTTGCTATATAAGCAAAACCAATATACTAAACTATATATATATATATATATATATATATATATATATATATCGTTGTCGGAAAAGTCATGATGCATTTTTGCAATGAAAACCATAGAAAAAACATTTCATGACTTTTCCAACAACCCAGTATGTATGTGTGTGTGTATATATGTGTGTGTGTATATATATATATATATATATATATATATATTTATGTTTATTTATTCATACACACACAATGATGCAGATGAAATAAGGATGAGTTCACATTATAAGGCATTTGCCATTTTCCTTTAAATTATTTTCATATGCATACAAACCTAAACAAACATAAAACCTCCACATCCCCTCTGCTGCCTCTTGTTTTCTGCCCTCCTTTCCAGCAATACTCCTCGAAAAAGTTTTCAAAAAAAACTTGACCGTCACTGCTCTTCTTATTTGAGCTTGAACTCATTCCCATCAGGTTTTTGTCTCTAGATTTCCAATGAAGTATCTCTTATCAAAACCATCAGTTGTCCATTCCAATGGTCAATTCTCAACTCTCACCTTATATGACTTATCAGCAACATTGAATCCATTGATCACTCTCTTCTCCTTGACACACTTTCTTGGCTTGACTTTCAGGACACAAATCTCTCATGGTTTTTGGTCTCCTTTGCTGGTTTCTTTTTCATCTACCAGACTTCTAAACAATGGGGTGCCTGGGTTCAGTCTTTCAACCTCTTCTTTGCTTCATCTACATGCATGCCCTAGGTGATAACATCCAAATTCATGGCTTTAAATATCTATCGTGTGCTGACAATTCCCAAATTTATATTTTCAGCCTGGATCTGTCTCTGAAACACCAGACTCATATATCAAGTTGCCTACCTGACAGCTATACTTGGATGTGTTAAGCATCTCAACCTGAACAGATCCCAAGATAAATTCTTTATCTCCAAGTCCCACCCATTCCCCTCAAAAACAAAAACAAAACAATACTGTTTGTCTCACAATCTTCCCCATCTCAGATAATGAACACTATACTTCCTCCTCCTTAGGCCAAAAATACTATAGGTGCCCTTGATGACTTTTTTTCTTTCTCACTCTACATCCAGTCCATTGGTTAATTTTATTGGTTCTGCCTCTGAGTCAACCCGGAATCCAGCCACTTCCCACTGCCACCACCCAGGTCCAAACCACTATCTCTTTCCTATAGCCTTTCTTATGGTCTTCCTTTCCCATACAAACTATTCACTACAGAGCTGACAGAGTGATCTTTAAATATAAATGAGATCATGTCTCTCCTCTGCTCAGAACCCTCAAAGGCATTCTCATATCAGTCAAAGTAAAAGTTAAAAATCTGACAATCACATCCAAGGTCCTACAGGATCACGCTGCCGCCACTGCCGCAGCCACCACCACCACCACCACCACCCTTCTCTCTTTTCCTGCACTAGCCACATCAGTCTGCTAGCCATGCTTCAGACATAGCAAACATGCTGCTACCTCAAGACTTAAGGAGTTTCAGGACTTGAAATTCCTCCAGCTGTCCCTTCACTTCCTTCAGGTCAAATGTCATCTTATCCCAGATCATGATATGTACACCAACCCACACCTCCAGCACACCTTATGCTGCAGTACTGCTTTCTCTTTCTTTATAGTACGAATCATCATGTGATATATTATTTGGTCATGTGTTTATTATCTGTCACCCTACACTAGAATATCTGCTTCATGAGAGTCAGAACTCTATTTCATTTACTGCTGCAACCTTAGTACATGGCACAGTAGAAACTCAAAATATATTTTTTGAATGGAAGGAAGGAGGGAGGGAGGTAGAGAAGGAAGGAAGGAAGGAAGGAAGGAAGGAAGGAAGGAAGGAAGGAAGGGAGGGAGGAAGGGAGGGAATCACTGATGGCTTTAACAAGAGATCTAGAGACAAAAACCTGATTGGAAGGGGTTCAACACTGAATAAAAAGAGAAGTGAGGGTCAGGTTTTTTTGAGAACTTTTTGAGAGGGAGGGCGGGAAATCCAGTCTGATAATCTTAGAGTGTGTTTCGGTTTTTAAAATTTCATTTATATGCAGTTTTTCAGAAATCAAGGGTTGCATCAATAATGGCATACCTGTACATTCAAAATGGATTTGAATTCACCATTTACTAACTGAAGGGATATTGTACAATTTGGTTAACTTCTCTAAAAGCATCCTTTTTCTCATTTATGAAATGAAGGGAATAGTAAGATATATCTTGAAAGACTGTTGTGAAGATTAAGCAGGGTAATGTCTTTAAATTCTTTGGTAATATGCCTCATACTTAGAAAGCCCTCAATACATGTTAATTATTATTATCATTACTGGTTGCTCCTCATATATTTCATATTACTAAATTATTTTTTAAATTACTACATCTTAGCATTATTTTCAGAAATTGTAAATTTTATGTAGTTCCCATGTATGATAACTGGAAATATTTCACTGGTTCTCTTTACCCCCCACTTTTTTTTTTAGCTATTTAAACAAACATTTTTCATAATTTTTTTTACTGTTATTCCTGTTCTTTCTGCCCTGTGTCCTAATCTGAAAGCATTCTAAATAAAAAATTTAGTCCTTTCTTCTTTTTCAGGATCCTAACAGTGTATATATAGTGTATTGACATTTTATGTTTCTAAAGCCCATAATTCCATACAAATATAACCTAGAAGAGCATTCTGGGTATTTGTACCTAAATGGACATAAGGAGCCTTGTATTTCCAAAAGTGCTTATAAAATATTAGCAGAGTTAGCTTACATTTCCACAATTAATGTTCCTCCTAGAATCTGAATATTTCTGCCAGGTAGGATGGTTCATGCTCCCTTCAAACTTTGGGAGGAGAGATTCAAAGCATCAGCAGGAATAAGGTATAAGATGCATGTGGTGGACATACATGGTGGAGAAGCATCATGTCCATCAGGGTCCTGGATCTGGGGCAGGTGGTAATTTGATAATCTGATCATCAGAGAGCTTCCTGCTGCTGGGAGGAGCAGGATGGTCAGGAAGACTCTTTGATCTCCAGCTTTCATCTTCTACTCTTTCTCTCCCACCTTCTTCACTTTCTTGCTTTGTCCTCCCTCCCAACATGAACTCTCCCCATTCCCTCCCACCCCAATACAAGTAGTCAGTGTCTGTTCTCATGAATAGTCAGAACACAGCTCCAAATTCAGGTAATAAATTGAACTACAGCATTTTATTGAATGAAACTATCTAAGTCTGTCTACACAGGCACAGAGACCCAATCTGAAGTACTGATAAGAGCTGATCCTTGAGGACAATCAGTTTAAGTGGAGATTACGTTTTGAGCAAAAGGACTTTAGAATCCACCTGATAATGTACTTAAAGGCAGTCCCAAATGCCATTTTTATGTGTATTTCCCAGGGAGAGAATGCCTTCCTTAACCTCCTTTGTTAAGGCTTTGAAAGGTGCGTGGTCTCTGATGTATACCTCTTGTGAAATTACATTCTTTCTTTTGAACTGCAATGACATGGGAAGTTAAATAGTAATTGTAATACTCACCAATATTAACTGAGCCTTGTTGATGAGAAGCACTCCATATCCAGTAGCTCCTTTAATTTGTACATTCAGTATCTCCATTTCACTAACGAGAAAAACAGATCTGAAGACTTCAGTAACTTGCTCAGGATTTAAACTCAGTTCTAAGTGCAGCGTCTATATTCTTCACAACTATGCCATAATGCCTGCAGAAAATTAAGTTATTTTTCACTTCACTTTGATTATGCCTTTCCTGTGGTTTAAATAATCTTCTACACATTTTGATATATGGTTCATAGCTAATGTTTCCATGAATTGCGTTTTTGTCTTCTTAGCACTTTCATTTTATTGTTCTTTGCTCTTTCACATTCATTGTATATGCTCAGTAGAAAATATGTCTGCAGCTTCATGCTTTTATTTTAGCCAACTGGAATATAGTGTTTACGAAATGCTTTTTGCATATATTATTTCATATTCTACACTGGCAATTAAGCATCATACTACTTTTACAGATGAGGAAACTAGAGTTCAAAAAAAATGAAGCGACTTACTCAATGTTGTATTACACCTGTATCAAATGCAAGCCCCATCTCCCCAAATTTTATACTTGCTGTACTAGATTCCACAGCCTCCGGCTTCCATATTATGTGCAAATATTATATATTTACCATGGCTTTATAACAGAGATTCTGTCTGAGTTCGTTTTGTATTGTTTCTTGTACATGGTATGATAGCAGGGCTCTGGAGTCAGGCTGCCTGAGTTAGAATTTTGGCTCCATCACTTACTATCTAGATGAATTATTTACCATCTCTAAATGTCAGTTCTCTTATCTGTAAAATGGGGTAATAGGGCCTATCTTAAAAGGCCTTAGCATTGTGAAATGTAACCATGCATAAAGCATCCAGCATAGTAAGTTCCCAACATATGATGGTGATTATTGTTATTTATGGATAATGACTCCAATAAACATGTATTGGAAATTCTTTGAGCTTTACATATCTCATGATTTAGAAATTGCTGTAATGTTCCATGTCATCTACACATAGTTTTAGAATCCCTTAACTTGTAATTGATTTAGATCCTTGCCCTAAGACTTTGACTTAAGCCCTCAAATGTTATAAGCTTAGCTTTTAATTGGAAAAAGAGTAAGGGTAAGCAGACCACTTCAAGCCAAATATTATGTTTTAAAAGTAAATTTGTGAGACTGTTTCTGATTAGTTTGCTCGTTTATTCTATTCTTTAGATTTGACATGCAAGTGAGATCATATGATATTTATCTTTCTCAGCCTGACTTATTTCACTTAAACATAATTTTCTCTAGATCCATCCATACCATTGCAAATGGTAAGATTTCATTCTTCTTTATGATCAAGTAATACTCTATAATATAAATGTACCACAGCTTCTTAATCCAGTCATCTACCAATGACTGTTTTGGTTGTTTCCATGTCTTGGCATTGTGAATAGCGCTGCAATAAACATGGGGGTGCATATATTTTTTCAAATTAGCATTTTGGATTTTGCTATATAAATACATAAGAGTGGAATTGCTGGATCAGAAGGTAGCTCTATTTCCAGTTTTTTGAGATACCTCCATACTGATTTTTACATAGAGCGTTTCTAGATGGAAGGGGTCGTGGGGATGAGGAAGAAAGTGAGGGGATTAGAAAGCATGAATGAATTGGTAACCACAAGATTGCCACAGAGATACGAAAGACAGTTTGGAGAATGTAATCAATAATGGCGAAAGATTAGGTAGGGTATCCATCCGATGGACACTTGTTTTATTAAGGAAACCATTTCTTGGACGGTGTAGATGCCCAACCACCGCAGTGTACACTGAAGCTGAAGCTGAATAATAATGAATGTGTCAACTGTAATTTAATATATATAGTCACAGGATGTGGAATACAGCAAAAGGAATAGAGTTAGTGGAACTGTAACAGCTATATACAATGTCAGAGGGGTAGTAGATTGGGGGAGGGGTTATCACTTTGTGAGGGGTGTAAATGTCTAACTAGTACATTATTTTGTACACCTGAAACTAATGGGGAAAAAAAGAAAGAAAAGAAAAAAAAAGTAAATTTATGAGAAATGATGTCCATTTTCCCTAACTACAGAGACACATAGAACCAGCTAGAGAAGATCACTATAAGTTGAGTTAAAATATTCTGATTGGTTAGTGTATAAGAATATAGTCTAAGACCATTTCCTCCTGTAGTTCCTCATTGCTTCCCTTCACAGTTCAGAGTTCACTGTTGTTAGTTTTAATTGTTGATTCCAGGAGGCTCCAATTAAAAGATGTTCATTTTTTGTTATGGGTTCTCTAACAGGCTGCTTTGATCTTAACATGAGTCAATGATCATTATGTCATCTCTGTCACATACATTTGTGTGAGGAGCTTAGTTACCAATAATAAGGTGGTCATTTTGTTTGTAGAATAATCATTGTCATTTACCTTTCCTTAGTGAATATAACTCAGTTTAAAGAAATTACAGCAGCACACTAAAATGCTGAGTATGCCAAGAAAATGGCATATTTCATATTTGTGATTGGATTTTATGCTTTAGTTTTTGTATTGTAGACACACTTGTTAAAATCTTCTACTCAAATTATTGGAGACTTGCCATTACTTAATTCTGACCAGTATGAAACAAGCAGTTAATAGATACAAAGAATCCTTAGAGTTATCTCATTTTGTTTTTTTGTTAGATGTGACATTTGTTATTGGAAAAACAATATATTGTTGTTAACATACCTGACTTTCTTTGATAATTTTTGTATTGTTCTTTCCACTAACCCTTGCCCCTCACCTCCTAGAAATCTGTCTCATAGCTACTCTTCCCTCTTCACCTGACCTCCTAATTCACAGGTAACAAGGCTATCATCAGTGGTATTAATCATGTTGAAAAAGAAAAAATTAGAACCTCCAAGTCAGTCTGTTATAGTAAATAAAAATACCACTGCTTGACAAGCTAAGATAAATAGTACCTAGTCAAGTAATTAACAGCACACAAGAAAGAGGAGCATTGAATGAAATAATGGCAATGTTAGTTAACGTAACTCCCTTGCCTTGTGAAACAGAATTATTTGAAAGAGGGTTTCTGAAAATATTTTTATAGCTTTCAAAGCACTGTGCTTTGTCAACACAGAAGCTTTTTTAATATAGAAATAGTGACGGTATCTTATGTTTCTGGCACAGCTAAATTATATCAACTTATCATTGTGTTGCTTAAGGAAGCAAAGAGATTTCAGAGATTTATTCTAGAAAACAGTGTTTAATCAATTTCTTATACTGTCTTTGAACATAATCTAGTAAGCAGATGTGGAGTTAATGGCTTATTATGTCCTCACTCCCTATATCCATTCAGAGTCTGCCAGGCTCAGAATAAGAGTCAAGACATGTGCACATAGAAACTCTGTAGATGTTTGTAGCATTTGAAATTAAAATAGTGACTGTCCCTTCAGACATGGCACAGTGGAGCACAGAGACAGGAAATATGCCAGACTGCCTCTGCAGGAGGCTGCTGAGAACACGTGCAGCAAGGAACAAGGAACTGCTTAATGATTAATCACTGTCAACCTTTGTTCTCGTTAAAGACTTGATTGTTGGACAAGGCTTGTAATGAGGGACTGTTTTGGTGTGTGTTGCTATGAGATTTTGTTCGCTGATCCTCAGTTGATGTAAGCCGCTGTTCCGTTTTTTGCCCAAGTCCAATGACCTCAGTGAATGTGCTCAAACAGCGCCTGCTAGTGGTGCTTTCAGAAGATGCTCGGAACATCTTATATCCCAAATGTTAGTCTAGGCCAGAATAGAGAACAGATATGAAAGAGTTTAGCTCTGCCGAATTTTGGCATATGAGATTTTAGAAAGAAAGAAAAAAAAAAGTTTGATAATAAAAGAAGTAGCTAGATGTATATTTTGTTGTAGTGATGATAGAAAGACCCTCGTCCAACCACACATGCACACATACACACAAACACCTTTTCTTTTTTGGCAAACACAGATATTCAGAAATCAAAATTTCAAGTTGTGTTACCATGTGTTCTGCCTTCTATAAATAAAATATTGAATTGTGTTTTTCAAACCAAATGCTTAACTACCAAACCATGTGAGAGGCTAAAATGTGTTTGGGGTTGACATTTTCCTAAAGGCTAAGAGAGAAAAAAAATCCTACTTATTCAGTCATTGTTTAGTTGGCTTATGGACTTTTATGTCATCATTTTTGAATCTTTATTTTACTGCCATAAAAGATCAATGGAACATTTTAAAGAAGGAAAAAACACTTTTTTAATGAAAAGCACTATTCTTCTGGATTGATGTGACCTTAAAAAACTCTACAATTCTTATAAACATCATCGCATCATTATTGTGAAACTACTTATAAAATATATACTGTGTGAAAGTATTTAAAAATATATACTGTGTGAAAATAACTAAAACTGCTGTTGATATTCTCAAATTATACCTACTACTTCCCCCACTCCCCCAAGCCAAAAATAATTCTCCTTAACAAATAAAGCCTACTGTAGTTTTCTGATGTATGCATGAGGCAACTTTATTCTGGTTTATATCATATATAACTATTTGGTTTAAAATATTATGTGTCCCTATTCTTGCCTTCTTTTTATTCCCTGTTCCTCTTAACTCATCCACGGTGTAATCAGGGAAGTTGAATAGGGACTGTTTGGATGTCCAACAATCTAAAACGTGGCATCTGTTGGCATCCTATGTCCCTACCTTGTCTACAGGTAACTATGAGTGTTCCACTGATATCAGAACCAATCCTATATAACTTAAAGACCTGCCTCTTCCAGTGTCCCCTACATACAAAGGTAAGAAGGGACCTGGGAAAGGCGAGTTGATCTGCTCCTGCATCTCCCAGTAGATTTGTTCTAAATTCTAAATTCTCCCAAACAGGAACACCAGTTTTTCATTTAAATCTCTAAATAGAAATCCAGCTTGTTTAGCAAAATAGTCACAACATATAATAACCCATAAACACTTCAATTTTCATAGTCCCACCTGTCTGTTTATATATGTCCACCAGTAGTTAAATATGTAGAATGTAAATTTCCTGTGACCACAGTATTTATCTTTTGAAATTACAATGGGGAACTATCCTAAATTAAGACAGAAATCAGGACATTTATGATGATAATGTTAATTACAACTGGTTTGCTCATTTAAGACATATTACAGTTTGCAGTAAGAGGATCATCCCAAAAGCTACAAATTGTTCCTGATTCAGTTCATGGGACTGAAACCCTCTAAGCAATAACTTTCAATAAGACATGCTTTATAAATCTTGGTAGGCCTGATTGTTTTTTTATCCTTGACCACAGATATCAACATTAAGGAATTCTGGACCATTTTGTAAGGTAGATCCTTAGACAGATGTCCTTGGACAATATTTCTAGTAGCTTGTATAAAATCCTGGGGGAAGGGGGTAAAACACATAAAAATAAATCACTCTCTATGCAACACTGTGAATTATTATTTGCATTTAAATAGAAACACTACAGCCTTCCTTTACTGTAACAGATGCTTACAGGTAAATTACCATACTTTTCATGGCTTCCCTAAGAAGTGAAGGGACCGTATATCAATGTCCATGTTGTTTTTATTCTACCCTCTAAAAACCAATGTAGTAGAAAGTACACAAGTTAGTTTCCACTGATGTTAAATTTGACTAAAAGTTATTCACCTCATACCAGTAGCCTCTCTTTGATCATTTATAAGTAATAATATACATTACTAAAATAAACTATTTTATGCAGATTTATGGCTTTTCCTCTAAAAACATGACCATACCACTTTCTTTTATGACCAAGGACCAGGTAAAATCCAAAGATTAAAATCTTCTTGGTATGGAAAGCTATAGCAGGGGATATGAATGAATGGTATATTAATTGTGAGAAAACCATGAAGCCAGCTGCCAAAAAAAATAATTAAGGTGAAGAAAACGTGAGAGAAAAAATATTCAAATTTGATTGAGAGGTCAAGGAAAAGTTGCAACACTAGAGTGCAGAAGAACCACTGTATGAAAATAGCCATCATCAGTATTAAGTGATATGTATTTCTTTTAAAGGAACCGTGTTGTCGTTCCTTTCTTATGGCCTATGTAGCTAGTCAGTGGCTCATGAGCACCTAACAGTGTTTCTAAAAAGTTCAAAATACTTTAGCTTCATTCACCCCCAAAATATTTATTAACCACCTTTTGAAAATGGACTACTAACATTTTCCCAATACTTTCATGAAAGGAACTTTTTAAACTGATGCTAGAATCTCAGTGGTGTCAAATACAGCTGTATCTAAATGGAGAAAGCTCAAGTCAAGACCTGGCAAAGATTAGATAAATATGATGAGCTTTGAAATATTCTCCTGGCACGCAGGCCAGGTTATGCATGTGGCTTGCCATGTCTGCATGCACTGGGTTTCAGCCCTTTCTTTTTCCCAAATAAATCATTTTCAGTGATGGAAAAAATATATATATATATATATATATGATAAACTTCAACTACAAATCTGTCAGGTAAAACATGTCCTTGGATCAGATAATCAAACTGTGTCTTACTAATACCAAAACAACTTATTAACTCAGTTAACTTAGTTAAAGAACTTTTTCAAGCAAATTATTTGGTAATATGGAGGCAAAGAAAATAGTTGACTGGTTTCAAGTTTCTATAATTTTCATTGTTGCGGCATTTTACAAACTTGGCCCAAGTTCTGTTAAGTTTACGAACAAGCTAGACATTTTAAAAAACTTTTCTGTGGCCTTTTTTTTTCCTCATGTTGATGGCTAGATAACAATACTTTCAAACTATAAAGGGAATCCAATTGGCTCAGATTTAGTCACAGTTTTGATTTAAATATGTGGAAATGCTCAGATACATACTAAATGAACTGTTATTTGGATCCGGCCAGCCGCTGAAGAGCTGTTGCAGTCCCAGATGTATACCCTTTTCAAAAAAGTACCACATGGATCTGGAAAGTACAAAACAATGTAAACATTGGTAACTGTACATATATTAGTCCCCCTTCATGCATTCTCTCCTGATCAGCAGTTAGGAACATAAGCCACAAATGTTTACCCAATTGAAAAATCACTGGACAGTTATGTTCAAATCAAGAATCTGTTTCCAGTTACAAGTAACAGAATCCGGTACAATCAACCTACCCAAATTGTTGAGGAAAAAAAAGGTTAAAAGTTCACATAACTCTGTGTGTGCTAAATTTAAGTTCAAGGTTTTAATTATAAGCAAAAAAGACTTTTATGGTATCCTGAATTCACAAATGATAGTAAATATTCCCAAGTAAGGCATTTTATATGATATTTGATATTGATATTTGTGATGTCACTGAAAATTTTTGATATGCATGTTACTTTCTTAAGAACACCTAAATAGTTACAAATCATGTCATAAATTAAATTGATCTGGTTTTCATATAATCACTTATTCATTATTTATTTAACAACAAATATGTACTAGTATCTATTTTATGTCAGGCTTATGTGTGGTAATGGGAATGCATAGGTGAATAAAACAATCCATGTTCTTAAGGTAGTAATAGTGTAGTAAGAGAAAACATACATGTAAATAAATAATTGATATGTTCTATAACAAAGATAAATATAAGATATTTTTGGGACTGAGTTAATTCCAGGGACCTATGTCGGATAGGTGCCAAGATAGACCTACCTCATTCTGAATTCTCTATTCAGATGAATTAATGAAAAGAGTTAGCTTGTGAATTCAAAGTTCTACTAGAAATCCTCGTAGATGAAAAAATGTCTTAAAAAGTGGTTGACATCTAAAAATAATTTTGACTCTATTCCATCTTGTAATTCCAAACAAATAGAAATAGAGAAGCTAAAATACATGTGTGTGTGTGTGTGTGTGTGTGTGTGTGTGTAAGACATCCCTAATCTTGTTAGTCAACAGAATTAATTTAAAAAATAGGCATTTCTTTCTAGATTCATTGTCATAAAGTACCAGTAGATCTGGTAATAGTTGTACAGCTGATTTGATCAATGTAGACAGACAAGGTACTCAGACCAAATAAAGTTGACCTTCCTCATTCTTCTCTGTGGTAGACTTTTCATTTAACGTTATCGTTTTTCTTAAACATTATTTTGGTACTCTGCAGATCAAAACATGTTTGTATAGTTTGCATAAATAAGATTGGGTAAATAACCTGATTTTCTGGGAATTGATCCAAGTGAAACCTCTAATCTTTGAAGTTCATCCCTTAGTGATTCTTAGGGAGAACTTAGTTGTTTTGAAGTCCCACTGAAGTATTTAGTGGCTTGCTTTGCTAATCCAAGAGAGACTTCAGGGCTACATCTAAGAGAGAACAGATGGCTCCTTTTTAAATGTTCTTTGTGGTCATTATAATAATACATTCAAAAATAGCTAATCATGTCCCATTTGAGTAGATGGACGCATTTGAAGATATTGACCACAGTCACTTTACTGTATCCGTGCATCTAGTTTTCCACGTCTGTTAAACAACCTGCAATAACCAAGATATTTTCTCATTTCTCATCAGAGGAAATATGTCAGAATGTGTAAGCTACTTTGTAGATTTATACATTTTGTATATTTTAGTGAAAAATGATATTCAAAGCAGAAAAGTTACCTCTAGCAAAACATTTTATGGATTTTTTTTTACAGAATCAGGAAGAAATATAGATATTTTTACACAATTAGTTCAGAAAAGTCAGATGTTATTAGCAAAGCAATAGAGTTCTACATTGTGCCTTCCACTCTGAAGTATGTGAACAGGTCCAGAATTCAGTTTAATACATTTTCTCAACGTTTCCATTCACAAACTTCAATTCACTTACCTCAGTCACTTCAAAAAAAGATAACCAGTTTGATTCTCCACTGCCCACCCCCAAACCTGAATTTAGTATTTGTTCATATAGTGACAAAACCACTGCATGTACGTTGAATTGTAGAGTCAGTGTGTGTGGGGGGGAATCTTATTATTTCATTGCCGTGATACTTACTGTTAGCGTGATTTAATAAAAATGGAATTTCAACTATTTTAGCACTAGAATGGAATTTAGAGATTATAATCTAACTTCCATATCTTAAAATTGGAGAAAGTAAGGCCTGGAGAGGCTAAGAGAAGACTGCAAAATTAACAAGGTTCACACGTCACATGAAACAGATTCCTGGAAGAAATAATGAAATAATATCATAGTGTATAAGTAAGAAATAAAAATTGTCAAAGAAAACAGCAGTTTAAAATGTTAACTTTTATACTTCCTGTAAGCCAGAGATTGCTACATATTTACCAATATAACCTTATTTAGGTCATATAACAATCATAGGAGGAAAGCACTATTATTTACCCCTTAATAGATAAGAAACCGAGGCGGAGAGACTTTTACTACTTGACCAAGGACAATTAGTAAGTTATGGGGGAAATATTTCAACCCCAGCATTCTGGCTACAAAGACTGCATTCATTATTATGATAGTATTTTGTCATGAGATATGTGAATATTTTTTTAGATTTCTCACTTTTCTATCTTAAAGTGATAAGCTAAAAGCAGTCTATAAATTTTTTTTTTAAAGATTTTATTGGGGAATTGGGGGAGGGGAACAGCGTTGGGGAATTGGGGAAGGGGTACAGACAAGTTGCTGTCTTTTTGTTGTTGTTGTTCTTCAGTCTAGTTGCGGAGGACGTGGCTTCACTGGCCCATGTTGGTATTATCATTGCTCTCTTCCCGGATGAGGCAGATTGGTCGCTGGCCTCTGGATGGTCGCTCACCGTGGCTATTGGCAGCTCACGCTGGCTGCCAGCCACTCACGCTGGCTGCCAGCCACTCACTGTAGCCTATGGCAGCCCACTGCAGCAGGGGCTGCAGCCTACTCTGTCACCGGGGCTCACACAGCCCAGCTTGAGGTGGAGCTGTTGTTAGCTGTAGAGGGCAGTGGCACTGGCTCTCATATGTGGGATCCAAACTGGGGCCGCTGGCATCCCAAAACCAGCTCTTAACCAATGTGCCACTTGGCTGGCCCTATAAATTTTTTTAAAGTGAAATTCCAAAATCAAAATTCCATATTGATTTTTTAAATTATTATTTCCAAAGGAAAAAAACCTATTCTTTCCAAGATACTAGAAGTTACTTTTGGGAATCTTTTTTTTTTTTTTTAACTCTAGACCTTTGGACATTTTTGTTTAAGAACCAACCCTTTGGGCCGGCTGAGTGGCGCGGTGGTTCAGCGCAGGCTTGGGAAGCCAGCGGCCCCGGTTCAGGTCCCACATATGAGGGCCAATGATACTGCCCTCAAAAAAAAAAAAAAAAAAAAAAAGAACCAACCCTTTAAAAGAGATTTCCTTCCTTTTCGAACCATGTTATCATTTACCCCTTTTCCATTCTCCATTATTACTTGTTTACTGGATAGCCTTCACTTCTAATGAGAACACAAAATGTTGATAATTTATTCCATCTACAACCTAATATAGATGGGTTTTATCCCATCTAAAACCAAACATTTCTAGAGGAAGGAATAGCACAATTTTAGGATATAAGACTGGTTCTTAATGTATGTCCCTTTGAAATGAATGTTTTTGTGAGGAATTATAAGCCTAATATAGTGACACATACCAAAGAGAGAAGGGATTAATATCAACACAATTTATAGAATAAACTCAACAAATGATAAAATTACTCTTCGACACAATTTCCTAATCTTGTTGTAGTTGTGTGGTGATAATGCTTAACTATTGCTAAGTAATTACATATTGTTGGTTTATTGCTGATATTGTTACAAACACCACGCTATCTACCTAACTGATTATATTATTTAGTCCAGTGCCTATATACACGTGTGTGTGTGTGTGTGTGTGTGTGTGTGTGTGTGTGTGTGTATGCGTGTGTGTGTATCAGAGGGTGCCAAAAAAAATTTATATAAGTAGGGACTTTGGTCAACATTGCTCAAGCAGTAGTTTGCTGTAATCAGAAGTGTCTGGACGCTTCTGGTAACCACCTTGTTCACCTCTTATAATTGCAGAAGTCAAACGTGAATTGTATTCATCTTTTGCTATCAGTATATATTGAGTATTACAATTTTAATACCGTTTTCCTTTCTTAAAATGTGCATACATTTTTTTGGCACCCTTTGTGTGTGTGTGTGTGTGTGTGTGTGTGTGTGTGTGTGTTGGTGGTGCCAAAAAATGTATACATTTGTATTCATCTTTTGTTATTAGTATATATTGAGTATTACAATTTTAATATAGTTTTTTTCCTTTCTTAAAATATGTATACATTTTTTGGCACTTTCTGGCACACACACACATTTATATATATATATATCAATATTTATCAATATTTACTGAAAGTCTATTGCAAACAGATACTACTATACTTCACTTACTTTGTGCCATTTGTTCTTAACAACCCCCCTTTGAGGTAAACATTATTACCCCCTTACAACTTGGGTAAAAGCAGATTTGGAATTTGAACCCAGGTCTATCTGATTCTGGAATCCACTTTTCACTATTGCTGCCCACCCACTCAAATTGCTTTTAGAACAGAGGGAAGGTTTTTAAATATTGTGCCTATTACCTTGTTTTATTAACCTTTTATGGTACTTTGCATTTTAAAGGCATATGTGTAAAAAAAAGAGAAATTTCTTTTTTTATGTATATTTTATATCTGTCTTTTAAAAATTACATTTATTGGGGTGACAATGGTTAGTAACATTATATAGGTTTCAAGTGTACATTTCTATAATACATCATTGATATATCACTGGGTATTCACCACCCAGCGTCAATTCTTCTTCCATCACATATATTTGACCCTATTTACCCTCATCTACCATCTGCCTTCCCCCCTTACCCTCTGGTAACCACTAAGCTGTTGTTTGTGTCTGTGAATTTTCGTTTCTTTGTTTTGTTGTCTTGTTCCTTTGTTGCTTTCAGTTTTATATCCCACATATGATGAGTAAAGTCATATGGTTCTTGACTTTTTCTGTCTGACTTATTTTGCTTAGCATAATAATCTCAAGATCCAATATCCATGTGTCGCAAATGACAGTATTTCATCTTTTCTTATGGCCAAGTAGTATTCTAGTGTACATATGTGTGTGTGTGTGTTTATATATATATATCTTTCATCTTCTTTATCCAATCATTTATCAAAGGACACTTTGGTTGTTTCCTGTCTTGATGACCTTAAAAATACTTCAATAAACATTGGAGCACATATATCTTTATGGATAAATGCTTTCAGATGTTTTGGATAGATACCCAGAAGAGGGATTGTTTGGTCATATGGTAATTCTATTCTTAATTTTTTGAGGAACCTTCATACTGGTTTCCATAATGTTTGCACCAATTTACATTCCCACAGCAATGTATAAGGTCCTTTTTCTCCATAGCCTCTCCAACACTTGTTATTATTTGTCTTGTTGAAGACAGTCATTCTTGAGATGGTATCTTATTATGGTTTTGATTTGCATTTCCCTAATAGCTAGTGAAGTTGAGCATTTTTTCATATGAAAAAGAGAAATTTCTTCATCTATATCTCCCCATCTTTAAATTGGGAATAATAGTTAAAACAGAATTATTATGGAGATTAAATGGGATAATAAATGTCAAGCCCTCAACACATGGCCTGGTACATAGCTGTCAAAAAATGATAAGCATTAGTAGAAATTATACTCTGACTGTGTGCCTTCCAAGACATACACTCATCATCATCATCATCATCTCTGTCATCACTCACCACTAACTGTTTTCCTTCCTAAAGCTCCTTTATGCCATGGGCCATTCCTTCTCAGGTGGCATACCCATTAAAGCAGCACTGGATTTAACAACGTTGCTCAATCTTTGCCTTTCTCTTGTCTATTGGCTTTCCAGTTGCCTTTGAAAAGAGGTAGCATTTTCACCCCATGTGCCTTACAACAGGAAGTTCTGTCCCATTTTCTGCTTCAAACTGCTACTTCATTTATTCATGTATTTATTTATACAAGACACATTTATAGAGAGTCCACTGTACCCTGGGAATGTCACGATGAACATCCAGCCTTGTAAGCATTTATAATGAGTGATAGATATAAGCAAACCAACAACTGTGACTCAGAGTGACAAATACTACCTAATGGGCCTATACCAGATGTTATGGAAACACAGAAAAGGGGCATTGAACAGCCTTAGGAGGTCAGAGAAGACTTCCTGAAAAAATGACATCTGAGCTGAGCCTAGAAACAATGGGAGGGGTAGGGGAAGAATGTTCCAGGCAGAGAGGATATGAGCATATGCAAAAGTATGGAGAAGAGAAAGAGCTTTGTGAATTTGGAGAATTGAAGGTAGTTTACTATCACTATAGTATTGAGTGAACAAAGAGTGTGTTGACAGATGAGACTGGAGAAAGATGCAGAAGCCAGATCATGGAGAGACTTAATATACAACTCTTGGGAGTTAAAGCTTGATCCCAAAGAGAATGCGAAACCATGGATGGTCTTAAACTGTGAGTGCAATGTAAAGGATATATCCAAGGTGAAATCATTTCATTACTTTCATAAATACTAACCTTTGATGAGATGGGTTAGAATTCTAAGGTCTATGGACAGATGGTCTGTGGATGTTTACAGAATCTATAAACTCCCTGAAAATGTAGCCAACATTATTACTTGTGTGTGTACTTGAGGGGATGGGAGGAGAAGCAGAATCCATAGATTTGTGAAATCCTCAAAAGTCACTATTATCCGAAGAACAGTTGGAAACCATTGCTCTAGGGACAGAAAGCTAAAAGCTAACTTATAGGACAGAAATTTCAGGTCTGCCACAAAGAGCCCTTCTAACATGGAAGAGCTTCTCTTTTGGGAAAAATTTCTCATTCCTTTCCCTGAGTTACCAAACTCTTCCCACTCCACCCTGGCGCACTGACGTTTTGTTCCTGGCCACTCTCCCACCTAAATGCTGTTTCCTCACCCATGGAACTGTTCTTCCATGCCAACCCATAATAAGTGTCCACCCCAGAGACTAAGAATAGATGCAGTGTCCTGGTGAGTTGAAAATTAGGTAACATCTCACTGTAATGGGTGCTAATGGAGAGCACCACAGAATGCGGATCAAGAAAGCACCAAGCTCTAGTTAGACTTAGCTTTGCCACTGAGTAGCTCTGGGTCTTCAGGAAAATCAGCTCCTGGACTGTGATTTACTCCTCTGTAGTGAGGATGGGGCTGGTTGACTTCTAGATAGGTTTTCTACCAGCTTTGAAGGCTGTGATTCTATGAGTGGAATGTTTTCTTGTTTTTTTGTTTTTTGTTTTCTTTCTCATTAGCAGTGAAAAGAAATGAGGTGTGTTCACTTTCTTCTTGACTACTGTCAATGGTAAAACTGAAGAGGACAAAAAAAAAACCAAAAAACAATAAAATTAGGTAACATCTGAAGGATAAACTCTCTACGGTGACCACAAAACTCATTCTAATCATTTGAACCAAACATATGATCAGGGTTTCCTCGCAGGATGGAGGAGAAGGTTCTGAGCAAGCAAAGAAAAATGCCCTATTAAATAGAAGAAAAAAGCAGCTACTGTTCATAATTGCAAAGGACAAAGAAAAATACTAATCCAAACACATTCTTCTGTGTTTGCAGACTCCGCCCTTCAACATCTCCTCTCCGCCATCCTTCACCCCCAACAAACCAGTTCTATCAGACAAACTACATTTCTCTCAAGCAAATAAATTTTTTTTTTTTGAGGGCAGTGTCACTGGTCCTCACATTTGGGACCCAAACCAGGGCCGCTGGCTTCCCAAGCCAGCGCTTAACCACTGTGCTACTCGGCCGGCCCTCAAGCAAATAGATTTTATTCCATTTATTTCTCCTTAATATGTTTTTCTGGATTTTGATATGTGTTCATCTTTTAGTTAGGTTTGTGATCTTGTGCAAGTAAATTCCTTAACTTTTCTGGGCAGTGTCTTCATCTGCGAGATGAAGTTGGATGAAAGATCTGTAAGTTGCTTTTCAGTTCAGTTCCTGCTTATTTGTAATGGTGGCTGGGGTGGGAGGCTTATGTACACAGATCTTGTGATAGATATTTCTTATCTCCAATTTGCCAGTTCTTCCAAAGATTGCTGGGTTCTTTCTCTAAGGCACTTTATCAATTTAATGTAAAAAAAAAACAAAACTAGAGTACTTAGCATTACTTAGCGAGTACAGCCAAAAAGAGCAAGGGTTCAGCAATATTTTTCCATAAAGGGCCAGGTAGTAGATATTTTAGGCTTTGTGAGCCATAAGGTCTCTGTCCCAGCTATTCAACTGTGATCATAGTGTAGCCACAGGCGATATGTAAATGAGTGTGTATGGCTTTGTTCCAATAAAAAAATTTATTGACCCAAAAAGGTGGCAAGCTGGATTTAACCGGTCGTACCATAGTTTGCTCACCCTTGAAATAAAAGACAAGCAACCTGAGAGAGCAGTATTTTATCCCTCCAGTGTTTCTGTTTAAAAGTTGTTTCCTGGATGATTTCCTGATAATTGTTTCTTTGTCATTCTTGTTTGTGTCAAACAAGAACTGTTCCATTATTTTAGCCACCCACAGCCACCTCACTATCCATGCCCCAAATAAATAACTTAAGTGGGCTTGCCAGCTTGTAGAGAGTCTGAAACAGTCAAGGCAACTTGTTTCTCAGGCACAGAGATAAATAAATGGCTTCATAAGTAGACGTTCAGAAGATGAATAGCCTAGAGGAACAGTTGAGCAGTTAGTTCCCTGAGACAGAGAAAGAAGAGGAAAAGGGGGGGGGCGGGGGAAAGAAAGATTGATTGAATAGCAAACCAGTTTGTGAGATCTACTGTACAAACTTGCCCAGCTGGGCACTTTATCTTGAATTTGTTTTGCAAATTGCAGATGCCTAGCTCTGGAAGCCAAGAAAAAGAAAGAGCAGTCATCCCATGCCAGAATACCCTCATGGATCCCGAGTTACTTCATTTTTGTGGGGGGAAAAAATCATTATATATCCCCCTTCTAAAATAAGTGAAGAGACAGAGAGCCATTTTAACCAGATACCCAGAACAAGATAAATATTTTTTTAGAGTTTGTTGGGTTTTGTTTTTTTTTTGTATTAAATGAACAATACCTGCCTGATAACTTCGCTTGCTTTGTGAAACTCTGTGTCACTGATCAGCCCACAGAACTGCTTTCACACTCAAAGTGACTGAATTCAATGAGTCTTAATATTTCAACAAAGTTCAATTAAACCAGGAACATTTTTGTTTGCTGCTTTAGGACATGTCTCATTGGACCCCATTCTACCTTTTGCTGAAACCAGTCCTGCTCGACAGAGCCCTTGTATTCCATTAAAATTAAAGAAAGAGGTAATCCCAGCATTTTTATTAACATTTTTTAAAAAGATCTCTCATGGGCTGGCCGAGTGGCGCAGTGGTTAAGAGCTGGTTTGGGATGTCAGCAGCTCTGGTTCAGATCCCACATATGAGGGCCAGTGACACTGCCCTCAAAAAAAAAAAAAAAAAAAGATCTCTCACTTATTGACTATGATTTACAGAGACATTTTATCAAAGTAAGACCCAGGGACCAGGCTTATACTCTGGTGTTTATTTATTGAGATTTGCAAGATTTTCTTTATGTATACTGTTTCTTTAAATATTTATTCCTGAAATTTTTAAAAAGAGGAAATTGGTGAATTTGCTGTTAGGGCTAGAATAGTGGGGTTGATTTCTAATTTTTAAACTTGGATATTTTTTCAAAAGGACTTCAAACTGGCTTTACAAGAAATATAAATAGTAGCAGGAAGAGCAAATAATTTGTCCTCTAATGAAAAGAAGAGCCTATATGAGAGAGTTCAAACCTTCCCTGAATTTTCTGTCTGTTTGCAATCTTTTTGTGTTAGTACTTCACATGGTGATCCAAGGATACTATATTAAGTCAACAAGGTATCACATTTGGAAAAGCATTTTGTTACCATATTTTCCATACATTAAAACATGCATCCAGCTTCCTATAAATATCAGTTGACCTTATACAAGCCACCACTTCCTAGTGAATATGCTTTGATTGCCTCCAGCGAAAAAGTTTGGTCAACATATACCAGATTTACCAGTTGGTTTCCCAACATCCTTGAGACCATTCTGTAAGATACATTTCCCATCAATAGTCCAGTTGGAAAACTTGACAGTATAGACAACCTATGGAGTTTTCCAGTGGGCTGTGTGAACTTTGATCCCCAAGACATAGAAGAATGCATGCTGCATAGTAAATGCTCAGTAAATATTTGTAGAATGAATGAATAAGTGTAGAGTGAAGATACTAATTCTAAAGACATAGCTTGATCATTGGCAGAACCTTATTAAAAGAATACAGACATACTTTCATTGGTCTAGCAGTCCTGTGCTGCATTAAAACAAGGATCAAGAAGATTTAACCATATGTAAGCACTGCCACACTACTCTAACTCAGTGGCTTAACTAACACTATAAAAGGACTTTAAAATCTTAAATGCAGACACATGCGCATATTCACATAGATGTGGCAAATTATCTATAAGGGCATATTAAATGTAAATTTATATTAAATCCCAGGAGGAGAGGACCAGAAGCCTACTTTGTAGATTAGCATCAAATACTATAATTTTATTGGTAGAAGCAAAAAAAAATAAAAAACTACACACATATAAAATGAAAGATCATTCAAGTTCATGATTTGAACCAGTCAGATGGCTATTATTTGCTGCCAAATCAACATTTAACTCCAGTTTCTCTAGAAAACTTGGTTTTCTGTCATATAAAAGACTACATCAATGGAGATACCTAATTCATTCACAATCACATGCGTATACACACACACAGGCTGGGGATGTGCCATTTTTACCATGGCCCCCACAAGCTCTTGCGTAGTGCTTGAGTGTTGAGGGAAAAACAGATGAATTCTATTAAGTCAAGTTAGACATCGGCTTAGTTTAAGGCAAAGAAGTGAGGCTGAATATGGAAATCAAAGCCAACACATTGGAGCATATTTTTCTTTCAAAATATTTTATATACTAAAGTTTGCACATCTTGGCAATGACAGCAAGCCTGTGTAAGGAGGTGTTTCATGTTTCATAGCTAACATAGAGCAAAAAAAATGGAACAGCAGCCAAATACCACTTCAGTCATGAATTGAAAGAATGTGTATGGTAGCGTACATGGTAAGGCCCAGGGCTAGAAGCTACAAGGTTTAAAAATCTACAGAATTCCAAAAGAGAACTTATCTCTTATTTTTATATCTTTTGGTATTGTGAAGGAATGAAACTAGATTTAGCACAGTCCATCTGTTTGATTAGAGGAAGAAAAAGATATAGTTATGTTTTCTTGGCATACAGATTGTTTATAAATCTTAGAGAAGTATGGTTTTCCAGATTTCACTGGAAATTATTTTGATGAAGTTTGCTAATTCTGCCAACATTAAACACTCTTTTCTTTCTCTTCATTGCTCCCATTTGTAAATACTTTTTAATCTCCGAAAAATAGAAAATGGCCTAGCACATAGTAGATTTTCAGTAAAATATATTAAGTTCTTTAATGGATGTCTGGGTGCATGGGTGACTAGACTGGACATTAGGAGATCTGAATTTTAATTCTAAGGCTCGAGTAGGCCTATCATATTACCTAATAGAAATTATTATGCATTGCTTTTTTTTTTTTTAAGATTTTATTGGGGAATTGGGGGAGGGGAACAGCGTTGGGGATTCGGGGAAGGGGAACAGCCAAGTTGCTGTCTTTTTGTTCTTCAGTCTAGTTGTGGAGGACGTTGCTTCACTGGCCCATATTGGTATCGTCATTGCGCTCTTGCCGGATGAGGTAGATAGGTCGCCGGCCTCTGGCTGGTCGCTCACCGCGACTATTGGCAGCTCATGCTGGCTGCCAGCCGCTCATGCTGGTTGCCGGCCACTCACTGTAGCCTATGGCAACCCACTGCAGCAGGGGCTGCAGCCTACACCGTCGCCGGGGCTCGCTCAGCCCAGTTCCAGGTGGAGCCATTGTTAGCTGTAGAGGGCAGTGTCACTGGCCCTCATATGTGGGATCCAAACCGGGGCCGCTGGCATCCCAAAACCAGCGCTTAACAAATGTGCCACTCGGCCGGCCCTATGAATTGCTTTTTACTGTAATAACTTTCAGTGCCTATGTGGGGACATGATTCCTATAAGCCAGAGATCGTAACTCCAAATGCCTATATGGGCCAAGCAGTAATAGAGATGAGAAAGCGGGTAGGCATAATGAAACAGGGAACAGTGGAGACTGTGACCAGGTGGAGAGCACAAGGGACAACCTGTATTTAAAACATGATGGGAGCCAAATGCACCGCACCTGCAGTCCATGTGCACTTACAGGTGTGAGCGCTTTCACAGAGGGATTTGTTTCTAACCATCTCTGTGATATTAATCACTAAAATTTATCAAGCACCTACTAAGTGCCTGGGCCTGTTCTCAATTTCATCTGGTCTAATTTTATGTCATTAATAGAATTAGCTCCATCTTACAAATGAAGAAATTAAGGTGCAATACTTACTTAGTAAGTGTATATTGGCTGCTCAATTAATAAATAATTGGATTTTAAGAAATAAAAAACAGCACAGCGGGCCAGCCGAGTGGCGCATTGGTTTTGGAATGCCAGCGGCCCCGATTCGGATCCCATATATGACGACCAGTGACATTGCCCTCTACAGCTAACAATAGCTCCACCTGGAGCCCCTGCTGCAATGCGCTGCCATAGGCTATAGTGAGTGGCCAGCAGCCAGCGTGAGCGGCTGGCAGCCAGGGTGAGCTGCCAAGAGCCGTGGTGAGCGACCATCCAGAGGCCGGTGACGGATCTGCCTCATCTGGGAAGAGTGCAATGAGGATACCAACATGGGCCAGTGAAGCAACGTCCTCTGCAACTAGACTGAAGAACAAAAAGACAGCAACTTGTCTGTTCCCCTTCCCCAATCCCCAACGCTGTTCCCCTCCCTCAATTCCCCAATAAAATCTTTAAAAAAAAAAAACAGCACAGCAAGGAACAAAGTATCAGGGCCCTGAGCTTAGCCCCTAACCCAAATAAATGAAGTATTCTCAAAAAAACAGTTTACCAGAGACTGACACTCAACTTACCTTCTGCCATCTCCAAGTCAGAGGATGGACTTAATTCCCTGAGTCCACAGGTAGCTTGTGTTCTACAACATAACCGAGACCACTACATTTCTGCTAGAGTTGACATGTAAAACAGCTTCCTGCGATTTGCAAGGCCTATCTCCCTTGCTTCACAACAAACAGACTATTGCTCCTTTGTATTGAAATAGCTTTAACAATTACGAGCAGCTATCGTTTATTAATTGCTTACGAGGTGCTGAATATTTGGGGTATTGTATTATCTCCTCTCATTCTCACAGGGACCCTGTGAAGTCAGCACTGTTGTTCCCATTTTATAGATAAGGAAACTGAGGCTGGAGAATTAACTTCTCCCAGATCACACAGCTAATAAGAGCCAGAACTGGGATACAAATCGTGCCAGGCTATCTTCAGAACTCAGGATCTTACCCACTGCATGGCCATGCAAATAAGGATGAAAAGAAAAGTGAATTTAATTTGTCTACGTATGTTTGTCAGCCATATTTTTAAAACACAGAATCCTCTTTTCACACAGTCTTGAATTAAGCTCTAAATTATCTCATAGAAAAGAGCAGACTATTTCTCTTTGGGTTGATGGAGAGAGTGGAAGGCCAACCACTGCCTCCAATATATTCTCTCACCTAGATTTCTCCAATATCACTTCTGGTTGTCTTTACACTGCTCTGACCCCACCCCTTTCTCCCTGTCATGGGCTCTGCTTGCCTCTCATTGTTGTAGTTGGACCAAAGATTCAACACTCAATTCTCCATGTATTTCCTTCTCCATTTGCCCTCCAAGAGCAGTCAACTCACAGATCTTCATCTACTACTGTCTATTAACAACACTCTCATGCTTGTCTCCAGGCCCACACGCTGAGTGGCTTGTAGGACATGTGGGATGAAATCTTTCCACAAAGCCATGATAGATTGAAAGTTGAGAGAAATTACTGGACATACAGGGTATAGATGTGTTAAAGGATTCCTTTGAGCTGCTCAGAGAATGTCCCTGTCTCAGAGATGGCCCTAATTATTTTTAACTGATGAAGAGGAGCCCCCCCCCGACTCCACACCCCTGCCCTTCTCCCCATCAAACTCCCTTCCACATGCCTGACTAAGGGTGCTCACCCCTGAGGGTAGTGCTCAATAAACATTTGGTTCATGGACAGATGGGTTTAAAGTATGAAAATCTTTCTCCTCAAAGCTTCCCATCTCAGCTGAGAGATTAAATAGAGTACAGTGACTGAGAACTCGAGTTCTGGAGTCAGACAGACCTGACTTCAAATGCTCCTCCACAACTTATCCCTTATGTGATCATTCTGAGCTGAGGTTTTGCATTTGCAAGATTGGGATGATAATACTAGTTCTTGCTCATTGTTTTGTTGAGAGGAGTAAAAGAGATAAATCGCGTAAAGTGCTGGACAGAGTTACTGGCCTGTAATAAGCCTCAGTACGTGCTCATTTTAAGATTATTTTGTATCTCTTTGCTTTTGAGGCAGTTGGTGAGCTCTATAGCCCAGAGATTATTAAAGCACGGCCATACTTCCTACATCCCTAGACTTTGAATTGGTGACTTTTTTTTTTTTTTAAAACTAAGCAGATCATTAAAGAAAGAGAAGGAGATAAAAGGGAAGAGACTTTCCACAAACGGAGTACCTACTACCACTTGTCAGGCATCATAAGTTGCTTGATCTTTTTAATCTCTTGTAACCACCAGTTGGGAAATGAGAGTTGGGTTTTATTGCTGCCATATATCCAGTGTTTCTCAAAGAGCATCTCCCAGGCCAATGAGCATTAGAATCACCTGAGCAGATACCTGATGAATCACCTCAGAATTTCTGGAGCAAGTCCAGAACATCTGCTTCCCAAATGAATATCATCAAAGTGTGAAGATCTTTGACTTAGTACTTGTGTCATATAATCTAAAACTGGATTCTATATTTTTGTGTACATGTTAAGTATGTAATTTCTTCCTTAATCAGATGATAAATTCTCCAAGGTGAAGATGATGTTTTCTATTGGGTTGTTGGAAAAGTCATGACATATTTTTTCTGGATTTTTTTGTTGCAAAAATGCATCATGACTTTTCTGACAATGCAATAGTTTTCTTGTAATTCCAACAGTATACAGCTCAATCCAAAGCACATCATTGGGAATTAATGAAAATATTTGGCTGAGGGCCGGCCGAGTGGTGTGGTGGTTAAGCACTGGCTTGGGATGCCAACGGCCCCGGTTCGGGACCCACATATGAGGGCCGGTGATACTGCCCTCAAAAATAAATAAATAAATAAATAAAATAAAAAAATAAAAAATAAACAATCTTATCTGTCATACTTTGTTGGGGCACCCCCAGCAAGTTAATACTTAAAAAAAAAAAATATTTGGCTGAGTTTAGCTCTCTGCCCTGCAGGATCCTGACCTATCAATACCTAAAGATTGGTAGAGACTTCAAATTAGAATGGGAATTTGCCAATACCCAATATTATTTAATAAACTGTGAGTTTTTAATCAATACTTTCTCATTGTCATTTGGATGGGTGTTTTTTTACTGATTAAGCTTTGAGAATTTTGACTTACTGTCCAGGAAGCAAAATGAACAAATCTGAAAAATGAAGTCCCATTCAAGTTTCCAAGTGTTTGTAAAACAGAAATCACAGGCCTTCCTGCCTTATCATGGAAAGCTAAGCGCCTTCTGTTCCAAATGGTTATTCAACTTTTAAACACATGAATTGAAATCTAATTTTCATTGCAGGATTAGCAATAATATATGCTAACTTTAGGGAAAAGGCAGAATGTATTACTTTATGATGTGTTTGTTCCTGAGCAATTGAGAGGTTTGCCATGTTTTTATGGTAGTTTTCTTTGAGGTTCCATAAACGCCTTCTGGAATGTGGAGGTACCACCATCGGAGTCATATGGGAGCTTTCCCAGTGCCCTAGTGTCATTAACCCAGATGCTTTGGTTGCTGTGATATGCAATTATTGCTTCTACACTTGAAAAGCAATTCTCTGATCTCCAACCCATTAACCATGTTTGATCTTAACACGATGAAAAATGTTTGGAATCTAAGCTTATGATCTTTGTGCTACATTTTTCTTCTTTTAATTCACAGTAGCTCTCTCCCCCACCCCACCTCTTTCTCTTCCTTAGGATCAACACTCTGTGGTAGGCCAGAACACAGGCCCCAGTCCAAGTCCCAACCCCTGCTCAAATCCAAACACTGGAAGTGGTTACATGAACTCACAGCCATCACTGTTGAATCAGCAACTGATGGGAAAGAAACAGACTCTACAGAGGCAGATGATAGAGCAGAAACAACAACTTCTCCTCCAGCAGCAGATGCTGGTTGATGCGGTAAAACTTTGTCCTAATTTCTACTGCATGTACCTGTTGACCCAACAGAGGGAGTTCATTATCTTCCGTTTCTATGTACTACCCTTTTCTCTGTGTCTATTTACATGACCGTGACAAGGATGTCCTGGCTGTCAGAAAAGCTAATTCTATGCATGTGAAATGCTGCAGGGAAACACAAAAATAAGAAAAACTTGATTTACCAGCTTCTGGACACTTGGAATGTACAGCACCTCAGCTAACTAACCCTGCCCAGCCCAGGAATGTTTAGAACCACCTACATGGACATTTGAATCAGGCCAAAGAAACCAGCGTGGTTCCATAGCCCTGAGAGGCAGGAATCGTGGACAGAAGTCCAACCAATTCAAATCCAAATTGATTTGAGAGATAAAAGAGTTCTAAAAGCAGTTTTAAAAGCCAGCATGGACTCTCAAAATTTAAGATTTGGCTTCCGAAATAAACTATTGCAGAATGGGGGATGTCTTTTAAGAAAATTAAAAATAATATTTCCCAGGCCGGCCGAGTGGCGCAGTGGTTGAGCGCTGGCTTGGGAGGCCGGTGGCCTCTGTCCAGGTCCCACATGTGAGGGCCAGTGACACTACCCTCAAAAAATAAAAATAAATAATAATATTTCCCACTTTCATCATATCAAAGTGGCCTTAAAGAAAGGCAAGGCTGTTATTTGCTACACATTACCCAAGCATTAACCTGCTTCAGTATTCATCTGTTCAGCGCTTCTGTGTTCTCAGGCATACTCATGTACTCAACAACTGACCCCAACCCTTCCTCCAAGTTTCATTCACTCCCTTCAAACTACAGAGGGTGCCTTAAAAATGTATATACATTTTAAGACAGGAAAAAACTGTTAAAATTGTAGTACTCAATATATACCGGTAACAAAAGATGGATACAAGTCATGTTCAACTTCTGCAATTACAAGAGGTGCTCAAAGTGGTTACCACCAGTGTCCAGACATTTCTGATTATGGTGAACTGCTGCTTGAGCAACGTTGACCAAAGTGTCCACTTGTGTACATTTTTTTGGCACCTCTGGTATATGGACAAATGAAAGAAGAAAGGGACACAGTTAACCATCTCCAGGTTGTCGGAGCCAAGGTACACACAAAAAAGAGAAAAACAAAATAAAAAAATGTTATACTTAAGGAACTTTGTAGTAAGACTCAGAAATCTAGGCTGTGGTCAGCTGTATAGTCCATTCAGTAAATATTTATTAATTTACAATAGGAATACAGCCATAAACAAGCCACAGCCTGTTTTTGTCCTTAAGGAGCTTAGAGCCCACTAAGGATATCAAATAAATAGGCAATTATAGTGCATGTAATTAAATGCTATGATGTGGGAACTACTAGAAATGGTGCCAGAGAGGAAGTTCTATTTACTGAATATCTCAAGGTGAAGTAGGAAATGAGGAGGGAAGAGCAGGAAGGGGGTTTACAGCCAGAAGAACCAGCATGTTCAAAGACTCACAGACAACAAAGTACGCTGTATAATTACATCAGCTGAGGCATAGAATGTACACAACGATAGGGAAGTGACAGGCAAGGAGCCCAGAGATGACCGGCCAGAAGATAGAGCTTAAGAAATCAGAGTTTATATTCTCTAAAACTCAATGGAGAGGACGTTAAGGGTTTTAAACAAGGAAGTATTAGGTTCAGATTTGTATTATAATAAAGGTATAAACATAGTAAGAGAAAATGTAATGAAGGAAAGGATAAAATCAAGTCTGGAGAGATTGGGGATAGTCTCCCAGGCGAGGTAAAATTTGACTTTGATTTGAATGACCGTAGGATTCTGATGGATAGAGTAGATGAGGTCCTCTATTCCAGGTTGAGAGTGGTCCAAAGGCCCAAAGGTGCAGCCTATATGTATATTTGTTGGTTAGTTTGAGATTATATCATGAAATATTTAATATATAATGAAAACTATACATAATAATATAACATTTATGTGGGTTTTTTTAAAAATGACACATGGGATAAGTTTGGAGTCTAGAGCATATGAAAAGAAATAGAAATAAATTTATTTGACCTTGAATAAGCAATAGTTAGACATAAATTTACAGGTGACCTTGACTACTGCCCTAAGGTGCAAGGTGTAGACGAACAACTGTCTGGGTCATAAAGTGACACATCTGATTTCTTCTATAAATCATAGTTTTGAAAGCCCCAGTTCTCTTACCCACTCCTTCCCTTTTTTTGATCCTCATAAGCTAAATAGCTTAGAAACAAGGGCAACAGAAGAGAAAAACATACAATCTAAGATTGACTTACTGGTTACACTGTCATTATTCCCATCAATATTTCTCATTTGTTGATTAAAACATGCAGAGTTTTGAATTTGTGGATTTTCAGTTCTGATTAAAAGGCAAGGTAACATCACATGAGGGTCCTGTTCTGAGCTGCCTAACTTCTGTTGAGCCCCAGTTAAGTTATCCCTGAGACAGGTGCAAAGGGCAGTGGCAAAAGCTGTGACAGATGAATGAGAAGGAGGCTACTGTTTCTGTGATATTTACAAACCATTCACATTTCTCTTTGTTGGGGCACCATTGAGGGGACCCATGCTTTTTAGCATATCCAGGAAGAAACAGTCTTTGATGCCACTTTACATTAGCATATGCTTTGTAGTCATTTGCAGTCAGTTGGCAAAGCCAGATAGGCGCCTAAATTGAGACATTTTCTCTTGAAAGTGTTTTATCCTTAGTTGCTATTACTCTCCCACCAATGAAGCACAAGGAGGAGAGATGAGTAGTACTTATTACAATGGGCGTCATAATTACCAACGTGTTTTGTGCACCTACTATGTGCCAGGCACCATGATGAGCTTTTACAGAATTAAAGGATTAACCCTTACAATAGGAGTATGAGGGAGGTCTGAGAATTATCCACATTTCACATTTTGATGTGGTGAAACTGAAACAGGACAGGTACGAGTAACAGAGGATTATGCCTGTATTAGGTTTTCAGGTCCAACATATTGGGTTATCATGAGACACTAGTTGATAAGTTAAATTTCATGTTACACAGAAGTAATCTCAGGGATGCCTGTGAGTTTACACTTGCATAGAATGGGAATATTGTTCTCTTGCAAATGAAGCAGTCTCCATGTAGTGTTGGAGTCTGGTCTTTGCTGCTCTTCAGCATGAATAAAAAGTCAATAATTAAATTGACTATACATAAAAATAAGTCCAGATTTGAAATGCAGTCTTTAATGGGAAACCAAGGTCCTGAAGACTCTCTTTCCTCTCTCTCTCTCTCTCTCTCACTCTCTCTCTCTGTCTCTCTCTCTCTCTCTGTCTCTCTCTCTCTCTCTCTCTCTCTCTCTCTCAAACACGTACACGCATACATACCACCACACACACATGCATGAACCCTGTTTTCTTCAATGTAAACAGCAGAAACACTTTATTACATAAGAAAAAAATATTAAATGCTTTTGAAAGAGAGAAGATTTCAGGAAGTCCCATGCTTGGCATAAAAGTCAAAACTGTCAGCTTACACAATAGTTTACAACAAGAATGGTTGAACACAGCCACATTTGGGTTTACAGAACATCTCAAGCTGTTTCTTAAACATTTAGGGTTTGGGTGAAACCGAAGAGTTTTACCAACCACTTTTTCCCTTAATTTGTAAACCCATATTTAAAAGAAATGTAATCCATATGTTTCTGATTCATTTACACTTAGCTCATCAAAATTGTGCTTTATATGAATTACTTGATGCCCAAAAAACCCTGTGAGTCTTTCAAGTGTTTTTTTTTTCCTTAGAAACAAGAATTTGATTTTGGTTTGTTGTTGTTTTAAGGCCGTTTTTTCCCCCCTTTATAATAGTTTTATTTTACTTAGAAAGTTTGGAATTTGATGGGAAACTGAGAAATACATGGTTTGAGTGGGTTCTAAGTTAGGCAGTCCACGTTTGGCTTCCATCTAATTTACCCATCCATCCATTACAAGGTTTTCTTTTCTATTTATTGACTTTTCTATCATTATATTGTTCTCTGTCTACCTATGCCAATTATATTTATCTTCCAAAATGGAGGTTGCTTCAGGGTGCATACAAAGTTGCAGTGACGCAATCCTAAAAAACTTCCTGGGCCGGCCGAGTGGCGCGGTGGTTAAGCGCTGGCTTGGGAAGCCAGCGGCCCCGGTTCGGGTCCCACATATGAGGGCCAGTGACACTGCCCTCAAAAAAAACACACAAAAAAACTTCCTTATCCATATTGAGAAAGAAAAACAAGCAGCCCCTGATGTCCAGAACTGATAGGACACTCCCTGCCAGGCCATCTTGTTCTCTGTTAGTCATAAACAGTGTTACAGAATACCAACCCCAGACAGGGCTACTCTGAGACCACGATAAAATGAGACAAAATAAGGCCACTTCATAATTTTGTCTAAAAACAGACACAAACAAGGTCACCATACAACCCACAAAATATAAAAAAACAAACCCTCTTTTTCAATGAGTGACAGCTACTTCATTACTCAATCATAGAAGCAACCTCACTTTCTGACAGCTTAAAATCTATTTCTTTAGACCCTCCCTAAATCACCCAATCAAAGACCAAATCCTGTAATCACTTCTTTCTAGTACACTCCTTCTGAGACACCCCATGATCCCCCATCTGGGCATTTTTCCTCACTGCAACGAATGGTAAACCCAACAGATGTGTTCTGGGAGTCTTTGGCATCAACAATAGAAAGAGAATGTCCCCTACTTCCTCTCTTAGCTCCCAAAGGAACCTATTTGAAAGATCTAAAGGTGGGTGGTTCCAAAAGGAAGAAAAAAAAGGGAGCTGGGGAAATTTCTGTGCTTTGAGAGTGGGGCACAGAGCAACAGTGGCAAAGGGACCCTTGTATTACGTGGCAGGAAAGAGCCTAAATTTGTTTATTAGTTTCAGGTGTACAAAACAATGTACTAGGCATTTACAGCCCTCACAAAGTGACAACCCTCCTCCCCCAATCTATTACCCCTCGGACATCGTATATAGTTATTACAATTCCATTGACTTGATTCCCTATGCTGTACTTCACACCTTGTGACTATATATATATTAAATTATAGTTGATATTCATTATTATTCAGCTGCAGCTTCAGGTGTACGCTGACTCAGGATTTGGTTTCTGTTCTACCACTACGTGATCTTGGGCAAGTTACTTAGCCTGAGGAAGCTTCCACTTCCTTATCTATGAATTGGGAAACAAGAGTTGTTTATGAGGGGAAAAAATGAGATAATATGTATTTGGTGCCCATACCAGTACCTGATAGGTTATCTCCTGATATCTCCTCCTATGTATGGTTACCAAATATAGCAACTAAAAATACAGAATGCTCAAGCATCCTGTATTTTATATGGTAATCCTACTCCTATGCCTTCTATGCTTCGTGGGACCAGAATTGTATGTAGGTAGCAGAGCATATCAGGTGTGCTACAAAATAAAACTAGAACTATCATCTCAAAAATCACAGAAATTTAGTCCCCACAGAAATCTAATTGCAAAATAAAGAACATGAGAGTAGTGTTAGACCCAAAACACATGTTGAATTTTAAGAAGTAGAAATTACACTTCCATGCAGGAAGTTTGTTGAAATAGAAAGGATTTGTCTCTGAATTAAGACTACAAAATAAGGTGCTTAATTTGCAGCTATGGCTGAGAAATTGTTCTTATATTCTTATCTGTTTTTTGAATAACACTATAAATTTTTAAAAATCAGAAAGTAACAATGCAATTGAATATGTTTTCGTTTTTGTTTTCAAGGAGAAGATTACTCCACAAGATCAGATAAACAGACATTTGACAAGGCCACCCCCAGATTATAAAGACCAAAGAAGAAATGTGGGCAATATGCAACCAACTGCTCAGTATTCTGGTAAGTGTTCTTAAAAATGAATAGAAATTATAACTGTGGGAAGAAGAAAACTATTCAGTTTTTAATATTTCCCCCTTTCCACATCTCATATTTAACTGTAACATCTTTCTTAGACTCCTTTACCAGCTCCTATATAACTTTCAGATCAAGACCAAACTTGAATATTTTTAGCCTTCTCATCAGTTCCTGCTCAATCTTGTCCCGGATTCACATATTTCACTGCTCTCCAGTCTACCTCTGAGAGTTCAAAAAATGCTAAATATTTTTTAACTGCTAGGTTCAACCATTCTCCTCCCAAGATAGTGTAAGGTAAGCAGATTTTCTTTCTGAGTCACATTTGCATAAAGTCCAATCTTTTTGTCTCCAGTCCCAAGGATTCTTTTATATGAATGGGAAAAGAAAAGGCTAGTTTGGTGGCTCTACCATGTTATCAAGGGTCAGGCTTCTTTGTCTTTCTGCTCCACTTTCTTTAGCATGTAGCTTCCATCCTAAGGGTTGCTTGTGTCTACATCTCCAGCCTTCATATCCATATTCCAGATAGGAAGATGGAAGCAGGGAAAAGTAATATGATCTCCCAAATGAGTCAGATACCATTCTTTTTTAAAGTTTTGGTTTTTTTTGAAATTTATTGAGCTAACATTGGCTAACAATATTATATAAATTTCAGGTGTACCACCTTGTAATTCAATATCTGTATACTCTATCATGTGCCCACCACCAAAAGTCGAGTTTCCTTCTGTTACCATGTATTGGGTTGTTGGAAAAGTCATGATGCATTTTTGCAGTGAAAAACATAGAAAAAAAAAAAAAAAGAAAAAAAAACATAGAAAAAAGATGTCATGACTTTTCCGACAACCCAATATTTGACCCCCTTTATCCAATTCTCCCATCTCCCCTTCTCTCTTCCCCTCTGGTAACCACCATTCTATGAGTTTATATCTATGAGTTTGCTTTTGTTTTATTAATATGTTTGTTACTTTTTCATTTTATGTTTCACATATGAGTGAAATCATATGGTTTTTGTCCTTTTCCATTTGTATTATTATTAGCATAATACCCTCAAGAGCTCTCTATGTGTCACAAATAGCAATATTTCATCTTTTTACGGCTGAGTAGTATTCCATTGTGTGTGCATGTATACATATATAATATATATATAATTATAATTACATATATATAGTATTTTGGCTATTGTAAATAATACTACAATAAACATGAATCAGATTCCATTTTTAAAGTAGTTTTTTTGGACTCTCATCTAATAACTTCTACCTTTAACCAAATGTATTCATATGGACACTCCCTGTGATCCCCTCCACCCTTCAACAAGGAAGTTTGGGAGATTTGGTTTTTCACCTGGAAACATAGCTACAAAATCAAGGCTCTGTCTCTGAGGAAGACAAGGAGGTTGGATATTTGGTAGGCACCTAGAAGTCTCTCTCACAATGCATATGGGCATTTCCTTAAACAAGGGGTCCTCAGCATCCAGCTACTGACCCCCTAGTGGGTAAGAATCACCGCCCTTGAGCCTTGTACTTCCTGTGTCTTCTGAGAATGAAATAAGCAACAAGTACAACACAATCTCTCGTTTTTTTTTATCTTAATCTCAGTACAATAATAATCACTTGGCCCAGATGTTAATATGAGAAATGATGTATGAAAAGCACTTGAAATAATTTCTACTACATATCAGGAGCTTTTAAATAGAGATTGAGAATAATATTTTGTGATCTTTATGGAAATTCTCTCTACTCTTGTTTAAAAATACTGCTCTCCTCATAAAACTTCTCAGGGCATATTGTTAAAATAGAGGGCACCTAGAAGGAAATTATTTTGAAAACTTCTAATTTTTTTCCCCATAGCATTTTCATAGTGTAAATTCCCTTCCTATGAAACCTTCAGATACCAAGATGATGTTGTTTAGCCTCATTAGCAGTCCGTGAACTCTGAGTTATTGTTCAAGTGTCTCCTCCCTGACTGATTCCTCTTCGTCAAACATTCACTGCCATACACAGTACAGGCCCTGTACCAAGCCTGGAGACACGAGGGACTGCTCCTGCCTTCAAGGGGTGTGGAGTCTAGTTGGGGACATATTTTAAAACAAATAGCAAGGCCTTTAGTCTTTCAGATTGTGTACCATACTCCCTATCCTCAAGCAGTAGGGGATATACTAGGGTTACAGTTGCAGCCATATTCTCCTCAGACACTGCCATTCTAATATTTGTTATGTGTCTAGTTCTGAATTTCTTATATCTCTGATTCTTTGGATCTCCTTGCCTCTCTGTAGGGAGAGTACTTTAAAAGAGTATCTTTCTCCAAGTTTTATCTTTACTTCAGTCCCTCATTCATTCATACATTCAATATCAATTGAATACCTACTTTGCACCTTCCGCTAGACTTGGAGAATATGACAGTAAACAAAACAGGCAAAATTTCTTTCCCTCAAGGAACTTATCATCCAGCAGGCACTTTTCAAAAAAATCTTCCTGGCATTTCATTTTTGCCTCTCAAAATGTCTTCCCATGATGCCTTTAACCTCCCACGCCAGGAAAATTTCAATGTATTGATTAATCACTATCTAACGTCTGGAGCATCTCGATACAGGAGCCTGTGATTGGATGGCCCCACATCCAATCACTTATTGACAGGCATCAAAGTTGACTAGCAGGCACTTTGAGGCTCCATGGATTTCCCAATACCAAACAAAGCTAAGCGCTAAATGAAAACTTCAAAAGCAAATGCTACTGGAGAGAACAGGGAAAGCTTAATGAAGGAACTTAGACTTCAGTCTGAGCCTTAAAGAAAAGATAGGGTTCAGTGAGGCAAGAAGAGCATCAGAGGAAAGGGAAATGGCATGAGCACAGGTAGCTCCTGGTATGTGGATAACAATGCAATAGTAACTATAGCTCCTAAAGCAAGAGGCTTTTCATGTTAAAATAATCACTGGAGCATGGATTACAGCAAATTCCAGATGTTTAAAGAGATGGGAATTTACCTTTGGGCACTGGAGCCACTCGTAGCAGCTTCCTGAATAGGAATGATGCATATGAAGAACTGGACATAATTTTCAAGGCCATAGGTTTAGTCTTGATATGTTATTGCAAAGTGCTATACAAGGGGAGATAACCTACCACTATGCACTAATATAATTGTCTTCTTTTCCTTAGGTGGCTCATCAACAGTGAGTTTAAACTCCAACCAGACTTTGGCAAACCCAGTTTCAACACACACCATTTTAACTCCAAATTCCAGCCTTATGTCTACTTCCCATGGAACAAGAATGCCATCGTTATCCACAGCAGTTCAGAACATAGGGATGTATGGAAATCTGCCTTGCAATCAGCCTGGCACATACAGCGTCACTTCAGGAATGAATCAATTGCCCCAACAGAGAAACCCAAACCAGTTAATAGCAAATCAAAACAACCCTCTAATGCCACGGCCACCTACCTTAGGGCCAAATGGTAATAATAATGTGGCCACTTTTGGAGCAGGACCTGTTGGCAATTCACAACTGAGACCAAATTTAACCCATAGTATGGCAAGCATGCCTGCACAGAGAACATCGAACATAATGATCACATCGAACACAACAGCGCCCAACTGGGCCTCTCAAGAAACAACAACCAAACAGCAGGAAGCCCTGAAGTCCACAGGAGTCCGCTTCCCTACAGGTACACCTACAGCCTATACTCCAAACCAGTCATTACAACAGGCAGTAGGTAGCCAGCAATTTCCCCAGAGGGCAGTGGCTCCTCCTAACCAGTTAACACCAGCACTGCAAATGAGACCCATGAACCAGATGGGCCAAACATTGAATGGACAAAGCATGGGCCCACTCAGAAGTCTGAATCTCAGACCCAATCAGCTAAGCACACAGATTTTGCCTAATTTAAACCAGTCAGGAACAGGGTTGAATCAGTCGAGGACAGGCATCAGCCAACCACCATCCCTGACACCAGGCAATTTTCCTTCACCCAACCAAAGTTCCAGGGCTTTTCAAGGAACTGACCATGGCAGTGACTTAGCTTTTGACTTTCTCAGCCAGCAGACTGATAACATGGGCCCTGCCCTAAACAGTGATGCTGATTTCATTGATTCTTTATTGAAGACAGAGCCTGGTAATGATGACTGGATGAAAGACATCAATCTTGATGAAATCTTGGGGAACAACTCCTAAAGGAGAAAAGGGAGACAGTTCACCCACTCCAAGCACTAAAAGGCAGTATTTTACAAGGACTCTGGAAAGGCCCACTGTTGACTTTTAGTTGAACTACATGAAGATACCTTGGCTAAAAAATGGAAAGCAGAGAGTAACTGTAGTGGTTTTGGTCCAAATGCTTGTTTTAAATCTCAAACCTGAAAGTAAAACATTGGGATCACTTTTCCCTGTCTAAACTTCAGGACACAGTATCCAGTTTATACAAACAGAACTGTGATGTTGATGTGTAATTAGCTGTGTAAAATAGGCTTCCCAAGCTTCTTTTCTCTCTGAAAGGAAAGTAGGAGTTTTAGCTTGTTTAAACCCTATGTCATGCAGAGGTATTAGTTCCAACAACAAGCAACAAATTCCTTAATTTGCTCTCATAGATATAAGTGTGGTTTACTCTTTCTACTATTTCCTTTCATTTAGTTTCCCTAAAACTTCCAGGGTAGAATGAAATGTGATAGGTTTGTTTGGAGTAACCAAACAGTATCCTAAGTAACAAAAAGCCAGAGAACCTAGAGAACATCCAGTGTTTATAGAATTTCTTCCCCGGCCTCACCCCTCACTTTTTCAGTTTTCCCGCGTATCCTGTATTTCAGTAAGATGCTGTGTCTAGTGATGAAACATGAATGCAGAGCTATCCAACTTTATTGGTTTCCACAACCAATTTTTGAATCCATTTCCAAGTCCTAGATACAATCACGACCTGTTTGAAACATACTGAAATATTAGTGCACACGTGTCTGCATCAGATTTCACTATTTGAAAAAGGAAACACCCGTTCAGCATTAGTATGAAGGAGATTTATTTGGCCACTCATAACCTGGGGTGTTGCTTATGGAGATGGTACCTGCTGGTTAGTTCCCAAGCTGAGTGAAACTGAGTCTGGTCCTTCCTGATTTTGTTGATGACTAGAGACTGATTAGAAGATATCATGTTTTGGTTGGAGGTAAGAAGCAAAAGGTCAGGACCAGGGATGGTAGGTTGGTGTGGGTACAAATCCATTTTGTAGGGTTTGAAGGAAAGCATTACTGAGAAAGAACACAGTGTCCATATTTGGACATATTATTTGGGTAAACAGCTAAGTAGAGTGTGATCTGTTAGCAGTCTATATAACATTCTTCTGTCCCTGGTGTGATGACTCATTGCCACATGCTGAATGGACCCTTCATATCCAGGTTTTCTCTCTCAGGGCTCAGTACTGTATTTATCAAAGGAAGAGCTTTGTTGAGTCATGTAATGTCAGTGCCCAAATACAGATCATCTGTAAAATGGGGAAGCTGTGTGCTGATTTGGGATGGATCAAAATGTCACTATCATCTTCCTCATTACAGAGGAATACAGGTTACCTTCAGCCTTTTTAGTTAGATACGCACATATTCAATTATCCAATGTAATTTAACTGAAGTCCCTTAATAACTAAATCTTTAAATATCTGTTCTTAAAAAGAACACAGTTTGACAGTTCTGCAAAGCCCGCTCCTAATCTTTAAAATGTCTAGAAGCACTCTCTTTTACACGATACCAACATCACTGGCCCAGAATCTTTTCTGTGCTGAGTTGTACATACAAATGAATGACTTGTTTTGTAAACTTTTGTAAAGAATATTTTGGTAGAAATACTTAAAACATATTCTTTGGGTTATATTTATACATATGTGAAATAAATATACTATCAAAAGGTTATATTTTATACAAAAAGTAAATTGTTACCTTTTGTATGCTAATATACAAAGTTTTGTATAATACGATGGTTTATTTTTAGCTCTACACTTAATCCATAGGCGGTCAAGTGGGGACTTTTAAGAACTATCAAGAGTTGTTGGACAAATTTATATTCTGAAACCTCAATAAGAAAGCATTCCAGGTTTCAACCCTTTCCTTTTTCTTCTCTCCCAGACCCATTTTTAAACCCATAAGTCTGGTGTCTTGTTTGATTATTCTGCTGTGCACATTGTATTGGTCCTTGTTGCATGTGGTCTCCTGTGTGTTTTCCCATTTTATAAAACAGCGTTTCTTCATGCAAAAAAAAATAAGGAAAAATGATGTACATATAAACACATTTATTTTATGGCTCCTCCATGTTACTGTATATATCTGCCAGCACTTCCCAGTCACACTCCTGTGATTCAGCTTATTTTTACCTTAACATAAATAGTATGTTTTGTAGTAGCTATCAAATTTAAGAGATAAAGCAATCAGAATGTTTGGATTTTCTTCTATCTTAATGTGAATTTCATAATTAATGTCTATTTATTCAGCTATTCATTAAAATACAGGATTCTTTGGGGGAAAAATGGTGTAGTCTATAGTTTCTGTTTTTTTGGCAGCCTATTACCAAAGATGATGTAATTTTCCTGAAAGCTGAGATAATGACAATTTGATAGACCTATGTAGCCAAAACTTTATTATTTAACACGTAAAAGCTATTAGAATACAATCTCCCATTTATAGAAGTACCAGACTACTTAATTGTTGAAATTGTTTATCATTCTGACAATATTATAAAGGAGGCAGAATTAATTTTTCTTTTTTTAATTCAGAGACTAGAAAGCAATTTAAGCAAATAATTCATTCTTGGCTTCGTGTTAAGCCCAATAAAGTTAAATAACTCTGCTCTAAGTAAATGCACTAATATTATTTGCATTACTGTAACTGTACCCATAACTGTAAAGATTTCAACTTGTAAAACAAATATTTTGTATTGCGTGTAATTTCATGTGTTAAAAAATAGTTTAAAAAAATTCAGAAGTGGTTCTCTTGTATGAAATCATACTTTCAATCACCAACAATATTGTTGCTTCGTCACAGAAAGTTCTGAGAACTATTAACAGCGACGGGCAAATTTATTCTCTGGGAAGCTTCTAATACTAGTGAAATGCTGATTTGTCTCATTTTAGGGTTCTTTAGTTCACTGAAAACGTTTGTATTAAGATCATATACACAGGGGCGGCCAGTTAGCTCAGTTGGTTAGAGCACAGTGCTCACAACAACAAGGTTGCGGGTTCTATTCCAGCATGGGCAGCTGAGCTGTGCCTTCCAGAACTAGGTTGAAACAACTACTTGACTTGTAGCTGATGGGTCCTGGAAAAACACACTGTTCCCCAATTTGAAAACAAAAACAAACAAAAAAACACATTTATTAAAAAAAAAAAAAATAAGGCCTATACACAGAGCATCTAGTAACTACTGGAGAAATACTGACTAATTCTCAGGCTTGTGGGCCTTTGCCTGGCCTACTGTGTGGGACTTGGGCAGACAGGCTGAGTGAACACAGGGCCAGGTAAACATAGCCTCATCAAGCATATTTACACAGTTCTTCTGGAGAGTTCAAGAGGTTGAGAGAAACATGGGACTTCGTAGGAAGCAAGAGGAACCATTCTAACCAAATTTTCTTGCTCCACAGTTGAAATATTTTGCCAGAGTTCCGTTGTCCCTTCCTTTCATCCAAAAAGATGTGTGACATTATCCTTTTATTAGCATTATTAATGAAGCTATAATGAAATTGAGATTTTATATGGTCCCCATCCAATGACTCTGGAAGATTTGATAGTAAATAAAGTCAACATCAATAAAAATGAATAAAATACAAATTAAGAGAAAGAAATATGCAATTCTAGAATTATCTATGAGTCCCATTTGTACCCATGGTCATAGACCTGAGAGAGGAAATGAGATAGTAAAAGTGAGTGCAAGCAAGAGAACACAGCTCAGCTTCTTCTGCTCTGTGGTTGTCAAAGTAAGTTCAAATTCTTAAATGTTTTCTCTGCCATTTCCATTTTATGTCTCTGTCACTGTGTTTCCTCACCCAAAACAGAGGTTTTGGAGCTGAAATATTGTAGCTCTACATTTCTTTCCAACTCTACAACTCGGCAATTGATTTTGTTAAAAAGCAAAGTGAAAAATTAACCAAAAAGATTCAATGGCATCATTTATAAAATAGATCACTGGTTCACTTAACCTTTTGAAAATCTTCATATTGGCACTCAACTTTAACAAAGCAACCATACCCTTCAAAAATTAAGTCATATGAAAATGAGATTTCATCATAAGGAGGACAGAACTAGACAGACAAATAGGAAGACAATGCTGATGGAGGTGCCCACTGACTTCATATAAATCAAATCCTGAGGATCAAAAGCTAGACTAGGATATTAAATAGTCATTTTCCCTGTGAGATCATAGAATTTCATAAAGAAAATATTTGCTTATTCAGGAGGAGAAAAGTAATACTTTGAGTAGTGTATTCCATTGGGTATATATTAATGAACATCTGAGAGTTGTAAATGATAGTGGAGCATCTTTTAAATATACTTCCCAAGTTCCTATAATAGACAAAGTACATGTAGTGCCCTAATATCAACTTCATTGGCCACACAACATTTTTAAAACCAAATGCTGTTGTCCTTGATATGCATGAAGTAATATTAAAATGGGGCTTTTGTTTATATAAATGGCATTTTAAGTTTTCTTTTTACCAAATTGAAGTCATCTTTAGCTCCAGGAACATATGAATATACAGACAATTTTTATAATACTTAAGGATCATTCAGCAACATGGAGGAAAATAATAATATATGACAAACTGCATAAATAGCTTTTTATAGGATTATTTCAGCAACAGGAAAGGAAGGGGGAAGGGAAAAAGAAGGAAAGAAAACATGTCTCAAATAGGCTTAGAGAAAGGAATTTACTGGTTTACATAACTAAAAAGTTTAGGAGCTAGTTCTGGGTTTTGCCACAGCTGAATCCAGCAGGTTAAAAAAGTCATCAAATGTTGGTTTTTTTCTGTCCCTCCCCTTTGCTTCCCTCAGGCAGGCACTTCTCTCATGGTGGCAAGATAGTTGCTAGAATTGCCAGACTTAATCCTCACAACTCCAAGTCCAGCATGAACAACAGGGAATGCTTCCCTCTCCAAAGATACAACTTTGCATCATCTCACAGGCTTTGATTAGGACCTGTCCCATCCCTGGACAGTCATTTTAGCCAGGAAGGTGCAGTGTTCGATTGGCCAGGCCTGAGTCAAATGCCTGTCCCTGGAGGGAGAGGGAATGTCAATACCACCAATTCCTGCGGACTGAGAGGGGGACGTTTATGATTTCTGGAAGGAGGATCAAGTTGCTATCATCAGAAGAAAAGGGAGGGAGGGAGGAGAGAGAGAGACAAATGGAAGAAAACCACAGATGTCCACTATCCTTTTCTGACCATTCTATTTCCTTCTGCACATACTGTTGCCCATATTTTCAATTTCAAAACCTCACTATAATACAGCCATACTCACCTCCTCCCCATAAAGGGTAATCTAAATCTCACCTGCTTCCTACATCCACCTCCTGGTCCATCTACCTGTACGTGAGGTAAGCTCTTTTCTGCCAGGTCAAGACAAAGCTGCTATCTAAGCCCAAAAGATGGAGAGAGAACAGGATAATGGTAATAAGAGTTCTGTTTGCAAAAGAAACTAATATATGTAGATCACATCCTTCCGAACAAAAAGAGTAAAGACTACTCTGCCTCTGAACTTTCAAACCACTGCCCTGGGGAGGAGAGACATTAAAAAATCCCCTCTTTCCTCAGGATGCGTGCCACTTGTGTTTTGCAATGGGAATATTCACCCCTTCCTCAGGGAGTGTATTACATTAGGTGAGGGGGAAAGCTCAGGGAATCAGACTCCCTTCAAGTCCCAATCATATCTCCTGCTATGATTCCCATCTGTTTGAATTGAGCTTAAATATGAAAATTCAGCTTTTCAAAAAGTATCATCAACTTCTTGTCAGGGAAACAAAAACCACTTCTAATAGCCCAAGTGTCAGAGAGACTTCAATGCAAGGAGTTGGTTATACAGGTGATGAGTAAGCTGAGAAACCAAATAGGGGTTGGTGAGGCCATCCTGAGATGAGCAAAACAGGAAGCCACTTCTACTCCCAGGACAGAGGAACAAAAAGACAAGAGGTCAGGAGCACTAAGCAGATGCTGCAACATTGGCTGACCTGTCTGGTAGGAGCCGGATCCAGTGGGGAGTTTCAGCTGCTAACAGATGCCACTTATGACAGAGAAGGAGAAGGGACACAATTCACCCCTCCTGTCTTCTTTCATTCTCCAGGAAATGCATTCATTGGTTGAATTCAGCTGGACCTAGCTCACCCAGAAGGCTAAGAATATATCCTGGAACATTATAGACCAGACCAGAAAAGGGCAAGGAATAAATCTGCCAATAAGCACAGTCCTGACACAACATGCTTGCTAGTTCCTGGACTCAGCCATCTTGTATGGCTGACCTGGAGCAAAGAGCAGCTTTCTTAGCAAAGCCTGATCTTCCTCCTTCTGTACTTTCAGATATATATATTCATTTCAGTCTAAATGTGTCTGTTTCTTATAGAATGGCATCTAGTAGGAAACTGTTCATCTGCAAGTATTTGAAACCTCAATTAATGGTGGTTTTTAAAAAGTTGTTTTTTAAAAAATATTTCATTGACTCTTAGAAACACGTTTTTCAATTTCTTATCTGTAAAATTAGGTTGTCCTTTACAATTGATGTGAAAAGAAAACATTGTCTTATTGTATAATTGCCAGCATTTTGTTCTCTTTCTTAGTGGTAATGGTGTGTCTTACAATCAATGGCATCTGAGATTACATAAAATGCAGTATTTGTCTCATGCAAAAAGGGGTCTGAGGCAGACAGTCCCAACCTAGTGTGCAGTAGTCCAAAAAGGCTGTCAGGTACCCAGGCTATTTCCATCTTTCATTTCTGCCATGAGGAAGCAGAGAGCTCTTCTTTCTTGTCACCTCAGCATCATGTCTATGTTCCAAGCTGAAAAATGAAAACAAAAAATTATGAATAGCAAAAAATTTTGTCTATATAGCAAATCTTTACCTTTTCATTTGGGAAAGGTCACCTTACCCAGAGACTTATAACTACACTTTGTTAGCCATGACTGTGTCATGACCTTTCAGATCTTCAAGAGAGGCTAGGTGTCAAGTACTTAGAGTTATAGCCCCTATAGAAGAGGGTGACAAGGGAGCAGGTGTTTGGAAGTGATGGTAAATAAAAGTATATGGGGCAGCTGGTTAGCTCAGTTGGTCAGAGTGCACTACTCATAACATTAAGGTTGTCAGTTCGATCCCTACATGGGCCACTGAGCTGTGCCCTCCACAACCTGAATGGAACAACTACTCAACTTGAAACTGATGGGTCCTGGAAAAACACACTGTTCCCCAATAAAAAAATTTTTAAAAAAGTATAAAGACATGGAAACGAGACAAACTGAAACAATGAACAACCTGAATGCTGAAGAATATAAAGGCAAGGGGGAGAGAGATTTTTAAAAAGTAGAAGACATGAATAGGAATGAAAAACATAAATTGAAGATGTTGATTATCTTTGAGGGAATATAGAGAAATGTGACTGTGAAGGTGTACCAAAGGGACTTAAATTATGTTGTTTTCCAAGCTGAATGGGGACTACATAGTTGTTATATTTTAAAATGTCTTTTTGTATATCTGGCATAGATTATTAGAAATAAAAAGAAAGCTAAATTACCCATAAGTAAACAAATCACTGTAAATGAGAACCAGCATAAACAACAGACAGCAGAGGACCCAGATATTAGAAATAATAGACACATATAAATTACCTACGTTTAAAATATTTAAAGAAATAAATACAAGCTTAGAAATACTAGCATGAATTGAATACTGTTCCTAGTGAACGGAGAATAAACATTCTTTTTAAGCATATTCATGAAAATTGATTATATGCCATAAGGTAGCCTCATTAAATTTAAAAAGATCAGTATTATATTGACCACATGCACCATTCACAATTCACTTGTTAGAGATAAATTTTAAAAGATAACTTGGAAAACTCCATTCACTTGGAAATTAAAAAATAAAAACTCATCTAAACAACTCATGTGTCAATAAAAAAACCGTGAAAAATATAGAAAATATTTATAAACAATAATAAAATATGTGTGCTGCTTAAGAAGTTCTTTGAGAGAAATACATATATTCTTATTTGTAATTTGTGCATTTGCTATATTTCATAGTAACGGGTTTTTACATACTGTCAAATTAGCTATGTGAAAGACAGACGGGGGAATTGCAATCAACCAATCGATTATTAAGTACAAGGATTTTGTCCTCAGGTTGTTATGCAAGTATTTTAAGTTTTCATTCTATTTTAATGAAATCAGAATCTGAAATCATAGAAGATGCATTATGTATGTGAGTCCTGCAAGAAAAACTTCAGAGGCCTCCCATTAGCAAAGCCATACAAAAATGAAAGGCCTTGGTCCTAACATCAAAAGATTTATGAACAAAGGTACTTTATAAACTATAAATTAAAGTGTTTAAATTTTATGTTTCAAGTCAAAACATTTAATTTATGTGCATTGGTATATATATATATATATATATAGTGTATGCATGTATACATATCATACATACATAATTCTGTTTAATCCAATTTTATTTTCTTTCATAAGTTAACTAACATCTATATCACATCATATAAGAGGACATCTACTCTACTCAACAATAAAAAAATGAAATAATTATTTTAATGAGTATAGTAAGGCTTTATATGGGAACTAATGGTGGTAAGGATAGAATGGCACAGAAGTTATATAAGTTTGAAAAATAAGCTTGATCCTTAAAATGTATTTCTAAGAAATATTTTAAAATATTAAGGAAGATTATCTCCAATATGAATGAATATAACATAAAGAATCTTCAAAGTAGTTTTTACTCGTTACTCATTCATATGTGAACTTGAAAGCAACTTGTCATTTTCAAAGCACTGAATAAAAAGTTAAGCATATATAGAGATACAAACCTCATTGATATAAAATGTGTGTCTCCATTTATATAATTCTGCCTTTCAACACTTATTGGAAAAAAATAGAAGATTATTCTACATCTGGTCTTTTGGATAAAGTAAGCCAGGAATTTTTGTTAATCTTTGGAGCGATCAGAAGGTTTGAAGGATGTTTTAATCCTGCTCTGAGTGTGTCAGAGTACATGTCTTTGTTCATTTCACAAAACCAAATAAGAGTGTTGTGAGGATTACATTTTGACAATTCAATCCAGATGACTACTTTATTATGGAAAAATATTCCCCATCCCTTATCTAATTTAGAAAGTATATTCATAGAGAAGGCACTATAGCGGCACTAGAATACAGTTGCAAATATTAAAATTAAAGGTTATGAGAAGAAACACAACTGTTAAAGGGCAGTGACTGAGTGAATTCATTTCACTGTTACATGTCTAAAATGATGTGGATTATTCAAAATTTTTTTCCAAAACTCATTTCAAAAGCTCTCAGTTTAGCATTTCAAAGGTAGTGGATAATAGCTGAAAAAACAAGTTTCACTTCTTTTAAATACAATAATAATAGAGTTTGAAAGCTAAATATTCAAAGGCTTATAAAATAATGATACCAGAGAGTTCTGAATGTCATTGTGTGCACAGATGTCTCAGTGGGAGCATGAAATATTGCCATGTTTCATCGTAGTTTTTTTTTCCTTGAAGTTATTTTTCACTTATGCAGTGACATAAGCTCTCTTTATGACAGAGAAAAACTGATAATATCCAAAAAAAAAAAAAAAAGGTAAAAATGCGGATCTCCAAATCTAACGACCCTGGGTGTGAGTTGTTAAATAAAATGTTGCATATGTGTATTTATTTGCATTTATTTAAAAATTTCAAAACACGTCAAGGTATATTTCACTTCAGAGAAGTAAGTTCAAACTATTTTAAGCTTTAAAGTTAAAACATATGGTGCTCCATTCACAAAGTCCAGATTTTAAAAAGAAAAATCATTTAACTATCATATTCCCAAAGATAGGATGCTTCTCTTCCCATTGCAATATAAAGTCAGAGGCTACTTTATGAATATTTCCTATGAGTCCTTTAGTAAAACAATTGGATGCAAAGACTGTAGAGATTTTGTTAGAGAGCTAGATTTCCCACCTCTGTGTATAGTTCTTTCTCTTGAAACTGTGCTTCCCAGAGTGTATTTCATGATCTACTAAGTAGGGGCTTTGCAGCATGCAAACAAAGGATTTTCATTGTCAAATGAGGTTAGAAAGTACTAGCATGCATTCTTAGAGATATATATATAAGAGAAACTGGTATTTTGAAAATTTTCTCTAGAAAAAAAACCTCTTATTTTTAAAACTGGAGTTTCCTAAATTTATTAGACCTTTTTCACATAGCCCCAATTGATATCCTATGGTATATGGTTAGGCAAATGCTGTCCTATGTAATTTAACCTAAGTGTATTCAGTCTGGCCTTTAAAAAAATATTCATTTATACAATATGTAAACATTGATATATTTGTATTTGCAATGAAAAAATCCTTGGTACATTATAGTTAATGAAAACCTAACATTTTACTGATTTCTATTCATGATCAACACCAGTCATTATGGATATTATTTTTGTTTGCTTTACTTGATTTAAGTGGTACAAAGACTAAAGAAGTTTGAGGAGCACTGTCTGGCAATATGGGATACTTTTCAGGTAGTAATGAAATCAACAAACTAAAGCTTTCAAGTGAGAAGGTTAAAATATGGGAAACGACCTGACCTTTTACTGTTTTGAAAGAATTTGGAGGAGCATACATTGATAACTGTAGTTTAAAAAGTTGCATTTGAGGCTTAAGGCCTAAAACAGGTAAGGGAATATTGGTCTGTGTTCTGAGAGTATTAGTCTATTTAAGGAAATTGTGGGACGACAAAAGTAGATGAGAATTTTCTAGACATTGTATCTACTTTTCTTTGAAAACTCTGATTACGTTTTTCACTGCTAGTGCTGATTTATTATGCCTTTTTAAAGTTATGTGTCTTTCATGTCTTTATCAGCTCTGCCTAAAATCATACATTCGTGGTACATTCACCCCATTTCAGCCTGTTACATTTTTTTCACTATTTCATCTTTTAGTCCTCTGAAATTATTTTGCTGTATATATGTCAATAATTGTTAATCCTTTGTTCTTCTTTCCATTTAATTTTTTATATTCTATTTTATCATCTGGCTATATTGTTCATAGTTTCTTTTACATTTTTCTTTTATATTGTTTAGTAAATGTTTTAAAAATTATTTTACCTTTCATCATGTTTTTACTGAGTGCGTTATCTCACTCCGTTCTGCTCTTAAAGCTTATTAAATGTCAAGCAACTAATATGAGAGAGGCAGCTGTTTATTCATATAAACAAGAAATGAGGGCCGGCCGAGTGGCACATTGGTTAAGAGCTGGTTTTGGGATGCCAACGGCCCCAGTTCAGATCCCACATATGAGGGCCAGTGACACTGCCCTCTACAGCTAACAACAGCTCCACCTGTAGCTGGGCTGTGCGAGCCCCAGCGATAGTGTAGGCTGCAGCCCCTGCTGCAGTGGGCTGCCATAGGCTACAGTGAGTGGCCGGCAGCCGGGGTGAGCAGCTGGCAGCCAGCGGGAGCTGCCAATAGCCGTGGTGAGCGACCATCCAGAGGCTGGCGACCGATCTGCCTCATCAGAGAAGAGTGCAATGACGATGCCAACATGGGCCAGTGAAGCAATGCCCTCCACAACTAGACTGAAGAACAAAAAGACAGCAACTTGTCTGTTCCCCTTCCGGGATTCCCCAACGCTGTTCCCCTCCCCCAATTCCCCAATAAAATCTTAAAAAAAAAAAAAAAAAGGAAATGAAACACTCATTAACTGTGTCATAACTATATGAACATCACAGTGCTGTAAGAGTGAGGCATGGACATACTGTTTGCCCTGTTGCAATGCCCTTCCTTCCTTTCCTCACCTGGCTATCACACATCTCAAGTTCATGTATCATCCCCTCCTTGAAGCCACCCCTAGACTTAAGCTGAGCTAATTATCCCTATTCAATGCGCCCTAAGGACCTTGTACTTGTTTCTGATCATGTCACCCATTTTTATTTAAAAGATTATTATAAGAAACAGTAGGACCGGCTGAGTGGCGCAGTGGTTAAGCGCTGGCTTGGGAAGCCAGCGGCCGCAGTTCGGTCCCACATGTGAGGGTCAGTGACACTGCCCTCAAAAAAACAAACAAACAAACAAACAAAAAACAGTAATACGAAAGAAGCTACTGTATTTATTACAAAAATGCTGTTGAGAATGTTGTTTTATATCACTTTATATCCATTATATAAAATTTCAGTGAGATATTTCTTATATAATTCAATGCTATGAAAAGCTTTTGTTTCTTCTGAAAAACTCGCATGACTCTTCCTTCCTGATAATGAGAATATCTAACTGATTATGTGTTTAAGTTTAGAGATAACTGGCAGGAGGCTTAGTGTGAAATCTAGGGTTCTTTTAAGAGAAACTTTTAACATTCTTTTTAAGATTCCTTATTTCTTAGTCCTTTTTAAAAAATCTTTTTTGTTTGTTTCAATTTCATGTATCTTTTGTGATAAGCTACCTCAAAGCCTTTGTGGAAAAGGTAGGTCTTTGATAAATAATTATAAAAATAAAACATAGATGAAGAAGGCAACCATCTAGTGAATTTCTTTTTTCCAGAGTAAACATGGGTTATTAAATCAAAATCCCCTATCTCTTTTTAGTCTGTGTTCTTTGTTTTTGAAGTCAATTGCATCAGTTTAGACTTGTTTGAATATTTCTAATGAATCTGGTTTCAGTAAAAGATGAATTGATTAAACTTGAAATTGTATTCCTAAGGTTTAATTAAATAGATTTGGCCCAGTATAACTCCTCCTGAAAGCAACACTTCACAATTAACCTCCTTCCAAGTTGTTTGCACTCATCTCTTTTTTTCCCCTCAGCTTCCCTATGCGAGTTTCCTTTACCAAAATGTTGCTGACCTGGGAATATATATATATAAATTTTCCATTTTTTTTTTTTTTACTCCTTTCACAGAATTTATTTTATACCTGTTATACCACACAGTATTTAAAACACTGACAGATCAACTCCCTCATAAGATAAAGCAAAGACAAAAGTATTTATCTTATGAGAAACAAGATACATCATCATTTAGTCTTCAAACATTATTGCACTTTAACTTTCATAATTTGACAATGTGTTTATGAAACAATCTGCAGACAACTAGCTTTAACAGACAAATTAAACAATTTTAAGCAAACGTGACTGTCCTAAATTGTTTGTTAGGTAAGAATTTTACAAACATTACTCATATTAGCGGTAACGGTGGAGCTGGAGAATATTGCGCCTTCTCCAAGCCGCATGGCGAGAACCACCAATAGTATGATGGAACTTGTGGCCCTTTCCAAGACCACGGCTCTTGCAGCCTGCGGATGTCGGCCCCCGCATCTCCCTGTGCTTGTGGACTGGTTTGGTGATCCACTGGGTGTCAGGTTTCCGTCTGATAGCTTTATGGAATGGATCAATGAGGATACCCTGAAAGAATTTGTATGTGGAATCTTCACCAACCCAGTAAGAATTCAGGACTCTCAGAGCCCCACAGTAGCATCCAGCTCGCTCCTCTGCAAGAGAGTGAAGGCTTCGGAGCAAACTTTAGCTGGTTAACACCGTGATGGACAGACTTGCCATAGGTTGCACCCTTAGGAACTAAGCGTTTGCAGCCACCACGGCGTACACGAATTCGATAGATGACACAACCTTGCTTGGCCTTGTATCCCAGCCTGCGTGCTTTATCCGGCCGGGTGGGACGGGGGGGGGGGGGGGGGCGGGGCTGTGGAGCGCCGAGAGCTGGTGGTACTGCCCACAGCGCACCCGGAGAAGAACCTGCATTACATCGGACTGCATCTTCTTCCATAGCTACTGGATGTACTTGTAAGCGCCCATCTTGGCTTACCTGATGGCTGCGGCCAGACCAAATTTTGAAACTCTGGTCCTGAAATGCCAGGACGGAGGCATATTTTGCTAAGTATGTCACTGTTTTTTGAGATTTCCTATTACTTAGCTTCTCAATTTTAAAAAAAACAACAGTATGTAATTTGCTTCAAGTCCTTCAGAGTATATGAACAACATTTAAAAACATAACATTGTGATGCTAGAATCCACGCTTTGAAATTTAGTCACAGAGATCCAAAAATCTCTATTTTGATAATACAAAGAGTGCTGTTAGTTTTGCACCTTGAACTATAAGGGTATTATAAATCATATCTTGTAATACCCTTATATCTTGAACTATAAGGGTATTATAAATGTTATATCTTGAACTATAAGGGTATTATAAATCATGACTAATGTGAAAGCATTCCAATAAATGAACATGCTTTTTAGAACTAAACCTAGTGATGGACAGATTGCCTGAAAGGGAAAGAATACAAACACATTCTTCGGATGTCCTCACTCACCCAAAACACTGTTGGCAGTAGGTACCATTTTCCCTTGGGATTTGGTGCTGCTACCATGAGCACTCTCAAATCAGATAAAAAATTTTCATGCAGGCACCTATGAGACATAGTCATTCATTCAAACATATGTTTATCGAATGCCCACTTTGAACCAAGCACTCTTCTAGATGTTTGGAACACATCAGTGGGCAAAACCAGCAAGGATTCTTAGCTGGAGGCAACAGATAATAACAATAGACAAATAAGTAAAGTATATGACAAGCAGAATGTGATTAATATGAAAAAAAATTAGAAGAGAATAAGGGAGATAGGAATGCAGAGGGTACACATGAAATTTTAAATATTCAGGGTAGGCCCTGAGAAGGAGACATTTGAGCAAAAACTTGAAGGAGGTGCTAGCATTTTAATATTAGGATAGAAAAATTGTTAGCAACAATATGTCAAAAATCATCTGGCTGTGACAAGGAAGAAAGTGGCAAAATAACTTATTTTGACTCAATTTTATCTTCAATGCCAAATGTTTCAATGGGATTGCAGCCCTAGGTAAAGATAAGTAGGTTTTTGATTGGTTTTCAGCCCAAAACACAAACTTCATTTAAGGTCAAGGAGAGGCGATTGTCTCATATACCCATTTTAGTTATCATGAGTTGGAGCAGAAATGCAGTAGGAGACCTTGAAAGTACAAGCAACTTAGACCACATAAGTGTGATATACATTAGAAACCCAACATTAGACACTGAAAACAGGTACCAAAGCTTGACAGTTCATACAACACTTTGCAGGGGATTCAATAACAATATATCAAGATGTAATCTCTTCCAGGACAAATTCATCCTTCCCAAGATGCCAGAAATCTTTTATCTGCTTCCCAATGCCTGAGGTAATATATCAAGTAGTCATGAAAATGTCATGAATGTGAAAGTAATTTTAATGAATCGAAGAAGGAAGATATGTCCACAGATGTGTAGTTTAGCAACTATGATCAAACTGCGACAATTTAACTTACTCAATGTAAAAGTGACAGTTGCTAGATTAAATCACAATCATAGAAATCATATTATCTGAAAATATGAGATTAATAGATTCAAACAGAGGTTTTAGAAAATGTTAGTCTAGTCTGTTGATTTAGTCAGCTAGTTTAGTCTGTTGATTTTGTTTAACATGTCCGCAAATCACTAGAAAAAACAAGATGCTGGGGAGTCTTCAATGACGACCAAAATTTCAGCAATTCTCAGTCCTTCTTTGGTCTGAACTATACTGTATGTCTCTATATTCTTTTAATTAATTAGATAGAGAACTACCATTTGTAGAACAGTATAACGTGTCAGGTACCATACCAGATGCTTTTACAGGTATCATCTCACTTCTCTCACATTCTGATATGTTTGTGTATGTAGTTATGTGCATATATATATATATATATATATATATATATATATATATATTAGGAAAGTTGGGGAGGAGAAGGTACATTAGCTATATTTGACAGGGGCTCAGAGATGACTGCTCTAACTTTACATACAGTGGAAGCATTATGGCCAGAGTACTGCTCAGGGTTTCTAACTCTATTAAGCCATCTGCTACTAGATAAGGCCACTATAATAATTACTATTTATATGGCATTTTATTGTTTATAAAAGTGCATTCAGGGCCGGCCGAGTGGCGCGGTGGTTAAGCGCTGGCTTGGGAAGCCAGTGGACCCGATTCGGGGCTAGTGACACTACCCTCAAAAAACATAAAATAAAAGTTTGTTTTAAAAAAATAAATAAATAAAAGTGCATTCATATTTTGTTTGATTATATCAAGATCCTAAGATCATTCTAATTTCTTGGTTTTCTTCAAAATTATTAGCCTATGCTATTATAACTTTGCAAACTACAAAATACACTAAAGCCAAATGCCGATGTTTTGTGTATAAACTTTCATGAACTACACTTATATGATGTGATGAACTCATTACATTTTCCTCTGTCTCATGAGGAAAGAGACTATTCTGTTTCTGAGTTTGACAATCTTAGTTACCCCATGGAAGTGAAATAATACAGCATTTGTCTTTTTGTGAGTGGCTCATTTCATCTAGCTTAATGTCCTCAACATTCATCTATGTTGCAGCATTGACAGAATTCCCTTCCTTTTTAAATTTAAATAATATTCCATCATATATTATACATATCATATTTTGTTTATCCATTCATCTGTTGATGGACATTTATTTGAGTTGTTTCTGCCTCTTGGCTGTCGTAAATAGTGCTGCTATGAACATAGTTGTGCAACTATCTTTTTGAGATCTTGCTTTAAATTCTTTTGCATATATACCCAGAAGTGGGATGTTAGATTACATGGTAGTTCCCTTTTAAAATTTTGGCAGAACCTCCAATATTGTTTTCCATAGTGGTTGCACCATTTTACAAACTGCCAACAGTGCACAATGTTCCGAATTTCTCCATATCCTGAACAATACTTGTTATTTGGGGAGTTTTTGATAGTAGCTATCCTAATGGATATGAAGCAGTATCTCATTATAGTTTTAATTTGATTTCTATGATGACTAGTGATGTTGAGCATCTTTTTCATAAGCTTGTTTGTTATTTGTATATCATCTTTGGAGAAATATCTATTCAAGTCCTTTGTCCATTTTCTAATAAGGTTATTTGTTGTTGTTGATTTGTAAGTGTTCCGTATGTATTCTGGATACATGTCCCTTCTCAGGTAAGTGATTTGCAAATATTTTCTCCCATTTCATAAGCTGTCTTTCCACTCAATTGAATGTGTCCTTTGCAGCAGAAATGGGTTTTGATTTGGTGTAGACCCACTTATCTATTTTTGCTTTTGTTGCCTGCCTGTGCTTTTGGCATCAGATCCAGGAAATCATTACCCTTCCTTGATGCTGGCCTGACACTTATTTTCTGCCTGGAAGTGCCTGGAAGATAATGATCCACTTATGATAATGAGCAGGAAAAAGAAATACATCTAAAATTTTTTCCTTAATTTTTCATCCTTCTGATACCCAGTCACCCTCTTTCTCAAAAGACTTCTCACAGTTTTTATGTTATTTTCTCAGGTCCTGTAATGTCCCTCCTGCAAGGGTTGAGTTGGGGGAGGAAAACAGAGCCCATATTAGTTCACCATCTTGTCAATAATTGGAATTCCTGACCCTTTTTATTACTTTCTCTGTGGTGGAAATGACAGGACCTGATAAGATCTAATCATAAATTCATGGGAGGAAGGAGGGAAATCAATATACATTATGCCATCTGCTCTTTACAAGTAATAGTAAATAGTAAGAATAATTACAGAGATACTTCTTATAAGAATTTTGCAACATACTACAACATTGCAATAAATTTGTGAAATGTAGCTTTCTTGGGAAAAAAATGTACAGATTGAAGTGATTTACTTAAGCATATTAGCATAATTTGCCAATCCTATTGCTTCCTAGAAAGCTGGAAGAGGGTCAGTTTTGGTGAGTTTTGGGGGACTTACAGAGAGTAAAGAGATATTTGACCAAGAAGCTTATAGAAGTATACTATAGCAAAGGGAATTTTGTTGTCAATCCTCAGTGAACATTTAACTCATTTGTTGTGAGAATTTCATGAATTATTCATGAAGAATTGCAGCATAGGAATTAAGATGAGCATCAGAGTTAAGTAGACCTAAACTCTAGTCCCTATTCTGCTTCATGTGACTTTGGGATATTTAAACTTCCAAAGCTTCAGAAATTTTCTCATCTATAAAGTACAGATGATGATTAATAATAATAATAATAATAATAATAATAATACCTTAATAATAAGATTGCTTAGAATTCATGTTGAACCACTTTACAAATAACAGAAAATTAGGAATTATATAGTCCCATTTACAATGAACCCTTGACAACCTCTATGCTCTAATTTTCATATATTGGGTTGTCGGAAATGTCATGAGGCATTTCTGCAAAGAAAAACAGAAAAAATATGGACTGACTATTCCGACAACCCAATATATTGTATACATATGCATTACAAGCTGCACCAGAAAAATGTTGTGTAAAAGAAATTGAGGGGGAAAATAGTTTTTTTATGGTTACCCAGATATTTCTCATTCTTTTTTTTTACCGGGGCCGCTGGCTTCCCAAGCCAGCGCCTAACCGCTGCGCCACTTGGCCAGCCCATATTTCTCATTGTTAATCTTCAACTTGAATGGACATGTTTCCTTTGGTATCATTTCTCTTTAGCCTGAAGAATTTTCTTTAACATATCTTGTACTATGTGTCTTGTCGGCAAGATTTTCTTTTAATTGTACTTCATCTAAAAATGTTTTTGGGGGACGGCCGAGTGGCGCATTGGTTAAGAGCTGTTTTTGGGATGCCAGCGGCCCTGGTTCGGATCCCACATATGAGGGCCAGTGACACTGTCCTCTGCAGCTAAGATGGTGAACAACAGCTCCACCTGGAACTGGGGTGTGCGAGCCCCGGCGATGGCGTAGCTGCAGCCCCTGCTGCAGTGGGCTGCCATAAGCTACAGTGAGTGGCCGGCAGCCAGCGTGACCTGCCAATAGCTGCGGTGAGCGACCATCCAGAGGTCCGCGATGGATCAGACTCATCCAGGAAGAAGGCAATGATGATACCAACATGGGCCAGTGAAGCAACGTCCTCTGCAACTAGACTAAGAACAAAAAGACAGCAACTTGTCTGTTCCCCTCCCCCAATTCTCCAATAAAATCTTCTAAACAAAAAAAATGTTTTTTGGGGGCTGGCTGAGTGGCTCAGTTGGTTAAGAGTTGGCTTAGAGCGCTGGCTCTGAGCAACAGGGCCGCCGGTTCGATTCCCACATGGCCCAGTGAATGCTACGCCTGAGCTGAGCTGTCGCTGAGCTGCCAACAGTAGGGCTCAGCCAGTCTAAAAAGAAGATTGTCTGTTTGATGGTGGGCTATGCTCACTCGCAACTAAGGCTGAAATAGGCACCTTGAGCTGAGCTGCTGCCTGGATGGCTCATAGGATAGAGCGTGCGCTCTTAACAACAGGGCTGCTGAGTTGGACTCCTGCATGGGATGTCCACCTGCTATGCCCACCTGCAACTAAGATTGAACACAACACCTTGAGCTTAGAGGCCAGGAGCTGCTGTTGGGAAGCCAGATGGTGACTCGTGCCCTCCACAACGAACATTGAAGAACAACAATTTGGCTGGTCCCCTCCCCCAATTCTCCAACACTGTCCCCTCCCCCAATTCTCCAATAAAATCTTTAAAAAAATAAAAATGTTTTATTTTACCATAATTTTTTAAAGATATTCTTGTTACATATATAATATATACAGAGGGTGTCAAAAAATGTATACACATTTTAAGAAAGGAAAAAACTGTGTTAAAATTTTACTATGGGGTGGCTGGTTAGCTCAGTTGGTTAGAATGCAGTGCTCACAAGGTTGCCGGTTCGATCCCCACATGGGCTGCTGAGCTGTGCCCTCCACAACTAGATTGAAACAACTACTCGACTTGGAGATGATGGGTCCTGGAAAAACACACTGTTCCCCAATTTAAACAAACAAACAAACAAACATTGTAATATTCAATATATAGCAATAACAAAGATGAATACAAGTCATGTTTGACTTCTGCAATTACAGGAGGTGCTCAAAGTGGTTATCACCAGCATCCAGACACTTCTGATTATGGCGAACTAATGCTTGAGAAATATTGACCAAATTTCCATTTGTATACAGTTTTTTTGGCACCCCGGTATATATATATACTGTTTTGACTTATTTTTTAAAGCACTTTAAAGATGTTCTAGGTTCTAGTGTTTTCTATCATCCATTCTATCTGCTGGGGAGCCTGTAATCTTTAGAGTTATGGTTCCCCTGTGATGTTGTTTTTCTCTAACTGCTTTTAAGATTTTCTCTTTATCTTTGGTTTTCAGCAGTTTAACTATGATGTGCCTACACATAGCTTTTTTCGTATGTATCCTATTTTGTGTTTACTGAGTATCATGAATATGGAAATTTATGTTGCGATCCAATTTGGAGTTTTGGGCTATAGTTTCATTAGTTTTTGCTGCCTAATTGTTTTCTACTTCTTCTGGGACTCCAATTATATGTATATTGCTTTTGATATTGTTCTACATATCCCTTGTGCTGTTCATCTTTTTTTCATCTTTCTCTTTTTTCAGAAATTTCTATTGATTTATCTTCAAGTTTTTGACATTTTTCTGTTAAACTTATTGTACCATTAGGCCCAGTCAGTGAATCTTTTTATTTAAGATATTGCATTTTTCCTAAAATTTGTTTGGATCATTTTAATGTGTTTGATCACTCTGCTGAGTTTTACTATGTTTTCATTGATTACAGCGTATTTTCCTTTACTTCAATGAACATGTTAGCTGCAGTAAAGTCATTGTCTGATAATTCCAATATCTGTATCATCTAGAATTTAGCCTCTCTTTATTTTTCCCTTTGAGAAAGGGTCCCATTTCCTTGGAACATTTTTTTTTTTTAATTGGGGAGTTGGGGAAGGGGAAAAGTGTTGGGGAATTGGGGAAGGGGAACAGCTAAGTTGTCCTTCAATCTTAGTTGTGGAGGGCACAGCTAACTCAGTTCCGAGTCCAGTCTGCCACCCTGCCACCTGTTGGCAGCTCAACGGCAGCCAGCTCAGGTGCAGTTCACTGGCCCATGTGGAATCTAATCAGCAACCCTGTTGCTCAGAGCTCACTCTCTTAGCCAACCGAGCCATTCGGCCAGCCCCTCCTTGGTACTTTTTATATCAAGTAATTTTAAATTGTGTCTTTGGCAGTATGAACATTGTTTTGGAATCTCTGGATTCTGTTTTATTCCACTGCAACGTGTTGATACTTTTGTTTAGCAAGACATTAATGTGGCTTAAAGCAAACTGAAAATTTTGTCTTGTGTGGTAACTGCTCAAATCTTGCTTTAGTTCTTTTATCTAAATGAGTGCAAGAATACTCTACTTTTTTGTTCTTTTATCTGCAGTGCTTGTATTATTCATTTATGTTACTCAAATTGAATTAGGACTTAGCCAGAGATTGTCTGAGTTTACATATAGAGTTTGAGTTCCTCTCTTCAGCTCTCCTCAGAATTCCTGCCGCATTCTCTAGCTTCTTTGGGTTCCCTTCTCTTGATTTCACAGGCCAGAAATATAGCAGGCTTTCTGTATGACTTGTTGCAGTCCTGCACTGCAGCACAATTTTACTCTGTCTATAGGTCGAAGCCACCAAAATGGGAAACTCATTTTGTGTCGGTCACTTCCTCCACATTTTAACTCTGCCTGCTTCTGTTTACTCTCTTGACCCTCAGGTATGTATGTCTTTATTTTTCTTTTGTTTAAAGTTAACAGTTGTTATCTGTGGAAAGGTAAGTCTGTGAGGTGTTTACTCTTCCATACTAAAACTCTCCAAACCAAAGTAACCAAAAAATTAAATTTGGGGATAGAAATAATTAATTACAAGGATTATGAAAGCTTGATCTTGCCAAGAATTGTTTTTGGCATACACTTTTCTTTTTTTTTTTTTTTTTTAAGATTTTATTGGGGAATTGGGGGAGGAGAACAGCATTGGGGAACTGGGGAAGGGGAACAGACAAGTTGTTGTCCTTTTGTTCTTCAGTCTAGTTGTGGAGGACATTGCTTCACTGGCCCATGTTGGTATCATCATTGCGCTCTTCCCGGATGAGGCAGATCGGTCACTGGCCTCTGGATGGTCGCTCACGGCGGCCTTTGGCAGGTCACGCTGGCTGCCAGCCACTCACGCTGGCTGCTGGCCACTCACTATAGGCTATGGTAGCCCACTGCAGCAGGAGCTGCAGTGATGCCATCCCAGGGACTCACAGCAGTCCAGCTCCAGGTGGAGCTGTTGTTCACCATCTTAGCTGTAGAGGGCAGTATCACTGACTCTCATATGTGGGACCTGAACTGGGGCAGCTCTTAACGAACGTGCCACTTGGCTGACCCGGCATACACATTTTAAGAGAAGCAGAAGTATCCCTCTACTTGTCCATTCATTACCCACCATTTACTATCTCAAGAGGTATATTTTCTTATTCTAATTCAGATAATCTAATAAACAGCTTTTGATAAGCTGATAGACAAAAAGCCTATAGATCCAAACCAGTGTTATTGAAATCGCGATCCACCAACGAGTGCGTGCATGAACCATGTGTTTCCTTGTCTATGATGAAATGAGGACAGAATAGAGAATACACGTTTGAAACTTTCATGCAACTTTTACAGAATAAGCTTTTATCTGTTAAATATAAGAAAAATTATGGCCTTTTATTCTGCATGTCTTGATTTTTCTTAAACTTCATTTTTCTAGCAATTAATTTTTCTCATATTTAAAAAAAACACATTGGTAGGTGATGGTTTGGGAATTAAAAACAAAACACTAGTTCTTCCCATACATAATTTGAGAAACACTGGTCTAGATTTCAAGTAAGAAAAATAACTTTGGAAAGTTCTCAAGTTAACCATTCAATAGGAGAGATAAGGATAGACTGTAATTTGATTATAGCAATAGTTCCTGAATGACCTGGATAGGCGAAAATGTTCTTTTAGAAGATGAGAAAACTGAGGTACAAAAAGTCCTAATCAAGTTGATTTCTCTTCGAGATATAGATATAGATATTGCATAGCAGCTAGTATTTGAGAAAACAAATTCAGCACTACTCTTTCAGTTGAAGACTGTACTCTTTGCTTGTTCAATCAAAGAAGTTGCTGTCTTACCATTTAGGTTAGAAGTTAAGTAGTAAGTTCAGAGGAAGAACAAATAATAATTGTAACAAACCCATGTACTAGAGCCTACTGTGCAACTAACTCCATATAGTGAAAAACAACCCATTATGTGGGTATTTTTATTTCCATTTTAGAGATGGGAAAACTGAATGAGAAGAAGCAACTTACTAAAAAATCATAGACAGGTAACAGAAGCAGGATTCCAATTCAGAATTGTCTGTTAACGTTACTTCTTTATTAGTTACCAGATAGGCTCATACACAAATTAATAGATCATTAGGCACATGGTTTCAAGTGCTCTATTAATACAGTGCTAGAAATGAACTGGGTAGTAGAGAACAGTGGGTCTCCCATTCCAGGATTCTCAGTCTTCACCAAGTTAGCTTGGAAAAAAAAAATCTGTCAAAGTATCACGTGACAATGAGTCAGCATTTTGGAAGGCAGGTAGGGATGGTTAAGCAATAGGCAAATTCTTTAATGAATCACTGTAGATGTTTATGCTGGTTAAGTGTTTTTGACCACCTACTTGCTGCCTTTGCCTATCATAGTAGTACAGTTAAGGTCTCTTGAAAAATTGTAGAAATAAAAAACATTGGTTGCCATCCTGTTCTCAACAAGCTGGAGAATAGGACAGAAAGGCTAAGTCTTTTGTGCTTAAACACATATTATATTAAGACACTTTAATAAGTTCTCTCGCTTTAGCTGAACACAACTAGGCTAAGTGGTTCCTTCGGGGAATACACTTTCAAGTTAATATTGTATTGGCCAAATACTTTAAGATTTTCTTAAAAACATCAGTTGTCAGTATAAATTAAACCTAGTTTAAATCAACATAATTCCATTTATCCTAGTAAGGAAGTGTTTTTTTAAATGACAAATTTTTTACCGAAAAAGTTTTGTACATTTTATACAGCATAGTTGAAGTGATTGGAATTCAGTCTCAACCAAAAAAATTCCTTTATGGTATCCTCTCTATATCCTTCCTGTGTCCTCTGTAACAGAAAATCACCAGCAGAAGCATTTCCCCTTCACCCAGTTCCTGTTCTCTTATCACAATTCTATTCTTTCCCCTCCCTTCCTGCTCTGCTGGGGAATTTGAGAGGGCAGGGAAAGATTGCTAAGTTTGCCCTCTATCCAACACCATCACATACAGTAGTATATGTGTCTAATTCTTTTGTATAGTTATCAGTTCCCTCCCAATTTCCTCTTCCATACCTTTGTGTGGACAGTGGATTAATGCCAAAGTGCTTTCCCCCTACAGACACTTCCAGACTGCACAGACTTCAATCCAAGTCACAGAACTGAATGTTTCAGCTTCTTTTCGAGTGCCCTTTCTACAATGCTGAGCAGGGGTGGGGGTGGGGATGGAAATAGAATGATGATCATTTATTTTTTTCCTTTGTGTCCTATACTTTCCCCATTACCCTTCCTATACCAATCTCTTACTTCTTTGCCCCTCTTACCATATCGATCGTCCCTTCCTTCAGCTACTGCTACTGGTTGAAGTTGTGTTAGAAATTGTTTATACACTTGAGTCCATTCCATCCTAACAATCCTTGTGAAGTAGGTGGTAACACTAATAGCTAACATTTTAGTGCTTACTCTGTGTTAAGCATTGTTTTAAGCATTTTCCATGTATTAACTCATGTAATCTACAATGAAGCTGTTGTGATTCTATTTTAAAGACAAAGAAGCTGATGTTCAGTGACCTGGGTTGCAATGCAAGTAACTGGTAGAGGCAGGATTTGAATTCATGCCTGACTGGCTCTAAAGCAGCCTTTAATCATTCGTGAATCAATTAGTCATTATTCTCAGCCCCCCACCTGGTGAACATGTCCCCATCTCATGGCTCCCCATCCTCATCCTTTACCTGCCTCTACGTCGTCTTCCTCCCTTTCTAACCGCCCCCCCAACCCCCACCCCGCCACATCCTTTCTACCCTTCATCCTACCGCTCGCCCACATTCCTGTATTAGGATGTCCTTTCACTTCCCTTGACCTTCACGTTCCTGTCTCAATTATCCCCATTCTTCAGATCCTTCTCTTTTCTTGAGCCTCTCGTTACTAGAATTCCCTTACTCCTCTCTTTCTAAAATTTTCCCTCCTTCCACAGGCTCCTGGTCCGTCGCGTCTCAGGGCCCCGCTCACCCCGGGAGCTGTCACCTCCCTGGCGCAACGCCCAGGGGCCGCACGTGGGGGCCGGCGTCGGAGGGGCGCCGCGGGGTCCTCCCGCAACCTGCCAGCCCCGGGCGCGGTGCAGGCTGGGGGAACATGGCCGCTTCCGGTCTGTCTGCCGGGCCGGCGCTGGCCTGACTGCGGCCCCTGCCCGCGTACCCCGCCCTCCGCTCCTCCCGCCCGGCCGCCGCGGAGGGCGCTTGGGCCTTTTCCTCCTGCTGCGCCGCCGCGCCATGGAGAAGAGTTCGAGCTGCGAGAGCCTTGACGCCCAGCCGGCGGCAGCCCGGCCGCCCAGCGTGGATTCCCTGTCCAGGTAACCGGAACGCGCAGGGCCCGCCCAGCGCCCGAGCGCGATGCTGCCGCGAAAGTCCGCACTCGGGTTCGCTATCGTAGGCTGCGCCGGGATTCCTTCCCTGGGGTTTGAGATCCGCTTCTTCCTCCTTGTCTGGGGCTTGGAGGCTGGGAAAGAGGAGGTTAACACTCACTGCTTCTTCATCGCTTCTGCTACCTTTTGTATTGCGATCTAGCTATATGCCCGGTGGATGGAGCCCCAGTTCATGACTGTCTCGGATCTCTCATTTCCTCTCAAATCATTTGTTAGACAGCCCTTCCCCCTCTTCCATTTCCTCCCTCCCTTTCTAGACTACTCTTTCCCAAACTATCCTCCAGACTTTCTTCCATGCGTCCTTAATGTCTTTGTTGTTTTTTTTTTTGCATTGTTGCCCACCCCTTTCCTCTCTTTCATCACTCCACTTCCTTATCTCTTTCGCGATTTCCCCTGCAAGCGAACGCCCCGGCTTTGCTTAAAAAATGCAAACGCAAATGCCCACTGCCCTTCTCGTTGCTAAATCTTTCAGTTGAAAGTCCTTATCTAGGCATCTGAGTCGTGAATGATTTTCTTCCTTGGCCCTCCGGTTCTCCAGGTTATTTCTCTTCCACCTGATGGGATTTTTTGTTTCCTGTAATTTTGAGGATTTACTGTCGTATGCAAGCTTTGCAGAGAATTGTTGTGAATATTAACTGGACATGTTTCAGATGCAGTTGTGTTTTCTTTGGTTTTAAAATAATGATGTAAAATTTTATGAAATAATAGACCTATATTTGTTATAGAGCCACAGTGAAATCAGGTTCTTACCCATTGAGAAATAGTCGTGTTATTCGGGAGTTGTTAAACTGCTGTGTGAAAGCACACACCATTTTCATCTTTTCCTCCTGAAAAAATTGAAGTTTCTATGTCTCTTTTAATTCATTTTGGACTCTGCTAAATATGGGTGATACTGCCTTTTTTTTCTTTTCTTTCTGCTGTTGTTCAGGACCTCATTGGGAAATCATTCGCTGATCCCATCATTCTAAATTAGATTCCCTTCCTATACACACCTAACCACCCATTTCTTGGAGTCCTTATCAAGCACAGTATAATTGTTGGTTTAATTGTCTTCTCTACTAGGATATAAGCTACTTGACGACAAGGACCATATCTTACTCAGCTTCATAACCCCAGCAGTTAACAGAGACCCTGCATGTCAGAGGTGCTTAAATTAAAAAAACCGTTATTTTTGAATTTGTATATTGACTTGTCCAGGAGAGAAGAATTTTTCATTTTGATTATTTTGAATTTGTTTCAAGTATTTTGTGAAATTTAGAAAGGTGAGGATTTACATACTCAGCTATAAAATCATTCAGAAAACATATTGGAAAATTACAATTTTATGGGGAAGTTGCAAATGACAACTGTGGTTCGCAATAGAATGTAAAGAAAACCAGTGGGTCAACTAACTAGTAATTTCATCCAAGCCAGAGGATTTAGAACCACAGGAGGCAGCATAGTCTGTTAGAAAAAGGAAAGTACTGGAAGTCAGGAAAGCCTGCGGCTCAGGTTGCTATTGGGCCTGTTATCATGTAACCTTTCTAGTCTGCAGTTTTCTCATCTTAAAGTAAGGTGGTTGGTCCAGCAAACCTGTGAAGGCCCTTGGAACTCTAAAATTCTATTATGCTTTATTTTAAGGACAATACTAAGGTGAATGCATTCTTGCCAATTATTCTTACCATTCTTATCAGTTACACTCTTTATAAATAACCTTTGTTACTGATTTTTTGAATTATACTAAATAAATGTGTTATTATAAATTAATGTACCTAATTGTGCCATTTAAGCACATTTATTTCCTAAAGATAAAAGAAAGCCCAGAAACTGTAGTTAAAGTTTATATATATATTTTAACTTCTTAATAAAAAAATTATATTACTGACTTAAGAACTTGAGAAAATTAAGAACTCCTTGAAAGAATTTTGACTATGTTATGTTAGCCTCATCCTCTCTGAACAAAAATATAAGTATGACTCGTCTTTCCACAGAAGAATGCCAACTTTCATTCCTTGCCTCTGGAAGTAGAAAAATAACATTTATTGAATGTCTACTGTATAGAATTCACCGCTGCTAAATTCTTGATGTTTTTTAGTTCATGAATCATTACACCTGTTCGTGGCAGGCTCTTTAATTAACAGTATAGAATAGCTGCATTGTAGATACGTGTCAAACTTAATCTAGGCTAGAACAATCACAAGTGATTCTAGTACACAAGCAGGGTGGTCACCCATGGTTATAATAGCTGTGTTAAGTGGCTACCCAGATTGTTGTTACTTTTGTTAACCTACGATTAAGCAAATATCAATGTCTGAACTATATTATCTCAACTTTTTGCAGAAATATTGCCTTAAATTGTAGCTTGTGCTTTCTGTTTTATTCATTTAGAAAATTTTCAATTTCAAATTTTCAGTTAAGAAATTGCCTTGTAAATTTTTTTTTATCTCCTGCAAAATAATAGTTAATGATACTGTTTAATGTGTTACCGATTACCTTTTACACCCTAGATTGACATAAATTTCTGCTGAGTTTAGCTCCAAGGAAAATTGTTTATGTAAAAAGTTATGTATGTTTCCAATTTGTTGGAAAATGGAAACTATATAACTGCATCTTTCCTTCAGTTTAGCAAAAAGACTTCAGTCAGATTTGTAACCAAAGTTAATAATGTACTTTAATTTCTTCAAGTACTTCTATTAGATTAATTCAGTTTAAATATTATGTTTAAATATGTTAATTTTAAGATGTTTTACACTCTTCTGGGAAGTGTATAAATCTGAAAAAGAATACGGTAACTGATCTGGTTGCCCACTGTTTTGTGTTTTTTAAATGACACACTTCATTGAAGTTGGACGACTGGCTGTTACAGGACCTGTACTTCACACTAAACGTTATGTCAAATCTTGATATATATAGTCATCTCAGACTTGCTTTTGCTTCTAGCTTTGCCTTCTAGGTTATCATGGGCCTGATGCCTTTGGTCACAAAAGAGCAATTTCATCCTTTATATGATATCCAGATAGCAGTTTCCTAATCAGCTATAGTTATGTCATCTTGCATCCATTAAAAAAGTCATTTTCTTTGGTGAGTCCTTCTTGGTATTGCCCTGCTTCAGTGAGCTGTTCAGCAGCTCTTGTATGTCCTGCTATTGATTGTCCATTTTTCAACATGTCCAGCCTCACCAAGAGTTGTGAAAAAAGTCACTTCAGCACAATGATAACCTGGCTGTATGCCATGATTTTATTCCTGTTGGTCTGTCTCTGATTCTTGATATATCAAGTATGACTTATACAGGCTATAGATAATATAATATTGTAGGCTATGTATGATAGCTATGGTAGGCATGAGCCTCAGGGTTGTTTAAGTTATACAGCAGAATTGGACATAGTATTGGTTTTATTCTGCCTCCTTAGTCTGGTACACTTTTCAGTTTTTACACTTATAAAATGTACTGCTTGAGTGGGTTTCTTTGATTACTTTTTGCTATGCATAATCAAAAGCTGATCCTTGAACAACTGTGCGGGTCCACTTATACGTGGGTTTGTTTTCAATAAATACCTGTACTGTTTCGATCTGTAGTTGGGAGTCTGCGGATGTGGAGAGCCAACTGTATGCATTGATCTACACACCATTTTATATAGGGGACTTGAGCACTCGCAGATTTTGATATCTGCCATGGTTTCTGGAACCAGTCTTCCACAGATACTGAGCGACAACTCAGTTTTTGGGGAGTCAAAGGTTATATGCAGATTTTTGATTGCATGAAGGTTGGTGCTCCAACCCCCTCCCTCCCCCATTGTTCAAAGGTCAGCCATATATCTAATGCCAGATGAACATTTATCTAATGCTCAGTGAACATTTGAATAAAGAAACATTGACTAAATGTTCACCACTTTTCTTATTTGTTGTTTCTACTTAAAGGATTAAAAAGGGTGTCCTTTTGTTGAATTTAGCCTCTAAAGTCACAACTTCAGGTTCATGCTGAAGTTACTCTTGCATAAAGCCTCTTGATGCCCAGAGCTGATTTTATTGGTTGCATGTGTCTAGTCCTGTATATCTTCATGATGCTGTTGCCTTAGCCTACCTGTTTTTCATCTGCTACTCTTGATTATCTTGTTCTCTTTCTCTCTAACTTGTTAGTCATTTTATTTGATGTGTGTTTCTTTCATCCTTTATATATCCTCTTGCTGTAGTTATTCTTGCACCACTTGTTTGTCTCAGATTGTTTTGGTTTATCAGTTGATTTCTAGTTTATAAATTCATTAGCATTTATGAACATTCCATATTTACATTTAACTTAGATTTTAAAAAATCAAAGGGGAAGATGCCCATAATATCCTAAAAAGGACATTTTTACAATTTTGGTGGTACTTATAGCCTGAAGAGGTAGCATAGTTTTTAAGATGTGTAAAACATTTGGTTGCAAGGTCTCATCTCTAGTTTCAGCTTCCAAGGTTATTTAGAGATATATCAGTAGGAAATGTGCTTTTGGGTTGTTTTTCCAGTAGTGGTGATGGATTTGTGGCCAATCACACGTTCTTCTATTTCCCCTGTGACTCTTGGCATGTCTCCTGAGGCAGCTAACCAGGGTTAGTGGTAGAAACTATAGCTACGGAACAAAATGAAGTTAATAGGTTGAGCTTCCAACCTTGACCTCATTAGCACCTTGCGTCAGACACTGAACATATCCATAGCCTAAAAATTACTTATTTTGGATTTCATTATTCCAGGACTCTAAAAGAACTCCTTAAAGTTTTGTAAGATAAGATCCAATATTATTTTGAACTAATCAGCAATTGTTGTGTAGATTATTTGAAAGAACATTTAAAGAGATTATTTGCTAATCAGAAATATACAAGTTAATATTGAAGCTGAGATTAGGGCTCATATACATTTTCTTCTTTTCTCCTTATGCTATCATCAGTAGTGTTTCATTAATGGAGATCAGTAGTCCCCAGACCAGTGACATCAGCATCCCATGGGAATTTGTTAAAAATACAGATTCCGTGGTCCTACCCCAGATCTAACTGAATCCAAACCTTTGGGGGTGAAGCCCACAGATTGTGTTTTAGCAAGCCTTTCAGTTGATCCTGATGCATGTTCAAGTTTGAGAAGCACTGCCTTAGATCTTTTACTAATTGTTTGTTACCTAGTAACTCTATCAATATTAGTTGAACTGGACTAAGCTAAGGTCTATGTTAGAGCTGCTGCTGTAAGCCTATTATTTGAGAGAATTTTTGTTAAAATATTGGCGGAAGTAGTGAACGGTAAAAGTCATCTCACGTGGATTTATTATGTCTGATTTTTAGGAAATTTCTTGAGGTCTTTTCCTTTTTCAGCCATGAGTAACACAAATCAAGAATACATGTTTTAGGCTGTTTAAAAAAAATAGATTGTTGGTGAGACCCATTAGTGGTAACATGCATTTTCAAAAAGTGTTATAAAGAAGTAATCCAGGCTATAAAGCCTGGATTATGCCCAAGGGAAGGAAATAACCCAGATACAGATGTCCAGAAAGTAGTGAGTTTATTTTGGAAGCCTGCCAGGTTAATGCTATTGTATTCAGACTCACCAGGGCCAAGGCTGCATGTGACTCAAGAGCTGGCCAGTGGAAATTCTCTAGATTTCAATATAGAATATTTTCTCCTTTTAAGGAAATTAATTATGGATAAAGCATTTGCTGTCTATGTGCCTGCTGTATTATTTAGTTAAATCAGTGGATAGGATTAAAACTATTGAGGGGTGGTAGTCAAGGATTGGCAGTGATTTTATAAGCCTACTTTCCACAGGGAGTCAGGTTAAAAATGGAACTATAAAAAAAGAAAAAATTGGTACAAGGTTATTAAAGGGGCTAGAGAGGATGCCCTCTTAATGAAAATAATAACTTCAATTCCCTTTCCTATAACTTTATTACGCAGAACTAATTGTGCTTATCCCTCTTAAGGTGTTTTTATATATGTACCAACGTGGTCATCACTATAGACCACTAATGAGCTAGCTTCATATTTCTTCCCCTGCTTAAGTACAATGTACCCATGGCAGTGATCACTGATGAATTTTCATTTTTTAAACACTCATATTGGATGTGTTTAACTCTTGGGTTCTTTAAATACTTTTTACTCTATATTAAATAAGGGCTGGTGCTGTATTTTCAGTACAATAAAAATTAACTTTTAAATTAAGTTTTAAACTGTAGGCTTCAAAAACACCAAATACTGATACTTGGAGAACTCTTCTTTCTGCCTTATTTTATTTTTTTAAGTTAGAGTTTAGGCTTAGCAGAGCATAACAGAAAATCCAAGTTAACTGTGGCATAAAATAGATAATTTTATTTTTTTCATGCATAAAAGCCCCAAAAGAGTCAATATAGATTTGATATTGTGGATCTGAAGTATCAAGGACACAGACTCTTTCTAACTTAATGCATCTTTTCTTACATTCCAATGTTACCTCATGAACCAATATTGCTGTTGGAGCTCCCACCGTTGCATCTTCATTCTAGTCAAAAGGAAGGAGGAGGAGAAGAAGAAAGGCATGTTCTCTCTCTTTAAAGGATACTTTTTAAAGTCACGATAGTCTTTGGCCAGAATATGGTCCCATGGCCATACCCAGCCACAAGAGAGGCTAAGATATGTCGTCTCTTCTGGAAGGCCATGTGCTGAGCTAAGAGTTGGAGGTTCAGTGTGTAAGAAATAGGAGAGACTGGGTATTGGAGATAATCAGCAACTTCTCCCATGGTATACAAATGAATCATTTTGAAGCAAGGAAGACATTTTCCAGTTAAAGTCTACAACACGTCACTTATGCCAAAGACATTCTTAGACTTGCAAATTCAACAACCAAAATGGAAAATACAATGACAGAGAGAGATGCTATATTACAGCAACCAAAAAAGAATTGTATTTTGGAACACTCCAAACTTTGAGTTTTTTAACTTTTTACCTTTTTTTCCAATTATCTTGGACCGAATTTTTATGATCCTAATCTTGGATCCATAAACTGAAAGGAACACATGTGTTAATTACTAGAACATTAAGTAAAAGGCAAGTAAAAATCAAAGAAGAATGAGTAACCATGCTAGTTCATTTATATTTCACTTGACAAGATCAGGGAATGGCATGGCGGGTAGAGTGTAGTGGTGATGATGAGAATGATGGCCTACACTGCCTATTCCTTTGCTGTTTGATGTTCATTTCCAGGCCGTGTATCCATGTGTTTCCTTTCCCCCAAGGATATTGCATCAGGTTCTACTTAGGTATTTTCTCTCGTTTTAACTATAAAGGTTTGGTTTCCAGAAGAGAAACAAAGCTGGTCATTTTGGACCATGTTAGTTAGCCTTTGCCAATATTTTGTGTGTGTTTTTATGTCTTTGACCTAAACATTTAATTGAAAATTCAGAGAAATCAGTGTTTTATATATGTTTGTGTCACCTAACAGAAATATTAATATCTTAAGCGTGTAATGTCAAACCAGGAGTTTAATCATTTGAGAGTGAGTAGAAGAGAGTAGAGAAGTCTTTGGGTCAATACATCATTATTCCTTGGGCTCAGAGGGTGTGATAGGCATGAGTTACCAGTATGTCCATCTCCTTTCTTCACAGAATTGCCTTTCCTGATAACTGCAAGTGAGCAATTGTTTAGGTAAGACTTCGTTAGGCTGTTGTACATTAGCAAAAGGTTAATAACTTTGGCTAATGATGGGCTAGTGATTACAAGCCTTAATTTTCTTGAGCTGAGCCAAGCTGTGTAGCATACTTCCAAAATAAGATTTTATATGATACAAATGTGCTATTACTAATATTGGATAATATTCTTCAACTATAACCAAAGGCAACACCTAAAAATATAAACACTAGAGATAAGCTTTACTTTTCAAGTAGTAGACAGTTGTTGTAATAAATTATTAATATTAATAATCACAACAATGATAATATAAATAATAACCCTTAACATTTATTGAGTGCCTGTTGTATGCTGGGCATAGTGCTAAATCCCTTAATATACACTTTCTTATCTAATCCTCGTAGTTGTATAAAATAAACAGTATTATCGTTTGCATTTTATAGATGAGAAGACTGAAGATTAGGGTGAGCGGTTGGACATTTGAACACAAGTCTGTTTAACTCCAGGGTCCGTGTGCCCTAGAGAACTGATCATACCTGAAGATGTGGTGGCCCAGGTCCAGGCCAGTACTTGGTAGTTAGAGGGCAATCTCAGGGCAGCTCGATTGGTAGTGACAAGGAATTGAGTTTCCTTGACCGTTGCGCTGCTAAGGAGGTGAAGGATAAGGTATCCATACATTAGTGAATTCAGAGTGTTCATATCTGGAGAGAATTTCCTCTAGCTTTGAATGTTTTTTTCTTCCCACAGAAAATCGGTTGATTTTTTTTCTTTGCTTGATGATTAAGAGGATAATATCATTTTCATTCAAAAGAAGAGAGTAAACATAATGGCGAAGTCTCCTCCTACCCCCATCCTCCCTCCCCTGCAGGATTTACAGAGTAATTTAGAATACTTGATTATAGGGTTCCTTAAATATCTGAATTCCCCTAAGTTCCTTTGTGTTTGTTTACAGTTAATGTGTTAAGA